>OY856341.1:15511178-16814857 GCA_963693475.1 Ectropis crepuscularia
GTACGTACCTACCCTTCACACTTATGATACTTGAAAACGAAAAATATTTTCAATGGAGTCGTATAATACCCCGTTTACATTATTCCAGTCCAGCGACCGAATCCAGCGCTGGATTGCTTACTGGAATAATGGAAACCGGCACTGGAAAGCATCAATCCAGCGCCAATGCATTCCAGTGCCGGTTTACATTATTCCAGTATTATCCAGCGCTGGATTCGGTCGCTGGACTGGAATCATGTAAACGGGGTATTAAGTAATGTGGATCTCTGTCAAGCGCGGTGGAAAGAGGAGGTTTGAGCTCAACTCAATTAGTAGGATAAACTGTGTGGAGGACTAGACAGAACACAGCAATGTAATTAACGTGTTTAGATTCGCCTAAACATATCACCTGGATAGTTTTAAAATGTATTGTATTGTAGGTATGTAATGTATTGTACGACATTTATTATAGCAAAACTGAAAATGTTCATTTGCCATTTTCTAACGATAGGCGCTACCTTTGAGTCGTTAATTTAGTATTGTTTCTTGTTTTCCATAAGTAGTTTATTATTTTTGGCTCGTTTCGTTCCACTGCTGGGCAAAGGTCTTCTGATACTTCTATCAATTGTCACGGTTCAAAGATTTGAGGGTTCAGTTGAGACAAAAGTGGTCTAATAACTTGTGATTGTTAACATCTACACTGTTGTGAGTTAATAGCAACCGTCCGTCGTACGAATACCTACACCATGCGGCAGGTACTTATATCCAGTTCAGCTTGCCTAGCTCTACTACCTACAGCTTACCGGCTATTAAGACCATTTTTACTGTTAATTTGTTAAAATAATTGATGGGAGTTAGCCCTTCACCAAATGTTTCATGGACCAATAGTACCTCCAATAATTTGGCGCATGGTTTATGTGGCACTCATGGTGGGTAGAGTTAGGCTATCTTTCCTATGCAAAATACGTTTTGTTATGTATTGATTAGTCTCTCAATGACGTGTTTTCTGAAGAGGTACAAAAAATATTTAAACATTTTGGATTGAGTAATGACGGTGCTGTATCATCACCAATATTCATATGTCTAGAAACTGGGCCCGATAAATTAAAAACATGAAAGTGGTAGTCTAAATCGTTTTATATTAAAAAAAATAACAATGAAATAAATATAAAATTCCATAATATACGGAATCTTTAATTTGTTATTATACCCTATGATATAAATTAAGTTAGTTACTTAAAAATAAACATTTGGTCTAAATTATGGTACGATTTACAGATCTTGGCGTTATACAGTACCTAATATAATGTATTAAATACATCTTCTGAACCTCACTGCAACACTAATTATACACAAACAAGTACGCTTAAATGATTTGCTTGAAATAATGCAGCTTTAATTGCATATTTTACATTGCTAGCATGTATACTCCCACTCATGAGATACCTACATACATACATACTATAGATATTGTCTTGGATCTTATAGCTAACAGATCCATAGTTAGAGTAAAGGAACCATTGAAACAATCTGAAATAGCTGCTTCACGGCGAAATGCTAGTAAAATATAATCTATAGGGACTATCGCTGTCATTCTTGCTAAAACGCTTATAACACTTGACTAAAATTAGTCGACTGCATTTAGTCGCTACTAAATTCAATGAAGTGTAATAGAACTCAGTAATCTAGAAATAATCTCTGCATTTAGAAGCGACGTTTGCTTGCCTCTAACTTGTTTCTGAATTCAGTCGACTAAGTCCTTGCTTCTAAATTTGGGTCTGAAATCAGTCACTAAATTTAGCCAAGTTTAATAAGCCTTTAACTATGCATCTATTTTTTCCTATATCTAATTTAGAAAATCTATTACTACATTCTCATTTCAGTCTTCAGTATACACTGAGTATTCAGTGTTTCGCAGTTTCCCTCTTGCGCCTACTCGTTAGATCTGCACATCGAAATGTTCGTTTGTTTCGTCCAAGTTTATCCCTAACATGAGTTTTGTATTATCTTGTTGCTATTTGCGACCTTTCCTTTGCGGGGACCACGACTAGTCAACATCTCTTCAATCTCTTCTAAGCTCTTGCCACGAGTCTCGGGCACAAAGAAAATTACGAAGAATAGTCCGATTAAGCATATCACAGAGAACATCCAAACAGTGCCGTACATATTAATAGCACTGATAATATTATTAAATGTTTTCGTCACAATAAACGTGCACGTCCAATTGAAGGCGGTGCACAATGATGCAGCAGTACCTCTGATTCTAGAAGGCAAGATTTCTCCTAACATGAGCCAAGGGATGGGACCAAAGCCAATGGAAAACCCTATCACGTAAACTACGAGACTCGCAAGAGGTATCCAACCGATATTTTTGACGTCCATTCCTTGTGCTTCTTTGACATAATAATACCCTCCCAAAATCACTAGAGTGACAATCATACCAATCGACGATATGTACAGCAGCATCTTGCGTCCCAGTCGATCGATGATAGCAGTAGCGATAAAAGTAGATATAAAGTTTACAACTCCGATAATGATACTTGATGTATTTCCGTTGATGTTGCTCCCAGATTTCTTAAATATATCTGCAGCATAAAATATCACAGCGTTTATACCACTTAGTTGTTGAAATAGCATCAATCCCAAACCAATAAATACAGCCGGTGCGTAGTTCCTCGAAAAAAGAGTTTTAAATGCACTACCACTTTGTTTGTCGGCTTCAGCTTGTGATCGCGTCAGGTCTTGATACTCATGATCGACATTAACATTTTTGCCTCTCAACCATTGCAAAGCTTTTCGGGCGTCATCAGGTCGACCTTTTGTGACATACCATCTTGGTGTTTCGGGCGTAAGAAGCATAAGTAAGAAGAATGGAATTGAAAGCGCTGCTCCGAAAAGTGCTAAATAGTACCAGTTCAAATAGCCACCCACGGCGAATGCCAATAGGATTCCAATGTTACCAAATGCTGTCGGTAGTAGTCCAATAGCTCCGCGCACTTCTGGTTGGACTGTCTCTCCGAGATACACCGGGAATGCCAGAGAACCGATCCCGACACAAATTCCGCAGAAAACTCGTCCACAAAATATTACAATGACGTTTGGTGCAATTGCGATCAGCATCCATCCCAAGAAGAAGGGTATAGCATTCAGCATTATGGTCCTTCTTCGTCCAAAGTGTTCTATAAGAGGCCCTCCTGCGATGCCTCCGACTAACGCAGCTAAGGGCATCAGTCCGCCGACCCACGATCCCTGTAATTCAATAATTAGTACATATTTTAAAACTGTTAATCTCTCAACTTCACAACAAAAAACTGACTGTGCTTGCTTGCGATAGGCATATAAATTTAACTTAGAGCACTTGATAATTGTGTTTCGAAATAATTCCAAAAAGTTAACGAAACACATTAAGATACAAAAGTATACCTTTTGTATTTTTAATCAAAATTAACGCACCTGTAACATCAAACTTTATGTATTTTAGGAATCTTAAGGCTATCTTTTGTTTATTTTATATAAGTATTTCTAAACTGTGCCCTTGATGAGAGTCATAGGTGATTAAGCGATCTATACTAGTTCTTAGAAATGTCAACATACCTGTTCTGCCGAGATTGCAATACTGGATCCTTCTGCACTCATGCTTGGTAGAGCTGGTGAAGTGTACCCGGAAGAGAAGCCAACGATCAGGGAACCCATAGACACGGCAAACGCTGACAATAACTAAAACAAACATAGTAAATTATCAAACGAATAAATCCGAGTTTAATAGTTTTTCTAGGATCAGCTCAGTCAAAATTGTGATTTTAATTTAAAATGTTTTTCTAATTTATATGCTGCCCGTTTCACATAGTCACGCAAACTTTCCGGACAGCTTTAAGGTTGTATGCATGTTTGTATGTACGTTGGCGCTGCGGCAAGTTATATACGTGGTTCTGTATTAAGTATGTGCATAACCCTCTTATATGGATAAAGGCCGGGCTTGATATAATAGAGAATAGTCACTTGGAACAGCACAAATTTACGTTTACAATTGACTTGCTCTCGAATTCTAAAAACAACTCCCCGAATCCGCAAGGAATAATCATTTTGTAATTCAATAACTTATAGAATACTGCTTAAATTTATGTGGCTCAGCTTAAATCATCCTTACTAATCTTTCTCGAATCACACAACAACAATTCCTTCGTCTATAGTGGTTATTATTTCCTTTCATTGATTGTTATCGCACGCGTGGATTTAACCACAAAATTGTAGTTCGCGTATATAAACCGAACACACCTTGATGTTATTTAGTGTAATTTTAAATATTATGATTGTGTAGTGACCAAAACGCCAAAAAATATTTAATTCGTTAGTTTCTTACCTGTGTCCAAAGATATATCCGCTGTGGTGTCGAAGAATACGGTGCGTCGCCATTGATAGCATAATCCGGTTTGACTTTAGCACTATCCGTGCTCAACTGCTCCACAAATGGAACAGAATTGCACAGATTCTCATCCTTTGCTCCCATGGCATTCATTTCCATTTTGTATTTTGCCTCGTTTTCCTAAACTGATCTGGCGTTGGAAATTGCGACGGGTCTTCTCGAAGTTGGGTGCGACCCTGCGACCCGCAGGAGGTCGCGAGGGATGTGCACGTCGTCGAAGCCGAGAGGGTCGCACGGGATGGCACCCGGGCGTACTTTGGCCCGCGAGAGGTCTTGGACAACCTCTCGTCGTCGCCTTGCCCGCGGCAAGATTGCTCGCTCCGACTCTAAAAATATAGAAAGTCGATTATTACACATATTTTTTCTACCGCCTAGTAGATATTTTGCAATTAATTCCCCAATTACCTGTAAACGGACTGGTCACTCTGGCTCACCGGACATTCGTTACTGGAGTGTTCGTTCGCAAACACACCCCAGTTATTATATCCGCTATCTAATGTGCGTAATACAGTCGGGATGATAAGAATCGAACTAAGGGTCTCGGGGGTCATTATTGACCACACTCAGTCATACGGTCCGAGCATGTCGAAGATAACCTACTGGTAATGTGCTCAGTGCATACCCTGACCCTCTTCGCGCATCTCAATAATCCTGTCTACGCTACTTTTAGCAGGCAAGAGCAATCTTGTCTTCAAGTCTGGAATAACCAACAGCTAACCGGAGACACATCTAAGTTCGATAGCCTAAGCTGTGTCAATCAGGTAGCCTGTTATTCTTAGTTATAATGATGTTTATAAATCAATGTGTTGAATTCACTTTCATAATCGGTAGTCATACCTGGCTGTCTGATAGCGCTCAGATGCTCGGAGAAATATTTTTCTAATGTTTGGCCAGTTTGACCCTCCTAATATATTGCGTTTCTATCAACAAAAACACATTCATTCTGTTTCGTTTTATCAATATTTAATTTCTTAAATAGTTTGTAATTGCTGCTTGCTGTCTTATAATATTATTTTAAAGATATATCCGATATATTATTGGAACGAAGTTCCTTATCGCGCGTTATGAAAGGGAGCTAGACGGAAAAAATTCTCACGAAAAAGTTGTAACGTTTCGTGCCTATGGCGTGATAGAATTAGAATACGATAACAAATTTCAGCCATGTCAACAATGACCGGTTGGCGCAATTAGTAAGTAAGGGGTCTCCTATGAAGATAGGTGCCCCCGGATCGAATCCCGGTAGTTACCGCTTTATTGTTTTTGTTCTTTTTTTCTCTCAACACTCCTTTTTTTCTTTTTTTTTCTGGGAATAATAGTTTTTATAAAGGATCCCTCTTATCAACGCATTTCATTTGAATCTAAGTATTTTCTAACAAACAATAACGAAAAAAAAACTCTATTGGCGATTTATCACTACAAACTGACTCTTACGCTTAAAAATAGATGGCGTTGCACAACTAACCCTATGAGTATTTGGTTAGAGGCTAGACCAACACTAATTTACGACCACTGCCCGAATCGACTTGCACATCAAAGTTCCTATAATTACCAATAGGTGGCGCAGAACTCAAAATTTAATCAGCTGTGGATTGTATCCTACTCTAGTGTCATAGAAAATCTGGAGAGGTCACTACCGGTACGATAATATCAATGTATTGTAATGATGTTGTTACGTTATATACTATCGTATATTATATATCGTAATGTTCATGTAATATCGATTGGTGTGATTGACGCATATTTCGACAAAATTCATTCGTAAAACTAATATTTGTAGGCAACATTGGAAATAATATGAGTACTGTTTCTAAATGCAATCCGAATGGCTAACATTCGGAATGATAATAATATAATGAATCATTGTTATAATGTTTATATAATACGTCAATGCTACTCCTTAAGTTTATGTTAAGTACTTACATTATATTTGTTAATAAGTAATAAAAAAAATTTATTATAACTTAATTTTTTTATTACAATTCCTTCACTAATTAATCGACAAGAACTTCGTTCCATCCGGGTGTCCCTTGACACCTCAAAACCTTTTTTTCAACGAGATATAAGTCCAGACCTTGATTTCAATACTGTGAACTAACTTTAAACGTGACTGCTTGATGTTTATAATCACACATTGAACATTGATAATAGTGGAAATGGGTTAATAATGTTGTTAATATTAACTTGCGAGCTTAATTATGTGTTTACTTGTCTTTATCATTTCTTCCATATTGCTCAAAATTATTATAGCATATTCCTGCAGACATTTAAAATGACATCCCGATATTCGTTTACGTAATTAACTAATAGCTGATCCGTGCGCGCGTTGCTACGCCATCTATGGAAAATTGGCCGTACCAATTCAAATCTAGAACAAATTTGGTTACCCCAGATTCCAATGACGCAACCTTTTAAAAGATAGACACATCCTGTCACGCAATGAAAGCTCTCAAAAAGCAATATTTTTTCCCGTTTTTGTTACATTTTTCATTCATGCTCCGCTCCTGTTGATAGTAGCGTAATGTTAAATAGCCTATAGCCTTCCTCGATAAATGGACTATCCAACAGAGAAAGAATCTTTAAATTCGGACCAGTAGTTCCCGAGATCCTTGCGTTCAAACAAACAAACAAACATACAAACAAACAAACAAACTCTTCAGCTTTATAATATTAGTATAGATAACTTGCAGCGCCGGTATTAGCCGCGTAGTTACCGTTGCTGTAATTTAGACCATATAGGCTATAGGATAGCCTATATGGCTATATTTCTATATTCTTATATTATAAAATAATTCTTATGTACATAATTAATATTTAAAAGTCGCGTGAGCTCGAGACCCTCCAAACCTATACGAAGAATGGTGGCACCGCCGCCGCCGCAGCATCTCTTCCAAAAACGACACTCACCCCTTTTTTATTATCTCTGTACCAGAGATGAAATTGCAAGAACACTTTCTCTATGTTGAGGTACACTTGGATCACAACAAGAAAATAATGGTAGCAAAGGCGATTTGTTCTTTTTGGATGTTCGAGGTGGAAGGAACGATTTTGCCAGTAACCTTTTTTTTTTCTTTTCTTAAAGAAATAAATGCCTGTTTTTAACCGATTCCAAAAAACGAAAAGTTTCTCAATTCGGTTGAAGGTTTATTTTTAAATGTATGGTACATGATAGTTCCGCCGATTGTGAATCAATTTTAATGTTTCTTCTTTTATTTGACTAAAAGTTGACGTACCAGTGATGTTCATGAGAAATCTTGATGTACCTACCGAGACTATAAAATGGTACACTGCTTCAAGTAATAATGCAATTTTTGTCGCATTAAGTGCACATTTTACATTGCTAGCATGTACCCACTCACAAGATAAATACTACAGATTGTGACTTGGACTTAACTGATCCATAGTTACAGTAAAGGAACCATTAAAACGATCTGAAATAGCCGCTTTACGGCAGAATGTTACTAGAGTCTGGCTAATGAAAGTTGATACTGAAAAAGCGCGGCAAATTTAAAAAATATCAGCATGGCAGCCCTAAAGTAAAAAGGAAAGTTGGAACAACTCACTTTGATACTTTGACATTTATTTTTATTTTACTAGTGGATGCTTGTAATTTTGTCCGCGTTATGACGAGATTAAAGTAGCTTATATCACTTGTTAACTCTTTATTATCACACGGATACGTCACTCCATTGTGGCGTATTAAAGGAACAAACAGGCTATCAAACACTATCATGGTATCAATATTATCATGAGTTTAAATATTTGTAAATCTATCAAATATATCTATTAAATATATCAATCTATTAAATATATCAAAATCTGAATCTAAAAATTCAACATGGAGTGAATCGTCACAATCACTGGAGTCGCTGCTGTCTCTTAAATTGATGATGAAGCTTTCTAGATTATTTTCAGTTATATGGTCTCTTCTTTTGTACTTGTCTTCCACATGAATGACATGGTCTGTCATTTTTTTCCAATCATCTGCTGTAATACACTCAAAAGATTGTTTTATGAGATCCTCGAACTCTTTTGGAGTTCGGCTTACATTTTTGCTTCCCACATTTCTTTTTGCTAGACTCCATATGAGTTCTATAGCATTTAGGTCACAATGATATGGAGGAAGTCTTAGCACTTCATGTCCGTTTTGGCTTAAAAGTTCATCAGCTTCATAAATAGGTTCTGGTGTGTTCTGTTTTACTAAGTAGAGCAACTCTGCTTTTGAATTGTATGTTTCAAATGAAATACCATTCAATGTAAGCCAATTCTGTATCTCTAACTTTCTATTTTGAGATGTGGGCGCTTTATTTATTATGACAGAATGGTATGATGCATTGTCCATTACAATTACACTTGGTTCATTCAAATTGGGCATAAGCTTTTCTTGAAGCCATTTGTTGAAGTTTGTGGAATTCATGTCATGGTGGTAGTCGGCCATTTTCGATTTGGTGCTAAATACCAACACTGAGTTTGGAACAGGGCCTTTTTCTGATCCTGCATGCACAATAATATATCGTTTTCCTGACGATATATTTTCAATTATTCCACTTGTTGATGGACCTTGCCAACATTTTTTAGGCTTATAGGTTTTGTGGACATAAGTTTCATCTAAGTAGATTATTGGCTTGCCTTCTGCACGTTTCGATGCAATGGTACGCAAAAAGCGATGTCTCCATGCAGCTATATCATACCGTTCAATTAATAATGAACGTTCATTTTTGTTTTTCTTAAATTCATAACCGTTGGCTAGTAATATGCGACGGAGAGTTTCACGACATCCACCAAATTCTATACTTTCTTTTAACTCTACCAACAAAGATCTTAATGTTGGTACTTGTTTCCTCACAATGTAAAATTCGTTTATTTTATTACGAATAACATCCATATCGAAACTATCTAAGTTCGACACTTTTGAAGGGTGAGGTCGTTTTTTACCCGGAGTCCTCCAGACCCCTTCGTTCACCGCACCTTCTTTTTTAATTCTCTTCAATGTAATAACACTTACATCTGTAAAAAGAATAAAATAAAATGTCAATAATCGTGAGTCTCATAAGAAATAATAGAAAATACACATGTATTACAAAACTAGTCTAAGATTAACGTTGAGTGAAAACTTACCGGTGAGTGAAGATAGTTCTTCTAAGTACTGGTTCTGCGATTTCATCATATCTTTTTGATCTAAATCTGTGATCTTTTCAATTGCTTGTTTCACTTCAGCAGTTCGTGAATTATCCTCAAGACTATCTGTAAAAGAACAATAACATTATATAAAGTAACTAAAACTAATATGTACTTATTTAAAATAAAAAAATATCAAGACATTTTGACCGTACTAACCTAAAAAATCAGTCACAGTACGTAAACAATCCTGTCTTTCTCGCAATACGGCTTGTTTCACAAGCTTTTTCTCTTCATATTTCGAAATCATACAAAACAATAGTTTTCGCACTTCACTCTTTATAGTTTTATTCATTTTTATAGCATTAACACGGATATATCACAACAAAACTATACGCAAGTCAACCACAACGAAACATCAACAACACGCCATCTTGTTGCGTCAGAGATAGGGATACCATACACTGATTCTGATTTTACCAAATCTTTCGGAAAACAGCCGAAAATTAATTTCTTTAAAATAATCTTGCCAAGTTTTTCTCTAGTAAATAGTGTAGCAAATTAATTAAGCTATTTATTAGACCAACTTAAGGCTTAGTGTTGCTCTTGAAATGATCCCCAACACGTACATACGATACTTATTTTCGATTAGCACACGTACGAATTTTTAAAACTCATTTTATAAAATGTTTAAAGTAAGTTTGTTTTGAAAATGCCTTTTTGGAATTAATTGTTCCTAAGTACTTTCTGCTTCAAATACCCCAATTTGTAGGGTAAATATCCGATGGTAGGAACACTTTAGTGTTGTCATATAAAAAGTTTGCAAAAACATCCAGTATCTACTTTCATTAGCCAGACTCTAAAATATAACCTAAAGGAACTATCGCTGTCATTCTTGCTTTACACTGTATGATGCGTCTTGTGCCGATTTTCTAAATGCTACCACCTGTAGTTGCGCTCTGCCGTATGTGTGCGAGTACCTACTAACTACCTTCTGATTAAAATTAAATTTAATCCGATAACAACTAAATAAATTAAATAAACTTACAAATTGGTAAATATTTATAATATTATAAACACCAGTTTTAAATGTAACGCCGCTTTGAAGCGCATAATTTTAATAAGCGTATAATATTATTAACTAGATCTCCGCCTGGCTGCGCCCGTGGTACATATACAGCCTATAGCACTCAGCGATCCCGTACATATCCTACAGTGAAAGAGTTTTTGAAATCTGTTCAAGTTATTCCTGAGAATATCGCGTTCAAACAAAAATTTCTTCAGCTACCTGTTGCGCCACCTGTCGAAAATTGGTCGTACCAACTCAGATTTTGAACAAAGGGGTTTGGGTAAAGTTGGCGTCGTTTTTTTTTTTAGGGGCCAGAGATCCGTTATCACTTTCTTGTAACAATAAAATACCCTGATGCTATCTGTGCAATCGGATTTGCTCTAAGTCATATCGGAGCTGAGTTATGGCCTGTCAAAGTTATTTATTTTTTGGATTTTTTGTATGGACAAGTGGCGTCGTTTTTTCATTTTAGCGGCCATCGATCCGTTATAACTTTCTTGTAACAATAAAATACCCTGATGCTATCTGTGCAATCAGATTTGCTGTAAGTAATATCGGAGCTGAGTTATGGCCTTTCAAAGTTTTTTTTTGGTATTTTTAAATATACTTTATTTATATATGGGCGCCATTTCCGTTAGCGGCCCAAAATCTGTTGTCACTTTTTTTAAACACTAGCTTACGACAATTGTATTCGTTTAATCAGGTTCGCTGTAAGTCATATCGGAGCTGAGTTATGGCCTTTTAAAGTTTTTTTTGGGTTTTTCTTAAATGGACTAGTGGCGCCATTTCCTATAGCGGCCAAGCATCCGCGAGCACTTTTATGAAACATTATTTTTACCTTAACGTACCTGTGTGATCAGAATTGCTGCAAACTATATCGGAGCTGAGTTATGGCCCCTCAAAGTTTTTTTTTTGGTTTTCTTTGTATGGACTAATGGCGTCATTTTCTATAGCCACCAAACATCCGCGAGCACTTTTATGAAACATCATTTTTACCTTAAGGTACCTGTGTAATCAGATTTGCTGCAAACTATATCGGAACTGAGTTATGGCCCCTCAAAGTTTTTTTTTTGGTTTTCTTTGTATGTACTAGTGGCGCCATTTCCTATAGCGGCCAAACATCCGCGAGCACTTTTATGAAACATCATTTTTACCTTAGGGTACCTGTGTAATCAGATTTGCTGCAAACTATATCGGAGCTGAGTTATGGCCCCTCAAAGTTTTTTTTTGGTTTTCTTTGTATGTACTAGTGGCGCCATTTCCTATAGCGGCCAAACATCCGCGAGCACTTTTATGAAACATCATTTTTACCTTAAAAAAAAACTTTGAGGGGCCATAACTCAGCTCCGATATAGTTTGCAGCAAATCTGATTACACAGGTACCCTAAGGTAAAAATGATGTTTCATAAAAGTGCTCGCGGATGTTTGGCCGCTATAGGAAATGGCGCCACTAGTACATACAAAGAAAACAAAAAAAAAACTTTGACGGGCCATAACTCAGCTCCGATATAGTTTGCAGCGAATTTGATTACACTCGTACCTTAAGGTAAAAATAATGTTTCATAAAAGTGCTCGCGGATGTTTGGCCGATATAGGAAATGGCGCCACTAGTACATACAAAGAAAACCAAAAAAAAAAACTTTGAGGGGCCATAACTCAGCTCCGATATAGTTTGCAGCAAATCTGATTGCACAGGTACCTTTAAGTAAAAATAATGTTTCATAAAAGTGCTCGCGGATGTTTAGCCGCTATAGGAAATGGCGCCACTAGTCCATACAAAGAAAACCAAAAAAAAACTTTGAGGGGCTATAACTCAGCTTCGATATAGTTTGCAGCAAATCTGATTACACAGATACCTTAAGGTAAAAATAATGTTTCATAAAAGTGCTCGCGGATGTTTGGCCGCTATAGGAAATGGCGCCACTAGTACATACAAAGAAAACCAAAAAAAAAAACTTTGAGGGGCCATAACTCAGCTCCGATATAGTTTGCAGCAAATCTGATTGCACAGGTACCTTAAGGTAAAAATAATGTTTCACAAAAGTGCTCGCGGATGCTTGGCCGCTATAGGAAATGGCGCCACTAGTACATACAAAGAAAACCAAAAAAAAAACTTTGAGGGACACCTTTAAGTAAAAATAATGTTTCATAAAAGTGCTCGCGGATGTTTAGCCGCTATAGGAAATGGCGCCACTAGTCCATACAAAGAAAACCAAAAAAAAACTTTGAGGGGCTATAACTCAGCTTCGATATAGTTTGCAGCAAATCTGATTACACAGATACCTTAAGGTAAAAATAATGTTTCATAAAAGTGCTCGCGGATGTTTGGCCGCTATAGGAAATGGCGCCACTAGTACATACAAAGAAAACCAAAAAAAAAACTTTGAGGGGCCATAACTCAGCTCCGATATAGTTTGCAGCAAATCTGATTGCACAGGTACCTTAAGGTAAAAATAATGTTTCACAAAAGTGCTCGCGGATGCTTGGCCGCTATAGGAAATGGCGCCACTAGTACATACAAAGAAAACCAAAAAAAAAACTTTGAGGGGCCATAACTCAGCTCCGATATAGTTTGCAGCAAATCTGATTACACAGGTACCTTTAAGTAAAAATAATGTTTCATAAAAGTGCTGACGGATGTTTGGCCGCTATAGGAAATGGCGCCAATAGTCCATACAAAGAAAACCAAAAAAAAAACTTTGAGGGGCCATAACTCAGCTCCGATATAGTTTGCAGCAAATCTGATCACACAGGTACGTTAAGGTAAAAATAATGTTTCATAAAAGTGCTCGCGGATGCTTGGCCGCTATAGGAAATGGCGCCACTAGTCCTTTTAAGAAAAACCCAAAAAAACTTTAAAAGGCCATAACTCAGCTCCGATATGACTTACAGCGAATCTGATTAAACGAATACAATTGTCGTAAGCTAGTGTTTAAAAAAAGTGACAACAGATTTTGGTCCGCTAACGGAAATGGCGCATATATATAAATAAAGTATATTTAAAAATACCAAAAAAAAAAACTTTGAAAGGCCATAACTCAGCTCCGATATTACTTACAGCAAATCTGATTGCACATATAGCATCAGGGTATTTTATTGTTACAAGAAAGTTATAACGGATCGATGGCCGCTAAAATGAAATAAAGTGGCCAAGTGCGAGTTGGACTCGCCCATGAAGGGTTCCGTTGCAGCAATTAACATAATATACATAGTACACATAGTTCTTGTAGTTCGTTGTAACTTTGATCGAAGTTTCAATAATAGTGTATTTATGACGTACTAAAAAAAAACTACTCATCAGATCGAGTTCAAACTAATTTTCGTTGGTAGTTTACATGGTAATGTACATCATATATTTTTTTTAGATTTTTCATTCTCTTACTTTAGAAGTTAGAGGGGGGGGGGGGGCACACATTTTACCACTTTGGAAGTGTCTCTCGCGCAAATTATTCAGTGTAGACGAAAATGATTTTAGAAACCTTAACATCATTTTTGAAGACCTATCGATAGACACCATACACGCGTAGGTTTGATGAAAAAAAAATTTTTGAGTTTCAGTTCTCAGTATGGGGGGCAACCCTAATTTTTCTTTTTTTTCTTTTTTTTTGTTCAAATCTTAATGCGGTTCACAGAATACATCTACTTACCAAGTTTCAACAGTGTAGTTCTCATAGTTTCGGCAGAAAATGGCTGTGACATACGGACGGACAGACAGACAGACAGACATGACGAATCTATAAGGGTTCCGTTTTTACGTTTTACGGAACCCTAAAAACGACGCCACTTGTCCATACAAAAAATCCAAAAAATAAATAACTTTGACAGGCCATAACTCAGCTCCGATATAACTTAGAGCAAATCCGATTGCACAGATAGCATCAGGGTATTTTATTGTTACAAGAAAGTGATAACGGATCTCTGGCCGCTAAAAAAAAAACGACGACACGGGCCCATACAAAAGTACCCAAACCCCTTTGAATAGCAAAGGTTTATAATGACGCAATCTTAGACACATGCTGTCACGTCACACGAAAAATATTTTTTCCCGTTATTGTTACATTCTTAATTCATGCTCCGCTCCTATTGATAGTAGCCTAATATAGCCTATAGCCGATCTCGACAAATGAACTATCTTATAGAAAAATATTCTTTCAATTCGGACCAGTAGTTTCCGAGATCCTAGCGTTCAAACCAACAAACTCTTCAGCTTTATAATATTAGTTTATTAGCTTGTAGAACGTATATAAAATCATTGTTTGTCACTTCTACAATAATAATACACACTGGAAATGTTCACCTTATAATAATTAAGATTCATACAGATATTTTCAAATTTTAATTGAAATTGTCATTCTTGGTAACTACGCATACATTTTTTCGTATATTTATCATATTTGGTCTTGAATTAACATCAGAAAATCTATGGCTTCATTCTCATTTCAGTATTCAATAAGTATACACCGAATATTCAACGCTTCGCAGTTTTGCGCCTACTCGTCAGATCTGCACATCGCAATGTTTGTTTGCGTTTCGTCCAAGTTTATCCTTAACATTGGTTTTGTATTCTCCTGTTGCTATTTGCGACCCTTCTTTTGCGGGGACCACGAGTAGTCAACATCTTTTCAATCTCTTCTAAGCTCTTCCCACGAGTCTCGGGCACGAAGAAAATTACGAAGAATAGTCCGATTAAGCATATCACAGAGGACATCCAAATAGTGCCGTACATATTAATAGCATTGATAATATTAAAAAATGTCTCCGTCACAATAAGCGTGCACATCCAATTGAAGGTAGTACATAGTGATGCAGCGGTACTCCTGATTCTAGAAGGCAAGATTTCTCCTAACATTTATGTAAAAGGTAATTTGCTGTATGGAACAATTTCTGAAATAAAGTTTATTATTATTATTATTAGCCAAGGGATGGGGCCAAAGCCAATGGAAAAACCAATCACGTATACTACGAGACTCACTAGAGGTATCCAACCGACATATTCGACGTCTATTTCTTCCGCTTCTCTTACGTAACAATACCCTCCCAAAATGACTTGAGTGACAATCATACAAATCGACGATGTATACAGCAGCATCTTGCGTCCTACTCGATCGATTATTGTAGCAGCGATAAAAGTAGAAACAAAGTTTACAACTCCAATAATGATACTTAGTGTATTTCCGTTGATGTTGCTACCAGATTTCCTAAATATATCGACATAATAAAATATCATAGCGTTTATACCACTCAATTGTTGAAATAGCATCAATCCCAATCCAATGAATACAACGGGTGCGTAGTTCCTGGAAAAAAGAGTTTTAATTGCACTACCACTTTGTCTATCGGCCTCTTCTTGTGATTGCATCAGGTCTTGATACTCATGATTGACATTCACATTTTTGCCTCTCAACCATTGCAAAGCTTTTCGGGCGTCCTCAGATCGGCCTTTTGTGGTATACCATCTTGGTGTTTCGGGCGTCAAAAGCGTGAGTAAGAAGAATGGAACTGAAAGCGCTGCTCCAAAAAATGCTAAATGGTACCAGTTCAGATAGCCACCCACAACAAATGCCAACAGGATTCCAAGGTTACCAAATGCTGTAGGCAGTAGTCCCATAGCTCCTCGCACTTCTGGTTGGATTGTCTCTCCGATATACACCGGGAATGCCAGAGTACCGATCCCCACACTAATTCCGCACAAAACTCGTCCAAAACATATTACAGTGACGTTTGATGCAGTTGCGATCAGCATCCATCCCACGAAGAAGGGTACAGCGTTCATCTTAATAGTCCCGTGTCGTCCAAAGTGTTCTATAAGAGGTCCTCCTGCGATCCCTCCGACTAACGCAGCTAAGGGCATCACTCCGGCTACCCACGATGCCTGTAATTTAATAATAAGTATTAATACATATAAAAAGTTGTAATCTCACAACTTGTTATGAGAGCGCGGCACTACTTGGCAAACGTGTTTCGTAATAATTCTAAAAAGTTTTCGATGCAGCATACTTTTGTATTGTTAATTGAATTTAACAGATCTGTAACATTAAACTTGTATTTTAGGAATTCATTCCGTCATTCATGTCCTTGTGTCCCTAGGTTGTTCGCTTGGGAGGCTATCTCAAATGTATTTTGTCTTAAGGTACTGACACACGTGCTCATTACTAGCACGAAAGCATGCTTTTATTGAGCAAGTGCTCATTAGTAGCACGTGTGTCATGTAATGAGCATGCTTATTTATAGCATGCTCAAAAATCAAACGACGTTTGATTTTCGAGCATGCTACCTGAGGCGGGGGTAGGGGGATAAATAAATAAATAAATAATAATAAATAATTACATCCATCGTCGCGTTGGGGAGAAGAAAAAACTTTGCTTTTTCTGTCACATTATAGAAGTTACGAATGTCTGTGGAACACACATTCTCCTTTATATAAAAATAAAAATGAGGCTTTATTAAAGGACATGAATGATGCAAGTTTATCAATAAAAATAATAATTAAAGTTCTGTACGGATAGCACTGTTACTATATACTTGTACATCCATTTTGGCCGAGAGCCTGGCGCCAAATAGCACGTCTGTCCGTACGTTTGCTTTGAGCATGCCTATTTAGGAGCATGCTTAAAAACAAGCATGCTTATTGCTGGCAAATGTGAACAGTTTGCAGAGCATGCTAATTTTAAGCAAGCTTATTAGCATGCTTTTTTTAAGCACGTCTGTCAGTACCTTTAATATATCTAAACTGTGCCTTTGATGAGAGTCATACGTAGTTAAGCCATCTTTGGTTCTAAGAAAAGTCAACATACCTGTTTTATCGTGATTTCAATACTTGATCCTCTGGCAAACATGCTTGGAAGAGCTGGTGAAGTATACCCGGAAGAGAAGCCAACGATCAGGGAACCCATAGACACGGCAAACGCTGACAATAACTAGAACATATAAAGTAAATGATCAAATTCAAAAATCTGTCTTAAATTGTTTTTCTGGGATCAGCCGAGTCAAAATTGTGAGATTAATTTGAAATGTTTTTCTAATAACTATATAAATAAGTATTATATCAGCTATCTGGCCGCTATAATACAAGCTTTGCTTAGTTTGTAGTGGTAGGACTCTTAGCAGAGTCCGCCTGGGGAATTACCACACCTTTGTCAATTATTCTAACGCCAAGCAGTAATGTGCAAACATTACTGTGTTCCGGTTTGAAGGGCAATGTTTCCAGAGAAATTACAGGGCTTAGAGATATAACAGCTTAGATCTCTGGGTGACAAGCGCAGTGCGGTGCTAGGTAATGATTTTGGCTCTTCATGTTCCAATAGCTGCGTGTCACTGTGCTGTTATGTGGCAGGCATGTTGCTTACCATCAGGCACATGTCCTGCTCGTCTCGCCACTCTTTATTTAAAAAAAAAAAATGTTTTCTGTGAATTGTCCACCAATATTTATTTATAAATTCATTTTTGTTCTGCCCGTTTCATACAGACAATATGAAACGGGTCTGCCCGTTTCATATTGTCACGCAAACTGTCCATACAACTTTGAGCAACTGCGGCAAGTTATATACCTGGTTTTGTATTAAGTAGGTGCAAAACCCTTATTTAATTATATAAGCTGGGCTTGGTATAATAGTGAACGGTCGCATGGAACAGCACAAAGTTTACGCTTAGAATTCACTTGTTCTTAATATTTTAAATTCGACAAAAATACCCCTAATCCACGAGGAATAATCATTCTGTAGTTCAATGTACTGCTCAAACTTCAGTACCTTAAATTATTCTTACTAAATTAATATCTCTCGATTCCACAAAGCCACCGTTTAAAGTGGTTATTTCCATTTATTGCATTTGATTCTTACCGCACGCGTTGATTTTACTACGAAATAGTAATTTCGCGAATACAATTATTACAAAATAATAAAAATGAAATACAAAATTGTTGTTGTGCAGTAACTATTAAAAAACAATTAATTCTTTAGTTTCTTACCTGTGTCCAAAGATATGTCCGCTGTGTTCTCCTAGCATACGTGGCGTCATTATTGATAGCATAATCCGGCTTGACTTTAGCACTATCCGTGCTCAACTGCTCCACAAATGGAACAGAATTGCACAGATTCTCATCCTTTGCTCCCATGGCATTCATATCCATTTTGTATTTTAACTCGTTTTCCTAAACTGATCTGCCGGAGCTGTTGAAAATGGCGACGGGTCTTCTCGAAGTCTTCGTCGTCGCTGGTGCTCTCTGTGGAGATGATCTCGGGGATAGCAGCGTAGTTGGGTGGTGTGAGAGTGCCCTGCGACCCGCAGGAAGTCGCGAGGGATGTGCACGTCGTTGAAGCCGAGAGGATCGCACGGGATGCCACCCGGGCGTACTTTGGCCCGCGAGAGGTCTTGTACAACCTCTCTTCGTCGCCTTGCCCGCGGCGACGGCTTGCTCGCGCCCACTCTAAAAACATATAATTACACCCTTTATTGTACATAGTTTTCTACCGCCTTCTAGAGGTATAGCAATTAAATCCCCATTTACCTACCTGAAAACCGACTGGTCACTCTGGCTCACTGGACATTCACTGGACTGGAGAGCTCGTTCGCAAACACACCCCAGTTATTATATCCGCTATCTAATGTGCGTAATACAATTGGGATGATAAGAATCGAACTGAGGGTCTCGGGGGTCATCATTGACCAGACTCAGTAATACGGTCCGAGCATGTCGAAGATAACCTACTGGTAATGTGCTCAATTAACGCCAAGTTACAGCTGGTCTAATCGGGAGAACGGCGACTGCCGATTCGGAGACCCCGGGTTCAAATCCTACGCGCACCTCTGTATTTTCAGAGTCATGTGTAATCCACAAACCCGCGCTGGACCACCGTGAGGGATTACAGCCTTCTCGCGAGGAGAGAGAAACTACAATAAATAAGAGACACCACTACATATGTATCTAAGTTCGATAGTCCAGACAGTATTAACCACGCGGTATGTCATATTTAGTTACCGTTACTGTTAGTCGTTGTCGATAGTTCTCAGTTTCATCTTATACAATATAGCTGTTACCCGCGACTTCGTTCGCGTGAAATAAATACTAAGGTAACTAAGGCAGTACCTATTTGTATACCCAGACACATTTACGGTTATTAAAAACAGCTTTAAAACAATTTCATCAAAATCGGTTCTGTTGTTTAGGTTTGAAAGCGTAAGAGACATTCAAACCCCATTTCAACCACAATTTCATCCCCGTACAGTTCGATATTGTAAAATTGCTAGAACAAACGTTTATTTACAGACAGAGTTTCATGGTTTTATCTTCAACGATTGGGAACTTCTATATTGACATTCATCCCCCATTTCAACCACAATTTCATCCCCGTACAGTTCGAAATTACAAAATTGCTAGAACAAATATTTATTAGCTTCGTGTCAAGTGCCTATTTACAGAGTTTCATGGTTTTATCTTCAACGATTGGGAGCTTCCATATATATACTTTCATCCCCCATTTCAATACCAATTTCATCCCTATACAGTTCGAAATTACAAAATTGCCAGAACAAACATTTGTTTGCTTCATGCCAAGTGTCTATATACAGAGTTTCATGGTTTTATCTTCAACGATTGGGAGCTTCCATAATATATACTTTCATCCCCAATTTCATCCCTATACAGTTTGAAATTACAAAATTGATGGAACAAACATTTAATAGCATCGTGTCAAGTGTCTATATACAAAGTTTCATTGTTTTATCTCCAACGGTTGGGAACTTCCATATTGACATTCATCCCTCATTTCATCCCCGTACAGTTCGAAATTACAAAATTGCTAGAACTAACATTTGTTTGTTTCGTGTCAAGTGTCTGTAAACAAAGTTTCATGGTTTTATCTTCAACGGTTCGGAACTTCCATATTGACATTCATCCCCCATTTTAACCCTAATTTCACCCTCGTACAGTTCGAAATTACAAAATTGATGGAACAAACATTTAATAGCCTCGTGTCAAGTATCTAGATACAAAATTTGGCAACTTTGAAAGTTACGAATTTTCATACAACCGTTCATCCCTTGTTTCACCCTCTTAAGGGTTGAATTTCGCAAAACCCCGTCTTAGCGAGCGCCTACGTGCTAAAAGGCACCTCCATGCAAAATTTCAGATTCCTAGCTTTTGTAGTTTCTGAGATTCCTTGATGAGTGACCTTTCGCTTTTATATATTCTCGTGTCACAGTGTTAGTTACCTTACTCCTCCGAAACGCCTTTACTGATTTTTACCAAATTTTATATGCATATTCAGTAGGTCTGAGAATCGGCTACTAGCTATTTGTCACTTAGGGGTATAAGGGTTGTTCACCCCTATTTTTTGTTTTTTAATTTTTGGTCAAACTTTTTTTTTTTATAATGTGGCATTAAAAATACATACGCCCCTAAATTTTTACCCTTTTATCACCAACCCCTATTTTTAATAGCCATTTTAGTAATTTAATCATTTGACAGTGAACTCCTTCCTCCTAAACGGCGGGACCGATTTGAATGATTTTTTTGTGTGTGTACAAGTAGATTTGAGGATGGTTTAGATTCACAAATAAGCCCGGCAGATGGCGCTGCAGACAGTGTCTAGGTTATGATCCGAGCGAAGCCGGAACGGGCCGCTAGTATCACCATAAAAGATATTTTGTTTTAAAATATTTTGCAGTTTCTAGGTTCTTATTGTTATAGGTGTGATGTGTGACGCCTTTGTAACATTTGGGACATTGACCTTTATTGACTTATGCGTTTATTTACATTACTGATGGTATTTTGTATAATTGAATATTTATTTTAAACAAGCTGCTCCCCGCGGCAACCCGATTCATTTAACTATTCCGAAGTGATTGAGCAACAGACAGCTAAACCACAGAATAAATATTAAACATTCAAACTTTCGCATTTATATATGAAAACCGTTTTGTCCATTGTGTTACTAAAAGCTCTCACCCCATATAGTTTTACTGAGTACTAAGTTGTTGATGTTGATGTAATTCTATTAAAGTCTTTAATGTAATTCTATCAAATCTGATTCTTCTCAGAAACTGATATTTGCGTTGGCATCGACATAATTAACTAATCGACTTAATTTCTTAAATACTCGGTAGTTCGTAATTGTTACTTTTCAGTTTTATAATATTACCTAATTAAAAAATAAATCCGAGTTTTTATTTCAAGAAGATTTTTATCCAGACCTTGATCTGAATACTATGAACTTACTTTAAACCAAGCAGTCATGTTAATAATCACACATTGATAATAGTGGAAATGGGTATTATCAATGTTAACTTGGAGTTTAATTATGTGTTTACTTGACTTAATAATGTCTTACATATTCATTTGTCATAATTATTAAAGCTTATTTATACAGGAGTTTAGAATTACAATCTATTTATTATTATTATATTCGAATTACTAGCACCGCCCCGCGGTATTAACTGCATAGATCCTGTTCCTGTAATTTCACCGCGATAAAACGTCTATAGGTCTACTGGTATTCCAGACTGGCTGACAGACAGATTTTCTGTTTCTAAGTTTCAATCCAATTAATCAATCATTTCAAATCAATCAATCGATGTGATTGAGCAACAAACAAACATCCAAACTTTCATAGTCAAGTCGAATTTTTTAGGGCCTACGAATTGGTTTAACAATAGGGTACCGGACTGGGTCAAAAATACACCATCCTAATTAGTCCGTCTAGCTAGATCATGGAAAAATATTGGACACGTATTTTTTGTTTTTTCATAATATTAAAAATCGTCAAAGATATAGACCATCAAACTTCGAGAGTGGGGGGTCGCGACGTCACTCGTGAGAAAAAATCGTACTCACAAGTGACGTCACACGAAACTTCGAAGCGCTGTATCTTCGTCATTTTTTGTTTGTGAAACAAAAGAAAAAATACGTGTACAATATTTTTTGGCAATCTAACTAACGGGCTACTTAGTTTTTTTTTTGAGGATTGTACCCCATTTGTGATCATAACATCCACACTGTTGTGGATTTATAGCAGCCGCAGTAAGAGTACACCGTACGACGATATATCCAGCTCAGCTTGCCTAGCTCTCCTGTAGTTTGGCAGATTTAAGACCAACTTTACTTTAAATTTAGTAAAAATATTGGGTGGGCGTCTGGGCGATAACAAACTGTTTCATTTACCAATAGCTCCTCCAATCATTAGGCGCATGTTTATGTGGCTCTCATGGTGGGCAAAGTTGGATGACTGTCTTTCCTATGCAAAATATTTTTTTACGCTTTGATTCGTGCCTCAATGAGGTAAAAGAGATAATAAAATATTTTTTAAATGTGGATAGATGGCCCATCTGATACCTAAGTTCGTTTGAATATTTTTTTGTCCAAATCTAAGGGTTTGTAAATGTCAATTGGGCTGATTGCTGTATATTTTGATAAATTACTTCTTAAAACTGATGTTTCTGTTAGAGTGTGGTCATACATGGTTACATTTTTGGATACGTGACATTTATGTGCCAATGTAGTAAAACTACTACTGGCATCGCGGCTGTGGGGTAAAGGCCGCAGCGGGAGAGGACCGCCGTGGCCTTGACGGTGTCGTCACCTTTACATGGCAAACGCGTTGGGGCTGCAGGGGAAGTGGAGTGCCGTTCTCTCTACCCTCTGCAACCGAATTGTGGTAGGCAGCGGAATCACAGACCAGACCCGTCCTGGGGGTCTACCACCTAAAACTCTCTCTTTTATTTTCGCTTGAAATGGTAGAGACAGCAACAGCAACGCTAAAGCCGAGTTTAGTTAGGCGGTAGAAGTGCCGGGGGACCAAGGTTATCCAGACACTCTGGCGTCTGGCGGCCCACTTACTGTTACTGGTTGGTCCCCGATGTGGTCACGGCGTATCTTGAGTTCAGGTGCTTCGGTGACAGGGGTGTACCCCATTATTATTATTTTCCTCCACATAAAAAAAGAAAGCTCATAATATCTCGCGTTTTGTTGTAACTGTTGGTTTTTGTAATTTCCCGTTGAAATATAAATGATATCTAGCAGCGCCCCACAGGTGTTCCTGTTCCTGTTATTTTCTCGCGATGAAAAGTAGCCTATGTGCTAATTCACTGAGTGGCGCCACCAGCGCAGCATCTCTGCCACAAAAAGTAAGGTAATAAACCCCTGACAATCCTTATCGTTAGGGCAAATGCGCAATAAAAAAAACCCTATCTACCACCAATTAATCTAATGCATTTTGTACCTATAATTTTTTAAACCAAACAATCGACTTCAGTTAAAAAAATCTTTCTTTTATCATGATTTGCTATAGGATATGACTCTTATTAAGCTGAAAGTTATATCAAGCCCAGATTCGCTCTTGTCTGTTCGCACCTTTAGATGGATCGGCTAAGTATCAGCTGGTGGATCTGGTATTGATCGAGAGACCTACCAAAAGGAACGACATTCTTGTACGTATCGAATTCACTTCGGAGAGTATGTAACTGATCTGCGTGATCTAGTACCTTGTCCTTTTTTCTATCGGACTGCGCGAAAAAGCTGATGCCACAGACTCGAACGAAGAGATTTGACTCTACGTTTCTGAAGGCTATACGATGCCGGAGTATTTTTTTTGCGCTGGTTAGAATCTTGATGTCATCAATCAAATCGAGGGTGAATCGAATATTTCTAGGTAAGCACGTTCCATCGCTAACCGCATCGTCGCTTAACATCAGGCGAGATGGTGGTCAAAGGTAAACCTTTAAATGTAAAAAAAAAGTTTTAGAAGATGTAGCTCTACCAAACCTTCTAAACTGTTAAGTGAAATCTATACAATTATCGAACATTAGCAGAAATTCAACACCAATTTAAAAATCTAACGTCTGTTCGAAAATATACCCTAAGAGAGTTTTAAAGTCTACTAAAGTAGATATGTCTTCGTCATGTATTATATACAAGCAGCGCTCCGGGCTTTTAACTGCGTCGTTTCGATTTCCCATATTTTTCCTCGGTGAAAAGTAGCTTATGTGCTATTCCAGACTAGTGTTCCAAATTTCAACCCGATCTGTTGAGCCGTTCCGACGTGATTGAGCAACAAACATCCAAATTTTCGCTTTAATAATGTCAATAGGATTTTCTTGAATTACACCCGATAGTTGTACCAACAGTATGCATATCTCTAGAAACTGGGTATGATAAATTAAAAACATGAAAGTAGTAGTGTAAATTGTTTTATATTTAAAAAATAACAATCAAATAAATATAGAATTCCATAATATACGGAATCTCTTCGTTATTATACCCTAAGATATAAATTATTTTAGTTACTTAAAAATAAACATTTGGTCTAAAATAAGTACTTAATTTTTTGTCATGATCAACGTACAATTTCCTTAACAGATCTTGGCGTTGTACAGTAATATAATGTATTAAATACGTCTTCTGAATCACACTGCAACACAAATTATACATAAATAAGTACGCTTAAATGATTTACTTGAAATAATGCAGATTTTGTTGCATTAAGTGCATATTTTACATTCCCAGCATGTATACTCCCATTCATAAGATACCTACTACAGAGATTGTGTCTTGGATCTTATAGCTAACAGATCCATAGTTACAGTAAAGGAACCATTGAAACAATCAGTTTCTGCCGCTTTACGGCGGAATGCTACTAAAATATAATCTAAAGGAACTATCGCTGTCACTCTTGCTAACTACCCATCTAATTTTTCCTATATTTACATTACAAAATCTATGGCTACATTCTCATTTCAGTCTTCACTATGCACTGAAAATTCAGCACTTCGCAGTTTCACTCTTGCACCTACTCGTTAATTCTGCACATCGGAATGTCCGTTGTCTTTTGTCCAAGTTAATCCTTAACATGGGTTTTGTATTATCTTGTTGCTATTTGCGACCTTTCCTTTGCGGGGACCACGAGTAGTCAATGACTTTTCAATCTCTTCTAAGCTTCTCCCACGAGTCTCAGGCACGAAGAAAATCACGAAGAATAGTCCGATTAAGCATATCACAGAGAACATCCAAACAGTGCCGTACATATTAATAGCATTGATGATATTCTTAAATGTTTTTGTCACAATAAACGTGCACGTCCAATTGAAGGCGGTGCATAATGATGCAGCAGTTCCTCTGATTCTAGAAGGCAGGATTTCTCCTAACATGAGCCAAGGGATCGGCCCGAAGCCAATGGAGAAACCAAGTACGTATATAACGAGGCTCGCAAGAGGTATCCAACCGACATTTTTGACGTCCATTCCTTGCGCTTCTTTTACGTAATAGTAGCCTCCAAAAATCACTAGAGTGATAATCATAGAAATTGATGATATGTACAGCAGCATCTTGCGTCCCAGTCGATCAATGATTGCAGTAGCGATAAATGTAGATACAAAGTTTACAACTCCGATAATGATACTTGATGTGTTTTCGTCGATGTCGCTACCAGATTTCTTAAATATATCTGCAGCATAAAATATCACAGCGTTTATGCCACTCAGTTGTTGGAACAGCATCAATCCCAATGCAATCAATACGGCGGGTGCGTAGTTCCTCGAAAAAAGAGTTTTAAATGCACTACCACTTTGTCTGTCGGCTTCAGCTTGTGATCGCGTCAGGTCTTGATACTCTTGATCGACATTCACATTTTTTCCTCTTAACCATTGCAAAGCTTTTCGGGCCTCCTCAGGTCGACCTTTTGTGACATACCATCTCGGCGTTTCAGGCGTAAGAAGCATAAGTAAGAAAAATGGAACCGAAAGCGCTGCTCCGAAAAATGCTAAATGGGACCAATTCAGATAGCCACCTATGGCAAACGCCAACAGGATTCCAACGTTACCAAATGCTGTCGGCAGTAGTCCAATAGCTCCTCGCACTTCTGGTTGAATTGTCTCTCCGAGATATACCGGGAATGCCAGAGAACCGATCCCGACACAAATTCCGCAGAAAACTCGTCCAAAAAATATTGCTATGACGTTTGGTGCATTTGCGATCAGCAGCCATCCCAAGAAGAAAGGTATAGCGTTCAGCATTATGGTCCTTCGTCGTCCTAAGTGTTCTATGAGAGGTCCTCCTGCGATGCCTCCGACTAACGCAGCTAAGGGCATCAGTCCGCCGACCCAGGACCCCTGTAATTTAATAATTACTATTTAATATATTATTAAAAGTTTTGATCTCACAACTTCTAAACAAGAAGCTTGCTTATCTACAAACAATAAATTCCTATACCTTGTATAATTTATTGTTTGTTGATTAAGTAACATTGACTTATATTATAAGTCTTAATATTTCTGGTCCAAATCGTTGAGTAAAGTCATACGTAGTTAAGCGATTGTTGATTCTAAGAAATGTCAACATACCTGTTCTTCAGTGATTGTAATGCTTGATCCGTTTGCACTCATGCTTGGTAGAGCTGGTGAAGTGTACCCGGATGAGAAGCCAACGATCAGGGAGCCCATAGACACAGCAAACGCTGACAATAACTAGAACAAACAAAATAAGTTATTCAATTAATAAATTCGACTTGTAACTTTATTTTCTGGGATCACCTGAGTCAAAATTGTGAATTTCATGCTTTTATAATTTAAAATGCATCCATCCATATGCTGCCCGTTTCACGTATTCGCGCAAACTTTTTCCGGATAGCTTTGAGGTTGTACGTGAGCGCTGCGGCAAGTTATATACCTGCTCCTGTATTAGGTAGGTGCATACCCCCTTATAGGTAGGCAGGGCTCGGTCCACATCATAATTCATAATAGAGAATGATCGATTGGAACAGCACAAAGTTTACGTTTAGAACTCACTTGTTTTTGATATTTTAAACTTGAAAAAAACACCCCGAATCCGCAAGTAAAAATCATTTTATAATTCAATGACTTCGCGAATACTGTTCAAACTTCAGTAGTTCAGCTTAAATCAACCTCACTAATGTTTCACGAATCACAAAACAACAATCCCACCATTTGTAGTGGTTATTTCCATTCATTGCTTTTGATTATTATCGCGCACACGTGGATTTTACTACATAACAGTAATTTCGCGAAAACAAACCTTGATGTTATTTTCAATACTGTGTTTGCGTAGTGACCACAATACCAATTAAAATATTTAATTAATTCGTTTCTTACCTGTGTCCAAAGATATATCGGCTGTGTTGTCGAAGCATATGGGGTGTCACCATTAATAGCATAATCCGATTTGACTTTAGCACTATCCGTGCTCAACTGCTTCACAAAGGGAACAGAATTGCGCAGATTCTCATTCTTTGCACTCTTTATCTCCATTTCCATTTTATATTTGAATTCGTTTCCTAAACTGATCTGCCGGAGCTGTTGGAAATGACGACGGGTCTTCTCGAAGTCTTCGTCTTCGCTGCTGCTCTCTGTGGAGATGATCTCGGGGATAACAGCGTAGTTTGGTGGTGCGAGGGTGCCCTGCGACCCGCAGGAGGTCGCGAGGGATGTGCACGTCGTCGAAGCCGAGAGGGTCGCACGGGATGGCACCCGGGCGTACTTTGGCCCGCGAGAGGTCTTGTACAACCTCTCTTCGTCGCCTTGCCCGCGGCGAGATTGCTCGCTTCCACTCTGAAATACATAGAATTACATCGATTATTATAAGTTTATTTTTGCCGCCTTCTCGAAGTATAGCAATTAATTCCCCAATTACTTGAGAACCGACTGGTCACTCTGGCTCACTGGACATTCGATACTGGAGTGCTCGTTCGCAAACACACCCCATTTATTATATCCACTATCTAATGTGCGTGACATAGTTGGGATAATAAGAATTGAACTAAAGGTCTCGGGGGTCTTTATTGACCACACTCAGTATACGGTCTAAGCGTCTGAGTATGTCGAAGATAACCCCTAGTCATAATACGCAGTGCATACCCTAGCCCTCTTCGCACATCTCAATAATCTTGTCTACGCTACTTTTGGCAGTCAAGGGAATTCTTGTCTATGTCTGAAGTAAACGACAATAAGAACTGGAGAAGCCTCTACCTAAGTTGTAAGTTCGGTAGTCCAAACTATGATATATAAATAATGATGTTTATAAATCAATGTATTGAATACACTTTCATCGGCAGTCATACCTGGCTCTCTGATAGCGCTCAGATGCTCGGAGAACATTCCTAATGTTTGACCAATTGTTTGACCGCCCTAATTTATTGCGTTTCTATCAACCAAAACACTTTTAGTGCTGTTACCTCATATTCATTGACAAAAGTATTGTATTGTTTGTTAATGATGCTGGATTTTGTCAATTGCATTTGTGAACCGTAAAAACTTAAAATTTTAAAATTATTTTGCCTTTCCGAGGTTTGTTTTGTTATAAGTTTTATTATGCCATTGTGACATTCGGGACATTGACCTGTATTTTGCGTTTGTTTATATTTTGGTACATTATGATGTTTTTATCATTGAGTATTTATTTTATATAACCGTTTTGTCTATGCCTTCACGTTGTATTATTAAAGGAGTTCTCACTCTTATGAAATTCTACTTAGTAGGTCTTAAGCTGTTGGAGTATTTCTTCGTAGGTGTTGCACTACCAAATCTAAATAATTGTTCGTAGCTCAGAAGTTGATACTTTTATTGCCTCAACTTATTTAGATTTTGTATATGAATGTTTAATATCTTTAATCAGTATAATATCTTAAATCGGTTGTTGTTGCAGCTTTTCTGTTGTAATAATGTTACTTATTATTTAAACGAG
Source organism: Ectropis crepuscularia (assembly GCA_963693475.1). NCBI lineage: Eukaryota > Metazoa > Arthropoda > Insecta > Lepidoptera > Geometridae > Ectropis > Ectropis crepuscularia. Next base: position 15,540,450 of record OY856341.1, read on the forward strand.
ATATTTGGCCAGACCTTGATCTGAACTCTGTGAACTAACTTTAGACTAAGCAGTCACGTTTATAATCACACATTGATAATAATAGTGGAAATGGGTTAACAATGTTATCAATATTAACTTGAGCTTAATTATGTGTTTACTTGTCTTTATCATGTCTTACATATTTCACGGAATTATTACAGATTTTTCCTACATAAATTTAAAATTACATCCTAATATTCGTTGTTGTTGTAACTAACAGCGTCCCGCGGTTTTACGCGCTTTGTTCCCGTTTCTTTAATTTTCCGCTATAAAACGGCTTATGTTCTATTCCAGACTATTATCTAGTTGTGTTTGAAATTACAATCTGATTCGTTCAGCCGTTGCGACGTGACTACAACAAACAAACATCCAAACTTTCACATTTGCAATATTAGTAGGATTTATTATTAATCATTTTTCATTAGCTACAATAGGTATTTAGTTTTTAAAATTGTTCGAAATGCTAATTCAAAAATAATGATACTAAGCTCATGTTTATTCCAGTAGAGTTGTTTTTGTTGGTATTGAAACAACTAAGACGACCTTGAATAAATATTAGACAAGAAGGGTGAAGCCTTGACAATGACGAATGTGAGGCAGTAAACGTCGATCAAGGTGTTATCGTCTTATTGTTTCCCTACCGGTCCGCCATGATTGCCGCACCCTGACAATGCACCGAAATAGCAATATTTACGTTAACAGTACATAGGTAAATACTTTCAGTTATTTAATACTCATACCTTGAAAATAATAAGTTTTTCATTCCTAATAAATGAATCCTTTACTAGACAAATAAGTTATTATTAGTAAACAAATTGCCTCTCCCATTTTTTAGGATATTGTGTTCTAAATTTCTTGGTTTTGGACTTGTTCAGACGTGGTTGACTAACTGACTACTTTTACGTTGTTATTTTCCTTTGACCCAAATATTTAACATCATTATTTGTATGTAGATAATTTAAAACATGTAGGGTAAGTAAGTACTCGATGTAGGTTTACTAATTATGTAGCACATTAATACTTATATATTGTGGATTTTCATGTATTATGAATAAATCTTTGTTAATACGTTCATGCGTACGTCTCATAATGTTATATTTTTGTTATTTATATTTTGATTATCCAAAGTGCAAAGAGTATTGTGCTGCCATCTTATCATGGTTGAATGTAGCAAACCGTTATCAAGGTTACCGCCCATCTACTGAAAGCAGACGGTACTAAACAGTTAACAGCCTTATCATATAGATGTCGCTGTAAGACTTGAGGCGTCTACCCTGTTCATTGCATCATCAAACTCACTGATACTGAAGATGGCGCTAGAATCGATTACCGCTCTAGGGGGTAAGGATTCTTCATGCGCAAAAGCTAATTTTTATTCTGTGGCAAAAGTATGATAATTAGAAATAATATTATAACACATGATGACAATTTATGATTTTAAGCCAATTTTGCAATGAAAGTAGAAAATAAGTAGATTTACTTAGGAATTTCTTAAAATCGGTTTTTACATTTAATTATTTATCTATCAACTTAAATTTATTTAATATGGCAGAATCTCTAAAGTATTTAATTTCAACGGCATTTCCTCCGTAAACACAAACAAACCAAATGTTATGCATGTATTAAAATTGTCTTAATACATTTTGTGTTAAACTTCTGCTCTATTTTCAATTTCCTACTAAGTAGGTGCTTATTTAAATGAGCTTAAAAGCTCGATTCGTATGTTATGGGTAAGTACATAAAGGTAGTGTGTCCGTTTGACTCGGCGGCGACCTTGCAAGGCTGTCTGGATACGAGACCGGCGTCGCCACCGGTACCGCTTCGGTATGTTGATATTTGCAGTCAAACACCTCTCTACGTCGGCCAAGCTAACTTGATATTTATTTTATTGATGTTTTGGTCGCGATTAGACTTTAATACAGGGTGAGAGGTTACCGAGCAACCGGTATCGACCCTACTTCGGCGCCCGCTGAGTTCGCCGGTCGCACGACTTTCTATAGAATCTTCGCGAACTTCTCTTCAAAAAGATAGTCAATAATTTATTTTTCAAATATATAAATATACATGTTTAAAATACCAACGCACGCAAATTAAGGTCAATGCATATGAGGTAGCAGCATTAATAAATTAATATGCTCATGTCATTAAACATAAAACCGCTTTATTGAAATAAAGTAGGCTATTTCTAGGTAATATCGTTTCGACTTACCATTTCGGTGGAGAGCTGCTTCAGGTACCCAACGACCTTCCCCAAGGCGTTGGGATTATTCTTGTTGAAGCTCATCTTGTTGGTGTTCACTGGAACGTTTCACTTAACAGTTTGTCAGGGAACGTCGAAGTGGTAATGTCTTTGGAGAACAACACTAATAACTTTATGTTTTCCGAACTTTTTCAAATAGTCTAAATCCAGGGCGCGAGTGTTACTGATGGCCAGTACACATCGCTCGGCCGCAGTCGGCACGTGAAACTACGTTTGCCGTTGCAGTTTTAGCACCTAACGCGATTTGACACACTTTTAATCGCAAACGCGCTGTTTATTTCTGTGCTAGTTTAAAAATCACAAGCGAAAAGTTATCATACGATCGAGTTGAAATTTCCCGCTTCTATCATGCAATGGTGCACAACATTCAACTTTGTAATCTACTCAACACAGAAAATGTTGGCAGCGCGTACCGAAATTCAGAGCTCAAGTTATCTATTGAAACTTGCAGATGGCAGTGCCGAGTTTTATATAGTAAAGCGCAGTTGCCCTGCCGCCCGCACCTCTTACCCCTTCCCCGCCGCTATCCGTACAGTCTCTTTACTGTGTGAGTGCTGAATTTTCATGTGTGAGTATTCAGCACACTCACACTAGCGCACGGCGGCTGTTTGCACCTGAATTACCTAGAATGAATTGTATATTTTCGATTTTAGTCGCTAGTTAAATAACTACTTAGTCACTGTGATTCGCTTTAGTTTTATCGTCGTTAATTGCACGGTATTCAATACTTTAACACACCAGTTAAGTAATACTATTTATATATATTAAATATAAACTTAAAAATCTTTTAAATATCTGTTTACAAAAATAAAATTACCTACTTACTTATTTCAATTTTAATGCAAGTAATTTTAAAGACACGAAAACTGGCCAAATTCTGAAAAAAATAATTTCACATTAGATACTTAGGTACTTAGTTTTATGTGCATAAATGTATTTTTGTGTTACCTTAGTTTAGTTTGTATTATCATCCTTAGGTATTTAAATGTTAAAAGTACCAAACTATGAAATTGTTAAAAAATTGCTCTGAGATAATTAAACACAGTCTTTACAAGATAATCTTGCCTAACTCTATGAAAATAACATTTTGTAGACATTTACAGCAAGAATGATAAAATATACATGTAAGAATTCAACGATAACAAACAAATGGACACACCTCCAAGTTCTGACGCTACATTGATTGTGTTGTAAAATTGTTACCATTGTAATGGCTTTAGTAAAAACCAAAACATATCAAGAAATCAGATAGCAATTCTAATACACTAGGTTTTTTAAGGTTCCGTAAAACGTAAAAACGGAACCCTTATAGATTCGTCATGTCTGTCTGTCTGTCTGTCTGTCTGTCTGTCTGTCTGTCTGTCCGTCCGTATGTCACAGCCACTTTTTGCCGAAACTATGAGAACTACACTGTTGAAACTTGGTAAGTAGATGTATTCTGTGAACCGCATTAAGATTTGAACAGAAAAATTAAAAAAAAAAAAATTAGGGTTGCCCCCCATACTGAGAACTGAAACTCAAAAAAATTTTTTTCATCAAACCTACACGTGTGGGGTGTCTATCTATAGGTCTTCAAAAATGATGTTGAGGTTTCTAAAATCATTTTCGTCTACACTGAATAATTTGCGCGAGAGACACTTCCAAAGTGGTAAAATGTGTCCCCCCCCCCCCCCTCTAACTTCTAAAGTAAGAGAATGGAAAATCTAAAAAAAATATATGATGTACATTACCATGTAAACTACCAACGAAAATTGGTTTGAACTCGATCTGATGAGTAGTTTTTTTTAGTACCTACGTCATAAATACACTATTATTGAAACTTCGATCAAAATTACAACGAACTACAAGAACTATGTGTACTATGTATATTATGTTACTAGCTGCAACGGAACCCTCCATGGGCGAGTCCAACTCGCACTTGGCCACTTTATTTTTATTTAGAATAATACATTTCTAGTAGTGTTTATCTATTCTATGGTAGTGTATAAAATAAGGACAGTAGAACATTTTCACGGAAAGAAATACGGCATGACACTGGGCTGTTATTGATAGGCTTTGCATTAGGCGTACGTTTTGATAGTCCTTTTACCATACCATTCCATACCATTTTGTAAAAAAACAAATTTCTACTAATACTTCAACCAGGACCGCATCCTACAAAATAGTTCTGATGAAATATTTTCGAACACATTGCAACGAATATTCAGCTCCAGAAGTGATGGTTTAGGCTCGCAAATTGCAATCAAAATGGTGAGATTTTATTGGAACATTAAGTAACAATAAATTCAATAACTAGTGCGACAGGTGGTGGCCTTATCGCTAAAAGCGATCACTTCCAGACAACCTTAAAACGGATAATAATGGTTTTCTATATTATATTCGTTTAATTTAGTTAAAAGTGAAACAAATATTTGTTTCATGTAAACATAATTATATGGTTATTTTTAAAGTGAATATGTTTATAAAATAATATTTTAAGCGTTTGCCTGTTGCCCTGTTGGCGTTATCAAAATCGAGAATAACGAGCAAAAAATGACGTTTCTTGTCACGATTCAGTGGACAGCGGAGTCTCAATAATAATGTTACGTTTTATTTACCCTTTGGATACAGAACCATAAAAATATAACATATTATATATATATATGTTATTTTAATAAAAGCATTCCAAAGTTGTATGAGAATAAGGCTTTTTCAGAATGTCATATGAACGCGAAAACCTGTCAAAAGTATGTCACATTTGCGTCACAGGTGGCGGTAATATATCATATTGTTTGTTAAATTTTATAAGCGTACGTCTATGTAATTATTTGACATATTGTTCACCCATCAGTCACTCCTATCTGTCACATACTTGGAGAAATACAAATACTAATATTATGAACCCAGAAACTCGGGAAATATTTTTGTATAATTTCGAATGACGAGCAAGACATGCTCCTGATAGTAAGCAACATGCGAGCCCTTTACCGTACAGTGCCACGCTATTTGAACATGAATAACCCAAAGACCTTTCTAGAACCTTTTTGCTTTTCTTGTGAAAGGGTAGGCGATTCTGTTTTCGCGTAGATATCAATGATCCTACGTCACCGGTTCAGCCCTACGCTACCGGAGCGAGGGTGTGTCATCCTTGACATGAGTGTCAGCGCGTAAACCACGCTCCAAGTTATCGAGTGACACACCCCCAGCTGAAGCCAATGCACTTGAGCTCACGTTTCCTGCTATACGTACAACGTACCTAGTAGTTATTCGACGCTTTTTCCTTGTCGCTGAAATTGTGTTGTTTGTGCACTGGCACTGGCCTTGAGAATTCATAACCATAGATAAACTTCTACGATTGTGACGTGTATTTTCATAAAGACTAAAATACGTAAAATCGTATTAACGGTTACGCAGAAAAGTTTCCAAAAGAGGCTTATTATTATTAGACAGATACGTAAGATATATATAGATAAGTTACACTTAGAACTTTTTATGTTGTCGGTTAAAATAATGTTTTTCAAATAGATTGTCGTTTCTATAATTTTTATAGTCGGTCGAATAATAGACTTTTTCCTGAATGAGAATCCCTGCAAGCATAATGGGTGCGCGGGTTTTTTTTTAGGGAAACTAATGGGTGTGGTAAAATCACTGACACATCATTCTATAACTGTCATCAAATTCACAAAGTAGCGTGTATTACTTAGCTTTTGACACGGTAATATTACCGTACTTTTGCTCTTCATATTAGATTTTTAGTCTAACGTGATCCTTCCACCAAAGCTTTCGTCCAAAAACATTGATAGTGAAAAGCTGTGATTTTAAATTTAGTTTGCCCCGATTGTTAGACTTTCAGACGGATAAAGTTTGTTATAACTTATTTTAATGTGACTGGTTCTAAATTGCAATTTTTAGTGCTTTTTTTTTAATAACATGATGAGACGAGCAAGGTCTATTTGACATGTCCTCACATTATTTTCCATCCTAAAAAGGTTTCCTCGAAGATATTGCTTTCAGCGATAAGGCCCCCAACTTGTACTAGTTTTAAAGTTTGTTATTAATTATTTTTGCGTGTCTTATTATTTTGGTGTGTCAATAAAGTGTAGGTATATCTATCTATCTATCTATTGCTAGCCTGTGATATAAATTCAGTGCTCGGATAACTTTGTAGCAAGTGTATTGCTTTCAGTAAAAACAGTACAAATTCAGCCGTACAGTGGTACGGCGTTCGTTATCCGGAGATATAGGTACATACATATAAGATGATTTTATCTTTTCCCTGTAATTTATCTTTAAACATTGTCCCTCAAACCGGAACACTGTGATGTTTGCACATTCCTGATTGGCGGTAGAATAATTGGCAAATATGTACTTCCCCAGGCGGACTTTGCAAGAGTCCTACCGCTGCATAAAACTAAACTTTTCAGCTGAAATACTCGTTTAGGTTCCCTGTTACCAGTTTATACCGACCAATAATTGTAGGCGGATCTCAAACGTCACCAGATGGGAACAACAATGACTACGCCTTCATATTATGCTGATTCAATAAAGCAATCTATTGAAGCTCCGCAAAGCGTTGCCGGGGGCACGTCACCCACTATACGAACAACACAACAACTTACAAATTTCAAGGCCAATAATTACGTATCACTTCACTGATACCAACCTAATTATACTCACGTGAAAATACGTCCTACATAAAACTAACAAAGGAAGCCGTTTTATTAGTCTTGCATTATTTTTTTTGCCGAAGATGAGCAAAATATTTGCAATATGTCGTTTGAATTTCATCCGTGACCTGAAAACAACGTTACGTTGCAGAAAGTTTTCAAGAATAGTGTTATCTATGTGAGTCGTTGAGTCATACGAACTAAATTTAGGACGTGTATTTACCTATATGATTTTATCAGAAACCGTAATCTTCGCCAGACAGTCATGGCTGTATATACCAGAAATGGAATTCCAGTTGTGCCCGAATCTACGCCTTGTCATTGTTTTTTATTGGTCGCGTTAAAATTTAAAAACATAATAGGGATATTAATAATCGACAGATCATCAAACTTTTGGAGTGGGTGGTTGTGATGTCACGACTTCGTAAAAGTCGTGGTAATGAGTTACGCCACTCGAAACTTCTAACTAACAAAACCCTTTGATTAGGTACCTAGGTACCTATACAAAGTGCATATCAAAGGTGAAACCAAAGATAAAAACGCGGTATAATATTTTTGAATAAACTAACTGAAGGACTTTTAGTCATCATGCCTATCGTGGAAAGCAAAAAATGTATTATTCCATTGAGACCGCTTTTAGGTAGCTACGTAGCTAGTCATAATGAATGCGTGTCCGGCGTCACGTGCGTCTACGTCTACGCACTGGCGAAGCTCCCGAAACATCCCGGTATGCTGCCACGCCTCTAACTCACACATGCATACACAGTTTCGTTGAGCTTTCGTCTCATCTCGTCACACACGAACCCACGTCATAGATGACTCTCACTAGCAAATGGATAATATTATATTGTACACGATTGCCTCACGCTTACATCATGACATCAACACCTTTTAAAATATCCAAATTAACGAAAGTGATTGTAATTTAATAACGATAGAGAGAAATTTAATTTTTCTTTTTACAGTAATAATTCGATAACTCTATTGAAGTATAATCAGTCTTAATTATGACATAATATATGAACGATAATTAATATATGCTTCCATCATAAATGGATGTAATCGATGTGAAGGTTCAATTCCCGTTAGATTATATCACTGGCATCGTTCCGCGACCACATACGTGACCGTACAGACGCGCACACATGCGCGTACGCACTTGTACAAATACGTGCACACGTAAACCACAAAGTCAAAAAGTCAGTGGAATATTACTGGCAAGTAAAGGCTTGGTCCCTACATTGCAACGAGGTTCTCGAATATTCCTATGGTATGCGCGCTGAGCGCACTCCCCGTTTACGTCGACGATTAAATACGGTCGAAGTGCAGAATGTTCTATGAGACACAATGAAATCTTTTCATTCCAAATCACTTACTTAACAACGTCGTTGCCAAATGAACGGAAAGTTTACACGTTATTGTGCCTTTCCTCACAGCCTTTCTTTGAAGATAACAATTGCGGCTTTAATCGTATGCAGACAATGCGTCACGCGTCTCGGCAAGGTGGGAGTGTCTTATCTTATCAGTTACGAATTGAGATACACACCCGATTAAAAATTTCCATAGCCAATTGAAAGTTACGCCATGCGCCATTCTATACTAAGGAAATATGGAAACCTTCACAAAATCGTTTCAAAAGCTTTGTTTAAGGTTATGTTGAATTTACGGTAAGATCACTTTTAAGCTGAACTTCTTTCCCACGCTTTGGCGTCATTAGATTTTTTTTTTTACAAAACAAGCTGACGGAACAAAGCAAAATTATAATTAATATTAGTACTTATTAGAAATTTACCTTTCGTGTTGAAAAATATAGGTCATATTTATGTTATTATTACAAAAGCTTTACTAGAGTAAAGCACAATTATTAGACTGTGATAGTTTGGTAGTTGTCTCTGTTGAATTTATAACAAGAATTATTAGGGATTAGCACATAAGTAGAAAACATTGTTCATAAAGAAAGAACAATGTTTTTGTTTATTTAGTGTTATGAAATGTTCTCAAAGTATTTTATGATCGATATTTGGTGATTAAGTATTCCAGATTCATTGTTGATATGGCTATTATTATAAAATCGATATGCGACGTCCTTGGCCCGCTAAATGTGTCGTAGTTCCCATGTTTACTCTGTTTCTAGAACAATCGATAGTCCTAACCTGCTCTAACTCAGTGTTTCTAGTCCATGAAACTAAGTGAAAATGTCTTATTGTATTCAGATTTTTTTTAAATTGTATCCTGTCTATGTTTTAATTAAATAATTACAATACCTGTTCAAAGTAGCTCGGGTTCCAAATACCATTGATCTCTTTAAAATCCTTTAATTACACGACTGATTTTTTTAAATTCAGTGCTATCCTAAATGCTAAAGAGACTAAATTTGTAGCAAATCGTTTATATTTGCTCAAAATTTTAAACACAAATAAATACAGAATTTAGCGCAGTACTTGTACTAAGCGATAAGGCTATACTCGTATAAGTGTATATTGCATCATTATAGTAATTGACTGGCGTCGTTGCTTAGTGGGTAGTAACTCTGCCTGCGAAGCCGAGGGTCGTGGGTTCGATTCCCACACAGTCCAAATATTTGTGTGATGAATTCAAATATGTGTACTGTGTGGGTGTTTCGATGTATAATAAATATGTATTTAAAACTATATAAGTATATTATATCAGCTATCTGGCCGTCATAGTACAAGCTTTGCTTAGTTTGGGGTCAGATGGTGTTGTATGTCAAAAAAAAAATACAAACTCTAACAATTTAGTTAACTCGGAAACCGCAAGAAAACAGCTGTAAGCTGTAAGTCCAAAGTTTAATTTTGTATAGCAGTTTTTGGAGCGATTTCGGCGCTAGTCCCATAGAAAAAGTTAAGAGTGCTATTTATTTATACACATCTAAAACTTTAATTAGGTTAGTAGAGCTAGTAAATAATATAAATGGTAGAGCCCAGAAGCTAACTGTCACAGGCCCCTTAAAAAAACAGTTAAAACTTTGTTCCTAGATTTATCTGTGTCTGTTTTATGTACCTGTTTTATGTACCCACCATAAGTTTGTATTTACATTTATGTAAGTATTTTATCAGCAGTATGGTTCCCTTAATACAAGCTTTATTTAGTTTAGGGCTAGATAGTATTGAGTGAGGAATGTTCATAAATGTTTATAAATTTATGAAATAAAGTGCACACATAACATACTAGTATTGACTCTTGATTTCTTTGGCGTAGAATTTAGAAAAAAATACTATACCGTAAGAATCAGCATTTTTTCGGGATATAAAGTATCCTTTAACGTTACTCCAAACTACAATCTACGTTACAAATGTCAGCCTAATCCGTTTTCTCGTTCTATCGTGATCCAGCAAGAAACATACAAACTTTCACACATTCAATGCAAGCAGCGCCCCGCGGTTTCACCCGCGTAGTTCCCGAGTCCGATATTTTTTCGTCATAAAAATTACCCTATGTGTTTGTCCAGACCATTATCTCGCTATGTACTAAATTTCATCCAATATCCCTTCAGTAGTTTTTGCCTGAAAGAGTAACAAACATACATCCATGCTCCATGCATTCTTACAAACTTTCGCGTTTATACCTAATAATAGTAGGATGTCGTCCAAATTTCAACCCGCGGGCACAGAATAAATATTGCCGCGGGTATACCGCCTAACTAAATCTGCTTTGGCTTTGTTATTGCTGTCTCTGTTATGTTAAAAGAAAAGAGAGAGCATTAACAAATGTAATTCAAATATAATAAAATATAATTCACTAGCTGTGCCCCGCGGTTTCACCCGCGTCTATTTGAGGAAAATCCATACTAAAATATCCATTGCTTTAAAAAGCTATGATCCGTAAGAGAACTGTAGAAAAACAATAAAGGAGCGCTAGGTAAAAGTAGAGTGATCTGCTGAAATGTGTATAGTACAGGTGTTTTAAAGTACGTAAAAATACTGTGTATACGATGGTTTTAGTTTTCTTTTCTTGAACAAATTGGTTATCTCTGTAACCTGATCCTCTTGATGGTGCAATATATTGTATACCAAGTTGTCCGTATGAAAATCAGTCTCGGCGTGAATCGATTCCTTGGTGCTTAAATGTTTGCCCCTGTGCTTTAATAATAGTTACAGCAAATGACTCCTTAACGGAAAATTGTATTACAATTTTGAAATTAAAAGGCAAATGATACTATTTTATGTAGAGGTAATGCATTAACATACCCTTCCGCTTGAAAGGAATGGTCGATTTGTGTCGGATTCGACAACATGAGTGGTGCCCTACCGACTGAAACCTCTGCAGTATTTATTACCTTTGCCACACACGGTGCGAGCACGTGAATGCTCTCGCACTCTTTTGCGTACTCGCCGCGGGACAATGCACGCCGTGATCACCTCGGTGACCAGCCGTGAGAGCCAGACGTCCTCACGTCTGGACACCCTTGATCTCCCGCGTTGGGCTAAATGCTCGGCCTCATCACCTATCACCATCCAGCTGAAGAGGACGGGGACAGCAGCTCACCGATATATCGGCTCTCCTCTTCTCATACAGCCCCACCGCCTCCGCCATCATACTGCAGTGGGCAGGGAGTACGGCGCAACATAATACCGGTATTCCTCTCTAGCCAAGAAATCTCCTCTACAGCCACAGTGCCTACCACCAAGCATCACGGCACGTCTCAGTCGTACCGGCACCGTCTGTGCCGCGCAACTCCTTCCTAACCGGGTCGCTTGAACCGCAAGGCTTTGAGCCCATATCCCTGGCGAGCAGTCCCACTGGTGTTTCTTTTAGCTTCACTGTGGCTGACCAGGCCACGGCTACTGGACCTCCGCCTCGTCAATGCGGAAACTCCCCGAGAAAGGACCAAATGATATCTCGTAGAGCAACCGGCGGCCGACCGCCGTCTTCTTTCTATTCACCGTAATCTTTTATTAGATAGTAGTTGAAAATTATGCGCATGTTTATATGTCGGTGAACAATTACGCACGGTCACACAATGACATAGTAGGATATATCGGGATCGACATTACCGACGGATATGGTACCCCTACCGACAAAAACTCCCGTAGGTTTCTCCAGCCGTGGGCTGGCAGCAGAGTTTTGGGACCGCTATCGCACTCGACCGCGGCTCTGCCATTGCCGCCGCCTTTTGTGAGAACACCTCGCGGAAGGCGGCCGAACCACCGCGTTTGGTTACAGTGACGCGTCAGAAACCAGCGACGCGTCACACCCTCGGGAAATCATATCCCTAGGCGCGGTGCCGGAACGGCTTAAACGACCGACAGCCCAGACCCTCCAATGGAAACAGGATCCGAGTCAAGTGCACCTCTAGGATCGCTCCCGTGTCCACTTTCGCCTCATAGGATGAGATACAGGTCATGGCGTGCTTTCGCTCCTTCAACTCACACGACCTTTCACTGTGCAGCATCTTGGCTAAGATGATCGAGAGCGAGAGGTTCGCCCTCACGACTGCGGCTAGAGATGGCCGCGGTTCCGCCTCTGTGGCTACATCACCTCGAGGACCCTGATCTGGAAGACGAACGCTAAGAAACATCACTGGACCACGTGACCACAATAAAGTGGTATATTATTTTGTTGCAGAGTTGTTTTAAAACTACGGATATTTTCTAAAGCATTCATTAAAATCAAATAATGTCAAGGGAAATTTTGCTAAAAAACCCTTTAGCGTAAAATTGAGGTAGCAGGTTTCTTGCTTTAAGTATTTCCAATGTTCGGTTGTATGAATAGTTATGTTAGTGTATAAAAACCAACGGACAAATATAAACAACAATAGGTACACAGAATAGAAAAGAAAACATATTAAATTCCATAATACAATAAAGTGGCCAAGTGCGAGTTGGACTCGCCCATGAAGGGTTCCGTTGCAGCAAGTAACATAATATACTTAGTACACATAGTTCTTGTAGTTCGTTGTAACTTTGATCGAAGTTTTTATAGTAGTGTATTTATGACGTACTAAAAAAAACTACACATCAGATCGAGTTCAAACCAATTTTCGTTGGTAGTTTGCAAAAAAAATCTTAATGCGGGCACAGAATACATCTACTTACCAAGTTTCAACAGTGTAGTTCTCATAGTTTCGGCAAAAAGTGGCTGTGACATACGGACGGGCAGACAGACAGACAGACAGACATGACGAATCTATAAGGGTTCCGTTTTTACGTTTTACTGAACCCTAAAAATACGTAAATAAGCAACAATGCATTGTTATAGAACAAATTTGATAACTTCAAATGACACAAACTTCAAATGTAGACACGCGCCGTCACAGACTTCAGCGACCAAAGAGAATTTAAATTCACGGAACTAAAGCTCTCGAAGAGAAACATTTTTCCCCGTTTTCTTTACATTCTTCACTCATACTCCATACCTATTGATAGTAGCTTAATGTTATATACCCTATAGCCTTCCTCGATAAATGGAGTATCCAACAGAAAAATAATCTTTCGTATCGGTCCAGTAGTTTCCGAGATCCTAGCGTTCAAACAAACAAGCAAACAAACAAACTCTTCAGCTTTATAATATTAGTATAGATGAGAAAATACGTGACGTCTGGCAGTTCTGGGATCTTGGGCTAAAAGCTAAGACAGTTTTGCTCGTAGTTAGGCGGTAGACTTCCCCCGTCCGTTCGGCCGTTCCGTCGTGCTTGAACGATAAACATCCAGACATCAAAACTTTGGCATTTATATTATTGGTAGGATAATACATATTCCGAAAAATATATTAATTTAATAGAAATAGTCATTAGTAGTATATACAGGCAACGTATTACTATTGGTAGGATAATACATATTCCGAAAAATATATTAATTTAATAGAAATAGTCATTAGTAGTATATACAGGCAACGTATTACAAATTGTTCAGATCGCAGACGGCGTTTTATGAAGAGTTACTTTAAAAATGTATGCTTATCGTAAAATTTTATCTGCTTTCGGTGTTTCTTGTAAATAATCTTTGATCAATAAAATAATTTCAACTCCAAATGAAATATAACGATTGTATCTTTCGCAATAACTTGACACCTCACTATCGAGCGCATTACTTCCGCATAAAATTTTAACATGTCTTTTGCCGCAAACAAGTTAACAATGACTTATATAAAGGTTGTCTTCAATATCACCGTGTTGTTTGTTTACTCACTCAAATTTTAAGTACTCTTCCGAACCTTGGTCACTTTTCGAGTTTTCAGCAGTTATTGTGGCGTCGTCACTAGTACTGACCGTCGTATACCTACATCTTTGAATATTCTTAAAAGTATTTTGTAATTGTCATCTACTTTAATGGAAGGCAAACATTGTGTGGAACCTAGTATGGTCCAAAAAATAACATGTGACATCCACAAACCCGCACATGGCTAGTGTGGACATACATAACAATAGTGTGGAATTACATAATTGAATATTATCTTCTTTGCGGAAAGCCTCAAATCCCAGCTGTGGTCCGTAATACCTTTTCCGAATTATTGTCATACCGACTACCTAATATCCTTAGCGTTGAAAGTTTTTTTTCATACAATAATAGATACATGTTTACGTGTCACCACGATTTGTCGATGACATTACCGTGGCTTAGACTGGAACACCCTAGAAGGCAACTGATTTACTATACATATTTACAGACACCCAGATTGTACACAGACAGAAAAACAGGCTCAATGGAATCAAAATGCTTTGTTCGAATTTTCGGAATTTCTATCTTGAACCGATGGCGCAGGGCTTGTCTATATGGATGACCGTTAATAGAAAAGAGACGGCGGAGTCTAGTTATACAAATCCTACGCGCATTACCAGAAATATATATACGATAAAATATTTAGAGGCCAGCCACCTTGCGACTGGGGACGTTGGCGGGACGACCTAGACCAATATCAAAATCACCACAGCTGCCATTCCTTAAGAAGTTCTATTTAGTGCTATAGCAGGCCACAACTGCCACAGAGACAGTGAAAAGAGAGTAGAGAGGCCTTTGCCCAACATTGGGACATATCGGCCTCTTATTAATCGACCTTGCGGCGCTCAACAAAGCTTTGCAAGTCCCGGACTTAACCAGAGCTTCCTATCAGCAGGCCTACTACGAAGTCCGATGAACGATATATCGGCCGAACTTATGGACTTTTCCTACCTCGAAAGACAATCTGTCGGTTGATAGGATCGGCCGTTTCGTTCGATTCGACCCTCATCCGACCTAAGTCTATAACTTCCGACCGAGATGTATCGATCTGACCGTTTTTCGTGGCAGGCTACAATCCGATTCAGCTGTCGGTCGGATCCGATCATTCGGAGTTTGTTTTCGTAGTAGACCTGCTGTATCAAAGCGCGCGTCTCCGGTATAAACGACGGATATTTTATTTGTCGCCAGACAAGTCGTTGCAGACATATTAAATACATTATTTGTAAAAGGACCTTTGGCAGTTGATCTCAAAAATATTCTCTTCTACACAAAGATGTCGAAAATAACAAAAAAAATCGAAATCTATTCTTCTACCTACTGAACTTTGTTGCAGACAAAATATCAACCCTGTTGTTCTGGCTTTGGAGTGATGTTGACAAATTTGGGTAAAAGAAATTGTTTTTTCTGATTCTCTAGATTTTTATGTTTTTACATAATTATATCTCACGCTCGAGTTGGAGTACTATGTGGATTCAGTTTTAAGAATCTTACAAAAATTTATTCAAGCAAGTATACTTTTAGTTCCCAGACTTTATAAATATGTAAAGGTTGTTAAAATTCCACTCCCAGTATGAGGCTAGACCACAGACACCTCGTACACAAGTAAATTAGTCTGAGGGGCATGACGTAATTATACACGTATTTACATGGACGATGACTCTGATCTGATGGACAACAGGTTTTTGAGAGTGGCAAAGGCCGTCCTTGGGTATCGTCACACTCGCTGCAGCGAAGGTGAACCGTTCACCGAACAACCGGAGCTTCCCATCAAGGTGACTCTTATGGAATTTGCATTCTTATCTGCAATCTAAATTTTAGATTTTTAAGAGTATGGTACGGGTTGACACATACAGTCACCTCGAAACTCGATGCCATTGTTTGTTGTGTTTCTCGTTTTTTTATATCACTGTGTTTTCTTTAGGAACGCCATAATTAATATATGGAGTTATAGCGTATGATTAAATATCTTTTATGCAATCAATTTTGATGTCACTGAATAAATACTTACGTTCAGATTATATCCAACTCTCTTGATGACCTTCATTAAATCATTAAATATTCATTCGTGATATTATGTTATACCTTAACACAATGTGTATTGTTCGACTACCGGTAGATATGTACAATGTCTTTCTATGTGCAGAGATTTAATAAGCCTGGTATTATTAGATAAGCTGTGTCGCATGGGTCTTGCTTTAATCCGTAAGTTTCTTAACTGATCTATTTATAGCGCGGTGGTGAACTCAAGGAATGTCTAGATTCTAGAAAAAAGAATACCGTACCGTCTATGTGTCCATTCCTAGCTTCCAGAACTGGTCGTGAATTCCTTACGAGTTGCATATCTAAGTTGCTCCTGGCGCCAGCTAAACGCATCCCTAGAACGAAGGTCTTGTGATTAATAATGGTGGGACACCGCGACGCATCGTCGCCTCTCAATTAGCTAGATAAAGCCGAGTTTGTAGAACGAGACTTTTAATTACGAAACACGTCATAGATTACGCAAACAGCATAATTATGTTTTGCCAAAATTTGCATGCAGCATATGAAAACACAAGTGATTTCGAATTGGTGTCAAATTGTTCGATAGCAAAAATCATATATCCGTAAATACTCATATTTGTAGAATAAACAATAAATGAAGAGTGTCAAAAGCCTGACGCTACTGTACTATGTTATACAACAAAATTAGTGCCGATGTAGTCAGTCTGCATTGAAATGGGAGAAAGTAAACGCCACAGATATTCAAGTTGGTGTAATGTCGCATGAACAACATCGATCACGCGACATGATCCGATGCTGACGCTGCACAGTGCACACTGCTCGATGCGATGGCGCCACAAACCAGAATGCTTGTTAACGCAGAAATCATCATTAATTAAACATGTGGCGTAACAACAGCGTCTTCAACCGTATCATTGCCTTTTTCATCGAGGCTATGATAGAAAACAAATTAATTATAATGAGTTTGTCTCTCAAAGAGCCTGTTGAGCCGGCTTCTCTAAAAGAAGGCTTGAATTCTAAATGCAATATACCAATTCTCCGATGTCGTGTTGATACATAGTCATGAGGATCGGGTTTCGCTGTGTGCGAGGAGCATTCTATATTGGTCGGATCCGAATGCATCAAGGCTCCGATGGAAAAGTACTGGGAAAAAGCAAACCGAATGGTCCTCCCACGTGGCAGTTGTCGGCAACATTTTGTCAACGCTTTTATTCGATTCCCCGAATCGATGGTGACCTTGAATAGCTAAAAGCTAATGTTGTTATCATAGCGGTATATTCCAATGACCTAACACGCGATGTTTGATAAGAAACTTCATTTTATTTTTATTCAGTTACCGAATAATGTACAAGCAAAGATTGACCAAAATTTTGAAACTGTTTGTAACTTCTGAACCGAGTCTGAATAAGAGGCGTGTGAAGCAGTCACTCACAGTGCACACATCTTCAACATTTTGTAATAATTATAGGCACACGCACACTAACAGAGTTTGTTCACACACATTTTTGTGTTTGTGTGAAAGCGTAAATCGTGGCGCCTTTGGCTCTTCGATACGCTTCTATCAGCTCGACTCTGTCTACTTTAATTGGCTACAGAATTAAATTAGTTATTCAATAACAAATATATATACTTACTTTACTTTAGAGGTAGGTTCTAAAATAAGTTATATTGAAGAGACGCAAACTATTTTTTTTTCAATTTAGCGTTTAGGCAAAATGAAAACTTAGAATTAGAACCATAAAATGATGCGTTTTTCAAACATTTGAAAAAAAATTCAGAAAATTCTCAACCAATCTGTAAATATTAAAATGGTTAACATTGCTTTGTTTATGGTTAAAGTTATTTCCGTAACGGAAGCGAAAACCAACAATAGAAATTAACGTTGAGTATGCGTTGTATAGATACATGCGAAAGTGGTAAATAACCTGACACAACGTCACACCTTGTACATCTTTGCAGACCCATTCGGAATATGTAAGATTCTTGTTCGATTGCTAATCTAGTGTTTAATATTCATGGCGGTGATTGACTCACCATAGATACCTTATTCGCGTAGTCGTGATTTTCACGCATCTGATGGATGAAGGAAACGTTGCGTCTATTTCGGACGCGCTCATTAATCACCCAAAATGCTCCATAAATTAAAGTTTAGTCACACCTAGTACACATTAGTAATTTTATCTAAACGAACCAAAACCGTTGTTCTACAATACAACCGAATGAAAACTCTTAGTGACGCGACATTTTCATATAAATTACTGTACGTCAATGAATGAGGGTTAAATTATATGGATACTAGCGGTCCGCCCCGGCTTCGCCTGTAGCACATAATATATAGCACTCAGGGATCACGCACATATCCAACGGTGAAATAATTTTTGAAATTGGTCCTGTGGTTCCTGAGATAACCGCGTTGAAACCATTGAACTCTTAATATTAATTTATATCAATGGTTGAAAGAATAAACCTATAATAATATCTATTAGTATAGATTGTTCATACAAAAATAAAAAAACGAGTAAAAAATTAAGAAACCCGTCTGACGATTATTATTATAATTTCCATACCAAAATTCATATCAATTTCCTGACCCTCATTACTTGGCGCTTGTTTTCTTAAGTCTTATTTTTAAAACCAACTCTTCATCTTTTTTAGTTGCTTCGATTTGATTTTTTTCTGTCATTTGTTGTCTTAGCTGTAAATTGTATCTTATTATTTATTAAGCTTAATTTAAAACTATCGACCGACACATCGACTTACTTCACGTTCCCAAGTCATTCGTCAAGTCTCCGTACCTATTATTTTCCCGTGATAAAAAGTAGCCTATGTGTTAATCCAGACCATAATCTAACTGTGTTCTATATTTCCGTTCCGACGTGATTGAGCAACAAACACCAAAGTTTTCGCTTTTATAATATTAGATCTATAGTAGGAGACAACAATATCGTACAGGTCTTAATACTAAACTATACGTACTCGTATTATGTAGCATTTTAAAAACTTATGTATGTCCATCATCCACCAATCATAGCAGGCTTATAGGCTAGCAGGTATAAATAACAAAACGAGATAAATTATTACGTACAAATTAAAACCAAGCAAAACAATAAGATACAAACACGTGGCAAATCATCCATTCCCAAAAAAAAAAATTATATGTGTATATACAAATAATGCCAAAAAAGCTGGATATAATATATATAAAGCGCATTTCGAATAACATGATTTAGTAGTGTATGCAAAAATCCACAAAAACTATGTACTAATAAGTCTAGTAATTTAGGGCTCCTACACAAAACTGCGATGCGATGCGACGCCGCATCGGAGGAAATGCTCCCACACAAAACTGCGATGCGATGCGACGCCGCATCGGAGGAAATGCTCCCACACAAAACTGCGATGCGATGCGACGCCACATCGGAGCAATTTGCATCGCATGAGTTTTTAGTTGTACAGCGATTTACAAATGCCATAAATAATTGCTTTTGGAGATAATAACTTCATAATTCTAAACTCACAAATATTTCGCTCTACCACGCGTAACGTGTTTCACGCAAGTTTTTATTATAACATAACTATTAGGTATATACTATATACTTATCAGAATTATTATTATATTATTGGTGGACAATTCACACACAACACCATGTGACCCCAAACTAAGCAAAGCTTGTATGATGGCGGCCAAATAGCTGATATAATACTTATATAGTTTTAAATACATACTTATTATACATAGAAACACCCAGACACAGTGCAAACATTTGAATTCATGTCACAAATATTTGCACTGGGTGGGAATCGAACCCACGACCCTCGGCTTCGCAGGCAGAGCTACTACCAACTAAGCCACGAGGCCAGTCATATATGTAGAACTATAGTCTATATATAGTCTATAAAGTCATATAGAACCAGCCAGAATAAAACTAATATACATAATAATTAGATATAGTGTTCATGAATAATTCTCAAAGCAAATTGCATCCACAACATATTGCATAAGACACGCAATACTATTATTAGCATATTTCTTACGTGCCATGTGGCCGCTGCCCACGCTTCCTTTGTTGATATTTATTTTATAAATGTCACCTTAGTCTATATTTAGACGGGAGACCACTCGATGCAAGATTGTTGGGTAAGATCAATCACCTCATGGGCAAATCTGGCGCAAGCCACCGCCAACGACTGTTCTCGAGTACATTTAGTACTATTCTACTACATCGAGTACTATTTTGCATTGCTATTTCTGACATTTGACCGTCCACTTCGGGAAAAGTGAATTCTTCAGAGATGCACTGCGATACGGGATCATCTCAAGAAATTATCTTGTAACTGAACTATTTCGTGCTGTAGAATCTATTCATGTAATGTTTAGTACCTGGGTGGCCGAGCTTTGCTCGGTTGAAACACTGAGTATACTTAGATACCTACAGATAAAGGGCTCCCAGTAATAGATTTTCTCAAAAAAAAAAAGAAAGAAAGAAATAAAACCGGCCAAGTGCGAGTGGGACTCCCGCACGAAGGGTTCCGTACAATTAGCAAATAAACGGCGAAAACCTCTTTGGCTTTATTCGAAATTTCTTACACATCGCAATTTCCGCAGACAGTCAAAAAGTTTTATCAAAATATTGATTTTTGGTTCATGATTCTGACGATAAATTCGACATCGCGTTCTATTTTTACTAGTGGCGCCATCTAGTTTATTTTGGACGGACTAATCGAGCAAAAATCAAGTTTGTTGTATGGGAGCCCCCCTTAAATAACATCATCATCATCTGTGAAAATTTCAACTGTCTAGCTATCACCGTTCTTGAGATACAGTCTGGTGACATACGGACGGACGGACAGCCAAGTCTCAGTAATAGGGTTCCGTTTTTACCCTTTGAGTACGGAACCGTAAAAAGGAGAAAAGGCCTAGTAGCTTAGTTGATAGTAAGTATGAGAGAGACGTGGGTCGTCAATTCGATTCCTACCCATGGTAAATACTCGTAGTTGATGAATGATGAATACAAATTTATGTGTTCTGTGTCTGGCTGTTACTATGTAGGGTAAAGTCTCAGTAATAGGGTTCTGTTTTTACCCTTTGGGTACGGAACCCTAAAAAGAACTTGAAAAAAAAGCTGAAGCCACCTGGATTCGAACCTGGGGGGTCTATTACTTAATGACCGCCATCTTATCGATTGAGCTATTATATCGTCGAGCAGTGATGCGAAATTTACCGTCGGATTCTAATGTTAATGTAATAGATTTTCATTGCCTAAAAAGGTGCATAAAATGAGTTAGATCGATTTATCGTCCCCGAAACCCCCTGCATACATAATTTCATGAAAATCGTTCGAGCCGTTTCCGAGATTCAGATTCTATTTTATTCTATTTTAATTGGTCGTTTAAAGGTAGGTATACGATTTACGAAAAACATTCATTAAAATAGCATACATAATGCTCTGATTTTCGGTTCACGTTCAAGAATTAACACTTTGAGAGGCATGTTAAATAAATATTCAAAATTCTTCCCAGACATATTTTATATTATTTGTTCACACGTATAGGCTCCCATCCCACTAAGGTACGAGTACTTTGTCTCGTGTAAACAGCGAAACACAAACAACGCATGAACAATGAATACGGAAACCCGAGAAGATATTTAAATTAATCATTATAATATCTGTACGGATGGATGTACGGGAACTACATACGCACACCCTGTGGGAATTTTCAGTCATTAATCAAAAACTACAATAAATAAATATTGGTGGATAATTCACACACAACACCATCTGACCCCAAAGCTTGTACTATGGTGGCCAGATAGCTGATATGATACTTATATAGTATTAAATACATACTTATTATACATAGAAACACCCAGACACAGACAATAATACTGCTTAGTTTACAGGTTGCCTAAGCTATACCGAATTCAATTTTCCCAAAAATATTACAGTGGAATAAGGTGGCCAAGTGCGAGTTGGACTCGCCCATGAAAGGTTCCGTTGCAGCAAGTAACATAATATACATAGTACACATAGTTCGTTGTAACTTTGATCGAAGTTTTAATAATAGTGTATTTATGGCGTATTAAAAAAAACTACTCATCAGATCGAGTTCAAACCAATTTTCGTTGGTAGTTTGCATGGTAATGTACATTATATATTCTTTTTAGTTTTCTCATTCTCTTACTTTAGAAGTTAGAGGGACCCCCCTTTTTTTACCACTTTGGAAGTGTCTCTCGCGCAAATTATTCAGTGTAGACAAAAATTATAATAGAAACCTCAACATCATTTGTAAAGACCTATCGATAAACACCCAACACGTGTAGGTTTGATGAAAAAAAAATTTTTGAGTTTCAGTTCTCAGTATGGGGAATAACCCTAATTGTTCTTCTTTTTTCTTTTTTTTGTAAAAATCTTAATGCGGTTCACAGAATACATCTACTTACCAAGTTTCAACAGTGTAGTTCTCATAATTTCGGCAAAAAGTGGCTGTGACATACGGACGGACAGACAGACAGATATGACGAATCTATAAGGGTTCCGTTTTTACGTTTTACGGAACCCTAAAAATGACAGCAAATAATTGAAGTATGGCTCTGTAAGTCTAGTAAAAGTGTCTAAGAGTTATCGGTGCCAAAGATAGTTTTTAATTAACGTTAAGGTTGTATTTACCAAACGTTAAGTTGAGAGTGCATTTTAATTTATATCTAGGAATAATTTTCCTAAATAAGGTCTAAAAAGAAATATCATTTACTAGACCTTATTTTAACTGGTCTTACTGGCGTATTCCAAACATCATACGAAAGCCAAATATGTAATTATTATTTAAGAAATTTGTAATCGGTTTGAAAATTTTCGATATTTTTGTGACGAACTCAAAAACTCTAATTTAGCTTAAGTCTGATTTTTAAATGTAGCGATAAGACATTCTGAATTCAAGATATATATCTGTAAAAGAATCACTACAGTTAGTGTAGTTTTATTCAGAGCTTACCTCACTTTATGGCTAGTTGTTTGCATCGTCTGCTTGTTCTAACTACACATTTAACTTCAACACATTGTTAGCTTCATTAGATCGTAGTAAAATTGTTAGTAACATGTTAATAATACGTACGTTGTAGCATTTAACATATGAATCTGGCCATTAAATTAAACATGTTGCATAACAAACTTTAACATTTTTGTTTTCATGGGTTTGATTAATTGTGACTGTTAGTATAGGTTCAATGACCAACTGAAGGTCTTAAACATAAACATTAAACATGTCTTGAAACTTCAATTTACAAATTGCAATCTGCTACTCTACGAATATTTTACATATATTAGCAATTATTAGTTATTTCCATCTAATGTCATATAAATGAATATGGATTCTAATCGTCGATCTAAATGATAATCCTTACGGAGATAAAGGATTTTAATTTTAAATCTATATCTAATCTATACTATAGGTACATATAACAAAATTGAAGTGTATGTTTGTAATACCAAATTAACAGCTTTTTACTAAATACATACCAGGGATGTTACGGAGCTTCGACTCCGACTCCGTTAAGTCGGAAGTTCAGATTATCATTACACCTCCGGTTCCGACTTCGGTTCCGAAACTTTTGAATCGGAGGTTTTAATCGGATGTCGAAGCATAACTTAGCGGCGGCGCCCTGCCCCGACAGCCAACGAACAGGTTCATACATGTAGCGCAGGGAATCTCCCGCGCACGACTGTAATGAAAAGCATACTAAATGAGCACAACATAGAAAAACGCAAAATTCCAGCACCTTATATTAAATGTCCGCCAATATTGTCGTGTCAACAAGGCTCGGTAGCGAGCGAACATCTTTTTGGTGGCGTCGCGTTAAGAAATATATTGGACTGAGACAGCTACAAAGCTTATGTTCATGAAGTAGGTACATATGGTGTCAATTTAATTTGTTTCAAAGCTTTTGTTCAT
Organism: Ectropis crepuscularia; assembly: GCA_963693475.1. Taxonomy (NCBI): domain Eukaryota; kingdom Metazoa; phylum Arthropoda; class Insecta; order Lepidoptera; family Geometridae; genus Ectropis; species Ectropis crepuscularia. The sequence continues at coordinate 15,564,503 of OY856341.1, forward strand.
TTAACATACTTAATATGCCACTTTGGGGTTCAATTAATTTATTTTTTGTTTATACATATCTGAATATTCCATTTTTTTTAATTTTTGGTGATATTTCATGAAACACAAACAATGAAAAGTTTGAATGAATGTTTTATTTATTCTAAAATAAAAATCTCTCTCCTACCACTACTTCTGACCCTACCTCCGCCTCCGACTCCGGTTCCGACTCCGACTCCGATAAATCAAATTTAAAAACTCCGACTCCGACTTCGGTTCCGATAAGATCACCTCCGTTACATCCCTGATACATGCGAAAGTAAGTAGGTACGGGCCGTACTTATATTGAAAAAAATGTTTTCTCTATCCGTCTGGCTGTTCCGAGTAATGTCTGAAACGAAAACTTTTTTTCACTGGCAAGTAAAAAAGTATCTTAGGCTACTTTTATAAAAAATAAAAAAAGTATGTATGTTATATACCCACGCAAGAAATACATAGGTAAATACTGCTCTTTATTGGTCTTGCTAACAAGTCTTAACTTCAACCATAGAATAGATAATACTCGTATCTTCAACGCAAGAAGTATTAATCTGAAGTTAGCTACAATGTTTACAAAAATGTTGACTACCTAAGGTCAGGGTGTCTGTTTTTCGTGACGGTGTGTGTACGCGCGCTTCGCAAAAATTTACTCTTAGCATTTTCCCCTAAAGTGCCAAAAGAAGTACTTATAAAAAAATACGACATTCAACAGTTCGCGTTAAAACAAAATAAAAAATATGACATTCGACAATTCAGATAAGCCGCGGGTTACACCGCGAGGAGCACCTAGTCTTAACTAATATATATTTCATAGAGAGAACCCCGATTTTGCCATTTGTGTTGATACTCGTACATGTGTTGTAAGGTAATCGGAACCACTGCACCAATACCAATAAATCTGTAGTGGTAGGAATGTTTGCTGTGTCCCCCTGGGGAAATACCACACCTTTGCCAGTTAATCTACCGCCAAGCAGAAATGCTACTAATATTATAAATGTCAATGTATGGATGTTTGTTGCTCAATCACGTCCTAACGTATGAACGGACAGGGCTGAAATTTGGAAGACAGATAGATTATAGTCTGGAAGAGACGAACTTCTTAGCATTCCATGGATTCACCGTGCGGGTGCCGGGTCCATCGTGTGGCAGAGAGAGAAATCTCGATAGACCCCAAGACTTGTGACTCGGGCGTAGGTCCTTTGTGACGTACGTCAACACTCACCTTCACTACTCGTATTTCTCTCCCTGCTCAGCCAAATCCGATATGATCCTACTAGTGCAGCTTTAGATACTCATTCTAGTATAGAACTTACTGCACGTCTGGACAAGCCAAGGTCTTTTAGCAGGTTATAGAGAGATTTTGCTGGTATACCTCTCGCTCCTACTTCTACAGCGTATACATTAACTACATAGCCATTTTTTGTTAGGCTACTTTTTATCCCGAAAAACAACGGGAACGGGAACTACGCGGGTAACACCGCGGGGCGCTGCTAGTGTGCAAATATGTTTGTGTCCCGGTTTAAACTTAAAAAATATAGTAACCAACCACTCAAACTTGTTTAAAATCATCTGGATTGTATCAGCTCACAAACAAAAAACATAGCAACATAATCGGTGAATTAGTTTACCTAAATAGTACAATCCCATGACCAAATACACAAACATATACCGAATACAGATAGATACGTGAAACTTATGTATTAGCATCAGTAGTCGGTTTTCCCTCACAAGGACAGAGGCTTAAGAGTGCGCCTAAAGCCAGGAAAAAATCAGATTTCACCCGCGCGACGCGTTTCTTAATGTGATGTACATAAAGTCGAGAATAGCATGACACAGTTTGGAGGAAAAATCAATATTTAATCAGGAGTCCATTTTTGACCAAGTTTTATTTAATTACTCAATAACTAAACATAAATTAAAAAAAGTGTTCGGTTACTTTACTAGAACGTACAAATAGGAATTTTATTACCAAAAAATAATGTGGGGTCATCGCTGATAATTTCGAGTACTCGAATTAAAACGGGTTTTTTCGGTGTCATTTTTATTTTTTTACTGTAAAAATCTTTGATCTATTTTTAAAATTCTATTCGGTTATTGTGCTTCTTCTTGATTGTACCCATACGTCAATATTTTTTTTATCATAGTTTTTAGTTTCTTAACTTCAGTGAGCGGCGTCGAAAATGTCCTTTTTTCGTTTTCTGGCTTTAGGCGCCCCCTTAACCACCGCCATTACCGCTTTGCCAAGTGTAGGTTGACGACTTATACATGTCTTAAAAAGATGTCTCTATTGGAACATGCCGCATTTCTTTACAATTCTATTTTACTACTAGCTGAATCGTGCGCGCGTTGCTACGCCATCTATCGAAAATGTGTCGTACTAATTTAAATTTTTAACAAATTCGGTTAGCTTAGGTTCTACGTTCTAATGAAGCGACGTTTTAAAAGATAGACACATGCTGTCACGCAACGAAAGCTCTCAAAAAGCATTTTGAGAGCTTTCGTTCATTTTTCCCGTTTTTGTTACATTTTTCATTCATGCTCCGCTCCTGTTGATTGTAGCGTAATGTTAAATAGCCTCGAGCCTTCCTCGATAAATGGACTAACCAACCGAAAAAGAATCTTTAAATTCGGACCAGTAGTTTCCGAGATCCTTGCGTTCAAACAAACAAACTCTTCAGCTTTATAATATTTGTATAGAATCTTTATAATATTAGTATAGACTGTATAGATTAAACACAATAGTGACGACAGCACTTGGAAAAAAACTTAGGGCCCTTGGTGGTTTCAAACCTTCGACTTCGGGATTCTGAAATCGACGTTCTAACCACTAGGCCTCCACAACTACAAACTTATGACACCCTTCTTCGTTTTACGCTGGAAGTAAATAAAGACAATCCTACCAAACTGACGTACGACGTATTTCTGAGAATATCACTCGAGGATGTAGTTGTGTACAAGAGTAAAACTAACATTGGATTGAATTCAACAAAAATGACTGGACAAATATCAAAATGATATTCAAACCGTCTCTTCCTAGTACTCAAACCAAGGCTAAACAACATATAAAAAACTGTTATATGCTGAAAAAGCTATGTTTATTTCATGTCCGCTTGTAATGTTTAAGTAAGTGTTGATCCAGTAGATCTCCCAGGCTGGTAGGCAGAGGGGAAACGCAGCGAATGTGTTGGGCATATTCAGACAGGGGTCAGTGCACGCTGATTTCTTTTACCCGCGTAGGTTCTGTTCTGTTTAAGTTACGGCTGTTCTAGTCGGGAGAACGGCGACTGCCGACCCGGAGACCCCGGGTTCAAAAAAACGCGCACCACTGTCTTTTCGAAGTCACGTGTGAAATGTCGCTAATTTCTTGAAACGGTGAAGGAAAAGATCGTGAGGAAACCGACATGTACCTAGAATCTTTCGACGGTATGTGTCATCCACCAACCCGCACTGGGTCAGCCAGATTATGGTCAGTAGATTATGGCCTTAAGTCTCTCCTTGCGAGAGAAGGTCCCGAGTCCCAGAAGAGGGAACATTTAGTGGGCTGTTTATGATGATGGACTTTCTGTTCCCGTAAAATTCCCGCGAAAAATGTGTTTGGTGGCGCTAATCTCAACAACTACCATTCCGACTAAAAATATGTTGCATATGACAGCTCAACTGGCGGGGAAGCCTATTTCGCAATTTAACTGCCACAGTACTACACAGCTTTTGTTCACAGAATCTATAAATATTATAAAACATCTTCAAGTGGTACTTAGCTATGAGTTAGCAATAACAGTGGACATCTCTTTGCAAAACAAATAAAAAGTACACACCCTTTTCGTTTCTAATAGAAAGCGTCGTAACTGAAGTACTTGAGCAAAGTTCGAAAGCTTACAATGTAATATGTACTTACGCAGTTTCTGCTAGAACTGGAACACTCATTTATGAAATATAAAGATCCAAAATTAGTAAGGTACACAGACAGAATAAGCTTAAGGTTTAAAAGGGACTTGCGGTATTCAACGCGCACGTCATTTCATGCACAAACACAGAGATTAAGTTATATTCTACGTTATACGCAACGTAGAATTCTACTATCTGCCCGCGATTTTAGTAAAAGGCTTTTCCCCAAAAATACTATTTTTTGAGATTTATCTGTTTATCTTATAAACTATGATCTACCTAAGTTACAAATATTAAGCTTACTGTGTAACTTACACATGATTCTAAATTTAAATTTAATGACTATTTACTGTATTACCTATTTTCTGTGGTATAATAAAGTGTTATGCATTGTAATCCTTGGAGTTATTACTACGTGATAAAGCAACAAACATCTAAATACAAACTTTTACATTTATACCATAATTTGCCCGTTGCTTTGAATTAAAAAAAAAAATATTCTCTTAAGAACTCTTTTTAAGAAGAATTTTTCGGGATACAAGCCTAAGTGCTGTTCTGATTCATAAATGTTTACAGTACCCGGCGATAAGTATTGCACATCGGCCTTTGGAGGGAGACAGTCGGCTGATTTCGGCTTCGTAGAGCATTATCTCCGTCACACACTACCTATGTGACGTTTTGTCAGTCGTTGTTCAAGTGCGATAGAGTGCGGTCGCGTCCAGTTAAAAAAATATATATAGAGTTGTTAACACCCCCAAATTTAAATAATTTAAAGTTGTACTATGGCATCTTTAGGAAAAAAAGGGAAACCTTTACGAGGTCAGTCACGCCAAATTATCTACAATGTTTATAAATATTTTCTAACCTTTTTAATATTTTTAAGCTGACAGATTTAAAAAAAATGAAGATAAAACTGTAAGTTGTTATTTTAAGAAGGTTCAAGCGCGAGTTGCAAATGCCACTGGAATTTCAAGAAGAACTTTGAACAATATATTAAACGAAGTCAGTACTGAAACACATTCTACTGAAATTAAGTTTAGCACTCCAAAAAAAGGGAGACCAAAAAAGCAATTTCGTTTGGATATGGACGATTTTGATTATGATGTTGTTCAAAGAATGGTGTATGATTTTCACTTACGATTTAATGAACTGCCAACAATAAAGTCATTAAAAGCTAAATTATGTGAAGCTATTAATTACAATGAGTCTGAAAAGACGTTGAGAAAAATACTTCACGAGATGGGATTTCGGTTCACTAAAATGGAAGACAATCGAAAAGTTTTAATGGAAAAGCACGATGTAAGCCTCAAACGAATGGAATATCTCGATAAAATGCGCAAATTTCGCGAAAGAGGAAAAAATATCGTCTACATGGATGAGTCTTACATACATACATCCCACACTAAAGGGAAATAGACTACAGGCCCGTGAACAAAATTTACGGGTCAAATGAACCAGCAGGAGACCTATGTGGGATGATAGACGGGTACAAAATAATAAGATTCAGCACTATGCCGTCACTTGTAAGCTGTCCAACTGAGTGCAGGTGAGAATTCAAAAGTGCAAGTAGAGTGGGTACATTTTGATCAATTGTTTCTGCACGGCATTCTTACCATCCCATAGATCCGTGAAAAATAATGAGTAAACGCGTAGTGCCGTACAAAAATAGTGATCCACAAAGTCGGAAACATTATTGATAATCCGGAATTTTTGAGGGAAAATTTGGTCATTTGATACTGTACGGCATCGGTTCCATACAGTTGCAATACCAAGAGGTATTACTAACCCATTATTCCGCAACGCTACCGTACAAAAATAACGGTCCAAGAGAAAATGATCGGGGGTTCAACTTCCTCTTTTCAGTGATCCGGAGAGGTGGTTTGACACAACGTAAAATTAATTTATTCCGAAAGTATTTTGTCCATAGATACAAATTTTATACGTGCCGGACATTTTTGTTAGTCCAAAAGTCAGTAAATGGCAAAAAACCTCCAGAACATTGCATATGACGAAATGTACTTTAGGGTGATAGTTGGTACGATTTTTTAACGACATTCTGATAATTTATTTGAATTTAATGTATGACTAAGAAAAGTTAACGCCGTACGAATCTGAAAGTTCATATTAAAGGCCAGTAAAAATATAATTTAACTTACAAATTTTTTCCATAAAACCTACACGTGTGGTTGTCTATCGATAGGTCTTCAAAAATGATGTTGAGGTTTCTAATATAATTTTTGTCTACACTGAATAATTTGCGCGAGAGACACTTCCAAAGTGGTAAATTGTGTCCCCCCCCCTCCCCCTTCTAACTTCTAAAGTAAGAGAATGAAAAAACTAAAAAAAAAATGTAATGTACATTACCATGCAAACTACCAACGAAAATTGGTTTAAACTCGATCTGATGAGTAGTTTTTTTTTAGTACGTCATAAATACACTATTAATAAAACTTCGATCAAAGTTACAACGAACTACAAGAACTATGTGTACTATGTATATTATGTTACTTGCTGCAACGGAACCCTTCATGGGCGAGTCCAACTCGCACTTGGCTACTTTTTTATTTTATTTAACTCGAACCTAAAGCCATCACTTATAGAACACTTATTGGTGTATTTTATACAAAGAATAAAAATAATTATTAAAAGAAGCAAATTAAAATTGTTTTAACAGCTCCTAATAGATACCGCACTATTTGTATTTCGTGCTACAGAGATGACGCTCTACGAAGCCGAAGTTGGCCGATTGTCTCTTTCCAGGTGTCGATGTGCAATATTTATCGCCGGGTACTGTACCTGAGTTCCAAATATCATAACTACATGATTGTACAACAAACTTTCACATTTTATTATAGTAGTAAGATTACCTATGATTATGCTGGTGCCACCATTGCCACCAACTTCAAGCTTACGTGAAAACGTAGAATTTTAAAAATAACGCTCTATTTCGTACAATATTTTATTGCTTTTCCAGTAATGCGAATGCTTAGTTAAATTAAACTATGACGATAATCACGTGCTCATCGCCACAAATATACATTGTTAACCAAATAACTTAACTTCTTCCAATGTTTGTAATGAGCCGATATGTGTGCAGAACAATTTAAAGTCTTTTATCACAATCACACTGTTCGTGCATGAATTAGAGGCACTAGTGCGAATATTAAATTAACACTACGATAAGAGTGTGTTTTTGTGAAAAAAATACAAAATGAACTGGCATATACTGAGCAATATAAGTAATGGTCATCACTTATCTTGATTTTCGAGATGATGTCATGTTACTACAGCAACCATTCCTGAAGAGATCGTCAACGCACAAATCTCAATCGTCTATGGTAGTTTGCCAATGCTTACAAAAAATCATAGTGTTTTCCTGTATATTGTATAGTAAGATTTGTTTTTGTCGCAAATCAATAAATTTACATTTGTGATTTAGAAGGTCAACATGCTAAATTGAAAAGGTGTCAAGCGACGCCTTGACGTGTGCGCGGGCGCAGCTGAATGACGCGCACCGTGATTGAATTTGATTGGAGACAATGCCAGACAATATTGTTATTTATTTGCTCAATTTACCGTACCACACCCTCTTAACGACCATTGAGTGATTTGCTTCAAAAATCTACTATGGTAATAGTAGAGAGAGAAATATTAGAGTTTAGAGTAGGTAGCGAGACTAAAGTCACCATAGGCACAGATCGGAAAATGTTATTTTTGAAGTGAAAACTTCTTTAGGCGCGCCCAGACAAAATTTTCGTGGGGTGTAAATTGAATTCTACCGTCACGCTCGGGTATGATAAGAAATCTTCGGGTAAACTCGGGACCTTGGCGATTGGGCATCTAGAAATGCGTCAGTCAATGGAAAATGCTGAAAGGGCGTGGCCTCGCTATCATGGCATGGCCATCTTGAAATGCGTAAGCCAATGGGAAATGCTGACGCATTTCTAGATGGCCATGCCATGATGGCGAGGTCACCCTCCGGTTACACCCGTGTAGTTTCCAAGGTAAGCTATCAAACCGTTTGTAAAATTCAAACAAAAACACTTTCAAGCACGACGTGATGATCATTGCATTTTATACGAAGCTGAAATATCATTGTCTTCATTAAAACTTTACTGAACTACTTCTTATAGGCTTTTATAGGTAAATTTATTTATTTTATACAAATGTACGTAAATATGATATTAGTTTAAATCGTGTTTATCAACTTGTGCCTCGTAGGAACGGTGCACAACATTTCTTAATTAAAATGCCAATATCAGATTTTTTTACTCTAAATTATGTATACAGAGAGAGAGAGCCGATTTTGTACGTCTGTTTATATGTTTTAAGTAGTATTAGCATCCAACTGTCTGTTTAACGTTTTACAATATTTCAGTTTAAAAAGGTTTAAAAAAAAAAGAGATCTTCAGACAACAGCAATGATTTGAAATCTGTTTTAAAAAGCCTCGTGTCAAAAGTGTGTTGTTCACAGCTAGAGGCACTTGCTCATCCCTTCACTGCAAATAAAAAATATACGAATTCTCACAAAATAGAAAAATAACAGCGTAAATATCTGCGACCCACGATGTTTTAAGGCCGGGTCACACAGAGGCGATCCGGTAGCGAAAGCGATCCGATAGCGAGAGCGATCCGATACCGAGTATGGGATCGCGCCCGCTTGCTGTGTGTCAGGTTGCATACAAATTCGAACATTACAAAAAATATCATCTCGCTATCGGATCGCTATCGCTTTCGGATCGCCTCTGTGTGAACACTACATTAGATGATGCGACGTTGAAATGATCATGTAACTAGTGTTGTCAGTCCGTTGCTTATGTGTTTTCAAAAAGACAGATAAAATATGTCAAATTATTGACATTTACATAAGGTTATCAAATTTATCTAACAGAATGAAACATTTAGTGCCTGTGGCCTAATTCCGAATTGTTTTTATAGGTTTTAGCACGCATCTGATTTTCTGAAAAAGCTATATTAAAAACGATTTGTTTTGATTGTGGCTGGAAAGTTACTAAATCATGAATCGGTTAACGTTTAGGATATCCGCGCTATGTGACGCATTTCCCGGGAAAATAATTATTTTGGCACCGGTTTTATTTTTGATCGTTCTCTACTCTAATATCTACATGTTGAACGTGTGGGAGCTTAATGCAGTTTTCACCGATATGCAATGTTCATAGAGTATTCAGTAGACTCTTCTTAATTAGATTTTAAATACAGTAAAACATAGTATTCAATTATTTCGTTAAAATACTATCCGCAAAGGAAATCAAAGTAATGACCGAAACCGAACAGAGAATAGCCGATGATCGGATTAAGTTGCGTATTATGTGCAAGGCTACGTTCAGTGTATCTATGAGTAAATGTGACCTGACAATGATGATGATAGTGAATAAGATCCAAAAGAAAAAATACGTGGAGATGGTGGTAAATCAATTCACAGTTCACGTTCAATCAAAGGGAAAACGAAACGGAAAAGCATTTAGTGACAATTAGGTATTAAAGGCGGTTGGAAGATCACGGGAAAACAGCGGTTGAAAATACGTTTTCGAGTGCAAATGTAGTTTTTGTTTGAAACAGCTCTCAACGTCCGTCTCCTGCGCTAGTACCTTTGGGTATTGTGCTTCCAGTATTAAATAAAAATAACTAAAATTACATAAAAGACAACGTCCAACCGTACTGTGTGCTCAAATATATATGGCCCAAAAGACTACTAATTTCAAAGGGGGGGACTACGATGTGCCTGTCTATCGAATGTCCGCTGATAGTTGAACGAAAATCATCACTTAGCCCGACTGCAAACGACGAAACGACAGGTCAAAGAAGCCATGCCAGGTCCATCAAGACAACTATTTTTAAGAGGTCTTGTCCTATCGTATGTCACTGTATGATAGCACAAAAGGAATAAATATGCCTTTGCCCAGCATTGGAACAACACAAGCTGCAAATAATAATATCACAGGAAAACGTATGTAACTTACAAATTGTATTGTTCAAAGACAAAAACTGGACAATTTAACCAAGGCCATATCTATATTATCTATTCTATGCCAAGGCATTGCAGGAATCGAAGTGGAGATGAAATTATGATTTCAGCTAAAAAAGCAAAAATACCTGTCAAAAAATATTTTCCATTTCACCAAGTTGGCGTCAATGGGTAAAAATAATTTAACATATTTTATCATTCATACGAGTACTCAGACCACCACTGGTCTGAAAACTCTTCATATATAATGAGGTAGGTATATTAGTGTTTTTTTTTCATGAGATTGAACGTATTTCGCAATAAATGATATCTAATGCTTGCAAAGTAACAGGCATCTTCGAAACTAGTTTAGTATTAAAGTCTGTATTACGTTTGCAGGTCAATTTGTTGTAAGTATCCGGCACTGTCAAATCAATTATGTATTCAAAACGATGTTATTTGTCACTCAACTCCTGGTAATCATTTGTATAGAAAGTTATGAAAGTTTCGCGCACGTGACAGTTCCTCATAATTATAGATATTTTATTATCTTGGGTAAGTTAGATCTTATTTATATATATATTTGGTCAGTATAGCCTCGGTAATAGGAATTACCCACTGACCCTCCCCCTCCCCCTTTTTTTCCTCGAGAAACGTTTTTCGGTTTCTATATGTAGCTACCGACTAGCTATTTTGACAAAGCATTTTTGTAATCAATTAACAAACCTCGTTTAGACTCAATTATGTATATGTCCGTATGTTTATGAATAATTAGCTTTTTGGTATGCTTGAATTTACTGCAATTTAATTAGTTCACTGAAAGTAGTTCGAATATAGAATTAGTTTTTTTTTCTAACACATTTAAACCCGATGCTGAACGAAGAAAACAAGGGTTCCGTACGAAAAAATTTAATATACATATATCTAATTGTAAATACACACATATTATACATAGAAACATCAAATATCGACAACGTGAACAAAATTAAAAATTTTGATTTACTTTATACCCGAATACGTGACGTCTGAAGTCGTGGCGGCTCTGGGATCTTGGACTATACGTGATCCCTGAGTGCTATAAGCTATATTGTATAATATTCTGTACCACGGGAAAAGCCGGGACAGACCGCTAGTTGTGATGTAAACTGAAATGAACTTACGTCAATATTAGTAGTAATGTTCGGTATGACAGTCTGACTCGTACATGAACGGTTTATCTGATACGTATCGCGCTTACCTGAATGTTAGCAACTATGCGGTCGAAGGTATAACATGAACCTTCCTAAATATACAATCTGATCTCATCGATACCTTAAAACCTTAATATTTAAATATATCGTTAGTGTTTCCTGAAAAACCCCTCGTCAAGTATATCGGAAAGATACCCTAAAAGCTTAGGCATGTTGCACTTAGCACATCTAATGTATTCTTTTGTGCAAAACATTGTATGTACACATTGATACCTAAAAGCATACATAGTTATTTGTTTTACTATAAGCGTAAAATATGTGACGCATGTTATACTTACATAAATGAAATGAGCTCATTGCTAATAAATATGTAGTTAAACATTGGTGTATTCCTTTGAATGAACCATCAAAAATTAGGAAATTTCCTTTATTATATCAGTTGCTTTGTTTGTGTTAGGAAATTCAAACGGAAGATATCATCGACGATGTATGACAATAAGTTCCTAAGACATTTTTTTTTCTATTCCTGCTTTCTCCGAGGACTCAGTGAACGACTGTGTATGAAATTTAGTATGATGGTACTTGGATGATATTTTAGTTTTATGTGCTAGCTTTTTTTCGCCTTTTGCGCTATAGCTCACAGTTAGATAGGCAGTAGACTCCATCTGAAGTCAGCTAAACTATCTACAAAAAACATTTATGTTTTTCAGTGGGATAACCGTCAAATAATGTTATAATGAAATAGTTACCTTGAATACCACTTTAGAAGAATCTCTTGCGCAAACTATTCAGTTAAGAAAAAAAATATGTTAGAAACCTCAATATCATTTTTGAAGACCTATCCATAGATAAGCCCCACACGTATGGTTCTGATGAAAAAAAATAATTTAGTTTCAGTTCTAAGTATGGGACACCCCCAAAGTTTATTGTGTTTCCTTTTTTTGTATGAAATCTTAATGCGGTTCACAGAATACATCTACTTACCAAGTTTCAATAGTAAATAGTTCGTATAGTTTCGGAGAAAAGTGGCTGTGACATACGGACGAACAGACAGACATGACGAATCTATAAGGGTCCCGTTTGGCTACGGAACCCAAAAAAATACAGTATCATAATCAAATAATCATAGAAGAAGTAATAACTGTAATGTTACTTCCAAAACGAATGACTTCAAATTGTTATGATTCTATTTCAATGAGCTCTAACACAAATGTGAATAAAATAAATAAAAATAAATATTGGTGGACAATTCACACTTCAATTAAAGTTACGGCTGGTCTAGTCGGGAGAACGGCGACTGCCAATCCGCCGGAGACCCCGGGTTCAAACCCCACACGCACCACTGTCTTTTCTAAGTCATGTGCGTAATGCCGCTAACTTAAAACGGTGAAGGAAAACATCGTGAGGAAACCGACATGTACCTAGAATCTTTCGAAGTCATGTTTCATCCACCAACCCGCACTGGGCCAGCGTGGTGGATTATGGCCTTAACTCTCTCCTTGCGAGAGAAGGCCCCGAGTCCCAGCAGTGGGAACGTTTAGTGGGCTGATGATGATGATGATGGACAATTCACACACATCACCATCTGACCCCAAACTAAACAAAGCTTGTATGATGGCGGCCAGATAGCTGATATAATACTTATATAATTTTAAATACATACTTATTATACATAGAAACACCCAGATACAGTGCAAACATTTGAATTCATCACACAAATATTTGCACTGGGTGGGAATCGAACCCACGACCCTCGGCTTCGCAGGCAGAGCTACTACCAACTAAGCCACGAGGCCAGTCCCATAAGCCACTTTTTACTCGTTTCTTGGATACTAGATATTGATATTATGATTTAAATAATTTTGTTACAAAGTTTATCAATTGTATCAAGATCAAAGTGATCTTATAAAGTACGTAGATAATAGCGACGACTGACTCTTGCTCTTTGATTCAAGCTACTATTTATCCTGAAAATTATAAATCGCATCGTAACAATCGCAATAAGTTTGCTTATAACTCCGCAGCTAAGGTTGTGTATCGACCTCAAGCTACGAATATTCCATTGCAGTTGCAATTATTGTATTTCTGAGTACTATTCACCTAGGTAAATTACTCTGTTTGTCAGGGCCACTTAATTATACCAGCAGCTATACCAACACAGCTTTGCTTTGTGAATAGGGAATCGTCTTCAACCATCACAATGAATGAAACAAGTCATTGGTATAATACAATTGTGCGTATGTTATGCGCCATTGTCATTATAAGTCTTGAAAAACAATTCAATGTTGTATTTTTATAGGAGTTTTAATAGACAGTTACTGATACAAAATTTTGTCTTGTCTGGTTGCATTTCCGACGATACCGCTGCCGCTAAAGCAATTTTGTGGCTAATTCCATACGACCTAACGATACAAACATTGTTTACTAATTCCAGTGCAATTAATTTCAATGATTTTAACAAAAATATTTCCTGCATTAAAAGTTACTTTTATCACTTCCATTATTATATTTGTGTACATCTTGGTACCTGCTTCCACGAAAGCGGATCTTGCTCGTATAGCCGGAGGTGACGTAGATATTCGAGGATGAGAGTAGAAGTAGAATATGTACCTATGGGTAGTTACTACTAATAACTAATAACTAATATCACTAAATACTTCCCAGAATATAGTGCAGTAATTGAATTACATAATTTATACGCATTGAAAATCATGTAGCAATCTCCTTGATACGGGGTTTCCCAAAGTAAATTTAAAATCTTTTAAAGGTTGACACCGTATCCGTGAACACAGATGACCCCGGCTTTATAAGACAAGCTACAGGAACCGCATTCCACCAGGTGGTTGGTCATCTTGTTTACCATTTAGTGATTATGATTATGGGATAACAAAACACTAATGGCTATGACTGCTGCTTGTCGGTCGATCACTGTCTGTGTTGATTCTAGTGTCGCAAATTGAGATTAATGAGATTCGTCCCCTCGTAAGTTTACTGCCACGCATGTGACTTTCACCCATAAAGTAAACGCGTCATCATCCCGCTTGTCTCGTGGTCGATTCTGCCGGTCAATTAACACTAGTTCCGCCAATTATAGCTGTAAATGTCACCTGCATTACATTTACTTCAGGGTTGCTTCTTTAAAATATGCTTCTGACGTAAGCAAAGTCCTCGCTACGCTACCTTTTTATGATATCACTCAGATTTTATTTATAATATGGTTTTCCCCTTCAGTCGTCACTAATACACCAGTCAACCACACCGTTCCTAGCATTAGATTATACTTACTGACGTATACAGAAATGGTTAAAGTGTATAAACAGTTGTATTCATTATTACCAGTAGTCGCCAATTGGTCGAAATTCAACCATAAAGCTATATTAATCTAATCTTAATTTTACCAGAGACATTAACAATAAACAAAATAGTATCTGAGCGTGTGTGTCAAATACATGTTAGTGTGTATGTTTTTACCCGACTGAAAGAAGGGTTCTTCTTCAGTCATTATTAAGATTTACAAAATAAAGTATGTACTAAAACATTATTACTACATTATAAGCTGAAAGTCTTAGTTAAATAAATTACATTATGTTTGGTGGCAGGCGGGACCCATAGGTACATTTTCTAACAATCCTACTAATATTATAAATGTGAATGTATGGATGTTTGGATGTTTGTTGCTCAATCACGTCCTAACGTATGAACGGATCGGGCTGAAATTTGGAACACATATAGATTATAATCTGGAAGAACACATAGGCTACTTTTCATCCCGGAAAAACATTGGGAACAACGGGAACGGGAACTTCGCGGGTAACACCGCGGGGCGTTTCTAGTTAAAAATAATTTACAAATGGGTGCCGCCTGCCGCCCAATGTAATGTAATTTATTTTATAACATATTTGCTCGTAAAGGGTCTCTTATTGGACCAATTTCTGTATCGTAATGTATCTTATTAAGCACTAGTGCTGTAATGTGTAATGTAAAACGCACGGTTTCAAAATGCTCCGTCCACAGACTAGGTAGAGAGATATGCTCCGTCTAAAACGAACGGTACCTTTTTAAATCTTAGTAAAGAGTTTTTATGTCAGAAAAGTGTGGTCAACATTTTATGAATAAAATTAACTTTGAGAGGTAATAGTACATTATGATATAAGTGCGGTAAGTTGATAATTACAGCCGAGGCTTTATTGCTAGCTCGAGCCGAAGGCGAGAGCTATAATTAGCAGAGGCTGTAATTATCAAAGCGCACGTATGTCATACGACGTTTTATAACATATTTGCGAGGAAATAAACAAAACTCTGACGACATTTTCAAATAAAAACAATACAGCGAAAAAAAAACGCGCGGAATAATACCTATTTACTTGATCACAGATCACAGCACAGAGTAAAGTAATCTAGGATCACACAGAGTAAGTAACTATGGATCACAGATTAGCAATGCGCGCGCATCGGCGCCTTTTTTTTTAAGCAACGGCACAGAACCAGCTGGTATGCCATTAATAATAAAGTAAATTAATATTTTTGTGTTTTGTTACAGAAAAATTTAAGTAATTTATGGTCTAAATTAATTAAATTAACGAATTTAATAATTCTTTATTATAAAGTTAAAGTTATTACCTCTCAAAGTTAATTTTATTCATAAAATGTTGACCACACTTTTCTGACATAAAAACTCTTTACTAAGATTTAAAAAGGTACCGTTCGTTTTAGACGGAGCATATCTCTCTACCTAGTCTGTGGACGGAGTATTTTGAAACCGTGCGTTTTACATTACACATTACAGCACTAGTGCGTAATAAGATACATTACGATACAGAAATTGGTCCAATAAGAGACCCTTTACGAGCAAATATGTTATAAAATATAATAAAGAATTATTAAATTCGTTAATTTAATTAATTTAGACCATAAATTACTTTAATTTTTCTGTAACAAAACACAAAAATATTAATTTACTTTATTATTAATGGCATACCGGCTGGTTCTGTGACGTTGCTTAAAAAAAAAAGGCGCCGATGCGCGCGCATTGCTAATCTGTGATCCATACTCCATAGTGATTACTTACTCTGTGCTGTGATCAAGTAAATAATATTATTCCGCGCGTTTTTTTTCGCTGTATTGTTTTTATTTGAAAATGTCGTCAGAGCTTTGTTTATTTCCTCGCAAATATGTTATAAAACGTCGTATGACATACGTGCGCTTTGATAATTACAGCCTCTGCTAATTATAGCTCTCGCCTTCGGCTCGAGCTAGCAATAAAGCCTCGGCTGTAATTATCAACTTACCGCACTTATATCATAATGTACTATAACTTAGACTTTCAGCTTATAATGTAGTAATGTTTTAGTACATATTTTATTTTGTAAATCTTGTTTCGGTATTTGTAGTGTTTTTCTTATCTGTTGTTTTTTTGTCGGGTTTTATTATTTTTTTAGTTATTTATTTTATTTAATGTATCTTATACATAATTAAAAAAAAAATGTTATCATTCTGCTCTCTTTCTCTGTCTAAACTGTAACGGCGTTATTCCAAATCGCAGGCTAACACAAGTTCTACAACTAAATGACACAAAATGTATGGTTAGTAACTGAGTTAGTAGTAGTACTGGGACCAACGTTACACCTCGTTTTGGAATAAGGCCGTAAGTGTGCAAAATTTCGTATTCCTCCGTCCTCTCAATTTTCGTAAAAAGAAGTACCTACAAAGTTTTTGTTTCGTGTAATATATGTAGTTACTAGCGGCCCGCTCCGGCTTCGCTCGAATAATAACCTAGATATCAACTGCAGCGCCATCTGCCGGGCTGATTTGTGAATCTAAACCTTCCAGGGCCCTACCCAAACGTATACAAAAAAAATCATTCAAATCGGTCCAGCCGTTTTGGAGGAGTTCAATAACAACGAAAAGTGGCATATATATAGATATATGGATGAAAAACTATTACTTTTTGGAATTGCAAGTAATTAATCTAATGTTTCGTACAATATTTAATTTAGTCCGAATAGTGTAATAGAACTGTGTATATACCGTACCTCTAAATCCGTTCTTGGTATATAGAGCATAATCTATTTTTCGACCGCCAATTTGTCCTTATTCTCCGCTGTTTAATTTAAATTATGACATTATGTATTTATCTAACGTTTTTTGTTCACAGATGCATGTCTTCGTTGCCAGGGAGAGAGCAAAAAGGACTCGTATGGCAAGCAGGACTGCGTGGTGGTGTGGGGCGAGTGTAACCACAGCTTCCACTTCTGTTGCATGTCTCTGTGGGTGAAACAGAACAACCGATGCCCTCTCTGCCAGCAGGAGTGGTCCATACAACGCATGGGCAAGTGATCTGATATCAACTGTGCTGTTCCTACGTTTTCTTTGTTTTAAGATTGAAGCAGTAATAAATCAAATTTAATTTACTAGTCTGGAGTTTTCTTTTTGGTAGAACTTACGATATGCTACTGGAGACCCGGCCACCGCGAAGAGGCTGAAGGACGCCTGATAACCTGGTCTCGAATTCTCCTGGAGCTGTGCCCCCAGTAGCCCGAATCTGGTAATGACGATCAAAGCCGGTCCTGATCCTGACCTCTCCAAATGAGTGAGAGGAAGAACTTGACAAAACGCTAAAAAGTTTAGTGATTAGTTAAGTTTCAAATGTAGATATGCTATTTGAACTCATTATGAAAATGTGGAACTTTTATTGTTTGTCTGCGGCCATTCTGACATGACCTTACAGTCAGGAAGTAATTAAAGAGCATTTAAATCGCGAAGAAAATTATCATTTCAAAGTGAGATTTAATGACGAAGTATAGAGAGAGTACTTTACTTCTGAGTTAAAATTTGGGAAAAAGAGATAGAGGCATTTCGGCTCAGATGATCTCTGCGTACTGATCTTTGTGCTAGCGTAAAAGGCGCAGGGCTCTACTACTGTATTTTATGTCGAGCAATGAATCTATAGAGCACACGGCGTTTTGTAAACGCTCAGACGCCGCGCGTGTTTTGCGCTGTATATGCCGATTTTTGCGTTTGTATAGATTTGTTTGACGCGCGGTTCACGATCTCTTCATGTGCTTAGGTTACAAAGTTGCGTTAGAATCTCGTTTGAAGAGCGTATACGCGCGTCATCTGCGCTTTTAAAATACACCGTATGTTAGGGGCCTAATACACAATATCATTACAATGCTAGATAATTGTAAGTTTCCAACTAATGATCACAATTTCATAGGAAATGTGTAATTTACACGACTGATGCGAATATCCAGAGAACGTATGGACTCACGAGCACAATGTGTGCTAATGATGATTGACCATAACGATTGTTAGCACGAGTCTTATGGATCGGTAGCAATAATAACTCCTATTAATCACGCAAGTAAACATAGTTATTCACCGTTTATCGGATAGTTTACTTAGTTACGTTGTTAGGAAAGTTTATTAGTTTCGTGCTTGAGACTACACAACCTATCTAAATGTGTACCTAGATTAAGATTCTGTGATAAAACTAGAACGCTAGACTTATAGATCCATCTAGAAGGCCATCTAGAAAGGCCAATGGCCATGGTTCCGAGTTTACCCGAAAGATTTCTTTCATTTACGAAGATGACGCTTGAGCTCAATTCACAGCCCACGAAAAATCTGTCTGTGGTGCGCGTGGGTGCGCCAAAAGAAGTTTTCACTTTAAAAACCATTTAGACTATCTGAGAAAATCTTTTTACGAAGACGGTTATACATTAAACATTTTTGCAGACGCTAAACCGTGATTAATTGATTATCCATCTCATATTATTCCCAACAGTAAAATTTTGCAACGATTGATTTTCTTATAATAGTCACATAGACTTCTAAGAACTATGGTACTATGGGTCGGACTGGGCCGAACGGGCCTGGGTGGCTCCATGGCGATCACAAGTTCACAAACCCGGGGGGTCTACCGCCGAACGAAAAATGTCATCGCTTTGATGTTTCTCTCTCTTTTCTTTTCGCTTGAAATGATAGAGACAGCATTAGCAAAGCGATAGCCGATTTAGTTAGGCGGTAGATGCGCGGGGCCCGAGACCCTATTCTAGGGTTGCCGCATGCCCCTCAAGCCAGGTCCCTGGGCGCCCGCACAGGCTGGAGCCCGGCTAGCAAATGCCACATCGACTGTATGCCCACTTCGACGCTGATGGTACGTACGTATTGAAATAGTGTATGTTTGTTGCAGCTCTTAATGCACTTTACAAGACAGGTGGCCTCAACTTTATTCAGTTAACACTTTGTTTATCAAAATACAATGACGCAAATCATATTGTATGTTGATGGGTCTGCAACAACGGGGTCTAACCAAGTCACGCTCTCGCGAACGTTGTATTGATAACACCACGAATACATACATATTTTATGCCACCCAAGCCTGTAATGACGATTTTGTCGCTCGTGACCTTGGAACTTTCACAAACTCTATCTGTGGAATAAGGATCTACATACTAGGTATCTAATCAGCCTACTCTACTACTTTATACAAAGAATTAACAAGAAGTGGCATACCTGAGGGTCTACCGTCTAACTAAAACTGTCTTAGCTTTGATATTGCGCTCTCTTTTCTTTTCGCTTGAAATAATAAAGACAGCAATAACAAAGAAGATTTAGTTAGGCGGTAGAAGAGCTGCTGGTGTTTAACGATTTCGCTTTTTATCGAAACACGTAAGATGCTCTTTTATTTTATTTTTTATGATAAAGTCAATGTGAGGAGCACCGCAGACACGTGATGTATTCAAATTTCGAATTACAATATAGCAAATTCTCAGGCCGATATATGACGTAAAATATCGAAATCCTTGGACTGTTCGACCGACACTGAACTTTGAGATTTGTGTCTTGGAACACAAATCGTTAGGAATAAACATGTTTCGTTTGTGTAACGATGGCTTCAATGGTCCTTGATAGCATTGTGTAAGTATACGCGTATATACGTTGTGACCTTTTCTGCCATCTCTACTAAAATTGTACCTCACTCAGCGTAGTGAACCAAAAGCGAGACAAATAAAGACTGTATAAATAATTAATCTGTCAGCTGTTTAGATTTAAATATGACGGATAACTGGTAGTAAACATGACGGATAAATAGCGAACGACATTTAATCTTGTTTCTGTGTCTTTCGCCAATAAATTTTAACTGACTTCAATAATAAGTAGAAGAAAACATTTCATAGAACTTAGAAAACATTTCATAGAACTTTGTGTTGTGTTATCCACGGTATTGTTATCAGTCTGACTGGAACATAATATAACAACCTGGACAACAACCAAAACGTCAATACACTATTGATCATTGGGTATACAGAAAACAGGATAGGATAGGAGGAATACCGGTAAGACCGTAACAGTTGCTGAATTGAATCACCTACATATAGCTGATTCATCTTCAGCATTAGCCTGCTTAATTCGTCGACTGCTAGACATGGGCCTTTCAAACGCCATGCGGTACGGTCTTCTGCAATGCAATAAGTATCAAATTTCGCAGGTTATCGCCCCACCTGACTACAGGATGTCCTACTCCACGTTTGGTCATGGTCTCTAACTAACAAACTAACCCAGCGGTAGTCTGACTGGTACGGATATGACCAGCCCATTGCCACTTCTTCTGGCTTATTTCAATCTGTCAGTCACCTTATTGCTCAATTACCATGTTTGTATTGCTGACTATACCTACATATAAGAAAAAACGAAAGCCGCAGAGCAGTTACATAAAGTGCAGTTGATTTCCATTAGGTAAATGCTATAAGTAATAGGTAGGCATTTGAAATGCGTAGGTAACAATTCATCATGATCGTTACAACCAATGTCAAATCAATAGGAATCGTTTGAAAGAATTATTATGTAGGCAACGCGTTTTCATCGACAACTGACCTTTCTACGACAAGATGTTTAACTTGTTTCTATAATTTTATTTCGATATATTATAAATACATAGGAATATCTCTACCTGGTCCTGCACTCAATTTTGCGAAGGAAAAAAAACGAATAGTTCAAGGCTAGTAACATGTTCGTTATTACATTTTTATGCAAATTAAAAAAAATACGGCGGAATTACCAGTCACCTAGTGGGAATATAGACCAAATAGGACATGTACAAATGACCACGCCTATTTTCCGCGTAAGACGTAGACAACACACCCACAGGCGATACACCATTTAATAAATACCACATCATTTTTTATGAAAACGCCTGCGCTTTCCAAACATCTTACTTGATGTTCAGACATCATAAATAGACATATTTTTATACACTCTTTATCGGAGTTAATTTAAAATAAACCAAAACAAAGTTGCAGTCGGCGAACTTATCACTAAAAGCGATCTCTTTCCGGGCAACCGCAGTATGAGACATGATTATAGACTGAAATGAAATGAGTTTCACATAAGATAGAGACGAGACGAGCAATATGTGCGCCCGATGGTAAGCAACAAGCCTGCACCTAACAGCACAGTGCTACCCAGTTACACGTATACGGAGAGTTCAATCACATTTATCTGTTTACCTTATAATGAGTCTGGAAACATTTACACATCGATCTTTGACCGTAGAATAACTGGTACTTACACAAAGAGTACACCTCTCACTAGTAGTAATTTATCTAATACTACCACAGTCTTTCTGGCAATGGATAAGTACATTCTTAAGATGGTAGGCAGTAGAGACCATCCGTGGAGACTATAGATATACCTAGAGGCTAACTGTCATAGGTCCTTTTCTAAAAATAACGACAGACGCCTCAGACGGCGGCTTTTTTTCAATAGAATTTAGTAGTTATAATTTCACAATCGAAAACTTTAATGTAATTTTTATCGGCCACGGTTGTGTCGCACGAACCATGGCTTTATCATGGAGTCAATAACTTAATGCGCCGCTGATAAGGAAGCTAGTTTCGTATACAAAATATGTTAGTGAAAATATTATCGTTCGCTTGCTAATTCGACGAAAAACCTTGGATGTTGCCGCTTGGCGGTATCTTGATCTCAACCGGGTAAGTCCGAGTTGATCATATTTTAACATGTGGTTCAGTAACCGTGTTATAAACATTTATCCTACTGTACTAATTTATAAAACTGATGAGTATGTTTGAACGTGTTAATCTCGCCACTCTGTAGTCGGCTCTATAGACACACATTGATGCTATTTAGCTTCCCTTGTATGTATATCAGATGTAAAAATAAACCATTAAAATAAGCCTAATATCAGAGTGATTTGAAGCCGTCGTGGCCTAGTGTATAAATCGTGCGTTTCATAATCACAATATTGCTGGTTCAAATCCTGGATTGGACCGACCATTCCACTGCAATTGACATTGGACCCTTTATAAAAAGAAATTGACCGACACAGTGACTACCGATAGAAGTGAACATGTACCTATCATGTATAACTTAGATAATTATTTAATTAAATTTGAACTCTCTAACTCTAACTGAATTAAATTATGTCTCAAGGAACTCCAAGAACTATTTTAGATATTACCTACGCATGTCATTGTCATTGCAGATCAGTGTCATAAGCATGTGCAAGAATGCGTTGCTAAAAATCATTTCTAAAAATGCTAAAAACAGTCAGTATAAATGACTAACAGCAACGGACAAACAAAATGACATCAGCAAAATGATACAGTAATCTGATAATCTCAGGAAAGGTGTGGTTATTTATCAGTGTTTTTTGCGATTGATCCACACCCCCCAATTACAAACAGCTAATCAGTCGAACAAAGTCGCGACAAAATACAATTACGCATGATCCTGCGATATATGCTTTATCACGGATTTATTTTGCGATTTCTCTAGATCTATATCTTGCGATATAAATATGTAGTTAGGTGCCAAATTGCAAGTAAACTTTCGTCATCTATTTAAAAAAAGTTGTAACGTGTTACATCATGTAGGTACTTACCTAAAAATACTTATTGTTTTACATGTACCTACAATAATTTTAATAAGAAACATTTCAGAGGATTTCTATATAATACGTTTAGCTAAGTGTAAGATTTATTTTTTCGCTTCAAATTCTCATTGCTCAGATTCGGGGCCTTCTCTCCAGGTTTTCTCCCACTAAGCTGGTCCATTAGAAGTGTGCGGGTAATACATGTTCTTGAACGATGTTCTTTTTAAACCTCTCAAAAATTTACTCACTACTCTACTAAACTGCACAACAGTTTATTGGCATCAATACTCTCGAATCAATTATTTATATTTGTTACTTGTTTGTTAATATGTTTACTTTTCACTATATACACTACAATACCGTCAGGTTGAAATAGCGTTAAAACTACTGCAAGACAGAAATGAGTGGTATTTTTTAACTTATTCTCTCCAAGAGCAGTTTCTTCAACACTATTTAAAAACTTTTCTTTAGAATTGTCATACAGTTTGTTTGTCAGACATTTGTCTAGAGAACAGTCTTGGCCCAGTCGTGATTATAGGTACTGTGTTTCCGTTTCGCAGTTTAAGAAAATATAGGGCAAAGAGATAACATCTTATATAACTGGCGCAGTGCAGTAGTCAAATATACAAACACAGTGCAGTAGGCAGTGATTCAGACTCTTCATATTCTGGGTGGAATTGTACTGTTTGGACAGATGTTGTTGTTGTAATGTTAAGGAACCCCTTAACATTAGATGCGCCTGTTTTGCCTGTCCCGTTACTCTATATTAACAAAAAAACAATAACGCCAGTGTTTATTCAGAGTATGAACATTTTTAAATATATTTTTGGAGGTTTCTTAAAAGGTAAGTAGTTGATTTTTTTGCACATGGAGGTTGATAATAATCAATTGATATATGACCCGTTTCTGACAAGCAATGAAGATGGGCTGATTGGCGATCGAGGCCGCAAACCGCAATATCGGATCTGGCGCCAGACGTGAACTGGGTGCTAGGCATTATTAATGTTAACCGGCTATGTTATAAACCCAGTGGAACGATGGAGTGATAATAAGAAATTTTGCGGTAGTGCGTGAATGAGGTTGGCAGAAAACGAAGCAAAATGGTGAAGGCTGTGATGGCTTCGCAAATGGCTGAAACCATGCTGAAACGAATTGCCAATAATGATCATTGTTGAGTTATATCTTAGACAAAGATATTTCAGTATTACCTACTTGTAACTGAAGGAAGTGTTTCGTAATTATTCAGGCAAATTACTCCAAATGTTTAATATACAAAATCTGTTACTTTTTTGCTCACAGTATGACTGTTTTAGTCATTCACAGCACTATCAAATCCCAAAAATATGAAATAAAAGAAAATCTGGAAAAATCTTTTTAAGTATGTGTATTTGCTTTCTGTTTGACATTTAATGTCATTAAATGTTAATGCTAAACGTAGAATCGTAAAGCATCTATCCCAGAATCCTAGTCAACTTAATTTCATGTAAAGTTTTAGATTTACTTTAATATTAGACACCCTTCCTTAAATACATACAAATTTGATGGACAAATCCACACAGCGTTATCTAACTGTCTAACTCTAAAGTACACAAAGCCTGTACTGTGCTACTGTGAGACAAATGCTCCTGGTATTACATTAAAGTACACGTGTAGCAAATATACATATGTATGCAATTAATACAATGCCTACTTAGCCGACTTCCTCTCTCTTTAGGTATTACCATTGTAAGATAATCTTTTGAAAATATAAGAATCTACCTACCAGCTCTTTGTGTTCACATAAGAATATCTTTGCCTATCAAAACTATTTTTAAGTACGTTTCCTATCATCACGTACATACCTACAGTTCGTTCGTTACCTACAAAATGTGAGTGGTTTTAAAAGTCGTTTCTGAGAATCGTGTCGTCGACCAGTTCCTGATTTCTTGTGTGCGGTTAGATCAGCATACCTTGGAAAAGCTGAAGCGTTCAAATGACCGAGAACGCGTTTCGCCACACCCAGCCAGGCCTCCGATACTGGCCAATCACAGCTCTCCACCGCAAACAGTAATCAGTACTTTCGATGCATTGGACTATAGACAGCCTTGGATGGAAATAAACATTGCGTCAGGTAAAGATAATAAGTTTAAACCCGCTTGTAATGGTAATGATCTAATGCTGAAAAGTGCCGAATCAGAAGTAGGTGTGGCGCTATTGCACAATTAATTTTCAAGTCACATCAGGAAAATTGCTTGAAGCTATGAGAACTTGCGTCAGCGCACCTTATTATTTTGTGACCTAGCTGTAAATGGTGATGTTGCTCGAAATCCTCGGAAATACCATGTAATTTTATAGCTATACAACCGTAAGTTCCCTGAGTGGCTACTCGTAAATTAGTTCGTGAAGGAGCACTAGATATACCTACCTATAACAGTTGGATTACCTATTAGCGATAAATTTGATTACAGAAATTGTAGGTAATAAATTTGATAATATTCATGAAAGTTGATATATTCTACTGTTGTAGAGTCGTCATGTGACAAGCGATTAAGTTAAGCATTTAAGTTAGGACTTGATGGATGAGTCAAATTTTAGAGTAGATTTTGTTGAAGCGACGCCCATGAGCGCGAGAGGGTCCATAATCGGAGCATATACAAATACATCGAAAAAGGTAGGAGTAAGTTGAAATTTATTCCATCTATTTATTTTTTCCTTATTGCGGAGAATATACACAGCCGCTTCTTTCTCCGGTTAAACTTGGCCAGATTGGCATCGCCGATGCAGAGATTGCCTCAAGGGCTAAGTTCATACGTTCTATCATACTGTCTCACGTGTCCTGGGTCTGTTGTCCACTCGTGCGCTAGATATATACAAATGTAACGCTGATAAGACGCTATCTTCTGTGACTGTAGAATTAGTAGAGTAACACATAATTATTATAAAATATTTTAATTCCACCATATTTCAGGTTTTTTCCTTGTTAATGGAATTCGAACAAACTGTTCCAGAATCCACATTTACCTCTTAGATGTACAGTGACCATCACACATTTATTTTTGGACAACTATAGAAAAAATATTGACTCCAATAATAATTAATAACTGATAGTTTTTGCAGCCTGTTCCATTTCTAAAGAACTAGAGTTCTTACGATCCTGAACCTCATGGGAGATTCTGGACTGAAAAAACGCTTAGACGTTACAGCTAATCAGAGTTCTAGGAGAAAAACTGTTGTTAATTTTGTCACGGCAACGAAATTTTATGCAGTACAGTTTAATACTGTTCTCTCGCACCGCATCACTGACTCCAACATTTGACAAAATCAGACCAGTTCTATATTTTCTTTTACCACAGACTTCTAGCATGTGAATTAATCTACCCGCAAAAGGTTTTCCACCTCTGGAAAATAATATTTCAAAGAGGGTTGCCAAGCACCTTGCAGGGTTGGCAAAGCATGTGATGTTTCACAATAAAGTCTGGTCACAGCAACAGTGCTGTAACTTTCCATTCGCCGGCAATTGATAATTGAATAATATGGCAATGTTTATCAAACAACATTGCAGGAGTGCGCCAACTGGAATTCGAAACGCCGTTCGAGAAGATTCTTCGCGCATCGAATGCAAGAGAATGCAGCCCTGTTTACTATTATCATGTTGGTACACCAAGTGTTCAGACTTATTGTAGTAAGCAAGACCGAGATTCAAGATGATCAATAAACAAAAGATGTATGTATTTTAATCGACTTTAAAAAAAGATGAAGTTCTCAATTCGATTGTATGGTTTTAGGTATGTTACGCGATAACTCAGCCAAATGTGTATAAATTTTACATTTCGTAGTTCAGAGGTGGTTCCACAGAAATGTTATCGAAATCGGTGTAGAGGTTTTTGAAAAATGGACAAGAAACTAAAACATTACTTTCACATACCTCGATGACTTAGTGGCATCACTTTAGTGATGTACCAACCAAAAAAAGAACCTTCAAAATTGATTTCGAATTGGCGGAGCTATCGTGGATCCCAAAAAAAAATTATTGTCTGTAATGTCGGTTTACTGACGATAGAACGTGACGTCTTAAGAAAATACTGATGGAATGGTAGCATTTTTCAAAAGAAAATTTTAATTTCATTTGTTTAATAGATTTTTATGTAAAAAGTAATCAGTAGAATTTAGTCATTTTCAATCAAAACAATGCAAAAAACAATGCAAAAAAGCTTTTAGATGCCGGGGATCGAACCCGGGGCATTTCACATGCAAAGGGAACGCTCTACCACTGAGCTACATCCCCGCTTGAACTACTGGTCGAAATAATTAATACAACTGTAACAAACATGCGGCGAGGTAACGACCGACGGTAACGCGGTAACGGTACATGACGTCATGTTTTGTGGGCGTGCAGCCGGCTTCATCGAATTATAAGACGTTATCACGTCAAAAACACACAATCGAATTGAGAACTTCCTCCTTTTTTGAAGTCGGTTAAAACCTTTACAGATTGTAAAGGTGACTTGTTACCCATGGGCTGACAAGCCTGTAGTCACTAGTCAATTGATTTAGATAGATAATCTTGAAATAAACAGCGGATTGAAGATTGAAATGTTGCTTTCCTTGTCACATGGATCGTAATAAAAGGAAACGCGATAATTTAAAATGGGCCTTCAGAATAACAGGATAAATCGCCGTTTAGGCAACAATTAATACATTATTTTTAAAAAGGACTTATTTATATTGGGATATTTACCTACTAACGTTTATCAATGAAGCAAGAAGTAAAGTTTGGATGTATATTGCTCAATCATGTCGGACACATCTGAACCGATCGAGTTGAAATTTGGAAAACATAGATTATAGTCTGGAGAAGCAATTACGTAAATAATTTCATATGAAAACTAAGCGTGTAAAACTGAAAAATAATCTACAAATATTATGGCCTAGATATCGATAGGAACTCTGTCCATAGGTTCTGGTTCCCATAGTATTTATAAGCTTTGCTTAGTTTAGATCTGTTCTGCTCACTCAGCACATGTGCGGAACTAAGAGCGCCCTGCGATTTCACCCGCGTAATTCCCGTTTCCGATATTTTTCCGCAATGAAAAGAAGTCTATGTGTTATGCCAGATTATAATCTATGTGTGTTCTAAATTACAACCCGATCCGTTCAGACATTTCGAGGCGATTGAGAAACAAACTTCAAATAAATGAATATTCATTACAGTTATCATAGATGTTGCCAATAAAAAAATCCTTATTTTTTTCGCTGTAATTCAGCACAATATTACAATATACAAAGCATAATAAATATGCCAATAGATCGGTGAACCTTAGTAGTCAGGCCAAGGAGTTGGCGAACACTGGCTAATGAACTTTAATTGGAGAGTTCGCGTGTCTGACACAACAGAGCTTGATTACAATCTTGAGCATTATTGCAGCGGTTACTCTTAATAATGGATTAGGTATTCTACGATAGCGACAGTAAGTGCATTTAAATTTGTAAATATCTGAGTGACGATTTGAACTCTTCATGTTCAAATAGCTGCTTATCTCTGTCTGTTATGTGGCAGGCATGTTGCTTACCATCAGGCACATGCCCTGCTCGAAAGGGGAAAAGCAAACAAGATTTGATAAAGGCTATGGAAGAAGTTTAAGAGCGAGGGTTATTTGTCTATAGAGCGTCCATTCGGTCCATTATCCATAATGTTCCACGGAAAACATAAGAAATAATAATCTATTTTCTCTAAAAAAACAAAAACCGACTTCATTTAAACTTAAATTCCGGTGAAGGAAAACATAGTGAAGAAACCGACATGTATCTAGAATCTTTCGAAGTCATGTTTGTGTCATCCGCCAACCCGCAGCGTGCCACCCAGCGTGGTGGATTATGGCCTTAACTCTCTCCTTGCGTTAGAAGGCCCCGAGTCCCAGCAGTGGGAACGTTTAGTGGGCTGTCGATGATGATGAAGTATGGAACAACTTTGTAAGTATTATCTCAACTATTTGGTTGCCATAGTATAAGATTTGCTTAGTTTGGGGATAGATGGTGTTGTATGGACAAATTCAATATTTATTTGACAAAAAATGTTAATTTTACGCGAGTAAAATCCTGTGTACGGATTTTTGCACCTCTGACTACTTATCCGAATGTAGATTTATAAGGGTGTCATTAAGATTTTAGTTCTTAAACGTGGCGTTTTAGCTCTGATGATTTTCTATCATCATGAAGTTAGCGATATTTTCCAAGAAGACATGTTGTGAAGACAGTTCATGGGATATCTGCTAACATACACTTATTTTGCGTGATTGATTTCCGAAGAGAAAAAATTTTAAACCGCGTTGATGTCTTATTGGTTGGAGAAAACCTTATGAGTTGGCGTCATTGGCATGCTATTGTCGGACGGCGCCGGCGGTGGAAACGACGTAGCGTCGGAGTAGCAGCGGAGCAACAGGAACGGGAGCGTTAGATTTTTTATGGATTTTCTTATAGCAGTATACAGGTTGCAGGTGCAATATGCCCGTTAAGGTTCAACATACTTGACTTCTGATAGCTCAATATAATAATCGACTGAATAAGTCAGCAAGCCAGCATACTAAATTCAGAAGCGAGAATTGCAGGCTTCTAACTTGCTTCTGAATTCAGATACTAAATTTAGCCAAGTACAATAAGCTTTTACCACCTAGCTCTCAAAGACAGGTATTCCAACCACTAGACTCAGGTTTCTTTTGGGTATGATCAGTACCTATTTGGGTATAATCAATGGGTAAAATACCTTCTAGTCACATGTCATAAATAGGTATTTACATTGTGAATACGACTCACAAGAATCAATGCTACGATCGTCATGTAAAACATTGACGTATAAAAATCTGTACCTACATGTAACGTCAACGTACCACAACAAAAGCTTAGGTAATGTTACTTAAAACAATGTTAATCACACGTACTTAACTATTCTCAAAATGCTATGGAGAATATGAAACAAACAAGTCAGGAAAACAACTGAAAACTTCAGTATACCATTACTAAATAGGGTACAATCCTCAAAAAAAACTAAGTAGCCCGTTAGTTAGATTGCCAAAAAATATTGCACACGTATTTTTTCTTTTGTTTCACAAACAAAAAATGACGAATATACAGCGCTTCGAAGTTTCGTGTGACGTCACTTGTGAGTACGATTTTTACTCACGAGTGACGTCGCGACCCACTCTCGAAATTTGATGGCCTATATCTTTGACGATTTTTAATATTATGAAAAAACAAAAAATTGGTGTCCAATATTTTTCCATGATCTAGCTGACGGACTAATTAGGATGGTATATTTTTGACCCAGTCCGGTACCCAATTATATTGATGCAGAGCGCCACTTTCGTTTTCGCAATGCTATTCGATGGCTTGAGCACAGTAAGTACAAGTTTTTGTCACATGACTTGAATATGTGTAAAATGATACAAGGCCCGAGCGCCTACAACGCTTGAATCACGTGTGCATGTTTTGTCTTTTTGTCAGCACAAAAATAAAATAGACCTTGCGCCTAATAAGTGATGTGTAAACATACATAACGGTGGCAGTCAAGTTCAAACCTATTATCGATAAAATACAACATAAAAACGTAATGTTATATAAACTCTAACAGCCGTATTAGAAAATCGAGGCAAAAATCTGTGTATTTTGCGAAAACCAATTAGACATGTATGACGTCAAACCACCTCTGACCGCCGCTATAAAAAACTTGAATTAAGCTCTTGATAGTTTGACGCTAGAAACGCAAATTTAATTTCTATTTCGATTTGATTGGGCTGAACAATTTGACGGGTTTTTGGCTTGCGTAACCCTTCAATGATTAGAATTTGGCGTTCATGAGCAGAATTAATTGAGCTTAACTCATGTCTTTAGTCTTTATGACTTATGACGAAGACAAATAAGTGACTGTGTTATGATATACACATGAATCTTTTGCACTATTGTAACTCGTCAAAAAAAAAATTGCATAACTACTACATTAGTATGTTATTCGATAACTAATTATGTTTATATCATAGAGACTATGTCGTCATTATTTAAAATAAATAACTTAAAACAAAGAGTGTTTAATTAATTTTATTGTGATTTTTTTAATTCTTACCTTTTGGCAAAACTTTAGTGAAAAATTGAAAAAAGAAAAATTTTCAGACGAAGAATAAAAAATCGAATCGTTATTAGCCGTTTTCGTCATATTTCGGTTTTTATTTACATTGTTCTAACGTAGTTTGGTTGAGCTTTGGACTCCGGTGTAAAATTATTATCTATTCGATGCTAAATTACAATGGTTTAAAACTCACACAGCAGTGGTTATACATGTGCTAATTATTATATAGCTAGAGTACTGTCAAGTATTTAACTAACAGTTTTTTATCAAAAAATTTAGTCTCCATTCTAAAGACCTTGTAAAATCTAGAGTTATACTTATTAACATTCCAAACGTTAGCATTTCCTGCTGGTTATAAAAAATGCACGAAGTATGTTTTAATATAACAGAGTAGGTAGATAGTGTAAAAATACATACATACATATTTATGACACTACATTAGCCATAGAACAAAGACATACGTTTGCAGACTTTCAAGAAGCAATTATTATTTACCAGAAAGTACTTCATGTTACAGGATGGGGAGACATACATCCACAAGCGAGGGAGGTGATTCTAATCAGTCGGGTAGGTGATACAATATATAATACTGTAGACGATTTATTTTGCACCAACTAAATATTTTTGAACTGGGTAGAACATTATTTAGTTACTACATTAGAACAAATTTATAGTTAGTTGCTACTGTGTCACTGTGTTGTTCTGGGCAGGCATGTTGCTTACCAGGCATACTTATGTCCTGTTCGTCTTGTCACTTTATACTAAAAAAAACCTTAACCAAGCGTAGCCAACATCTTGCAGATGTTCATTCTGCCTCATCATGCCAAGAAGCCGTTAACCTATTTGAACTGATTCAAAAAGTGTATTGTTATACCAACAAATTGCCTACGGTCATCATCTTGTTGGATAACCCTGGCCGGGAGAGAGGGCTTCTACACGCGCTACTGTCTCTTTTGAGCAAGGTGTGTAGGCAGGGGAAAGGGGTTAGAAGCCTGGGGAAGGTTACTCAGCTGAAACTGTCGAATGTAAAAATGTCGTGTGAAATCGGTCAAGTAAAATCTTCCAGACTACAGAGGCGGAACCGCGACTATCATCAGCAGCGTGCGTGAGAGAGATATCAGCTGCCTACCTTCCATAGTACAAGCTTTCACGCTTTGCTTAGTTTGGAGTTAGACGGTGTTGTGTGTAAAGTGTCCACCAACA
The DNA here is from genome assembly GCA_963693475.1 of Ectropis crepuscularia. NCBI lineage: Eukaryota > Metazoa > Arthropoda > Insecta > Lepidoptera > Geometridae > Ectropis > Ectropis crepuscularia. Next base: position 15,596,758 of record OY856341.1, read on the forward strand.
TTTATTATTACCAGAGCGTCATTATAGCCAAATGCGGGGTTCGCGGGTCCGCAAGGGCGGTACTTGGCAGGGTCGCGGTCAAAATCTGTGAGGAATTTAGTCGGAAAAGGCACCATGTCCGTCCATGGTGTCGAGCCCAAGATGTCCCTGCATAGTGTAGTGGTCATGTGACCCCCCCCCCCCCCAAAAGAAAGAAAAATAAAAGATAAGTTAATGTGGGCGGCATTTTGCAGATTTTGCCCAGCCTAAAAAATATTGAAGATCCGGGGCTGCTCGTTAGCCAGGTCGTTCTTTGACCTTCCCTACAGCTACTACTTCTAAGGTTATTGCGCTATTCTTAGGATTTATGTATTCTTAGGAGATTGCACTAGTCGATGCTGACGTACGAGATGCGGTACTAAGACTGACCTACGAGATTTTAATGGATAGAACATTATCAACAAAACTGAATTTCGATGAAAACCACATACCTACACTACTACATACTAACATTAAGTACATCTGAATTATCCATAGACAAATGAGGTCTAGAGAAAACCCAAATTATCAAACCCCACTACCAGTTATAAGCGTGACCTAAATACATAATTAAAAGAAACCTGATAAGACAATAAGTACATATTGCCTTACCTTACCATGTACAATTCTTAAGAAAATTCAAATCCGATTCTTTTTATGTTTGTGAAGTCAAGCGTAAAAACAAAATTTGGATTTTGTCAGGTTTTGTTAGATACGGTTGTTAAACAAAACTGACATTCTAAATATAGGTATTTCGTATTTAGAATATGATCGTCATTGGTCACATATTAAGTACTTAGTATCGTCTCAGTAACGTAACGAAAAAAAATTTATTTGTTTCGTGTACCACTTTAAAAGACATTGGAAAATTCCGGTCTGTCTTGATCGCTGGCAATTAATATCTGTATTGGTGTGCGTCGGTGTGTGATGGCCCATTCTAGAAGCCAGATAGCAACACCAGCGGGCCGATTCACGATGACCAATAAGTTAAATAGGCATGTTTCCCGGTACAACTGAATAAATTCACTTCATGACTTATTGGGATTCGGAACAAGGTACAATTGCCGCCTTTATGACTATTGTTTCACAGATGGATTAGGTATGTCATCTATTTTCACACATAATCTAAATGTTAAATCCATGAAGCAAAATCTTTGTACCCCTTATTACAAAAATTGCGCAGACGAAGGAGAATATTTTACACATAGATTTACACAGAATAAAAAATTTAACACTCCTTCTGCTAATTCTTCTCCTTCTTGCTGATATTTTTTTAAAACAAAGCATAAACGCACATCAAATCAATAAAAACATGTAGGTATTGTACACACAATGTGTAGGTAGGTAGGTACCATATATTTGACACACACGCATAAATATTCCTTTGTTCATTGTTAAAGTATATGGTCAAATTCTATAAATTGCTTTATAGCTGAATTTAGACCACTTGGCGGCTAATAGTCTTACTTTCATCAGCTTTTCAGCCATCAGCCTTTTTAGACTCTTATACATAACCTTACAAAATCAGCTTTATTAGAATGTGAACTATAAAAATAGAAAGCTAATTAAGCGCTGTCCTTGTTGTATTAACTAGAATAAAAAGGGTACCTATAGATAATTGGATTGTCTTTCTACTTAAAAAAATATAGAATGACTGATCGAGTAGATCAGCCGTATGATGGTAAGCACCACACTTGCTCATTGCCTATAGCAGCGTAACGTAGGTACTATTTTAAAAATAACTGCCACATATAGACTAGCACTGGATTGCACTCATCACAGTGTCATTTAAAATGATTTATATTTTCTATAATTAATTTATCTGTATGGTTTGTATGGAAGCTCAAAGTACGTACCTTCTAAGTACAGCATAGTATAAGTTAGAGATAATGGGTATGAGTGCTAGATATTTTTAATAGATAGTGCAGTAGAAGTTATTCGTTGTAACACTACTTTTAACTAAGCAAGACTGCAACTAGAGCTGGTTATTTATACTATTTTATATTATTATAACCCATGTTCTTATTAATAATATATAAATATCAATGTTTGGATGTATATTACTCAATTAGGTACCTACGTCGTAACATCTGGACGGATCGGGCTGAAATATGGAACACAGATTAAAATCTTGAACAACACATAGACTATCCCGGACAAATAATGGCAACGGGAACTATGACGGGCCTTTGTTAGCCTTTGTATTTTTGTCCAGTTTCTTGAGTTGTAGGACTATGTATGTTGATATATTTACTGATCATTGTACAACTTTGTAATTCAAACAGTGGGCAAAACCTAATCAATCTCTATCATCAAGTTTCAATATATTTATGTTTAATCAAATGGATAGTTCTATACATCCCGTGTGATGTTCACATAAGTCATCGAAAAACATAGATCCATAAGTTTTTTGGGAAAATATATCCATCCTTTTCATCGATTTTCGAGCAAGTGAATATTTAGTAGAGATAATTAATTTTACATAGAGATTTATACCTTAATTTATCTACTTATTTAATTATACTACATAAGCTATATCCACTGTATGATTGGATTATCACCTGCAAGTCTAGATAATACAGGAACCAATAAAATGCATCGTTTTATTATCTGTTTGTAGTTAGGTAGGTAGCTCATTTAAATTCTTTCTACGCAGATAACAATTTAAATGTAATATAATTAATAAATAAAAAAAAATATAAGTCAATAATACATAAAAATATAGTCCACAAATAAATAAATGAATATAATTAATCTGAAGTCCTTAAAATGATTGGGTTGTAAAAGAATATGTTTTATATCTAGCTTAGCACAAATAAGGAGCAAATATTTATACATTTTTGATGAATTTGTGAAATTACTTCTGAAACATTATCGATCCAAAAATGTTATGTTGATTTCAACATCATTTGATGTCTCTGGCTTCAGTTCCCAGCACTCAGTACTGTGCATGTAAATTCTGTCCGATTCTTTTGTTCCTAAAATCGTAAGCCGCACACCCTCTAGCGCACATCTCCAAAACTCTCACCTAAAAATAACAACAATATAAATTAAATAACATAATTGAAAATTAAAATATGTGAGAACAGTTTATAGCCGAAAACAATCTCACCTCTTCTAATATATTATTCCGCGACACCGTACAAAAATCATGCGACAAGGAGAAATGATCGAGGGTTGCAACCCCCCTTCTTCAACTACACTCAGTTGGACAGCTTACAAGTAACGGCATAGTGCTGAATCTTATTACTTTATACCCTTCTATCATCCTACAACATAGGTCACCTGGTGGTTCATTTGACCCATAAATTTTGATATCGTGCCTGTAGTCTATTAGTCACGATGCTAGTACCTAGTCAAAGTTAGAACATATTTTTGAGCCGGAATTTAAAACCTACATCATCGAGTCATATTGAAAATTTAAACTTTTGTTCCATAGAATTAGTAGGCTCTTTGCTTTGTCAATAAAAAATATATTATGCAAATTTTCTAAACAAATAGAGACTTTCCTTAGTCACAAATTTCTTCTTCCTACATTTCTATTCACTAGCATTAGTGATCTAATTGTACTTAGTACCATATTTAAACAAGTAGGTACCTAGGTGGTAGATGCGTTTGGTTACATTATTTACAGGCGTGTTACTTACCATCAGGTATATTTCCTGATCGTCTCGTCACTCTACATTATAAAATAATACATAGAGTTCTGTAACTGATCGACCTAGGTATGTGCATAAGCTAAAAGATGAGACTAGGGTGACAACGAACAGGATTTGATTTCACTTTTAAACGACTTCAGAAAAATAAGGAGCTGTGCAATTCGATTGTGTCATTAAAAATGAGTGTTAACATTATTATTATCATTAAAATTAAGATATGTAGTAGACTCCAGTTGTTTTTAAGTTATCCTCATGGATTTGTATCTATTTGGTTGACTTCGAGGCGGCATTGTGGCCCGTGACATAGTTTTTTTAAACATACTTATATCCTCAGAAATTTTAGTAAAATCATATTAGAAGTTTGAGTTTAAAATTCTATAGAAGAAACAGTAATAATGATTAACGATAATACGGACAATGAACACACATTTTCATAAATTTCCATGAGTACGGACTTTAAATAAAATGGAAAACGGTGACCAATTGACCAGCGATGTGGAATGTCCTCAGTTGAAGGTCGTTCAGTTGAGGCACAAAAATGAATGTTTTAGAGTCTCTAAAAATAATAATACAGCAATCCTCCTTTAAGGAATCAAATTAACTATTAACCTCTACTTACGAAGTAACTATTTTCTGATCTGTGCCTCTACTTAGCTGTTCATTCTGTAAAACTGAGTCCTCTATTTTCGTACAGAATGAAACTTGAATCTTTGTACCACAGCCCACAGGCCACAGTTATCTATTTATGTACAGTCAAGCCATTGCACAGCCAAATCTTACGCAAGACCTGAAAAATATCGGAAATAGGTTTTCTAACCACGTGGTGAACAGACTAGACTAGACAAATAGATTACTAGGAACGCCCGCATTGTACCTAACCACCACTTTAACAGGATAAAAAATGCATATTTATGGAAATCCAGGTACTATGTACCTACTTATTTAATTTTATTCAAATCTGTTCAACTGAAAGATAAATAAATACGTGAGAATAAACTTGCTCACTTACAAATACATGAAATTTCGTGTTTGTTATAATAGTGTGATTAAGCAGTAATTTGGAGCCCTTGTAAAAATAAGGCGGCGAGGTCAATGACGTCAATGATTAGAAAGTCGTTGCCGTTTCTTGCAGTTAATAATAGTGGGAGGTGTGGCGCGCGCGTGGTTCGCGGCACGGCGCGCGCGCACGGCGGCCGGCGTCGGCGCATGTGTGCAACCACGCAAGCCCCCAGCCCGCTACACAGGGGCTCGGCTGTCGGCAACTGGGAGCGGCCTCGCCTCAAAACGATCATACAAATTTTAAAACAGTAACGCTCATTGACATAATATCATTGGTCATTGTTAACACTCACAGAGGAGGTCTGGTTTCTGATATCTATGGTAACACTTAACTTTTCCAGAAGTTCTACAGTTATTTTCGATGGCCACATTGAATTATTTATTGATTTGATAGATCGGTTGTATTGATAACATTTTGGGACAATACTTGAATAAGAATGAAATTTGATAAATTAGTAACAAAAATGTAATTCATATTATTATACTCTACGTACTCGGTAACACCACCCATCTTTATCAGCTATTTTTATTTTTCTATCTCCTTAAGCGTATTCTTTCAGTTACTCGGTTTTACTTACACAATCGAACTGAGTTTTTAACATTATTTTTAAGAACAGATTAAATCCTATGTAAGGTTTCCAAAATGTCTTTTTTACTTCCGACATCAGAAAGATTAATAAAATTCTTACTTTGTAGCTTACACGTTATCTGAGTTCAGGTAACCTTCTTAGGGTCAAATTTTGTAAATGTACCGACCTCCTATAGTTTAAGCGGAACCTCCTTGTGGATGTTGTGTACCTGGGTGAGTAACAGCCGACGAGCCGGCGACCCTGTTCCGCCAACCTTGCGAGGAACAACTTAGCGGGGTCAGCCTAAAGTTGAACTACTGTTTGTTCTGACAATTCGAGCCGCGGCACACAAGCGCCACAATCCCTCTTCGTATTGCATCAGCAGTTACTTTACAGTAATTTCAGGTCTTATCGCTCGCATTATGTTTCGATAAAGGCACGTGCGATTGCGTGTATTTTTCCTTTCATTATTCAGCATCCTGAATCGCTAAATTTTTAGTGGAATTCCTTAGTCACTTTATTCATCTTTTGAGCATGCTTGGTTTTACATGATTTATTGGATCAAATAGGTACATAAATAACGAAATTAACGTTATTTTCCTCATCTACTTTTGCTATTATTGTCCTCGAATGTTTCAACCAATGTATTATTTCATGAATAAGTGACGTGTGCGGCCGTTGGCACTCTGTGATTGGCTGGCACAACCGTGCCTCCAGACTACGTCATCGAGCGATAACAAAACATGTTTTATGGTACGTTGTAGGCAGGTATATCAGCTGCCAGAACTCGTGACTTCAGTCTCATTATTACTGTTCATTCTTACTTCATTAAAACTGTCAAGCGTGACTAAAGGCCTACACATCTTCGCATGCTGCCAAGACTCATTTGTTTTTTAGATGCGGCAATAGTTTTAAAACTTCGAGCAATAGACGAAATTAAACTAGCCTACTTACATAGTATGTTTGCTTTATTTTCAGTTTTGACCTTCCGATTTGACATTTTCTGGTACGCCGTTTGATTCTGATTAGAAACTAGAATCTTTTGTACCTAGCTAGTCAATTCCACGATAGATACGTGTCTGTTCCATTAATAGCTAATATCAACGTGATTTATTTTGTTTAAAAGCACCGTGCTAATCAGTTTATCTTGATTAATGTAATGCGTAACGTAACATCCGATGATCATCCGATCCAAAAGGTTTGTCATTTTATCACGTATTGTCAAACGGCGCTCAAGGCTCAGGTAGCACGCGACTGAAGACATTACCTATGCTATGTCTGCGACGTTATAGGGAAATTATTTCTTTCTTCGTGTAAAGTTTCTCGATTTTTTTATTAGTATATAAATAGGGACGAGACGAGCGACGACGACATGTGCCTGATGGTAAGCAACATGCCTGCCACATAACAGCACAGTGACACGCCGCTACTGGAACATGAAGAGTCCAAATCATTACCTAGCACTGCACTGCGCTCGTCACCCAAAGATCTAAGTTGTTATATCTCTAAGCCCTGTAATTTCTCTGGAAACATTGCCCTTCCAACCGGGACACAGTAATGTTCCACATTACTGTTTGGTGGTAGAATAACTGGCAAAGATGTGGTACTTCCCCAGGCGGACTCTGCTAAGAGTCCTACTACTACTACTAAAATATGCTAATTATGCTAGACAAAGCGCAAAAAATCAAAAATTCTATTACATTACTTTCGATTAACTTACCTTATTTTTCTATGGTGCATTGAATTAGTCGTTTTCAGAATGACATATGTATTTGTAGCAGATGGATTAAAATATGGCATATTCTTATTAACTTTGACGTAAGATTTCATAAATGTCTGAAACCATTTGAAAATGTTGAGGCGTTTTCAGGATGCAACTAGGCCTGTCAAAGACAGTTCCCAGTTTCGTCAATGTTTCATCTACTGAACTTTCTCTAAAAGCCAAACTTATCTGTGTTTGATTTTGTTCCTTCTTGATGTAGATTTCTAAATAGTTATTTGATGAGTTGTCTACAGCTTATCTACCGTTTTCTGAGTAGATATTCTACCCATCCCGGAAGTTATGGCCCTAGAACCAGAACTGATCGGATGGTGGCATTGAGAAGATCATTTATCAAAAATGGAGCATGTTGTAAAAATTGTCATTAAGATGAATCTGACTCACCCATTTTGGGTGATGTCGCCTTAATTATTAGGTATATGTCGGTATTTTAGACCCAGTAAGTCATACGAATCGACATCGAATTATTACGTACTTCACAATGACCTATAAATAAATTAAATTTTGTAATACTTATTCATCTAATTGGGACTTCATCTAAATGCGGTAAATAAATAATTTGTGCAAAGCCGGAAAAACGAGACCTACTCTCAATTTATGTTTTTCAATTTGGTGCTGCGATTACGAACCCATATGATATCTAAACAAAAATACTTTAAAGAAGTGGTCACAAAGACTCATAATTCTTTGGAGGAAGATATCCCTAATTAATTAAAAAAATAACGTGGAAATTAGAAGTAGAAAAAGAAAGAAAGGTAATATTCTCACAGAAAGTGGGATTCACAGTCATAAGGTATTTTTGAAGTGAAAACTTCTTTAGGCGCGCCTAGACAAATTTTTCGTGGGGTGTAAATTGAATTCTACCGTCACGCTCGGGTATGATAAGAAATCTTCGGGTTAACTCGGGACCTTGGCGATTGGGCATCAAAGAAATGCGTCAGCCAATGGGAAATGCTGAAAGGGCGTGACCTCGCCATCATGGCATGGCCATCTAGAAATGCGTGAGCCAATGGGAAATGCTGACGCATTTCTAGATGGCCATGCCATGATGGCGAGGTCACGCCCTTCGGTTACACCCGTGTAGTTTTCAATTCTGAGTTATAAGCTTATAAGTTTTCACTTCTATCGGCAGTTCCTATCACTGCCAATATTTTTATTTTATTTGTATCCCGCCTGCACCTCTGAAAATGTGTTCAAGTGCAGATGTTCAAGTTAATTGTACTCACCACTGGCTTTAACGGCGAAAGAAAACATCGTGAGGAAACTGGCATGTTCCTGCAATATTTCGAAGTCATTTTTAGGGTTCCGTAAAACGTAAAAACGGAACCCTTATAGATTCGTCATGTCTGTCTGTCTGTCTGTCTGTCTGTCTGTCTGTCTGTCTGTCCGTCCGTATGTCACAGCCATTTTTTGCCGAAACTATAAGAACTACACTGTTGAAACTTGGTAAGTAGATGTATTCTGTGAACCGCATTAAGATTTAAACAAAAAAATTTAAAAAAAAAGAAAAATTAGGGTTGCCCCCCATACTGAGAACTGAAACTCAAAAATTTTTTTTTCATCAAACCTACTCGTGTGGGGTGTCTATCAATAGGTCTTCAAAAATGATGTTAAGGTTTCTTAAATCATTTTCGTCTACACTGAATAATTTGCGCGAGAGACACTTCCAAAGTGGTAAAATGTGTGTCCCCCCCCCTCTAACTTCTAAAGTAAGAAAATGAAAAATCTAAAAAAAATATATGATGTACATTACCATGTAAACTACCAACGAAAATTAGTTTGAACTCGATCTGATGAGTAGTTTTTTTTTAATACGTCATAAATACACTATTATTAAAACTTCGATCAAAGTTACAACGAACTACAAGAACTATGTGTACTATGTATATTATGTTACTTGCTGCAACGGAACCCTTCATGGGCGAGTCCAACTCGCACTTGGCTACTTTATTGACATTATCGACGTCCTCTATTAATTATTAACCGGCTGTCTAAAAGAACCTTTTCATTCTTTAGGTTCTCAATTTTTTAAATGGTTGTACCTATTAGTTTACCTATTTGTTACTCGCACAACTGTCTAATCTAATTGATATAGGTAGAACGATTTGTGTAATTACTTACTCATTTAAAATATCATTTATCATAACCGGCTTAGCTTTTCTATTCATTTTCCAATTGATTTTAAAAGAAGTCGATTGTTTGCTTTTTGGAAAAATATACCTACTATTTGGACGAATATAATTCCTTTACGTGTACAAATTAATTAAATGAGTGTAAAAAATCTGTATTGTTTTTGTCAATGGTAGGTAATTTAATTTAATTTAATTTAATTTAAATTAATTGGTTTCAATCAATAAAGAAAATATTTATAAACGTGTCTCCTATTAAAATGTTGTGATGAATGTGCCACTGCTCACGTTTGCCGCCAGAATTAGAGTCAATTGGGTCAAAAAGTTCATGAAAAAATAAATGGACTATCAATTTACATTATACGCTTGATGTTTTGCGTCAATAAGAAACGTCGATTCAAGGAACCGTTTGCCCCTCGAGGTTTCCGACCATCACAAATTAGGATGACTGTCACGCGACCGTTGCGAAATCATAGCGGCGCCATAAAGAAGTATAAAACTTCCATAAAAAGAGCACGGAAATTTTATACAACCTGAAAATTGTATGATCACATCGCCAGAAATAGACTGGTGATAAACAAAGCGAGGGGTCAGCCGAAATCTTAGCTCCTAAATGTTAAGCAAACTAACATGACTGCACAGTCTCTACGTAGGTAATAAAGTAGGTGCTGACTGCAGACCGATCACTTCATGACCTCCTACCTCCACAAGCAAAATTTCACACACATGCTCACTGAAACAGAGGCGTGTTCATGTACATGCACGAGACTGCACGTACATATGAACACGCACACATGAATGTTATGCAGGTTTGCGTGCTCGAACAATGCGATTCATTTGAAAAGGCGCCAGTTGAAACGTAAGCCAGTCACCTGACCGCTTCGACCACCAACCCCATGAAAGCGAAACGTCATTACTGAACGGCTGGAGAACACTAAAATAGACCTTAAAGATATTTATGAAGCGTCAAAATAAAACGGAATACATTAGGCTCGACTGATTACGTGAAAAACTTGAATGCGGAATGTAGATTTTCCAGTTTAAGTTTAAAATTGCATATCCAAAAGCTGTCGATGCGACGAATTCGACTCTGTTCTCTTGTAATTAGAAGATATTGGCAAGCAAATGGCCGCAAGCAGTAACAAACAATTTTTTCAGCAAAAGCCTTGAAACTTTGGGACGGTTTGTGACGTGAGTGCCACTCCCAGTAATGTAAAAGCAAGGCTAAAATACTAAGTGCGTAGACACACATGATACGGGAATAATGAGCTCGCAAATAATGATAAGATAATCAAATCTTTACAACTGAAAATCTGCGCAGTCTGCGCTGTTGTTAAATTATCATGATGCTAAAAGTTCAGCAGGCTGTAATTGAAAAATGTCGTCCTTAAGGAGTCTAGACAACGGGGCCCTGCAGCGTATAACTATTCTAAGGAAATGGGGCCCCAAATCATGTTAGTATACAATACATTCAAATGTTTTTGTTGCATTTTCAAAATTTGTATTGTGGGGGCCCCATAGCTCTACCTATGCCCATAGCCGTCCCGAGACCTAAATTATTGGCCTCTATTTGGCTAACTCCAGCTCTGGCTAGCACGATGACATCTATTTAGATGAGAAAAGGTTTTCGTGTATAATTGCTAATAGACAGCGCAAACTGGCGTCCACGACGCCACGAATTCAACCGGCTGGAAGCAGAGCGCGTCGCATGCAGTTGGTATCTTTTAGTAATTTATCCAGTCGATAATTAAAGTTTATTACCGAGTCAGGGCCGGCACGGCGGCGGCAAACGCCGGCATCATAGCCATAGATGGGTAATACAGAATATAAACACGTGAAAAATGCGTCAAAGCTGTATAATGTAGACATGTGATCACTCGTCCTTTACACTTACAGCGTTGTAGTGTAGGTTCATTTATAAGTAACTAATTTGTAGCGACGTATACACAATGTAACGATGACCTCCAGTGAACTCTAAATTTAAAATGTAGTTTCTAATTTCAAAAGAATTGTATTTTCTATACGTAATTAAGATTATACCAACGTATGTAGGTATGTCACTTGAACAACTCCTAAATGTTGAAAACAATTTTTATGTATAGTTGTAGTTTGTAGTTGTATGGTGTGGTTGGCTAGATTTTGAATTAATTAATTAACTCAGAATGAAGTCTAAGATTAATCTTCTTATATATAAAATTCTCGTGTCACAGTGTTTGTTTCCTTACTCCTCCGAAACGGCTTTACTGATTTTAACCAAATTTTATATGCATATTATGTAGGTATGAGAATCGGCTACTAGCTATTTTTCATACTCCTAAGTGACAAGGGTTGTTCACTAAGGCAAAACAACGTTTGCGGGGTCAGCTAGTCTTATATATAAAATTCTCGTGTCACAGTGTTTGTTTCCTTACTCCTCCGAAACGGCTTTACTGATTTTAACCAAAATTTATATGCATATTCAGTAGGTCTGAGAATCGGCTACTAGCTATTTTTCATACCTTTATTTATATGGCAAAACAACGTTTGCGGGGTCAGCTAGTTTACTTATAAAATTTAGCGGAGTTGTAATATATCGGTAATTATTAAAGCTTCTTGTTTCTACCAGGGGTGCTCATTATTTTACATCACGGTGTTTATAGCCGTCCTCTTCCGAAACGACTCAATAGATTTTAACGATTTTTTGTTTCGTAATTTGGAAGCTATGAGAGGTCTTAAAATATTTTTACTCTCCAATTTTTCATTACACTTTATATAGCAGAACAACCTTTGTTGGCTTCCATCCAAAATCAAAAGTATGACTCGGTGGTTTAAAGTATATTTTCGTGATTTCAGCTCCATATAGAAGTAGCTTGTAATGATAAGTACAAAGCGTGTCTTTTGACATAGTACATGCGTTCTGCGTTACCCTGTATAAAATACGTAAAATATAAAACAATTACATTAGGTGACATTACCCTTAGACCGATGGTATGCCTAATCTCTAGTATCTAGATAATCTAAATACTAGAGATAAGATAAATTGAATGCTTATTGAATTAGGTATTTCGTATCCGTCCGTTTAACAAAGAAGGTAACGTTAATAAAGTATTTGAAGTAAATGGCAAAAATTTATCACATTTTACTTTGCTGATTATAAAATTATTGTTGTAGTTGTAGCATAGAATAGTAGGCTGTCCTTTACAGTATCTATGGAATTTCCTACTAAGCCTTCGTTTTATTTATTTTGCAGCCACGCAATAAGAAGCACCATTGTGTCTCTGTTTGAATAAAAACGATTTCATAAAAATGCAACAAACTGTTTTTTTATCGTATAAAGTGACGAGATGAGCACGTCATGTGCCTGATGGTAAGCAATATGTCTGCCCATAACAGCACAGTGACACACAGCTATTGGAATGTGAAGAGTCCAAATCATTATCACATTACCTAGCACTGCTTTGTGCTCGTCACCCAGAGTTATGATACGGTGTTTCATTTCTACGATGTAGGTATTCTGTAATTTCATTGGAATCATTGCCCTTAAAGCTGCAACACCGTGATGTTTTCACGTTACTGCTTGATCACATTAGATTTCATTAGATTAGGTTATTTTCATATTAGATTTGGTCGTCAAAGAAGTAGGTATTTGGTATCGATTCGAGGGGCGCGGAATATGAGGATTGTAAGTATACAATCCTCATATTCCGCGCCCCCTGAATAGTGATGTCTTTATTCGAACATTTAGGTGTATTAATAGTTATTTGTTGTACAAGAGTGCAAAGTGGCTTTTTAACCGCGTGCTCAATTTTGATGACCGAGTAAGCGAAGGATTCTAAAGTTGAATCACGAGCGTAGAGAGGGATTAAAAAATTAGAATCCTGAGCGTAGCACCCTTGCTACGCTCATTTATTTATTCATATTCATATAAGTATTTATTAATCAAAAGCGCACAAGGTGAAAAATCTTTGCACTCGAGTGTAACACGTAATTTTTCATCCCACCTTAGCGAGGAAATTACTAAACGCTTTGCGCATTTTCAGTTTCAGTCAATTCTGTTGGCGTCAAATAAACTTCTTGGTCGCTAGAATCACTTATTATTATGGTATTTCGGTTTTCACTTGTTTTCGATTTTATAAGTTTTAAATTTTAAGTTTATTTAGCCATGGTTTTAACAATAACAATATGACGTGAAAATACGGAGGGTTGACCGACTGAGGTAAGGAGTTTCATATGTGTACATGAAAAAGTGTCCGCTCAAATACATTAAATTGTAGTAGCGCTAAATTTGCATCAGGATACGTTTTTAAGGAAATTAATAAACGTACTATTCAGAATTCATGAAAGAAAAAATTTGGCAGTCATTGGCAATGCCGATAGAAGTGGTAACTTCTTAACTCAGAATTTGATGGCTTTGGAAACTGCGCGTGTGAAACCGGAGGGTGTGGCTATGCGCATGGCCATGCAGAATTTTTTAAATAGCCAATGGGAAAGGCTGAGGCATTTCTATATGGCCAATGGCTATGGTCCCGAGTTTACCCGAAGATTTCTTATCATTCCCGAGCGTGACGCTAGGATTCAATTGACATCCCACGAAAAATCTGCCTTTGGCGCGCCAAAAGAAGTTTTGACCTCAAAATATATTGTACCTACATGTTTTCTCAAAATAGTAATTATTTATTTGATGTTATATTTACTTACTGCACAAGTAGCTGAAATTATCTATTAGTTACTATTTTAGTAGTCAATAATATTTAATTATTTAACTCGGCAACTCGGCATACTTCAATTTGATTACAATTGATTTATTTATAGCATACTAGCTGACCCCGCAAACGTTGTTTTGCCTTAGTGAACAACCCTTGTCACTTAGGGGTATGAAAAATAGCTAGTAGCCGATTCTCATACCTACAGAATATGCATATAAAATTTGGTTAAAATCAGTAAAGCCGTTTCGGAGGAGTAAGGAAACAAACACTGTGACACGAGAATTTTATATATAAGATTAAAATGTTCTGCCATTTGAAATAACATTATTTACCTCTATCCTCCATACGTTAAAAGAAAATTGCGCGCAAAGCATTTAAAAAAAAGCATTTAAAAAAACATGCTACACGTGCGTATGTGACAATCAGTCCATCCAATTGGCTCCTTCGTATTTATTACACCGAGCTGAAACTGAAAGGTAAATATAATTTCCTTACATATTAGCTGCCTTATGCCTCCCATTTCCCGCTATATAGGTACTTGGTACTTACAGCCATCACAATGTGATTCCCATAACATTTTGTCTCACGTAACATTGAGATCAACGAACTCTACAACATAAACTTGTTGCAAAATTCGTTGTAAACGATTTGCTTTTACGTAGCAAAATCTCATGTTTTATAAAAATAAATATGATTATTATTATACGAATTCAATGAAATTCAATAGCAGTTTAAATGTATCTCCGCCGCGTTATATTAACCGAAATTACAAAATTTATTATAATATAGGGACCTAAGTGCTTAAATTAATTACTAAGTAAATTGTATGAGTACCTACATCAGCAACCTTTTTCGCAGAAAATCAAAATAACAATATGAAAATATATACAACTTGCGTGTTTGACCTCTTGCGTTCAAGGTAGACATCAGTAATGATAACTCTACCATTTATTTTAGCAAGGTTCCTTAGCAAGCTACGTAGTGCATTTTATTACATGCATAGAATGCATAATAATAAATAACAATCGTCGCTTACCGGCAATACGATTGGTGGTCATGAGTGGTAGTCTTTTCTAAGTCAAAAATAATGAAAAAATATTTTTGTCAACAAAACAACAAAAAAAGAGTCGTTGACCCCGACGTGATTTGAACACGCAACCTTCTGATCTGGAGTCAGACGCGCTACCGTTGCGCCACGGAGTCGATGACGATGTGAGCGAAATAAACGTACTTTACATAAATATCTTAATTGTGACTTTTACAAATTGTATTATTGTGTTTGTTCGTTCGTGGCATGTTCATTTTATTTTATAAACACTATAAAAAAATGTATGGAATTGAAGAGAAAATAATAAAAATATATTCCACTATATACGTGAAATAATGGCATAGACATGATTTAATTTCAATTCTACCATTTGAAGACGTTACATTAGAGATGGAAGCTCAACCCAAGAACAAAACCATCAGAAAATAGAGCGTCAATATATCCTACTTGAACCTTTAGAAGCAACTGACTAGGAAGGTATAAAAATGACAGTCTTGACATGTCTTGAGATTGAATGTCGAAGTATAGGTAAATTTCCTATCATCTTTACCTACCTATCCCGTAGAATAGATACTATAGTTAATTTTGTAATTATCCTTATCTACCTCTACCCACTTATATTATATTGTAAAGAGGTATATATACCCACTTATAATACCTATCACTATCACCAAGCCCTACATATCATTAAACAAAGTGTTGGGAAAAACTGTCTTGGAGCTTTCAGCGAAAACGCTCCCTAAGCTCTTTGAGATATATGTAGGTACATAGAAGAATATGATATATAGTGGAATTATATATCATAAACAGGACAACAGAAAAACGCATGATGATATAATTATGTCTATCTCATCAGGAATACAAACGACTTACATCCATTTGTTGTCAATCAAGCTGGAACAGCTGAACGGATCGGGGCGAAATTTGAAACACAATTAGATTGTATTCTGGAATAGAGCATAGGCACATAGCAGGTTGAACTTTAAAAACTATTTTCACGGATTCATTATGTCTTATTCCTACTATTGTTATGTATATAGGTAGTTGCAAAAGAAACTGTCTGTTACGATTTCGCGCCTAAACAATCGAACAGATGCAAATGATGGTACCGAGATATAATCTACTTTCTAATGCGAAAAAAAGTGTTTTCAAGGCTTGAAATAGGGAATTTAATTAAATTTTACTAGTAAGATGCTTTAAAACTTATTTTTAGGTATTTGATCAAATATACACTAATTTATTGAGATTCAAAGATTGTACAATATTTTAACCTTTGGATCGGCTTCAGAGAAAACAATTTTCTCCAAAAATTTGTAAACCGTAATACTACCGATAATAATAATATCGGGAAAAAGTAACGGGAAATAGAACTATGGGTATGTATATAGGGTATAATCGCGGGGAATTACTTGTTATATTGTAAAGAAGTTAGGTAAGTTTGTGAATTTGCAGGGGGATAATCTCTGGGTCTACTGAACTGAACGGATTTTGAAAATGATTTTACCAATAGAAAGCCATATTATCTGTGACTACCTATATATTTTGACCGAAACATGAAAAAACGTTTTCACGGTATTGGTAGGCGGATTTCCAAAATAAGCTAGAAAAAAATTAGTCAAACGAGTTTTTACGAGTACGAAGAGTTATAATATATGATTACATTGTAGAGAAAAGTTTTAGATATGCATAATGTCTTATAGCGTAGGGGATATTTGTGTACTCAATGTTATGCCTACAAAACGTCAGCACAAAAGATAGATCTAATTATAAGTCCAAAAAAAATAGATTGTCGTAGTAAACGTTATTATAAAATATTCAATATTAATTGTGGTGGCGTTTATTGCCTATATTATTAACACATTTATGACTTCTTATCAAAATAAGTGAATTTATTGTCTCAAGTGTTTAAAACATAACACTTTTTGTTTACACTGCAAATAATTAGGATGAATGGTTTCATATATTATTACCTACGATTTAGGTATGCCAACCGTAATCGTGATAATATACAGAGAAATAAGAAATTTATAATAAATATATGGCTAAATTGCCAAGCAAATACATATAAAAAATAAATTGGTAATTATATATCTACCTACGCTTGAAAATACAACCCTCCTTTTGGCAGTCAGGAATTTTTTTTTATAGCTTTTTCAGCACTAACCGTACCATGTTCATAATTTAATCACGAGTAGGTAAGTGGTAAGTACATAAGTATGTAACGCCCTACGAAGTGGTCAGCTAGGTTTTTATGAATTCAAAATAGTTATGTACCTACCCATTTTTAATTTAAAAAATAAATTTATATCCAGTAAATCATTCTCCATAGATAAGTTACGCCATCTATCATGGGACAGGTAAACCAGTAACAGTAAGTTGACTGTTTCAGTTAGATTTTAAGGCTTTAGTCTAATCTTATTATTGTTTATTTTTAATTTTGTTATGTTTTGTACTTATAGTTTCTAATATTATAGTTTACAATTTTTTTGAGTAAATTGTTTTCTCTGAATCCGATCCAAAGGTTAACATTGTACAATCTTTGAATCTCAATACAGTTTATATTTAATCAAAGACCTAAAAATAAGTTTCAAGCTTCTTACTAATAAAATTTAATTTAATTCCCTATTTCAAGCCCTGAAAACATTTTTTTTCGCGTTAGAAATTTGATTATATCTTGGTACCATCATTTGCATCTGTTCGATTGTTTAGGCGCGAAATCGTAACGGATAGTTTCTTTTGCAACTACCTATATTTAACAATAATAGTAGAAATAAGACATAATGAATCCGTGAAAATAGTTTTTAAAATTCAACCTCATTGCGCAAGCCCCTGTGGCCTAATGGATAAGGCATCGGCCTCCTAAGCCGGGGATTGTGGGTTCGAGTCCCACCAGGGGTACACATCCTTTTTGCAGTTTGAAACATCAGTTTTATTGCAAATTATTTTATTCTAATTAACAACTATAACATTAAATAATAATAGTAAACAAATTAAATACATTTCTAAAGTATTATAAGTTTTTACAAGAGTAGCAGATCCTCGCAATGGTAAACACCTGAGGCCGCTATGCCGAAGATAATATCCGACTTGATGCGGGAACCTGCAATCATTATCTGGAATGTAAAAAAAAAACCCTTTGTTATATTTTATGCAAACTCAGTTATTGATGAGGTTATTATGTTGTAAACTTCAGTATCAGTGTTAATTATGTGCATAATATTTTTTTATGAAACGTAGGTACATAATAATTTAAATTACTTTTTTAAACGGACTGGTTCTAAATAGGTAGTTAGTAATTGTGCATTCATATTTTTGTCATGAATTCAGCGTAAAGTGCAATTAAGAAGCTACCCACACGTGAATAATAAAATAGATCGCTCACAGTTCTGTTGGTAACATAGATTTCGATATTTTTTTTTTGTTAAGTTTAAAGGTAGGTAATGTTTTCTTGATATTTTTGTATCTGTCTACTTTTTTTAAAGTAAACAGTGACGGGAAGAACAAGACTTGTGCCTGATTGCTGATAATAAGCAACTCGTCTGCCTATATATTATCATCACAATGCTACGAAGCTATTTGAACATGAAAAGTCCAAATCATTACAAATCAGTGCACTGCGCTCGTCACCCAAGGAATATAATATGAAGATGATTTACCTCTATGCCCTGTAATTTACTAAACAGCATCTTGCATTTCATAATTCTATTTTCAAAATGTCTTTATTCCAATCTTCTTGGAAACGTATGAATTTTTATTCATGTCCTTTCTATTCAAATACGGATAATCTTTGTTTTGAACTACTTGCGTCATTAAGATGTAGCATATATTTTTGGCCACCGCATCAACGGCGCCGTGGCTTAGTTGGTTAAAGCGCCTGTCTAGTAAACAGGAGATCGGGGGTTCGAATCCCCCCGGGGCCTTGTCAAGATTCACCGAGTCTGACATATTTGTTTTGCACTTTTTGTTAGTAACATAATTAGGTCCTAAACCGAATATAACTGTTTTATTAGCTTTTGGTTATTTATCATTCATCAATTTTTTTTTTTATATATTTCGTATAATATAATTGATGGTTTTAGTCAGGCATTTAAGAAGTCCCTAGATGTTTTTATTACGTGAGTCGGAGACCAATCAAGCTTGGGAAGCACACTTAAGACTATCATAAGCATTGCATTCTAAATTCTAGTAATTTAGTAGTACTGTAGTGGTAGGAGTCATGACAGAGTCCGCCTGGGGAAGTAACACACCTTTGCCAGTTATTCTACCGCCAAGCAGTAATGTGTAAGCGTTACTGTGTTCCGGTTTAAAGGCCAATGTTTCCAGAGAAATTACTGGGATTAGAGATATAACACCTTATATCTCTGGGTGATGAGTGCAGTGCAGTGCTAGGTAATGATTTGAACTCTTCATGTTCCAATAGGTGTGTGTCACTGTGCTGTTTTGTGGCAGGCATGTTGCTTACGATCAAGCACATGGCCTGCTCGTCTCGTTACTCTTTAATATAAAAAAAGTACTTACTGAATTATAAATCGACTCAACGTGTTACGGTCCATTAGGCAACATAACATGTATATATGTAGGGCCATGTTTGGCGATAATCTCATAGATGTTCAGACCAAGTATTCTTAGTCCTCAAAGCACAGGACGTCTACTCTCTTTCTACGACAACGTAATTTCGAAATAAACTCACGACTTTCCAACTCCGATTCTACTTCGACCCGTCGTTTTGTCCAATGTTATATCGGACGAAACGAAGTAGAACGAGAGTAGGAAAGTCGCGAGTTTTTTTTCGAAATTACATTTTAGTAGAAATAGAGTAGACGTCCTGATGTCTTGTGATGTCGTGTGTACTTACTTGCACAAAGGTTGGCGGAAGTGACCGCGGTGGCAATGAAGTGCGCGGGCGGACAGAACTCAGGCGACGGGCAGGGAGTGGTCAGGTTGAAGGTATGGGAACCGCGCTCGGCTATAGTCTGGCAGGTATGAGACACATCCGCCCCGCGCCAGAAGCATACCATCACTTGTCCTTGCCCGTCGTTACAGAACTGCGAACAATTGTAGGTTTAAACTATGTGTGATGAGCAATCGTTTGGAGTCTGGATACGAGATAGCCCAGTTCGCATAGGCGATTGTTTTTGAAATGAAAAAAATTGGCAGTCATAGGAACTGCCGATAGAAGTGAAAACTTATAACTCAGAATTTGATAGCTTACCTTGGAAACTACACGGGTGTAACCGGAGGGCGTGGCCTGGGCATCATGGCATGGCCATCTGGAAATGCGTCAGCATTTCCCATTGGCTGACGCATTTCTAGATGCCCAATCGCCAAGGTCCCGAGTTTACCCGAAGATTTCTTATCATACCCGAGCGTGACGCTAGAAATCAATTTACACCCCACGAAAAATTTGTCTAGGCGCGCCTAAAGAAGTTTTCACTTCAAAAAACTTCTTCAGGCGCACCACACAGATTCCTCGTGAGATGTGAATGAAGCTCATCATCACGCTCATAAATGAAAGAAATGTTCGGGTAAACTTATTGGGCACCTAACGCATTTCTAGATAGCCATGCTTAGAAGCCTCATCTAGACGATAAAAATTGAAGATTTATTCCAGTTTAGCAGCGCCCTGCCGTTTCACCCGCGTAGTTTGCAAAGTGAGCTATCAAATTCAGAGTTATAAGTTTTCACTTATAGCGATAGTCCCTATGATTGCCATTTTTTTTCGTTGCCGTTAAGTCCGTTAATTCCTGTCGGAAAAGTTGGAAACTTGGCGGACCAAGTTCTTGGGCTACAATATCTCCCCGGCGAAACAGAGTAGAAATCCCGCAAAATGGGCATTTTTGCTGCCTGACGTCCTTATTTGAATATGATTTTACGAATTATTAATGATTTTTGACGACACTTCTCTGTTGCATTTTTTTATGAGCTATCTAAATGAACACGATAAATGAGCATTTTTCTATATGAAAAATGCACCATAGCTTGTTAAATTTTACCAAAGAGAACTCTAGATTTTTTACACTTCAACCAGAATGCAACAGATGGCGCAAAAAATAACTATTCAGTGACGGCCTAGTTCCTTGAACGTACGGTTCACAATCGTGATGTTGTAGGTTTGGATTTGGAATTTCACCTCTGAGTATTTTTTCCAAGTGCGTACAAGTTAGTTGTCACTATTGGCTTTAAAGGTGAAGGAAAAACTACATTTTCCACGAATCTTTCGAGATCATGTGTCACGCTCCGCCAACCGCGTCATGCACTGGACCAGCGTGGAGGATTATGGATTCTCTTACGAGGCTCCGAATTCTAGCAGTGGAAATATTTATTGGGTTGCTAATGCTTCTTCAGTGATAGGGCTACCATCGCACTTTTTTTCTATCGTAATGTTTGTAGTAGTATGAATATCGCTTCGTCAAAAAAAAAGCTAAAAGATTAATCATAATTTATACAAAATGATAATTATTATATTACGTCAAATACTTGTACAATTATTATTTGTTGATGAATGACAAATTTTTGACGAAGCGACTCTAAACAAAAACTGAGAGAAAAAAACTTTCATTAAAGGAGAGAAAAAGGATGCGATGGCTTTCCATGAATATATATATTTATTTTTTGCGCCATCTGTTGCTCTCTCTCAAAGAGAACTCTACCATGGTAGAGTTCTCTTTGGTCGTATTTAATAGAATCATGGCATTTCTATAACATGCTATAGGTTGCTTTTTATGCTGTTTGCTATATAGATAGTTTTATAAAAATGCAAGTGTCAATGGCAAATTAAAAATATTGTACAAAGCAGACTTTTATTTTGAACAGTGAGGTTTCAAGTAACCAGCGCCATCTATTCGCAATTATAGGAACTATTGTTATGTGTACGCCCTAGAGGTTTCAGAACGCAAATTAACCTTTAACAATAGTTCTAAATTTCGCCGGAGGGGGTGCCAATATAACATTTCGTCAAATTTTAAAAACAGTATTAAATGTGGTATAATACCACTACCATTACTATTCTTATATTTCTACTTGCAGAATCCGTCTGGGGAAGTTTGCCACGCCTTTGCCAGTTATTCTTCCGCCAAGCAGTAATGTGCAACACCACTGTGTTTCGGTTTGAATCATATATCTCAGAGTGACAAACGTAGTAATCCTTGGTAATGTTTTGGACCCTTCACCATGGACAAACAGGACGTGTGCCTGATAGTAAGCAACACGGCTATGCAAACCATCACAGTGTCAAGCTGCTATTGGAACGTGAATACTCGAAATCATTACCGTAGACTGCACTGCGTCGTCTCCCAGATGTAGGTATTAATACAATATGATTTATCGCTGCTCTGTGTGCCATACAGTCAGGGCCGGATTTAGGGGAGAGCAACCGGGGCATACGCTCCGAGGCCTCCACAACAGAGACGTAGTCCGGGTTTTTGCTTGAGAAATTTTAACCTTGTATTTCAGCGTCCCCGACGAAGCCCCGGCCCCGGGGCCTCCACACCTTTAATTCCGGCCCCGTATATAGTTTTATAATATTGTTTTAGTGTACTCACCTGAACTTGTACCAAGGCCTGCTGCCTCAGATAATAAGGGTGTATTCTGTAGGAGGTATGTCTGTTAGGTAGCACGAAGTCCTCATATTCAACCTGGTCGAACGTGCTTCCATTGAAGGGACACTGCGCTCCGAAGATCCGAGTGGGAATCGTACTTTTGATCAGATAGGTGTCTACAGCTTCGATGGCATCGGTCACAGATGTTGACGGCGTCTGAGAATTGTAATTTAATGAGTTACAAAAAAAAAACTTGTTTTATTACCTTTTGTCGGCGGCTAATAATATAACCGGCGACGACCGTCACATAATAACTTTAATAACTATCGTTTTTAATAGTCCTAAGGGTTTGGCCTATGCGTTTATGTGAAATTTTCATCCCCTATTTCACCCTCTTAGGGGTTGAATTTTGATAAATCTCTCCTAGTAGTTGCCTACGTCATAACTAATATTTATTTCATTACCTAGGTACATACCAACGTGCGCTCGCAACTTCATTCCAAAGTTTAGTAGAGTTTAGGAAAAAAACTGTTCCTTATGAAACTTTGTAGCTTTTAAGCGCCAAAGTGATAGAGTAACTAACATCTAAAAGTCCAAGCATTTCAACATCGAAATATCTAAAGTTACAGTAGTGGTAGAAATTTTCGGAGATCTGCCTGAGAAATTACCACACCTTTGCCAGTTAAATTACAGGGTATAGAGATAAAACATATGCATATCTCTAGGTGACAAGCGCAGTGCCGTTCTAGGTAAAAATTTTGACTCTTCCTGTTCCAATAGCTGCGCATCATGGGCGTGCTGTTATGGGCAGGCATGTTGCTTACCATCAGGCACATGCCCTGCTGGTCTCGTCACAAAAGAACCGAACATCCCAATATCTGAAACTCTAAACTTGTTAGAAAGAAGAATGTTTTACTTACACTAAGAAACAACTCCGAATAATCCAAATACTCATTATTAATGTTCTGGAAGTCTGTCATCTCCTGGGCGAGGTACGCGAAATACACATCGAAATAGGAAGTTCGCAGCGAGCCCATCAGTTCTCGCACTCGCTCCAGCTCAGGGGCGGAGGGCCGGTCGCTGGGGCTCACTATGAGGACCACGGTGCTTGCGCCCGCGCTGCTCTGCGAGTCGATCTCCGCGAGAGACTTGTTGCGCGAATGTTGGATTATTGTGGACATTATGTTGGGCAGGTTCAGGCGAGTCGGCCCTGGGAAGTTACAATTTAAATATGAGCTGATATTATACGAAAAAAAATGGCAGTCCCAAACGCTTGCGCTCAATTCAAAGCCCACGGAAAATCTGTATGCGGTGCGCCAAAACAAGTTTTCTCTTTAAAATACTCACAGGTATCCGTGAAGTTGTCGAGATGTGTGAATGCAGCGGTGAGGTTGTTCGACGGCGGCACGACCCAGCCGCCCGTGTTCCCGTGCAGGAGGGATATCGTGCTGCGCTGCATGTTCACCTCCAACGCGCCGCCTATCCAGCTACGACAGAACACGCGGTCAGACAGATAGACAAACAGTGACTCAGACGAGAAAATTGTGATTTAGCTAAGAAAACAGTGATTTAGACAAGATAACAGTGATTTAGCCAAGAAAATAATGAGATAGACAAGATAAAAGTGATTTAGCTAAGAAAACAGTGATTTGGACAATAAAATGTGTGCTAAACGTTGGCGTAATTGTGCTCACCGAACATATCTCATTTATAAGTATAGCATAGCCAAATAGAAACCAGAAATTAATAAAAGTTAAAAAAGAATTGGCAGTCCTAGGAACTGCCGATAGGAATGAAAACTTATTGGTAACTCAGAATTTGATAGCTCACTTTGCAAACTACGTTCACAAACACTTTGTATGGGTCAACTTTTAAAATGTTTTGTAATATCGTATCTCACCTACAAAGAGCAATAAAGATTTTTGTGATACACAGTGATTTGGCTAGGAAAATATTGATTTAGACAAAAAACTGATTTAGTGAAGTCATTTTGGTGATATCGCTACTAATCCAGATTATTTATACAATAGCGATTTACAAAAGGCATCTAAAAACTCACGACATGAACTGAGCGACGTCGTATCCCTTCCAAGAGCCATCGGTAGCGACCACCAGATCCATCACAGGAACTTCGTGACTCACTTTGCAGTCCTTGGTTTTCTGCCGTAGTAGAGATGCTGGAATTAAGAAATAAGTAATCTGTAATTGAAACTGTTATTAACCCCCGACCACAAAACAGGGGTGTTATAAGTTTGACGTCGATGTCTGTCTTTATGTGTGTGTTTGTATAGTCAAGTGAATGGACCGATTTAAACCGTTTTTTTTATTTGAAAGATACGTTTGGGTAATATGAATTCAAAATCGCCGCCTCCACAAAATGGCGCATAAAATATTTTTCATTTCTCATACTCGGAAAGTAGTGTGTGCTGTTTTAATCTGATTATTAGGTGGAAAATGCCCTATGGAAGGAAAAACTCATACAAATTAGGTACTTCCCACCTAAGGGCCGGAATGAACTTTAAAAATAGAACTACTAGCAGTCCTGACTCTATTGCTAAGACTCCGTTGTCGTCCGTCTGTTATTAGGCTGTCTCTTTAGACTGTCCACGAACCGTGATAGATAGACTGATCGCCATCTCGTCTGATGTTCAGTGACGATGCGGTCTACGATGAAGCGTCCTTACCTCTAGTAAGGACGCTCTAGGTAAGAGAAGAAACCGAATCA
Source organism: Ectropis crepuscularia (assembly GCA_963693475.1). Classification (NCBI taxonomy): domain Eukaryota; kingdom Metazoa; phylum Arthropoda; class Insecta; order Lepidoptera; family Geometridae; genus Ectropis; species Ectropis crepuscularia. Next base: position 15,621,968 of record OY856341.1, read on the forward strand.
CTCTCTACTCGAAGACACCAAGATTGTAAACACTGTAAAAAAACTCAGGCAACGCATTCCAAAGCCTATACGTTTTTATCACAAAAGCGGAGTCTAATAAATAAAATAAATGAATAAAAGTCAACATTTTTGTAATAAATAGTGATGGGACGAGCACGACATGTGCCTGATGGTAAGCAACACACCTGCCCAGAACATTTCAAGTATATATCCGCTAACTAATCTAATTTCTATATCTAGTCTAGCACTGCACAGCGCTCATCCCCCAGAGATATATTTGGCTTTGGATTCATATATTTGGCCTGTTAATTCTCTGGAAACATTACCTTTCAAACCGGAACACAGTGATGTTTTCACATTACCGCTTGACGGTAGAATAACTAGCAAAAATGCGCTAGGTGGGCGCTGCAATGAATCCTACACAATAAAGAATAAGTAAATAGGTTAGATCAGGTTTTTCCGCACGGTTCCTTTGTACCAATCGTAAGCAGACCGTATGTGTATGTTAGCTATGGTAACGTAGTGATGAGCCGAGATAAGAGTATGACACTTCCACAGGAGCGACAAGACAAGAGCGATCAGACCCGTGCTTTCGGTGCAAAGCGTTTGTGCTAACTCCTTACGTAGTATATGTAAACTCTTTGATCCTACCACTACAACTTATAGTAAAACAGCCATAAAATACTCACTGACATAGCTCGAGAACGCTTCAACAGCTGCATTCGTAATTCGTTCCATCTCTTCCACCGGTATGTACACCGTGATTTGCCTCAGAGACAGTACGTGAGCGAATCTAGTAGTTTCAGTGAATAGATCCGTGGTATTCACTAAGTTGGAGTATAACAGTCTTCGGTTGCAAGCCTTGATGTTGGGATCGAATGAGACGCCCTCGTTGGAGTAGTACATCTCTATGATTTGGGAGAGGCGCAGCGTTCGCCGCTGTTCAAGCCATTTGGGCAGGTAAGTAGCGAGGATAAGGCCTGAAATACCAAAACAAAATGCTTGTAAAACGTATAAATAATAAATAATAAAATATAATAAATAAATCCTCCATATGATTTTAATTACAGATAGACTAATTTTAACCGACTTTTAAATACGCCACACCACAGGCCATACTGTTACCACCTGAACCTGCTACTTAGTCATATAGAGTTCGATTTAACTGTATAATTTATGTAAACTAATACATAAACGATTTATTATACAATTGTAGGCTATAAGTATTGTAAAGAGTACTTCCATAGATTTAGTATGTAAACTCTTGTATCCACAAAGACTTATAAACAAAAAAAAACTTATATCCAAAAAATATACAGTCATAAGGACTGCCGATAGAAGTGAAAACTTATAATTTTAGTATTATGGAGCACTAATACGCCACTTGTATAGGAACAGATAGGTATATATATGTATGTATATAGTGAGCGAGGAAGATGCTCGGGATATCGTGGACAGAGTTCCGCACCAACGTGTCCATCATTCAAGAGCTCGGCATCAAGCAGCATTTGTCGGCTGTAGTACAGTCGCGCGACATGCGCGACCAGAAAGACGAAATGACGACTCCATAGAGCGGCTGGTTGTGCAGGGAAGGGGAACCAGATCGCGCAGCAGGTCACCTATGCGCTGGACTGACCAAGTGAAATCCGCAATAGGAAGCCACGTGTCTGACTGCGCCAGGCGGTCTGCGAATAGGGAGAGATGAGAGATCGTACGGAGAGCTGTGCCCACCTCTACCGCCGGCGTGGACGCCTCGTCGTGACCACGACCACTCTGCCAAGAGATAAATAAAGAAGAGACTGTTGTTACGCGTGTCGGTGACGTAAACTCATAAAATTTCACTCATCCAAAAAGCGTCTAACGGATACGTCTCGCTCTGCTACTCCGACGCAACACCACTATAATGTAAAAAAAACTTCTCTTTCAAATAAATTCAGACATACCATCGATCCCGGCGAGTATCTCAGCGTCGGTGAAGTGCCAGTCGATAACGGAGCTGTTCTGGGGGAAGATGTAGTGTAGCCGCGGCAGCAGCGTGTCGTTCCAGCGGTGGTTGGAGCCGACGGCCAACCTCTGCGCCACGGAGCCCACGCGGGGGCCTTGGTTCACCACCACCTCGGCTAGGTCACCTGGAACATTTCAAACTACATCATTTACAGATCATCTTTGCTGTTAAGATCGTCACCCTTCTGGACCACAATGTTGAATTTGCAAAATGTTGGATTCTTATGATGTTGAATTCGCAAGATGTTGAAGTCGTAAAAAGTTGAGTTTACCACCCGGACTAACCGGATAAACCGATCCCGTTATTTTCCTGAGAAAAAAAACCGTACCCATGTGTTAAAAACGTTTAACATTGTTGTCATCCCAACAAACAAATACGTCGTATAAGTCTTGACTTGTACGACCTAAAGTTGGATAGCAGTCTTACAATGGTAATGAGATGACTACCAGGTCCTATAGATGTCTTTAATGCAACTAATCAGTCGTGCGACGAATATGTCATAGTAAACTGGTATTAGCAACGTTGGGGAGACTAAACGATACGACGTTATATTACAGTCTTAGCTAAAACGTTTGTACGACAACGCAATAGTCATACTAACGTTATAGTCCAATAAACGTTTTGAACACACCAAATTATGTTTTTGGAAAACCTTTATACAACATTTATACAACGTGGATGTTATATAGACGTTTTCATAGTGCCGTTTATATAACAATCAGTACCTTGTTTTACAGCGGTCAATTAAACACTCTTAAATGACTGGGTTGTTTATTGACGACTCAAATATAACCTTTATATTACATGATGTCCGTTTAAAGTCCTGTCCTGACTTTAATCAAACTTGCAGTCGCATTTAAGTCAGGTTTTGACTTTATAATGATTAGACGGCCATATTTACGGAAGTTTGATGAATTTTTCCTACGAAAAACCGCACTGCACTATGAAGTGTTCTTTCCTGAAATAGATTTACAAATAATAAATTTTGGTGAATATTGACAATACGAAAAGGGTTTTAATGTTTTTGAGGAATTCTAATAGTTAGCTGTCATGGCGACCATCATCATCATCATCAAGTCGTACAGAGGTAAGTGTGCGACAAAAGCAACAGTCAGACATTTTTAGAAAAAAAATAAAACTATTTTTGTTAATGAAAATATGATTATAACACAAAATTACGAGGGGGCATGAAAATCTGAATAGTATTCACATAGGTATATTATCATAAAACTTCAGTTCCCAGTCAAACTAAACATGAGAGACAGATAAAGTAAGCAAGATATGAAAATTAAATAACACTCACCTTATTATTTCCCAGTAGCAATAAGTTGTAGTATGTTTTTATTTTACACTAAATTAAATCTTCGAACCACAAACACGTTGCGACGAACATTAATATGAATAAGTCGTACAGGTGTTGTCACTTGACTTAAACAAAACGTTTTAGTCATTCAATAACACCTGTACGGCCACAATACAACAAACGAGTCGTTGTAAAGTTAGGATGCGACTACTGCGCGACGAAAGTGGTTATCACATAACATTTGTACGACTGTTAAATGACTTTAACGAAGTTGGCTCGAGCTTTCTGTATGACCATTATACGACCATTTAGGTCGTATAACTGGGGCCATTTTCGCGTTTAGTAAACGTTATTATAACGTTAGTATGACTTTATTATAGCGATGTATGGTATTCAGATAACGTTTACTTAACCTTTATACGACGTTAAATTGTTACTTGGGATATTATATTTGGCTATATTTAGTTTTTTTTTTTTAAATATATTCAATAGTGACGAGACAAGCAGGACATGTGCCTGATGGTAAGCAACAGGTGTCACATAACAACACAGTGATACACAGCTATCGGAACCATGAAGATTCAAAATCATTACCTAGCACTGCACTGCTCTCGTCACCATCTCTAAGGCCAGTAATATCTCTGGAAACATTACCCTTCAAACCGGAACACAGTCAACCAAATTTAGAAGGAAGGGTAGTCGACATTTTTCCGAAGCAAGTTTAGAAGCTTAGTTAGAAGCAAGTACCTAATCTTCGCTTCTGAATTTAGTGTCCTTAGATTGCGGAATATACTATTACACTTCATTGGTAGGTACTTTGGTTGGCATAGCTGCTTTCTATGCCGACAACTTGGCACAGTGCTGCTATGGGTAGGCATATTACTTACCATCAGGCGCATGTCTTGCAAGTTCCATCACACTATATTTAAAAAAAAAACAGAGGAAAGTAATCGCGGACCTTACCAGCGAGTGTAGCGACCCACACATTCCCGATATCCACCGCCTCGACCTGCCTCTGACTCGTCGACAGCGTCTCGATATCCTCATACCAGTCCTGCATGGCTGACGTCATCAACGGCTCGGCGACGTCTTCCTTAAAGATGTTGGCGTTCAGTATATCCGTTAGAGACACGCGTTGAGCCTCCACTGAGGCAGCTATAGCGGCCATGAGCGTGCCGGGAGATACTGTGCCCCATTCGGTCTGAACCACCCCTTCTTCTATAGGACAACGACTGTTGATCCTGAAATCAAGTTTATATGATTATACTATGACTTTTAAAAAGTTAGATAGGTATATTGATATCAGGCTCATAAACAACGATACCTTTGTTCGAACAAAGTAATGAAATCTTCATCGCCGCAAAATTGCTAGCTTTTCGGGTTTTTATCAGATACATTTTGATTTCGGAAAGTATGAGACTGATTTGCATAATCTTGATACATGACCACTTTGCCCTTTTTTCTATCGGACTGTTCGTAGCTCGAAAAAAGCGTTATAATACGTATATAGGAAAAACCAAGATATTAAAGTCAAATCGGGATAGAAATCGACACATTATTTGTAACGCAATCTCCAAATAATAGGTTAGCCATTATCAGATATTAATCAGATATTAGTAGCTTAGCTTTACACACTGGCTACAAGTCGACAAGGGCTAGAACAAGTGCTAGGGAATAGGTATCCAATCCGAGTTCGTTTCGTCTGAGGTGCCCTTGCGCTAGTCATTACGAGATATACATACTTACTCGTAGTACCTACTCTTTGAGTACCTATGGTAATGGCATGGAAAGATTTCTAGTATGCTCTACGTATGTTTTGCATTAGTACCCATATTTTAATGAGGTTGGGGGATGGGTTGATAGGGCACTGTACCTTTTGCGCTAGCCCAAAGTTCGGAAGGCAATAGAGGCCAACTCTCATTATTATGTACCGATATAAAAATAAATGTAGGTAATAACTTTCTGTCTATCGATGTCAATCACCTTCCACCGTTACATTTAAATATTCAAGAACGAGATCTGTGTGAAAATCTGTGCAACATCGGGCATTTATTGCGTAAGACAAGTTACAATAATACATTGGTTGGTAATATAAATATAACTCTAGCACAGATTTGTTTTGACAAGTTTTTGCCCAAAAAAGCAATAATAACAATGTTTTTATACGAGATTATTTTAGGTAGTAATGTAGGTAAGGTAAGGCTTATCGGAAATAGAAACGTATTCACTATCCATCTCATAAAACCACGTCACGCTAAAAGCATTGTTCCAACTTGACCGCATACAGTGGGACGTACATTGTCCAAATCGGCAAAATTGACCCATGTGATGGGTCCAGACGTCTACAATAATAACCTGCCAGAACATGTGAGGGCCGCACCTAGTTTGTCCAATTTTAAATTTCGATTACAACGCTGGCTTATTGAGCAGGCGTTTTATGGATATGAGGAGTTTTATGCCTCGCCCTTATAAATCATTTTTTATTTTTTATTATTTTAAACTGACATTTATTATTATGGTTATATAAATAATTTATTATTGTATTGACATCGTATTGAGATTGTAATTATTATTTATTTGACATTGTATTGTGCAAAGATACCTATTGTATGCCGAATTTTGTTTTATAGTTTGTGTATACTCACAATTTCTGACATGTAAATTGGTTTTATGAAATAAATGATTATGATTATAGATATTATAGTGGCGCTTTGTATCGGAGTGAAACGCAATGAAGCGCCGATATTCCCGAAATCTTCGTTAGGTTTTCGGGTCTTACTGCCTTTCTAGGTAGTAGGTACTGCCTAACTAAAGCTACCTACGGCTGGTCTAGTCGCGAGAACGGGGACTGCCAATCCGGAGCCCCGGGTTCAAATCCCACACGCACCACTGTATTTTCGAAGTAATTTGCGTAACGCCGCTAACTTAAAACGGTGAAGGAAACCGACATATACCGACAAGTACGGCATGGAGAATCTTTCGAAGCCATATGTCATCCAGCAATCCGCACTGGGCCAGCGGCAGCGTGGTGAATTATGGCATTGACTCTTCTAGCGAGAGAAGCAGTTATACTTAGTTTTATTCAAATTTTATTATAGATAGATGTAAATGTTGCGTCCCGCCGCAGTTTTTAAGAAAATTTGTAAGAATGTATGTAAGATGTATGTTTGTCACTCTTTCGCATGTTTGTTTCGCATTTATAAGAAGTATTCGCACAGTTTTATTTATAGTAAGTAAGTATAGAGTGACAAGACGAGCAGGACATGTGCCTGATGGGAAGTAACATGCCCGCCCATAACAGCATAGTGACTCGCAGCTATTTGAACATGAAGAGTCCAAGTCCAGTCATTACGTGGCACTGGAGAGCGCTCGTCACCCAGAGGTATAATATGATATTTTATCTTTATACCCAGTAATTTCACTGGAAACATTCCCCTTCAAACAGTTATGGAACAACACGTATTAGCTACTTTGAAGTTTAGTAGTGGTAGGACTCTTGGCAGGGTCCGCCTGGAGAAGGACCACACCTTTGCCTGTTATTCTACCGCCAAGCAGTAATGGGCAAACATTACCGTGTTCCGGTTTGAAGGGGTATGTTTCCAGAGAAATAACAGGGCTTAGAGATAATTATAACAACTTAGATCTCTGGGTGACAAGCGCAGTGCTGTGCTAAGTAATGATTTGGACTTTTCATGTTCCAATAACGTGCCACTGTGCAGTTACGTGGCAGGCGTGTTGCTTACCATCAGGCACATTTCCTGCTCGTCTCATCACTCATTATTTAAAAAAAATTTCTGGGTGACGAGCGCAGTGCAGTGCTAGGTAATGATTTGGACTCATGTTCCAATAGCTGTGTGTCACTATGCTGTTATGTGGCAGGCATGTTGGTTAATATCAGCCACATGTCCTGCTCGTCTCGTCACTCTTAAATATAAAAAAAAATAAAGTAGCCAAGTGCAAGTTGGACTCGCCCATGAAGGGTTCCGTTCCAGCAAGTAACATAATATACATAGTACACATAGTTCTTGTAGTTCGTTGTAACTTTGATCGAATTTTAAATAATAGTGTATTTATGACCTACTAAAAAAAAACTACTCATCAGATCGAGTTCAAACTAATTTTCGTTGGTAGTTTTCATGGTAATGTACATCATATATTTTTTTTAGTTTTTTCATTCTCTTACTTTAGAAGTTAGAGGGGGGGGGACACACATTTTACCACTTTGGAAGCGTCTCTCGCGCAAGTTATTCAGTGTAGACAAAAATTGTCTTAGAAACCTCAACATCATTTTTTAAGACCTATCGATAGACACCCCCCACATGTAGGTTTGATGAAAAAAACATTTTTGAGCTTCAGTTCTCAGTATGGGGGGCACCCCAAATTTTTTTTTTTTTTTTAACTTTTGTAAAAATCGTAATGCGGTTCACAGAATACATCTACTTACCAAGTTTCAACAGTGTAGTTCTCATAGTTTCGGCAAAAAGTGGCTGTGACATACGGAAGGACAGACAGACAGACAGACAGACAGACAGACATGACGAATCTATAAGGGTTCCGTTTTTACGTTTTACGGAACCCTAAAAAGACAAGACCAATTATTATTATGTCCTTCAATTCTGAAATATTTGTTCCACAGAGGATCTGGTCAAACGAAATCCATTTGTAAAGCAATGCGAAAATGCGAAAACATCTAACCTACTGTTTCCCGAAGTGGCCATATTCTGCGACTGCTCCGCCGATAGCGGGCAGACGTAGCTTTCATCGCCCCTCTCCCACTGCCGGACTCCAGAGCTGATCATCTTGTGGAGCAGACACTTCTCCTCGGCTGTTAGCACCTCGTCCACGTCAATGAGGTCCTGGCTGGGCAGGAACAGGTCCATGAGGAGTTTGTATCGGTGGAATTGGAAGGCGGATGCTCGGTACGGCAGAATGATTTCAGTTTGGACGGCGTTGGCGGATGACTGCTCGATGCCGTCTAGGCGGAGACTGAAACATGGAAAACGAAAATTTTCAGTTTTTTTTTAATCAATAGTGACGAGACTAACAGGACATGTGCCTGATGGTAAGCAACATGCCTGCCACATAACGGCACAGTAACACGCAGCTATTTGAACATGAAGAGTCCAAATCATTACCTAGCACTGCACTGCGCTCGTCATCCAGAGATCTAAGATGTTATATCTCTAACCTCTCGACACTCATTCACGTTAGAAAAGCCGTGGTCCCGAGAAGACTGTCGAATGTACGAGTCGTCTCATTTATAGTGAGGATATTTACCCTCACTTGATCCTCAAAAAGCATAGGTTTGTGGCCGAGACACATTTCACTACAGAACTCTACATAATTTGTTGTTCTGCTACCATGGAATTATCAAAGAATAAAAGTTATCATAAACTCGCTGTTTACAAATTAAAAAAAAAACTTATTTTTCACTCCACGGATTCCTGGGTCCATGTTATTTTCTAACAATTATATACTTGGTAATGTGCAAACAGTACTGTATTCCGGTTGGAAGGGCAATGTTTCCAGAGAAATTACAGTACTTAATAATAGTATGTTTATGACGTACCTACTGAAAAACCTATCTACTAGATAGAGTTCAAACCAATTTTCGCTGGAAGTTTGCATGGTAATGTACATCATATATTTTTTTAGTGATATCATTATCTTGATGAAAAAAAAATATCGAGTTTCACTTTTAAGTAGGTATATATCCCCAAAATTTACTGTTTTTTTATATTTCTGTGAAAAATCTTAATGGTGTTCACAGAATACTTACCAAGTTTCAACGGTATAGTACTTATAGTTTCGGAAAAAAGTGGCTGTGACATACGGACGGACAGACAGACATGACGAATCTATAAGGGTTCCGTTTTTACGTTTTACGGAACCCTAAAAATCCTGTGGATAATCAAATTGATTATCTTTTGATTCATGACCTCAAGTTACGGCTGGTCTAGTCGGAGGAACGACGACTGCCGATCCGAACGCCCCGGGATCAAATCCCACGCACACTACTGTATTTTCGAAAGTCATGTGCATAATGCCGTAAACATAAAAGGAAAATATCGTGAGGAAGCCGACATGTACCTTGAGTCTTTCGAGGAAATTTGTCATCCACCAACCCGAACTGGGCCAGCGTAGTGGATTATGGGCTTGACTCTCTCCTTGCGAGAGAAGGCCCCGACTCCCAGCAGTGGAAACATTTAGTGGGTCATTTATGTATGCGTGTGTGTGTAATTCACGACCAAAAACAGTTAGTGTAGTCCAAACACACTAGCATCACCTTTACTTTGTAAATGGGTATTCTTGAAAAAAATGTTTTCTTGAACTATTATTAGAACCACTATTCTATTTCCCCTACAATTGCAAATATCTACGCGTATACAAAGACACCAGTTTTCGTAATACGCCTACTAAATGGGGACAGCTATCTCATTAGTGCTCTCATTAGTCATCTCAACTATTAGTAGGTGTGTAATCTGTATTCGTGTGTATGTTTATTTTTGTTTTATTTTGTTTATTTTTTAGTTTATATAACTGTAATTACTTAAATATAGATACACACCCCGCTTCGTAAAATATTCTTACAAACCATTTCTATCCTAAGGTTGCCTGGAAGAGATCGTTTTAATAAGGCCGCCGATTGTAACACTAGTTTTTACTGTTTTTCTTATTCTGTATAAGTGTTTTTTTTATGTGTACAATAAAGAGTAGTAAATATCTATCTATCTAGTGCCAGGCGTTCGGTAATAAAGGCCTAGTTTTAGCAGTGGACAAATAAAGCCAAAAAGGACAAATAAATAAATAAAATAAAGATGTTGACAATTAATCTTGTATCGCATCATTGGAATTGGTCGGGGATCGACTAAGTTCTAGCTGGAGGCTCTGGAATCAATCGAGAGACGTGCCAAAAGACTCATAGGTAACGACAACTTTGTCGAAAAGACTTCAAAGTCCTGACATAACCACAAACTTGCTAGCTTATCGATTTTCATTGGATCCATTTCAGACTGCAACTGATCTGCATAGGTATCTGCATGATCTAATACAACTTGCTTTTTTCTGTCGAACTGCTCGTAGCTGGAAAAAGCGATATTGTTTCATAGTTGCCTATATCGGCTGCCCCATGTTGTTTAAATCGCCTGCCGAGGCAGCCTCAACACGAGCCGTGCGTGTCGAGGATGCTCACAACCCCCTGAGGCTGCGACTAGTCCGTACGTACTAACCTAACCTACCTTTAACTTGTTTGTTACTGTTTGTCAATGTTTACTAGCTAAGGTCAGGATGACGGTTTTTCGTAACGGTGTGCGCGTACATCGTAAAAATTTATCATCATTTTTACGCCAAAAGAAGTAGTAGGTACCTATAACTTTACACGATTCCCATACTTACCTATGTGATGAATTCAAATATTTGTTGTCTGGGTGTTTCTATATTGGTATAATAAGTATGTACTATTTATCCTACTATAATATTATAAATGTCAATGTATGGATGTTTGGATATTTGGATGTTTGTTGCTCAATCACGTCCTAACGTATGAACGGATCGGGCTGAAATTTGGAACACAGATAGATTATAGCCTGGAAGAACATTTATATATAGGCTACTTTCCCGAATAAAATTTTTCCCCGAAAATTTGATCCCGAAAAAAAAATGGGCATGTCGAGATGTGTTTTGAGCATCTCTAAGTAAATTCTGACGAACTATGTGAAAATGTTTCGATGCTCTTCCATAACATCTAACGAGGTTCTTTATTTACCAAAGGTAAGTTAAACTATCAATTATTTTGATTTCTGTTAATTTTACTTAAAATCAAAGTTAATTTAGTTGTGATAATTTTAATTTTCAAAAATGTCGTTTGGGGCACTTCGATGCAACCAAGTGCGGGGCACATTGATGTGTATCATTGTGCCCCATCTCTATGTTATGGTGCCCATGCCCATGGTACCAAGGTCATTACTAAATACAATTTGACTGAGTACGAGGTGTTATACTTGAAAAAAAAAAGTGCCAGGACTTACATTTTCGTCTTTCTAGAAGTCGAAGACAAAGCAAGTGTTGATTTTAGAGATGTCGTTTTACACCTCCTTATACCAAATTTTACGCAAGGCACTTGTCGAACCTCATCTATGTATATATTTTCTATTAATTTGAGTGCATATAATGTGCAATAAAATATAATCTAAATTTATGTTTTTTTTTCAAATAATATTACATTTATTGACTGTTTAAGACTGACTGTGATTAAGGTTCATTCGTTATAAGAATTGCTTAAATGACTAATATTGAAAGGCTAAAAATTATCTCATCACGATAAACAAGTTTAATCAATCTAAAAGTTTTTTAATTTGACCATTTTAATAGATTTTTCACCCTGTATGAAAGGGCCCCACGAGTTGTATCAAAGTACCCCACTAGTGGGGCAGATTGATACTAAAGCCATTTTTTACAAAAGGTCAATTATTTATTTTATTTGATGACTTAAAAAACATTGAACTGTGACATTATAAAATTAAATTATTAGGCTAAAAGTATAATAAAAAATGAATGGAAAATATAAAGTTTTTATACACTTTTTTGAAATTTTTGTGTATCAATCTGCCCCACTTCCCCCTATATACCTAAACTAGCAGCGCCGCGCGGTTTTACCCGCGTAGTTTCCGTCCCCATTATTTTCGCGTGATAAAAAGCATATATTATGGTAGTCCATGCGTTCTTCCAGACCATTACCTAACTGTGTTCCAAATTTCAGCCAGATCCCCTCATACTTTACGACGTGATTGAGCAACAAACATCTAAACATTGAGATAATTTATAACATTAGTAGGAAGTAGGATAGGATTTCAATGTTTGGATATTTTGATGTTTGTTGCTCAACCAAGCCGTAACGAATGAACGGATCGGGTTGAAATTTGTAACCCAGTTAGATTATAGTCTGGAAGAAGACATAGGCTTCCATCCAGGCAGGCATAGGCATTTTTACACCGAATCCGGGAATAACGGGAACTAAGCGATTAAAATCTGCTTAGTTTGGGTTCAGATGGTGTTGTGTGTGAATTGTCCACCAATATTTAAAAAGAACCGCGGGGCGCTGCTTGTTATAAATATAGTTGCAGAAAACTAACCTTCTAAGCAGCGCAGTGGTGAGCATCCGGAGATCAAGCTGTGAGTTGGCCTCCACCTTTCTGACCAAGGACAGGAACACGTCGAGGCGGCGCGGCGCGCCCAGGTCCGGCGCTCCCGTGCGGTAGCAGCCTTGGAGGCTGGGCGGGATGCTCGGCAGGACCACACATTCTCCTACTACATAATATGTTAACTTTTTGAAACTTCTCCACATTCCAGACCTAATAACTTTCGTTTTGAGAGTTTACACAGAGCGGCGTGATGAAATTGTGCAGAAAATAGCAACACCCCTGGAGGACGCGAAAGGAAATCCATTTTAAGCCCTTTCTAGATTTGGATTTAAATCTAAAAAGGATTTAAAGGTTTTTTAGATGTTAAAACACCTTTTTTAATATCGGAGTTTACTATATAAACTTTTTTTTTTAAATAAAGAGTGACGAGACGAGCAGGACATGTGCCTGATGGTAAGCAACATGCCTGCCACATAACAGCACAGTGACACGCAGCTATAGGAACATGAAGAGTCCAAATCATCACCTAGCACTGCACTGCGCTCGTCACTCAGAGATCTAAGATGTTATATCTCTAAGCCCTGTAATTTCTCTGGAAACATTACCCTTCAAACCGGAACACAGTAATGTTTGCACATTACTGCTTGGCGATGTTTTAAGTAGGGCTTTCTTTTGTGAGGGTACAGTGCCTCCAAAGGCACACCAGAGGTACACGGAGTTCTCTAAAAAAATATTGACTTTCGAGAATTAGCGTGCCCCCAAAAAATAATTGACAAAAAATGCCTGGTATAGTGTAGATATAAACATGCCTGTAAAAACCCCGCAGATCTTAAATGAACGGACCGCTTTTGACGTATTTTTGTTAAAACTGAGCTATAGAAATTATGAATCAGAAACTTTAATATTGATAATTTTCGTCTTTTAGGAGAAATTCTCACAAAGACGATGCAACAATTATTATTTTAGATTGCATACATTGATTACAACCTAATTCATTAGGGTATGTATTAATCTAAATTGGTGAAGTAGGTATTAAGTGCCGAGCAACTCATGAAACTTTTTGTGAACCAAACATTATCAAAAAAAAAAATTGACAAAAAATGCCTGGTATAGTGTAGATATAAACATGCCTGTAAAAAACCCGCAGATCTTAAATGAACGGACCGCTTTTGACGTGTTTTTGTTAAAACTGAGCTATAGAAATTATAAATCAGAAACTTTTATATCGATAATTTTCGTCTTTTAGGAGAAATTCTCACAAAGACGATGCAACAATTATTATTTTAGATTGCATACATTGTTTACAACCTAATTCATTATGGTATGTATTAATCTAAATTGGTGAAGTAGGTATTAAGTGCCGAGCAACTCATGAAACTTTTTGTGAACCAAACATTATCAAAAAAAAAAAAATTAACAAAAAATGCCTGGTATAGTGTAGATATAAACATGCCTGTAAAAAACCCGCAGATCTTAAATGAACGGACCGCTTTTGACGTGTTTTTGTTAAAACTGAGCTATAGAAATTATGAATCAGAAACTTTTATATCGATAAATTTCGTCTTTTAGGAGAAATTCTCACAAAGACGATGCAACAATTATTATTTTAGATTGCATACATTGTTTACAACCTAATTCATTAGGGTATGTATTAATCTGAATTGGTGAAATAGGTACCTAAGTGCCGAATGTTTGTGAACCAAACATTATCCTATCAGAAATAGACAAAGCAAAAGCTAATTTAGCATGTAAGTAGATACTTACTCGCGTGTAAACCGATCAGTAAAACATAAATCACTAGTCTTGTCATGGTTCACTCCACTCGTCGGTTCAACTAATTTTATTTTTCCATTTTTATAAAAAATAGAAAAACAACACAGCACAATGCGTGGTGACCGCGTTAAGGAGTGTTACAATATAGATCACTGTGCAACGATAAGATAAGATAATGATTCATTGTTAGTACGACCCGATATACTACCGAGAGATTAACCTATGAAAACGATAAGTAATTACTTAACGAATTAAATTAATTTGGTTTGCCCTGCCTTCAGGCTTCAGGTGTGGCTTAATTTGACACAACTACTTGCTACTTGTATGCACAGATACGTTTGCCTTCGGACTAATCACTAATACAATGCAGTCACATACAATAGTTTAGAATGGAATTACATTGTTAATTTATTTTTACTTCTAATTATTATTACCTAACGGTCTCGTTCCAATCACACGCTGTTGTACTAGGATGTTTATCCTTGGTGGCTTCCATCACAACAATCAATTTACATGTCAATAAAATTGTAGTGTATGTAAATTGTAGTTTGTAATTACAAATTAACTGTTTTTCACTAAATGCATTTGAAAGTAAATATGGTACTTAAAAAATAGGTAAGTAGATATTACCCTTCGATTTTTTTTTATTTCGGTTAATCTCTAATCTCTAGCAGATAGCTGATGTTATATATAAGGAGTAATAGGCTACTTTTATTTTAGGAAAAAAAAGAGTTTCGCTATAACAAAATGTTGAACGAAAAAAATAATATTTTTTTAAATAATGTGACGAGACGATCAGGTCATGTGCCTGATGGTAAGCAAGATGCCTGCCACATAACAGCACAGTGACACGCAGCTATTGGAACATGAAGAGTCCAAATCATTACCTAGCACTGCACTGCACTCGTCACCCAGAGATCTAAGATGTTATATCTCTAAGCCCTGTAATTTCTCTGGAAACATTGCCCTTCAAACCGGAACACAGTAATGTTTGCACATTACTGCTTGGCGGTAGAATAAAGGCGGTACGAAGTTCGCCGGGTCAGCTAGTCATATATTTGACCTTATGCCAGGTTTAATTACTCGTAATTGTGTCGAGCCAGATATACCACTCACCATACCCTGCATGGTGGGGAAAGGTAAATGTATTTCCCCCACATAAAAAAACATGTTTAATTACTTATTTAGAGAATAAATAAAGAAACATGAGGCCTCAGTAGGCGATATTCTGAAAACACTTTCTAAAAATTAAATAAATATAAATAATAATTACGTTGCCTCTTTTATTGCCGTCGATATTGCAAGGACAACAATATTCAGTTTTAAACATAGGTTTATAAACTTGTATAATAAACGTAGTTTTATTCACCTTTTCATATTGATTGAGTAGCATAGTCTTCACACCCCACCTCAGACCAACTATTCTAAGGAGACGAGCCTATTTCTAACATACCCGTTTCGTGCCCAAATGAATGTCAAACGAGCTTTATTGTCAAAAATGGTCAACCGGGTTTCGTATGTGCGTGTTTTGTTTAGGTGTGTAGCATTTGTCTTAGTACAAACAGGGGTTTTTGCTCTTGTGTGAGTTCAAGTTAACAAATGTGTGACACATAAGTTACCCCCGCAAAAAAAAATAGTTAGCAAACCAAATGTCTTGCGTCCTCCTATGGTAAATCTCCAAAACACCACCCCACACCGATAGTAGTAAAACCTCGCGGCCATTTAAATGTGTCAACGTAAATTGTATACACAGTCAATTTACAATTTAACGACGTTAGATAATAAACTAAAGTAACCTACCCGCGCTTCTACCGCCTAACGAAAAACGCTTTGACGCTTTGATATTGCTGTCTCTTTTCTTCTCGCTTGAAATGAAAGAGACGGCAATGCCAAAGCGTTTTTCGTTAGGCGGTAGACCCCCGGATGGCAAGCCTACGCGTTTTATTATAAACAAACAGGACGTCTACTCTATTTCTACGAAAACGTAATTTCGAAAAAAAACTCGCGACTTTCCTGCTCTCGTTCTACTTCATTTCGTCCGATACAACATTGTTTGACATTTAAATGTTTTAAGCATACTCTAATTAGAGTAGGCTTAGAGCATTTAAACGGACAAAACGACAGATCGATGTAAAATCGGAGTTGGAAAGTCGCGAGTTTATTTCGAAATTACGTTTTCGTAGAAATAGAGTAGACGTCCTGTATTCACAGTTTTACGCTGACATAAGCATTGAAAAAACGAAAATTCAAATAAAAAAGGCAATAACAAACAAAAATATTTATAAAAGTGAATAAAATAGTAAGCTTTAAAAATAAATCGTTTTATTAACTGACAATCATATATATGTAAGTTTAAAATGTAATTTTACAGTTTAATAGTTTCAGTAAACGTAATGTGATAGATTTATCAGTACAAAATTGAGTCCATTGCATTTTATATCTATAATAGTATGAGAACCATATTTTATATATGATCGAAGATGTGAAAAAAGAATATTATAAAAAAAAATGTAGGTAACCCTTTTTTGGTAATTTCATTTTAAACTAAAACTTCATAACATAACTTAATAAATACTTCTAAATTAAATCTCAAAGTCACGCGACTAAAGGAAAATAAAGTTCTTTCATTTTTAAATCATTGTAGGTACACAAACAGTAATGCACACCGACTACGGAGGATTGAGCCATCAATTGATTTGTTTTATTAATTTATGAATTCTTCTATTCCGAGAGCTGGTAGCAAATTTTGGGTACTAGGTATTTGAGGCAAGCTCAAAACTTGTCACATACTTCTCCTATTATACCCCAACATGGAGGTGTAGACCTGGTTGGTGAGCAGAGGGGCAAAATTAATTAGTGTAAGTTTAGTTTAGTGGCGCCATCTGCGGTAGGCCAAAGTTTCATATACAGTAGCAAGGAACCAACTATCATAGCTCATTTGCGTTAAATCTATCCAGCACATTTCTCCCGGTACAGTGTTACAGTTGTTTGTGACCTTTTCTTAACAGACAACCCATTACTTCCGTGCCAGCAATGGCAACTCAGGTATTACATAATAAATGGTACCAAAGTCATCTTCGTTCTTAGCACAAGCAGTTATTGGTAACACCTGAACCTCTCATTGTATATGTCACTTTAAAATTGTAGATACCGTCAGTTTGTAATAAAACGAGGTTAGAAATCTACGGTAGGTTAGTTTATAATCTAAGGGTATCTTCACACTGCCCCGCACTACGCAGCGTAGTGCGTGAATGCATGTTCCATCGTTTTATGTGAGTATCTCCGTTTGTATAGAAAACACGCATAGACTAACACACTGAAAATGCATCCACGTTCATGAGGATCACGCACCTACACGCGAAGAAACACGCAACCCCGCGCGTGGATGTGGACGAGACTCAAATACATCTAGGTGGATCCACAAAACGCAAAAACGCGCGTGAGTGCGTGAAAAACCCGTACGATGATGCAGATCTGCACTCGTGTAAGTGCGCGCGTAGATGCATCGACATGTAGCATGGTGAGCGTTATGCCCGAGATACACGAGGCTAGTTTTTCAAGCTAGGATAGCAAGCTAGTGTTAGTAAGCTAGCAAACTAGTACTTCTAGCTTCGTGTAGACAAAACTAGGGTTGCGTAGTGTGCTACACGTAGCTAGAAGTAAAAGCTTGCTAGCTTTCTATCCTAGCTTGAAAAACTAGCCTCGTGTAGCTCGGGCATTAGTGTGTGGATCGCCTAACGTCGTTAGATAGTAAACTGACGGTATCTACAATTTTACGATGACATAGTATATACCTATATATCTACAAAAAATGGTTCAGCCACTCGTTCTGAAGTTCTGATCATACATACTTACATTTTATCTAGGAATCCAAATATTAAATAAATTAATACAAATTTTGAAAACTTAATCCACTTAAATATTAGGTCCTTACATATGAAATTGGTGTTCTGTCGTACTGGCCAACTTTGATCTCAAATATCTCCTCTTTGGTTAGGAATTCTAATTTAAAATTTATACAGCTTTACTCACTTTACTCATGCTTTTGTGTTTTGAAAACCGTAGTTCATTTGTTTTTTCCTCTATCCGTTTTTTCTATCGATTACTCAGTTTAAAAACAGGAAAACTTGAACTTAAATTTTCGCTTGATATTAAGATGAAATTAAGATGACTGTGATGCCTTTTAGAAGTCAATCAAAACATACTGTTTATGAAAAATGAGGCAAGCATGTAACTTAACCTTTTATCAATGACAGTCAGTCACATATTATATGTTTGAAAACCGTAGTTCATTTGTTTTTTCCTCTATCCGTTTTTTCTATCGATTACTCAGTTTAAAAACAGGAAAACTTGAACTTAAATTTTCGCTTGGATTTGGCTTGGCTTGGCAGGATTTGGCTGGTTCGCCAGGGAATGAGCATTGCGATGAGCGTTTTCGATTATTTTACAGGGTCCACTTCTCATGATTCGATTGAATACCCAGTACGACAAAACGCCATCTTCATATGGGCCTAATATTTGTATTATATGGTATGTACAATGGTACATGGATCTTTAAAATACTTTCTTTAGTAGCATGGAATGAATCAGAAATAATGTTTACAGTGGTACACACGACATTTTATATATTCTAACTTAAATGCTTTAAGGCAGTTGTCTCACCGGTAACAATGATCGAGTAACGAGTAGAGCTAGAAATAGAAACGAGTTGGCGAGCCGCGGGGAGCGAGTGCGTAGTTCCGATAGTTGTGTAGCTCGGCTATAAGCGAGCGTGCGAGTGAGGCGAGCGATTACTCGCATCACTCGCTCGCGGGATAAAAAACGTGTACTTTCAGATTCGCACTGTAGAGAAATGACCGCTAGATGCTTTCTCGGCGTATTCTAATCGTTTAGCGAGTATCGCTGAGCGAGTGTTCTATTTCATAGCTCTTGTCGCTCAGCGACAAACCAGTGAAGCGAGTGCTCGCCGGCAGTGTGAACAATCAGAGATCGACTGTTTGTAGATGCATCTCTTTTATTTACACGGAATGTATATTTATTGTACGTTTCTTGAACGAGAAACTAGTCGATAGTTACCTACTTGTTTTCTCGTCGGCGGTGGGACAACTGCCTTAAACTAATATTCTACCATTTACAAAGACATAGTTATTTACACAACCTTTAATACTAGTTTATTAATAATTGTTCTCAAAATCACACATCAAGCTGGCTTCATTAGTAGGTACATAAACCATAAAATGGGATGCAGTTAAATACTTAAATTTTTAAAGTCTTTACACAATAGAATTAACTTCATTTGATTGTTGCTAAAATCAAAATAATGTTTTTATTTCATGGAAAAGTTAACTGATTACATTATGAATGAAATTAAACATTATTTACACAGTGTCAAAATTTACAATAATTGACAGTTTAATCTAAACATTTTTGGTTCCATTTGGTACAGAAATATTTAGAAACATTCCATGCTGTAACTGCATAATGGGTCATGCAACCTTGCTAATTTTAGCAACATAACCCAACTTTTTCTTTTTACTGTTAATTATAGGTTTACACTTGACTGCCATCTTAAATTTTTGATTTTAAGATGACTGTGATGCCTTTTAGAAGTCAATCAAAACATACTGTTTATGAAAAATGAGGCAAGCATGTAACTTAACCTTTTATCAATGACAGTCAGTCACATATTATATGTTAGACTTCGGATCCTGTACTAACATCTATAGATGACAGAAAAAAATAATATTTGCAACAATAAATAAATACAATTCTGCATGAGTTTACCCGCAAGTTGATCAACAGCTTTAGAGCATTATTATTACATCAATACTTTAACTAAAACCACTACATTCTGAATTCTTGTTTTCTGGTGTATTAAATTGGTGGGCAAGCATCACAGTAATGAAATCACAAAATATTTCATGTCATATTAACACTCTTACACAAATGACTTCGTTCATAGTAACAGGGTAAAACCTTATAAAGCAGCCGTTCAATAGTTTAACTTTACCTTGTTTAAGTACTATCTACTAATATTATCGCAACACAAGTTTGGCAGGTTTTCCATCAATCTTCCTAGAGGAACCGTGTTTGAGAGTAAACTCTCTCTTAATATATGCAAATAGTACATCAGTGATCAGGAATATTTGTGCTGTTGCAAAGGATAGAGTCACTCCGAAGAAAAAGTTGGCATTTGCTGAGCCAGAATAGATCCATAAATGCCATACTGTGGGACCCAGAGCCGAAGTTATGATGAAGGCGCATCCAACAATGAACTTTTGCTGCATAACTGAAACAGAAACAAAATTTGTTTGTTAAAATTTTAGGAATAAAAATTTGATGAAAAACTTTACACATTTTTTTTTGCGAAAATTACCTATACTCGTATATTAAATTTTCAAAAGATATATAAAAAATAGTGATGAGACGAGCAGAACATGTGCGTGATGGGAATGCCAGCCCATAACAGCTCTAAAATTTAATAATAAAATTTTCATCGCTCATCTCTCATTCATCACTTCTATGAACTAAGTAGTGGAACTTTAGCATTTATCATCAAATATGACAAATAGGTACCTAAAACCCAACAACTAGACCTATTTTCGCAACACATACTTTTCACGAAAGTCAAAGGGCCTCGCAAAGACCTGCCGCCCGGGGCCTCGCAAAGACCTGCCACCCGGGGCCTCGCAATGGGTAAAGCCGCCACTGCTGCTAATGCCAATTTCTATTGTTTGGTAACTATACACAGTCATCCTATTTACCTAATTCATAAATAATCTGAATCCATTCTTGGCCATTAGATAGCTTGTAAGATATTGAATTTCTGTCTTGTAAGAGCTGTGAATTTTGTATCACTCAATAAATACTTACAAGCAAACAAATGTTTCCACATTGGCAACAGTGCCAAATAGAATCCAACATCTCCTACACATGGATATGATCTGAATATTGTTGAGAGAGCAATCAAAACTGTGGCCAGCAATACAGGTTCCTTCTTAAATCGTAGTGTGAGTGGGACCACGTATAGAGCTAGTGCATTGATTTGAAATGCACACACAAACAGCAAGCGGAAGTGCTCAAACATCTCCGTGAAGAAATACCAGAACAGCCCAATGTTCGGCTTCAAATCAGGAACAGTCAATCTGGAACATAAGAAATTTAGTTGTAAGATTTAGATCATACAAAGTGAACAAAAATATATAGTATAAATTTTGATATTCTGTAACTTCATATAAAATTTAATCATTATTTTTTGAAAGAAGAAATTAGTAATCAAAACATGAGATGATAACAATATTGTAGCTAACCAATATATTTCACACTCACACAATACAAATATGCACACTCTCTGTCACAGCCATACAAACACCACAAGACATGTTTTTACACAGACACACATGTCTGGCAAAAACCTATTTTTTTTGGAAAAAACTGGTATTCTCAGTAAGGGTGATAAAGGATAAAGGAGACTCCCACATGAGATGATGTACTATGTCAAATTTAGCATTCCTCCGGATATTAGAAATCACACTTCGCGAAGCCTGTGGCAACGTAAAGACATTGCTGGGCTTCCTGCTGGAGCTAGGTTGGGAGCAGTGAAGCCCACACACGCATAACAGGCGCATCGAGCCATCGAATTGATGAAAACAGCCTGCCTACAAATATGAATACATTCTCAGCAACAGAGTGGTTTACAAATGGAACAGGTTACCTGAGGATGTTATTTCAGCAAAGTCGTTAAAGTCTTTCAAGAATAAACTGAACAAATGGATAGCTTACAATATTATGTACAATTTGTTATTTCAACACTGAGATATAGGCATATCAGCTGAGGCTGCTCACCTATTATTCAATAAATAAATAAAAAAAAAATTATACTAACATTTATTTATTGAAAACTAACTATTTTTTAAACTATTTTTTTTAAATACATGGAAGTACATGGACAAAGCCATTCAGTATTGAGGAATAGCAAGTATCTGTACTAATTTGGAACTAAATGGTTTCAAAGTGTATTTTGTTTTGAGTTTTTTAAGACAATAAAATCAAGACTAGGTACATAATACATTGTAAGTATAAAATCAATGAGTATGGTAAGTATGAAAATAGAAAACTATGTGAATTGTAGAGCAAGTAATATTTGAAGTAGAAATAGATTCACTTTCTAACTTTTATCATGGCAAAACAGCATGTTATCAGTAGTTTATCAATATTTATCAAATTTTATTATTAGTTACCTAGTTGAGTGTAATGAATAAGATATTTAAAAAATATATCAAGACATATAGACTCTTGATTACCCTTAATTTCTTTTGATTTTCATATCATTACTACTGTACTAAAACTGTACTGTACTGTACTTATCTACTAAAAGTATTTTAGTACTACTCTGACTCAAATGTTGCTTTTATTGTAACAAACATTCTATGTGTAAAATATGATAGGAACCAAACTTCTTTCTTTCATTCATTAGAAATAATAAATTTAATTATACTCACATAAATCCATATGTATTGTAAACATAACTGTAAGACCCGTCCATGATGTATGCCGATATGAATATCAAGAAACCCCAGCTCAGAACAAATACCAAGAGTGTCTTGATGTAGGAGCATTTCATACAGCCCGGGTTCACATCCGCCAGCAATATTGCAATGGGTACAATAAGCAATACTGGATATAAAGCTTGATGAGTTGCCAATGCAATAAAGATGCATGCAATCACTCTATGTCCATTTGATGCTCCCCACAACGATGTAGCCACCAATAAATTTTGAATTACAGTTGTTGTCATTCCTACACAGTTCATTACAGAATATGGATTAAACAGATAAACAGACAAGACATACTCTGCAGAATCACCCAACTGCTTATCATTCAAAAGCATATCTTTAGACTCTTCAGATATTTCGTTCATCTGTTTTTCTTGAGAATTCTTCAAAATTCGTATAAAAGCTTTGGAAGTCTTGTAAAGCAGATGAGCCGTCAAAAGATCCAGTAATGTGAAGATCAGAGGCAGTAAGTACGGCACGTTTCTCATCAGAAAATGGAAGAATACCAACATTATCGGAGATTCATGGAAAGAATCTCCCTCGTAAGGGTTTATGTTGTGATCATAGAGGTAAACACCTTCGATTAACCTCTTCCATGAATTTAGCGGAGTCGCGATCTCCACCCGGTTCGAAATTGTTTGCCAATAATCTATGTGTATAAGCCAATATCTGACCAATCCCGCTACTAGGAATTTTAATACAACCCCCATATTTCTTCCTGTAAAATCTTTACGCGTTCTTATAACAGTTAAGTAGCTTTTACGTTTGTAAGCTTTAGAACTTTAACCATCGTATTTTGTTTCCAATTTGTTCTAAAAATCTAAAATTGCAGCAGGCCGAACTGTCAAGTATCAAGCTTTTTTTTTTTATATCGGTTCTATGCTCTATGTAGCCTCACAATTCCGCCATTGTCACGTTGAACGATAGGCCGTCAAACAAAGAGATATGGGCCAGCAGCAAAGCAGCATAGCGATTCTGAAACCATTCGGGTCGGGCTGAGCCACGGAAACTGGCCGCTACCGAGTGGATTGGGCAATTTGCGATTCTGGAACGCCATATCCGATTACTTTTGACGTTTGCAACCGACTACCAGCTGTTTTCCATTCGGTTGGGATTCGGACAGCTTTTTTTTTTTTTTTTTTTTTTTTTTAACATTTATAGGTTTACACTTGACCACCATCTCGCCTGATGTTAAGCGACGATGCGGTCTAAGATGGAGCGTGCTTACCTAGAAGAAACCGATTCACTCTCGATTTGAAGACATCAAGATTATAACCATCGGGAAAAACCCACTCAGGCAACTCATTCCACAGTCGAGACGTTCTTATCACAAAAGTAGAGTCAAACCTCTTTGTTCGTGTCTTTGGAACATCAACCATGAAACGATGCCGCTTCTTCGAGTTACGAGAAGTCCGATAGAAAAAAGGGCTAGGTGGTATTAGATCATGCAGATCAGATGCACACTCTCCGAAGTGTGTGCTTTTTTGTCGTGGATAGCTAAATCCTATTTTCAGATTACTGTACTTACTTGATTTTTCTCTGTTTTTCTCAATATTTCTGTAAGATTATGGTCAGTAAACGAGTTTTTACTAACTTTAGTGTGTAATATGTGTTTAGTTTTTGGAATTTAGGGTTTTGAAATTTTCAAAATTGGCAATTTTTGCTCAAAAGAATTGCTAGAAATGGATTATTGCCATATTTGATTTGTCATTGTTTATTTTTTGAGATGAAAGTATTTAACATGTATGTTGTTTAAGCAAAAAGGCAAGAAACCACAAATAAACATTGGAGATACGCGACATCACGTCAAACAACGATATAACAGCAAGAGCGGATCCAGCTTTGGCCCCAGTGGTAGTCACAAACATAGTTGGGGCTTAGTAAGAAGAACGTGTGATCAGTGCGTCCGTCTTTTACTTAATGGTGATAGTGGTGGTCTACCTAGGTACTGGAACCAGCCCAAGAGGGGTCATGACTCATGACCTCACGACCCCCTCTGGTTCTTGTATAACAAACAATATTTTCGTATCTGTTTGACTTTAGCTCTATCTATAGATGAAGTAAAGGTTATTCAAAGGTACTTCTTCCCGAAGTTATTGGTCCCTAATCCCTATAATGACAACGCAATAGCCGTACGTGTATATAAAAGTAGAATCTTGCCCCCTGGTGGTGGTCACATAGTTGGGGCCAAGTAAGAAGACTGTACGATAAGTGCGTGCGTGTGTTTTTATTAGTGGTCTACCTAGGTTCTGAACCAGCTTAAGAGTGGTCATGACCCCTTGACCCTGGACCCCCTCTGGATCCAGCCTTGTATTTTTACACACATTATTTTTGTATCCTGTTCGACTTAAGTTCTTTGTTACTGGGGGGGACAACAGTACACTTTGGGGACGTTGAAATACACCCCGTATTGTATTGTTGTGTCCTTTAGGGTGCCTGAGGCATGGCTCGCCCGGGGCGCCTAGATGATACTACAAGGGCGCTGGAAAAATAACCTAGGGGGGTGTATTTGTGTATTTCAACATCCCCAAAGTGTATTGTTATGTCCTTTAGGGCGCCTGAGGCAAGGCATGGCTCGTCCGGGGCGCCGAGATAACACTAGATTACACTGAATACAGAGGTATTCAGCGTCGTCCGAATGCTTGGCTAAAGCATTAGTAAACATCCTACAAAATAATCACGATGTGTGTTTCCCGCTAGTTAAGAAAATTATGACTAAGAAAAAGATAGTTTGGGCAACTGATGATATTATCAATTTAAATTTATTATTTTATTATTTGACATAAGTAAATTGAAAATGATATTTCCTTATAATAATGAATTGGCTTTAAAATATAATGAACTTCATGAAAAATATGATGACATGCTTAAGCAGGAGAGAACTAAATACTATAATACAAACATTTGCCAAACAGATAACGTAGTTAAGACAATGTGGGAGGTCGTGAACTGTCAAAGTCTCTCAAACAAAACGTATTTCCGCGGTATTACCCAGAAAAATGGTCCGACAGTGCTATTACGCTTCCGTGCACTCGCTCAGTCAATACGGTATCGAGCTTTGGGGACGTGCTGCCGATTGAGAGTGTGTCTTCATAATGCAAAAACGAGCTGTACGAGCAATAGTACGAGTGCCGGAGGAAACGTCTGCGCTTCGATTCTTCAAATCGTTGCGTATTCTTACCTTCCCGAGCCTAGTGCTACCAGGCGGCGCTGTATGCGCGGGACCACCTGGAGGAGTACGCGCGCTTTGAAGAGTCGAGGCCGCAGCACGCGGCGTGGCACGCGGGCCGGTTGCACACTCACTCGGACCGGGAAGCTGGTTCACGCCACGGCGCCAATTATTTACAACAGGTTGCCACAGGACGTGCGCGATGCGCCCTCCAAAGGTACATTTATTAAAGGAACAGACTGGCCTCGTGGCTTAGTTGATAGTAGCTCTGCCTGCGAAGCCGAGGGCCGTGGGTTCGATTCCCACCCAGTGCAAATATTTGTGTGATGAATTCAAATGTTTGCACTGTGTCTGGGTGTTTATATGTATAATAAGTATGTATTTAAAACTATATAAGTATTATATCAGCTATCTGGCCGCCATCACACAAGCTTTGCTTAGTTTGGGGTCAGATGGTGTTGTGTGTGAATTGTCCACCAATATTTATATTATATTTATGTTGAAGCGCAAACTGAAAGACTGGCTTATCGAACAGGCATTGTATAGGTTCGATGAAATACTGAAGGACTGTTTAGCTTGAGTTATTTTTTATTTGGTAATTCTGAATTTAATCCTAAATTGTTTTTATTAGTACCACTTTTTTATCTGACATGTCTACATCTGATTATTATTATTGATTTATTTTATGTGACATGTTATATTATTATTTAATATATATAAATATATATTAATATTTATTAATATGTATGGTATTATTAATTTATTTTATTCTGACATTTTATATTATTACATATATATGTCAGATACATATATGTACATATTATGTTAAATGATTGTTAGCAATAGTTTTATTAATGCAATAATTAATTAATCCTCGCCTATATCGAGATACTTTTGGTATACCTACTGTATTTTTTTTTTTTTGTAAGTTTGACATGTAACATAAATAGTTATGAATAAATACTATGACTATGACTATGGAAAGGGCTTCTACCAGAAGGTACAGGTTTACAAGTAGAATCTTGCAGTTGTACGGCATGTTTGATTCAACAAACATTTAGTTACCATCTCCTCCGTTATAGACTTAGATATAGCTAGAAATATTTTGTAAATAAAAGTAACATGTATCACAAACTATCTATTATTTTATCCTACTAAATGTGTTGCTAATAATTATCATACCTCTTACCTCTACATTTATAAAGCCGTGGCTTAGATAAAGTATAAGTAAACTCTTTGAGCCATGGCCTCGTTAAAGTTTCCTGGTATTTAATAAACAGGGTATTTAATTTATTTGGTAGTAATACCCAAGGTGATTATTATAACTAAGAGATCAAATAAAATATAATTTATGACAGTAAAGAAATATTAATCATCTGAAGAATTATTTAACGCTTTACATTCAACATAATTTAGCAATAAAGTTGAAAAATAGAGATGGTGTATTAGATTAGACCATTGAGAACAACGTTTAATTAGAGATTGTTCTCTTATTAAAAACGTTTAATAAGAGACCAAACGGAAAATTGTAAAAATGAATTAATCATAACATGCTCTCCCGTCTCCGTACAAAAGTCAGTCAATAAAACATTTAATTTTTTTGCAGGTACATACTACATGTTTTAATTTAAATAGATATAATACAATCCTAGTTAATTCAGTACACTTTTCAATACTAAACTGCATAATACCTAACTATTATCATATCTAAACATTAAAATAAAATTATAATTATCGCAACTCTTCGGTGACTTAGTGCTCCCACACAAAACTGCGATGCGATGCAAATTGCTCCGATGCGGCGTCGCACCTCATTGCATCGCAGTTTTGTATGGGAGCTCTAAGTCCAAGGGTTTTTAATTACAAAGAGAGAGACAAACTTCTTAGCATTCCATGGATTCACCGTGCGGATGCCGGGTCCATCGTGTGGCAGAGAGAGAAATCCTGAGTAGATCCCGAGACTTATGACACGGGTGTAGTTTTAAGGGGCCCCTTTCCAACGTACATCAACACACACCTTCACTACTCATGTTTTCTCCCTGCCCAGCCAAATCTGATATGAATCTACTGCTTTAGATACTCGTTCTAGACTTCTAGTATAGAACTTACTTCACTTCTGGACTAGCTAAGGTCTTTCAGCAGGTCATAGAGAGATTTTGCTGGTATACCTCTCGCTCCTACTTCTACAACATATAAATTAACTAGATAGCCGTATTTTAATGTAATTAATTAATTATTTATGTAATTATACAATATACAGTCTAAAAAGTTACCATGGTTCTTCACAAAATTATCATTTATTGAAGAGATATATATTTCAAAATACCTAACTCTCTATTTATGTATTTTAATATATATATCCCTTCAATAATTTAACACAACACTAATTTAACTTATAGCACAATTGATGTATGTGTACTCTATTATGTATCATATTCTTACGAAATGAAATTGGATAATAGGTAAATCAGTAAGCGAAAACTCTCCGGCTTTTTGTATGGAGTACTATATTATTATAACTTCTCTTTTTGACAATTTTAAGAGTTTTCCATATGCTTTGCATCCAAGGTTGTCACGAGTTGACGTTAGCGGGACATCTAAGTCAATGAATCACATTTGCTGGCTTCTTGTATTAAACTATAATTATCTTCTTCTTCTCTTCTTGACAATTTTATGAGTCTTCCATATGATTCGCATCCAACGTATCAAGATCACGATGCAAGATCACGATTAGCGAGGTTAGCGTGATATCACGGTCGTATATACGTCGTTTAGTCGTTTTATACAATGAGTTCATTTGTAAGAACAGTAAAATTGATGTGCCTGATACAGTTTTTGATCAGTGGAGTCTATAAAACTATTAATAAGGTTTATTATCTTAAAAACAAAACTTATAGGTATCTAGTCGTCGATTTTGACAACTCAACAGATTTACAAGTATAAGGTGAACACGAAGAATGTAAAAACTATGATTTGTTGTGTTGCAGATGCAAATTTCAAGATGTTACTGTTCGATTTACTCGTTTATTATGCAGTTTTTATGTAAAGTAGTCATTCAAAACCGCAAAATAAACGAAATAGAGATATTTGATGATTTGTATATTTCTACCATGAGTTAACTTTTC
Organism: Ectropis crepuscularia; assembly: GCA_963693475.1. Lineage (NCBI taxonomy): Eukaryota > Metazoa > Arthropoda > Insecta > Lepidoptera > Geometridae > Ectropis > Ectropis crepuscularia. The sequence goes on from OY856341.1 coordinate 15,651,038, forward strand.
TACCAAATTTGAAAATGTATTCGAAAACTAGACAGGGTAGCGATTCTGAAACCATTCGGTTGCATCCGACACGGAATCTCATCTCTCGGTCTTTATCATGCTAAACAGATAAGACAAAGACCGAGAGATGAGATTCCGTGTCGGATGCAACCGAATGGTTTCAGAATCGCCACCCAGATCACTTTTGTCTTTGGTCTGGCCAAAAGACATTCCTACGCCAATCCGATTGGCGTCGTGAATCGCAGATTCCGAACCATTCGGTATCGGGACCGCTACCGGTGTGTCGGTTCGGGTGCAACCGAGTGATTACTTACTCTGTGGTTTCAGAATAACTATGCTGGGTAGCGATTCTGAAACCATTCGGTTGCCTCCGACACGGAATCTCATCTATCGGTCTTTGTCTTATCTGTTTAGCATGACAAAGACGGAGAGATGAGATTCCGTGTCGGATGCAACCGAATGGTTTCAGAATAGCTACCCAGCGTAGTGATTCTGAAACCATTCGGATCGGGCTGATCCACGGAAACTGGCCTCTACCGACTGGTTCGGGCAATTTGCGATTCTCAACGCCAATTCCGATTACTTTTGACGTTTGCAACCGAATACCAGCTGTTTTCTAATCGGATGGGATTCGGACACCTTTTTTGTCGTGGATAGCTAAATACGATTTTCAGATTATTGTATTTACTTGATTTTTCTCTGTTTTTCTCAATATTTCTGTAAGATTATGGACAGTAAACGACTTTTTATTAACTTTAGTGTGTAATATATGTTTAGTTTTTGGAATTTTGGGTTTGAAGTTTTCAAAGTTGGCAGTTTGTGCTCAAAAGAATTGCTAGAAATAGATTATTGCCACATTTGATTTGTTGATATTGTTTATTTTTTGAGAAGAAAATATGAAACATGTTTGTTGTTTGAGCAAAAAGCCAAGAAACCACAAAGAAACATTGGAGATACGAGACATCACGTCAAACAACGATATAACAGCAAGAGCGGAAACAACTTTGGCCCCAGTGGTCAGTGGTGGTCACAAACATAGTCGGAGCTAACTAAGTAAGAAGACCGTGTGATAAGTGCGTGCGTCTATAATATTACTTAGTGCCAGCCCAAAAGGGGTGACCCACGAACCCCTCTGGTCCTTGTATAACAAACAGTATTTTCGTACCTATCTATTCGACTTTAGTTCTATCTATAGATGAAGGAAAGGTTACTTAAACGTACTTCTGCCAGAACTTATTGGTCCCCAATCCCTATAATGACAACGCAGACCCCGTAGGTGTATATAAAAGTAGCACCTTGCCGGTGTACGGCATGTGATTTAACAAACATTAAATTTACTTAGACATAGATATGTGGGACAAAATCCCCAAAGTTATAGGTACTATGACAATTGTCCTCTAAACAAGCACTTATTCAATATAGGTGTGACAAAAAGCCCTCTATGCAGGGTACAGGATGCATGGAGGAAGAAGTAATGCCACAGAATGTGGTTGTGGAGTGCAGGAGCGTGGCGGACAGAATTCTTCCACTCTCCAGCAGCAGTCCCGGAGGCCTTCAACAACAATTCAGATGTATGAGCAACGTCCAATGGCCTAATTAAGAAGCTAAGCGTGGAAAAGACCCCGTCTAACTAACTATAGCAATATATTACTGTGTTGTTTTACAGATATATTTTGGAAATAAAATAACATGTAGACCACAAATTATCCATTATTTTGTCCTACTCAATATGTAATGTAGGAACATTACATATTTCCTACATTAAATATTATTATATACTTATTTATAAAGCCGTGGTGGCATAGTGAGAGAATGTCAGACACAATTGTTTTATCATAGATTCTAATACCGCCTGTTGTACCGGATTATCTATTTCTGCAAGTTTAAAACTTTGCTGCTGTAATTTGATTAAAGTTTCCTGGCTATTAACAAAAGGACCAGTAATTTCTTCATTATTATTATACAAGGTGATTATTATAACTAAAAGATCAAATGAAAAAACATTTATTTCCATAAGTATTTTAATAATCATTGAAGAATTTATTAATGCTTTATATTCTACATCATTTAGCAATAAAGTTGAAACAAAGAGATAGTGATTTCTTCATTATTACCATACAAGGTGATTGTTATAACTAAAAGATCATTTATTTAAGTAAGTACTTTTAATAATAATTGAAGAATTTATTGATGCTTTAAATTCTGCATCATTTAGCAATAAAGTTGAAAAAAGAGATAGTGTACTAGACTAAAATAAGCAGTGCTTTTTTACCATTGAGGACAACTGTTAGTAAGAGACCAAACAAAAATTTGTAAAAAATGGTTTAGTAATAAAAGCCTCTGAATTATGTTTTTGTGTGTTTTTCCACATACAATAAAACATACTTTTTATTCATACCACATTTAATTTTTCTAATTATAGACATAATACAATCCTAACTAACTGCATAATAATACCTAATTGGTATTTTGTAATTTCTAAAGCTATTAGAATTACAACAATCCCAAGTTTTTACTAACTACAAGGATTTTTCAAATCAAATCAAATCATTTATTTCCTTGTGGGCCTAGGTTATACCGATTTTAATTAGGGTTAGTAACATTCTCCAGGTCCTGCTTGGTTAGCGTACAAGTCATAATTCAAAGTTACAATTACCAGGTACATCATAAATACATTGTTACAACTATAAGAATGTTTTCAAAGAAATATTAAGGCATTCTAACAATATCAAAATGCATTAACAAATAAATATAAATTCAAATACAAACATACATCAAATTAGGTAATTTAATGAGTGTCAAAGCAATATAAATATAATAAAAAATGTCGTCATGAGTTCAGTGAAACATACATGTCATTTATTTACAAGGAGATACTAATATTTCAGATGAATTTACTAATTACATAATATGCATTTATATACATTACTAAAAGCTGCAGTGTTTCTTCTACATAATTGATAGGATATTTAAATACCTAAATAGAGCAAAAACTTATTTAACTTATATCACAATTGATGTTAATATGTACGTACGTATTATTTTCTTACGAAATGAAATTGGACTTAAGATTAGCTTACTGATTAAATGTGTTACTACCTTATAGTACTTAAGCTAATGTTTTTACATTATAAGATGAGTTCAACAACAAAACGAAAACAGGCTGACTTCTTGTATCTGGCTTTTTTTTTTTAAATAAAGAGTGACGAGACGAGCAGGACATGTGCCTGATGGTAAGCAACATGCCTGCCACATAACAGCACAGTGACACGCAGCTATTGGAACATGGAGAGCCCAAATCATTACCTAGCACTGCACTGCGCTCGTCACCCAGAGATCTAAGTTGTTATATCTCTAAGCCCTGTAATTTCTCTGGAAACATTGCCCTTCAAACCGGAACACAGTAATGTTTGCACATTACTGCTTGGCAGTAGAATAATTGGCAAAGGTGTGGTACTTCCCCAGGCGGACTCTGCTAAGAGGCCTACCACTACAAATTTATACTATTTACTACTTACGCTTATGGTATTATAATTTCTTTTGTTCATCTCTTCTTGACAATTTTATGAATTTTCCATAAGCTTTGTTTAGTAGTTTCGAGTATAGCATCCTGTGTAGCTTCAAATGCCGAGTTGAGGTAAGCGGTACGTGCGACATCACTAAGTCTATAGTTATTCTGAACGATTCCCACCCAGTGCAAATATTTTGTGTGATGAATTCAAATGTTTGCACTGTGTCTGGGTGTTCCTGTGTATAATAAGTATGTATTTAAAACTATATAAGTATTATATCAGCTTTCTGGCCACCATCGTACAAGCTTTGCTTAGTTTGGGGTCAGATGGTGGTGACTGTGAATTGTCCACCAATATTTATTTACTTATTTAGACCATTGAGAAGAACATTTAATAAGAGACCAAACAGAATATTGTAAAAATGAATTAAACATAATAGCTCTCCGTACAAAAGTCAGTCAATAAAACATTATTTTTTTTGTACATACCACAATGTTTTATTTTCCTAATTAATTAATACATAATACAATCATAGCTAATTTAGTTTACTTTTAAACTTCTAAACATATTAAAATTATAATGATCGCAACTCTTTAGTGACTAAGGGCTACCTGTTAACACAAAACTGTGATGCGAAGTGATGAAGAAATGTCCATGGATTTTTAATTACAAAGAGAAAGACAAACTTCTTAGCATTCCGTGGATTCACCGTGTGGGTGCCGGGGGTCCATCGTGTGGCAGAGAGCGAAATCCCAAGTAGATCCCGAGACTTGTGACACCGGTGTAGGTTTAAGGGGCCCTTTTCTGATGTACATCAACACTCACCTTCACTACTCATATTTCTCTATCTGCCCAGCCAATTCTGATATGAACCTACTACTAAGTTCTTTCAGCAGGTCATACAGATATTTTGCTGGTATACCTCTCGCTCCTACTTCTACAACATATAAATTAACTACATAGCCGTTTTTAATGTAAGTAATTAATTATTTATGTAATTATATACATTAATATACAGTCTAAAAAGTTACCATGGTTTGTCACAAAATTAACATTTATTGAAGGGATATATTAAAATACCTAAATAGAGAGAAAACTAATTTAACTTATATCACAATTGATGTGTGTGTATTGTACCTATTATACTTATATTATCTTTTTCCAACAAAATGAAATTGGATTATAGGTAAATCAGTACTAAAGCGAATATTTTTACTGAAAATCTGCTTTAATTTTCAAGGTGAGTCAACGAAAAAACGAAAACTCTCTGGCTTCTTGTATGGAGTAAGTATAACATTATTATAACTTCTCTTCTTGACCATTTTATGAGATCCATGTGCTTTGCGAGTTGAGGTTGGCACGACATAAATATAATAAGTCGTTTTAAACAATGCATCACATTTGCTGGCTTCTTGTATTAAACTATAACTTATCTTCTTGACAATTTTATGAGTCTTCTATATATGATTTGCTTGTCCAACTTCAACTTTTTCATATGGCTTCCATTCGGTAATTTCATCGGAATTTCGCCAGTGTCTAGCGTTTCTCCGTTAAGATAGTCTTCTGAACTTTTATTCACTTAGAGGTAGGAATCTTGCTTCAGATGATCGGTCCACTTCAGGTAGTCTTCAGTTTGATGACAACTTCTGGCATATGTTCAGTGAAGATGCAGGATTATTGATGATCGGTGGAGTGTAGATACTTTTGTTAGTGGTTACTTTTAGATATGTTATATATAACTGTAATGGACAAACACAACTGTGAAACCATTACTTTTTGTTGTTATTTCCAAACCATGAACACGAAGTATACAGATTCATGTTCCAAACAAAACAAAAACAAACAATGGTTCCGTTGACTTTGACAACATCAACAGATTGACAATTGAAGGTAAAACGAAGAATGTAAACTATGATTTATTGTGTTGCAGATGCAAATTTCCAGAGGTTATTGTTCGATTTACTCGTTTATTATGCAAATTCTATGTAAAAAAGTCATTCAAAACCACAAAATAAACCCGAAATAGAGTTATTTGACGATTTGTATATTCCTACCATGAGTTAACTTTTCTACCAAATTTGTATCTGTATTCGAAAAGTAGATGGGATAGCTTGTCTTTGGTCTGGCCAAAAGACATTCCTACGCCAACTACGCCAATCCGATTGGCGTGTGATTGGCGTTGAGAATCGCAGATTCCTCACCATTCGGTAGCGGGACCGCTACAAAATGAGTCTTATCGGATGCAACCGAATGGTTTCAGAATCGCTACGCAGAAGGAATTAAAAAATCATAGTGGCAATGAATGAGTTTTAAAGATGCAACGGTGGCACACTGAGTCTGTCATATTGAGAGTGACATTTTGTTTCATTTTATTTACAGTTTCAGTTGGTTATAGTATAGTCTGTGAGTCTGTGCAGAACAAATATGAATGTGTGATGTTCATGAATCTGTATAATACGTTCATGGTGATGATAGGTGGGCCCGCACTGGGCGACGCGACGCGACGCGACGCGCCGCGGCCAAATCGTCACAGATCACAATATAGACTCCGCGCCACCACTCGTGACCGTTGGCGAAAGGAGCCACTGTCGTATTCCACAATGACAGATGAAACCTATGATATTATAGTGGCTTAGTTCAATAATTTCGCCAAAGTACTTCAGTGATGGCACGGAGTCTACTACTAGCACAGATAAGTAAATCTTGAAGCTGCCGTCATTTTCGAGATATTATTAAATGTCAGTGTCAGTGAATCAGTGACAAACATTACTGTTACGAACTGTGTTGCCAAACGATACGAGTTAATACGATTTAAATCGTATTTATAAGATCTTTTTGGCTCATGTACGATGTACGATTGCAAAGTCGAAATCGTACGCAAAATATACGATCTATTGAATGGAATCTTACGAAATTAACAATCACCATAAATAACGTTACGCTCGGGTATGATAAGAAATCTTCGGCTAAACTCGGGATCTTGGCGATTGGGCATCCAGAAATGCGTCAGCCAATGAGAAATGCTGACGCGTTTCTAGACGCAATGCCAAGATGGCGAGGCAACGCCCTCCAGTTACATCCGTGTAGTTTCCAAGGTAAGCTATCAAATTCTGAGTTATAAGTTTTCACTTCTATCGGCAGTTCCTATGACTGCCATTTTTTTTTAGTGTGAAAAGTAAAACAAGATGGTCGAACAACAAAAGAGTTAATCGAACTGAACTTCTTAAATGTAGATTGCTTTATGAATGCATACCGGAATATCTCTACGTAGTTCCTTTATAAATATGAGAGATCCTTGCGTTCAAACAAACAAACTCTTCAGCTTTATAATATTAGTATAGATAGTAGATAGCGTTTTAATGTTAACACAGTCGATATTTAGTTAAATTGTGGTATTATCTTGTCAATTTGGCTATACAACCGGTTGAAGTTGTTTTTGATCAAGTTTCGGATTAAAACCTAACAGTTTTCTAATCTGAAAAAGTTTGATATAACTATATCTTAATGCCATAATGTTTCATATATTTCCTGTGTTTCCTATATAAAGTGAGGCATATGTATAATGCGACAGGATGAGCAGAACATGGATAGTAAGCCATAACAACCTAGCGTCAGAGCGTCACGCAGCGTTTGAACATGATTTGGACTCTTTAAGTCTTAATCATTACCTAACACTGCAAAGCGCTCAACACCCATAGATAGTTTAGTAGTGGTAGGACTCTTTACAGAGTCCCCCTGGGGAACTACCATCTTTGCTAGTTATTCTACGGCCAAGCAGTAATTTGCAACAATCACTGTGTTCCGTTTCGAAGGTCACAAAATGTCAAAGCCCACTTGGCCAGTTTTTTTTAATTTTTTATATGGCAGCATAGAATGAATGAGTATCTAAAATTACTTATCTGTGCCAGTAGTATATTGTGATCTGTGACTATTTGGCCGCGGCGCGTCGCGTCGCGTCGCGTCGCCCAGTGCGGGCGCACCTTAACTCTGCGCGTAGCAAAATATGGAACTAATTGACAGGCCGTCAACTTCTTGTTTACGTCAGTTGACAAAAGTTTGTTTACGTTTGGTGTATTTATTAATTTCCAAATCAATTATTAGCTTTTATCATACCGAAAGTGATTAAAAGTGCTGGCCGTGGCTAGTTCTTGAAAATCAATCATGGTTGTGAAGAAGAACGATACAATAACAGGTCAAAAGTGCAGTTTTCCAAACGCAGAGCTATTTGACAACTAATATGTAGGGATACCATAGCAATCAAATCTCCACCTATTATCGGCGTATTTTTAAGCTGAGGCTTCATTTTTGAGGTTTGATTGTTTTATCGCCAATGTCAATCAATAACCGTGGGAAAAAATGTGAGTGCTTAAGACCGAATGTGAGAAACAAGTTATATTTAATTATTTTTTTTCGTAACATACAAATCAAAATAGGAAACACAGTGACACAGCAGTAAAGATCAGCTGATTGTATCTTTCTCGCTCGGGTACACTCGGCGGTCCTACGTTCACCCGATCGACCCTTTCACCTAACAGCGTCAGCTTCATTTACCACCGAAGTGACAGTTTTTTAGCTTGGATGCTCTGTTATCATTTAATCCGTATTTATACTGTATGTTTTATTATAGGCGTTTCAGAACGTACAATTACGTGGTAATGGACAACGCATCATACCACTGCACTCAGACTAAAGAGGCTACAATGTATCTAATAAAGAGGCACAAAGAAGACCCACAATACTAAATAGAATGACTGTTAAAAGGACATGGACAAGAAGTTTTGCGGTTACCGCTGTGATCCATCGTGATCTAAACCCTATTGAAAAATAAGATGATCCTTCAAAGAGCATTCATACGCCAAATTTTCAAATAGTGTTAGTTATGGTCTCAATAAAAGATTTCCAAGTTTAAATTAAATTATCATTATTTCGTTGTTGGTGTAGGTTGAAAATGATAGATTTTTTATAATGTAATTAACTGAAATAAAGTTCTCCTGGTGGTAAGAGACTCAGACCGTCATTAAACCTGTACCAATGATACTTGGTCATACTGAACCAAACTGCACTGAACCAGCACTGTAACGGCGTTCATTATTTCGAGACATTCGTTCTAATCTCAGTTGTCCTATAATTTATACATAGTTAGTTACATTGCTTCCCTGAAAAATCCCTTCCCGTACCTGTTTTATGAAGTTGAAAGTTTGCAATGAAAGGGGAGGGAACCTATTAGCTTGACCTGGCAACATTAAGTACGCCACCAGTCGCGCGCAGACTTATACTGCGAGCACTTATAGAGTATCTCTCTACTTAGTCTGTGGGTGGTCTGTGGTGATGTTCTGATGTTGTTTGCTTGATTGTTGTGATGTGATATGTGTTGTGTTTTTGTGTTATAATAATTATAGTGATTACGTAGTTTATTACATTCTCTTTGGTGATTACCAGATTACTTACTCATTAAAAAGCGTCACATGCCACTTTGAAACAACACAAATTAACACACAGATATGTTGATATTATGAGATATTAAGTCACTGTATACCTACACATACAGTAGGTATCAGAAGCAGTCCACCTGAAAAGACACAAATTAACTCATACTTACTGGTGAAAAACCATATGAATGTGATATGTGTGATTTTAGAGCAACACGCAAGCGTCCAATTTAAGACAACACAAATTAAACGATACTGGACAAATGCCATTGGAATGTGATATATATGATTACAGAACATCGTTTGCAAATAGCTTAAGAATACATAAATTAACACATAGTGGTGAAAAACCATTTGAATGTGATATGTGTGATTATAGAACATCACAAACATCCAATTTAAAACGACACAAATTAAAGCATACTGGGCACAAACCATTGCTATGTGATATTTGTAATTATAGAACATCATTTGCAAATTGCTTAAGAATACATAAATTAACACATACTAGTGAAAAACCTTTGGAATGTGATATGTGTGATTATAAAACATCTCAAACATCTAATTTAAAACGACACATATTAACACATATAGGAAAAAAACCCTATGAATGTGATATGTGTGATTATAGAGCAACACAAGCATCCAATTTAAGACAACACAAATTAAAGCATACTGGAGAAAAACCATTGGAATGTGATATTTGTGATTATAGAACATCATTTGCAAATAACTTAAGAACACATAAATTTACACATACTGGTGAAAAACCATTTGAATGTTATATGTGTGATTTCAAAGCATCTCAAGCAGGCAATTTAAAACAACACATATCAACACATACTGGTGAAAAACCTTTTGAATGTGATATGTGTGATTATAAAACATCTCAAACTTCTAATTTAAAACGACACATATTAACACATACTGGAAAAAAACCCTATGAATGTGATATGTGTGATTATAGAGCAACACAAGCATCCAATTTAAGACAACACAAATTAAAGCATACTGGAGAAAAACCATTGGAATGTGATATGTGTGATTATAGAACATCATTTGCAAATAACTTAATAACACATAAATTAACACATACTGGTGAAAAACCATTTGAATGTGATATGTGTGATTTCACAGCATCTCAAGCAGGCAATTTAAAACAACACATATCAACACATACAGGAGAAAAACCCTACGAATGTGATATGTGTGATTATAGAGCAACACGATCATCCAATTTAAAACAACACAAATTAAAACATACTGGACAAAAACCTTTGGAATGTGATATCTGTGATTATAGAACATCATTTGCAAATAGCTTAAGACTACATAAATTAACACATACGGGTGAAAAACCATTTGAATGTGATATGTGTGATTATAGAGCAACACAAGCATCCAATTTAAGACAACACAAATTAAAGCATACTGGACACAAACCCTTGAAATGTGATATTTGTGATTATAGAACATCATTTGCAAATAGCTTAAGAACACATAAATTAACACATACGGGTGAAAAACCATTTGAATGTGATATGTGTGATTATAGAGCATCACAAGCATCCAGTTTAAAACAACACAAATTAAAGCATACTATACAAAAACCAAGTTAGAAACCATTTAAATGTGATATGTGTGATTATATAGCATCTCAAGCATCCAAATTAAAACAACACATATTAAAACATACCTATGGGGAAAAAACCGTATGAATGTGATACATGCGATTATAGAGCATTACAACCATCCAGTTTAAAACAACACAAATTATAGCATACTGGAGACAAACCCTTGAAATGTGATATTTGTAATTATAGAACATCATTTGCAAATAGCTTAAGAATACATAAATTAACACATACTGGTGATAAACCATTTGTATGTGATATGTGTGATTATAAAGCATTTCAAACATCCAATTTAAAACGACACATATGGGAGGAAAACCCTATGAATGTGATATGTGTGATTATAGAGCAACACAAGCATCCAATTTAAAACGACACAAATTAAAACATACTGGAGAAAAAAAACTATGAATGTGATATGTGAATTTGTATAAGTTGGAGTTCAAATTTACATTTAAATATAGTAGAATTCAGATATTATAACAAGCCGATTGGTCATTGGATGCTGCCGCTGTGGTTACTGCGTGGCTGAGATCCCCACCGCTTTTACAGCGAATGCACCAACTCCACTCTGGGAAAGGCTATGATTATAATTATTAATTATGGTACAGTCATTTATAAAATTTGTTGATACATATTGTATGTTATTTTACTAATCATGTATGCATTTTTTAAGACATTTCTTCTAAAGATTTCTGGCAATGAAATTATTTATTATAAAGAAATCTCTGTTAATCCATTGAATAGGGTCAATGATGGTTTTTAAGAATAAAATAATTTCTTAATTGATTATTTACACAACTGAAATATAAAAAAAATTAAAATCATTAAAAAACAATATTTAAGAATTATTTATTTAAAAACAATGTTATATTTATGTAATATAAAATAGTTTTATTTAGTTATTTACAAAAATATATAATTTCACCTATGCAATAAGAGAGTAAAAAAATTTTTTTACATCCAAATAGGTATAGCTTGGTTTTTACCCGACTGAAATAAGGGTTATGTTTTTTTCGCTTATCTTGCATGAGACGAACTTCTTAGCATTCCATGGATTCACCGTGCGGGTGCCGGGTCCAATAGTCCCGGTAGTTGAAAAAAATAATTTTATCTAGCATATCGAGAAGGATATCAAAATAAAGGGAATTTAAAGAGCATTACAAATATGAACATATGTTGTGTAGTGAAATGTCATTTGGAATAATTACAAGCATTTTAAGAGTGGGCCTAGTGCCAGGAAAAAAACAAGTTTCACCCGCGCATCGCCCTTCCCCTCTCCAATACGCCGTGTCGTCGCGAGTAAGTTAGAAGCTACGATCACTCAAGGTCATCGTTCCCCGAAATCCAGTATATGAAAACATTCAGATTAATTCAATTCACACACAACACCACCTGACCCCAAACTAAGCAAAGCTAGTACGATGGTGGCCAGATAGCTGATATAATACTTTTATAGTTTTAAATACATTCTTATTATACATAGAAACGCCCAGACACAATGCAAACATTTGAATTCATCACACAAATATTTGCACTGGGTGGGAATCGAACCCACGACCCTCGGCTTCGCAAGCAGAGCTACTAACCACAAAGCCACAAGGCCAATCGAGTGAGTTATGATAACATAATTGTTTCAATCCACCAATACTGCCAAAAACTACCAGTTTTCATATAACGTCAACCGATCATGCCACAGGCTAAAATGACCCCTCAATCCTCAATCCTGCCAAATTGCAGGAACCTGCCTCATATGGTCACACTGCGCCCAGCACTTTTCGTTTCATGCTTGTCTTGTTGCCGTGCGGTAAATAGTAGGCATTGGATTAACGATTAACGGACTTAGTTAACGTGTCCGTTAACATTTTAAAAAGTTAATCCGTTAATCAAAATGTTAACTTCGTTAATTAACGATTAACGAGTTAATGTCCAATTGCCCAGCTATGGTAGGTTGGTAGGTAACCACATAGGTACGTGTGGTTAATTTTGATGGCATGGGGGGTGGTGGAACGCATTTGCGGAGGAATGGGTAGGTGTAGGTACCAATATTTGCGTAAGCATGGGGAGTGGGGTTATAGCTTTGCTTACCTTTGATGATAAGGGGGGGGGGGATAAATAATTGTGATAATGATTGAACGGCGCCAAAGTTCTGGAAAGGCACAGAATATCCTAATAATCCTATAGGCATAGAATAGATAATATAGATAGAACGGACACTCCCCACCCCCCGCCAATTTCAAGCTTCCTCCCCCTCGCGGACGCGAGGCGGACTCAACGAAGGGTTATTATATCGGACGATAATTTTCTATGAGAATACGACCATGATGCTGTATTATTTAACAAAATGGTACCAAATTTTTCGTCTATTATACGAAACAAGAATAAGAGATTTTTAATTTCATAAGAATTTCTATAAAGATTGAATCATTTTTATAAACTGTGTTAAGCTATTCTGGTTAGAAGTACGCGCCAACACTGAAGTCCTGTGACGAAATTATTAAACTCGTTGTTTTTAAACTGCGGCTTTCGTTGTCAGAATTGAATTGTCAGAATAGTATAGTACAATATAGCACACTTACCCAAAGATTTCTCTTTGGGTAAGTGTACTTAACTAAAAATCAATTCGTACATGGTACCTTTATTATCTCCTATTTTGTTTTAAATCTTCTCCTTTCTGATTGTTGATGAAAGTTATATTTACCTACATTAAAGATCGAACACTAACTAGGTAAGATTGTAAGCCACTTAACACAGGCAGGTGAACACATCACGGGTCACAGCTATTCCATAAAATAATTTAGTAACCCTAGATGACACGCACACATGCGTAAATGTGTTCGAACGACATATGCGTAGTTGTGTGAGTGTAGGTATGTCGACTTCACCGTTTGTTTGGAGTTTAGGCCGAGTGTCCGGGGTGTGCTATAGGCGCTATCTATCAAAATTTATTTGAAATAATGACTGTATTGTCTCGTCAACGTCTCGTTTTAAGTGGTTCTTCTTTATTCATTAAAATTACTTACTATATGGTTACATGCCATTATTGCTATGAATACAAAAGCAAAGCGGCTGGTCTAGTCTCTAGTTGGGAGAACGGCGTCTGCCGATTCGCAGCCCCTGGTTCGAATCTCACGTTCACCCCCTGGCTTCTCTAAATCATGTGCGTAATCTAAACCGGCGTAGGAAAACATCGTGAGGAAACCGACATGTAGGTAACTATGTAGGTAGAACTTTTTGTGGTCATGCTTTATCGACAATTCAACCCGCACTGGGCCAGCGTGGTGGAGTCTCTCTCCTTGCCAGAGAAGGCCCCGAGTCGCAGCTGCAGGAACATTAAATTTTGCGGGCTGCTTACCTATGTGACTCAGAGGCCTAAACTCGCTAATGTGGCGAAACCCAGACGTTTTGATACAGGGTTAATGCAAATAAAAAACAAATCATTTTTAAGGACCTTTATTTTTATAATACCGAATTTTACAAAGCTAAGTCACAATTCCCACCAAAGTTTATCACAGAAAACTGGTAACATTAAAACTAATAGATACTAGGTACAATATTTTTATTTAACCTTATGAGCTAATAGGAAATACTTGAATGTAAGGTATTTTCGTAAATATTTTATTGGCGACGCGCGTTCCAGATCTGTTCCAGTTAGATTGAGCAAATGGGAGCAGCTCACGGTACAGAACTCGCCAGTTCTCGTTCACGAAACGTGTTCCTAAATCGGCTGTAACAATAAAAGACAATCATTTCAAGTTTAATGTCACAAATTTCAGATAACGTATAGAGGGTAAAAAAAATTGGCAGTCATAGGGACCTGCCGATAAGAGGTGAAGACTTATAACATAGAATTGAGAGCTATACATCCCTAATTATTTAAGTTACGGCTGGTATAGTCGGGAGCACGATGACGACCACGGATATCGGGCGACGACCGATCTCATGCGCATCACTGTCTCTTCGAAGTCATGTGCGTAATGCCGCTAACTTAAAAACGGCGAAGGAAAACATCGTAAGGAAACCGACATGTACCTAGAATCTTTCGAGGTGCTGTGCCATACATCAACCTACACTGGGCCAGCGTGGTGGATTATGGCTTTGACTCTCTCCCTGCGAGAAGGCCCCGAGTCCCAAAAGTGGTAAATTTGTGTGGGCTACTTATTTCTTGTAATGTAGCACTATACAGCACCTGTATATCTACAGATGATATACTACTATTATACAATATACATGTCGCTTACGTCAACTCACAAGATTTCCCCTAACCACACCTTCACAAACGCCTTACGTTCCGCAAATTCAGTGCAGTTCCTAGCACTGCACTGCGCTCTTCCCATAATAAAAAAAGATGATTTGCTCTGTAATTTCTCTGGAAACATTGCCCTTCATACCGTTACACAGTATTGTTTGCATATTAGGTACTGCTTGGCGGTAGAATAACTGGCAAATGTGTGGCACTGTAACTTTGAAGGTCAGGTCTGTAGGCGGACTATGCCACTACAAAGTTATGTTAATCACTGTTAAGGTAAACACGGTTACTTTACTGTTCGTTGAGACCTTGTACTAAACTTTTATAGGACAACAACGAAAACTCTGGTATTTTAATAAAGTAGATGTCTATGAATATGTTCATCACTAATGTTCATCATCAGATATTGGGCTCAGAATGATAATGATTAAAGAAGCTTATAAAGGATTGATGGTAGCAACAAAATTAGTTCATTAAATTTGCCTAAATTTCTATCCCTCAGGGAGCACTATCTAGACACGGTATTGTGGCAAGCCGAGTTTACTACTTACACGAAGTGTATATATAGTGACTTATTTGCCTCAGAAAACAGTATGGACTTTCTATAATACCTTAGACTCAATGATATACCTTTATGATTATAGAATTTACTGAAATGAATACTTACTGAGCTCTCTGCTGTTTGGGTTGTCGTTGGTCAGTTTAGAGACCATGTTCCCGACGTCGGGTCTCATGTAAAAGGACTTGATCTTCATGAAAGTCTCATCACCGACCTTCTCTGGAACTCCGTCGAGCTTCCACGTCCATACCAGATCCGCTGTAAGAAAATAATCATAAATATACCTATGAACCTATGCCATTATTGTTTTTAAATTTTCGCGATTTGAACACATTACTTCACAAAGAGTTTACATATACTAGGTACGTATAGAGCCAGAACAAATGATTTACACCGAAAGCACGGGTCTGATCGCTCTTTCCTTGTCGCTCTTGTGGAAGTGTCATAGGTAGGTACTTTTGTCGCGGCACATCACTTTGTTTCCATAGCTACCAAGCCAAAGCCAAGCCATAGCCAAGCTCGATAGGTTTAACTGATGGACGTTGAAGAACTTCACAATCTACCTCCTGGCACCATCAAGAAAGACCCTAATCGCCAACCTACATTCGCCAGATACCTATTCGACTTTCGTTAGTTTACCCGTGCATACCACGTTACATGTGCATTAAATTGCATCGTATATCGGGAAGTCGCGCTTTGCGTGCC
The DNA here is from genome assembly GCA_963693475.1 of Ectropis crepuscularia. Taxonomy (NCBI): domain Eukaryota; kingdom Metazoa; phylum Arthropoda; class Insecta; order Lepidoptera; family Geometridae; genus Ectropis; species Ectropis crepuscularia. The sequence goes on from OY856341.1 coordinate 15,667,126, forward strand.
TCTGCAATGTATGAACCACCTTACCGTATCTCTGGCCAGATGGACAATGTGACTTTACTTTGATTGAACTTTAACTAGATTGTTTTTGGTAAATTGTAAAAATCTTATTATATCGCGTTAAAATGACGTTCCTATACTCTTAGTTTTTTTACTGTTGTAGATTTACACTTCTCACACACAGATCTGGCCGGATGCGACGACGATGCCGTAACCATCGGGAAACCCCATTTGGGCGACGCATTCCACAGCCTAGACGTTCTTTTCACAAATGTAGAGTCAAAACTCTTCGTCCGGGTCTTTGGAACGTCAACTATGAAACGATGTCGCTTTATCAAAAGATGTTTTTTTTTTCTATTTGTAAAATTAGGATTTAATAAATGATTTTTACTTACACATAATGCAACTAAACTTTCCAGTGGCGTTGATTTGGAGCGCGTTGTATTGGCCCTGTCCACTGTACTCGCCCTTCATTGCAATCCTGGGCGCGGTCAAATCGATCTCGATGTTAAGTCGGTCATCATCCGCTCGAACCCTGTGTTAGCATTAGACATGATTTAATTCTAAATATGTTTTATTTTTTAATATAAAATAGAGTGACGAGACAATCAGCTCACGTGCCTGATGGTAAGCAACACGCCTCCCCATAACAGCACAGTGACACGCATCTATTGGAACATGAAGAGTACAAATCGATACCTATCACTGCACTGTGCTCGTCACCCAGAGGTATAATATGTTTTATCTCTATGTCCTGTAACATTGCCCTTCAAACCGGAACACAGTGATGATTTAACATTAGTTCTTAGCGATAGGATAACTAGCAAAGGTGTGGCCCTTTCCACTTCCACCACTACAGAACCGCACTAGTAGGTATGTATCGCATATGTAGTACGAACTTTATACATATACCTAATAGATAGGGTAATAGATATACGTACTGCGCGAATAAATAATCTAGTAATCTGCAGAGAACGCCTGGACAAAGAGTAGCTTCCACAGAGCAGAAAAGCAAATGGCGCTGTGGTGACGAAGTTCTACCGTCAAGCAAATTTAAAATGTAAAGGCCGATTTAAACTGAACGAACATAGAGCTAGAGCTGGAACAAGAGCATTCTTTCTCGATCTTTTAGTGTAAATGAAAGATCGTTCTTAGCGTTTTCCATATTATATATTCCATAGAATCTTTGCGAACGCAAACAAAACAACGAAAGAATGCTCTACGTTTGTTTACACCAAATTAATTTGATACAGTGGGGATAGAATGAGCATTCGCTCGTCTGATGTAAATCGGCCTTAAAATTATCTATTGTGTTGCTCAATGTAAAGCTAGGCAGTGATTTGGGCTCTTATAAGTGAGCACAAGTTCAGAAGCTACTTCTTCGTCTTAGCTCTACCAGACTGAGCTACTTTGGAGCGTAGACGGATTTGGTGGACGCAGATTGTCCGTATGAAAACTTCCAATGACCACGATCCTATGATTGGGAACCAATTGGAGATAGAGAGAGCATTCTGGGCATTATGGGCACCCAATATTATTCCTACTCTCCGCACAAAATATAAAACACGATTTACTCGGTACCGCAAGTAAAACATGCAAAAAGTTAATGGTCGGTACAGTATTAATACAAAGATATTAAGTAATTTTTACACACCTTGCGTCGTGGACTTTAGCACCCTTTACTCCTTCGACGTAAATATCTTTCAAGTGCATTTTTGCAACAATCTGAAAACAATGAGAATATCAAATGTAAATCACGTAATTAAAAAGGCATTGTCTCTTTTCTTGGTACAGTCGTCTCGTGAAAAGCGTCGTCTAAGCAAAATATTTTTTGCAAAATGGCATGGATCTTTTGCCACTACACCTGATAACGTAAAAAATGTTAATTTCATAGCCTAGATGTCATTATCAGAAAAGTAGAGTCAAACCTCTTTGTTCATATCTTTGGAACATCAACCATGAAACTATGTCGCTTTTTCGAGCTATCTCTAGACAGAAAAAAATTGGCAGTCTTAGGAACTGCCGCTAGAAGTGAAAACTTATAACTCAGATTTTAATAGCTTACTTTGTAAATTATGCGGATGAAACCTGAGGGCATGGCCATGAGCATGGCTATCAGGTCATGGTCCCGAATTTACCCGAAGATTTCTTATCATTCCTGAATGTGACGCTAGAATTCAATTCACCCGAAAAATCTGTCTGTGGCACGCCAAAAGAAGTTTTCACTTCAAATAGGTGGTATTAGATCATGCAGACAAGTTGCACACTCTCTGAAGTGTATCCGTTAAAAAATCGATAAGCTAGCAATCATTTTGCGGCGATGTTCAAGACTAAAGTCTTTTTCGCACAAGAGTATCGTTGCTTGTGAGCCTTTGGGCACGTTTCTCGATCGATTCCAGAGCCTCCAGCTGATACTTAGCCGATCCATCACAAAGGTACTCCATACAAGAGCAAATCTGTGCTTGGTGTAACGTGAGCAACTAACTGTCCAGACTTGAAGTACCTTCGCACCAATGTTTTAGGATGTTAGTGTATTGTGACCCTCGGTCACCAATGAAACTGCTTGCGTACGCACAGCACAGCGGTGTGAAAGCTGTCCCTTCGCGGTCGTTTAACTCGTTTTGTCCAAAGTTTCATTGGTTTTGTCCTTATTACAGTTATCAACAAAAATCTTGATAATTTTGAGTTTTCGGAAGAGCAAAACGAAACTTACCTGACTACATTTATCTTAATAACAACTATACCTACACCTTATTTTCTACTGATTAAAGTTTAATATTATTATTTAAATAAATCCTACCGCAGTATAATATAATTAATAGTATAATAGTAGGTACCTATTAGGTACCTGTCATTCCAGGTTTCACGCGGTTTTTTCATTTGTTTCTTGCCTGACATTCGTAAGACCCAAACGAAGAGTTGTGATGGCTCTTTTGTAATACGAATAGCGAATAACGTGAACCTAATTACTTAACGTAGGTACCTACATATTAATTGATGTACACATCACATAGTTTTATTTTTCCTTTTCTATTGTATTAACCTATTGTATTGTATTGCCTTTAATATAAGTATTTTTTTGTTGTTTAGATTATAACTTTAATTCTAAAATTCCTTAGATATGTATATAAAAACTGTTATTGTACCTAAATTAAGAATTCCTTAGATATATTAAACTGTTATTGTAAATTAAGATGTTTGTTTTGGAAATTTTATAAATGTGTAACAAATTTTTAAAATTTCCTTTTAGGCTGAAATTGTGCAGCACCAAACCATAGTATTTTAAGGCCTTATTTGTAACCACAATTTTTGACGAATAAATTATTTTGACTTTTTTTTTACTTTGAGACAGTAAAATGCATTGCCTAAGTGGGTATTTCCCAATTTTGGTATTTTCAAGTCAAAAGTGATTTAGTTTCTTATAGGTAAACGCGCTCCGTCGTAGAGCATATCAGCGACTAATTAAGGGTTAAGTACGTACTTATAACTATTTCCGTATTATAACCTAAGTTTAGACAATACACTACTAGACTACAGGCCCGTGTACAAAATTGATTGGTCATTTCAACCACCAGGAGACCTATGTAGAAGGATAGAAGGGTGGTATAAAATAATAAGATTCGACACTATGCCGTTATTTAAAAGCTATTCAACCGAGTGCAGGTGAAGATAAGGGGGTTGAAACCCTCGATCTTTTCTCTTAGTCGCATGATTCTTGTACGGCGTTGCGGAATAATGGACTAGAAGAGGCATTGAAACTGGTCACCTAGTCACAAGTCTCCTGGTGGTACAAATGACCCATCAATTTTGTACACAGACCTGTAGTCTATTCATTTAGTTTTAATATGCCTGAAAACAAGGAAGAGGACGTATTTTTTTACAAAAAGTGTTGTAGAGCCTTATGATAACCGATGATGGTGACGATGAGACAACAATGAGAAGTTTTAGAAGAAACAAAAATAATTTCAAACTACCTACGTACTAAAAACAAAATTATTTATGAAAACACATAATTTTGATGCTCAAAGGTAACGCTTCCAAGAAATACGTATAATTATTATTTAATAATATTATACGTTACTAGCTGACCCCGCAAACGTTGTTTTGCCTTAGTGAACAACCCTTGTCACTTAGGGGTAAGAAAAATTGCTAGTAGCCGATTCTCATACCTACAGAATATGCATATAAAATTTGGTTAAAATCAGTAAAGCCGTTTCGGAGGAGTAAGGAAACAAACACTGTGACACGAGAATTTTATATATAAGATTTTATCTGTTTCAGAAACAAACACATAATAGGTACCTACTTTGTACTTTTTGGAGGCTTGATTCGATTTAGCTACACGCGAGTGTAGATGGCGATAGTGGGTTTTACAGACATTGTTACTTAATCCTATGGGTACATAAATGTTATGTGAACAGCAGTTTGTTTAATTGTCATGTAGCGTAAAAAATATAGCTAGGTAACCAAAACACAATGTAGTTAAGAGGTACGTCAATCAGAATTGACCAACCATAGATTTAGACAAATAATGTTCGTTTCATGTGGGGTGCGAGGCTTGTGAACCTCCACATGGTGCAACTTGGGCATCACACAAGAACTTGCCTCGGTGGCATCTTGCTGTGTGCTGGCTAATTCAGGCCGGGGAAGGACGAACTTCTGCATGTGAACCTCGCCCTTCGGGAGGTACGCGTAAATGGTCGTTGGGGAAAGACTGAAATAACTTGTAACGTTACTCGGCTCGGTTATATCTGGCCGAGTAACTGTCGAATCATTTCAGAAGGGCGCTCGTTGACTGCGGGTCCACGGACCCAAGGTGGAGCCGCTCGCCAGGGCTTTGGGCTTCAACTCGGCGGCCAAGAGAAGAACCGCGGTTAACCCTAGTCGCGGTCGTAGAAGCGGACGTCTGACTGCCGGCCATCTTTGTCCGGGATGCTCGACAGAGAGAGACCGTGTGAGGTATACATACGTACCCACGGATTACTTACCTATGTGAATGCATTTCCCCCAAAAATGTTCGTTTCAGGTAAAGCGCCATCTACATAGCAACTTTTTTGAATCAATTTATTCGATCGTCTTCAAATACGTCTCATTCCACGTAATGTACCTATCGAATGTACAGATCTTTAGAATGTTCAACGCGGCTTTAGTCATATTTGTTCACGACGTCGACGTACCATTTACCTAGGTGTAATATTTCTTTCAAGGTGTTTTGCAGTCACTCACTCATAATTTCTTACATCAATATCCCTCTTTGATTTTACATTATTATATCAAAATGAGTGATTATCAAAAGAGATAAAAAAATTGCACGATATCTCTTTACTTACAAATGAATGCTCTTATACCAATACAAAAGCAGTTATAAATTTCGTACAATAAATGTTCACTATATTTTATTACTTAACCATCTAGTTTTTCTACTGGTTAATATTATTTATGAAATGATATCATTGACGGATTTTCGTATCCATATTATTTCTAGAACACAATGGCATATTTATACTTGTAATTAGGTACCTATAGCTGAAAAAAATGCAGTTATAATATAAATAAAACATTCTCAAAACTCGTTCATTTACCATTTAACTTGTTCAATTAAAATATAAGTGCACGTTAAAAACTGAGTGTAAACAAAAAAGTAATATACTTTATTAGTAGGTACTTAGGTATGTTAAATTAGGACTTTTTTGTTCCACTACCATAAAATCAGTTAGAACCCGTGTGTCAAGTTTTTTTTTCACACGGCTATAAATAACCATGTTTCTAGAAGTTGGACTATGTATGTGTCTTAATAATAGTGTCCGCTATAGGCGCAGCAAAAAACCCTCAATACATTTATGAATGCTAAATATTATACACTTTACAACGTAGTTATATTAAAACAAATCTAACAGCCGACATCAATTCAACATCAATGCCGACAGCATGGCGGGGCCCAAGCAACCAATGACTTGGGCTGCGCCAGTGATGAACCTCCAGACGACGTAAACTATATCGAAAATAATTAGTACCCAAGTACCCTCTGCATCTGATTTTTGATTCAAATCTCTAGCAAAGCCATCTTAACATATTAGTCGAAGATTATTATTAGTCCACGAGAACGACGATTATCATGCTGTCCAACGTTTATCAGGGAACATAGTAATGAGTCCCCCAAAACAGCTTTATTTTTTTAAGAGACTTGTGGCAATTGGCTTCGGATGATCTTCTACCTACTGACAAAACAGCAATTTCCTAAAGGTCACCTTCTCATTTTATAAACATATTAGATTAGCATAATAACATTGTTTTTTTGACATTTTAATTTACACAACACGCTACACGACAGCCATTATTTTTCTGCCAGAGTAGGTAAGTATGCTAGGATACAACTTGGATGTTTACCAATCTAATGTAATCAGAATTATACGTGTTAGAGTGACTTTACTTACCAAAAACAAAAATATTCTGGCGTTATTTTACAATTTGGTAGGTAATTACACAGTAAGTATTGTGATTAATGTTTTCCGTGAGTAATATACATAATAAGCTCTGCTAAAATGTAATATCAAAGGAATTGTGGTCACGGTCAGTAAGTTCAACTCCGGTTTTGGAAAACGACATATAAGTTAGCGAAACTAACAAAAACATTTTTTTACTCATAAAAAAAATAATAAGACCTTGACGTCGACCATATCAAAATTTATTAGCGAGCCAACAGTGTAACTACGGTTTTGTCGGTTGGCACAAAGTGTACATCGGACAATGCATGTAGAGGTTTGCATTCATCGTTCTACTTTGGGACAAGTTTGTGTTCAAATATGGTCATGTTACGTAAAGATCTTGGCCTAGAAAGCAGCGTAACCTGTACTGCAATTAGGTAGTTAGGGCATTCAAACTTCACCTACCATGAGTAGGCACACTTCGACCCATATGTGTCCCATAGTTGGAGCTCAGATTTGGCCCAAGTCGTATCTAGACCTTTCGGGTCTATTGCAGATTGTTTTGTTAAAATCAAACAAGCTATTTCCCTTGAATGCTTTTCCTTAGGCTTTTGAAACAAAGGATTGACTTGGCTTGTATCATTACTTCCTGTCAGCCAAATAGGTAGGTACATTACGGTAAAAGTTTTGCAAGGTGTGATTTAACAACTGTTAAATCACATCTATCGTATTGAAAATGTGAGCATGATTAAGTAACATTATTTCTTTTTTTTCAGTCATAATTTTTGCAGCAGCAGTTTTAATTAATTAATTAGCTACCTATATCAGAATACATATCAAGATTCACAGTATACATAACTTTAATAATTAATTAGGTACCTATATCAGAATACATATATCAAGATTCACACTATACATAACGTTAAAATTACGTAATAATCAACTCTGTTCTTGAAGGATTAAAAAAAACATACTTTTATTAATTCATAATTGTTTACACCTGTTAATCTGTTAAAGTTAAGGAGTAGGTAATATATGTCAGCCAGTAACAAACCAAATGCTGTAGAGTTTTTTTATTTCACGCTAATTCTACCGGCTACCAACTACCGGTTTGATTTTTTGCATATTTGCATTAATTGCATTTTATGCAATTGACGATGAAGTGATGAAGTTATATACCAAATAATTATATTATAAAACTATAGATACCCATAGCTAGCCAAACATAATAATATATGCGATTATTTACTGCGCTATAGCTGTGGCTATAGGGCCGGGGATGGTTTGCAATCATGCGCGGCTCCAGGGGGGGGGGTCACGGGGGACATGACCCCCCCCAAAATCATACGTGGGGCGCTACTTGTAAAGTCTTTTTTACTCGATTTATTGAATTTCTACTCGTGACCCCCCCCAAAATCTGAGGCTGCGTACTGGTGACCCCCCCCCAAAATTCGAGGCTGGGACCGCGCCTGTTTGCAATGTCGGTATGCATTAAACCTAGCCGCACTTGACATTATTCCTAGTTTTAATCTCATATACAAACATGTAGGTACACTGCATTTTAGATCGCGTACTTGTACTTACAAGGAAAATATTGCACACATTGCATCTAACCTACGTTATAGTATTGTATACTCTATGTACTTTCAAAAACTTTACATGGAAATAAGAGTGCTGTATTTAAAGTCAGAATGGTACAAACGAAAAATTTGGAGCCTAAGCCGAAGCTGTTTTTCAAAATTGGTTCCGCAGTTTAGATTCTTATTGGTATACGTCACAGATTACAGCTTCTGTAATCTGTGGGTATACGCTATTTGGGGAGTCTACAAGTACGACGGATCTTACATATAGGAAATCGTTTCACGCTCAATTTGAAGATTTCCAGATTATATCCATCATAGAACACCGCCTCATGGCATTCCACAGTTTAAGAATGTTTACCACGAAACTAGAGTTAAACCTCGTAGGATCATAACAATATTCGTTAAATGTTTTAGCGCCAACGATGAAAGGATGCCCCTTTTTAGAGCTTGGTATCATGCAAACTAAAAATACAACATTCTAATTGGTAGTTAGAATCAGTATAGCAGTATTTTTCTGGTCTGGAAACCCTAGGTTCCACATCAGTCGTTTAATTCTTACATGGTATTTGTTACCATAAGAACAGCTGCATATACTTACCTAATTATTTTAGAAGCTTCCGCGACGTTGTAAGAACCCCGAACTCATAACTAAGGCTTCAAGCGAAATCTCCGTACTTCGCTTTTGGCTAAAGACATTCGATTCAATGGCGCTAAAGAGTGTTGTGTGGGAAACGTCCACTAATATTTATTTATTCATTTTATTATACATATACATATTTGTTAGCATATCATGTGTACTTATGTGGTAGGTATTTATTATTGTGGTAGGTATATAGAGGTTAGACTCGCTATAGCGACGATATTGTCGACCCATCTTTCTATTACGCGAACAATGCTCTATTTGCTTCGCCTCGGCTGTGAACTCTATAATCTATAATGTTATGTTAACTTTATCCCGACATTTTCAATAATATCAAACCCAAGCAATAACAACTACGTACAGACTAAGCAGCTCGAACATACCTGGTTGTTATTATAGTCGAGTTTCAGCTCCTTTTGGTGGTAGGGATCTATGGGAGGTACCCCTAAGTCCGGGATTCCCTCAGCCAAGGTGACGACTCCTTGCTGAACAGCTTCTACCATACAGTCGTTCACGTCTACAGAATTTCTGGCGCATACTTTTAGGTGCTTGCCTGAAAGATAACAAAAGTTTTTAATAGATTTTACCATAACTACCTAATAATTGTAGAAATAGGGTAATTCTTGTAATTTATTTTTTGTATCTTTTGTTGTCTTGTGTGCACAACAAAGTCTTTCTGTCTATCTGATATCTAAAGACAAATCTAGCAAGTGCTATGCAAAATAAGCATCCTCGTACATATCGAGCTTTTCACACAATAATAGCTACCTACTTATTCACAGAACAGATATCTGTTCTGTGTACTTATTCGTACTTTCGTTACGACACTTTAGTTATATTCGTCAGCTTACCTAATTTCATATTAGCATTTTTTTCTTTATTTACACTTAGCTGGTGAAGTTAACTAAATACGATGTGGTTGTAAACAAAACTAGACTATAAAAAACTAAACTAGATAAATATTGAAGTAAGGTGCAAACGAGTTGTGATTTTAGACTAAATAGCTCAAAGCTTATGTAAGACTATTTAATTTCGAACAACATTCACGTTCAAGGTCGAATAATTTGAGAATTCAATGTCGAATGACTAACAGGAAACCAATATAATACCTACTTGTATATTGTAATAGAATACAAATAAACTTAATTTAAAATTAAGCCGTCTATACAAAGCGTCTCTCATTGCGTGCATTGATACGAAAGCGCACGTGAATCTTAAAAATATATAGGTACTTACAGGTAAGTACGAGTATATTTTTAAACTTAAATTTTCGATCCAATTTTATAAAAATCAACAAGGAAAAGAAATATTATTTTGTAGAATTAGCCATCTACCAATTATTGTACCATTATTGTACTACATTAAGACAAAATCAAACAATTAGATGATATCTAACTTCTTAGTGAAGTTAGATCATTATTATAAGACCAATTTAATTCCAAGACAAAAACCAGCAGTTATAGCTAATTAAATAGGTATCTAAAGAGTGCTCTTTATCGTTTTGATGGTATTATTCAGATTATGATGAAATATATCAAGTTCATCATAAACGTTGGAACAGATACCTATGGTTACTCAGTTCACACATGCGATGCGATTCTACACAAGCTTATGAATCAACTATTAATTAGATGTTAAGGGTAGGTATTTGTGTCGTTTATCATCAGGCACATGTTTTCGACCCGTCACTTTACATAATAAAAAAAACACAACGCACAATACGAAATCGTCCCATTGCCCAAAAAACGAAATTAGCAAATCTTAAAATGTTGAAAATTAGATTCCACAGATTGCAGAATAAGCACTCGCTTCTTTCGAATGAAGTCATGTGAAAATTAGTTAGAATATTTTGTTAGAATAAATAATAAAATATAGGTACCTACATGATTATTTATTCTTACCTAAGTTATGTAGGTAAGTATTTAGATAGCAACCAAACTTTCAAATTTGTTTTTCTTTTCATCGACAAACTTTTATTTTTAACTGTATTTTGAGCCCGAACACAAGACATAAAAAAAAGAAATATTTCACGCAAATCGTAAAATGCTTGAACTTATCTTTCGTGAAGTAATGTGAAATAAGTTTAAAATCTATTTGTAGAACTATCTAGGTGTTATCAAAATTAAATTAAGATAATCTCATCAAAATCAACCGAACAAAATTTAAGACAAATAATTGTGTTAAAACATTTTTTTTAAATTTGTACGAAGCAAACGATTAGACCAACTTACTTAAATCAGGAGCACCTAAACAAGCCACAAACAAAGCCGCTAAGCACACAGCCATACACACTCCACGAAACATGATGGATGATAAAAACAAAGATATCAAACTATTATTTTGGTAAACTACACGACTAGTGCGAGTCAGCAAACGGCATCGTTTGTAGTCTTACAAGCTCCACTGCTTTACTTGAACAGCGATTGCATAAAATACAACCCAATGTCACGTACTGGTTTCGTGAATAGCTAATGGTTGGCCATATTATAAACTTTGATATCACACCCGTCTAACAAATAAAAGGTGCATGTGATGTCAGAGACTGCGAAATCGTTTTTTAGGCAGGAAGCAATGTTTTTAAGACTGTTGCAAATAAGTGTGAGCTTTTGTAAGTCCATATACTTACATGTTATGTTAGTCTATCTACCATCATGTTTTATACGTAGTTATAAGTTGGAATACTAAATGTATCGTTTTGTAATTTTATGTCTACTTAAAGAGAATTTCAAAAACTTAAACAGTTTTTGAAATTTGTAAAACTAGTTACTTTTCGCCCTCTATAACCAAACATACTTATAAAGCAATAATAACCACTCAAAGAACCTTCATCGAATACCATTGGACTTGAGCTCAAATAATTTATTCTCTTGTTGAAATAATTATCATAATATCATCCAATTACTTGATATTGACAAGACAACACATATTTACAAGCTAGACTAGCTGAACCCGCTACTTCGTTCGCGTACGTTGATCTTGCGACCTTATTAGTGCATTCGTAGTACTTACGTATAAATATTTGGATGGGTGGCCATTACACAAACCGAGTGATTTGTTTTTCCACACAAAAATATATTTATTCAAGTTTTGCAACTTCATATTTTATATTTTAAGCAACATCAAACACACTCGTAGTAAGGTTGTGGGGTATCGAACATAGCCGTAGTGTTAAGTTTGTAGGATTTTTATAGGATACATTACGAAGAGTCTGTAGCTGATGTGCGTGATCTGATACTTACCCACTTGTACATTTTTACAGGATGATATCCTAAGTAGTAGGTGATAGACTTATCAGCCGATGTAATATTTGACTCTAAACAATGTGTGTTTCAAATGTCAATATAATTGGTAATGTCATACTGTCGTTAATATTTGTTTCGTTAGGGCCCATGCTTTTTCCGAGGTGATAGGTAGTATATGAGACTATATAAACTATCTGTATTTCAAATTTCAACCAAATCAAACCTTTACATAAAATATACATAATAATACTTACTAAGATAACATTTTATTCAATTTTAGAAAAACAACGTTCTGCTTTGGTTCTGCTTCTGCACCGAAGCTTGTTGAACACTAAATTTAGTACAGTATTTGGATTGAAATAATATCCGAAAAAACAAAAACCGACTTTAATTATTATCATTTCACGTCAACTTACTAATTTCGAGTCAAGTAAAAAGTTCACTCGACTAATTTAAGAAGCTATGACTACGTCGTCCAGATAAATAGATACTGGTGAACAATTCACACACAAAACTTTGGCTTTTTCCACCGCCAATGTCCCAGCACTACTCAAACCGGAGTGGTCTTACACGTGACGATGGCAAAATACCTGACCGCATGAGTTTTTTGCCTTGGAAGTTGAGTCGACCCCTAGTGTGGGACGCAGCTTGTGTCGATACTCTGGCACCATCACTTCTTTGAGAGACACATGGTAAGGCCAGTGCAGCGGCAAATTCAGCTGAGCGTCTCAAACGGCGGAAATATGCAACCCTCGGTAGTGGTTTTGTATTTAAGCCTTTTGGGGTTGAGAGTTGAGACATCGTGCCTGTGAAGGCCGGGAGCTGACTTCATCATCAAAAGCCTTTCCGAGAGCTTTGCCGACGCAACGCGTGACCAAAATGCTAGCGTTTATTTGGCCCAACACATATACATCGCTATTCAGCGTGGTACTGCCGCCAGCATGCTGGGCACGCTTCCGACTGGTAGTGGGCCTGAACATCTTGTCATCCAGTTTTTGTTAATATTCAAAAAACCGCCTCCCTGTTTTCCATATAATATATGTACGTTGTAAAAACGGGACCCTATTACTGAGACTTCGTTGTTCGTCCGTTCGTCTGTCACCAGACTGTATCTGAAGAACGGTGGTAGCTAGAGAGTTGTAATTTTCACAGATGATCTATTCATGTTGTCGCTACAACAACAAATACTACATTACACATTTGCTAATAAATATCAGATTGTGTTTCGTACCATGAGCTGCCATTTTGAAGAAAAACATAAGACAGGTACTGTCATATTATTACCTGACGTTCAACTGACGATAGATGACGGATGACGGATTTGAGTACTGTGTGCCTACCAGGAAAGAGCTTCGAATCCGACTCCGATAAGTCGGAACCTCCGATTACTATTAGACCTTCGTTTCCGACTTCGGCTCCGAAACTTTTAAAACGGAGGTTATAATCGGAGGTAAGGTGTATAAATATTGCAGATAATCCTTTATCGTGGTGGATAGTAAATTAAAATACAAAATCCCAACTTCCTAAATCAATTGCTCGTCAATGTTTATCGTGTCCACGTGTTTGCCAAAAAAAAATACCCAATAAAAATGTATCTCCTGCCACCACTTCTAATCCTGCCTATGCCTCCGACTTCGGTTCCGACTCCGATAAATCAAATTTTAAAACTCCGACTCCGCCTTCGAATCCGATAAAATTACCTCCGTTACATCCCAGCACGTCTACTACGAAAACAAACTCCGAATGATCGCATCCGACCGACAGCTGAATCGGATTGTAGCCTACCACGAAAAACATTCGGATCGATACATTTCGGGTCGGAAGTTATAGACTTAGGTCGGATGAGGGTCGGATCCAACGAAACGGCCGATCTGATCAACCGACCGATTGTCTTTCGTGGTCGGAAACTTCAGAAGTTCGGCCGATATATCGTTTATCGAACTTCGTAGTAGACCTGCTGTTGTTTACATTGTCACAGAATACTTAGAAGTTAGTATGTACCGAACTTATTAATTCCGTTATTATTTAATTTCTATGTTATTTCCGAACCACTCGACCAATAATGCTAAAATTTTGATGAGACTATATTAGAAATGTGTTCTTTCTAACAAAATAAGAATGAACGAAATTGAACAACGCAAACATGAGTTACAACCAAAAACACATTCTGACTTTAACCCCTTTCTGCAAGAAAACCGTGCAGAATTTGGGGATTAAAAGTAGACAGCTACCATCTACTTAGTATGATCTTAAATCATGTCAAGTTTCATTTGAATTGAATCAGTAGTTTCGGCGTGATGTGAGTTCCCTATACACACAGACAGACAGACAGACATGAAAGAAAAAAAATGCAGTTTCGCCATCAGTATCGACTATGGAGTGCCACCAAAATTTTTTTTTCAAAATATCTCCAATGTACAGAATTCGACCCGCTACAGTTTTATTATAAGTATAGATATAGATATGGATAGATAGATAATTATATAGACTTAGGTCGGATGAGGGTCGGATCCAACGAAACGGCCGATCTGATCAACCGACCGATTGTCTTTCGTGGTCGGAAACTTCAAAAGTTCGGCCAATATATCGTTTATCGGATTTCGTAGTAGACCTGCTGTTGTTTACATTGTCACAGAATACTTAGAAGTTAGTATGTACTGAACTTATTAATTCCGTTATTATTTAATTTCTATGTTATTTCCGAACCACACGACCAATAATGCTAAAATTTTGATGAGACTATATTAGAAATGTGTTCTTTCTAACAAAATAAGAATGAACGAAATTGAACAACGCAAACATGAGTTACAACCAAAAACACATTCTGACTTTAACCTCTTTCTGCACAAAAACCGTGCAGAATTTGGGGATTAAAAGTAGACAGCTACCATCTACTTAGTATGATCTTAAATCATGTCAAGTTTCATTTGAATTGAATCAGTAGTTTCGGCGTGATGTGAGTTCCCTATACACACAGACAGACAGACAGACAGACAGACAGACAGACATGAAAGAAAAAAAATGCAGTTTCGCCATCAGTATCGACTATGGAGTGCCCCCAAAATTTTTTTTTTACAATATCTTCAATGTACAGAATTCGACCCGCTACAGTTTTATTATAAGTATAGATATATATATTATATTATAATAATTAATATATTACAAATGATTGTTTAGTTAAACTTGTTGACATTATTATTTTAGTATTATAATTATTTAAAAAGAGTTTTGAGTTTTATTTAAAAAGATATAGATGTTCTAAATATGGAGCTTTTTTTAAAAAAGAAAACAATTAACTAAAAGCCGGGTCACGAAGAGGCGATCTGATAGCGATAGCGATCCGGATCGTATCCGAGTATGGGATCGCGCTCGCTTGCTGTGTGTCAGGTTGCATACAAATTCGAACATTACAAAAAATCCCGTCTCGGATCGCTATCGCTATCGGATCGCCTCTGTGTGACCCGACTTTTAAACAACTAAACCCCGAATAACCCACCCCGAACTGCTCCCGGTGCAAAGGTGCCCATGACACTCGCCGCGTTCCCACGTTGAATAGCAATGGCCAACCTTTGCTCCAGGAACGATCCGGAGCGGGAGTCACCAGTAATCTCCCGGAGCCTGCGTCCTAACTCCAAAAGGAACCCCTAAGTCTCCGCCCCCAACAACCCAGGGTCTCCACGGCGACTGGTACAAACTCGTACATCGGTACCAGTGCGCTGTAATTTACCTTCTTCCTCTCAGCAGCATCCTTCGCAGCCTCTGACGGCGAGTGAACAGTGCGACCCAAGTGGCTGGCGTTCTTCCAAGACACTAGGGTCAGCTCGTCCGGTCTCTTGCCGTCCAATCTACACGCTTGAGTCCCGGGGGCTCAAGCGTGCAAGGAACACCCGCCGATACAAAAGCTCTCTGAACTACGTCGTTGAGAGCATGGTGACGCGAGAACCTTCCTGGGCACCGTCGACAACCCATAGCGTGATGACCATCGGGTTCAGCTATGGATCCGCAGGTGCATATATGGGGTTCAGACACCTTACAGCCCAGGCGAAGAGCCACCGCCACGCGCAGCGAGTTGTCTTCTAATAAGGTGCCCAGGTGAGGAGACGGTACCGCGTGCAACCATGTCCTAGATTCTGGCTGCGAGACTGCCGGGAGTCTGGCCATACCCGCCCTCGTGGCACACGACAATAGCTGTCCCTGGATCCGCCTAGCCCCAACAATATCCCACTCTCGCTGGACACGAGACTTCACCGGAACCGATCGGAGGACACTCTAAGCTATCAAAGCATCAGATGCATAAGGCAAACTTTCCTCGCCGCCATTTGAATTAAGGATAGCAGCGACAAGGTCAGCAACCCTATGCGCCGACGCAAGAAAACCCGGGAAGCCAACGTCCCGCGCGCAACGCAAGCCAAGACGTATGGGGGGATACGAGATCGGAAGAGCTGCCTGCAACTATTGATGGAAATTTTGAATTGAACAAGGTTTTTGTTTTTTCTGAGAAAATGTAATGATAAGAAAATATAATTATTACGATTAGATGTTGTTTTGATGATTTAATTATGCCACCGAGAGAAACAGTGAGGATTAAATGTCGAACAATTGTAGTTATTTATTGAAATATAGAAACAAAATGGAGTTTTATTGTCGATATATTTGTCGGTTGACCGCCGCCTAATTGTACTATGGAGCACACTTATAAGAAACAGAAAACTAAAATTCATCTTCACAAATCAACATTCCAAGAAATAATTAGAGCGTATTTTTTTACCTTTCTGACAAGGCTAACATAAATTATGTAACTTGAATAATGAGATAATTTATTACCATTTACCGCACACAATGATGGCAATCTCACCATGCCTTCGAAGGCTAACAAGGCGAACCTGCCTATTTTAGAACAGTTAGACGTAAATTGTTTCTATTTATAACAGCAAAAGTATAAAGGTGTCATTTAAGTATCTGCAAATAATTACCTACGTATACCTACATAGTTAGTTAGTTAGTTAGTTTAGCGGGGCCTTTTCCGCACCTAGCCTCTTTATTGGGCCATTGTACGTGTCTCATACTTCCCTTTACTCCAACCAGCCCAGGCTGTCCCAGAAGGCAAGCATCCTGTTAAGGTTGCGACAGGCATCCGGAACAGACGATGGAGATTGGAGGAATTCTGCCCGTTGATCTGCCACACTGCTGCACTCCACAAGTACATGCTGTGGCGTTTCTTCTTCCTCCATGCATCCTCTGCATAGAGGACTGTCTGTTACACCTATGGTATATAAGTGCTTATTTAGGGGACAGTGACCAGTTATTATACCTATAACTTTACGAATTTTGTCCCTGTTTAGTCTGATGAGGTTGCGGGCAAGCTTTTTAGATGCTTCCGGAATAGCATTCTTTGTTTGCCTGCATCCTTCATTGTTATTCCATTCAGTTAAATGGGCTTCTTCGGTATTTCTACGCAGCCATGTTTTTATTTGAGCCTGGGGTATAGGCATAAGTGGTTCCGGTCCATGTACCTTTGTCTTTGCTCCCCTTTTGGCCAGCTCATCTGCTGCGTCATTACCTAGTGAGTCGCTGTGTCCTTTAATCCATTGGAGGGTTACTTTGTTCGCACCCGCTATGGATTGGAGTGCATTGTGGCATTCCAGTATAAGGACAGAGGTTATAGTATTGTTTTTAAGGGCTTGAAGCACGGAGGCGCTGTCGGAGACAATTTTAATGTTTAGGTCTCCAACATCTCTGGCTGCAACTGCCTGTGCTGCCCTGGTGATGCCGATACATTCAGCTTGAAATATTGTGTTTAAGTTGCTTAAGGTGTTTGATATCCTTATGTTTAAGTCATTTGAGAAGACACCAGCTCCTGTACCGCATGCGGTTTTGGAGCCATCAGTATATATCCTAACTTCTCTGCTGCCAGAGCTATCTTTCGATTCTGCATTGAGTTGGATATTGTATCTACGATCAAAGACATGTTGGCATATTATTCTATCCATGGGTGCCTCAAGAAGCGGTATGTCTTCCATAACCCGTTGTAGAACTTTTGAGTGTCGTGTTTCAATGTTCTGTTTCCACAGTCCGTTTGCTCTTAGTCTTAGGGCGGCTGCCGTGGCCTCCTCCTGTATGACTAGATGTAGAGGTCTCAGGTTCAAGAGATACTCTAATGCGGCTGATGGGGTGGTTTTCATACATCCAGTAGCTGTTACACTCGCTAGGCGTTGTAGACTCTGGAGTTTATCTTTCGCTGTGGTCAGTTGTGTTCTGGGCCACCACACAACTGATCCATAGGTCAGAGAGGGCCTGATAACTGATGTGTATAACCACAGTGTGATTTTTGGATTGAGACCCCATTTCTTTCCAACAAGTCTCCGGCATTGCCAAAAAGTCATGCAGGCCCTCTTTATTTTTGTATCGACATGGCTCGCCCAGTTCAATTTGTTGTCAAGAGTGACACCCAGATATTTCACTTCAGATGATAGGGAGAGTTTGGTGTTAAATAGTTTTGGTAGTTGCAGTTCTGGTAACTTCCTTTTGTTGGTGAAAAGAATAAGTTCTGTTTTTCTTGGATTTACTGACAGTTGATGTTCGTCACACCATTTTTCTACAATCTGAAGCGCTGAACGCATAACTTTACATAGCATGTTTTCCGCGCTCCCGCTTATCAGAATTGTAATGTCATCCGCATAACCAATAGTAGTGTATCCTTTCTCGTTGAGTGCCTTTAGAAGGCTGTCCACTACTATGTTCCATAATAGTGGTGATAGGACACCCCCCTGGGGGCACCCCTTGACTACTTTTGCTCTTGTAGTAGTATTCATCACTATCTGAACCGCCCTCTTGCTGACCAGTTCGGTAATCCAGTTCCTAATGACTGGTTCCACTTTGAGTCTTCGGAGGGCGTGGTTTATGCTGTTGTGCATGGTTTTATCAAAAGCGCCTTCTATATCTATAAAGGCGGCAAGTGTTGAAAGCTTGTTTGCGGTAGCCGATTCTATTTTATGTACTACCATGTGTAGTGCCGACTCTGTGGATCTGCCTTTCCTGTAAGCGTGCTGCTGAGGATGCAGTTGTTTGTGCTTTAGTGCTCCGTCCCTTAGGTATCGGTCCACTAACCTTTCTAGTGTTTTTAAAAGGAATGACGTTAGACTGATGGGCCTATACATATGGGACGTATACCTACATATGGGACGTATACCTACATATGAAGACATCTAGATTATTTTGTACATACTTACTATTATATATTTTATCTTACTGATATTATAAATGTCAATGTTTTGATGTATGTTGCTCTACGTCACGTCATGATGTATGAACGTGATTAACTATTCTATGCCGTGGGTCTACTGCCTAACGCCTTACTAAATCTACTTTGGCTTTGGTGTTGCTGTCTCTATCATTTCAAGCGAAAAGAAACGAGAGAGCGATATCAAAGCTAAGACAGTTTTAGTTAGGCGCTAGACTATCCGGGGGTCTACCGCCTAACGAAAAACGCTTTGACGCTTTGGCATTGCCGTCTCTTTCATCTCAAGCGAGAAGAAAAGAGACAACAACGTCAAAGCGTCAAAGCGTTTTTCGTTAGGCGGTCGAGGTGCCGATCATTCTGAAATTTGGAACACAGGTTGTTATAGTCTGGTAGAACACATAGGGTACGTTTTTTTCCCGGTAAAACGGAACGGGAACTAAGCGAGTAACACTTACAAAACAAACAAAACTTAGTGGGTAATTTACAATGCATTGTGCTAATAATTTACTTCCTTGAATGAAATGATTTTTCATCTTATTGTTTCTTTTAATCTATATCTATATCTATACTTATAATAAAACTGTAGCGGGTCGAATTCTGTACATTGAAGATATTGTAAAAAAAAAATTTTGGGGGCACTCCATAGTCGATACTGATGGCGAAACTGCATTTTTTTTCTTTCATGTCTGTCTGTCTGTCTGTCTGTCTGTGTGTATAGGGAACTCACATCACGCCGAAACTACTGATTCAATTCAAATGAAACTTGACATGATTTAAGATCATACTAAGTAGATGGTAGCTGTCTACTTTTAATCCCCAAATTCTGCACGGTTTTTGTGCAGAAAGAGGTTAAAGTCAGAATGTGTTTTTGGTTGTAACTCATGTTTGCGTTGTTCAATTTCGTTCATTCTTATTTTGTTAGAAAGAACACATTTCTAATATAGTCTCATCAAAATTTTAGCATTATTGGTCGTGTGGTTCGGAAATAACATAGAAATTAAATAATAACGGAATTAATAAGTTCAGTACATACTAACTTCTAAGTATTCTGTGACAATGTAAACAACAGCAGGTCTACTACGAAATCCGATAAACGATATATTGGCCGAACTTTTGAAGTTTCCGACCACGAAAGACAATCGGTCGGTTGATCAGATCGGCCGTTTCGTTGGATCCGACCCTCATCCGACCTAAGTCTATATAATTATCTATCTATCCATATCTATATCTATACTTATAATAAAACTGTAGCGGGTCGAATTCTGTACATTGGAGATATTTTGAAAAAAAAATTTTGGTGGCACTCCATAGTCGATACTGATGGCGAAACTGCATTTTTTTTCTTTCATGTCTGTCTGTCTGTCTGTGTGTATAGGGAACTCACATCACGCCGAAACTACTGATTCAATTCAAATGAAACTTGACATGATTTAAGATCATACTAAGTAGATGGTAGCTGTCTACTTTTAATCCCCAAATTCTGCACGGTTTTCTTGCAGAAAGGGGTTAAAGTCAGAATGTGTTTTTGGTTGTAACTCATGTTTGCGTTGTTCAATTTCGTTCATTCTTATTTTGTTAGAAAGAACACATTTCTAATATAGTCTCATCAAAATTTTAGCATTATTGGTCGAGTGGTTCGGAAATAACATAGAAATTAAATAATAACGGAATTAATAAGTTCGGTACATACTAACTTCTAAGTATTCTGTGACAATGTAAACAACAGCAGGTCTACTACGAAGTTCGATAAACGATATATCGGCCGAACTTCTGAAGTTTCCGACCACGAAAGACAATCGGTCGGTTGATCAGATCGGCCGTTTCGTTGGATCCGACCCTCATCCGACCTAAGTCTATAACTTCCGACCCGAAATGTATCGACCCGAATGTTTTTCGTGGTAGGCTACAATCCGATTCAGCTGTCGGTCGGATGCGATCATTCGGAGTTTGTTTTCGTAGTAGACGTGCTGGGATGTAACGGAGGTAATTTTATCGGATTCGAAGGCGGAGTCGGAGTTTTAAAATTTGATTTATCGGAGTCGGAACCGAAGTCGGAGGCATAGGCAGGATTAGAAGTGGTGGCAGGAGATACATTTTTATTGGGTATTTTTTTTTGGCAAACACGTGGACACGATAAACATTGACGAGCAATTGATTTAGGAAGTTGGGATTTTGTATTTTAATTTACTATCCACCACGATAAAGGATTATCTGCAATATTTATACACCTTACCTCCGATTATAACCTCCGTTTTAAAAGTTTCGGAGCCGAAGTCGGAAACGAAGGTCTAATAGTAATCGGAGGTTCCGACTTATCGGAGTCGGATTCGAAGCTCTTTCCTGGTAGGCACACAGTACTCAAATCCGTCATCCGTCATCTATCGTCAGTTGAACGTCAGGTAATAATATGACAGTACCTGTCTTATGTTTTTCTTCAAAATGGCAGCTCATGGTACGAAACACAATCTGATATTTATTAGCAAATGTGTAATGTAGTATTTGTTGTTGTAGCGACAACATGAATAGATCATCTGTGAAAATTACAACTCTCTAGCTACCACCGTTCTTCAGATACAGTCTGGTGACAGACGAACGGACGAACAACGAAGTCTCAGTAATAGGGTCCCGTTTTTACAACGTACATATATTATATGGAAAACAGGGAGGCGGTTTTTTGAATATTAACAAAAACTGGATGACAAGATGTTCAGGCCCACTACCAGTCGGAAGCGTGCCCAGCATGCTGGCGGCAGTACCACGCTGAATAGCGATGTATATGTGTTGGGCCAAATAAACGCTAGCATTTTGGTCACGCGTTGCGTCGGCAAAGCTCTCGGAAAGGCTTTTGATGATGAAGTCAGCTCCCGGCCTTCACAGGCACGATGTCTCAACTCTCAACCCCAAAAGGCTTAAATACAAAACCACTACCGAGGGTTGCATATTTCCGCCGTTTGAGACGCTCAGCTGAATTTGCCGCTGCACTGGCCTTACCATGTGTCTCTCAAAGAAGTGATGGTGCCAGAGTATCGACACAAGCTGCGTCCCACACTAGGGGTCGACTCAACTTCCAAGGCAAAAAACTCATGCGGTCAGGTATTTTGCCATCGTCACGTGTAAGACCACTCCGGTTTGAGTAGTGCTGGGACATTGGCGGTGGAAAAAGCCAAAGTTTTGTGTGTGAATTGTTCACCAGTATCTATTTATCTGGACGACGTAGTCATAGCTTCTTAAATTAGTCGAGTGAACTTTTTACTTGACTCGAAATTAGTAAGTTGACGTGAAATGATAATAATTAAAGTCGGTTTTTGTTTTTTCGGATATTATTTCAATCCAAATACTGTACTAAATTTAGTGTTCAACAAGCTTCGGTGCAGAAGCAGAACCAAAGCAGAACGTTGTTTTTCTAAAATTGAATAAAATGTTATCTTAGTAAGTATTATTATGTATATTTTATGTAAAGGTTTGATTTGGTTGAAATTTGAAATACAGATAGTTTATATAGTCTCATATACTACCTATCACCTCGGAAAAAGCATGGGCCCTAACGAAACAAATATTAACGACAGTATGACATTACCAATTATATTGACATTTGAAACACACATTGTTTAGAGTCAAATATTACATCGGCTGATAAGTCTATCACCTACTACTTAGGATATCATCCTGTAAAAATGTACAAGTGGGTAAGTATCAGATCACGCACATCAGCTACAGACTCTTCGTAATGTATCCTATAAAAATCCTACAAACTTAACACTACGGCTATGTTCGATACCCCACAACCTTACTACGAGTGTGTTTGATGTTGCTTAAAATATAAAATATGAAGTTGCAAAACTTGAATAAATATATTTTTGTGTGGAAAAACAAATCACTCGGTTTGTGTAATGGCCACCCATCCAAATATTTGTACGTAAGTACTACGAATGCACTAATAAGGTCGCAAGATCAACGTATGCGAACGAAGTAGCGGGTTCAGCTAGTATAATATCTATACTTCTATACTAATATTATAAAGCTGAAGAGTTTGTTTGTTTGTTTGTTTGTTTGTTTGTTTGTTTGTTTGAACGCTAGGATCTCGGAAACTACTGGAGCGATACGAAAGATTCTTTTTCTGTTGGATACTCCATTTATCGAGGAAGGCCATAGGGTATATAACTT
Organism: Ectropis crepuscularia; assembly: GCA_963693475.1. NCBI lineage: Eukaryota > Metazoa > Arthropoda > Insecta > Lepidoptera > Geometridae > Ectropis > Ectropis crepuscularia. The sequence goes on from OY856341.1 coordinate 15,690,417, forward strand.
TACGCTACTATTAATAGGTACGGAGTATGAGTGAAGAATGTAAAGAAAACGGGGAAAAATATTTCTCTTCGAGAGCTTTAGTTCCGTGAATTTAAATTCTCTTTGGTCGCTGAAGTCTGTGACGGCGCGTGTCTACATTTGAAGTTTGTGTCATTTGAAGTAATCAAATTTGTTCTACAACAATGCATTGTTGCTTATTTACGTATTTTTAGGGTTCCGTAAAACGTAATAAAGTGGCCAGCAATGGATATTTTAGTATGGATTTTCCTCAAATAGACGCGGGTGAAACCGCGGGGCACAGCTAGTAAAATTATAAAGCTGAAGAGTTTGTTTGTTTGAACGCTAGGATCTCGGAAACTACTGAACCGATACGAAAGATTATTTTTTTGTTGGATACTCCATTTATCGAGGAAGGCTATAGGGTATATAACATTACGCTACTATCAATAGGTACGGAGTATGAGTGAAGAATGTAAAGAAAACGGGGAAAAATATTTCTCTTCGAGAGCTTTAGTTCCGTGAATTTAAATTCTCTTTGGTCGCTGAAGTCTGTGACGGCGCGTGTCTACATTTGAAGTTTGTGTCATTAGTGCAGGCGCAGGCTAGAGGTAGTTGAGTATGCAAAATGTGAGTAGGTACCGAATTTCGTCAACAGATTTGATTGAAGAAAAGGTCAAAGATTAATAATGTGGATCTTGCCGGTTAATTTTTTGGTCCATTTTATTTTTACCCCCTCTACTCTTATTCGTAAAGGGAATGTATTGAGTACATGATATAAAACCATTTTAACTATAATTTCCGTAATAATTTATAGTTTGTTCTAATAGTAAAAGTGAGGATGGATTCTTAAATAATAAAAATAAAGTGGCCAAGTGCGAGTTGGAGTCGCCCATGAAGGGTTCCGTTGCAGCAAGTAACATAATATACATAGTACACATAATTCTTGTAGTTCGTTGTAACTTTGATCGAAGTTTTAATAATAGTGTATTTATGACGTACTAAAAAAACTACTCATCAGATCGAATTCAAACCAATTTTCGTTGGTAGTTTGCATGGTAATGTACATCATATATTTTTTTTAGTTTTTTCATTCTCTTAATTTAGAAGTTAGACACACATTTTACCACTTTGGAAGTGTCTCTCGCGCAAATCATTCAGTGTAGACAAAAACTATTTTAGAAACCTCAACATAATTTTTGAAGACCTATCGATAGACACCCCACACGTGTAGGTTTGATGAAAAAAAATTTTTTGAGTTTCAGTTCTCAGTATGGGGGACAACCTTGATTTTTTTTTCTTTTTTTTTTTATAAATCTTAATGCGGTTCACAGTATACATCTACTTACCAAGTTTCAACAGTGTAGTTCTCATAGTTTCGGCAAAAAGTGGCTGTGACACACGGACGGACAGACAGACAGACATGACGAATCTATAAGGGTTCCGTTTTTATGTTTATCGGAACCCTAAAAACGATAAAGCACAAAAATATTATTGTTCTTTATTACTAATGTCGTAATGTCATACTGGCTGGTTCTGTGCCTTTGTTTAAAAAAAAACGCTGATGCGCGCGCATTGTTAATCTGTGAACAAGAAATAAGTCAGCCAATGGGAAATGCTGGAAGGGCGTGGCCTGACTGACCATCATGGCATGGCCATCTAGAAATGCGTGAGCCAATGGGAAACGCCGACGTATTTCTAGATGGCCATGCCATGATGGCCAGGCCACGCCCTCCAGTTACAGTCGTGAAGTTTCCAAAGTAAGCTATCAAATTCTGAGTAATAAGTTTTCACTTCTATCAGCAGTTCATATGACTGCCAATTTTTTTATAAGAAAATATCATCAGAATCTATCAATTTCGTAATTTCGACCTGTACGGGGGTGAAATTGGGGTTGAAATGGGGGATGAATGTCGATATGGAAGTTCCCAACCGTTGCAGATAAAACCATGAAACTTTGTATATATACACTTGACATGTGTGTTCTGGCAATTTTGTAATTTCGAACTGTATAGGAATGAAATAGGGATTGAAATGGGGGATGAAAATGTATATGGAAGCTCCCAATCATTGAAGATAAAACCATGAAACTCTGTATACAGGGTGTTTGGTCTAGGGTTAGACAAACCGAATGGGTGTGTGCGGTGACCTATTTAGAAAATACAAGTTGGCCAAAAAAAATCCCAGACGCCCACATTTTTTTTGGTTGGTATTTATGTGTTTTTTTTATTTTTACCGAAATTAAACCTCTTAAACCCCACAACTTAAAAAAAAAAGTGTTTCAGATCGGATCTTTTTATTTGAATTTGGTCTCGGATACATTCTCGGGCTGTATAAGGCAAAATTAGAAGCAAATAAGGGCTAAATAATTTGTTCAGAGCTCATAGAGTGTAAACATGAAAGAAAATTTGCCTAAAAGGTCCACTTTGACTCGATCTAATAAAAAAAATAAAAATATCCATGGAATTCAAATACATTTAAAAACATCTCTAGTTATTCCTTATTACAACGGTATCGTACATTAGTACAAAATCTATCACTTTGTGAAAAAAACCTTATGTAATGAAAAATTAACTTTGACTAACGTATTTTTCGTACCTAATAAATACGAAGTAAAGAACTTGTTAACGGTCAAGACAATGCAAATTATTTCTAAAGGTTTATAAAAGTAGCACTCAAGGTCAGATAAGGCAGGCTTTTGTTAAGTTCGTCTGTCTCTTTCTATCGAAGAATGCTATACAATTACAAACACCACTGAGATTGCAATCCCTGCGGGCACGGCAGGGATTGCTTTGTTTAGTTTAGTCGAGATTTGGCTGCCCTTGCAGTGAATCGTGTCCGAGTTATTGTGATCCATTTCATTATTATTATTTGTGAATTGTTAATTTTGTTTTGAGTTTTGTTAAGTTTGTTCTGGAGTGTTTTTGGACTGTATGATTTTTATCTAGTAATTACCATGGCTGGATTCAGCTACGAAGAATACGCTGACATTGTTTTTGAGTATGGCCGTGCCAATGGAAATGGTCGAGCAGCAAAAAGAAATTACGAACAGTTGTATCCTGAACGACGTGTGCCACATCACAGCACGTTTGCAAACACTTTTCGAAGACTACGAGAAACTGGAACGCTAAATTTTAGAGAACCTACGTCTAGTGGGATGCGGCATGGTGCAGCTATAGACGAAAACATTTTGGAAGCATTTGACGCAGATCCTACTGTCAGCATACGAAAAGTGGCTAGCAACTTGGGAGTATCCAACTGGAAAGTGTGGTCAGTGGTGAAAGCAGATAACAGATATGCTTTTCACTACACTCCAGTGCAAGGTAAGAATGTAGCTATGACTTTTTAATCACAGGTGTTCCATAACTTAAATGACTTAATGCAGTTTTAAACAATAATTCTGGGTTTTCAGGTTTGGTAGAAGGGGACGAAGAGAAAAGAATGCAGTTCTGCCGTTTTCTTATGCATACTGATGTAGATCAGCAATTTTTAAAAAGTATCTTGTGGACCGACGAGTCAAAGTTTACAAGGGAGGGAATATTTAATCAGCATAACTTGCACAATTGGCAACCCAAAGGACAAAATCCACGCAAGACCCGGGAAACATCACACCAAACCCGATTTTCGGTAAACGTCTGGGCTGGTGTGATTGGCAGCCACCTGATTGGACCCCATTATTTGCCAGACATTCTTAACGGGGATAACTACCTAGAGTTCCTCCAAAACGACCTGGTTGAACTGGTTTGTGACTTGCCGATATACGAAGAATACCGCCCCATGATTTTTCAGCAAGATGGCTGCCCGGCGCACTACTCGTCGTCTGTACGCGAGTACCTGGACAATGTGTTCCCCAACACGTGGATCGGAAGACGTGGCCCCATCGAGTGGCCCGCACGTTCCCCAGACCTTACACCACTTGATTTCTTTGTCTGGGGACGTGCCAAAGAATTGGTGTACGAAGTCCAAATAAGCACCAAAGAACAACTTATTGAGCGAATCGACGCAGCTTTTGCGAAGATGAAAGAGGAGATGAGGTTAAAAACTACGACTGTAGAAATCCGACGAAGATGTCGGGCATGCATAGCGAATAGGGGAGCTGTTTTTGAACAAAACTTGTAATTATTGAAAAATAAAATTGATTATTTTTCCCATCATTGTTTTTGTTTCATTTTCCCTTACATAAGATTTTTTCACAAAGTGATAGAGTTTTGTACTAATGTAGGATACCGTTGTATTAAGGAATAACTAGAGATGTTTTTAAAAGTATTTGAACTCCATGGATATTTATTTTTATTTTATTAGATTGAGTCAAAGTTTACCTTTTAGGCAAATTTTCTTTCATTTTTACACTCTATGAGCTCTGAACGAATTATTTAGTCCTTATTTGCTTCTTATTTTGCCTTCTACAGCCCGAGAATGTATCCGAGACCAAATTCAAATAAAAAGACCCCATCTGAAACAGTTTTTTTTTAAGTTGTGGGGTTTAATAGGTTTAATTTCGGTAAAAATAAAAAAAACACATAAATACCAACCAAAAAAAATGTGGGCGTCTGGGATTTTTTTTGGCCAACTTGTATTTTCTAAATAGGTCACCGAACACACCCATTCGGTTTGTCTAACCCTAGACCAAACACCCTGTATAGGCACTTGACACGAAGCAAATAAATGTTTGTTCTAGCAATTTTGTAATTTCGAACTATACGGGGATGAAATTGGGGTTGAAATGGGGGATGAATGTCAATATGGAAGTTCCCAGTCGTTGAAGATAAAACCATGAAACTTTGTATATAGACACTTGACATGAAGCAAACGAATGTTTGTTCTGGCAATTTTATAATTTCGAACTGTACCTATAGGGATGAAATTGGGATTGAAATGGGGGATGAAAATATATATGGAAGCTCCCAATCGTTGAAGAAAAAACCATGAAACTCTGTATATAGGCACTTGACACAAAGCAAATAAATGTTTGTTCTAGCAATTTTTTAATTTCGAAATGTATAGGGATGAAAGTGGTATTGAAATGGGGGATGAAAGTATATGTGGAACCTCCCAATCGTTGAAGATAAACCCATGAAACTCTGTATATAGGCACTTGTCACGAAGCAAATAAATGTTTGTTCTAGCAATTTTGAAATTTCGAACTGTATGGGGATGAAATTGGAGTTCAAATGGGGGACGAATGTCTCTTAGACTTTCAAACCTAAACAACTGAACAGATTTTGATGAAATTGTATAAAATTGTTTTATTATAAGCTGTTTTTAGTAACCATAAATGTGTCTGGGTATACAAATAAGTACTGCCCGAGTTACCTTAGTATTTATTTCGCGCGGACGAAGTCGCGGGTAACAGCTAGTATGTTATAAAACGTCGTATGACATACGTGTGCTTTGATAATTACACCCTCTGCTAATTATAGCAATATCGCCTCGGCTGTAATTATCAACTTAGCGCACTAATTATATCATAATGTACTATTATATCATGTACTCAATACATTCCCTTTACGAATAAGAGTAGAGGGGTTAAAAATAAAATGGACCAAAAAATGGTCCGGCAAGATCCACATTCTTAATCTACTCAAATCTGTTGACGAAATTCGGTACTCACATTTTGCAAACTCAACTACCTCTAGCGCCCGGTCTACATTTGAAGTAATCAAATTTGTTCTACAACAATGCATTGTTGCTTATTTACGTATTTTTAGGGTTCCGTAAAACGTAATAAAGTGGCCAGCAATGGATATTTTAGTATGGATTTTCCTCAAATAGACGCGGGTGAAACCGCGGGGCACAGCTAGTGTACTAATAAGGTCGCAAGATCAACGTACGCGAACGAAGTAGCGGGTTCAGCTAGTTTGTAATATAAAATTAAACTCAGACACACGATTTTTTTAAATCTTAATGTCATCCAGATAAAGGTAAACAAATTTTAGTTTTTTGTTGATATTTCAATAACCAATGTATCGATTTCAATACATTTTATATGGTACCATCTCTAAACTATGACTCTTTTTTGATCCCATAACTAGATACAATAATCACGTAGGTATGGTAGGTAGGTAGAAAATATTTAGGTAGGTAGGCTACCTAAAAATTGTGCTTTGTGCATCTCACGTTTTTAATTCACCTACAATTTTAAATGGTGATTAATTGAATTTGGTTGTGAGGTCAATTAGCTCCTTGACACTGAAAACTATAATAACGCGGAATAGACAATATTAATGGATCGCTTTTAATTGGTCTACTCGTTCTAATGGAAGGCCAAGGCGTCTAGGCGTCATCGATAAAGTTTTTAGGTAGATTTTATTAGTTTTTGATACAATGTAGTGACGAGACGAGGCTTGTTCATTGGAATGATACAGTCAACACTCAACATATAAATAACTAGCAGCGCCCTTCGGTGTTACCCGCGTAGTTCCCGTTCCTGTTGATTTTTCGGGATAATAGCCTATGTGTTCTTCCAGACTATAATCTATCTGTGTTCCAAATTTCAGCCCGATCCGTTCATACGTTAGGACGTGATTGAGCAACAAACATCCAAACATCCATACATTGACATTTATAATATTAGTAGGATTATTTTTCCAAATTTTTTTTTTTTTTTTTTAACTTCTATAGGTTTACACTTGACCGCCATCTCGCCTGATGTTAAGCGACGATGCGGTCTACGATGGAGCGTGTTTACCTAGAAAAAACCGATTCACTCTCGATTTGAAGACACAAAGATTGTAACCATCGGGGAAAACCCACTCAGGCAACGCGTTCCACAGCTTAGACGTTCTTATCACAAAAGTAGAGTCGAATCTCTTCGTTCGTGTCTTTGGAACATCAACCATGAAACGATGTCGCTTTTTCGAGCTACGAGCATTCCGATAGAAAAAAGGGCAAGGTGGTATCAGATCATGCAAATCAGTCGCACACTTTCCGAAGTGTATCCGATAAAAAACCGATAGGCTAGCAATTTTTCGGCGATGTTCAAGACTTTGAAGTCTTTTTCGCACAAGAGTGTCGTTGCCTATGAGCCTTTTGGCACGTCTCTCTATCGATTCCAGAGCCTCCAGCTGATACTTAGCCGATCCATCCCAAAGGTGCGAACAGTACTCCATACAGGAGCGAATCTGTGCTTGATATAGTGTAAGCAACTGTTCAGACTTGAAGTACCTTCGCACCTTTGAGAGGACACCAAGTTTTTTGGCAGCAAGTTTAGCCTTGGACTCGATATACGAGCCAAAGTTGAGCGTAGAGGTCAAAGTAACGCCCAAAAGTTCAAGACGGTCAGAGACCGGCACGGATACACCTCTAAAAGTTGGAGTCAGTTGGAAAGGACTCCTTTTGGCGGAGAATAGACACGCCTGCGTCTTACTCTCGTTGAACTTGACCAGATTGGCATCGCCCCATTTGGACACCGCCTCAAGGGTCAAGGTCAAACGTTCGATCAGACTCTCTCTCAGTACCTGAGTTTGCTGCCCAGTGGCTCTCGCGCTAGATATGTAACTCTCTACAACGGTGCTATCATCTGCGTACCCAAAGATACCGGGCTTCAACAGATCATTGATATGTAGCAGGAAGAGCGTCGCAGAGAGTACCGACCCTTGAGGGACTCCGGCATTGATAGCCATTTGATCCGACGAGCAGCCATCAATGACGACTCGTATGGATCGATCCCTCAAGAAGTCTGATATCCACGCAATGAACCCAGAAGACAAACCATAACTAGAAAGCTTGCTTATAAGGCCATCATGCCAAACCCTGTCGAAAGCCTTCGAGATATCCAGGGAGACTGCAAGTGCTTCCCCGTGTTTCTCAATAGCTTCACTCCAGATGTGAGTGACGTACGCTAGAATATCCCCGGTGGACCGGTTTCGGCGAAACCCGTATTGCTGGTCACTGAGGAGGTCGTTCGATTCTAGGTACGTCAGGAGCCTGTGGTTTAAGACACGTTCCATAGTCTTGCAGAGTATGGACGTGACCGAGATGGGCCTGTAGTTGACAGGGTCAGCACGACTACCTTTTTTGGGCACAGGTTGCACATTGGCAAGCTTCCAAGATTTCGGTACTAGCCCAGTTTGGAGAGAGAGTCTAAATAGGCGTGTCAATATCGGTGACAACTCAGGCGCACAAGCCTTCAATACTAGAGCAGGAATACCATCTGGGCCACTGGCTTTATTCACATCCAGATTGCGTAGCACTTTGCGAACCTCCTTTTGGCGAATGCGTATCTCTGACATAAAAGTCGAACAACCAGGTGGAGTAGGAGGTGTCGCGCTACCAGCATCTAGACGTGAAGATTCTGCAAACTGAGTTGCAAACAAGTTTGCTTTCTCCGTTGCAGTGTGAGCCAGTGTCCCATCAGGTTTCAGCATTGGAGGTAGTGAGGAGCGGCAGAAGTTCGATTCGACCGATTTAGCTAGGGACCAAAACGCTTTGCTTCCCGCTGGGTACGAAGCTAGTTTGTTCCCTATTCGACTAATGTGGTCAAACCGAGCTCTCTGAAGAACCTGTTTGCATGCCTTAGCAGCCTTGTTGAACGCTTTCTTCTTCTGGTGTATGTCCCTTGCCTTACGCTGTCGCTGTAAATGAATTATTTATCTTTTTCTATCTGTATCAGCCTCAATTAATATATTAGTCGTAGTTTTATTAGAAATAGTATTTACTAGCTTTTACCCGCGACTTCGTCCGCGCGAAATAAATGTTAAAGTAACCGAGGTGGTATTTGTACCCATACAAATGCACGTTTACTAAAAAGAGCTTGTATATTAAAACATTTTTATACAATTTCATCAAAATCAGTGGTTCAGTGGTTTATACGTTCAAGCGTAACAGACAGACAGACAGAGTTACTTTCACATTTGTAGTATTTATAATAGTATGGATTTCATGTGCCTAGTTGCAAAATTTTCTTCACCATTTATGAACTTCCATGTAAACTGTTAATGCTCATTTCCACCCCTTCAACTTTTTTCTGTGATAAAAAGTTGACCTTGTTCTTTCCAGAGTCTAATCTGTGCACCAAATTGCATCAAAATCGGTTCAGTGGTTCAGGCGAAAAGCGTCAAAGCGTAATAGACAGAGTTACTTTCATATTTATAATATTAGTATGGATGTCAATTGTATAGTTGCAAAATTTCATGGTTTTATTTTCAACAATGACAACCATTTAACCTGTCATCCCCCATTCCAAATCCTATTTCTCCCCCGAACAGTTCGAAATTACAAAATTGCCAGAACAAACTTTTATTTGCTTCGTATCTAGTTTCTAGATACGAAGTTTCATGATTTTATCTTCAACAATTGCGAACTTCCATTCAAACGTTCATCCACCCTTTTCAACCCCTATTTCCCGTACAGTTCGAAATTACAAAATAGCTAGAAAAACTTTTATTTGCTTCGCATCTAGTTTCTAGATACGAAGTTTCATGATTTTATCTTCAACAATTGCGAACTTCCACACAAACTTTCATCCCCCTCTTCAACCCCTTCAACCCTTTTCTCGCAATAAAAAGTAACCTATGTCCTTTCTTGGTATCTAGTCTATCTGTGTACCAAATTTCATTAAAATCGGTTCAATAGATTTCATGCCCATAACTTTAACTAAGTTTTCATACAACCGTCCATCCCTTGTTTCACCCTCTTAGGGGTTGAATTTCGCAAACCGTCTTAGCGAGCGCCTACGTGATAAAATACACCTCCACGCAAAATTTGAGACTCCTAACACTTGTAGTTTCTGAGATTTCGTGATGATTGAGTGACCTTTCGCTTTTTATATACTTACATAGATTAGATATTAGATTATATATTTATTTTTACAATATAAGCCACATCATAACATATAATAAATAACAATCCAGTTCATCCTGACGAAAAGGTAGGCACTAGACACTATGTGTATAGACTAGACACTATCTCCAAAGCCATACATGCCTAGATAAGTGCGTAACGGCAGACGAAATTAACGACAAGAACACTAGTGTTAATGAGGTTGGGAGAAAATTCTACAATTGCCGCGCCAAAATAAAACCCAAAAACTCTCCGATCATACTCTGAATCTCGTTTGAGTTAGGCTAGATATGCTATTCCAATCTTTGGTCTGTCTGTCTGTCCGTCCGTATGTCACAGCCACTTTTTGCCAAAACTATGAGAACTACACTGTTGAAACTTGGTAAGTGGATGTATTCTGTGAACCGCATTAAGATTTGAACAAAAAAAATTAAAAAAAAGAAAAATTAGGGTTGCCCCCCATACTGAGAACTGAAACTCAAACATTTTTTTTTCATCAAACCTACACGTGTGGGATGTCTATCGATAGGTCTTCAAATATGATGTTGAGGTTTCTAAAATCATTTTCGTCTACACTGAATAATTTGCGCGAGATACACTTCCAAAGTAGTAAAATGTGTCCCCCTCTCTAACTTCTAAAGTAAGAGAATGAAAAATCTTAAAAACATATATGATGTACATACTATGTAAACTACCAACGAAAATTGGTTTGAACTCGATCTGATGAGTAGTTTTTTTTAGTACGTCATAAATACACTATTATCATCTATTATTGAAACTTCGATCAAAGTTACAACGAACTACAAGAACTATGTGTACTATGTATATTATGTTACTTGCTGCAACGGAACCTTTCATGGGCGAGTTCAACTCGCACTTGGCTACTTTATTTGTTTAAACAAATTATCAAAAATTTACACAGAAATAGATCATCAAACTTTCGGAGTCCGGGGTTGCGAGTTGCGACTTGCGACGTCATAACGTCGTAATAGTAACGTGTACCATAACGTGACGTCTCTCGAAACTTCTAAACACTGTATTTTCGTTATTTTTTGTTTTTGAAACACAAGAAAAAATATGTGTACCTACCTACAATTTTTTTCTAACTGAGGGTCTAATTAGTTTTTGTTAGTCGTCTCGCCTATTAAAGCGTCGCGTCGGTAATATTAAACAATTAAACAGCATTAAAGCATAAATGCAAAAATTAAAACTAACTACCTAATGAGTAGGTACCTATTAGGTACAATAGGCGAAGTCCTACCTAATACCTAGTATACCTAATAATGTGTTTGGCCCTCGACCTCCACATAAATGATTACCTTAAGAAGTTTTAGAATTATCTTTTTTTGTAAGCCAATTACCTGTTTCTTTTATGTAGCATTAAAATGAGAATTAACATCTGAAACATTGCTTCAAGTTATCACCGTTGGTCATTGCGATATAATAGCGTACTTATTATAATAAAATATCCTACTAATATTATAAATGTCAATAAATGGATGTTTGTTGCTCAATCACTTCGTAACGTATGAACGGAACGAGCTGAAATTTGTTTTTTTAATAAATAAATTTCACAGCTATTGGAACATGAAAAGTCCAAATCATTACCTAGCACTGCACTGCGCTCGTCACCCAGAGATCTAAGATGTTAAATCTCTAAGCCCTGTAATTTCTCTGGCAACATTGCCCTTCAAACCGGAACACAGTAATGTTTTCACATTACTGCTTGGCGGTAGAATAACTGGCAAAGGTGTGGTACTTCCCCAGGCGGACTCTGCCAAGAGTCCTACCACTACAACAGGTATACAGGTCTGGAAGAACATAGGCTATTTTTATCCTGGGAAGCTAACGCGATCGGCAAATGTGCGGATGAAACCGCGGGGTATTTAGTAATGCAACTAGTTTACTATTATATTACGAATCTAACTAGCGATCTCTACTTAGACCGTGGAATTAATCTTAGCAAGGACATATTACGAACCGACACTTTGCTACAATCTTGTTTTAAGGAGCTAGCTCTCGTTTTAATCTTGTAGGAGAATACTGGAAATCCTCGTCAGCGTCTTCATTAGTGTTTCTCTATGAGTTTCACCTCTAGAGCTGATTTGGGATGAAGGAGCTTACTACTCCTCTAGCATGAGTGCATGAATGCCACACGTATTTGATAAAAATTTCGTAATTAGGCCAGAAATATAGACGTAACGTCAGAACGGCAGGCGTCTAATTATTTATCAAAACCAGGGATGTAACGGAGGTGATCTTATCGGAACCGAAGTCGGAGTCGGAGTTTTTAAATTTGATTTATCGGAGTCGGAGTCGGAACCGGATTCGGAGGTAGGGTCAGAAGTAGTGGTAAGAGAGAGATTTTTATTTTAGGACAAATAAAACATTCATTCAAACTTTTCATTGTTTTGTTTCATGAAATATCACAAAAAATGAAAAATAAATGGAATATTCAAAAATAAACAAAAAATTCAATTAATTGAATCCCAAAGTGCCATATAAAGTATGTTAAATGAACAAAAGCTTTCAAACAAATTAAATTAAATACATTGACACCAAAAGTGTGTATATGTACTTCATGAACATAAGCTTTGAAGCTGTCTCGTCTAAGATATTTCTTAAGAGTGCGCCTAATGCCAGGAAAAAAACTGATTTCACCCGCGCGAGGCCCTTCTTAATATTATATGCATAAAGTCGAGAATAGCATGACACAGTTTGGAGGGGAAATCAATATTAAATCAGGGTAGCGATTCTGAAACCATTCGGTTGCATCCGACACGGAATCTCATCTCTCGGTCTTTATCTTATCTGTTTAGCATGACAAAGACCGAGAGATGAGATTCCGTGTCGGATGCAACCGAATGGTTTCAGAATCGCTACCCAGGAGTCAATTTTTGACCAAGTTTTATTTAATTACTCAATAATTAAATATAAATTTTAAAAGTGTTCGGTCATACAATATTTATTCTGTGGTTCGGTTACTTTAATAGAACGTAAAATTAGAAATTTTATTATCAAAAAATAATGTGGGGTCATCGCTGATAATTTCGAGTACATTAATTAAAATAGTTTTTTCAGGTGCCATTTTTTTTTTTTTTCTGTAGAAAAATCAGGGTAGCGATTCTGAAACCATTCGGTTGCATCCGACACGGAATCTCATCTCTCGGTCTTTGTCTTATCTATAAGGTTGTTAAATGGTTTCAGAATCGCTACCCTGATCTATTTTTATGATTCTATTCGGTTCTAGTGCTTTTTCTTGATTGTACCCACACGTCAATTTTTTTTTTGTTATAGTTTTTAGTTTCTTAACATCAGTGAGCGGCGTCGAAAATGTCCTTTTTTCGTTTTCTGGCACTAGGCGCCCCCTTGTAGATTAAATCGACGCCACCAAAAAGGTATTCGCTCGCTACCGAGCCTGGTGGACACGATAATATTGGCGGAAATTTAATATAAGGTGCTGGAATTTTGCGTTTTTCTATGTTGTGCTCATTTAGTATACTTTTCATTACACTCGTGCGCGGGAGATTCCCTGCGCGACATGTTCCTGCGAAACTGTTCGTTACTGTCGGCGCCGCTAAGTTATGCTTCGACATCCGATTAAAACCTCCGATTCAAAAGTTTCGGAACCGGAGTCGGAACCGGAGGTGTAAAACTAATCGGAACTTCCGACATAACGGAGTCGGAGTCGAAGCTCCGTAACATCCCTGATCAAAACGACAACGTTCTCACAACAACCTTCTCGTACGTTTCAAAACGTCACGGATTTTACCTAATTTACGCGTAGAGTATGCATCCTTCTTTCCTCCTTAGGCGACGCGACGCGACGGCCTGGTCGTGTCGAACTCGAGTATGTCTAGTGCAACATGGGTTCCAAGAGCCCAAAGAACCCAAAGAGTTTACATATTCTACGTATAGAGTTAGAACAAACGCTTTACACCGAAAGCACGGGTCTGATCGCTTTAGTCTTGTCGCTCTTGTGGAAGTGTCATACTTTTGTCGCGGCACATCACTATGTTGCTAACATACACCTCACCTGCTTACGATTGGTACAAAGGAACCGTGTGGAAAATGATTCTGATCTATTTATTTACTTATTCTTTATCTAATCTATCTATCTATTTCACCTTTGCCGCATTCGGCGCGGCAGTAATACGGAGACGCTTTCGCATTTCCCTCGAACCCGCCGCAGCCTGCCCGTCTCCGGTCACACCTCAGGGGCACGCTCCGTCACCGACGCACCTGAACACCCACATAGTGGGCAACAGATGGTGACATTTACAATGTCAATGTCATTAAGATGTCCAAAACGGGTCATGCGAAGATAACTGTAAAAATATATCAGCTTGTTAGGCCCAATTTTCACGGCGCGGTTTCAAACCGCGCCAGCGCGCGGGCGCGGCACCGCGCCGCGCGACGGTTTTGTTTCAATACTCACGAGAACGCAGGTTTTCGCGGTTTCTACAGCAGAAAGCTACGGCGCAAGAATCGCGCGCAGCCACGCGGGCACCGCGCGGCTGCCGCAGCCGCCGCGGCCGTAAACCGCGTCGTGAGTTTTGAATTCAATTTTACATACAAATACAAATGTGCCGCGCCCGCGCGCGGGCGCGGTTGGCAACCGCTCCGTGAAAACCGGCATTTAGAAATATACGAGGTAGGTAAGTTTGCCGAAAAATAATAGGTAACAATGAATCGTACTTGCGAACTAAAAACATGACTAACTGAAGTTAAAAACAAGACCGCCTGGTAAATGCGCTGCTAACCTTATAAACTCCATAAACTGTCCGTTTGTAAGATATTTCTAGGGGTAAATTGAAAGTGGCAAGCCATTCTCAGGCTGAAAGAGGTGCGTGGCATATGGGTAGAGCCCGATTAAATCGATCTGTGAGTGGTTTCTACGCATTTATACGTGTGGGATGTGGGCGATATTTCTAATGATGTCGATCGCTACGCTGATAAAATCTGGATGATGGAATAAGGTAAAACAACTCTTCTAATCATGTCCCAATACGTGCCTGCTGGCTCGGTACCCGCGCTCATGTGTTAACTCAAAAAAACATTCAACAGAAAACACTAAACTCCGCTCTCCTTGCCATAACCTCGTCCACAGGAGTATTTGTTCGACCTGCATATCGGGGTCTCAGTATACAGCATTTGACAAAGTATTATGCATATTGCTTGACATTCCAACGTAAAGAAATTACAGTGAGCAGTGAGGTTAAGGACCACTATTTCTTTTTTTGTAATGTATGTATGGTTCGAGGCGGTAGCTAAATGTTAAACTCTCTCTAATTTACGCGCTCAAATAAAGCTACAAGGATCTTAGCAAAATACTTCCAACCATGCGGTTAGTAAATAAAATATTGTATCAGGCGTCACTTTGAATTCTAGTCTAGTAAAAATTCAAGCCGTGAAGAACGACGATTATTTCAGAATAGCCTATATTTCTGCTGAAAAATGTGACTTTCCTATCCTGTCAGAAATATAGTTTGCGAAAAACACACAGATCACTTCTTAATAATAGGTCCCCTATTAATGGCGGTTGCAGATCAAAAGCTATGCTAAGTTGCTAGTTTAGCTTAGCTCTCGTAGTTGACGCTGTTTTTCTTCCTTGTGCGGAGACCGCAAACTATGCGAACTAATCTATGTGAGTCGTTTTGTAGCAAATATGGAGCAATTTTGAAATTGTTAAATAGTTCGGTAATATCGTCGATATTAATAATCAATGATAACAAATCATAAAACTGGACTCTATAACTAACTGAACACGATAAAATAACTGATAATGTTCATCATCTAACTCGTAAAATAAAGTTCTAAGCTCTCCTATATTAGATTAACAAACAACAATATTAAGATATTATTTATAAAAAAAAAATATAAATAATACTTACCAATTTTTATAAATTTCATTTTTAAACTTTAATAAATTGTTTTGTATTATTTTAAGAGCTCCACGAAGCGCAAAATTTAGAGACCAATTATTATTTAAACTTTTATGCCGTAATTTATAAATAAAGTAGCCAAGTGCGAGTTGGACTCGCCCATGAAGGGTTCCGTTGCAGCAAGTAACATAATATACATAGTACACATAGTTTTTTAAGTTCGTTGTAACTTTGATCGAAGTTTTAATAATAATGTATTTATGACGTACTAAAAAAACTACTCATCAGATCGAGTTCAAACCAATTTTCGTTGGTAGTTTGCATGGTTATGTACATCATATATTTTTATTAGTTTTTTCATTCTCTTATTTTAGAAGTTAGAGGGGGGGGGGGGGGGCACACATTTTACCACTTTGGAAGTGTCTCTCGCGCAAATTATTCAGTGTAGACAAAAACTATATTAGAAACCTCAACATCATTTTTGAATACCTATCGATAGACATCCCACCGGTGTAGCTTTGATGAAAAAAAATTTTTGAGTTTCAGTTCGTAGTATGAGGGGCAACCCTAATTTTTCTTTTTTTCTTTTTTTTTGTAAAAATCTTAATGCGGTTCACAGAATACATCTAGATACCAAGTTTCAACAGTGTAGTCTTCATAGTTTCGGCAAAAAGTGGCTGTGACACACGGACGGACAGACAGACAGACAGACAGACAGACAGACAGACATGACGAATCTATAAGCGTTCCATTTTTACGTTTTACGGTACCCTAAAAAGGACATTTTATCATCGACGCCGCGCCGCTCACTGATGTTAAGAAACTAAAAACTATAACAAAAAAATATTGACGTGTGGGTACAATCAAGAAAAAGCACAATAACCGAATAGAATTTTTAAAAAAAGATCAGATTTTTTTACAGAATGAAATTAAAATGGCACCTGATAAAAATATTTTAATTCATGTAAGTACTCGAAATTATCAGCGACGACCCCACATTATTTTTTGATAATAAAATTTCTAATTTTACGTTCTATTAAAGTAACCGAACCACAGAATAAATATTAGTACAGAAGCCTCACTTACCGAAAACAATTATATAAATAGCGACTCTTGCTGGGACACAACCAAGTTCAATTCAGCTCGCAGTAGCGCTCAATTCCTGTCGCGATTTTCAACTCAACATTTACGCTCTCTTCTAACGCGTAACTCTGTCCCTGTCTAGCGCGGAGGGTTGTCGACATATCTAATAACAATAAGCGCGGGAAACGTGTTGCGCGAGTGCTCAGCCGTGCGTCCGACAACCGACTGGCACTTCAAAAATTTTTTTTTCATCAAACCTACACGTTTGATGAAAAAAAAAATTTTGAGTTTCAGTTCAAGGTATGGGGGGGGGCAACCCAATTTTTTTTTTTTTGTAAAAATCTTAATGCGGTTCACAGAATTCATCTACTTACCAAGTTTCAATAGTGTAGTTCTCATAGTTTCGGCAAAAAGTGGCTGTGACATACGGACGGACAGACGGACAGACAGACAGACATGACGAATTTATAAGGGTTCCGTTTTTACGTTTTACGGAACCCTAAAAAAGATAACGGAAACATTGGTATAACTTTATGAAAAATCAACATATTTTATTTCTTTTACCGAGGTTTTGTATGTTTAAGTATCTAGATTACATTATTATTATTTTTAATTTTTTAATTGTTGTTTAGTACTGTAAAATCCATATTTTAGATGATATGCCGTCTTTTTAGACTGCGCGTATAAACCGTAGCGACCTAGTGGAGCTTTACTTTCAGCGAAAAAAAGAGTTTAAATAATAAAGATAGAGTTCTAGGAGGATTATACATTGGAAATTTCCTGTTCCATCGGGATCTTTTTTATAAATTGGTTAAATATCATTAGTTAAGAAATTATTAAGGAATATCTAAGTTCCTTCTTTTTGTAATCTTAGGTATTTTGTTAATACCTGTCGCAATTTTTGATGTGCTAAAACACCCTTAAAGATATTTTTTCTAGACGTCATTCCAAATCGAATGTCTATCTAGGAGCTTTATTTCTATTTTGCACGTTTTTGAACTTCTTGACTAGACTATACGCTATATACCTATTTATGTAGAGCGCAAAATAAAGTTTTATCTACAACTTTTAATTTGAAAACTTTACTGTTTAGTGAGCTGTTGGGTGAAAAGTAGAGATGCATCATTCTAAAATTTTTATATTTAGGATTATTTTTATTAATATAGATAAACTGGCATTAATAATCAATGAGTAGGTTACACACTCAATTAACTATAACGGAAATGACATATTTAATTTATTATGCCCGAGCTGACCTCAAATTATGTCTCCGTATTTACACACAATTTTATTTTAATACCTATAGTGATGAGACGAGTAAGACATATGCCTGATGGTAAGCAACATGCCTGCCCATAACAGCACAGTGACACGCAGCTATTTTAGCATAATGAGTCTGCAGATCTGCCCAGTAGTGTAATGCGCTCGTCACCTAAGGTATTCTTAATTTATAGATTCACGACACGAGCAGGACATGTGCCTGATGGAAGTAACATGCCTGCCCATAACAGCACAGTGACACCCAGCTATTGGAACAGGAAGAGTCCAAATCATTACCTAGCACTGAACTACGCTCGCCACCCAGAGATATAAGATGTTTTATCTCTATGCATTGTAATTTCACTGGAAACATTGAACCGTTCAAACCGGAACACTGATGGTGTGATGTTTGCACATTACTGCTTGGCGGTACAATAACTGGTCTGCTACATCCTCAAGCAAGCTCTGCAAAGAGTCCTACACTACATATTAGTTAAAATATGTAAATTGAAGTGAAACGTACTTACTTATTTATTTTTTATTCATTATTTTTAATAATCGCAGCATTTTATTTAACAATAACTAATGTAATACTAAGTATACATTATAATTTAGGTTTTTAATAAAATAGTATTGATAAAGTACCATTGTGTTAAAATACATATAGGTCACCCAACCGAAAGCCTCTCTCTCAAGACCCCTACTAACACAGATGCGAGTAATTGTCAATCATTTGTAATTTATTAAATAGTTAACGGTCCTGGCTTACGGTACATAATTTACAAAACATTATTCAAGTCATTAAATCTATTCCTACTACCTATGTAGAAAGAAATATATTCATTCATTTTTTATAACACCTACTCACAGATAGCTTCCTCGTTTCGGAAGCGCTCTACAATTAATCAGTCTATCCTCAAAGAAGATACTACACAGTAAATAATATTTTATGATGCTTTTATTTGTTTGTTTTTTCATTGTTTGTAATAATGTATGTTTGTTTCCACGTGTTTCTACAACGGCAATTTCGATAATTTTTATTATTTATACGTCGGAAGTACGCTACCTGGATTAACACAGATTACTTTTATTGATATGAGGTTATTGAGCCGCAAGTTACAGAGTGAGGCGTAGCAAGTTTCAAATACTTATGTACTCATAGATAATATACACTTACTGACTACTTTATAAGTACCTACACAGGGAGGTATGCGAGGTGTGATAAAAAAATCTGCGAAAAAACATTAGTAGCAAAAAACGTTGTTTAATCTACATTCATTTGGTGTAATATGTCCGTCAATCGGATTTATTCTGATGCGACGCATTTATTACATTCCAGTCCAGCACACAATAATACTTCCAGTACACGAAAGGTAAGAATTTTATTTTACGTAGCAAAAAGTGCCTAAGCAGCTTATGACATTACAATAAACCGGTCAAGTTCCGAGTCGGGCCTGCGCCTGTCCTGCATGTTTAGTGTTTGTTGTATAAATTACCGATGGATCCCAATAAATACGAAGTTCCAGACCTTTTTTATTTTTAAATGGGCCTACGGTAGTTGGCCTCAATTGGCCTCTACAGCCTGCCGAACTTTGTGCTAGATCAGAAAACCAACAAACCTAAAGCTTACTAACTTTACTATACTTATGCAACGAACGTAGAACACATCTTCAACTTTTCCATAATTACTTATAACGAAACGTTGTGATAAGAACGTCTAAATTAATTATCACGATGGGGTCCAGTGATGTGATAGCTGTCGCTGACCGCTCCCACCTAAAAATGTTCCCTACTCCCAACTATTTTCCTTGCTTCTTCTAACCCAAGAAATATTTTACCAATATTTATTTATTTAAAAAAAATTAGTATCGAGCAAGAAACGGTAAAAAAATAAAGTTTGTTGTATTGGAGCCCACCTTAAATACATACTTATGTGTTTTATTTTATACTAGCTGAACCCGCTACTTCGTTCGCGTACGTTGATCTTGCGGCCTTATTAGTACATTAGTAGTATTTACCTAAAAATATTTGG
The DNA here is from genome assembly GCA_963693475.1 of Ectropis crepuscularia. Classification (NCBI taxonomy): domain Eukaryota; kingdom Metazoa; phylum Arthropoda; class Insecta; order Lepidoptera; family Geometridae; genus Ectropis; species Ectropis crepuscularia. The sequence continues at coordinate 15,710,454 of OY856341.1, forward strand.
ATGGGTGGTCATTACACAAACCGAGTGAATTTGTTTTTCCACACAAAAATATATTTATTCGAGTTGAGCAACTTCATATTTTATATTTTTAGCAACATCAAACATACTCGTAGTAAGGTTGTGGAGTATCGAACATAGCCGCAGTGTTAAGTTTGTAGGATTTTTATAGGATACATTACGAAGAGTATGTAGCTGATGTGCGTGATCTGATACTTACCTAATTATTTAATAGGTGATAGACTTATTAGCCGATGTGATATTTTAGACTCTAAGCCATGTGTGTTTCAAATGTCAATCTAATTGATAATGTCGTTCTGTCGTTAACATTTGTTTCGTTAGGGCCCATATTTCAACCAACTCATACCTTTACATAATATACATATAATACTTAGTAGTAAGAAAACATTTTATTCAATTTTGGAAAAACAACGGTCTGCTTTGGTCGCTGAAGCTTGTTGAACACTAAATTTAGTAGGGGGAATCGAGGATTGCAAAACCCTCGATTATTTCTCCTCGTCGCATTATTTTTGTACGGCGTTGCGGAATAATAGATAAGAAGAGGTATTGAAACTATAAAAAATATAAATTTTAACTTATTAACATTAGTTTGTCGAAAAAATTTACAGAGTACGAGTAATTTACAGAGTAAATTTGGTCATTTGATTAAGTACGGCATTGGTTCCATACAGTTTAAATACCTCTTCTAATCCATTATTTCGCAATGCCGTACAAAAATCATGCGACAAGGAGAAATGGTAGAGGGTTGCAACCCCCCCTCTTCAATTACACCCAGCTGGACAGCTTACAAGTGACGGCATAGTGCTGAATCTTAATACTTTACACCCTTCTATCATCCTACATGGGTCTCCTGTTGGTTCATTTGACCCGTAAATTTTGTTCACGGGCCTGTAGTCTACAATGATTTCAACCATTGGGAACATCCATCCAACAATCTTGGTGTTTTCAAGTCGAGAGTGAATCGATTTCTTTTAGCTTCATCGTAGACGGCACGATATGGTGGTCAAGTGTAGGTAAACCTATACAATACAAAACACTTTATTGGCACCACAAACAAACAAGTAACACATAAAATAACAAAACATAATGGGCACAAAAGGCGATCTTATCGCTAAAAGCGATATCTTCCAGATAACCTTTTAATTCATGAGGAAACTAAATTAAACCTAAAAACATTCAAAAAACTTCTCAGTTTCACATCTTTATATATAACTAGCGGCCCATTCCGGCTGCGCTCGGATATTGTCATTTAAAGACTATTAATCGAAATAAAAACTATCCTATCTCTCAAGTTGGACCAGACTGCTCACGGTGTGCCAATTTAGTTTAAAATCGGTTAAGTAGTTTAAGAATCCATTGCGGACAAACATCGTGACAGGAGTTTTATATATATTAAGAAGAAGATATATCCTTCAACAGTATTTGATTTTATTAAAAAATAAAATGAAATTAATTGTTGACATACTAAAAATGAGTAACAGCATTGGCGATTTAAATATGTTTAGACAAATTTAGACCAAAGAGATTAATTAATCTTCCACGATTCTAATCTATCTTCAACTATGAATAGCAAACTTAGATAAGTAAAAACTTAACGAATACATATGCACGTTCTAATTATTGCTTATAATTTACAGTTACCACGGGACTGCCACAAAAATTAATTGCTAATGTTCATCACACGTCAAAAGCAATCATCAATTTATCGGGTAACGTATAATAGTTTTTGTACCGCAAATAAGATGCGTTTGACTACCATCTCACCTGTAGGTGAACGATGTTGTGGTAGGTATATATTCTGTTTTTTTAAAGGATGAGTGACAAAGCATAGGTACCTATGACCAATGGTCCCATAGCGATGTAAAAACATCTGCAATATCAGATATGTTAACGACGTTTTGTCAGCCCGGAGAGGATTTTATACATAGCCTTTTTAGGGTTCCGTAAAACGTAAAAACGGAACCCTTATAGATTCGTCATGTCTGTCTGTCTGTCTGTCCGTCCGTATGTCACAGCCACTTTTTGCCGAAACTATGAGAACTACACTGTTGAAACTTGGTAAGTAGATGTATTCTGTAAACCGCATTAAGATTTTTACAAAAGTTTAAAAAAAAACAAAAATTAGGGGTGCCCCCCATACTGAGAACTGAAACTCAAAAATTGTTTTTTCATCAAACCTACACGCGTGGGGTGTCTATCGATAAGTCTTTAAAAATGATATTGAGGTTTCTAATATAATTTTTGTCTACACTGAATAATTTGCGCGAGAGACGCTTCCAAAGTGGTAAAATGTGTGTCCCCCCCCCCTCTAACTTCTAAAGTAAGAGAATGAAAAAACTAAAAAAAATATATGATGTACATTACCATGAAAACTACCAACGAAAATTAGTTTGAACTCGATCTGATGAGTAGTTTTTTTTTAGTACGTCATAAATACACTATTATTGAAACTTCGATCAAAGTTAGAACTAACTACAAGAACTATGTATATTATGTTACTTGCTGCAACGGAACCCTTCATGGGCGAGTCCAACTCGCACTTGGCCACTTTATTTAATTTATTCACAAATGATCTAAGTAAAGGACACAAGCTAGCCGATCATTTAGGCAGGGCGTAAAAGTGGACTCTTTTTGTGTTCTGTGTCAGATACAAACTACCGATGAATATTTATTTGATATAGAACTTAGTAAGAAACTATTCACTCCCTGCGCAAATGTAAAGCTTTTTACGAATTCAACATTTTGGGAATCAACATTTTGCGAATTCAACATCATAAGAATCCAACATTTTGCAAATTCGATATTGTGGTCCAGAAGGAACAAACAAAACATACTGAAGGTATCTAGATGATGTGTGAATATGTGATAGGTACATAGATAGTCTGGAATCTTGAATAGTACATAAGTTAGTTTGTATCCCGGAAAAATAACGGGAGTGGAAACTATACCTACGGGTGAATCCACGGGATGCTAGTAATTTAACAATAGCATTGTTAATTCAATTACAATTCCGAGAGGGCCGGGAGCCGGGATCTCATCTCATTTTCAAAAGCCTTTCCGAGCGCCTGGTCGACGCGACGCGTAACCAAAATGCTGGGGCGTTTATTTGGCCCAATGCATAAGCATCGCCATTCAGCGTGGTAATGCCGCCAGCATGCTGGGTACGCTTCCGATTGGTAGTGGGCTTGAACATCTTGATTATCTGTAGACCTTCATCGGTCTATGGATAATTCAGGTGTGCTTAGTGTAAGTAGTTAGGTATGTAGCGTAGTGTAGTTCTCATTGTATTTTAGTTTTGTTAATAAAGGCTCTGCCCCTGTTTAAAGAAAAATACATTTAAATTTTCGTTTTTACGTGGGGAACGTTTGTGAATTTTTTTACGGTAAATCTTTCGGCAACACCTACGTAACATACGTACGTTGTTTATCAAATTTTGATAATCCAAAAAGATATATTATGTAGATCATCAAACTTCCGGAGTAGCGGTTTGTGATGTCACGCGAAACTTCTAAGCACTGTATTTTTGTCATTTTTTGTTTGTGAAACAAAAGAAAATGCACGTGTACAATATCTATATATATAAAAGCGAAAGGTCACTCATCAAGGAATCTCAGAAACTACAAATGCTAGGAATCTGAAATTTTGCATGGAGGTCCCTTTTAGCACGTAGGCGCTCGCTAAGACGGGGTTTTGCGATATTCAACCCCTAAGAGGGTGAAACAAGGGATGAACGGTTGTATGAAAATTTTGTATGAAACGTGATTTTCAAAGTTATCAAATTTTTTATCTAGACACTTGACACGGAGCAATTAAATGCATTTTCTATCAATTTTGTAATTTCGAGCTGTACGGGGGTGAAATTGGGGTTGAAATGAGGGATAAATGTCAATATGGAAATTCCCAACTGTTGGAGATAAAACCATGAAACTCTGTATATAGACACTTGACACGAAGCAAAAGAATGTTTGTTCCATCAATTTCGTAATTTCGAACTGTACGGGGGTGAAATCGGGGTTGAAATGAGGGATGAATGTCGATATGGAAATTCCCAACCGTTGAAGAGAAAACCATGAAACTCTGTATATAGACACTTGACACGAAGCAAACGAATGTTTGTTCCATCAATTTCGTAATTTCGAACTGTACGGGGGTGAAATCGGGGTTGAAATGAGGGATGAATGTCAATATGGAAGTTTACAACCGTTGAAGATAAAACCATGAAACTCTGTAAGTATATAGACACTTGATACGAAGCAAACGAATGTTTGTTCCATCAATTTTGTAATTTTGAACTGTACGGGGGTGAAATTGGGGTTGAAATGAGGGATGAATATCAATATGGAAATTCCAAACCGTTGAAGATAAAACCATGAAACTCTGTATATAGACACTTGACACGAAGCAAAATAATGTTTGTTCCATCAATTTTGAACTGTACGGGGATGAAATTAAGGTTGAAATGGGGGATGAATGTCAATATGGAAGTTCCCAACCGTTAAATATAAAACCATGAAACTCTTTATATAGACACTTGACACGAAGCAAACGAATGTTTGTTCCATCACTTTCGTAATTTCGAATTGTACGGGGGTAAAATTGGGGTTGAAATGAGGGATGAATGTCAATATGGACATTCCCAACCGTTGAAGATAAAACCATGAAACTCTGTAAATAGACACTTGACACGAAGCAAACGAATGTTTGTTCTAGCAATTTTGTAATTTCGAAACGTACGGGGGTGAAATTGGGGTTGAAATGGGGGATGAATGTCAACATGGAAGATCCGAACTGTTGAAGATAAAACCATGAAACTCTGAATATAATAGACACTTCACACAAAGCAAACGAATATTTTTTCTAGAAATTTTGTGATTTCGAAATAAAATGAATTTGAAATGGGGGATGAAAGTATACATGGAAGCTTCCATTCGTTGAAGATAAAACTGTGAAACTCTTTATATAGGCACTTGGCACGAAGCTAATAAATGTTTGTTCTAGCAATTTTGTAATTTCGAACTGTATGGGGATGAAATTGAAGTTGAAATGGGGGACGAATGTCCCTTACGCTTTCACACCTAAACAACTAAACCGATTTTGATGAAAGTGTTTTATTATGAGCTGGTTTTAGTTAATGTGTCTGGGTGTAAAATTAGTTATTGCCTGAGTTACCTCAGTATTTATTTCGCGCGGACGAAGTCGCGGGTAACAGCTAGTTTTTTATATAATACTAGCTGTCCGCAAGGTTTCACTTGCTTAATTCCCGATCCAGTTATTTTCCCGGGATAAAAAGTAACCTATGCCACCAAGAATATGGGTACAAATTTTCATGATGATTTTCCCGTTAAAGCGTAACAAACAACTTACATTCCTTTACCTTTTATAATATTATACCTACATGACAAACTAACTAGTTTTTTTAGTCGTCATGTCTATTGTATGTTTTTAAGGATCAGATTAAGACCTTTTATCTGCCCCAGTTGTCTTCTCTCTGAATTTGCTTCACCTAGTTATAAGATAAGAATGTGTCTTTTTGTCTATGTCCATATTGTTGTGTTGTTACTACCTATATTGATAGGCAATATAGTGTCTATCAATCTATAGTTGTGGCACTTTTATTCCAAAACTTAAATTCTGAATTACATAAATTAATGCTCTGGTTAGCACCTTTTTCAAATAGCGAGGGATTATAAGAACACTATTTAATTAATCTACTAATATTATAAATGTGGAAGTTTGTATGTTTGTTGCTCAATCAGGAGCGTTACAAGGTCTGAACTGATCTAATTGAAATTGGGAAAATGGTTTACATAGTCCGGAAAAGCACATATGCTACTTTTCATCGCGAGAAAATTCAGAGAAGAGAATCAAAGCGGGAACTGCTAGACGCCGTTGGTTTACAATAAAACCGAGAACTATGGAAATAATTAATCTAAAACTTGAAGACGGTAGGTATTTAAGGTAGGTGTTTTTGATGCGGCGAATCCGCAGCTAATCAAAACTGTAGAATGTCATATACCTACATATTATAGACTACAGGCCCGTCAACAAAATTTACGTAGTAAATGAACCACCAGGAGACCTATGTAGGATGATAGAAGGGTATAAAGTAATAAGATTCACCACTATGCCGTCACTTGTAAGCTGTCCAACTGAGTACAGTCGAAGAGGGGTCAATACTCGTACCTCTTCTAATCTATTATTCTGTAACGCCGTACAAAACTTCTGCGACAAGGAGAAATTATCAAGGGTTGCAACCCCTTTCGACTGTACTCAGTTAGACAGCTTACAAGTGACGGCATAGTGCTGAATCTTATTACTTTATACCCTTCTATCACCCACTTTCACACTCACCACTTATCACATTCATTTACTACGTAAATTTTGTTCACGGGCCTGTAGTCTATTATGTATATGTAGGTATTGTAGGTATGTATTTTGTTTGTGCAGAATTCTTTTTTTTTTCTGAAATTAAAGTAGCCTATGGAGATTAACCTTAAAACATCACCTATATGCGAGTGAGGGTCTCGTTTTTATCAGTTTTATCGTGTCAGAGATCATCCGAAACAATCAGACAAAAATGTATAAATTGTTTTTTTATGTAGATAATAATATATAATTACCGTATACATTTACCGTATATAACCTACGCATTCAGTGAAAACTGTTGTGAAATTACTACGGACACTTTAATTTTATTTATATGTATTTATCAATTTATGTATATGAAAGCGTCACGAAATCTCAGAAACTACCACGCTACTACTCGCTACGAGTAATAAGTACGGGATTTTTGCGAATTTCATGAAGGTTTTATATGAATACAAGGGTTAGAAAATTAAAATTCCGCACACGTATTCCTCCTATGATGTGGGGATTTCCTAAGGGAGGGTTTATCAAAATTTCATCCACAAGGGAGTGAAACAGGGAACCAAAGTTTGTATAAAACTTTATATTCGTTGCACAAATAGGGGATAGGGAATAGTGGAAATTTCATATAAACGTTTAGGTTTTACGCAGACTTACAAAACGCTGGCGAAACCGCGGCCAAAAGCTAGTAGACGTATAAAATAGATCCTGTTTTAATTTTCACACCAATTTCAAGACTACCAACAGTATGGCGCTAGTGTTGTGAAAAGTATCGTATATTTGTAACTATAACGTATATTCAGTTGTAAACAAGGAACTGTTATTCATCACATCATCTATCTGATTTAACGTAAGTCCATGGTTTAGACTTCAAGAGACTCGTTGCACTACTAAGATGTGATGATACATCTTTATCAGGTCGACAATATGACAGAATGTAACTATTTTAGGAAGAGTATTATAAAGTTCCGAGCCCATAATGTGAGTCAGCTTCCGTGATTTCGTGAGAGTGTGGTAGATATAGCATCCAGCTTGTCGGCGTTGCGTATGTCGCGAGAATGTCTCTCTCCTCGCGTGTTGTTTTTTTATTTATTCGAGATTATTTCTGACATACATAGCCACTTGGTCGATCAAGACAGCAGGTAACGTAAGTATATTTTAAATATGGTCTGACGGGTGTGCATTGCGATACCCCAACGATGGCACGTACGGCACGTTTTTGGGCACGGAACGCTCTCAGTCGGCAGCGCGCGCGTAAGCTCGGCGCCATACTTTAATCGCGAATGCACTGTGGCGAAGTAACATGCACGGGACACTTCCGCAGACACCACTCGGGATACTCGTTTAATCGCAAAGCACGCACTGCTAACTTTCGCACACATCTTGTCGATGTGGTGTTCCCACGTCATGCTGCGATCAACCTCGAACCCTAAAACTGAGGTGTTCTGTACCTGCTCAATCCTGACACTATTCAACGAGTTTTTTCAATTTAACATACAACCGTTGGCACTAAACCATGAGTTTAAGCCGTTGATTACAATATTTAATTTATCTTCTAGTTCATCTATTGAAAGAGCTGTTACTACGGCAGCCACTTCATTTGCGTAGATGAATATGCCTGCACCCTTTACGGCTTCGGGGAGATCGTTTGTGAAGAACGAAAGTTACCTACGAAAGTTTGTGAGGATGGATGATGACTCTTCTATACTCTATTACTGTTCTATACTCTTTCACGCAAAATCTAGTAAAGATGGCATTTGTCCGCAAGGTTTCACCTTCGTAGTACAGTACCTGATAGTATTAAAATATTTTATTGTAAAAAATTACTACTACGTAATTACTGCTTATACCGACAAAGTAAATTATGCGACTGTACAATAACTGTAAACAAAACACAAGTTTACCAAAGCCTTTTAAAATGCCGTATTTTCTATGTAATTTTTATAATTTTAGATGCATCATGCAGTGCTTAAATCCGTACGAAAATGCAAGAAAATAAACCGCTACTAACCCTAAATCCTTCGAGTCCAGTGATAATTTTACACAAGACCTGTTCAACAGGTCTCGGGTACCCAATTAGGTGTAAAAGGATATTAATACCCTGGCAAAAGATACGAAATGTATGTTCAATATACTGAAATGTAACAAACGTTTACGATCATAAAACTAAATTAAGAAATTCACTTTTGAGAACCAGAGGTTTTTGTAAGGGTTTACTGTTTTTCCGTTTAGTGTTTTTTATACAAGGACTTGATGATAGCATGTAGAGTAAAGCTTTCTATTTATGCATTTATCTCTATTGTAATGCATATTGCATTTTATGTTATTTTAGCCGTAGTAACCAGACTCTACTAAAGACCAAAAGAAATCAAAGAATTAATTAAAAAGAGTAGAGCGTCTTGCCTAACAGTAAGACTTTTCGGTTATAGGGTATAGGTTTTTTACGAAAATTGCGCTGACAGAGGAGTATGCAATATCGCACACTTTCTTTACTTGTAGTTTTATGATAGAGAAGAAGTGCAGAATTCTAATATTTTTTCTTATTATGCACAAAACATTAAGTACAAACACTACCATATAGGTAATTATGTATTTGACACACATGCATAAATACTATTTTCTTTATTCAGATTGAGAATAGATTAATATCTTATGAGGAGATGATGACAATATATTAACATTAGGTATAAAGTTAATAATTGAATTTTGACCACTTGTAACAATAATTCTTCATTTTCGAGAATATTTGCTGGAGCAAAGTTAGGAAATAGCTCTAAATTCTGTCTTTCATGTGTTTTAATACATTAAATAGCTTCAGGAAGACAAACATATTTGTTACGATAAAAAAGATACACCTCAAGAGGTGAGCCCGCAAATGCAGTGACTGTGGCAGAGTCGCGAGAGCGGTCTTGCGACTTGCGAGTCTTGCTTGCTACAAAACCATAGCTCGAGAAACACGTGGGGGTTTTAGTCGGTAGGGTCACCAATCGAGTGTTGAGCCCGACATACCTCGCCATATCCATGGATGACGGACGACGCGTGAATGAATTTCCACCAAAAAAAAGGGAGAGGGGCATTTGCTCAATATTGGGGCGAGTCATCCCAATGTTGAGCAAATCATACTTATTGTGTCGCCCGGGGCGACACAATGGGATCTTACTACACAAGAATCATCATCTATGTTGTTTTCTTTTATTTTAATTTCTGAAGTACTTATAATAACAAGGCAATATTATTTATTTATCAATTTTTATCTCTTCAAGTCGTGTATTCTATTCAGTCAGCCTTGTACCTTCGATTATGTCTTTATGAGTAATCAGGACCCGTTAAGAGGCACATATTTGGGCAAACAATATAACATTGACTCGTCACCGTACCTACCTATAGACCTACATAACGTGTACGTACAGTACTCCTTTAATTTTGCGGTCCCAACAAGATAGCGATCGTCATTGACATAACGGTAACATGGTACCAACAGCGAGATAAATGCCTCTTTACTAATCTTACGGCTCATGTTTGAATGAGATAGTTGTTGTTAATTTGATCCCAAATTGTGAACCAGTTTTTTTTTATTTTATCTGATCAAGTGCAGTTATTAAACGTATCTATTAGCATATTTATGAATAGCTTTTCGTATGTGCTGATATTTTTTATACAACCTCAGTTGTCTCACGAATGGCAAATGGCAGAGGCCAATTCCTTCCATTTTGGAGGGAATTGCGACCCTGATCACAAATTTTAAAAAAATCAAGTTCCATAGCTCGTAAACGATTTTATTTAATGTATCGGAAAACGTGAAAACAGCAACAAAGAATACTAAGGCCTCGGTCTCGAATTTTGCGGGCAGCGGGGCGGCGGCGGCGGCGGCGCGGGAGCGGCAGGATCTTTGCGTATCGTCAAATGGACCGGGTCTCGAAAACAGCGGCGCGGGAGCGGCGCGGGGGCGGGCAACGAGCGGTGCACTCCAGTCGAGCGGTGACCGTCCCGCGTTGCGCGTCTGCATTGTAGTATAGAGTTGTACTTTTTTTTTTGTGACGTATCAAAATGTCCTCGGACGTGCAAGAGCAAATTATTTCGGCAATCTTTGAGAGGAGACCCATATGGAACAGCAAAGATGTGAACCATAAAAATAGAAGAATAATTAATCAATTATGGGAAGAAATAAAAAACGAACTGAATATTGAAGGTAGGTGAATATAAAAATTATTTATTATGTTATATACAATGCTTATTATGGTTTACAAATTAATTAGTAGCTAATGGGATCATTTACAAAATATTCTTTGAATTTTTCACGTATATATTGTGCTTGATAAGACGCTACAGTGCCGCGCGATCTGCCCGCTGGTTTCGAGAACAGGTATGCGTTGCCCGCCCCTCTCCCGCGCCGCTGCCGCCGCCGCCCCGCTGCCCGCAAAATTCGAGACCGAGGCCTTAAACGCCACATCAAAACGTAGCAACAATTACTTCAATTAGTGCAAAGTAATTTAAAAATGCAAGGAATTGAATCGCGATACATAAAATAATTCTTTATTTTGTTTCTCCGCCCTGAGAAATTAAATGATTTAATGTCTTGCTATAAAAATGTTGGCCCTACCACTTTATTTCGAAGAGATCATCGACCCCATTGGGTGCTTTTGCGTTGCTTGCTAAACTTGTCGATTTGTTATGCATTTAGAATACCCACCGCAAAAATCATTTAGATTTTTGGAGCAACACAAATCGATCTCCAAGTGGCATTTACCAGGAAAATTTACATGTAACTCCATTGTGACATTTGCATCAAGGAGAAACCCTATCTTGATCCTACGATTAAGTGCATGATAATCCCTTTGCCACTTAGATTCAAACTTGTCATTTTATGTTCTCTTTGGATCAAGTTTTCCTTGATGCTACAAGGTCATAAATGATAAAAATGAATAATTTTAAAATTCATTACTAGTGTAAGAAAAGATACAATTTACCGTTTACTGAATTTCAGTCCGTAATAAACAAAGGTGATTTCCAAGAAGATTGCTTAACCAATTATGCATTTGGTCGATTACGTTTTTTGGTTCGATCGTTGACCATAAAACATTGAATTACTGTATGAGAATCAAAATTCATACAACATGTCGATTACCGCTTTGTCCTTTTTATAAATCTTATTGAAGTTCACTGCTCTCCCAAAACATTCTTTGTTATGGTGTCGCATGAACATCAATCTAATGTTTCTTTTGCCGAACATGCAGATGGTTGTCATATTTTATAAAGCTTAGCCTGAACCAAATGTCAGCTGACAAAAGAAAAAAAAGCTCTGTTATCTTTTTAGCTTTAGATGTAGAGAGCGTCAGTGTAATATTATAAAGGCGCGGAACGAAGAGTCCGAAGCATTTTGCAAAGCGACTCCTTGCGGGCCGCACATCCACGTGTGTCGCGCGAAAACGAAACTACCCCCTTCGCTAATTTCTACAGTGTATGTTTTAAAATTCGGACAAAATGTTAATAGGTTTTAAATTATTAATTCTTTGGATGGGGCTTTTAGCCACGGGACTAGGGAGTGATTCTGATGACGACGCGCATTATGGATTTTCTTCAAGAGATGGCGCGTTTTATACCGATGATGCAGTTGTAATTACCGGTGAGTAGCAAAGTTTGTTTTTGATAAACACCGGTTTTTAGAGGCAAATATTTTTTTTGTGATTTTTTTTCTGTGAAAATATTTTGATACTCGAGTAAAAGTAATTTAAACTTTACAACAACCAACCCGGACTAATCTTGTAAAAGGTTAAAAGGAAGTGTCAATTTGGTTATTGTTTACCAGTTAAAATTTGTGACAAAATGTCTATCATAATTTTATAATAAATTACTCTATTGAAACAAAATAAAGCAATATTTACATTGGTGACTAAAGTATTGTCACGGTCGATTCTAACATTGTATTGTAAGGTGTCCAGACAATGCACGACACAAGTGGCTATGAGGTTTTGAGGCTAGAGAAAGTTAAAATTTGCAACTGAGATGTCCGGCCACGGCGAAAACTACTGCCATAAATTACTATCGATACACTTTTTTGACATAAATTAGATTAATTTAGCAATAAAACATTTCGAGTTCAGCCAAACCTGTTTTTTCGTATGTTGATATTCGAGTGTGATCAGTATGACACATGGGTTCTGTGTTTTGGTTGATCATGATCACGAGTATGGTTATTGTCCTTTTAAAATGTATCATCACGTGGGTTAGTACGCGGAATAAAAAACAAAAAACTACGGGATCGATTCAATGCAAATCTCTAAACGCCCACATGCCCGCATTCGAGCACATCAATCAAGGCATTGTCTTCTAACACTTCGGCAGAGATCGCTTCTAACCACTTATATTTTTTGTTGGACTTCGAGGACATTAATTAGATCGGTGTAGCGATATTGAAGCGGGATGACGCCCGTGACATTTTCTAGCATTAGAACGCTGAACCCGGAATACCCAGCGAACAATCAAAAAAGCTGAACCAATCAGATATTCGCTGTCGTGTTTTGATCTTGGATATCCGAGTGGCATAAGTGGATAGCACTTTAGCTTCTTTTACTAACATATTCAAAAAGAATAGGAAAAATTTAACGGAATGAAATGATAACTTCGGATGGATTGGCATTCAAACATAAAACCCTAAAGGAAGTTAAATTACTTGTTATTGGTATCAAGTTCAAGGCGGTCCGTAAGTTGGCATACCTCAGCGAGTTATTTAAAGCAGAGAAAAATTCGTAAATACCGATTACTGTCCCTACCACGAAGAACATTGAGTTTACTTTACAATGCCTTAAGGACGGCGAGATACTTTTTCATTTTGGATCTAGGAACCTTTAAAGGTCGTATTTTTTCATCAGTGTCTCTGGAAATCAAGTTTAATTATTTAGATTTCTGGTTTTCAAGTTCTGTGGATGTCAGGACTACTCGTCAACTGAGTAAGTGTTCAAGGCTTGAATGCTGGTATTTTTGTTCCTTGTTTTGAGTTGACGCAACTGGAAATTAAACATAAACACTGCATACAAAAGCCATTTTTAGCTATTTCTTGGAACATAGATTTTAGTACAAAACTTCTCCAGTACGTGTAGTAGAATCTATTTCAATACTTGCAGGTTCATTGAGACCATAAATAATTAAATATCATCCGAATATTAATGAAATACTAGCAGCACCCCGCGGTTATACCAGTGTGCGAAAGTACTTCAAATCTGAACAATTACTTCTCTTATACAAAGCACAGATTCGGTCTTGTATGGAGTACCTACTGTTCACATCTTTGGGATGGATCGGCTAAGTATCAGCTTGAGGCTCTGGAATCGATCGAGAGGCGTGCCAAAAGGCTCATAGGCAAAGACACTCTAGTGCGAAAAAGACTTCAAAGTCTTGAACATCGCCGCAAGATTGCAAGCTTGTCGGTTTTTATCGGATACACTTCGGAGTGTGCGACTGATCTGCATGATCTAATACTACCTTTCCCTTTTTTCTATCGCACTTCTCGTAACTCGACGAAGCGGCACCGTTTCATGGTTGATGTTCCAAAGACACGGACGAAGAGGTTTGACTCTAATTTTGTGATAAGAACGTCTAGGCTGTGGAATGAGTTGCCAGAGTGGGTTTTCCCTGATAGTTATAATCTTCTTCAAATCGAGAGTGAATAGGTTACTTCTAGGTAAACATGCTCCATCGTAGACCGCATCGTCGCTTAACATCAGGTGAGATGGCGGTCAAGTGTAAACCTATAAAGTTAAAAAAATAAGTGTAGTTTTGGTTCCCATTATTTTCCAGGACTGAAAACAGATAGATTATAGTCTGGAAGAACACATAGGCTACTTTTTGTCTATGTTTTCTTCCAGACTAAAATCTATCCGTTTTCAGTTGAACCAGATACGATATGATGTGATTGAGCAACAAATATACAAAGATAAAAAAATGGACATTTGTAATATTAGTTAGTAGGATTAATATTATAGGTACTAGCTGTGTAACCCACGGCTGTCTAAACTATTGAATGTCATATTTATGTATTTAATTTCCGCGGTACTGTAGATACATAGATAGACAGATAAACTCTTTATTGCACTAAATTAAAAACGAAACATAAAAATAAAAAATAAAACATAACCTAAAAAAATATGATTATATTACCTGTACTTATTGTTTTTTTCTAAACTAAAAGTAGTATTATTTACTTCTTATAACCGCTATTTGCTTGTGAAAAACCCCGCTAAAATCGGTCCAGCCATATTCAAACAAACACAGACGGACAAATGAAAAAATAAATTACCTACATGAATACCGTATATATTTGGAAATGCATTCCGTGAATAGCTGTTAATTTGAAAGTACAAACAGACACTTCAGTTTTATTTATATGTATAGATATAGATTATATAATATCCGAATGTTATTTCTAGTTACATAGTTAGTTAAACAATCAGGTACGTTGATAGTGCGTGCAATGATTTAAAATATTGAATGATGTATGGTACACCTACCTACCTTTTAATTTTAGTGCAAATGTTTTTTTTGGTTACAGCCATAACCTACCACTAAATAACCAGTGTTTGAGTTATTCCAATAATAATACAATATTAAGAAGATAGGGAAATAATGAATGTGTCTAATGCAGTATTTTTTCTGTAGTAGATAGCACTTATTGCTTTCTGGACGTTACGACCTTGCGACTAGCTGCGCTGCGGTACATTTCGCTTGGAATGAGATTAGCGGACACAGTAGTTTGGGCAACTAGACTCTTTTGTGGCCTTAGATGTCCTATACTATTGATATTGATAAACATTCAAACCGACGAATTACGAGACAACTTAATTTATTTTTTAAGTTGTTTTTCTGAAATAACTCTTCACTACACGCTTAAAAAATTGCATCGATTGCCGTCGACTGAAAAATAAATATAAATAAAGTAGCCAAGTGCGAGTTGGACTCGCCCATGAAGGGTTCCGTTGCAGCAAGTAACATAATATACATAGTACACATAGTTCTTGTAGTTCGTTGTAACTTTAATCAAAGTTTCAATAATAGTGTATTTATGACGTACTCAAAAAAACTACTCATCAGATCGAGTTCAAACCAATTTTCGTTGGTAGTTTACATGGTAATGTACATCATATATTTTTTTTAGATTTTTCATTCTCTTACTTTAGAAGTTAGAGGGGGGGGGGGACACATTTTACGACTTTGGAAGTGTCTCTCGCGCAAATTATTCAGTGTAGACGAAAATTATTCTAGAAACCTCAACATCATTTTTGAAGCCCTATCGATAGACACCTCACACATGTAGGTTTGATGAAAAAAAATTTTTTGAGTTTCAGTTCTCAGTATGAGAGGCAACCCAAATTCTTCTTTTTTTTTTAATTTTTTTGTTCAAATCTTAATGCGGTTCACAGAATACATCTACTTACCAAGTTTCAACAGTGTAGTTCTCATAGTTTCGCCAAAAAGTGGCTGTGACATACGGACGGACAGACAGACAGACAGACAGACATGACGAATCTATAAGGGTTCCGTTTTTACGTTTTACGGAACCCTAAAAACGGATTAACGGTTGTGATAAAATGTTTTGAGATTTATTTTCATGACTACTAATATTATAAATGCGAAAGTTTGTTTGTTTGGATGTTTGTTGCCCATTCACCTCGGAACGTTTGACCGGGTTGAGTTGAAATTTGGAGCACAGATGTTGTCTGGAATAACATATAGGATACTTTTCATGGCGGGAAAATTACGGGAACGGGAACTACGCCGGTAAAGCCGTAGAGCGGGGCTAGTCAGATCTAAGTTTGATTGATTTATGCTCTGTATTTTTTCACATAACACAAAAAACCCGACCGAGTGAAAACCACCATTTTGTTCATTAAATTAGAGGTTTAAGTAAAAAATGTTTGTCTGTAAAGTCGGTTTACTGCCGATAGAACGTGACAACGTCTTAAGAAAATACTGATGGAATGGTAGCATTTTTCAAAAGAAAATTTTAATTTGATTTGTATGTAAAAAGTAATCAGTAGAATTTAGTAATTTTCAATCAAAACAATGCAAAAAACAATGCAAAAAAGCTTAGATGCCGGGGATCGAACCCGGGGCATTTCACATGCAAAGCGAACGCTCTGCCACTGAGCTACATCCCCGCTTGAACTACTGGTCGAAATATTTAATACAACTAACAAACATGCGGCGAGGTAACGACCGACGGTAACGACCGACGGTAACGGTACATGACGTCATGTTTAGTGGGCGTGCAGCCGGCTTCATCGAATTATAAGACGTTATCACGTCAAAATATATAAAATATGAAAAGAAATAATACATTTAAAAAAATTACAATTAAGTTGACGACAAGAAGATCCCTTACATTGGTCTGTCTTATTGGAAAAAGCTTTAAAATAGTTGTCTTTCGTCAGACAACTATTTTAAAGCTTTTTCCACATATTGACAAATGGACTATGAGAATTTAAGTGATGTTATTTATTTGGAGTTTTAAAGCGTCTGAAATGAAATGAATGAAAAGAAATAATACATTTAAAAAAATTACAATTAAGTTGACGACAAGAAGACCCCTTACATTGGTCTGTCTTATTGGAAAAAGCTTTAAAATAGTTGTCTGACGAAAATATTGACAAATGGAGAGTATGAGAATTTAACGAAGTTAAGTTATTAATTTGGCAAAACTGCCGACAGAAAGTGTCTGGGAGTATTGGGGCCTTATTTTTAAGGATATTGCCTACAACATACGAGAAAATCACTTAATTTATTTATTGATTTATTTCAAATCAATTAGTACCGCTACAAATAACGACTTACACTAATGACACATAAATTACAGATTAATTATAGAACATTATCGATATGTCAAAATAATAAGTATTATTAAACTGTCCATTCAATTATGTTAATCTTATGATACAAAATCAATCGTCTAAAAATAATGATTTAAAACACGAAAATAATTATAAAATAAAACAATACCTACATATTTGTGTTCGCATTAACATTCGATAATTATTACACCAAAGAAAACATAAAATAAAAATATTAACAACTAGCTGTTACCCGCGACTTCGTCCGCGCGAAATAAATACTGAGGTAACTCGGGCAATAACTAATTTTACACCCAGACACATTTACTAAAAACAGCTTATAATAAAACAATTTCATCAAAATCGGTTCAGTTGCTTAGGTGTGAAAGCGTAAGAGACATTCGTCCCCCATTTCAACTTCAATTTCATCCCCATACTGTTCGAAATGAATAGGTTAATTACTTTAACAGAAAATACGTGAAGTAAGAAATGTTTGTATGTACCTTCATTACCCCATATCTCAAAATTGGCCGTGTAATCAAGTTAGCGAGTAACCATGTGTTCTTAGTACGTACTAACTCTACTCAATCGTCCACATTTCATTCATGAGAAAATACGTGACGTCTGGCGGCCCTGGGATCTTATCTCTATTATATTTTCGGGTTCGAATTGTAAAAATACATATTTTAAGATTTAGGAAGGTACCTCACCTCTAGATTAGTATTAAGTACGATTACGATTTTCATGTGTAATATTTTTAAAACGATGAATTATCAAAACAATATGAGAACTGTCACAACAGCACTTTACTTCTCAATTATACTATTCATAGGTACAGTTGGTGTAATGTGGATGATAGAGTATGAACTTTAAAGCTGCTGTTTTACTGTTGCAAGAGAAAATTGTAATTTAATAATTACACTTTTTTGTTAAATTACGTGAGTTGCGGTCTCGAATTTCAGAGGTCAGTAGAGGCGGCAAAAGTTGAATAGCCTACTGATCACTACTGATGGTAATAGTGTAAAGCAGGTTGGTGTAGACTACCGCAGAAGGCGCAGGGCTAGACTAACCTAAACTTACTACACTTACCTAAAGATAAACCTAAAACCACGTAAAAATCATCCTTCAAATATGTCCGTAAGCTTATCCCTACCGAACTCACATACGGTATTCATAAAGTACCTACTCAATCGCTTATGACGACAAGACGATTGTTTGACTTTCACGTTCATTGTATTTCTAAGTAATTAACTCAAATTGTATAATTTTCTATTAAAATAGCCACTTACTCAATTCTAGCTATACCAATTTCAGCCATCGATGTTATACTACAGTCCACGATAGTATATCATACTACGAGTACATGGCATTTCCCCTAAGCTGGATTACAAAATGCATAATTTTTGCACTATTACCACAGAATAAATATTAGTACAGAAGCCTCACTTACCAAAAACAATTATACAATTAGCGACTCTTGCTGGGACACAACAAAGTTCAATTCAGCTCGCATTAGCGCTCAATATCTGTCGCGATTTTCAACTCTCTCTTCTAACGCGTAACTCTGTCCCTGTCTAGCGCGGAGGGTTTACGACATATCTAATAACAATATGCGCGGTAAACGTTTTGCGCGAGCGCTCAGCCGTGCGTCCGACAACCGACTGTCACTTGTTTCCTGGAAGGAACGGTCTAGCAGTAGGCTAAAACCGCGCGACCTTGAGCGAGTGAGGATGAACTGCTATTAGGTACTTCCTCAGAGAAACACTGAGTTATGCTAGCAGTAGTGGTAGGACACTTTGGAGATTCCGCCCCGGAAAGTACCACACCTTTGCCAGTTATTCTACCGCCAATGATTAATGTGTAAACATTACTGTGTTCCAGTTTGAGGGCAATGTTTCCATTGAAATTAGGTACAGGGCATAGAAATAAAACATCTTATATCTCAGGGTGACGAGCGCAGTGCAGTGCTAGGTAATGATTTGGTATCTTCATGTTCCAATAGCTGCATGTCACTGTGCTGTTATGTGGCAGGCATGTTGCTTACCATCAGGCACATGGCCTGCTCGTCTCGTCACACTATACTAAAAAAAAGCCGGTAAATGCTATATTATCTACATACTACCCGCAAGTTGAGATTGACGAGTTGCATGGCTTTGGACATCCGCCGGAGAAATAGATTTTGGGTCATAATTCAAGTTGATATTCACTGCATGAACTGATGAATTCCAACGAAAACGTTTGGTGCCTACTCATCAGGTCCCGTTATGCACCAATCCGAAATAAATAACATGCATCTTTACGGCTTATTTATGTTGTACACACGAATGTTTGTTGCTCGCCAATTGAATGATAATTTTGTGTCGATATTTATGGGACACGTTCATTGATAATTTTATGCAAGGCAAGGTATGTTAGGAATTACCTTTGCATTAAAATTTGAAAATTAACCTTCAGAGTGTGCTTCAGAGTGAGATCACCAATTAATTGTGAGAGGGTTTTTATTATTTACCAAATATTTACGCCACTGTGTAGTGAAACGAATAAAACTGCATTTGTGGTAAATTTTGGTCCATTATTACGCCTTTAGCACAAATAACTAGAAGCCCAAGAGCATAAATAAACTAGGCCGCAGTTCAGAGGACATCAGTCACACTGGCGGGTACAGCAATGTAGTCATTTTAAACCAAGGCTCGTCTAGTGTTTTGGCAAATTTTAGCAATGTTAATATAAGTTAAAACCAAAATATATTCTCGATTCAGTGCTTCTAATAGCGAGAATCTCTGCTCATGATAATATTATGGAAATCGTCGATAAATATCTCCATTAGATCAGATCATTAGTTAGTATCTAATCTAATTTGCCTATTTAGTTTTAGAATCGCAATTCGAAAAAGCAAAGGATAAAAAAATAGATAACATACCATAAACACAAATGGGTATTGGAAAAGTGTGCCACCAATATCTCTAAAATAACAATTACCTACTAGCAACAACTAACAAAAAATGAGATCGACTTCATTATGACGACTAAACGGCAAATATTCAGCGATGTCTCTGTGATCAGTAGGGTTAAGACCGGCAGCGATCACCGTATTATTGTAAGAGGCACGCTGAATCTAAACATTAAGTTCGAAAGATCACGTCTAATGAAGTCCACGCTCCGACCAAATTATGCTCAAATCGAAGATCCCGATAACTTTCAACTCGAACTTCAAAATCGCTTCGAAGCCTAAGATGAATGCGTAACGGCGGACGAAATAAACGACAGGCTGGTGGAAACTGTTCAAGCAGTTGGCAGGAAATTTAATAAGAGCCGACGCCAGAATAGAACCCAAAAGCTCTCCGATCATACTCTTGAATGTCATGGCGGTTAGGCGAGATATGCGATTGCAGTCTTCGGTCGACATGACGGCATACAGACGGCTCAATAGACAGATATCTACTTGTGTGCGACGCGATATACGCTGCTTCAATACTTCGTGTATTGAAGAAGCGATTAAGCTTCTTAAGAATTAACAAAGGCTCGAAAGTGTTCGCAAAGTATCAGCTGGAGGCCTTGGAATCGATCGAGAGACGTGCCAAAAGGCTCATAGGCAACGACACTCTTGTGCGAAAAAGACTACAAAGTCTTGAACATCGCCGAAAAGTTGCTAGTCTTTCGGTTTTTTATCGGATACACTTCGGAGAGTGTGCGACTGATTTACATGATCTAATACCACCTTGCCCTTTTTTCTATCGGAATGCTCGTAGCTCGAGAAAGCGACATCGTTTCATGGTTGATGTTCCAAAGACGCGAACGAAGAGATTTGACTCTACTTTTGTGATAAGAACGTCTAGGCTGTGGAATGCGTTGCCTGAGTGGGTTTTCCCTGTTGGTTACAATCTTTGTGTCTTCAAGTCGAGAGTGAATCGGTTTCTTCTAGGTAAACACGCTCCATCGTAGACCGCATCGTCGCTTAACATCAGGCGAGATGGCGGTCAAGTGTAAGCCTATAAAAGTTAAAAAAAAAAAAAAAAAAAAAAGAAATCTGTCTCTTGGGCAAAGTCAATTGACCAAACTGAAGACCGACAGCGGTAACGTCGTCTCGTCGAAGCCCGAGATTTTGGAGGAGATTGAGAGGTTCTATGAACAGTTATACACCTCTACGCAAGCACAACCTGTCGTTAGCATGGCTAAAGACCCCAGAGCCAAGCTGACCCGACACTTTACAGAAGACATCCCGGAAGTCAGCCTGTATGAGATTAGGATGGCCCTCAAACTTAAGAACAACAAGGCACCTGGCGATGACGGAATTACAACTGAGCTTTCTGAGAGGGGGTGGAAAACCGGTACTTAAAGTCCTCCAGAGGCTGTTCGACTCCGTCATACTTGACGGTAATACGCCAGAAGCGTGGAGCAGAAGTGTGGTGGTGCTCTTCTTCAAAAAAGGTGACAACACCTTGTTGAAGAACTACAGACCCATCTCACTTCTGAGCCACGTTTATAAGTTGTTTTCGAGGGTAATCACGAATCGTCTCGCACGCAGGTTTGACGACTTCCAGCCACCCGAACAAGCCGGTTTCCGAAAAGGCTATAGTACCGTAGACCACATCCATACGCTTCGGCAGATTATACAGAAAACCGAGGAGTATAATCGGCCACTATGTATAGCGTATGTGGACTATGTGAAAGCCTTCGATTCCATCGAGACCTGGGCAGTGCTTCAGTCTCATCAGCGATGCCGCATCGACTATCGCTATATCGAAGTGTTGAAATGTATCTACAGCAAAGCCACAATGTCTGTCCGATTACAGGACCAGTGCACAAAACACATCCAGCTACAGAAAGGCGTGAGACAGGGAGATGTTATATCTCCGAAACTGTTCACTGCCGCGCTGGAAGATGTTTTCAAGCTACTGAACTGGAACGGATACGGCATCAATATCAACGGCGAATGCATCACTACTCACCTTCGGTTTGCCGACGATATAGTCTTTGTGGCGGAGTCGCTGGAGGTCCTCGGTGCTATGCTCAGGGACCTCAGTAGAGTATCCCAACAGGTAGGTTTGAGGATGAATATGGACAAGACGAAGGTCATGTCAAATGTTCATGTCTCACCTGTACCGGTTAATGTTGGGAATACCACACTCGAAGTTGTTGACGAATACGTCTACCTGGGTCAAAAGATCCAATTAGGTAGATCCAACTTCGACAAAGAGGTCCAGCGAAGAATCCAACTCGGATGGGCAGCGTTCGGGAAACTTCGGCACATCTTTGAGTCCAAAATACCCCAATGCCTAAAGACAAAAGTCTTTAACCAATGCGTGTTTCCAGTGATGGCTTATGGAACTGAGACGTGGTCCTTATAACAAAGCTCAAAGTCACACAGCGAGCTACGGAGAGAGCTATGCTCGGAGTCTCTTTGGGCGACAGAATCCGTAATGAGGATATTCGCAAAAGAACGAAAGTGGCCGACATAGCTCAAAGAGTAAGCAAGTTGAAGTGGCAATGAGCAGGCCACATCGCTCGCAGAACTGACAACCGATGGGGAAGAAAGGTTCTCGAGTGGCGACCACGAACCGGAAGACGCAGTGTTGGACGGCCTTCCACTAGATGGACAGATGACTTAACAAAGGTCGCTGGAAACCGCTGGTTGCAGGTTGCGCGGGACCGTTCGTTGTGGAAATCTAGGGGGGAGGCCTATGTTCAGCAGTGGACGTCTTGCGGCTGATGATGATGAACAACTAATTTAACATTCTCATTTGCGGTATTTTATGTGCATCAGGATACATGTTACCACAAAGACTAATTGTTATTAGCACATTATAATTATGTATTAATGGTATTTTAATGTTTTGTTTCACCTTTATTTATTTTCCTAACACCTTCGTGATATTTATTCAAGTCCTTTGATATCTGAATTTTACTCAGAAGCGACAATAATAAACGCTGAAAACAAATTCCATTAATTCAACATCTAAACACGTTAACATGTCAAGCCAAGTTGAATATGATACACTAATCATCAAAAGAGATTAGCGTATCATATTCAACGTATATAGGGTATTGTATTTAGAAAACTACATACTTACATAGGATGAGCTCTAAAGAATAACTAAATAAAACTATAAGTAAGTTATGGTCTTAGTCAGAATCCCCTAGTCATGAGAAGATTCATACAACAAATCATTGTAAATAACGACTTTAAGCTGATGACAATGTCCGTGGAGACTGTAAGGTTTTAACATGTCAAGCCAAGTTGAAAATGATACGCTAATCATCAAAATATATTAGCGTATCATATTCAACGTATATGGCGTATTGTATTTAGAAAACTACATACATAGGATGAGCTCTAAAGAATAAATAAATAAAAATATAAGTAAGTTCTGGTCTTAGTCAGAATCCCCTAGTCATGAGAAGATTCATACAACAAATCATTGTAAATAACGACTTTAAGCTGATGACAATGTCCGTGGAGACTGTAAGGTTAGCGGGTATGAAAATAAAATTGATAATTTTTTTGTTTCTAGCTCACGTGGACGTGGGACGCCAAAAGCGAGATGCATCGAACTCTACACGCAATGCCAAGCAGTTTATGTTACTGCGACCTAGACAGGTGGTTATTCATCCTACTAGAGGTACATCAACTCCTTTCGAAGCTACAATACGTGAAGGTCACCCAAGGACATTCACAGAGTTCTACTTTGTTTGCTATGTAAAGATACCTCTAACAGATAGCTAAGGTTATAAATGTGTACTGGTTTATATCTGACACAACATGATAATAAGTCGCAATGGCACACCCCATAAACACAAAATATGACCGTTTTATGTTAATAAATCCTAAAGGACGCAGTTCAATTTGCATTTTTAAATAAATTGTTGAGAAATCGAAACTGGATGAAGTAACAAACAAAAAGTATCGCCTACAAAGAACCTTGTTAAAAGATGCGAAGCGCTGCTTATTCTTGCTGGCCCTTGGAAGAAAATTTAGAAAGATTTCATACCATATTTGGATTTGTGCTTCAATTATCACCGAATCAAGACGCTACGTACACTAAACCGTACCTGTAGATTTTAACGAAAACTTAAGACCAAAAAACCGTACTGTAGGTTTGAGTAACTGATGCCTTCTGAACCTTTCCCACCATTTTAAGAAATCGTCTAGAGGAATAGACCACTTTTTTTATTTTTCCAGGTAGATGAGGGAGCTTTCGGAACAGAATGTGTTTCTACTGTTGGCAAGAGAGGTGTTTGTAAGAGCTTCCGAGAATGCTACCCGTTGATCAAAGTGGCCGACTATTCCGGATGGGATGGATGGGTGATGGGTCATTATGACACATGCAGTTATATTAGCGCTGATAACATGGAGGTAAAGTGAAGATAATATTATGTTTAGCCATTGCAGGGTTGTAATGCTGCCTAATTAAGTATTATTTTGTTTTTAGGTGTTTGGAGTTTGCTGCACAGTACCCACCGATACACCGCCGCAACAGGAACCTGACGTCCAGCGTCTAGGATACATGTCACCAGCTATGCCAATGCAAGTTCCACCGATGCATTTTGGGTACGAATCCGCATACAATGTACAGTTATA
Organism: Ectropis crepuscularia; assembly: GCA_963693475.1. Taxonomy (NCBI): domain Eukaryota; kingdom Metazoa; phylum Arthropoda; class Insecta; order Lepidoptera; family Geometridae; genus Ectropis; species Ectropis crepuscularia. The sequence continues at coordinate 15,735,237 of OY856341.1, forward strand.
AAGCGGTGACTTAGAAATATACAAATATTAGATATCAACTTTCAGTTTTGCCCGTAGTTATTCTTGTTTTGTCCTTGCAGATTCCCAGGGAACTTAGCCGCAGCTTTTGCGCGACAATGGGCAATGAACCAAGGTGTGGATACACGTCAAATTCCGCCCGGTTGGCCTCCTGCTATTCCACCACTCCCAACTCATCCCCCAAATCACGCAGCACCCACTCATCCGCCATCTATTGGTAAGTAACTTTTCACCAAGCAAATACTTAATTTGATCTAAGAGAATTATTATCATTTAATTTTATTCTCAGTGGCTGGAATTACTACAAAGCCACCCCCGATCAACGGCAAGCCACCTACTACTTGGGCTACAAGACCTCCAAGCACCGCAAAGCCCACCACTAAGCAGGTGATTTAAACCTATTACTTAAAGTATGCTATTATTTGCCAATTTATTTTGACGAAACTAATGTTCGCTTCCTGTATCAGACATGGCAGACTATTAAACCTGCCCAACCAACTAAACCCACATCACCATCGTTCCCTGTGCAACAAGTTGGGTCTGGATGCGGCAAAAAGAACGGGGCTCAGGTAAGCAATTCAAAACTGATAGCCAGTCTCACTTTGTATTGCTTTGTGATAATTTTGTAAAAATGTGATAAAATCGAGCCAAGCCCCTTGGGCGCAGACGCCTACAGACCCGAATGCCAAGTATCAAAGTTGGATGACCTCTCACAAAGTCAGAAAAAGTAGGGCTGTTTATCTGGGACAGTTTGTACAGGTATTTTAAGTTTTACGTATTAAAAGCTTTTTATTTGCGCAATGCGTCACTTAAAATTCCGCTATTTCGTAGAAATCACATTGTAAATGCGTAAAATAAGTCCAAATTTTAAAATTGACCAGGCCTACGGGAGTACGCAAGATGAAGAGCGTATTGTCGGCGGTCACAACGCTGAACTCAATGAGTGGCCGTGGATTGCGGCTCTATTCAACGGCGGTCGACAATTCTGTGGTGGTTCCTTGATAGACGACCGACACGTCCTTTCAGCAGCACATTGTGTCGCCCAGTAAGTTTTATAAATATAAGAATTATGCAAAGTATGTTATTTAAATATTACGTAAACCACGAAAAACTTTTACACATTTGATTGTGTGAGAAATGTTCACCAATATTTAGCAATTTATATGCATGAATAGACATATCAATAACTTGGTGAAGATTGATCATATTAATGAGAACAATTAGAATTCGCCTTAGAATTAAGTAGGTATAGGTACAGATGCTAATCTTCAACCCCTCCAACGTGAATTTTAATCGACTGAAAAATGGGTGGAATGTTTCAATTTGACTAAATGTTTTGTCTGCATTTTAATTTATATCTTTGTCAGCGGTTAACTAATTTCCACTTAATTCTTACTCACTCTATGGTGTCGGATTATAGTAATTTATCAAATTTACAAAAATCGAGGATAAATCTTATGAAGTCCTTTCAGTTTTTTCCATAAGTATAAAAATAACTGAAACGTTTGTTGCAGTATGACGTCATGGGACGTGGCCCGCTTGACCGCAAAGCTCGGTGACCACAACATAAAGTCAAACACGGAGACTCAGCACGTGGAAAGAAAGATCAAGCGAGTTGTGAGGCATCGTGGATTTGATATGCGCACATTGGTAATTTTCTCTTCTATCATAGATTCTTCTTCAATTTTTCTTTGAGTGCCTCTCCAACTATTGGAAGTCTCGCAGACTATTGGAAGCAGTCTGTTCAGCTTAGTTGACACCGGCTCTGGCTAGGCGAAAAAGTTCGACGGCACTCCTAATGCCCATCTGTAATTTTCTCTTCTACCATAGATTCTTCTTCAATTCTTCTTTGAGTGCTTCTCCAACTATAGGAAGTTAGCGGGCTGCTCTGCATAGTTGATGCGGGCTCTGGATAGGCGAAAGAGTTCGACGGCACTCCTAATGCCCGTCTAGTCTCATATTTTCCCCAACCAGGACTTCCTTTTGCAACCAGCTTCCCTTTTCCCAGCAACTTTACCCATCATTATGAGTTGCAACAGCTCATACCTACTCGTATCTATCCTGTCTAAGAACATGAATATACCGGATATACGAACATACAACATACATACATACATACATAAAATACCTACAATTTGTTTTTTTAATAATTTACTTTTCATTCATACATTCACTTTTTAGCCAACATAAAAAGATTAGGTAAAAGTGTTTTAAAGTTTGTGTTATCTACGTGTTCCTATGTGCGTTTCTTGGCTCCTAAAAAAATAGACCGCCTTTTACGGGGGTGTTTTTGATGATTACATGATCGTAATGAGTTTGTAATATTTTTCGATAGTTACAGGTATTTAAAACTTTCAATTTTGATATTGCTAAAGTTACCTGTTTTTTGCTATGCAGTATAGCTAAAACTCCCATCCACTCCTAAAAAATACCAATGTTCTAGTTGAAAACAAATTTTACTAAAATTAAGAAAAAATCTGATTGATGGAATTTTAGTTGAATAGTTTTTCATGTAAAATACTAATCGGTTTTATTTTGATTCCAGTACAACGACGTCGCTATCCTGACCTTGGACCAGCCTGTAACATTTACTAAAAACATTCGTCCCATTTGCTTACCGGGCGGGTCCAGAGCGTACGCTGGTCTCATCGCTACCGTCATCGGTTGGGGGAGTTTACGCGAGAGTTAGTATTCATTTTCTTTCTTTTCTAGGGAGGAAATAGGAAATAGGAAATATACACATAGAATATACTAATTCTCATCTCGGACGTACTGTGAACGCCATCTATTATATTAGAAGCAAGAGATTTTTTGAATTTGTAAAAAGGGTCTATAATCATATCATATTTGTTTATTGATAATCATATTTGTTTATAAAGCGACCTATGGCAGTCGTTCTTAGATGATCTTTAATGCCCATCGAACTTTAATAACTATGTATTACTAAAGTAGGACGTAACCTTAACCCTTAAGCAGGCCGCGGACGTATGCTTCCCACATAGATTTTTCGATGCCGTAGCCAGGTTTTGGCAACGAAAAGCCCACAATCTGTCAAAATTTAATCATAAATATGTACTCTGTGGTTCCGATTAGCAAGTTCTGTGTATACGAACGAATGGTACACTTGACAGCCATTTGAGTTTTGAGTGTCCGGTACAACAGTGTTTTTGTGTGACTGTCCAAGTTTTATTTAGATTATGCCGTAACAAAGAAAGGTAAGTCGTGCAATTTTTTGATATATTAGAGATTTTTAATTTTTCTATCAAGATTTACATTATTTCTAGTTGATTTCTGGCTAAATTGTCTAAAATAAGGCAAATAACAATGTGGGGAACATGTGACCATAGTCTGTTGAGTCGAACTAATTTGTGGGAGCTATTTAACCATTGCCTGTTCAAATTTATCAACTTTTATATACTAGCCTTTTCATATACATAATATCATATATAATAAATAATTCATACTTACACTATATTTTTTTACTTCACGCAAATAACCTAAACTAACCTAAAAAAAAAAATTATGAACAAACAAACATTCGACATTTATATATAGTTATCACATAAATTGTAGTCTCTACCCAGGCAATGGGATTATGTTTTCCCACATTTTTTTTCAGGCTTTTCAGGCTTTTTCAAAAAATTTGTTGATAAGGAATCACACAGGGCGCTACTCAAAGCCTAAATCCATTTACACCACTTTATTTCTTGCAGCGGTTCTTCGGGGCCTGTTTAAGGGTTAAGACTTTGAACTTATTGAGCTATTCTCTGACCCAATCGTTCGAAGTCGTTTTTAGTATAATCATGTAATACTTAGTTATAAAAGTTCGATGGGCAGTACAGGTTTGCGGGTGAAACCGTGGAGCACTGCTAGTAGCTCTATAAATTCATTAATTCGTTTTAATTTAAATAAACTCCTCCAGAATCGACATCACAAAAATTACATACCTCGGAAAGAATGTATACACTTTGTATTTAATTTTGAACCAGCTAAATTCGACGACAAAAAGAATAAAACAATACAAGCCGCGTGAGATCAATGATCGCTTCCATGAGCGAATTGGATAAGATTGGATATTTCGGGCTAAATGTATGTTTAAATTTCTGAGTGCTCTCAGAAATTTACATTTAAAAAATCAAGGAAAACTTAATATAGTACATATGCATTTTTATACTTTACAGCGACACATAATCATCGTGTGCCCTAACTTTAACCGACGATGTTTTAGACGCTGCGTTTAGTGTTTTTTTTTTTTCAAGTTTTTCAAACCTGTCTTCATGTGCTACTACTAACAGTTCATAATATATTATCTCAATTTCAAACAGGGCTTTGAAATAATAATTGTAAAATAGTAACATTTCAGTAAACCATTTGAGGGTTAAATATTAGGAACCTACGGTCAATTAACAGAAAAATAAATAGGTACACAATAACTTTTGTTTGTACGGGCTATCTCAGCGAATTTCTAGTTTACAGCCAAACGCCGATGTCGATGACGATTAAATGTCGACAGATTTTGAAAATTTCATCGTGGTTAGTGATTTTGAATGGGTCATTAAGAGTGCGCCTAATGCCAGGGAAAAATCAGTTTTCATCCGCGCGACGCGTTTCTTAACGAGATATACATAAAGTCGAGAATAGCATGACACAGTTTGGAGGAAAAATCAATTTTAAATCAGGAGTCCATTTTTGACCAAATTTTATTAAATTACTCAATAATTAAACATAAATTTAAAAAAGTGTTCGGTTACTTTACTAGAACGTACAATTAGGATTTTTATTACCAAAAAATAATGTGGGGTCATCGCTGATAATTTCGAGTACTCGAATTAAAACGGGTTTTTTCGGTGTCATTTTTATTTTAAAAAACTCTGATCCATTTTTAAAATTATATTCGGTTATTGTGCTTCTTCTTGATTGTACCCACACGTCAATATTTTTTTTGTCATAGTTTTTAGTTTCATAATTTCAGAGAGCGGCGTCGAAAATGTTCTTTTTTCGTTTTCTGGCACTAGGCGCCCTCTTAATTTCCTATATTTTTGTATCAATAACCAACCAATCAATCGAATTATAAACTACTGAACTTGGTTTGTAAAATGTATAATATTATAGGACTTCTTCAATCTTTTAAATTTCTAGAAACGAATAAAAAAAAGTTTAAATATTGGATCAAGCTGTCACGGTTGTAGATTACACAACAATCTCAAAAAAAAAAATACGGCTAGGTGATACATAGGTCAAGTAGACTATGCACATTTTTCAAACTGTCTTAAAATAAGAATTTAACTTACCATAATTTGTTGTGTCCTAGGTGGTCCTCAGCCTTCAATTTTGCAAGAGGTCTCGATCCCCGTCTGGTCGAACAACGAGTGTCGTCTCAAGTACGGCGCGGCGGCTCCCGGGGGAATCGTTGACCACATGATCTGCGCCGGGAAAGCGAGCATGGACTCCTGCAGTGTAAGTTATATTTAATTTGGAAATATAGTAACGAGAAGTGCAAACCCAGGGTTTGGTAGTAAGCAATGTTTGGTAATTACAGCGTAGCGTAGCTGTCAAAAAGCGTTATCGGAAGAAAACATTACCTAGTTCTAAACTAAGCACCTACGTTGCTAGGTAGCAGTAGTCATTTTAATACTACTGAATGGCCACCACTTATATTTTCTTTATTGATTTCATTATATTTTCCGTAAAACTGGATAAAAACATAATAAGTTCTACATACCGGCTACAAGTCGGCAGGTATTAGATCCCCTCCGCTTGAGCCGTATGGCACTGCCTTCTGCAATGCCAGGTCGTTGCTTTATCTTCCCTACCGTGGCATCCCAAGCCAAGGTCATACTGTCCGAGGTGCTTTACTCTAGTCGACGAGAAGCGTATTTATCGAGTACGGTAAGTAGGTACAGTTAGTATATGGACAGGTTTAAGGTATGCCTTCTTATATAATATAGTAGTACCTGGGTGACCGAGCTTTGCTCGGTTTCAATACTAAATATACTTAGATACCTACAGATAAAAGAATCCAAGAAATAGATTTTCTTAAAAAACGAATTGAAAAAAAAAGAGACCCTGTCTGGATTCGAACCCGGAGCTACTAATTCGTGACCGCTATGAGCGCCCGACTTCCCGTCTGAGCTAATTATGCTGTCGCGTCACGCGGCGAAATTTACCTTCACATTCTAATGTCTAATGTGACAGTTTTTTATTGTCTAAAAACGCGCATAATATGCGTTTTTTTAATAAGACCTAGTTAGATCGATTTATCGTCCCCGAAATCCCCTGCATACATAATTTCATGAAAATCCGTCGAGCCGTTTCCGAGATTCAGATTCTATATATATACTAGCTGACCCCGCAAACGTTGTTTTGCCTTAGTGAACAACCCTTGTTACTTAGGGGTATGAAAAATAGCTAGTAGCCGATTCTCATACCTACAGAATATGCATATAAAATTTGGTTAAAATCTGTAAAGCCGTTTCGGAGGAGTAAGGAAACAAACACTGTGACACGAGAATTTTATATATAAGATACATATTTATATAGGTACAAGAATTGTTCGTTTAAAGGTATAAGATAAGATAGTTAATGAGATTAGGTGAGGGCCGTGTCTTCTGCGCTAGTCCAAAGTTCTGTAAATGTGACATGGGGCAGTTCTTACCCACCATCCACCCTCTGAGCTTCACTTGAGCTTCTGGCTCCCGCATTATTTTATATACACTCTAGGGGTAGGTAGAGTCGGGGTGCTCAGAGTCGGATCTGGGTCTTATGTATCCGAACCGGTCCGATTTAGTTATTTAACAAGGTGGACGGTGGGAAATAAATATTTCTGTAAAGTAACTGTTCCAACCTCATACATAAACTGATGCATTCAACGCCATCACACTGTCAATGTGTACGAGTATAGTACGTAAAGGCGTAAATCTCATACAAAAATGAATCAACTGTCATAGTAAACGGAACATAACTTGTTTTACGCCACCTACGTACATACATTATGTGCGTGCCTTCTGCATTTACCCAAAGTTCAGCAGGCGGCAGAAGTCATTTCAGCTAAAAACTGCAATAGGTCCCTAAAAATAATATATTTTATTATATTATATATAATAAAATATATATATTATTATTATATTTTTGATGTGTATGATTTTTTTGGGTGTGTCAATAAAGAGTATCTATTTAATTATACACATTTCTGCAGGGTGACAGTGGTGGTCCTTTGATGGTGAACGAAGGTGGAGTGTGGAACCAAGTCGGCGTCGTGTCCTGGGGTATCGGGTGCGGCAAGGGCCAGTACCCCGGTGTGTATACTCGCGTCACTTCCTTCCTGCCTTGGATACAGAAGAACTCGAAATAAGCGGACGTTAACACAAATACTACGATAGAAGCAGTTTGAAGCGATATGTTTAAGGTGATACAGTTCAGAATTGTTTGAACAAAAGAAAAACAAGAAAGACACCAATGAATGCATGCAAGCCATTTCTTTCAGTTTGCTAATTAGACAGCAAATACCAATTTACTTCTACAGATCTTAACTACACCCAAATACATTTTTTAGGGTTCCGTAAAACGTAAAAACGGAACCCTTATAGATTCGTCATGTCTGTCTGTCTGTCTGTCTGTCTGTCTGTCTGTCTGTCTGTCCGTCCGTATGTCACAGCCACTTTTTGCCGAAACTATGAGAACTGCACTGTTGAAACTTGGTAAGTAGATGTATTTTGTGAACCGCATTAAGGTTTTTACAAAAGTTTTTTAAAAAAACAAAAATTAGGGGTGCCCCCCATACTGAGAACTGAAGCTCAAAAATTTTTTTTTCATCAAACCTACACGTGTGGGGTGTCTATCGATAGGTCTTAAAAAATGATGTTGAGGTTTCTAATATAATTTTTGTCTACGCTGAATAACTTGCGCGAGAGACGCTTCCAAAGTGGTAAAATGTGTGTCCCCCCCCCTCTAACTTCTAAAGTAAGAGAATGAAAAAACTAAAAAAAATATATGATGTACATTACCATGAAAACTACCAACGAAAATTAGTTTGAACTCGATCTGATGAGTAGTTTTTTTTTAGTACGTCATAAATACACTATTATTGAAACTTCGATCAAAGTTACAACGAACTACAAGAACTATGTGTACTATGTATATTATGTTACTTGCTGGAACGGAACCCTGCATGGGCGAGTCCAACTTGCACTTGGCTACTTTATTTCTGTCTATGTCATTTTGAATAGACCATATTATTCAAATGGCTACATTGTAGTGTCAATTTCGTTTCTTCTATCATAGTATTTACTTATTTTGGAACATTTTCAAGCAACAGAAATGCAGGTTTTTTATATATATTTGGCACTCCTGCATACTTCTCAAGATTTCTTTGGATATGTATATAATTTCTTGTACACACAAGCATTCCTAAATACTGTTACAAAGTATTCATTGAATTTTGTAAACCAATCATTTTGAGAAAGACAACTGGGATAATCTTGTTTTTCTTAATTGATTGGTATTAAGAATTTGTGCTAATTTAATTTTAGTTTCATAAATAAAAGATTAAAATTTAGTTACAATTCATATTATTTTAGATTTTATTTAGACTAGGTTACGTTTTTCTAACATTACTAACATTAAATACAGCAGCAACGACTATAATATAACATACACAGCGCTTAATCAGTCTTATGGCATAAAGTACATCACTATTTATAGTAAATCATTGCATGAGGACCATCACAATCTCACGTTTTAATTATTAATTATGTTAAATGTCGAATTTTGGTAATGGTTTAAATTAAATATCGAAGTTAGATACGTGCAACTGCTGAAGAATATTGCGAGCTGAAACAAAAGACATTTTTACATTACTTATCAGGCTATTATATGAAACTATGCATGATGAAATTGAGATTGGGACTGGTTCAAAATGTATCATTCCAATTAGTCCATCAGCTAGACTATGGAAAGTATGAGACACGTTATTTTTTGTTTTTATCAAATTATTAAAAATCAGCAGAGATATAGATCATCAAATATCTGGAGTGGGGGTTGTGACGTTACTTTTTCGAAAAATTGTACCATAAAGTGACGTCACTTGAAACTTCTAAGCACTGTCTCGGAAATGTTATCTTCTTTCAAAATTTCTTAAGTATCATTAGTTACGAAATTATGAAGGAATAAATAAATACCTTCTTTTTGTAATCTTATTTTGTTAATAACTATCGCAATTTTTTATGTGCTAAAAAACCATTAAAACATGTTTTCTAGACGTCATTCCGAATCGAATGAGGTATCATCACACATGTTTCTAGGACCTTTTTTTTCTATTTAGCACGTTTTTGAACCTGTTGACTAGACTAGTTGTTGTGTTTGATAAAACAAACCGCAAAGTAAATAAGTCTATACTTTGACTGAACTGACAAGAAACTGTCAAACAAACCAGTTTGTCTTGACACATGCAGTTCTCTGAAACCAGCCATAGAATTTAATTAAATCCTTACCTTGAAAGTATCCTGTGTCATGCAAATCATCAGGCGTAGGCACGAACGGCGGTTCTTTATTCAACAGGTTCTCCCAGTCGACGTTTCTGAATACAGGCATGTTTCGAACGGCCTCTGCCGCAGGGCGGTCCTTGGGCTCCATTGTTAGGAGGGCCTCAATAGCGCCTACTGCCTCAGGCGATAACGCCTCATCATCTTCCGGCCATTCTATATCTGATGATTGAAGACAGAAATGTTTAGAAGCCATCAGCTTTTTTACTGTTTAGCAGCCTCGGAGGAGAATTGATTTCAGATGGTCTATACCGCCTAGCAAACATGCGCGGTCCAGCGCGGTTCAGCGTCGAAGTTTGGAGGGGGTCACCAGTACAGAGCCTCAGATTTTGATTTTGGGGGTGGGGGGGTCACGTGGAAATACAATAAATTGAGTAAAAAAGACTACTAGTAGCGCCCCATTTTAATGTAACGTATACGATTTAGGGGGGGGGGTCATGCCCCCTGTGACACCCCCTCCCCCTTCAGACAGCGCATACTACCAAACTGTTATATAACGCAGAAGGCCCTAACTAGCTATACTTACATACAAATGTAAGAAGCTATCAGCATTACAGTAATCAAAATTTCGTTGTAAAAAGATATATGTGCAAAATTTATCAAAAAATAAAAGCCCCAATTTAGACATCTAAGAAAGACATTAGAATATAATTTAGAACAAAATTAAAGAAACGACAAAATAATAATTAGTTTAAAGTTACATATTATAATTGAATATTTATACATTATATTGCTTATAAATTAGACGTGTCTGTTTAATGCGATTTTTAATCCGATGTCTTTGAGACGGATCTTATGTATCACTCTTGAAAACAGTTTCTCGGGAATCGAATGTTATGATCAGAAGATCAGAACGCAACTGACAACTACTTTTTCGAGTGGATTAGGTAACTCCACGAAGTTTTTAATTTATTACAACGTTACAATACAATACGCAAGCACCTGAGAGCGTAATTAGTTCTAAAATAAATACCTACTTCTTGTCAAAATATTATTAAATACAGCTTGAGGAGTTTCGTCGTTGAACGGTGGCACTCCAGTCATAAATTCGTAGAGGCACACTCCCAAAGCCCACCAATCGACCGGCGCGCCGTGGCCTTGCCTGAAAGAAGCATTAAAAACTTCAAGTAAATTGGTCCAATTTTGAACAAATTCGGTTACCTTAGGTTCTAATGACGCAACCTTTAAAAGATAAACACATGCTGTCACGCAACGATAGCTCTCAAAACGCAATATTTTTTCACGTTTTTGTTACATTTTTCATTCATGCTCCGCTCCTGTTGGCGTAATGTTAAAAAAGCCTTTAGCCCTCCTCGATAAATGGACTATCCAACAGAGAAAGAATCTTTCAATTTGGACCAGTAGCTCCTGAGATTTTTGCGTACAAACAAACAAACTCTTCGACTTTGTAATATTAGTATAGATGATGAAAGCATTTTCTTTTGAACTCATTAAGTTACGGTTGGTCTAGTCGGGAGAACGGCAACTGCAGACCCGGAGTACCCGGGTTCAAATCCCACGCGCACCACTGTCTTTTCAAAGTTATGTGCTGCCGCTACAAATGGTGTGAAGGAAAACATCGTGACGAAACCGACATGCACCTAAACTCTTTCGAGGTTATATGTCACCCACCAACCCGCACTGGGCCAGTGTGGAGGATTATGGCCTCCGCACTGGGCCAGTGTGGAGGATTATGGCCTTGACTCTCACCTTGCGAGAAGGCCCCGAATCCCAGCAGTGGAAACATTTAGTGGGCTGGTTATGCTATGCTTACATAATGTAATATTAGATTTTAATATAATGATGTATAATGTATATGCATCTTAATGTTATTACTATAACTTACCTAAGCAAGAGTTCTGGTGCCAAATAGTCAGGAGTGCCCAATATCTTCTGATCAGAGACTAGGTTGCCTCGCCTCACGCTTTTCGGCGTACGATAAGGAGTGTGAGCAGTTGCTAGGGGAGTCTTACATACGTCTGTTGGAGATTTATTCGAGTCGCTCTGGAAAAAAAAAACTTTTGTACATTCTAAAAGACAATACAACAGTACAATCTCTCATGATCCTTTAACATAAATTGATCGCCTCGTCAATCATTTTAACAAAGAAATAGCAAAGGAAGGTGTCATGCTTAAAATTTTCTTTTTTTTCTCTAAAATACTATGTAATTTAATATTCTTTAATATGCGTACTGTTATCCGGGTAACCGGGAACCAAGTTTAAAAAAAAGGAATTTATTTATTTCACTAGTTTATTGGTAAAGAATTAGTATACATTTAATTAGTGAAGAACTAGTACAAGTTTCTTGGGGCGAGTGGTCGCGGCGGATGATGGATAGAGACTGGTGGGTGCAAGGAGCGAGGAGAGATGCATGGAAGTAGGGAAATGATGACCTAGTAAAATAAGGGAAAGGTAAGGGGGCGTCCATAAATTACGTGAGGTCTTTTTTTAAGTTTTCTGTCCCTCCCTCCCCCTCTGGTGAGATGTCGTGAGATTTTATTCAACCCCATCCCCCAAACTCACGTGAGATTTTACAAGATGTAGGTTTCTTACGTAAACACGTTAGAAGTGAAGTTTTTTTTTTGAAGTGAAAACTTCTTTAGGCGCATAGCCCAATGCATTTAAGCAAAAAAATGGAATAAAAAACCATTAAATTATGTAGTTTGGGGACTATAAAGGATCGATAGAAGGGTGCATTCTGAGCATATATTCCAATTTGAGGGATTCTGGCATGGTCAGCTCAAGGTCATTTCGATAAAAACGCGTTTAATTTGATATCTCGAGAACTGTTAGTGTAAAGCAAAAAATTGCAGAGACCTTTTCTCTTCTTAATTATATTTACTAACTTTAACAACTTTTCTTTTTTTCATCAATATTTTTCAAGTTATTGCTTCCGAAAGGCAAAAATTTAACTTTTTTTCCTCCCTTTCGCCATTTTCTCCCCAACCGTTCAATTTTATGAAACTTTACTGATAATCAAAAATATAGATCTTTTAATAATGAACAATTATTTCTTTGAACTTTTTTCTGTACCTAATGACAATACCTTCAGAGTTATGTTACTTTACCGAGCGAAATCCGCGCCACTGTGACACCTCCGCGACACTGCAAAAAATCCGCGACACCTCCGGTCTTAGGGTTGAACCCAAAATTCATTGTTGGATTGTGTCGGTGGGTTTCTTCTACACAGGGTTATGTGGGACAACAATGTTACCTACTTCGACATATGCCAGAAATACGTAACATACATAAAAAACACTACGGTACAGACGTGGTAATAGGGTATCGGACAACTTTTCAAAAAGTGCTTAAAATTAATCTTAATGGCTAAATATAGCCCTACATTTTTTTATTTTAAACAAATATAACTTTTTAAGTACTTAAAATAGTGTGTAAAAAATAATTGTTTTAAATTGCCGCGTAAACGGTATGTCACGTGATCTCAGAGCGTGTGACGTCATACGTGTTTCGATCTGTGTAAATAAACACAGTTATTCAGTGGAAAGTGTTGTTTTTGTTTTCTTTCTTTAATGTTATAATGGATCACATAAGATATCGTTGTTGTGTAGTTCCTCAGTGTAGTAATAACAGTAAAACCACACCAGCTAAATTATTCATTGATGTGCCACGAAAAGCAGATATACGAAAAAAATGGTTGAAACTAGCAAGACGAAATTTCGATGGAATGTCTGTAACTTCACTGATTTACTTCTGCGAGGATCACTTTGATGTAAGTACACAAATTTACATTACGGTAAATAGGTACCAAACGCTGCGAACACTTCATATTAAAGGCGGTGGAATATTAGATGCTATTAATTATGTAAGTAAGTACTTACTTAATTTGGATTTTTTGTTTTAGCTACCGAATGACATGGAAAATTACATGAGATACCGAATTATGGGTTATGTAAATAAAATTATGATGAAACCAGGATGTCTTCCATCAATATTTCAATGTCAAACTAATAGAAAAAGAAGTTTCCCATCTACTATCCATTCCATCTATTTTGTACTAGAAACAAATAACAGGTGAAATAAGGAATTAAAGTTTATATGAAACTTTCTATTCCTTGGACATTTTGCATGAATACTTACATAGATGTTTTAACATTTCTAAATTCAGCAGCACAGAAGTCAGAATTTGTGGCAAAGAAATTTCCAACCATGAACATATCCACTCTTGGGAGATTTCGGCAGTCAGCTTTCAAATAACCTGCTTCCATAGTTAAAACGTGTTGTTTTAATTACTATTCCTCAATTCTAATAGTTTTAAATACTTTAAAAACGGCAAAGAATCGTAAAATTCGCAAATACACTATACAAAATACTGTTATTTAGACACAGTTGACATCATGCGCTGTGATTGGTGTTTCGTTTACGGCGGCCAACAGATGAAAAATATTAGAAATATTAAACTTTATTAATTGAATTAAAATTATAAATCAGTATTCCTTCGTGTAAATTTTCATTAAATGGTTATTTCACTTCATAAATGTACTCTCTAACTTAATTTCAGATTTTTTTGTGACTACTGTCCGGTACCCAATTGTATTCGATGGCTATCCCAAAGGTATTTCCAACTTTGGCACCAATTCTGCCAAACGGCTGCGCCGACCCCAGCTGAAGCCATGTGCGGATATCATTTTCATCTACAATATAACCGTCACCACAACTCAAGATAAGTTTTTAGGCAACGAGAGCAATAAGACCAGATTCATCTCACTACTGAAAACTTTTCTCATCAAATCAGACATAGAAATGGAGAGCAAGCCGTAGAGTCCGGCAAAATTCTCTTAGCCGTATTGATAATCAGACCATCCGCATCCTCTACGGCTCGCTCCACCTCTATGTCTGATTGAGTGTATCTGAGTGTATTTCTGGCATATATAGGTAACGTTGTTGTCCCACATAAGCCTGTGTAGAAACCCACCGACACAATCAAACAATGAATTTTGGGTTCAGCCCTATAACCGGAGGCGTCGCGGATTTATCGCAGTGTCGCGGATTTATCGCAGTGTCGCGGAGGTGTCGCAGTGGCGCGGATTTCGCTCGGTAAAGTAACATAACTCTGAAGGTATTGTCATTACAGAAAAAAGTTAAAGGAAAAAGTTGTTTATTATTAAAAGATCTACACTTTTAATTATCGGTAAAGTTTCATAAAATTGAACGCTTGGGGAGAAAATAGCGAAAGGGAGGAAAAAAGTTAAATTTTTGCCTTTCGGAAGCAATAACTTGAAAAATATTGATGAAAAAAAGTTAGTAAATTTAATTTAGAAGAGAAAAGGTCTCCGCAATTTTTTCCCTAACACTAACAGTTCTCGAGATATCGAATTAAACGCGTTTTCATCGAAATGACCTTGAGCTGACCATGCCAGAATCCCTCAAATTGGAATATATGCTCAGAATGCACCCCCCTATTGATCCTTTATAGTCCCCAAACTACATAATTTAATGTTTATTTATTTCCGTAATTGCATTGGATTAGCGCCTAGACAGATTTTTCGTGGGCTGTGAATTGAATTCATTCGTCACGCTCGGGTATGATAAGAAAGCTTCGGGTAAACTCGGGACTATGGCTATTGGCCATCTAGAAATACGTCAGCCAATGGGAAATGCTGAAAGGGTGTGGACAGGCCATTATGGCATGGCCATCTCGAAACGCATCAGCAAATGGGAAATGCTGACGCATTTCTAGATAGCCATGCCAAGATGGCGAGGCCACGCCCTCCGGTTACACCCGTGTAGATTCCAAGGTAATCTATCAAATTCTCAGTTATAAGTTTTCATTTCTATCGGCAGTTCCTATGACTGGCAATTTTTTTTTTGTCTCTCGACCCACAAAATGGTTTTCAAAGTCTGAACATATGAAACAAATAAAAATACTCAATAATTAGCCTTAGCTTATGCCTGAGATATAGTAGATATATCAATTAGTACATTGTCGTTTACAGACACATAAAATATCGTTTCGTTGTTGAGTAGGTAATGATTTTATTTGTGCGACGTCGCGACGCCGACGGCGTCGATTCGATCGTCGATTATGTTTAAGATTAGGTAAATCTTAAGCATGTACAATCTGGATTAAATGGACCAAAATAGTATTTTTTTTTTGTTTCAAGGAAAATAAATTACGTGATATTTGCCGAGAAATCCAACGTAAGATAAGATGAGATTTGACTCGACCCCCTCCCCCCCTGAAACACCTCACGTAATTTATGGACGCCCCCTAACGGAAAACACTAGGAAATCGCGGGTATATAGTACGCGATACTCATTTTCCGATTTCGCGCGAAAAATAAGAAACGGAAACATGTACATATATGTTATGACGGGAGTATCAGCTGAGTAACCCTCCCAAATCTTCCAGTCTCTTTCCTCAACTTCTACTATCGATGTAAATCAATGAATGTGCCCCCTTCCAAACTTCAGGTGCACGGTATTATGTTATCGTTGGGAAAAATGAGCTCACTCTTTCCGTTCTAGTCGGTTGTAGGAAGCGGTGAACGCCGGATGTTTTTATCTATCACTATACGTTGTCAACAACCAAACTAAGTAGAACCACAACATACCTCGCCGCTAGCGATTCTAGGGATCAAGTAGGTTGGTAGTTGTAAACCACTCACGCTACACACAGACGAAATTTGTTAACAATTTTGAGGTGCTCAGGGCACATCTTTTGAGACCAAATTCTTAGCATTCTACGGATTCACCGTGCGGGTGCCGGGTCCATCGTGTGTATAGATGACTTCTACGTGTACTGCTGCTCAAGGGGGAGAGGAGCGGGAGTACAACTTCCTAGGTCCAGGATTTGTTATAAGGTTAAAGGTAACTAACCTTAGTGTAAGTGATACTAAATTCAATTTGGTATACTTGGTATACTCATTATGTAAGCCTGCATCATGTGAATTCTACTTCATGTGAATTTAATTATCAGATGTCTGGACTCGATTCCCTGTCGGGACTGTCACAAGGAGAGAGTCAATGTCATAATTCATGAAGCTGGGCATGTGCGATTTGGCGAATTACACATCTCTTTTTTTCGTATTTTTACAAAGGGACCTATGGCTGTTGGCTTCAAGTGGCCTCTAATGCCAATAACTTTAGGCCAGCACAGAAGGCCCTACGAAATTTACTTATATTCTTACATAGAGCGTACCTTAACCTTTCCGTGATAATAAAGTTCTCTTACCCTGCTCATCCGTCTCGTAGGAAATATTTCTAGGCTAGTAGATATATGTTTGCTAAATGTGAACGATTTTTCCTTTACACCCGACGGCGGCTGGTCGTCTTTCGGTAGCTTGAATCTCGTTTCCTTCAGCATTTTCTTAGTCTCTTGGCTAGTTTTCTTAGCTTTATTGTTCGATACTGGAGTCGAGAATATAACGCCTGCAGTGAAGTGATGACTGTCGTTTTGTGATACCCATCTAATAACCAGAAAAAGTTATGCAAAGGTTGTTCAAGAAACTCATCAATTTTCTACAAAGAAGTCTGACAGTAAAATGGCAACGATATTCGAAATATTACCTTTTCTTCAAAACTCCTTTTATAGGATTCTTCCGTCGATCAGGAGTTGGGTGCAAGGCCATACGTTTAGGCGTGTTTTGGCTAAGTTCCAGTGCCATAATCTCCTGGGTAAGCCCACTGTGGTTCTCCTTAGATTCTAGTAAGCTAGTGACCCCAGTAGGCGTGTCTCCATCTCCGTCCAATATACGCTTTCTTTTCTTAGCCCTGAAACTGTTAGAAAATCATCAACACCAAAAGTATGATATAAAACTTCGAACGCATATTATAATTTAAAAAAAGGTAAGTCTGATTCAACCTCCTACGAAACACCTACTTATTGTATTTCTAAAAGTTTAATGGACGACGTATGGATGTTTGTTAAAGTTACGTACAAAAACTACAAATGGATCTGGACGAAATTTGGTACAGAGATAGATTATAGTCTTTATTAACAAACAATGCTACTTTTTATCGTGAGCTATTTTTTTTACCTTGGTATCCTTTTCAGGGAATGTCCTCGACAGAGTGGTGACGTGGACTGGTCGTGCGTAGTGTCAGACATTATAGCAGACTCGCCGATCGAGAAGACATCGTTGTTGCTACTAGAATCCGTTGTTTTTGTACTGTGAGTGTTGTTACTGTTTCTGGAACTTTCGCAAGTGTGATACGAGTTCAAGGATCCTGAACCGGAGTCGCGAGACTGAAATAATTGTATTTTTTTTTAACATTTCTTAAAATAAACAATTAATCTCAAAATAATTCATCAGACCGCGTAATTCTCTATCAATGATAAAAATGTTTTAAATCTTAATACTTTGCGATGCTAATAGAGAAATCTTTAAGAAGAAAACACTTGTTATCAATTTTTTAAAGCTGATACCAGATTTCTTTACGTATTTTGAAGTGAAAACTTTGCGGCTTACCGCGTCGAGCACTTTTTCGTCGGGGTAATCTTATGGGTTCGTGTTACCGACATGGTAATGAAGCGGAGTAGCGTCGGAAAGTCACTGGAACCATCGATATAAACGAATGGATGTGCCCTGACCACCTTGAAATTCGTAATAAACTGCGTCTCTGTGTGTATCGTAAGTGGTTTACAAACAACCAATCTACTTGACCTCTAGAATCGCTAGCGGCGAGATTTACTGTGGTTCTACTTATTTTAGTTGTTGACAACGAATAGTGATATGGGTAAAAACGTCCGGCGTCCCAGCTTCCTACAACCGACTAGAACGGAAAGAGTGAGCTCACTCTTCCTAACGATGACATGATTCCGTGCACCCTCAAGTTTGGGAGGGCATATTTTTCTATTGAGATCGATTGCCGGAACAGCGGAGGGGAACGCACGCGTTTAGACACTTTTTGGATTGGTGAAATCTTATGACTTCATGTCATCGATAACCGACACGGGTAATACCAGCATATATCTGTAGATGTACATGTGACGTAATGTGTAACATTAGTGCTGTTTAATACTAAAATTCTAAGCGCCGAGTTTTCACTTCTATTAGCAGTCCTTATGACCTATGACTGTCAAACTTTTTTTACTAGTTGTCCATAAAATATGTTTCAAACCCAACTGCAAGCATTACCCTGTAACTAAAACGTTGGTGGAGAAATTTCAGATACTCACCAATTCTTTTGTCAAGTCTATGCTTTCTGCACTCATAAATGGGTGTATTCCAGACAGTTGTGATTGCTCTAATATGGCTGAGTTTTCAAAGCCTGATCCTACATCAAAGCGATCCTTTAGTTTCGCTGAAACAGTGAAGTAACAATGATTAGGAAAATGTAATATAACATAGCACTTTATTTCTTTTTCAATAATTACAATGGTAAAATAAAGTACCTGGGTGACCGAGCTTTGCTCGGTTTAAATACTAAATATACTTAGATACCTACAGATAAAAGACTCCAAGAAAAAGATTTTCTTAAAAAAAACGAATTTAAAAAAAAAGAGAACCCGTCTGGATTCGAACCCGGAGCTACTAATTCGTGACCGCTATGAGCGCCCGACTTTCCGTCTGAGCTAATTATGCTGTCGCGTCACGCGGCGAAATTTACCTTCACATTCTAATGTCTAATGTGACAGTTTTTCATTGTCTAAAAACGCGCATAATATGCGTTCTTTTTAAATAAAACCTAGTTAGATCGATTTATCGTCCCCGAAATCCCCTGCATACATAATTTCATGCAAATCCGTCGAGCTGTTCGAGTCCGAGATTCAGATTCTATATATATATACATATTTATATAGGTACAAGAATTGCTCGTTTAAAGGTATAAGATTAACCAATCACAGAAAGTGCTTTTTTTTCTTTTTTTATATTATAGAGTGACAATATGAGCAGGACATGTGCCTGATGGCAAGCTACATGCCTGCCATATAACAGCACAGTGACACTCAGCTATTGGAATGTGAAGAGTCTAAATCATTAACTAGCACTGCACTGCACTCGTCACTGCAATGCTTGACAGCAATCAAATGTTTCACCCCAATACAATTGCAAAATATGCCATGTTGCCCATAATTCTGGCCACATTGCCTTTTTTGCTATTTATGGGCTTCGATATGGTTAAATTTTTACTTGAAATTAACAAGCTAATTGCAAGGTTATTACATGCGAGTTACATTATGTTTATATTATGTTAATAAATGTTTTTTTATTTGTCAAGATGTAAATGAATAAGTTTATGATAACAGTAAAATATTAATGACAAGCTATTTAAAAAACAATTTAAAAATAATAAAAAAATTTAAAAAACTGCCCAACATTTTGTGGCGGCACTCATCTTGGATTTATAATTTATCATAGTGATAGTATCCTACTAGTCAAGCCCTTTCCATTTGATATCCATATTCATCCATAGGTGTGAAAAAATGTCATCCGCCATTTTGTGGCAGCAGACATCTTGGATCAGTTTTCATCAAACATAGCTAAGAACACTCTTAATTCACTTTTCAAACAAAATCAAAATCAGTTTATCAGTCTGGGAGCTACAATGCCACAGATAGATAAGAGAGATGCAGAAACAGACAGAGAGACTGAAAGAGAGAAACATTAAATAATAATACCCCATAATTTCTGCATTGGGGGTTAAAAAGAGAGGCAATACCAAAGCCACAACTATTTACTTAGGCAGTTGAATAGCTGGTATGAGACCGATACTGATATAAATTACTAACAAATAATATCATACTAGTCTTTTTAAGTGCATCAAGAAGGTTCTCACAAGCTTCTAGAGGCACAGTGTTGTAGGTGCTGTCACCACCACCAGAACCAAACGACAGATGAGAAGTCAGGGACAGCAACTGGCCCGGTGTTCTCATGTTCAGGCTCGGGGTGCAGTTCACAAAGTCTGATATCTCAAGATCTGTAAATGACAAACATCTTTACAAATAAATAATTATGTTACTATGAGCTTAACCAATTTATTTTGATTTTCTGTAATAAATTCTAAATATAAATTTATAACTACAGTTTTACCCACATAAAATCAAATCTATACTAATATTATAAAGCTAAGGAGTTTGTATGTTTGAATGCAAGGATCTCAGGATTTACTGGTCCAAATTGGAAGATTGTTTCTCTATTGGATAGTCCGTTTATCGAGAAAGGATATAGGCTATTTAACATTACGCTATTATAAACAGGAGCGGAGCATGAATGAAAAATGTAACAAAAACCGGAAAAAGAGTTGTTTTTTGAGAGCTTTCATTACATGACAGCATGTGTCTATTTTTTAAAGGTTGCATCATTAGAACCTAAGGTAACTGAATTTTCAATTGGCACAATCTATTTTCGATAGATGGCGTAGCAATGCACGCACAGTTCAGCTAGTTATGATTTGTATGTGATTGTAATCTGCTGTATGTGTTCTTGATAGCTCCAAAATACTCAATACTGATCTTGATTCAAAATTTTTTTCAAATACAAGATAGTTAATTGTTTATAGCTAACATTACCCCGTAGTTTCACCTGCATAGTTCCAATCCCATTATTTTCCTTGGATTAAAAGTAGTATATGTGTTATTCCAGGTTATTTTTATATTTCAATGTACCAAATTTCATCTAGATCCCTCTCAGTAGTTTTTGTTGAAAGAGTAACAAACTACCACACAAACTTTCACGTTTATCAATTATAGTATTTTAAATTAATAGGGTAATTTTACACAAAAATGTTCTAAAAACTTGTACCTCTATGAATTTCAATTTTGGAGAGTCCGAAATCAGTAAGTTTGACATGTCCTGTTTTGGATATGAGGACATTGTCAGGTTTCAGGTCCCTGTGGACAATGTGGTGCTTGTGCAAGTAGTCTAACGCTAGAGTAACTTCCGCAATGTAGAAAACAGCCATTGACTCTTCCAGAAAACCATATACACTGAGCAGAGATTTCAAGTCACCGCCAACCATGTATTCCATCACCTGAAATCATCAATAGAATTAATGTAAAAGTGTTATGAAACTTTTGCAATTTGAACTCATAAAACACAGAACTATATCACAGACTTTTAGCAATGCTACCACAGCCTAGGCAACACTGCCGAAACATTGGGAGGTAACTATTAATAATTTGATTTATTAAATAGTTTGATATTGTAATTTCATTTATCCCTGTGGAATGTTTTTTGTATCAGGAGTTACTGAAGAAAATATGGCAGTTAATGAAAAATTAAATGTCAACCACGGCCCAAACTCAGGGCCGAATTTAGAGGTGTGGAGGCCCCTCCCCGAAATTGTACAAAGCTATGAA
Source organism: Ectropis crepuscularia (assembly GCA_963693475.1). Taxonomy (NCBI): domain Eukaryota; kingdom Metazoa; phylum Arthropoda; class Insecta; order Lepidoptera; family Geometridae; genus Ectropis; species Ectropis crepuscularia. The sequence goes on from OY856341.1 coordinate 15,757,057, forward strand.
AAGGACAGCTGATTTAATAATAAAAATACATATACAGGATATACACAGCAACACCCATAGATAAACCAAACAGACACCCAGGACAAATATTAATGTAGAAATCATATCTATATTCTACATTTCTGTGGGGAGAGTAACCACCAACTGAGAGTAACCAGCAAATACTAAATATCTTTCTTGTACAACCTGAGTTTCCATTCAGCATCCTAATAATCAGTGAAAACTGCTATAACCATACCAAGTAAACAGACGAAGTAGACTGAAGAGAATAGTATAGATGCACACAGAACGGGCTCCTGGACAGTGCAAGAGCATTCCTTTCAGTTACTACTTGTGTAACCATATTTTTATTGATCATGTCAGATTTTTTCATTACTTTTATGGCATACATTAACTCCTGGTTGCTCTTTTTGTGCGCCAAAAATACTTTGCCAAAAGCTCCTCGGCTTATAGGTTTTACTATTGTAAAATCATTAATATCTGGTGCCTGCAAATAAATAAAAATCAAATAAACACAAAATATTACAGAACAGCTGAAAGCGCAAAGTTGTGAAAAGTTGCAAAAAGAAGTACCTTGGTTATAACATTGATGGCGTTAATTTTCTCCAAAATTGTTTGGCGATCGAGATCATCATCTTCCTTGGAATCGTTAGAAGCCATTGTTTTTAAAAGAATTGAACCCACTAACAAAACATCTTATGATTCTGAATCAGTAAAACTATAAATATAAAGTAAATATCTCGGTCTCGGAACTATTTCAAAACCCACAATTTCCAACGAACATTATTGTTGACATATCGACTGTTGACTTGGACTTTAATTTTGACGTTATGACGTGAAATATCGATGTTGACATATTGAAAAGATGAGAAATAAATTAAAATGTAAATCAGTCGGGTAAATAGTTAAATATTTTTTAAGTTTTAAATTTTAATCATGGATACTAACCCTTCAGCCGTCTCTTTAGGTTTAATGATTTATTCAGTGCTGCAAGCTGGGTCTCGTAAAAAGAAACTTTTACTTCTATACTAATCTTCCGAAAAACTGTTAATTTTTAAAACTGTTTTATCTTAGTGCCTAATGAGATCGATTTTCTTTAATTCACCGACTCATGGGATCTCTATAATACTAATTTTGGCATTGATGCTGGGCCAACAGTAGGGTACCGGACTGCACAGAGAAGTACAGTACCCGGCGATAAATATTGCACATCGACACCTGGAAAGAGACAATCGGCCAACTTCGGCTTCGTAGAGCGTCATCTCTGTAGCACGAAATACAAACAGTGCGGTATCTATTAGGAGCTGTTAAAACAATTTTAATTTGCTTCTTTTAATAATTCATTTTATTCTTTGTATAAAATACACCAATAAGTGTTCTATAAGTGATGGCTTTAGGTTCGAGTAAAATAAAATAAAAAAGTAGCCAAGTGCGAGTTGGACTCGCCCATGAAGGGTTCCGTTGCAGCAAGTAACATAATATACATAGTACACATAGTTCTTGTAGTTCGTTGTAACTTTGATCGAAGTTTTAATAATAGTGTATTTATGACGTACTAAAAAAAAACTACTCATCAGATCGAGTTCAAACCAATTTTCGTTGGTAGTTTGCATGGTAATGTACATTATATATTTTTTTTAGTTTTTTCATTCTCTTACTTTAGAAGTTAGAAGGGGGGGGGGGGGGACACACAATTTACCACTTTGGAAGTGTCTCTCGCGCAAATTATTCAGCGTAGACAAAAATTATATTAGAAACCTCAACATCATTTTTGAAGACCTATCGATAGACACCCACATGTGTAGGTTTTATGGGAAAACAATTGAGTTTCAGTTCTCAGTATGAGGGGCAACCGTAATTTTCCTTTTTTTCTTTTTTTTTTTTAAATCGTAATGCGGTTCACAGAATACATCTACTTACAAAGTTTCAACAGTGTAGCTGCAGTTCTCATAGTTTCGGCAAAAAGTGGCTGTGACATACGGACAGACAGACAGACAGACAGACACGACGAATCTATAAGGGTTCCGTTTTTACGTTTTACGTAAAATAATCAAATCGTCCATATCCAAACGAAATTGCTTTTTTGGTCTCCCTTTTTTTGGAGTGCTAAACTTAATTTCAGTAGAATGTGTTTCAGTACTGACTTCGTTTAATATATTGTTCAAAGTTCTTCTTGAAATTCCAGTGGCATTTGCAACTCGCGCTTGAACCTTCTTAAAATAACAACTTACAGTTTTATCTTCATTTTTTTTAAATCTGTCAGCTTAAAAATATTAAAAAGGTTAGAAAATATTTATAAACATTGTAGATAATTTGGCGTGACTGACCTCGTAAAGGTTTCCCTTTTTTTCCTAAAGATGCCATAGTACAACTTTAAATTATTTAAATTTGGGGGTGTTAACAACTCTATATATATTTTTTTAACTGGACGCGACCGCACTCTATCGCACTTGAACAACGACTGACAAAACGTCACAACGTCACATAGGTAGTGTGTGACGGAGATAATGCTCTACGAAGCCGAAATCAGCCGACTGTCTCCCTCCAAAGGCCGATGTGCAATACTTATCGCCGGGTACTGTAATCACTACGTTATAACTGAGCCAAAAATACACCATTCTAATTAGTCCGTCAGTTAGATCATGGAAAAATATTGGACACGCGTATTTTTTGTTTTTTTTTCATAATATTAAAAATCGTCAAGGATATAGACCATCAAACTTCGAGAGTGGGGGGTCGCGACGTCACTCGTGAGCAAAAATCGTACTCACAAGTGACGTCCCACGAAACTTCGAAGCGCTGCCGCTGTATCTTCGTCATTTTTTGTTTGAAACAAAAGAAAAAATACGGGTACAATATTTTTTGGCAATCTAACTAACGGGCTACTTAGTTTTTTCGAGGATTGTACCCTATTGTTTTCATAACGTCATTTGTTTTAACGGCAAAAAATAAGCACAACAGATTGTTTTATAACATTTCCGTGTATAAGTGTAATTATATGTTAAGGGAAATTCAGACTTAATTAACACTAAGTCACCTGTTTGACCACTTGTAATTTCTACGTAATTACGTACCCAGTACCCACCCGCAAACATGCAGAAATAGGTTAACATTTATTATTATTTTTTGGCATAACTGTTCCCCACAAATCCCTGCGCACTCCACGGTGACAAATAAGGGACAACTATTTAATTTTAAATTTCGATTAAATTTACTGGTTTTGCATTCTATGTCATTTGTTTCTACCCCACAATATGGGAAGAGAGCAATTTTAAAACAAGACAAAATATTGACTAAAATAATATAACAGGTGGTGCCTGTCTAAGACCTAACATGATATTTATCTCAATACAAGATTCTATATTATACCGATACTGGTTAAAAAAATATTTGTATGCCTTAAAATTGTCAGCAATTCTTTTTTGTACAGCGTTTCACATAGACACGGTAAACTCACGAACAGTTCCAATTGACTGACCTCGTGGCTTAGTTGGTAGTAGCTCTGCCTGCGAAGCCGAGGGTCGTGGGTTCGATTCCCACCCAGTGCAAATATTTGTGTGATGAATTCAAATGTTTGCACTGTGTCTGGGTGTTTCTATGTAAAATAAGTATGTATTTAAAACTATATAAGTATTTTATTAGCTATTTGGCCGCCATCATACAAACTTTGCTTAGTTTGGGGTCAGATGGTGTTGTGTGTGAATTGTCCACCAATATTTATTCATTTATTTATTATTAATTAGTCCAGCTGGCTAAGCTAGCTGGCTAGGCTGGTCAAGTTACGGCTGGTCTAGTCGGGAGAACGGCGGCTGCCGATCCGGAGACCCCGGGTTCAAACCCCACACGCACCACTGTCTTTTCGAAGTCATGTGCGTAATGCCGCTAACTTGAAACGGTGAAGGAAAACATCGTGAGGAAACCGACATGTACCTAGAATCTTTCGAAGTCATGTGTCATCCGCCAACCCGCACTGGGCCAGCGTGGTGGATTATGGCCTAAACTCGCTCCTTGCGAGAGAAGGCCCCGAGTCCCAGCAGTGGGAACGTTTAGTGGGCTGTTGATGATGATGATGAATTCGTCCAGTAACTTTGTACATTACAGTATGCGTTGCGTACACCACACAATTTGTTAACTGGGTAGATTTTAATTTCTTGATAATTTTTTCATCACATATTAACGGATTAACGATTAACGTTTACTTGCGTTAATTCTTCCGAAATCTAACGCTTTAACGTTTAACGAAGGTAACTTTTTTGTAGCGGATTAACGAAGTTAACTATTTGATAAACGGTGCCCAGCTATGGCTATAAGCATGGCCATCAAGAAATGCGTCACCAATGAGAAATACAGACGCGTTTCTATATGACCAATGACCATGGTCCCGAGTATATACTCGAAGACTTCTTATCATTCCTGAGTGTGAATTAGAATTCAATTCACATCCCACGAAAAATCTGTCTATGGTGCGCCAAAAGAAGTATTCACTTCAAAAATTAATGTGATTCGCCATTTTGTGGTGGCGGACATCTTGAATCGATATTAACCAAAAATAGCTATAAACATAACACATAAATTAACCTTCAAATAAAAAAAGCCGCATCGAAATCGGCCCATCCGTTTGAGCCCTACGGTACTACAAATAGACTCACACACAGACAGACAGACCTCTGTCTGTAGACATACATCGACGTTAAACTTATAAAACCCTTTCTTTTGGTCGGGGGCTAAAAAGTGCAGTACTTAACTGTGCCCTAAAGTGGTTAAGTAGGAACTAATATATTGCAAAAAAATTGCAAAGTTCGAAAAAAATTATAAACTTTGAAAGACTTATTCTTGGAAACTATTGGGTGTACAGAGACATTTCTAGTATCATATTGTACCAAATTTAGTCTACTTTAAAAACGCCTTAAAAAAGTTTTTTTTGCAAAAACTTGTAATTTAGGGTTATAATCGCCAAAATTTGAAAAATAAATGATTTTTTGCGCGGCTTTTTTCGTTTTTTGACAAAGTTGCGTTCGGTGCTCGAGGTCACAAACTTTGATTAATCATAAGACCAACATCATAAACAAGTCTGCAAAAAATCAGAACTACCGGATTTAACGCATACTACTCCACACTTTCAGGCAACAAAGTTACTGGACTAAATGTTGTAAATTCATTCCGTACCTTTTTCAATCATACATAGTTTCGGCATTGTCGTTTACGAGAATACTTTTCAAGCATTAGTGCTAAAACATTAAATTTAGTGATCGCGTGAGTGAATTGTGATGATTGATAAAAGTTTTAATCTGTGTAAAAAAACGAGCTCATGAGAGATTTGGCTCCCCGATTCACAATGCAATCGGAATGGGGCGTTTCTAGAATATATAACGACGAATAGGTAACGAGTGAATATTACTGGGTAAAAAAATCTCAAGTAATTGAGTTTTGCTTATCAAATTTATATATACCACCGTTGACAATTATATTTGACTGATTTTTGCATTCTGTAAACACCTCATTAAACTTACCTAACTACATGCAGTGACAAGCCGTTTGTGACCAATACGGTCAGCATAGAGATTCTGAACCCAGTCGGATTATGTTGAAATGTAGTCAAACCGCTCGGTCTTTGTCTTGTCTGTTTAGAATGATAGAGACAAGGAATGTTATTCCAAATTTGAGTCGTTCGGTTTGCGTTCAGAATAAGTATTCACGGTATTTGGTACCCAGAATGACACGGAACACACCTTGTCATTCTGGAAGAACATGGAAAAGACCGAGACCGACGATTTCGTGTCGGAATTATAGCGGCTGCGTTGGTGATTGGGAGTGACAGATTATGAAAAATAGGAAATACCTAACTAAAAATAAATCATGCGTTTTTATGCGTCATGCATCATGCGTCATGCGACTTTAACAACACAATGGGGCGTTTTCAAGATGCAAAAAGACATGTCAAAGACAGTTCCCAATTTCACTTTAGGTGGCGCCAATGATTTATTTAGTTAAAGAAATTTCACAAAAACAAACAGTGGTGCCACACTTGGCAAAATTTAGAACTATTTTTGACAAGTCACTTTGCATCTGGAAAACGCTTCAAAAGAACCTACCGACAAATTGTACGGAAATAATGACAACATTTTGTTAGTAATAAAATATATAGCAAAAAATAAATAAAACAGTAGTGAAGCAGCATTTTTTTAAATAGTATCCAATTTTAGTTGCTATTTCTGCAAGACGCAACACAATTTGTAAACGCTTGAACATAGGCTGAGCATACTAAAGGTTGCTGTGGATTATCTTCATAACATTTCATAATCTGCAAAATATCAAAAACTAACTGAGAACTTTAAGTTCTAAAGTACATGTTCATTCAGTATTGTAAAGGTATCCATTTTTATACATAAATGGATACCTACACTAATAGGGCTCTCGCACAAAACCACGAATTCGCGCCGCATCGGAAATATCTCCGAATTCGCAGGAATGCATAGCAAGAACTTCCGACGTGATTCGCAGCGCGCATTATTCCGATCTGACGTCATACTGGTCATAATGGTGTCACCACCATTTTAGTCAGTTCTGAGGCAGAAGAACAGAAAAACGATGACAGATATACTTAGGTATTATTGTAGACAATTAGAAATAAATTAATTTTTGGAATTTTGTGATTTTGTAACTTGATTTGCTTATTTTGATTTTGATGACATGACTTTGTAAAGTTTTCTATCTATTTTTTGTATCTATACCTACAGTTGAAAGGTGACTAAAATCACCTCTCAATATAAGGAGCAAGTTGTTAAGCTAATTTTGTGACTAGACTTATAAACTATGTCATCAATCATTTAAGAATTGGAAAAATATTTGAATGCCAACCATATCAGGCAAAACATGACGACAAGCTACTTTGAAATTTTGTGGCCTATTATTTATATCATGATAATGTATACATTATGTGCATTTATTATGTATCATGCATTATGTGTGTTTGGAATTTACTCATGTTTTGAACAAATAAATTATCTATTATCTTCAAATAAAGATATTATGCTCATTCTAAAATTATCACAAAAATATCTTCTTCTTTTCTCAACCCATAATACTTGCGAATAAAATAGTTCCCATCAGCATTCATAATCGCAATATGTGTATGAAACAAAAATCTTTTTTTCTCTCATATCTACTTAACAATAACAGCAGTACAACAATATTTTGTGATCCATGTTACGCATCCTAAAAACACGGCCAACACGGCTGACTACCGTTGAAGGTATGGTTACCCTGACCAACGGTTTGCCGCACGAATTCGCATCGGAGCAATTTGCACCGCAAGTTCCTCCGATGCGGCGTCGCATCGCAGTTTTGTGTGGGAGCCCATACACGCAGGGCATCACCACTCTCTCAAGGTCACGCGTTATTAGCCTACAGCTAGACCGTTTCTCCCACAGAACAAGTGACAGTCGGTTGTCGGACGCACGGCTGAGCGCTCGCGCAACACGTTTCCCGCGCATAATTTTTATTAGATATGTCGACAACCCTTGCGCACCATTCCGCGCCAGACAGCGACAGAGTTACGCGTTAGAAGAGAGCGCAAATGTTTAGCTGAATTGCACTTTGTTGTGGCCCAGGAAGAGTCGCTATTTATATAAATTTATTCGCTAAGTGAGTCTTCTGTACTTGTACTCATATTTATTCTGTGATACACGTACGAAAATATTATAAACAAGTTATCATCGCGTGACGCTAATCTATACATATACAAGCGGAAGGTCACTTATCACGAAATCTCAGAAACTACAAATGCTAGGAGTCTGAAATTTTGCATGAAGGTGTGTTTTAGCACGTAGGCGCTTGCTAAGTAGGGGTTTTGCGAAATTCATCCCCTAAGAGGGTGAAACAAGGGATAGACGTTTGTATGAAGATTCCGTAATTTTCAAAGTTATAAGCATGAAATTCATGTAATTATAGGTCAACGTGCGTCATCTTCGACCACACCGACGCTTACCATCAGGCGAGTTGGTGGTCAAACGCGGACCTATACGTGATAAAAAAAATGTTTGTCTGTAAAGTCAGTTTACTGACGATAAAACGTGACAACGTCTTAAGAAAATACTGATGGAATGGTATCATTTTTCAAAAGAAAATTTTAATTTCATTTGTTTAATAGATTTGTATGTAAAAAGTAATCAGTAGAATTTAGTCATTTTCAATCAAAACAATGCAAAAATGCTTTTAGATGCCGGGGATCGAACCCGGGGCATTTCACATGCAAAGCGAACGCTCTACCACTGAGCTACATCCCCGCTTGAACTACTGGTCGAAATACTTAATACAACTGTAACAAACATACGGCGAGGTAACGACCGACGGTAACGACCGACGGTAACGGTACATGACGTCATGTTTTGTGGGCGTGCAGCCGGCTTCATCGATTTATAAGACGTTATCACGTCAAAAACTAAACCGATTTGAATGAAATTTAGTACGCAGATATACTAGATCCCAAGAAAAGATATGCTCATACTTTGTTTTACGGAAAATGAGTTGAAGGGGTTGAAATGAGGCATGAAAGTTTATATGGAAATTCGTCAAAAAATGTTGTAGATAAAACCATAAAACTACGTATCTATGTACTTGACACAAAGCAAAATGTTTGTTCTAGCAATTTTGTAATTTCCATATGTAAGGGGATGGAAATAGGGGATGAAAGTTTATACGGAAAATCGACAATGTTAAAGATAAAACCATGAAACTTCGTATCTAGACTCTGACACGAAGCCAATAAATGTTTGTTCTAGCCATATTGAAATTTCGAACTGTATGGGGATGAAATGGGGGGATGAAAGTTAAAATGGACATTCGTCATTGTCCAAAAACTTCGTATTTAGACACTTGATGCGAAGCAAATAAGTGTTTGTTCTAGCAACTTTGTAATTTCAAACTGTACGGTGGTAAAATAGAGGTTGAAATGGGGGATGAAGTTTACATGGAAGTTCGTCATTGTTGTGGATAAAACCATGAAATTTTGCAACCAGATACTTCATATCCATACTAATAAAATAAATATAAAAGTAACTATGTCGGTCTGTCTGTCACGCTTTAACTACTGAACTGATTTTGATGATATTGTATAAAAATGTTTTAATATAAGCTGTTGTTTTTAGCAAACGTAAAGGACAATGCCCACATCCCATACATTGAAAAACCTGTCAAACTTTTTTTGATACTGAAAGTGCGTAGAGATGAATAGTGTCTAATTAGGATTGTTCATGCTTCTAAAAACGTCTGCTGTTGGTGTTTTTCATTTCCCAAATACCAAAAATGACTAAAGTTAAACCAAAAGTAAGGTTATGTTTACTGTCAAAATACATTAGAATTATGTTTTCTTATGGATTAGAACAGAAAAGAAAAGAAAAATCTATGGTATTATCTTTCAAAACATATTTCTTATCAGAATAAATAGGAATAATAGTACTTCTCACTATCAACTGACTACCATTCGTATGAATACTTCATTTGCATAGAAATATTGTCACAGTATATTGTCAAGTATTGTCACATATCTTAATTGTGATATAAATATCTCATTATTTTGATATTCGAGACAGTGGCCTTAGAAGGTCCAGAACAATCGAGGGGTTTTATCAGACAACACAAGCATATATGGTTTATATAATTATTACCACAATTATGTACCTAAGTAAAAAGGAGCACTGAATCACATAATTCCCAGTTTTGTTAAAACCAATAGAAATTCCGTCACAAAAACTTGATGAGATGTCGTTGATGTCCGATTAGGAATTAATAATATTCTTCTTATTCTTAATATTTCTCTACGCACACCAAAGAAGCTCAAAAATGTTATCTTCCTGGAGCAATCTCTTTCGAACAATCGGAATAATTTTACTGTGTTTAACTGAAATGCGACGTTGAAACATTTGAACTGGTAATCGGAGTTTGTGGTAAATAATGCATAAATATTACACCGCTTAGAAAACAAGAAGAAAACTAAATATAGGAAGAAAACAATTCATTTTGCTTGTTTACTTTTTTTGATTTGACAATTTGTCAATTTGACATTAATCTTTGACCAATTTGGATTTGGTGAAAACGTTTCGTTTCACAATTGCGTGCCAACTTTTTCCTCGTTTACATTGTTATAAAAAGCAATGATAGTTGCTTTGTCGCCGTAATTCCATATTTCGTTATTTAAATATGTAAAAGTAGTAAATAAACGACATTGTGAAAAAAATTGACATACATAACATCCATACTCCATATTAATCTAACGCGGATCAATAAAACGAAACGCAAGTACCGTTTCGTTATTTCAATATTTTCCAAGTCATCTTTGTTGGTAAATGGTAGGTTTAATCTTAACAAATGCAAATTATTTTATTTTGCATGTTAGAAAGTTATATCACTTAGCACACGAGTACAACAAAAAATCACCGATTTTTTTAAATATAACTCATATGTCTACACGACAAATATTTTGGCGGGTAAAAAATGGACATTGTCCTTTTTATGGGTGTACTGCGTCAGTTACCTTAATATTTATTTTGGCGGGGACGAAGTCGCGGGTAAAAGCTAGTGAGAAACATAATATTTATAATTCAAACATTTCTTTCACGTTGTTTAGGAGAGATGGAAGTCGAAAACCGCCTTTTGTTAAAAATGTTTTTTACCACGGCTTAAGCACCAAATTGAGTGAAACAAACTATCTACCTAATTGAAAAAGTTACGGAAGGAATCACGCATGAATATACTACGATTCTTAGCACGAACAACAAAATTTGAAGTTGTACACTATACACGTATAGTATAGGTACATAACTTCTTGCGTAATAAATTATAAATATCTTAAAAGTATGTACCTTAGATTGCCAATCAAAGCACGGTTGTATCTGTAACATTTTTTCGTGCGTTATTGGTTTGGGTGGCTCATATGATTTTTCGTTGATTTCGATTTGTTTATCATATTCAGTTTCTATTATTTTATTTATTATCTGATGTTCTTTTTTTAGATTTTCGATTCTTTGTGCCCAATAGTCTCCGTCGCCTTCTTCCGGTAAATCGATATACTTTGGTTTTTCGTTAAAAATAATTTCACCTGTGGGTTCCTAATGAAAAAGTAACATACAATAGTATAGACTACAGGCCAGTGAACAAAATTTACGGGTCAAATGAACCACCAGGAGACCTATGTAGGATGATAGAAGGGTATAAAATAATAAGATTCAGCACTATGCCGTCACTTGTAAGCTGTCCAACTGAGTACAGTTGAAGAGGGGGGGTTCCAATTCTAGATCATTTCTCCTTATCACATGATTTTTGTACGGCGTTGCGGAATAATAGATTAAAAGAGGTATGGAAAAAAAATTAGATTTTTAATTATTAGTTTGTCGGAAAATTATGATGTGCCGACGATTTACAGAGTAAAGGAGACGGCCCATTTTCCATGGGCATTTGCCCCACAGAAAAAGTGCAAGAGACTTGACCAAAATTGGATCATTGTATAGGATTTTTAATATATATTGAGGAACCGTTTATGTTTTTATCCTGCATAGCGGGGTTTAAAAGATATCAACTAAAACATCTAATTAGGTACCTAAACTTGAAACGACTTGGGGCAGAAATGAGCCGTCTCCTTAAGTCATTTGATTGTGTACGGCATTGGTTCCATACTGTTTCAATACCTCTTCTAATCCATTATTTCTCAACGCCGTACAAAAATCATGCGATAAGAAGAAATGACCCAGGATTGGAACCCCCCCTCTTCAACTGTACTCAGTTGGACAGCTTACTAGTGACGGCATAGTGCTGAATCTAATTACTTTATACCCTTCTATCATCCTACATAGGTCTCCTGGTGGTTAATTTGATTCGTAAATTTAGTTCACGGGCCTGTAGTCTAGTAGTTCTGGGTAGCGATTCTAAATGCAATCCGAATGGTTCAAAATCGGAATGACAATCCCTGTCTCTATCACGCTAAACAGATAAGACAAAGATCGAGAGATGAGATTTCGTGACGGATGCAACCGAATGGATTTAGAATTGCTACCCTGATTATTATTTGGTAGTAAAAGCCGGGTCACACAGGGGCGGGAGCCGCGAGAAAGCAATAGCGATCCGGGACGGGATTTTTTGTAATGTTCGAATTTGTATGCAACCTAACACACAGCAAGCGGGCGCAATCTGGAGCGATGCGATCTCCCGCGCGACAAGATCGGGACGACAAACAGGAGATTGCTTTACGGGAATAACGCGGCGCACCGCGGGACGGGCGGCCGGCGCAGGTGCTGTACTCAACGGTAGGCGGTACAAGCTGTCACACAGGGCAAAGCGATAGCGGAGCGATCCCGATCCGATCTCACGAGTTGTATTTTTTTACAACGTAATCGTGCGATATAGTGCTTTTCACGGAGAGGTGTAGAAAACCGAAATAAAGGCGATGCCGTAACATAAAAATCGTAAATCTTAGTATTTTTATGAAACTGTCTTAAAATATTTTTTACAAATACGATCTTGACCAAATTTACTCTGTGAATCGTTGGCACATCATAATTTTTTCCGACAAACTAATAATTAAATATCTAAAATTTTTAAAAATTTTATAATTTCCAGACCTCTTCTAATCTATTATTCCGCAACACCGTACAAAAATCATGCGATAAGGAGAAATGATCGAGGATTGGAACCCCCCTCTTCAACTGTACTCAGTTGGACAGCTTACAAGTGACGGCATAGTGCTGAATCTTATTACTTCATACCCTTCTATCATCCTACATAGGTCTCCTGGTGGTTAATTTGACCCGTAAATTTTGTTCACGGGCCTGTAGTCTACTATTACAGCATAACGCCGCACGCCGCTTTTTTAAAGTGAAGTACTGAAATCACCGTACTACGCTCGTCTCGAGATAGAAGTGGTAGCACTTTTTGCACAATACGCATGGGGGAAATATACGGAATTAAATTTTTTGGTCTTTGTCTAATCCGTTTACAACGACAGAGACAAGGATTTGAGTCGTTCAGAACCAATACCCAGTTACTCCACCGCCAAGCAATAATATGAAAATAAACTGTGTTATGGTTTGAATGGCAATGTTTCCAGAGACATTACAGGGCATAGAGGTAAAGCATATTAGATTTGGACTCGTCATGGTCCAATAACCACGTGACACTGTGCCGTTTGCTATAGGCGGCTATGTTGCTTAGCATTAGGCACATGTCCTGTTCGCCTCGTTACTATCAAATTGGAAAATACAAGTTTATTTATTTGCACAGTAATTTAAAAATAACGACGGGACAGTGATGTAAAAAAATACTTACTGGTGCTACATCATCGAAGCTTATTATGCTTTCATCTTCAATTGATTTCGGTACAGACAAAGCAGATAAACTAAGCGAAAACGTATTGTCAAAACTGATGCGCCTTGTATCGCGACTTGGTATCATTCCCATAATTAATAGTGATTTATAACCGGAATTTTACAAACATTAATAATTTTATTACTATTGTGAATTGACACGAACTGACGACTAAAAAACATAATTCACATTTTATAAACTTAAGATAAACATAAAGTAGGTATGACTGCATTTTGAAAAAGGTTTCATTTTTGTGGAACCTTTAGGTGGAATCATTTGTCTGAATTTGGTGGTAACTAATAACTAATATAATTTGCATTGTTTGAATATAAAGTTATGCAATATATTACTAAAATTACATCGTAAACTGTACAATTGAGCGTTGCCAACACTTGACTTATACCAATCAACCAATCTTTTATTTCTTAATACGAAGCTGACGAAATAAGCTGAAGTTTACTACCTTTGGAATCTTAACGTAAGTAATGGGACGAAGGGGTGCGTGGCTCGGGAACCTCCACGTGGTGCACAACAACTCTTGGTGCACCGGGAGTCGCCATCACACAACAACTTGCTTCGGTAGCATCTTGTTGTGTGATGGCGAATCCCGGCCGGGGCTGGGAACTTCTACAAGCGCTTCTCATCCACTTGAGCAGTGCGTGTAGAAGTTAGGAAGAGGGATTTAAAATTTGGGTAGTTTTTTCGGCTGACATATCACCCAAGTAAAATTCCCAAGTCTTCCAGATGAGGGTCTTCCACGAGCACTCTGATTAGCAGAGTATTCAGTATTCGACTATAGAGGTGGAACTGCGGCTATCACTATAGCCACGCTGGTGAGGGCAGACCTCTCGCTGCCGACATGCCGACCATCTTCGCCATGATGCTTGACAGTTCTCACTGTCCTCTCGGTCGAGCGAGACTTGAAAGCCTCTCGTTCCTTCACCGAGGACACGGGGGCGAGCCTTAAGGCACGCCGAGGCTCACACCCCGTCTCCACTGGAGGGCCTGGTGCGTCGGACGTTAAGGGCCGTTTGACATCATACCTAAGGATAGGCCTTCCCGAGGAGGTGACGCGCCGCTGGTTTCCGTCGCGTCGCTGGATTCTAATGCGGACATATGGACAGCCTTCGCAAAGTGGGCCTGCAAGGGCGGTAGCAGATGGATCAGGGTCGTTGAAGGGAATGCGAAAAGTGACTCTGTGACCCTGACCCCTGGCCATGCCGGAGAAACCTGTGGAGGTTATAGTCGGTAGGGCACCATGTCGACTCCCATGGTGTCGAGCCCGACATACCTGTCGTTAGAGATGGAGAGACAACGGCAAGAGCAAGGACCCAGAAGTCAATGTCCTGAGTGACTCCCGATCTTTACTTGAACTGCTAAGTAACCCAAAAACAAGTCACCCCTTGGTAAAGTGCGTAAAGGAAAACATTAGAAAGATAAACGTTGAAGGGAAATCTCTTCGTCTTTTCTGGGTGAGAGCGCTTGTTGGCACCGTCGGCAACGAAAGAGCCGACGAACTGGCTAAATCGGCGGCGTTCACGTTGTCATCCAGGGACTACGAGGGTATCTCCTTGTCCTACGTCAAACGTAAAATCTGCGAAGAATCGGTCAAGACATGGCAGGGTCAATATGAGACCTCGGCCACCGGAAAAGTCATCGAGACGTTCCTCCCCGATATAGCAAATGCATATCGGGTGATGAGAGCCACGAAACTGACTCCCTTCCAGGTACAAGCGTTGACGGGACATGGAGGAATAGCAAAATACCTGTACAGATTTAAGCTAAAGAGCAGTCCTGTATGCGAGTGTGACCCCGACCAACCCGAAACAGTCTGGCACATACTAGTCGATTGTCCCCGATTCATGGCCGCACGACATGAGCTCGAATCGAATCGGCATGAGCTCGACAATAACGGGCCAAAATCGCCGTTTTCCTAAAGCAGAACTATTTGACAGGAAATATTTAGGGATAGTTACCCTAGCAATCAAATCTCCACCTATTATCGGCATATTTTTAAGCTGAGGCTTGATTGTTTTTTTGATTGAGGGTTTGATTGTTTTCATCGATTCAATATCTATAACCCGTGGGAAATGTGAGTGCTTAAGACCGAACGTCAAAAACTAGTCACAACTGTTTTTTTTCTAATTCTATACAAATCAAAATAGGAAACACAGTGACGCAACAGCTGATTGTATCTTTCTCGCTCGGGTAAACTCGGCGGTCCCACGTTCGCCCGATCGAGCCTGTCACCAAACAGCGTCAGCCTCATTTACCACCTAAGGCAAAATCTGTGGGCGGTGGGCCAAAAGAAATTTCACTTCATTTTTTTAGCTTGGATGCTATATCATTTACTCTGTGTTGCTGTATGCTGTAATCATTTAGTCTGTGTTTTTTATTATAGGCGTTTCAGAACGTACAGTCACGTGGTAACGGACAACGCATCTTACCACTGCACTCAGATAAATAAAGAGGCACAAAGAAGAAGCACAATACTAAGTAGAATGACTGTTAAATGGACATGGACAAGAAGTTTTGCGGTTACCGCCGTGATCCATCGTGATCTAAACCCTATTTATTGAAAAATAAGATGATCCTATGTATGGAAGCCATTAAAAGAGTATTCATACGCCAAATTTTCAAATAGTATTATTTATGGTCTCAATAAAAGATTTACAAGTTTTAATTAAATTCTTGTTGTCTCGTTGGTGTAGGTTGAAAATGATAGATTTTTTATAATGTAATAAACTAAAATAAAGTTCTCCTGGTGGTAAGAGACTCAGCCATTAACCTGTACCAATGATACTTGGTTATACTGAACCAAAACAGCACTGTAACGGCGTTCATTACTTCGAGACATTCGTTCTAGTCTCAGTTGTCCAATAATTTGAGCGTAGTTATTTTCCTTCCCTGAAAAATCCCATCCCGTACCTGTTTTATGAACTTGAAAGATGTCAATGAACGGGGAGGGAACCTATTAGCTTGACCTGGCAACATTAAGTACGCCACCAGTCGCGCGCATAGTTATATTGCACGCACTATACCCACCATGTCCCTGCATGGTGGGCATACGTTCATGTATTTCCCAAACATAAAAAAGGTAATTAATCATGGGAGTTAATAAATATATGCGGATTAGAACTTAGAACATAACAACTTAGATTTAATGGATAGTCCGATGTGTTAATATGAAAAGATCATGAGCTTCTGTTCGATTTTCCCATGATAATTCCGTTTGAGCCAAGCATAAGCATGATTTATTGTTTTTGAGAGAAGTAATCTACGTTTATTTGGCGTTTTACTACTTTTATTTGGCACTTTTGAATGTTCTGCCAAAGGTAAAATGGCCTAAAAATTATGGTGATGTCTGTAACTCCTTAGCACCGTTATGTGTGGATTGTCCTCTTCACAGAGCATATCAAGCATTGCCAAGTGTAATAAGCCTTTTAGTCGATCGCGACGCTGGTAATGCTAGTGTCATTGAAACTGTTAAAATGTCAACTGTCAAACAGAAAACAGGAAAATAGGAAATTGTCAAAAACGATAATACATTGAGTTTATTTATTAAAACTAAATAAACAATCTAATTTTCTTATGCAGTAAGTATCTTTTAGATCTAAACAAGAGATTGTAGATTACTGATATTAGTTAATAGTTACAATGAGAAGGTTATCAAAATAGCCTAAAATCAAACGTGAAAGTTTGACTGATACGACTGTAAACATCTTATGAATTTACTCTCTTTTTATTCTAGGAGTAAATTTTAAAGATAGGTAACGATGTCGCTGTATGATGATGTGGATACCATTAAAGCTCGTACCACGGAAAAGGTTGCTGGGTGGTCATCGGGTATTAAACTACTCCAGTCTCAATTACAACTCAAAAAGGCAGCGGTAACGCAACCGAAACGTGAAGCCGCCAGAAGAACAGCACAGGTTAAGAGTATTTATAGTACTCAATCTCTGTCAACGATTTTGCCACCATGTAGTATTTGTTGGATAGTCCTGTATTCAATGAATTCAATGTAGCTCGAGACTCTCACAAAGATAAGATTAAAATATGGTAGTTATTTGCTACAGCTGAACCAATAAAATGTGACCAAACCACAACATTTAGATTATGAGAGATCTGAACGTATAACCTATATGTATTAATATAATATGTAGTGAGTTTAGATTGCATGTTTTCATTTTATCATCCACCTAGTAATATTTGAAACCTGACAGTAATCATTATGATTGTGTTGTAGTTGTTATTTATCTAAAGAGTTTCATTTGATTGGTATAATGATAAAGTGACTTTATCATGCTATATGCTGTATTGTGGCTGCTATAGCTTAGAACTATGTATGTAGCGCATAAAAACAATTAAATTATTACAAATGTGCATGTTAAAGATACAGGCTTTGCCTAGTTTGGGGTTCAACATCACCTAACCATGAGTGTCACCTAAACCTAGATATAGTTAATCTCTATAGTGTATGTTTTTTTGGTATTTGTTATGTTATTTAACAATTAATTATGGTTACCATTTTTTTAAATAAAATAATGTGTCAGGAAAAGCAAGTAATGCCCAATGCCAAGCAAAATGCCTATCTACAACATCACAGCTCCACACAGTCATTTGAATATGAAAAGCTTAAACCACTGCTTATGAAAAATTTCTTAAAATTTTGAACTAGGTTACCTTTTCTACACATTTCTGCTTCGCAGTAGAATGTCTGTCAAACAAGTGGTACTTCTCCAGGTGGTCTTTAGAGAGAGTCCTACAATCTAAATCCCGAGTAGATCCTGAGAGTTGTGACAGGGGTGTAGGTTTATGAGTCCCCTCTCCGACGTAGATCAACACTCATCTAAATAACTGGCGTAAAGAAAAGAGTTATCATTCACCTACCCTTATCCCACTTTATGTTCACATGGATATTTCCTCCATTCATCTCTAAAATAAAATGAAAAGAGTAAATATTTTAAAATAATTTGCTTTATATTTCAGGTGCTGACTCCTGTAATAGATTTAAAAAGTAAACCAAAGGATGATGATGATTCAAATGCAAACAACAGCCCTAGCCTACAAACAAACACATCAACTACATTTAATGTTGGGGAGTTGGATTGGAATGTAGCTAATGAATATGACCCCATGTGGCCTAATGATTATGAGAAAGTTGCCAAAGGTACATATTTAGTGATATTTTCATTGACAACATAAATATTTATTACTTACTAGATCCAGATAATATACCAAAAGCCAAAAATAAATTAATATGATTATAATAAGTGCTACCCACTCATATATTTGAAGTAGGTGTCAGCCAAGTCTAACAGATAGTACATAGATACAAGTATTTGCCTACTAACTATGTATATATATGGTATCTGTCTACTAGTTATATGATTTACATGGCACCAACTTCCAATAGATGTGTGGGTAACTCTTACAATAGTTATATTATTTTATTTTTTGCTTTTGAGTGCCTATTTGTGGTTTAGAAGCCAGGTTTATTTTTTGCATAGAAATAATTTATATCAAATCAGGATGCTTTTGCTTAAAAAATCAATCTTATGGGCCATCTTTGTATGATGTGGTTAGCTTATCTGTGTCTTGGGGATAAAACGTTGAATATCTTCAAAATTCAAAGTCTTTCTGTGACATACATCTAACATAGATAAACATTGCAAAAGGGTGTGTTCTTTCTGTGCTAGATTAAAAGTTTGGTGGGCAGACTATGCCAACTGCCACAAGTTATTTCAATTTCATCTAAAGATAGTATCAAACACCATAATTATCATCAATAAATTTGCTTCTATTAGTTATAAGCATGGTAAAGAACTGACACACAATTGTCTTGATGAATTCATTTCATAGTATATATTCGGATTAAAAGGTTATAAGACAAATATTTTGTTAAAATGAGTTGAATGTAATGCCACTTTATGTTACATTAAACACATCCCAGATACCAAGAATTAATACTTTCTAATTACCAATTTCTAGCTCTGACTAGAGTACCAAATATTGTCATATTGTAGCACTCACCCAAGCACAGAGACATGGCAAGGATCAGTAGTAGGAATGAAAATAACTATTTTAAACTTTTTGTTATTATGCTTTAAGTACTGTTTACCTCTATGGTCTTGCATAAAGTGTTCTTCTGGTGTCATTTGTTGGCATTTTTTGAGGTGAAAACTATCGCCACTTAGAGGACTTTTTGTTAGGGAAATATTTTTTGACCGACACGATAATGTAGTGGTGTACCGTTGTAGCAGTGGCGGAGCAGGACGCTTTTTGCAGGGGTGCAATCTTGTGAGTTCACGTCACTGACATGCGAAATAACAGTATATTTCTGCAATTATGCAGGTGACTTATTGTGCTCTTTTGTACTAAAATTATAAGTTATAAGATTTTACTTCTATCGGCAGTCCCCTGGCCTACCAATCTTTTTCTATTTTTCAAATGTTTTCCATGCTATCTCATTCTCAGAACTACAAGCTAAAAGACTAAATGAAAATGACCGAGGGGATAGATCAGAACGAAAACGTAAATCCAGATTTGGTGATGAAGAAGATGCCATTCCAGAAAAGACTCTTATGCCCAGGGTAATCTACTTTTATATTATACAGTTGAAACTATGTATGTCTGGTTGTAACACATAGGTGTGCCCTTTTTGTGTCTATAGATATGTATATTTAGTAAGTTTAGGATCCTAGGTTATCTGGGGTAAGATAAGATAAGAAAACACTTTATTAAAAGCCAGAAATATAAAAGAAACTCTTAAGCACTATTATAAGCTTGCCATTTTAGTTGATAGCCTTATTGCTTAGATTCCTTAGATCAATCTCTTCCAGGCCCCCGTGCATGATTATGGGTTCTCCTAATTAATAGAAACCATCTGAGGCCAAAATTAGAACAAATGAAATATCAGACATAGTATACTTGGATTTACATACTTAACTGTTTTATTGTGATAGTTGTTTAATTTCTTGTTGATATCATTGCACATTTTCACATATGGTGTTAATCAAGGAAGCCGTAGATTGATAGTATTTAATACAGGACTATTGGTGATCAGTGTGCATTCTTTTAAGGTCATGTTAAGTACATTAAATATGTCAACCTTTGTTTTATTGTTTTTAGAAGAAAAAAAAAACAATCAAAATAAAAAAAGTGTATTATACCCGGTCTAAAAACATCGAACTATTCATCGCAAGACAGCGCGCTCTCTATAACGCTCGATGAATTAAGTATCGACGTGAATAGAGCTAAACAGTGCTAGAGAGGACAACAAAAACAAATGTTTTTGAGATATGTATCAAGTTTTAACAAAAGTTGTAGAACAATAGTTGGTTATTAAAATTTTAAATATACAGAACATGCCCTTAAATGGATGCAGGCTGATTACCAGTAACCCTGTACAGTAGTCAAGGAGACCTAATTAATTGGTATTGGTCCTTAAACAATGATTTATGTGTTACAATACCAGGTTTCATGTACTTTAACCAAGCTTATGGGCGTTCTTTTCTTCTTTTACTGACAGACATGCTCATGTCTGTTAATACCTATAATAAGCGTGCTAATCGAAACTTTCGCTAACTTTCGAAGGCGCCTGAAGAGGAAGAAGCAGAGGAGATAACGAAGAGGGCAGCGGGGGCCGCTATCGCGCCGCCGCCGTCGCTCACCGTGGAGAGCTCCTCACCGCCCGCGGCCTCCGCGGCGCCCACCGGCTCCGCTGGCTTCTCCATAGGCGGCTACGGCGCCAGTTCCATTGCGGCCAAGATTATGGCGAAGTATGGGTTCAAGGTAAGGTCTCCCTTTGAGACAGATTAATGTTTATCTGAAAGCCTCTTATAGATTCGTAAACTATGCGTTTGATCAAGTGATGATCTTTTACAAAGTTGTTGTGCATGATCCGAAGAAGGTTTCTGAGTTTTTGGCTATGTGGCGCAGCGACGAGCGCAGGGTACAGCTAGTTATAAATAAATAAAATATTGGTGGACATTTTTCACACAACACCTTCCAGCCTCAGAGTGAGCTAAGATTGTATTATGGGAGTATTATGTAATTATACCTTTATATATTTATTGCACATTGAAACCTGATCGATTTTTTTTTAAATTGGGTGGGAATCAAACCTGTGTGGCTTCACGGGTAGAGCTACCACCAACTAAGCCACAAGACCACTCACATTTAGATGATTTTAATGTGTAGAACTAATCAATGGAGAGTTATAAAACACACTGTAAAGTGAGTGGAAAAATACTATTCACCTTTATACAGATACATAAATTGAATTCGACTAAGCTGAATGTAAAACTATAGCCACGTATTCATTAGTAAACATTTGTTAATAAACACTGTTTATATACTGTTCATAAGCAATGTTTCATCATCTCTGTAAACAGTTTATAAACAGTTCATAAACATAGGTGATGAACATTGTTTATGATACATGTTGCCGTGCTCCCCACTACGAGTGGAGAGCAAGACGAAACATTTAGTTTATAAACAAAAGTCAACAGGTGTGGACGAGTTTATAAACATGGAGGTAGTGTGGTCCAACAACCAAATTTCGATGCTCATAGAGCTTTATCACCAACATAGTATTCTTTGGGACGCCTCAAATAAAGACTATAAAGATAAATTAAATATAAATATAAATTAAGTGTGACGATAATCTAAATGAAGTGTACGAAATTATGAGAAGTGCCAAAAAGAAGATGGAGGAACCGAAAGACGAATTTGAAGTTTATGGCCAGTATGTGGCATCTGAATTAAAAAATGTAAAAAATGAAAGAACAGTATTACAGGCCAAATACTACATTTTAAATTGTTTTGATATTTTAAAGGTATATTTTCTGATCAATTGTTTTGATATTTTAAAGGTAGGTATATGACAGTGAGCCATATGAGTCACCTGTTGCAAGAAACCTTAAGTAACAAGTAGTCATCTCTGAGGCTCAATAGGATGCCGAAATTTCGTTTCTTTTTTTTTATTGATGGTCCAATCAATCTTAATAAAATTTCAAAATCAGTTGGTGAAATTCTGGTGAAGTTCTGAAATGACCCATCAAATCCGCGAAGGTCATTAAATACATAACTTCTATTCAACAAATAGTTTCGAACCCACCACCTTTTCTTCTTTTTTTTTCGATTAATGCTCTTGTGAAGTATTATGTAAGCAGCAGAGAGCATCACTGCTTCCTCGGGCGACATTCTGTAAACAACTGATAAGTGTGGACGGCCAAGTTTCAGAAACATGTGTTTATTGTAAACTTGTTTAACGCTAGTCATAAACAGTTTATCAACAAATGTTTACTAATGAATACGTGGCTCAAGACGAAACATCTAGTTTATAAACAAAAGTCAACAGGTGTAGACGAGTTTTGCGCGAGTTTATAAACATGGAGGTAGTGTGGTCCAACAACCAAATTTCGATGCTCATAGAGCTTTATCACCAACATAGTATTCTTTGGGACGCCTCAAATAAAAACTATAAAGATAAATTAAAAAAATGATGTTTCGACCAACATTGCTGCAGAATTGCATATATCGCAAAAAGAAGTGGAAACAAAGATGCATATACTACGCTTACAATTTAGTCGTGAAAAGAAAAAAATTAAAACGTCAAAAAGAATTGGAAGTGGTTCTGAGGAAGTGATCAAAAGCAAATGCAGTGGTTTGAATCGCGAATCGAAAATCGTGAATTATTAAATTATTATGTAAGCAGCAGAGAGCATCACTATCTCCTCGGGTGACATCCTGTAAACAACTGACAAGTGTGGACGGCCAAGTTTCAGAAACATGTGTTTATTGTAAACTTGTTTAACGCTAGTCATAAACAGTTTATCGACAAATGTTTACTAATGAATACGTGGCTTAACTCAATCAGTTTAAAAAGATCTTGAAGGAAGGTTAACCATTAGTGTCCAGAAAAATCAGCATATAGGTATATGAGAGCATACTCATAATAGTTGTAGGTACTTGAACAGATGAATTAAAATGTGGTAATAATTATGACGAATTACTTTTCGTTTTCAAATCTCCTTACACATTATGATTGAGGTGTCATTCGAATCGAAATAATCTAGATAGTTTTTGAGAAAATGCTAAGCGCGCTCGCATTGTTTTGATCATGATTAGTGGCAAATTACAGGTTTCGTAATTTGCCAATAATTATTTAAATCTTTCATTGTGAAAAAAATTCAAAAAGAAGAGGATAATTTCTTTTTAAAAATGTCGCTACTCCCGGTACTATAGGTCCAATATTTATAATTTTCCCAGAGGGTTGAAAATACACCCTAAAATAGACTACAATAAAGAGGTGTGATTTGGCGTTTATGTATAATATTATATTATAAGCTGTATCTTTCGATTCAATTATCAGAAATAAAATTGACAACAACTTACACAGATCTTGATATTTACAGGAAGGTCAAGGATTAGGAAAGAAAGAGCAAGGCATGTCTGTGGCGCTTCAAGTAGAAAAAACGTCGAAACGCGGTGGACGGATAATTCACGAGAAAGACGGCAGTGTTATGCCTCCTCCAGGATTTGCAATGCCGGCGCCACCTGGACCAGGTACTAAGAAAGCTTGAAGTGGAGTAGTAGAAATTCTTTACACAGTATTTTATATTCTCTCCACCTGGGGAAGTACCACATCTTTGCCAGTTATTCTACCGCCAAGCAGTTATGTGCAAACTTCACTGTCCCAATTGGAAGAAAATGTTTCCAAAGAAAGAATCAGGCCATATGTCCTGTATCTTCTGTCACTAAAAAAGGTATAAAAATAAGTATAAACTAAAAAAAAAAATGGCTCTTACCTCTTTCGAGTCATGCCCGTTAATGGAGAGTGTGAAAGACCATATTTTATCAGCTTAAGTAAATAGTCTAATCAGTGTAGAAAGCATAGCACAGCTCACTTCATATTCCCACTGCTGAGACTAGATGACCAGAGCCGACCTCTGAAGGAGTGATTTAAGGTGATAGTCCAGGACATTGACCTGTGAGCCTATTCTCCTAGAGTCAATCATGGACGTATAAAAAAATTCGGACGTATAGGCTGACACGCACACAAACACACCCTAGTTTGCGCGTGTAAATTACCCACTGATGTGTGTATGTCTGCGTGTCAGCCTGTATGTGACAGTGCACACGTGCATATTTTATTATGTATGTGGCCGACTCTATAGACATAGCTTTTGTTTTAGCGAGACTACGTCCGACTTTTTTTATACGTCCATAGAGTCAATATAGATAGTGAACACTTATATACTAATAGTACCTATAAAGAAGATAGATTTATAATTTTGTATCAAATAAAGTCAAAAACTGTTGGACCAATTTCACCAATAAAATGCTTTATTTTTTCTGAGTAATCCTCCTAATTCCTAATGTTATAAATGCGACGGTTTGCGAGTATGTATGTTTGTTACTCTTTCAAGAAAAGACTACTGAATGGATCTGGATGAAATTTGACACATAGCTAGATAATAGGCGGGAACGTCAGATAGGCTATTATTTATATCATTAAATGGCGGGATCGGGAACTACACGAGTGAATCCGTGGGATGCTTCTAATTTTCAGTATAGAAACTCACTTTCTCACACAATTTTTTTATTTTAGATTCGCCAAATGCCAACCCAGACTCACCACAATTCAAGCAAGAGCCATCTATTACAGAAATTATGAAGTCTCCAAGTAAAGTGGTTTTACTAAGAGTAAGTATTCAGTATTTTAAACCCAAAATTAAATTATTAAAGGTAAAAAGAAGTAGTTGCAATGTGCCAATGAATAAAACTATGGACTTTTAAATTGACAAACTGACAATTTTTTTATCTCTTTTATGTCCTTTTTATCTCTTTTATGTCCGCGCTTGACCATCAACTCGCCTGAGGGTAAGCTACGGTGTGATCGATAATGACGTACGTTGACCTAGAAAATACCTATTCGTTCTGACCTTGAAAAGTTCTAAGTAGATTGTATCTCAGGAAATAATAAGGCTGGCAACTTATTCTACTCTAAGACTATGTATGAGGAAAGTTGATGCTTAGTCAAGTTTTTGTTTCCGAAACATAAAAAATCAGTATATTCAGTATATCGATACTTATCGTATATCAAGCCTTGGCTGAACGAGGTCTATAGGCAAAACCGAAATAGTGCTGCTAAATTCATGATATATGTCTGTGTTTTAGAATATGGTTGGACCCGGTGACGTTGATGAGGAGCTGGAACCTGAAGTGAAAGATGAATGCAATACCAAATACGGGGATGTAATCAAAGTACTTATATTCGAAATGCCCAATGTATCAGCAGACGAAGCAGTGAGAATATTCGTAGAGTTCAAACGCATCGAGAGTGCCATTAAAGCTGTTGTAGACCTCAATGGCAGGTTTTTCGGAGGAAGACAAGTGAAAGCAGGGTTTTATGATGTAGAGAAATTTGCTGCTCTCAAATTAATGGAATAAGTAATAGTCCAGGATCCCATGGCACAATTTTTGCATATGATTACTATCAAGCTGATTTTGTGTGAATAGCTTCATTTTGATGACACGCCCAACAATTTCCTGTAAGAAACTCGATACGTGGTAGCTAACAGAGATAGCTAGGATAAAATATTTCAGAGAGGAATATAGCTGGGATAATATATCACGCAATTTGTAGGACAATATGACTGTTAAATTATGTTAATTTTAGCTAAGTACAAAAATAAAAAATAAGCTGGTTAGTAATCATTTATGACCTCATTATCGATACATGTTGGATGGACTACAAAATATATTTGGTAAATAAATTTTTTAATACAAGTATTTTTTCGAATAATTTGCATAACTATCTTAAGATTTAACAAAAACAAAAAAATCGGTTAGTGATAATTGTTTGAGAATCATCAAATCGACATATTTTATTCTTGTTACCACATTCGAGAGTTTTATACATGAAATTGTTTAGCGTCTCATCCAAATGAAGCTAGTCACGGAAAATTTGCTTGATAGTAATCAAGTGCAAAAATGGACCAGGGATCCTGGACTATAATTGTAATTTAAAATTAAATATCAATGTCAAAATGACGAACAATGTAGTTTTAATTTCGTGTTTTCTTCTTGCTTTATGTACATCCATTAATCCAAAATTGATGATTTACGGTTTGAGGATGGTTTTACCCGCGCAGTTCCCGTTATTTTCCTATGATAAAAAGTAGCATAATATGTAATCTATTAGCTGCATCTAATTAAGCGTCTACCTAATGTAATCTAGAGAACTGACTGTAGTTAACAGACCAACCAGTTACAGACACTAAAAAGTATAAGTAGTGGTAGGACTCTTTGCAGGCCCGTCTGGGTAAGTCCCACACCTAGTTGCCAGTTATTCTACCGGCAAGCAATAATGTGCACACATTACTGTGTTCCTGTTTCAAATCAATGTATCCAGTGAAATTACAAGGCATGGAGATAAAACATCTTAAATCTCTGGGTGACGAGCGCAGTACAGTGCTATAGTGCGCGCTGCGCGCAATTTAACTCTGCGCGTAGCAAAATATGGAACTAATTGACGGGCCGTCATCTTCTTGTTTACGTCAGGTGACAAGAGTTTGTTTACGTTTGGTGTATTTATTAATTTCTAAAGTAAATTGCTTTTATTATGCCGAAAGTGATAAAAAGTGCTGCCCGGGCCTGACTATCGAAAATAAATCGTGGTTGTTGAAGAAGAACGAGATAATACCGGGCCAAAAGTGCCGTTTTCCAAAAGCAGAGCTAATGAGGGAGTTTCCGACGAGACAAAAATAGTTCCAACGGACGCACTAGATGGCGATTGTTCGAGATGCAGATAGATCTGTCTCTACCATATACTCTCAACAGTGTAATCCCTTTAGAGACCCTACCCGTTTTCAGGGAAAAAATATAGTGTAAAAAGTGTCTTTTGTAATTTTAAAATATTAGGAATAAAAATAGCTAATTAGGTTGATAATGTAATAAAAAACCGTTACTGATCACAATCCCTTTTCAGTAAAAATCTTTAGAACTCCCGAGGCAATAGACACCAACTAAGCCAAAGTAGCAGGAAAATTCAAAGATATAAATAGCAACACTGATACGACAATATTTTATCCACAGACTAAGTAGAGAGATACTCTCTCGGCTGAAGGATTAGTATCCATAGCCAAGAATAAATTAAAAAATATATATATTTTGTCTTTCATCAGGTTTACGAATTTGTTTTGAAATTTTGATTGATATAGTTTTCATTCGAATAAAATGCGTACATGGATAAAGTAGTTTATAATTTATTACTAGAAGTCGTGCTTTCGCAAATTGAATGAATTGAGTCCCATTATGGCCCATTATGCCTACCGCTTTTGACAACAAACCAAAAGACCTATAAGCTCCTCCTATTATCGTTTTATTAAACCATATCTTTTTGTCTCGTCGGAAAACGGCTCATTGACAGTTAATATATAGGAATACCATAGCAATCAAATCTCCACCTATTATCGGCATATTTTTAAGCTGAGGCTTTATTTTTGAGGTTTGATTGTTTTGATCGCCAATATTTATAAACCATGGAAAAAAAATGTGAGTGATTTAGAGCGAACGTGAAAAACTTGTCATAAATGTTTTTTTAAAATTCTATACAAATCAAAATAGGAAACAGTTACACAGCAGCAGTGAAGAGCAGCTGATTGTATCTTTCTCGCTCGGGTAAACTCGGCGGTCCCACGGTCGCCCGATCGAGTCTGTCACCAAACAGCGTCAGCTTCACTTACCACCTAAGGAAAAATCTGTGGGCGGTGCGCCAAAAGAAATTTCACTTAATTTTTTTTAGCTTGGATGCTCTGTAATAATTTACTCTGTGTTTTTTATTATAGGCGTTTCAGAACGTACAGTCACGTGGTAATTGACAACGCATCTCGCATCATACCACTGCACTCAGATAAATAAAGAGGCTACAATGTATCTAATAAAAAAGCACAAAGAAGACCTGCAATGCCAAGTAGAATTACTGTTAAAAGGACATGGACAAGAAGTTTTGCGGTTACCGCCGTGATCCATTGTGATCTAAACCCTACTAAAAAAAATGTTTGTCTGTAAAGTCGGTTTACTGACGATATAACGTGCCAACGTCTTAAGAAAATACTGATGAAAATAAAAATGAAAATGGTAGCATTTTTCAAAAGAAAATTTTAATTTCATTTGTTTAATAGATTTGTATGTTTTTTTTTTTTTTTTTTTTTTAACATTTATAGGTTTACACTTGACCACCATCTCGCCTGATGTTAAGCGACGATGCGGTCTAAGATGGAGCGTGCTTACCTAGAAGAAACCGATTCACTCTCGATTTGAAGACACCAAGATTATAACCATCGGGAAAAACCCACTCAGGCAACTCATTCCACAGTCGAGACGTTCTTATCACAAAAGTAGAGTCAAACCTCTTTGTTCGTGTCTTTGGAACATCAACCATGAAACGATGCCGCTTCTTCGAGTTACGAGAAGTCCGATAGAAAAAAGGGCTAGGTGGTATTAGATCATGCAGATCAGATGCACACTCTCCGAAGTGTATCCGATAATAAACCGATAAGCTAGCAATTTTCCGGCGATGTTCAAGAGTTTGCAGTCTTTTTCGCACAAGAGAATTATTGCCTATGAGCCTTTTAGCCCGCCTCTCGATCGATTCCAGAGCCTCAAGCTGATACTTAGCCGATCCATCCCAAAGGTGCGAACAGTACTCCATACAAGAGCGAATCTGTGCTTTATATAATAAAAGCAATTGTTCAGACTTGAAGTACTTTCGCACCTTTGAGAGGACACCTAGTTTTTTTGCAGCTAATTTAGCCTTGGACTCGATATATGAGCCAAAGTTGAGTGTAGATGTCAGGGTAACACCCAAAAGCTCAAGATGATCAGTAACCGGCACGGATACACCTCGAAAAGTAGGAGTCTGTAGAAATTGACTCCTTTTTGCGGAGAACAGACACGCCTGCGTCTTTCCTTCATTAAACTTGGCCAGATTGGTTTCGCCCCATTCAGAGACTGCCTCAAGGGCCAAGTTCAAACGCTCGACCATACTCTCTCTCAATACCTTAGTTTGTTGACCGCTGGCTCTCGCGCTAGACATGTAACTCTCCACAACGGTGCTATCATCTGCGTACCCAAAGATACCGGGCTTCAGCAGATCGTTGATATGTAGCAGAAAAAGCGTCGCAGAGAGTACCGACCCTTGAGGGACTCCGGCATTGATACCCATTTGGTCCGACGAGCAGCCATCAATGACAACTCGTATGGACCGATCTCTCAAGAAGTCCGATATCCACGCAATAAAACCTGGAGACAAACCATAACTAGAAAGCTTGCTAATAAGGCCATCATGCCAAACCCTGTCAAAAAGCCTTCGAGATATCCAGGGAGACTGCAAGTGCTTCCCCGTGTTTCTCGATAGCTTCACTCCAGATGTGAGTGACATACGCCAGAATATCCCCAGTCGACCGGTTTCGGCGAAACCCGTATTGCCGGTCACTGAGGAGGTCGTTAGATTCTAGGTATGCCAGGAGCCTGCGGTTTAAGACACGTTCCATAGTCTTGCAGAGTATGGACGTGACCGAGATGGGCCTGTAGTTGGCAGGGTCAGCACGACTACCCTTTTTGGGCACAGGTTGCACGTTAGCAAGCTTCCACGATTTCGGTACTTGCCCAGTTTGGAGAGAGAGTCTATACAGGCGCGTTAGTACAGGAGACAACTCAGGTGCACAAGCCTTCAACACTAGGGCAGGAATTCCGTCCGGGCCGCTGGCTTTATTCACGTCCAGATTACGTAGCACTTTACGAACCTCCATTTGGCGAATATGCATTTCCGGCATCAAAGTCGGACTGCCAGGTGGAGTAGGAGGAATCGCACTACCAGCATCTAGACGCGAAGATTCCGCAAACTGAGATGCAAACAAGTTTGCCTTCTCCATTGCGGTGTGAGCCAGCGCCCCATCAGGTTTCAGCATTGGAGGCAGTGAAGAGCGGCAGAAGTTCGATTCGACCGATTTAGCTAGGGACCAAAACGCCTTGCTACCCGCAGGATACGAAGCTAGTTTGTTCCCTATTCGACTAATGTGGTCAAATCGAGCCCTCTGAAGAACCCTTTTGCATGCCTTAGCAGCCCTGTTAAACGCTTTCTTTTTGCGGTGTGTATCCCTTGCCTTACGCTGTCGAGCATCAACCCAGGCTAGGTAGGCCTCATGTTTAGATGCTTCAGCACTTTTACATTGAGAACCGAACCATGGGCGAGCTTTGCTGGATAATGAAACGTCAGAGTATGGAATGAAATATTCCATAGCCGTACGTATTACATCAGTCACAGCATCCGCGCAGGCTGACGGGTCACCAGAAGAGAAGCACAGTGGCTGCCATTGGTAAGATGCAAAGAAAGAACGCATTTCGTCCCAATCTGCTGACTTGTATTTCCATAGCCGCCGGTTGCCTCTGGGGCTGAGATCGGGCGGATGGTAAACGGATACTGATTTCACCAGACAGTGGTCGGAGCTGCCTAACGGCGAATATACCGCCACGGAGTATCGGTCTGGATCAGTTGTCAGCAGAAGGTCTAAGCAATAGGGAGTATGCGACTCAACGTCTGGTACCCGTGTCGCCTCTTGGACCAGCTGGGTTAGGTCTAACGACAAAGCCAGCTTTCTCGTTTCCAGCCCAGCATGGTCAGTGTCCCGGTATGGGTACAGCCAATCCTTATGGTGGCCGTTGAAATCCCCCAGTAACACTAATTGGGCTGATGGGTACTTCTGCTGAGCCGCGTCCGCTGCCTCACTCAAATAATCGGTGAGCCGAGTTGTCTCCTGATCTCCACTGTGCGACCGATAGACACAGGCATAGACAATTTTGTCGATGCCTGTGTCTATCAGCGCCCATAGAACAGAGAACCTGGTGTCCTCAAGATTACGGAGACGCCGACAGCAGATATCGTCACGGGCGTACAGGCACACTCCAGCACGCGGCTTGAAGTTGTGCTCCAAGGTATACCCTGGATAGGTTAGGTACGCCACGTCCGACGGACATCCTATCTGCGTCTCCGTAAGAAACAAGAGTGACGGCTGCTCAGTCTCGAGGTGATGGTGGACTGGGGTGATATTAGAGTGCAGACCTCGAATATTAGTGAGGTGCACTTTGAGAGACAAGGAGTGCAGCCGCTGTTTCACTATGTTTCTGTTTTTACTTTTCATATTAGTTTTTGAGAGTGATTGTCGGTGGGAAAACGGAAGTAGAACGAGGCTGCACACTGCCAACCAACGGTCACAGCACACAACACAAATACACCAATGGGAAACTAGTCTGGAGACTGCGGGGACGCCCGAGCCCCCCCGGGGATGTCTATCTGGCCTTGTCATCCGGTCGCCAACCGGCAGGATAGCGCATCCCGGGATTTTTCGCTAGATGGCGGGGCAGCCTTTCATGAGTGGCTAGCTCACTACTTGGGCCCCCAACTATCTGCGGTCGGTAGCGGCAAAAAACCGTGCCTCGGATCCCGCTACCCTCCATGACTAGCTTCCCGATGTAAAGTATTGGTGTGCAACTATCTGGTCTTGCAGTTATGCAGCAACTGTTCTGACCCGTTTTCCCTAACGGCGTCACCAGACTACATGCCGGAACACGGCTAGGCCGCTTGGCGGCACGACTCAGTCTGGCGGGTGGTCACCAGCCACGGCCAAAGCCTACCACCGGTATGTTTGTCACCCGATTTGCACCACCCAGGGACCACGTGTGGGGGGTTTCTGTGTACAGGTGCTTCCCCACGGACGGAGGTGACACGGTCCCCAAGTCCATGTAAAAAGTAATCAGTAGAATTTAGTCATTTTCAATCAAAACAATGCAAAAAAGCTTTTAGATGCCGGGGATCGAACCCGGGGCGTTTCACATGCAAAGCAAATGCTCTACCACTGAGCTACATCTCCGCTTGAACTACTGGTCGAAATAATTAATACAACTGTAACAAACATGTGGCGAGGTAACGACCGACGGTAACGCGGTAACGGTACATGACGTCATGTTTTGTGGGCGTGCAGCCGGCTTCATCGAATTATAAGACGTTATCACGTCAAAAATAAGAGGATCCTATGGGAACCATTGAACCCATTAAAAGAGCATTCATACGCCAAATTTTCTAATAGTGTTATTTATGGTCTCAATAAAAGATTTACAAGTTTAAATTAAATTCTTGTTATTTCATTGTTGGTGTAGGTTGAAAATGACAAAGGAGACGGCCCATTTTCTATGGGCATTTGCCCCACAGAAAAAGTGCAAGAGACTTGACCAAAATTGGATCATTGTATGGGATTTTTAATATATATTAAGGAACCGTTTATGTTTTTATCCTGCATAGCGGGGTTTAAAAGATATCAATTAAAACATTGAAAAAAATAACGCCGCAAGTAGGTAATCAAGAACGTGATTATGTACTTACTACTAAAAGAAGGTAGTCAATTCATTACTTAGCGACGTACTGTGCTCAGAATAATGTCGACTCAACAAAGAGAAGGACCGGAGATTCGGCCAAACCACAAAAAAATTACAAAACCTTTGGAAAAATAAAGAAATTCCATGTGTTGTGTGAGTTTCGAACGAATTTTTACTGTACGCAAACTTCAACTGAACATAAATGAGTAAAACATGGCTGACTTTGACTATCCTCTGTACACATAGGGACAAATGAAAGGAGTGTTCACCGTAGTATTTGTTTATTGGGTACTGACCCGAAGACAAACCACGAACTAAACCTTAACAGTCTTATTTAAATTCACATAAACTTCGCTAGCGTGTTTTAACGCCGTACAACGCCATCTAGTTTCGTTTTATGGAACTACAGTACCTTAATACAAAATTACTTATACATAGTCATTAAGGTACTTTTTAATCACCAATTTGCAATCCCCGCTTGGCAGGTTAGTATTGAATGTACAGTTTGAATTATTTAATTATAGGTTATTTTAATTAAATAACTTGTTTAGGTCTCCGGGGCTAATTAAGTACCTAAACTTGAAACGACTTGGGGCAGAAATGAGCCGTCTCCTTTTTTAGAATGTAATAAAGTTCTCATGGTGGTAAGAGACTCAGTCAACCACTATATTATACATAGAGAGAGACGAACTTCTTAGCATTCCATGGATTCACCGTGCGGGTGCCGGGTTCATCGTGTGAATATAAAAAAATAATCGTATTTTATGTTTGTTATGAATAGATTTTGAAACTACTGAACTGATTTTAATATTTTAACTCCCGACCGATAACAGGGGTGTTATAAGTTTGACGTCGATGTCTGTCTGTCTGTGGCACCGTAGAGCTCAAAACGGATGGACCGATTTAGATGTGTTTTTTTAGGGTTCCGTAAAATGTGAAAACGGAACCCTTATAGATTCGTCATGTCTGTCTGTCTGTCCGTCCGTATTTCACAGCCACTTTTTGCCGAAACTGTGAGAACGACACTGTTGAAACTTGGTAAGTAGATTTAATTTTGTATTCTGTAAACCGCATTAAAATTTTTACAAAAAAAAAACACATTAGGTGTGGCCCCATACTCAGAACTTAAACGCAAAACATTTTTTTTCATCAAACCCATACGTGTGGGTTGTCCATCGATAGGTCTTCAAAAATGATGTTGAGTCTTCTAATATCATTATTGTCTACACTGAATAATTAGCGCGAGAGACACTTCCAAAGTGGTAAAATTTGTTCCCCCCTCTAACTTCTAAAATAAGAGAATGATAAAAGTAAAAAAAATATATGATGTATGTAAAAATGTACCTATGATGCATCTAGTAATATGTTCCGCGTGCAGCGCCCCAGATCAATTTAATGATTTTTGTAACACAAATATACTTACTTTGCTACTATACAAATGACCTCCCATTTTGAATAGATAAGCAAAAAACACTGCAGTAGAAAAACTACTCACATTCAACTTAAACCTCTTGACTTAACAATACGTTAATGCGTACAGTTGGTTGTTGTTGTAAAGTGCTTTTTGGAAAATTATGCATAATCAACTGGCAATAAAATTCAAGTGTCAACAGTGACCAGTGACACTGACATTTGAATAATTTTGATTTTAAAATAAAAATTAAAAACACAAAAACATACCTACCAACCTACTCCTACTCAAATAAAATGGGAAATGGGCTCGTGACCTATGAATAATTGTATCTTTTTTGTAATTTAAATAAGACTGTTCCTAATACCTACATTTTTACCTGTTGTTATCAGTCATATAACTGTTGTGTACAG
This sequence comes from Ectropis crepuscularia, assembly GCA_963693475.1. Lineage (NCBI taxonomy): Eukaryota > Metazoa > Arthropoda > Insecta > Lepidoptera > Geometridae > Ectropis > Ectropis crepuscularia. The sequence continues at coordinate 15,791,677 of OY856341.1, forward strand.
GTATGCATTTAGTATATTGGAGTAATATTCGCAGTAAATATAATATGAACACTTCTATTTCTAGGAACTAGTGGTGTATCTAACTGTATCTAGTTTGTGTTTACAGTGAGTTTATGAATTAAAAATGGCATTTTATTCTTGCAATCGATATAGGACTATTGTTCTAATACTGTTGATTTTGATTATGTGGCAATTCTTCCGCTTACTACCACAGAAGCCTACATCGGGTTTAGCTGAGGTAAGCCGATTTATCTTATCCATTCTATCCGCTAGATATACAAATTCTTGATTATAGTGTGCGTTAGGTCTATAAGAGATTAAGAGAGTAGCTTACGTACCTATAAGTCCGTTCTTCGCTTAGTATGCGTAGTTGTTTTATTATTAAAACCGAGAAAAAGAGATCTCTGGGTTTAGCAATGATATTGTAGTTTATGAAAGGACAGTAATCGATTTTATTATTCTTATATGTGTCAATAAATACTACAAATTAACATACAACTTCACAAAAAAACTAATGTGTAGTCATATTATGCATGGATTTACATTGAAAGATCTGCCTAGGTACCTATAATAAATATTAATAAGACAGAGTAGTATTGTATTCAGTTTATTTATTATATCTTAGAATGGAAAAAACTGAATAATGGCAATTAATTGTTTTTTTTCTAGACTGATATTTTGGAATTGGAAGATGACAAATACAACAAGCACAAACAAGACAAAGTTAAAGTCCGAGTGTATTATGAGGCTCTTTGTCCTGACTCCAAGCATTTCTTCGTAAAACATTTGACACCTGTGACTGAGAAGCTGTCTGACTTCCTAGATGTAACCTTAGTTCCTTATGGTAAAGCTACAGTAAGTAGTAATCTTATTATACAATTATTTTTTAAAGTTTTGTACCAATCTGTGACTCTTTAAGCTAACATTTATTTTGCTGCGAAAAGTAATGTGATTGCTACACATTTTAATTATTTTTTATTTCATTAACATGTAAACATGTTACTTGCATGTTGATGAAATCTGAGTTAAGTTGTAACCCTATTCAAAAATTATAACTGTGCTTCTGTGTTTTCTATGTATAATAAGTATGTAATAATTATATCAGCTATCTGGCTTCCATAGTACAAGCTTTGCTTAGGCTTGATGGTGTTGTGTGTGAACTGTCCACCAAAATATAATATAATTGAAAAAGGCTATCATATGCATAGACGTATAAAAAAGTCAGACATAGTCTCGCTATAACAAAAACTGTGTCACTAGAGTCGGCCACATTTGCATGTGTGCGTTGTTAGGTTGTCACTTGTATAATGGTCCACTGATGTGTGCGTGTCAGCCTGTATGTGACAGTGCACACGTGCATATTATGTGGCCGACTCGATGGACACAGTTTTTGTTTTAGCGATACTATGTCCGACTTTTTTATACGTCCATGATCATATGCAAGTAATTTATTTTTAAATTAAGAATGCTTTAACAATCATTTGAAAATGAATTACATTATACTGAAACAAGAAATGTTAATGCTTATGATGTTATTACCACAAATATAAAGTTAGAATGTTGGGTCCATTACATTTGATGTTATGTTATTATTTTTTAGAAATACCTATCTCAGAGGCCTCTATGACATTTACTGCCCATTATACTATGTTGTTTATTGTTGAATGTTCTTAAGCAACCCCAGACACACCTTATCTTAAAACTTATGGGTTAATATTGATGTATTTTAGACCAAAGAAGAGAATGGAGTGTATACTTTTAAATGTCAACATGGAGAGGAAGAGTGCTATGCCAATAAAATCCACGCATGTTCCATTGAGGCTATTGGCAACATGACAAGCTATGTAAAATTCACAGACTGTATGATTGCAGACAATATGGACCCTGACGGAGCTCTGACACGAGTAAGTGACAATAGAAATTATTAACAATCTCTACAATTTCTATGTAATTTATTTTATTATTTTACTTTTGAGACGAACTTCTTAGCATTCCATGGATTCACCGTGCGGGTGTCGGGTCCATCGTGTAGCAGAGAGAGAAATCCCGAGTAGAACCCGAGACTTGTGACACGGGCGTGGGTTTAAGGGGCCCCTTTCTGACGTTTCTCTCCCTGCCCAGTCAAATCCGATATGAACCTACTAGTGCAGCTATAGATACTCGTTCTAGTATAGAACTTACTGCACTTCTGGACAAGCCAAGGTCTCAAAGTCAAGGTCATTATCCACTTTTCTCGTACGTACTTTACGTAGCGTTAGAGTGGTGTAAGTTCCCGGCCTCCTTGTTCCCTGAGAGATACAATCTAGAAGTTTTCAAGGTCAGAGTGAATAGGTACTTTCTAGATTTACGTGCGTCATCTTTGACCACACCGTCGCTTACCATCATGCGAGTTGGTGGTCAAACGCGAACCTATACGCGATAAAAAAAAACACTACATTATACACGCGAAGTGTGCAGCCTCAGAGATTATTTCCGCAACAGCGAATTCGAGATGCATCGCGATTAGGGAAAAGCGTTAACCCATAACGACAAAGTACAATTGTTGTTATGGCTTAACGCTTTTCCCCTTGGCGGACGAGAACTGGCGCTAACCATCATGTTCAGTACCCATGATCGCAAGGAAATATGGAGCAGGAAGGCGTTACACGAACTGTTCTATCGGATCCTAACAAGACCCGAATGTGAATCTGCAAGGCTCTGTGATGTGGCTACGCTTCGGAGTTTTCTTTAGAGAAACCGAACAGGGTTTTGTCTGTGTAATTGCGGACGAAGTTGTAAAGACGAACTACTACCGAAAATAAATAATAAAGAAAGAAATCTTTTAGTCATGTTATTTCTGGATATTCGCGTCTTACCACCGGTGAGTACATGCACAGACACAACCTAGTAGCCAAGTTCATCCACCAGTAATTTGCTATTCGTTACGGCCTTGTCAAGTCCGACGTGCTGTGATATAAATACGCACCTTTGCCAGTCCTCGAAAATGGTCGTACGTTGCTCTACTGGGTCCGATCTATAATCTCGGACAGGACTATTGTCGCCAATAAGCCTCATATCATTCTAGTAGACCGGTTTCAGTGCTGGACTGTGATCGTATGATGTGTCGATATTACTATACCACAGAACGAGAACCTCGTGAAAGTCGAGAAGGACGGTCTATAGGATTTTTCGTGGGCTGTGAATTGAATTGTAGCGTCACGCTCGGGAATAATAAGAAATCTTCGGGTAAACTCGGGGCCATTGGCCATCTAGAAATGCTGACACATTTAGCATGCTCACGGCCACGCCCTCCAGTTTCACCCGCGTAGTTTCCAAAGTAAGCTATCAAGTTCGGAGTTATAAGTTTTCACTTCTATCGGCAGTTGCTATGACTGCCAATTTTTTTTTTATAAATTTAATTACTTGTAAGTATGTTTTTTTATAGTATTAATACTATATAAACTTAAGATTCCAAATTTAAATAAATAACTAAATAATAATCATGTCTTAATATAAATATGTTATTTTATTCGTAAACACCGATAGATAAATCTACTATCACTACCGAGATTGTAATCTATCGAAATATTGTGAGTCGAACATACTGTTACCAATTTTACGGATTATTTTTCGGTTGATTATAATCTTCGACAGATTATAATCTCGCTAGTGAGATTGTAATATAACAATTTAACCGTGACATATCCGATAATAATACTCACACGCACCACTGTGTTTTCGAAGTCATGTGCGTAATGCCGGGAACTTAAAAACGGCGAAGGAAAACATCGTGAGGAAATCGATATGTTCCGTGAATCTTTCAAGGTCATTATGTCATCCACCAATCCGCACTGGGCCAGCGTGGTGGATTATGGCCTTGTCTCTCTCCTTGCGAGAGAAGGCCCTGAGTCTCAGCTGTGAGAACATTAGTGGTAGTAGAGTAGTAATAATACTCGTAACTAAGTCGTAACATAACATTGAACAGTTCTGTTTTTCTTTTTAAGCCAAAAATTATTTTATTTTTCTATGTTGATCTAATAAACTGCCTTCTTCATTTCAGTGTGCAAAACAACTGAAGGTAGATCCTGATCCAATCAGCAACTGCGCCACTCACGAACATGGATCGGCACTACTCAAGAAACATGGTGATGACACACACTTACTCAAACCCACCTTCATACCCACCATTACACTGAACGGGTCTAAAGACAACCAAGCTGCGTTGTTGAAGAACTTCTTACTAGAAGTTTGCAAACTTATTGATATGCCTTTGCCACCACCATGTTTGTGACACAGTGTTCTTAAAAAGCCCAATCTACATAATATTCTTCAAGTAGATTATAATACTCTGTAGCTTGACAATAGCAAATGAAATAGATTGCTCACAGGCGTTTAACTTGTTTGGCTATAAAAATAGCCCTGACATCAGGATAGTAGTCGTCACCGCAGAGACTAACGTTTCAAATGTGATAACTGTGGAGGTTCTGGGAGACTGGTGACTGAATTGACATCATTGAATTATATCTAATAAACATGAATTACAGGACCAAGATCATTTAAACTTTAAAGCTGATGACTCCTAGTGCTTGTTGCCTCATATTCATAATGTGATGTTGTCAATGAAACACTAGGCACTCATCAGTTAAACACATCTATCATGTTTCACATTACATTATTGGTACATTATCTAAAAATTACTCTTGTGTGCTCTTGTGATCTTGTTCTCGTTATTGTTGAGTATTATACTCAAAGTATACAAATATTTACTGCCTTTAAATATTACTGTAAGATATGAATTAAATCTCATATTTAATACATCTCATTGAAACATCGATATAAACCATGGTTTATATTGATGATTGAAAAGTATAATGTTGTGGTGTGGTGACAACCCTACCCTACGATTTTTTAAGACTAAGTGAGGGTAGATGGAGATCTCCTGATTTCCTAGTGAAACGAACTGCGATTTCTTCAGTCTTCTCGTGACTCGTGACCACGGCAGTTTTAACGCTGCCGAAACGATAAGATAATTAAGTAATAATTAAAATCGCGATTAGAACCTGTGTACTCTTTTCATTATGAGTTCTGATAGCGAAAGTTTACCTGAATATATACCTGAATACCACCTGAAATAGATATTCCAAAGCTACTCCGATTATATTACATCAGTTTTGACATTTTTTATATAAAAATTGGGCATTAGGATTCTCTTATGTTGTGAACACCTATAAGTACAGTTTACATTGGGTTGATATTTGTTTTTTTGTATCTTTTAAAAGTTCCTAATGATTTCCTAAGAATTTCTTGGCATTTCTCGTGCAATTGATAAAAAGCTATACTGTCTAGTATACTTGTATTTTGATATTGTTAATTGAAATTGTACTTGAATAGAAGTATATATTCATCATAGTACCATAAGGAGAGGTTTTGAACCATTGGATCATTACTTAAATCTATTTTAAATTATGTACGTAAATTAATATTAATGTAAAAATTAAATTATAAAAAAATATCATGCAGATGTATTAAGTAATTTTCAATCGTCAATGAAATTATTCTTAATTATTATATAACGTATAAAGCGTTTAATATATATCAAGTCTCAATATAAGGGCTCAAACTTAATGTAAAAAAATATGTATTTTTAGAAATTGCTTGTAGTGTATCAAATTATCATTAATCATAATATCATTTTCGAACAATGAAGGCTAACAAAAGTATTATGTACATTTAATATTTTAAGATTTATAATAATAAAGTGATAATTATTGTAACTAAAATATTTGTACTATAAACATGTGTAAAAACGAATTTTACAAAGTTTGTGTTAAGTCGAATTCACTGAATATAATCTAGATTCTTTTTCACCAATTCAATAATACGTAAATATTTAGACATTTCACGATACAGCGCGACGCGAGTTGGTCAAATAGTATTCGTTCGAAATTATTACTGTTTTTCGGTATAGTACCCTACTCCAGTAGGAAGCTACCATTAATTACGAGTATTATATGACATTCACTGTGGTTAGGTAGTGGAGCGATGCTTATATATGACCGTGATTAAAACTATATTATTACCACGTTGTTACGAAGCGGTAGGTATATGTATATGTCACCGTTAAATTTTAAACACCGTTGTATGACAATTTCATTAGGGAGATTATAATCTATCGAAATATTGTGAACCGTCACAATCACGCTATTGAGATTGTAATATAACGTTGACACACATAATTGCATACAAGTTCTCGAGCGGTTCGGTCGCGTCTCGTATTCTCCGTCTCTTAAAGCATCTTAAAGTACGGCTATTTATTAGAGAACTCCTCAAATTGTGCGCAAGAGCTGTGCAGTAAATTAATGATTGTGGTAAATTAAATAGTAAATAAAGTATATAATCAAAACGATGGAACTGTTTTTTGTCTGTTGTCGCTAAGGTTGTAATTTTTAGAACAATGTTTTGAAGAAGACGATTGCTCACAACTCATTGAATATTTAAAATGTAGAGGGCACTCGTCTTCCTCGAGACGAAAAGTTACTCAGAAATCATAAACTTACTAATTTTAATACATAACAAAAGTTGTACATAAAAATATTCGAGGAATTTCTACGAAATAAAAAAATCCTTATTATTCGAGTTGGCTTTTTCTAAGGCATTGTTGTTATAGTTTTTCATGATTTTAGGTGACATATTAAATTAATACATTTTGGCTTATCAAACGGTACCTAAAACCCTTTCTGAGTAGCGTCATTGCTGTTTTTTTTGTGGTTGTGTTTTCCTAACGAAACTTGAAGGTTGTTTTAAGTCGTGTTTAGATAATATTTATGAAGAAGCGTAACAATGTAACTATTGTATATGTGTCTTTTCAACGAGCAGATGTTGAAATTAGTAAAATTGGGTAGCTTATCAATAGATACTTAGATTTTGTTTTTCGTATCGGTTTTAATCACACACTTAGGTAGGTAAAAACTATTTACCTGTGAGTTTTTATGCCAATAACGCCCTATTCTTTATATCGTAGTAGAAAATTTGCTAATTTCCGATGTCAAACCAACTCAATGGGACAAAATTGAGCCAGGGACAGGTTTTATAATGTGGCGGTTAGTTACAATACATTATAAATTTGTATTAACGAAACAGCAATTACATTGAAACTGCTCGCTGTTTTTTTTAAGGTGAGTTGAGACTTATCTAGTGTAATGAAACTTCGTTTATAGTTTCGTACAAACATTGTATATTTTTTAATGGTTGTTTTTTTATCGAGTGTTAAAATTTCAGTAAACATCGTTCTGGAACATTGTTTTTTTTTTAATATCTCATGTCAATTACTGTCAGATGGCCTGTACTGTCTACCGAAATAGTTGACTATTTACTAAATATTTGTACCCATTTAATGCACATTAGTCAGTAATGATTTTTATTAGTAATTAAGTACAAGCATAGGTACACAAGTCAATTAATTGAGTAGTAGTACATAATAATCTTTAATTACTATGGTACTCATATCGCCACTGCGCCTGACAAATTCCATATTGTGATATTTTCAAAGTTTTGGAAATGGAATGAATTTGGCATTTTTTTGCACATACGGATTTTTTTGTCAACGCTCAAAACACTTCAAGATATTTGTTAAATATATACATATATGATTGTTTCTAGTTGGAATATCACAAAACGGAATTTATCGACATAGTGAATGAAGCAGAGATCAAATTTTGTGCAAAAGTGAAAATCAAAAAATTGCCCCTATGTAAAACTTAACAGTATAAGATAGTGTAATATAAATTGTAGTAGTGTAATATAAGAATGAGTTCCTTTGTAACACTAAATGCAAGATTTAAACTCTGATGAATTTAGAAACATTCATCGATTGGCGTAAATTTGGCATTTAACATTTGTACATAATATTTATAACTATACCTATAAATAAGTGTTATATTATCAACTATCTGTGACTTTAATGTCTGCGAAATTAAAGCAGGTCAAAGGACAACACTTGAATAAATGTCAATGATTTAAAAAACATATTGGAACAGCAATTTTTGGAGACTAGTCTTCAGACAATATTATAAATGTACCTAACCTAAACATTACAGTTATTTTTTTTATTTAATGCTCTTTCTAAATTACACATTCAAACTTTCATGTCACTTCATTTTAAATGTCTTTCAATGATGTAGTTTTTAATCTTGTCTAGGTTCATATGCAATTCGTAAAGGAAATATTTTAGTCTAATAGTGATATTATTAATTGTAATTATGCCAATAAATGTCTAATGTTAAAACTCTCTTATATTTTCATAAAGTCTTCATTAAAATAAAACAAAAATAGTATTCGTTATTTGGGATACTTAATTTTGATAATTAAATAATTACACTGCACAGAGAATTTGATTGTGTAGCATTCTATGGCGAATGCTACAAAATATTATTATTTGCAATATTGTATTTAAGATATTTTATGGTATCACTAAGTACTTGTAACGTGTTGAATAAAATAAAAATACACTGTTAAGAATTCATGTCAAATTAGAAACTGCAGACCGGATAAGTGATTTTTTATATTTTTGTTGGTCACCTAAATACCTAGCGTATCTTGCCATTAATTTATTTGTTTTGATATTAACAATGCTTGTGTTGGTTATGTCGACTAAGATTTTTAACTTTGATTTGACTTGAAGAGTTTTTTACACTTACTGTTAAGTTTAAAAACATATTTTCTATGTATTTTAACTATGTAATTATTTGATGAAATAGATGTGATCATAACTTTTATTTGCCTATTTTTTTTGAACATACAAATTTATGTAAAAATTAACAATGTACGTATTGGAACAAGTTTCTAAAATAATGAACTTATCTAATAAAATGCACACACTCGTGATAGTTTTTTTTTATTTAATCCTTTTTTAAGATCTGAAATTGAATATTAATAATATTTCATCCCACATCACTTAATTACGTTACTTACTCCACTATTATGCGAGTTTACTATTTAATGTGATGCATGATACTGCATCGAAATATCGATGACCGCTCTACCCTATGACCTTAGTAAATATCCCGTCGTTGATACCTATCAACATGAAGTGAACCTAGTGTCCTAAGCGATCTAACTTGCACTATACCGATTAATGTTATGAAAATAAACACTGAGCGTGGATAGGGATCAACGATGGAATATTTACACACACTCACATCACACAACATCTACTTAGCTCAATCAATGTTAATCTCTTAACACTGATTAGTAAGTAGTGGTAGATGTAGTAGTCAGGCGCGGTCCCAGCGTCGAATTTTGGAGAGGGTCACCAGTACCTACAGAGTCTCAGAAATGTATACGATTTGGGGGAGGGGGGGGGGGATCATGTATAACAAACTGAAGTGGCAATGGGGCGGTCACATCTGTCGCAGACCCGATAACCGTTGGGGTAGACGGGTTCTGGAGTGGAGACTGCGAATCGGTAGACGTAGGGCGCCCTGAGACTAGATGGAGTGACGATATAAGAAAGACGGCTAGTGGCGATTGGAAGCGTAAGACCGAGGATCGGGCTGAGTGTGTGCGTGTAATAAATAGGCGAGGCCTATGTCCATCAGTGGACGAACACGGGCCGATGATGATGAAACCAAGATTGCTTATATTATTTTCATGTGTGCTCTATGTAGGTATGTACCTACCTATAGGTATGCGGTATGCGTAAGTACATAGGTACTATGACAACTTTTGGTTAGTGGAGATATACGCTTTCTTTATGAGTAGGTACAGAGGTCGGTACTGCCCAGTAAGTTGAGGAAATAAGAAATAACGATTTTCCTAGTAAGGTTCTTATCTCAGATAGCATCTTCGAGATTGGTAACAAATGAGTAGCATGCGAACAACCAAGTTAGTTTTCATCGCAAAACCTCACTCACTCACTCGGTAGGTATTGTTAATAAATGACTTTGTAGGTACTTTTTCTAACCTACTTCTTTAGATTGGGTTGAGCCTGGAACTATAGTAACCGAGGTAAACTAGTCGATACCTACTGTTGACGTCTGGCCGGGTTCCAGCAGACAGCTACGGCTTTATAAGTAGCGCCACAGAGAATTGATAGGTAAGTCCCAAGTTTCAGACCACGTACCTACCTACTTTCTACATCCAAATATCTGTAGAGAAAATTTATTTTCTCAGAAAAAACAAAATCGACTTCGATTTAAAATAAAAACGCAGGCATACCACCAAATTCAATAAGAAGCAATCACTAATAGTCCAAGATTCCAGAGCCGCCAGACGACATGTATTTTCTGATGAACGAAATATGGATGATTGAGTAGAGTTAGTACCACAGAAATCTAAATAATATTTTTTAGATTTCTGTTATTTAGATTTCTGTTATTTAGATTTCTGTTATTTAGATTTCTGTTATTTAGATTTCTGTTATTTAGATTTCTGTGGTTAGTACCTACGTAGGTACTAAGAACACATGCTTATCCGCTAACTTGCTTAGACAGCCAATTTTGAGATTTGGGGTAATAATGTAATGGGGTAATAATGAAGGTAGGTACATAAAAACATTACTAACTTCACGTATTTTCTGATGACTTTTCAAATACTTAGGTATGTTATAGGCAATACCTATCCTTAAAAATAAGGCCCTAATACTCCCAGACACTTTCCGTTTTGCTTTTGCTTAACAAAAGGTTTAAAACATTCAAAATAATGAGTTACCTTCACTTAAATTCTCATACTCCATTGTTAGGGTTCCGCAAAACGTAAAAACGGAACCCTTATGGATTTGTCATGTCTGTATGTCTGCCTGTCCGTCCTTATTTCTTTTTTTTCCGAAACTATAAGAACTGTGCTGTCGTTAGTAAGTAGATATATTCTGTGAACCGCATTAAGATTTTTACACAAAAATATAAATAAAAGTGGCCAAGTGCGAGTGGGACTCCCACACGCAGGGTTCCGTAGGTACCAATATTAAATAAACGGCAAAAACCTTTTTGGCTTTATTCCGAATTCCGTATACATACTCGTAGACTTTCGCAGTTCCCGCAGACAGTCATTCATCCGAAAAGCTTTATCAAAATTTTGATATTATCTCATGGTTGTAACGACGAATTCGATATCGCGTTTTAGTCTTCTAGTGGCGCCATCTAGTTTGCTTGGGACGGACTAATCGAGCAAGAAACGGTAAAAATTAAGTTTGTTGTACCTATGGGAGACCCCCTTAAAAATAAATTTTATTTTATTATTAGTATTTTTTGTTATAGCGGCAATAGAAATACATCATCTGTGAAAATGTCAACTGTCTAGCTATCACCGTTCTTGAGATACAGCCTGGTGACAGACGAACGGACGGACAGCCAAGTCGCAGTAATATGGTTCCGTTTTTATCCTTTGGGTAGGAAACCCTAAAAAACAACAAATTTTGGTGGTGTCCTATAGGTACATCATCATACCCATAGGTACGTGTGCTGTGTTTATAAATAGGTCTTCAAAAATGATGTTGAGGTTTCAAATTTTTTTTTTTCTATACCTACTGAATAGTTTTGCGCAAGAGACACTTCTAAAGTGGTAAAATGTAGTAGGTCGTAAAACGTAATCTGGGCTAATACCAAACATAGTGTTGCAGACGTCGTGGTCATTATTGACTACCATCGATCGGTTGGACCGTCTGTATCTTTCTTACTACTTTTAAAATAGACTACTAAGTGAAAATAATTTAATCAACCAAATTCGGCTAAGTAATTTTTAAGGAAGGCTTGATGGACTTTTAATTCAATCCAAACATTATCGAGGTCACCTGCATCGCGTGAGACACAGAGCAAACAACCGATTCCACTCAATTCAATTTAAAACCCACCCTGACAACACCAATTTGCTTGCTTCTAAATAGCTACCTTAGCCCCAAAAAGCATTTCAAACACAACAATAAATCTTCACTGAAATCACGGTCTAATTTCGTAAAAGCCCCATCTCGCTTTGCTAATTAATATGAATGGCATTTGCATCCGGCTTTTTCTCTCGTACTCTCCAACTATTGTTTTGCGAAGATTCTCACAATTCATTTCTGTTTTTACTCTACTGCGCGACGCAGAGGGTCATGGAGAACAATAAAAACATCAGTTTCATGACTGTTCCCAAATTAAAAGCCTTTGTTGTCTTTTTAATTAATTCGGCTACTTATTTTTTCAATTTTATTAGCACTTCAGTTTCAGTAGGCTTTCAGTAAAAACGTTTACATGGAGAACTATAATCTAAAACACGTCTTAATAATTGTATCATACTTATATGAAGATATATTATGCTAGGTGAAATTTTAAGTGCCTACATGCATACGTAGTTTAGATAGGTACCTAAATGAATTGGGTAAAGTACCTTTACATTTCTTTTTCTATTTGACGCTTTTCATCTGTGGTCGAGAGGCGTAACTCTCGCCTCGAAAAGAGTCATGTTTGGTGAAAATGCAGATGAGACATTTTATGTAATATTAACTCTAATTTTCGTGACGATTTTTGTAGGAATTATTAGAAAGTATTCAGTATATTTAGAGTATTTTCAGGATGCCTTTCAGGATGCAAATAAATCTGTCAGAGATAGACACGGCGCGGCTGCCAACCGCGCCCGCGCGCGGGCGCGGCAGATTTCCATTTAAAATTGAATTCAATACACACGACGCGGTTTACGGCCGCAGCGGCTGCGGCGCCCGCGTGCCTGCGCGCGATTCTTGCGCAGTAGCTTTCCGGAGCAGAAACCGCGAAAACCTGCGGTCTCGTGAGTATTGAAACAAAACCGTCGCGCGGGCGCGGCAGATTTCCATTAAAAATTCAGTTCAATTCACACGACGCGATTTACGGCCGCAGCCGCGCGGCTGCGCGCGATTCTTGCGCAGTAGCTTTCCGGAGCAGAAACCGCGAAAACCTGCGGTCTCGTGTGTATTGAAACAAAACCGTCGCGCGGCGTGGCGACGCGCCCGCGCGCGGGCGCGGTTGGCAGCCGCGTCGTGTGAACCGGGGCTAAATCGTCTCATAGTTCGCAATTACCTACGTTAATTGTGGCGCCAACGATTAATTTTGGATTTATTGTTATTTTCGAAAAAAACAACAATTTTGTTCATAAATAGGTAACAAAACTAAACATTGCCGTCATCTGTGCTGAAATTGAGAATTTTGTATTTTGAAAAAAAAGCCTCATTGAATGGTAAGTCTGAATACTTATTTGGGTAATTTCGGGGGAGACGGCCGTATGGGAGAGATGGCCAATTGAAAAAAGTTCAGGATAAAATTAATACATGACGCTATTTTTTATTTACATCGCTTCATTTCGTTGCAAACAAAACGTAGCAGTAGAATTTTGTTAAAAATAAAGTAGCCAAGTGCGAGTGGGACTCGCCCATGAAGGGTTCCGTTCCAGCAAGTAACATAATATACATAGTACACATAGTTCTTGTAGTTCGTTGTAACTTTGATCGAAGTTTTAATAATAGTGTATTTATGACGTACTAAAAAAAAACTACTCATCAGATCGAGTAACGTACATCATATATTTTTTTTAGTTTTTTTATTCTCTTACTTTAGAAGTTAGAGGGGGGGACACACATTTTACCACTTTGGAAGCGTCTCTCGCGCAAGTTATTCAGTGTAGACAAAAATTATATTAGAAACCTCAACATCATTTTTTAAGACCTATCGATAAACACCCCACACGTGTAGGTTTGATGAAAAAAAAATTTTTGAGCTTCAGTTCTCAGTATGGGGGGCACCCCTAATTTTTGTTTTTTTAAAAAAAAATTGTAAAAATCTTAATGCGGTTCACAGAATACATCTACTTACCAAGTTTCAACAGTGTAGTTTTCATAGTTTCGGCAAAAAGTGGCTGTGACATACGGACGGACAGACAGACAGACAGACAGACAGACAGACATGACGAATCTATAAGGGTTCCGTTTTTACGTTTTACGGAACCCTAAAAATTAGAAAGGTGAGTAATATGACTTTGTTTTTTCATGACATGTTTGATCTAAGTTGACCTAGGTTGACATATCAAGTGGTCACAAAAGGTTTTGAAAGTTTTGTCCAAATGGACAAAACCATGAAAATTCTTGATTTCTTTGTGGAGTAAAAACCTCGCACATATTCTTACTTTAAATTAAAGATAACATCTAAAATCATTTAAATTAGTTCCACCTAATATGGCCATCTCACCCGGACAATCGGGAAAGATGCCCATAGTAATTACGGGAGAGATAGATACAACATTGAATCTCCTATTAAAGTGTTGTTTTTTTTCTTAATATTTTCTACACAAGCCTAACGTACGTGCGTACGTATACGTGCGAAATGTGGCTGCTGGTTGAGGTGCCTAGAGCAAATAAGATTTGGAAAAGGCTATGGAAGATGTTTAAGAGCGAGGGTTGTCTGCCTATAGAGCGTCCATTATCCATAATGATCCACGGAAAACACTACATAGAAAGAAGGTTAAAACTAAACAATTCATAGAAACTAAACAAATTATAGAATTCGAAGAAACGTTCTCATACTGCGGCACTAACAAAAAACACTCGAAAGTTCTCGAGGCTCAGAAAAGTGAGACCCACATAGTAAAAAAGAAGTAGTGGCCGTCTCTCCCGTGCCACTATGGCCATCACTCCCGGACAACCCGGGAGAGATAGCCAGTCCCATTTTTTTTCAAAGTTTAAAATTACTTTGTTTTTCTGCTTTAAATTGCTTTATAGTTCATTTATGAAAAGAGCAATAACTTTAGTTTATTTTTTCAATTAATTTAAAGTTTTATTCATTATGGTTTTTTCACAACAGGCTATCAAAGTTACTAAGACCATCTCCCCCTAAATTACCCTATATTCATAAAAATCAATAAAAACAGCAATGTAAGTTTCACTAATCGCCCAAGCGGTGTCAAAAGCTTTCGTATTTAACAAGTACGTAAACTATTCACATTTCACTTAGTGACCATGAAATTGGATAGGATAGGAAACATGAAATCGCTATCAGGATGCGAGGCTAGCGAGGCTATCATAGGGACGCTATAAAGCCGCTTACGCACGGTCAATGCGGGCCCAGAGCGAGTTGGCCTGGCACGCTTGCCTGCGGTGCTCTCGTTAAGCCAATGCACAAATCTAATGGATTTTTTATGTTCCGCTCCGAAAGTACCAATATGAATAAAATTGAGAATGCACCTTGCCAAAAGGATTTTATTCGTACGTTATAAATCAGATTTTATTTTTATCGTTCGCGTCAAAGTGACTATTGCAGATTGCTTTTAGTATTCCGATAGCTTAAAATTATTTATGATGCCACTTAATCATTTATCAGTATTTGATATAAGTGCAAATTAAGTAGGTAGGGAGGTACGTAGATTGTTTGGAGCTTTGGGAAATAATAAGTAGTTACAGAAAGGGTACGAAAGTCCTTAGGGTAACGTTTTCTCACAAGCACAATGTTACCTATCTGCATTACTCTGGTGGTGTTTCAAGTTATTTTCGCTATCAAACAACAGCATGCACAAACTGTAAGTCGTCATTCTTTATTTACTCTTTCAGCGTTGATGTTAAATTTCAAGTGGAATTAGCAAATTCCAGCAGACATTGTTCTTGCTATCTAAAGACGCAATTTAGCCAACGTTCAATTAATAGAATAAATGTTAATAATATAACTATTCATATATGTCACCAGCACCTCGGACACGCTTCCGACTGGTAGTGGTCGTGGTCATCTTGATTATAATTAACGATGCTTAGCTTAGTGTGGGCAACTTATAAAATGATTTTTTAATTATGTAGCAACTTTATTTAAAGATATTATGGTAGTGATAGTTTTTGAAATAGTTTGCTTTTGTTTGCCCTCTAGTCTTTCACAATGTTTAAAATTACTTTGTTTGATGTTTTTCTAAATTCGGCGTATTTCATCAGAAACCTTATTAAAAAGTCGACAAACAGGTTCAAATAATTATAACGAGGTACCAGGGTACCACAAACGATAGCAGTGAAACATTCAGACATGTAGAATGTACCGGAGCGGCGTGTACTCATTAAAACTTTCCTCGGGCTGGGCAGGCACGTGTTTTTAATTTTTATCGAGAGCTCTCGTTACGAGGGCGGGCAGGCTGTGCTCTGTGGCTTGGGTGCAGTGTTGCCAACTCTCTGTCTTAAATAAAAACTGCAGATAAACTTTGGGAACGAGGAGTTACTGAAACTTACCTGAATTCAATCAATACATATGTATGTGTGTTAAAACCTGAAATACAGCGTCTGTTTCATGTCATAACTAAGTACATATTCATAATGTGGTTAGTAACTGCTAGCAGTTACCCATTCTGCCGTTATAAAGACATGGGGTCAACAAATATTTTTTTTTTGGGAAAGTAAATTTAAATACTGAAATGTCGCAGTATCCGACTATGCATTTAACTCTTCAAACTCGAAAATCATATTAGATACTCTCTCTTCTTTTTCTTATGAAGATAGCATCAGATACTGTGGTTCCTTATGGTGTCTAAAAACTAAATTTATTCAAGTAGGTACTAATTTTGTGGTGTAAGGGGGAAGCGCTAAACATCTAGTTTCCCCAAATGTCAACCTCTCCTGCGCGCGGTACACCCTGCTGCCAACTAACGAGGCTCTGACGACCGAACCAATGGCGGTATATCCATTTAAAAGCCAGTCCTAAATTGACCTGGCTGGTGACGGGCAGCGGCGTCATCGGTGCAAAGGACTGGCTCCGCGGTCACCAACCCGCCTGCCAAGCGTGGTGACTATGGCAAACACCCCCCCATATGATGGTCACAAAAAAGAAACGGCCCCTAGTCCCCGGCGGCTCCGTTATTCCAGGCGTTGGTGGCAGCCTTGGTTCCGGCGGAGCATGGGGTGCTAAGAATCCCCGGCAGACGCCCCGCCACCAAACCCAACGACTCGACCTGGCAACGTACAACGCACGGACTTTGAGGGCTGACGAGAAGATTGTGGAGCTGGAAGAAGAAGTGGACAAGTTGCGCTGGGATATCATAGGGCTATCCGAAGTCCGTAGACAGGGCGAGGACAGAATAACCCTCGAATCCGGCAACTTGTTCTACTACCGGGAGGGAGATCAACAATCCCAAGGGGGTGTCGGGCTTATCGTCCGCAAGTCTCTTGTCAACAACGTGTTAATGATCGAGAGTGTGTCGAGCAGGGTTGTATACCTTGTACTTAAAATAACCGACCGGTATTCATTGAAGGTCATACAGGTATACGCACCGACCTCGACACATCCCGACGAAGAGGCTGAGACCATGTATGAGGACATCTCCAAAGCCATACATGTCTCGCCAACACATTTCACAGTTGTGATGGGAGACTTCAACGCGAAACTAGGCAAACGTAGCGGTGATGAGTTGAGAGTGGGACAATTCGGATATGGGCAGCGGAACCCAAGAGGGCAACGTCTAGCTGATTTCTTGGAAAGGGAGAGCCTCTTTATGATGAACTCCTTTTTCAAGAAACAGCCACAACGAAAATGGACCTGGATTAGCCCAGATGGTTCCACAAAAAATGAGATCGACTTCATTATGACGACTAAACGGGAAATATTCAGCGATGTCTCTGTGATCAGTAGGGTTAAGACCGGCAGCGATCACCGTATTGTAAGAGGCACGCTGAATCTAAACATTAAGTTCGAAAGATCACGTCTAATGAAGTCCACGCTCCGACCAAATTATGCTCAAATCGAAGATCCCGATAACTTTCAACTCGAACTTCAAAATCGCTTCGAAGCCTTAGATGAATGCGTAACGGCGGACGAAATAAACGCCAGGCTGGTGGAAACTGTTCAAGCAGTTGGCAGGAAATTTTATAAGAGCCGACGCCAGAATAGAACCCAAAAGCTCTCCGATCATACTCTGAATCTCATGGCGGTTAGGCGAGATATGCGATTGCAGTCTTCGGTCGACATGACGGCATACAGACAGCTCAATAGACAGATATGTACTTGTGTGCGACGCGACATACGCTGCTTCAATACTTCGTGTATTGAAGAAGCGATTAAGCGGAACAAAAGCTCGAAAGTGTTCGCAAGAAATCTGTCTCTTGGGCAAAGTCAATTGACCAAACTGAAGACCGATAGTGGTAACGTCGTCTCGTCGAAGCCCGAGATTTTGGAGGAGATTGAGAGGTTCTATGAACAGTTATACACCTCTACACAAGCACAACCTGTCGTTAGCATGGCAAAAGACCCCAGAGCCAAGCTGACCCGACACTTTACCGAAGACATCCCGGAAGTCAGCCTGTATGAGATTAGGATGGCCCTCAAACAACTTAAGAACAACAAGGCACCTGGCGATGACGGAATTACGACTGAGCTTCTGAGAGCGGGTGGAAAACCGGTACATAAAGTCCTCCAGAAGCTATTCAACTCCGTCATACTTGACGGTAATACGCCAGAAGCGTGGAGCAGAAGTGTGGTGGTGCTCTTCTTCAGAAAAGGTGACAACACCTTGTTGAAGAACTACAGACCCATCTCACTTCTGAGCCACGTTTATAAGTTGTTTTCGAGGGTAATCACGAATCGTCTCGCACGCAGGTTTGACGACTTCCAGCCACCCGAACAAGCCGGTTTCCGAAAAGGCTATAGTACCATAGACCACATCCATACGCTTCGGCAGATTATACAGAAAACCGAGGAGTATAATCGGCCACTATGTATAGCGTATGTGGACTATGAGAAAGCCTTCGATTCCATCGAGACCTGGGCAGTGCTTCAGTCTCTTCAGCGATGCCGCATCGACTATCGCTATATCGAAGTGTTGAAGTGTATCTACAGCAAAGCCACAATGTCTGTCCGATTACAGGACCAGTGCACAAAACACATCCAGCTACAGAAAGGCGTGAGACAGGGAGATGTTATATCTCCGAAACTGTTCACTGCCGCGCTGGAAGATGTTTTCAAGCTACTGGACTGGAACGGATACGGCATCAATATCAACGGCGAATTCATCACTCACCTTCGATTTGCCGACGACATAGTCATTGTGGCGGAGTCGCTGGAGGACCTCGGTGCTACGCTCAGGGACCTCAGTAGAGTATCCCAGCAGGTAGGTTTGAGCATGAATATGGACAAGACGAAGGTCATGTCAAATGTTCATGTCTCACCTGTACCGGTTAATGTTGGGAATACCACACTCGAAGTTGTTGACGAATACGTCTACCTGGGTCAAAAGATCCGATTAGGTAGATCCAACTTCGACAAAGAGGTCCAGCGAAGAATCCAACTCGGATGGGCAGCGTTCGGGAAACTTCGGCACATCTTTGAGTCCAAAATACCCCAATGCCTAAAGACAAAAGTCTTTAATCAATCAATAAAAAAATAAGTCGTGTTGCCAGTGATGGCTTATGGAACTGAGACGTGGTCCTTAACTGTGGGCCTCATAACAAAGCTCAAAGTCACACAGCGAGCTATGGAGAGAGCTATGCTCGGAGTCTCTTTGCGCGACAGAATCCGTAATGAGGATATTCGCAAAAGAACGAAAGTGGCCGACATAGCTCAAAGAGTAAGCAAGCTGAAGTGGCAATGGGCAGGCCACATCGCTCGCAGAACTGACAACCGATGGGGAAGAAAGGTTCTCGAGTGGCGACCACGAACCGGAAGACGCAGTGTTGGACGGCCTCCCACTAGATGGACAGATGACCTAACAAAGGTCGCTGGAAACCGCTGGTTGCAGGTTGCGCGGGACCGTTCGTTGTGGAAGTCTAGGGGGGAGGCCTATGTTCAGCAGTGGACGTCTTGCGGCTGATGATGATGATGATGATGATGTACTAATTAGCAGTGCCCATGGTTTTACGAAGTTTCCATTCCCGTTATTTTCCCGGGATAAAAAGTAGTATATGTGTTCTTCTAGGCTAAACTAACTGAATTCTAAATTTCATACGTTACGACGTGATTGAACAACAAACATCCACAGTGCCCAACATTGACATTTATGGTTGGATTCATTCCAGTTATTTCTACATTATTTCTAGTGAAATTACATATTAAAATATTATCGAGTGATGAGGGTTCACAAAAAGTGCAGTGATCATTTGGCTAAATTTTCTTGAAACTTTTGTCTATTTTATGAAAATACAAATGTTGCTATTGTATTTTGGTTTAATTATACAATAATTCATTTGATATGTATATTTTCTTGCAAGTTACCAAAAAAAAAAAAACAATTGAAATTAAAATGAGAGCAATGCTACAACTCATATTTGGTAGAGATAGATAAACTCCGTAAAGCATTTAAAAAGCAAATAAATAAAAACATGTTTAGAAAAAACAAAAAAAAAACATTTAGAAGAAGAAGCCGATTAGAAATTGGCATATTATCGCTAAAATACTAATCTTGCAGGGAACCGTGGAAAGGACAACAGTTGGTACATTAGAAGAAGACAAGACTTCACAAACAAATAGCAACTATATTATTTAGCACCAATGATTAACTATCATTGTGAAAAACATACAAATAGTACACGCTGCAAATTAAAAACCGGAATATCGTACAAAAATTGTAGAGC
Organism: Ectropis crepuscularia; assembly: GCA_963693475.1. Taxonomy (NCBI): domain Eukaryota; kingdom Metazoa; phylum Arthropoda; class Insecta; order Lepidoptera; family Geometridae; genus Ectropis; species Ectropis crepuscularia. The sequence continues at coordinate 15,812,180 of OY856341.1, forward strand.
TACAGTTAAAACCGTAGATCTGGCTACATCGACGACAAGGCAAACCGCGTGACACGACTAGGGTTCTTTGATTGCGGTAATGACGTCTCTTCTCCTCTACTCTAGTTCTTGCCACTTGTCTTTTCTATCTAATGATTATTCCTTCGCAAATTAACGCCGCCCATGTTTTAATTGCTACATATTCATACAAGTTTTTGCTCGTTCTTGTGGCCTAGTTACAGGGATAGCTCGCGTTTATTTCACCGTGCCTGAATGATTTTCTAAGAATTTACGGGTAGTGTTCATGTTTAGTTTTCATAAAATGTATCATTATTAAAGTAATTGCGATGATGTAGCAGTAGTTATTTTGTACACGGTGATCAATATCTATTAGGGAGATTGATTCTACGCCGTAGCTATTGTTACCTTCGTCTAATTGCTTCCTTGTGTAAGTATATCTATCAAAGCGCGGTCCCAGTGCCGAATTTTGAAGGGGGTCACCAGTATAGAGCCTCAGATTTAGGGGGAGGGGGGGGGGGGTCACGAGTAGAAATACAATAAATCGAGTAAAAAGACTACTAGTAGCACCCCATTTTAATATAACGTATACGATTTTGGAGGGGGGGGGGGTCATGTCTCTGTTAGGTCTCTAGAGGCTACTATAGTAAAAATACTAAGGTTATTAACATCTAAGATATTGCAGGTGAAAAGTATTTTATTTTAACAAAATCTCTAGAGTAAAAATACTAATGTTATAAAGATCTAAGATATCGCAGGTCAAAAGTATTTCTTTAACAAAATCTCTAGAGGCTACTTTAGTAAAAATACTAATGTTATTAACATCTAAGACATCGCAGGTGAAAAGTATTTTTTAACAAAATCTCTAGAGTAAAAATACTAATGTTACAAATATCCAAAATATCGCAGGTGAAAAGTATTTTTTTGGGAGTAATTGATATTTTTCGTGATTGCAGAATTGGAATTAAGCTTGTTTTTTACAATTTAGGGTAAGAAGACGACCAAAAAAAGTTCAATATTTTTGAAGTGAAAACTTCTTTAAGCGCGCCTAGACAGATTTTTCGTTGGCTGTGAATTGAATTCATTCGTCATGCTCGGGTATGATAAGAAAGCTTCGGGTAAACTCGGGTCCATGGCTATTGGCCATCTAGAAATACGTCAGCCAATGGGAAATGCTGAAAGGGCACGGACAGGCCATCATGGCATGGCCATCTAGAAACGCATCAGCCAATGGGAAGTGCTGACGCATTTCTAGATGGCCATGCCAAGATGGCGAGGCCACGGCCTCCGGTTACACCCGTGTAGTTTCCAAGGTTAACTATCGAATTCTGAGTTATAAGTTTTCACTTCTATCGGCAGTTCTTATGACTGCCAATTATTTTTATTTGAGTTTATTCAGTACAAACTCAGACCAAATATTCTTATCCTGAAAGACTAATTACTACAAATGAAAGTTAATTGCTGAGGCATGAAAGGATGTAAAGCAATTTTTAATTTTTTTTTCAGATTTCGAAAATAAGGTGGTTTTCATTATCAACAAAACTACATAAATAAATAAGCTCTCTCTTGTCCTATAATAAAAGTTTGTTCTGGTTCGTGATCCACCTTGAAGCTTTTTGAAGTGAAAACTTCTTTAGGCGCGCCTAGACAGATTTTTCGTGGGCAGTGAATTGAATTCATTCGTCACGCTCGGGTATGAAAAGAAATCTTCGGGTAAAATCGGGGCCATGGCTAGTGGCCACAAAAATGTGAAACAGAGGCTAGAGGCCACAAAAAAGTGGGAAATGCTGAAAGGGCGTGGACAGGCCATCATGGCATGGCCATCTAGAAACGCATCAGCCAATGGGAAATGCTGACGCATTTCTAGATGGCCATACCAAGATGGCGAGGCCACGCCCTCCGGTTACACCCGTGTAGTTTCCAAGGTAAGCTATCAAATTCTGAGTTTTAAGTTTTCACTTCTATAGGCAGTTCCCATGACTGCCAATTTTTTTTTAAAGTATAGAGATACGAGATGAGCAGGACATGTGCCTGGTGGTAAGCAACATGCCTGCCCATTACAGCACAGTGACACACAGCTATTGGATCATAAAGCGTCCAAATCATTACCTAGCACTGCACTGCGCTCGTCGCCCTGATATCTAAGATATTATATATCTAAGCCCTGCAATTTCACTGGAAACATTGCCCTTTAAACCGGAACACAGTTATATTTGCACTTTACTGCTTGGCGGTAGAATAAATGGCAAAGGTGTGGTACTTCCCCAGGCGGACTCTGCTAAGAGTCCTACCACTACTTAAACAGCTAAGCTAAACTAAAAAAAGCTCACACATTATAAATAAGTATACCCATGAAGAAAACCTCCTAAAATGTATCCTGATTTTCTTGAATTTAATATTCCAATTTCCTTGTAAATGACCGCCGGACGCGGTCGAAACTTAACTCCGACTGGACTATACTGAGCACATGTGAGTTACCCGTGAACTAATATAAAATGTGTAATAGCGACGTTCGTTTTTATTCTAAAAGAGCATTGTATTTGTTAAGAGCAGGGCCAGATTTAGAAGTGTGGAGGCCCCGCGGCCTGGGGCAAACAATCTTGTCTGTTAACCTCGTAGGTTGAAATAATCCCTAACCAGGTTAAGTCTCTATTGTGGAGGCCCCGGGGGACGTGCCCCGGTTGCCCTCCCCTAAATCCGGCCCTGGTTAAGAGTAAAGGTACCGGTAAGGTAAGGTAACCTAAAAGTTAAGAATAATTTACAGGTTTATCCTTCCCGCAGTGTGCCATAGCAATGAGAGCTAGAACAACAGGCAGCATAACTTTACATAGTTTACGTAGTAAAGGCCGATTTACATCAGACGAGCGAATGCTCATTCTATCCCCACTGTATCAAATTAATTTGGTGTAAACAAACGTAGAGCATTCTTTCGTTATTTTGTTTGCGTTCGCAAAGATTCTATGGAATATCTAATATGGAAAACGCTAAGAACGATCTTTCGTTTACACTAAAAGATCGAGAAAGAATGCTCTTGTTCCAGGACGTCTACTCTAATTCAACGAAAACGTAATTTCGAAATAAAGTCGCGATTTTCAAACTCCGATTCTACTTCGATGCGTCGTTTTGTCCGTTTAAATCTTCTAAGCCTACTCCAATTAGAGTATGCTTAGAACATTTAAACGTCAAACAATGTTGTATCGGACGAAACGAAGTAGAACGAGAGTAGAAAAGTCGCGAGTGTTTTTTCGAAATTTCGTTTTCGTAGAAACAGAGTAGACGTCCAGGTCTAGCTCTATGTTCGTTCAGTTTAAATCGGCCTTAAGAGTGTGTGTGTTCGATTTTTAAATTGAAGTTGGTTGAGAGAGCTCATAGATAAATATTTGTTAAATTATACTCGTAACTGCAGGTATATTTCAGATGTTCCATGTCAGCATAGTGATGTTGCAGATGTATGTTGCAGCTGGCTAGCAAATCCTCTTAGCCACGGTCAGTGGCGGCGCCTGCATCCGTTCGCCAGCACAAACAACTCTAATGGATTTTTCATGTCGATTGAACACGCCGTTTAAATCCTATGCGTGGAAGATAATCGAAAAACTCACGGAGAATTTGCTTCTAAATCAAAATGATGTAGGGTTTTAAAGAAATGGTTGTTTACTACTATCATAGTCTATTGTATATTAGTATAATTAATTATAGAATACTAGCAGCGCCCCTCGGTTTTACCCGCTTATTTCCCGTTGTTCCCGTTGTTTTTTCGATACGAGATGGCGGTCTAACGTTAACCTATAACAGTAAGAGTTAAAAAACAATCAAGGGAGTTATTACAAAGTTTCTAAATCACGGGCAGACAACTTTCTCGGTTTTTTTAAATAATAATAGTGTAGTGAACAACCTTGGTAGCTTAATACCATTCAAGTTGCAAATATATTTATGTTCATGTGTAAATGTAATATTCTATTCGTGTAATTATGTGTACATTGATCAAGGATAGCACACCACTGTCCTAATTTATATATACACTAGCTGAACCCGCTACTTCGTTCGCGTACGTTGATCTTGCGACCTTATTAGTACATTAGTAGTACTTACGTAAAAGTATTTGGATGGGTGGCCATTACACAAACAGAGTGAATTTGTTTTTCCACACAAAAATATATTTATTCGAGTTGAGCAACTTCATATTTTATATTTTTAGCAACATCAAACATACTCGTAGTAAGGTTGTAGAGTATCGAACATAGCCGCAGTGTTAAGTTTGTAGGATTTTTATAGGATACATTACGAAGAGTATGTAGCTGATGTGCTTGATCTGATACTTACCTAATTATTTAATAGGTGATAGACTTATTTATTTTTATTTTTATTTATTTGTCAGATAACATAGATCCATTAACAACTTAATAACTATAAATTTAAAATACAAAATCACATTTAAAATTTAATACAGAATTAAAGTCATAATTATAAAATTAACAAATAACGTAACTAAAACGTCAGAGAATTGAATTATATTTATAAAAGTACATACATTTGTGGAGCATTATAATTTACGCTGTAAACATTTTACGCAAACAAATTCAAGGTCCTTCGTTTGCTTTGTTTGGACCATTGTGTGCACAAGATGCCTAGACAGGGGTGAGAAGGGATCTGCTGCTAAAGTATTTAGAACAATGTTGTCGCTACTCCGTACCCTTCCAACTAATGAGGCCACTTTTTGCGCAACACGGCCCAGAAATCATCAATATGGGCCTGCGCAAACATTTCTGATGCGCTACAGAAACGAGGCAGTTTCAACATCATTCTAAACACATTATTATACTGGACTCGTAGAGCATTTAGCGACCCTTTGGTGTACTTGATCCACAAACTGCCCGTGTACAAACCCTGACAATAGGCCTTAAAAAGGGTGATTTTAACCTGGTCTGTGCAACGAGCGAATCTGCGAATCAACATATTACCACGAACCGCTAAAGCTCTACGTTCCCGCTCTATATCAGCATCGTCTTTGAGGTCATCTGAAAGAATATGTCCGAGATATTTGAACTGCGCAACCCTATTGATGTTCACGCCATTTAGAGTGAGAGGCGCCACTGACTGTGGACAGCTCTTACCTGCAACCCCAAACACCATATATTCGGTCTTCTTTACATTATAAGAGAGCCCATGTGAGGTGGCATAGGCTTCACACACTTTCAATATCTCCCCAATGGACCTCACAGTGGGACCCAGGAGCACCATGTCGTCCGCATAGCTAATGTTATTGACATTTATACCACCCACGCGGCATCCAACACGCATACTACTCAGTCCAACTATGAGATCATTTATATACAAATTGAAGAGTTTTGGAGACGACAATCCCCCTTGTCTCACGCCACACTCCAATCTGTACGGTTCTGAGAGATTATTTGACCATTTTACTCTATTAATTTGATTTTTGTACCAGAATTTAAAAATACCCAGAATCTCCGCCGGTATACCTCTGTCCACCATTTTACCCCAAATCAAATCATACGATACTCGATCGAAGGCCTTGGAAAGGTCTAGAAAACAGGCGTACACCGGCGTCTTACGGTCAGTGTAGTATTGGACAGTATGCTTGAGACACAATATTGCACTTTCAGTCGATAATCTGTGACGAAATCCAAACTGTGCGTCATGGAGTTTCAAATATTTTTCGATTTGTGCGTCAAGCAAACCGTCCAACACCTTTGCCACCACAGTCGCAAGCGAGATGGGCCGATAGTTTCCTTTATCCGAGAGGTCACCTGTCCTGTTCTTCACAATGGGCACAACTATCGTTTTCATCAGGTCACTAGGCAAGTAAGAGTGACTAACACATAAGGTAAAAAACATAGCTAAAATCCTAGGCAAATGAACACCGGCGTGTCTTAAATGTTCGATACCGAGCCCATCATGTCCTGGAGATTTTCTCCCACTCATTTGTTTAATTGTAGAACTTACTTGCCTCGCAGTGAAAACCAGAAGAGGCCCCTCCCTACAATCCATGAACCCAGACTCAGCCTCACTAGAAGTGGAATCAAGCACTGCCGGCACTTTAAAGTGATCTCTGAATATGTCTGATTTTATTATCCGATGTGATATTTTAGACTCTAAGCCATGTGTGTTTCAAATGTCAATCTAATTGGTAATGTCGTTCTGTCGTTAATATTTGTTTCGTTAGGGCCCATGCTTTTTCCGAGATGATAGGTAGTATATGAGACTATAAACTATCTGTGTTTCAAATTTCAACCAAATCATACCTTTACTTAATATTCATATAATACTTAGTAGTAAGATAACATTTTATTCAATTTTGGAAAAACAACGGTCTGATTTGGTCTACAAACACTAAATTTAGTACAGTATTTGGATTGAAATAATATCCAAAAGAACAAAAACTCACTTCAATTATTATCATTTCACGTCAACTTACTAACTTCTAGTCAAGTAAAAAGTTCACTCGACTAATTTAAGAAGCCATAACTACGTCGTCCACATGAATAGATACCTACTACTACTACTATAGATACTACTGGTAGACAATTCATACACAAAACTTTCACTTTTTCCACCGCCATTGTCCCTGCCATAGGTACTCAAACCGGAGTGGTCTTACGCGTGACGATGGCAAAAGACCTGACGGCATGACTTTAGTGCCTTGGAAGTTGAGTCGGCCTGTGGGGGCCGGGAGCTCACCTCACCTTCAAAAGCCTTTCCGAGCGCTTGGCCGACGGTACGCGTGGCCAAAATGCTGGCGTTTATTTGACCGAACGGATAAATATTGCCATTCAGCGTGGTACTGCCGCCAGCATGCTGGGCACGCTTCGACTGGTAGTGGGCTTAAACATCTTGTCACCAGTTTTTGTAAATATTCAAAAAACCACCCCCCCTGTTTTCCATATAATATATGTACATTGTAAAAACGAGACCCTATTGACTAGGACTTCGCTGTCCGTCCGTCCGTCCGTCTGTCACCAGACTGTATCTCAAGAACGGTGATAGCTAGACAGTTGTTATTTTCACAGATGATGTATTTATATTGCCGCTACAACAACAAATACTAAAAACAACATAAAATAAATATTTAAGGAGGGCTCCCATAGAACGAGTTTGATTTTTTTACCGTTCCTTGCTCGATACAAATAATGGTAATGGTACGGAATCCTTCGTGCGCGAGTCCCACTCGCACTTGGCCGGTTTATTAATACCTGATTTAGAATTGATGTCACGTACCTAGGTTACTTACCAACGTGATTTAATTCGCTACAAAATTCAGTAGGTAAAGTATAATAGCATTCAGTAACCTAACATACTAAATTCAGAAGCAAAGATTGCATCCACAAACACCAACCGCAAAAATTTTAAATGTATTTCGACTTTGGTTGATAACATTACATTACCTACATGTATTCCTGTTTCTGAGGCATTACACATTTTCTAATAAATCTCAGATCGTGTTTCGTACCATGAGCTGCCATCTGTAGTAAATTTGGAAAAACATTAGAAAGGTATTGTCATTTGACCTGACGATATATTTATGTCACCTGACGATAAATGACGGATGGCGGTGTGTGTACCAGAGATGAGCTAAGTTTAAGTCAGTTAAGATTAAGTCGGGACTTCCGATTACTTTTGCACCTTCGGTTCCGATTTCGGCTCCAAATTTTTTAAAACGGAGGTTACAATCGGAGGTATGTTGAATAAATATGACAGATAATCCCTTATAGTAAATGGAAATACAAAATCCCAACTTCCTAAATCAATTGCTCGTCAATGTTTACCGTGTCCACGTGTTTGGCAAAAAAACATATACCCAATAAAAATGTTTCTCCTGCCCACCTCTGATCCTGCCTATGTCTCCGAGTTCGGTTCCGACTCTGATAAATCAAATTTAAAATACTCCGACCGCGCCTTCGGTTCCGATAAAATGATCTCCGTTACATCCCTAGTGTTTACAATGCCACAGAATACTTAGAAGTTAGTACGTACCGAACTTATTATTACCGTTATTATTTAATTTCTATGTAACTTCCGAAACACACAACAAATATTGTTAAAAATTTGATGAGACCATATTAAAAATGTGTTCTTTCTAACAAAATAAGAATTAACGAAATTGAACAACGCAAACATGAGATACAACCAAATAGACATTCTGACTTTCACCCTTTTCTGCAGGAAAACCGTGCAGAATTTCGGGATTAAAAGTAGACAGCTACCATCTACTTAGTATGATCTTAAATCATGTCAAGTTTAATTTGAATTGAATCAGTAGTTTCGGCGTGATGAGAGTTCCCTATACAGACAGACAGACAGACAGACAGACATGAAAGAAAAAAAATGCAGTTTCACCATGAGTATCGACAATGGAGTGCCGCCAAATTTTTTTTTTCAAAATATCTTCAATGTACAGAATTCGACCTGCTACAGTTTTATTATAAGTATAGATATAGATGTACAGAATTCGACCTGCTACAGTTTTATTATAAGTATAGATTGTTTTAATAAGCTAAAGGTTACGTGAATGAGATCGCTATTGGCGACAAGAATGCTTTTTGTGTCAAAGTTATTACACTGTTTCTTTGACATTGTGGCATAATACATTATTTAACAATTTTGTAAATTGTATTAACATCAATTATGAAATCTCGAAAGATTAAATTTGACGTTCGTCTTATTGGCTAGGTGAAAGGGTGTTTTTTAAACAGCTGATTATTATTTCTCGATTTTTGTTGGTTCCACGGCAAAAGTGGTTAATAGTGAGTAGTTGATTATGCCACAGTTATTTTGGCTGAGAACAGGCGCTCTGCGTGAACTCGTATAAATAAGACAAGGAAAATTATTAAAAAACTTGACTTTGGGTAAATGAAAAGGAAATGGACAGAAAAAACAACAAAGTGACTAATCGCCGTACGTATAAAACTTGATTAAATTTCATTTCTGCTTCTTTCATGTTAACACAAATATAATAAGTTACAAAAATTTGAAGCTTTTGTTGTTAAAAAATTTAGGTGACACGTTTGCAAGTAAAGGAAAAACCTATTATTTATGATACGACTAAAAAACCGTAGATAACAAACGAGCTTATAACTTTGAAACGGCTCAACCGATTTTGATGAAACATAGCTAAGAATTTTCCTTTTCTAATTCACTTTTTGAACGTAAAGAGAAACAAAACCAAAATCGGGTTTTCCTTCCGTTCGGTTGTTACGATACCACAGGCACACACGCACAGACACGTCATATTTATGATACCCCGCCGTTTTTGCGTCTCATCGGGGGCTAAAAATGTCTACTCATGTATCATGGCTTGACTAACAAATTAACTAACAATAAATTTTACAGTAAAATGTTGTTCGGCTCGCGAAGGCCCTGAGATTTTTTTAGAATACGATAGAATGTTCCTCCTACACTGAAATCATCAATTTCAGTGCCACAAGAACTCGTCTCTACCCACGTAGTTAAACGCACCGTGATTCTGCACTCTTCACCATTAATAATCATTACAGCTGATATCGTGAGCGTTATTGTAGCCCCGGGCGCTGAACACGGCAAATTATGACATTAATTTTATAATTATTATTGTGTGGGCCACAAAAGAGGGCGCACAAAAACAGAAGCTTCCCTTTGTTAACGGCGAAACAATGAATGATTGTTGCAAAGTTGGGAAATGACTCGGGAAAACCCTGTCACTCAAGAGTCGCAACTTTGAGGTGGAACTTTCTGAAAAATGACTACGGATTTAATGTTCAAGATTACCATTTTTACCTGTCTCGGACTGGCGAGAAAGTATAAATAAGTCCTCGGAGATTGTACGAGTACTGTTGCATTGCATGTTGTTGTGTATTGATAATATAAATATAATACATAATTTCATGAAAATCGTTCGAGCCGTTTCTGAGATTCAGATTCTATATATATAATTATATATATATATATATATATATATACACATATATACAAGAGTTGCTGGTTTAAAGGTATTAGATAGAGTTAAATAACTTTAAAGTAATGTTAGATATATTAATTAGTTTAATTAATCCCTAATCGTATCTGATTGTTTTGTAACCTCATACCAAAGAGGCTTATTTTTGCATGCCCGCAAAGGGTAAAACTGTTGTGTCTATATCTCTACTGTAAAACATCTTTGTACACAGTTTACGCAATAAAGAAATTCTGATTCTGATTCTGATTGCTGTACACTGCTTTGAACGATTCTGACCTGGGGGTCTACCGCCTAACTAAAACTGTCTTGGCTTTGATATTCCTCTCTCTCTTTTCTTTTCGCTTGAAATGATAGAGACAACAATAGCATAGGAGATTTACTTAGGCGTTAGAGAGGTGGTTCGCAGTCTCGTAGTCAAGCATGCCTTTGTGATATTCCAGACCATTAAAATCTATCTACGTACCAAATTTCATTCAGATACCTTAAATAGTTCTTACGTGATAGGGTAAAACACATCCTTAAATACTCACAAACTTTCGCATTTATAATACCTACTACTAGGAAATAGGATAGGTACCTACATTGCAACGGAAGCGTTAATTAGCCTACTTTATAATTGCCGGAATTTGAGGCCTTTTCTCACAGAGAGAGAGAGAGAGTTTAACGCTATGAAATAATCAATTTGTAATTTATCTTTGGTTGTCACAAACATAATGTTTTCGCAAGATGAATTAGATTTGTCACGTGTGATATGGTTGGACAACCCAAACGGTTTCCCTAGAAAATGACCGCGGAATGAAATAATTAATTAATAATGAAATTATTAATAATAATACTGAAATAATATAATTGACAATTAAATCGAGCTTGTCCGATCGTCTAATCCTAATAAATTTAGCAAATCTTTTTTTTATCGGATGCACTACGGAGAGTGCAACTGATCTGCGTGATCTTATTTCACTTTACCTTTTTTTGCTCGAAGAAACCAGAGACACCTTATCGTTTCATGGTTAATGTTCTAAAGACTATGTTCGAACGACGAGGTTTTACTTTACTTTTGTGATATGGATGTCTAGGTTATGGAATACATTACCTGAGTGGGTTTTCCCGATAGTTCCAATTTTGGTGTCCTAAAATTGAAGAGTGAATCAGTTCTGTAAGCACCCTCCATCCGTAGCCCGAATCGTCGGTTAACATCATGCGAGATGGCATACAAGTGCAAACCTATTATAGTTAAAAAAATATACAAAGACACAGATAGTCTGGATAATCTGTGTCTGGCTTGTGTTAATTGCCTGCACTTTGATTGATTTTAATCACACACCTGCTCATGTCATTCAGTAGCTAAGGCGTCATTAGCGTTTCATCGCGTAATATTGAAACGAAGGCTTTGTACAAATTGACACGCGCTGACCTATGGTTAAATAATTATACAAGGTTACAATGAATAAGTGTTTTTTTAGTTTTGTTTAACTAGGTTTTGTTTTTTTAATTAAAAATAAATAAATATTGGTGGATATTTCTCACACAGCACCATCTAGCCCTAAACTAAGCAAAACTTGTATTATGAGAGCCTACCTGATATTTGTAGTAGTAAGACTCTTGGCAGAGTCCGCCTGGGGAAGGACCACACCTTTGCCAGCTATTCTACCGCCAAGCAGTAATGTGAAAACATTACTGTGTTCCGGTCTGAAGGGCAATGTATCCAGATAAATTACAGGGCTTAGAGACATAAGCTATCAAATTCAGAGTTATAAGTATTCACTTCTATCGGCAGTTCCTATGACTGCCAATTTTTTTTATTTTAGTGGGATAGGACCCAGACACAGAGCAAATATTTGTATTCGTCTCACAAATATTTTAATTTGAGGGCATTTTTTTTGCAGAGTAAATATTTGAAATAAGACGGTTACAGCTAGTAATTTTATTTAATAACTAGCGGCCCATTCCGGCTGCGCTCGGATATTGTCATTAATTAGACTATTCATCGAAATAAAAACTATCCTATCTCTCAAGTTGGACCAGACTGCTCACATTGTGCCAATTTAATTTGAAATCGGTTAAGTAGTTTAGCAATCCATCGCGGACAAACATCGTGACAGAAGATTTGTATATATTAAGAAGATAAAATTGGTAGTGTTAAATATATAATAATAAATAATAATAATAAAGCTTTAAAGTACGTTGAAAATAAATATATTTGTTCATTTTGAAAGTTGAACTCAGTTCGTAACCATTTGCAGCACTGTTTCTACTGATTTACACAGGGAAGTCTCCGCCCAATGATTACTCTCATACCTACCACTGATGTTATAATTAGTACCTGTGATGGTTGCTACGAGTGTCAGTTTCACTAGGAATTAGGGATCCGTAATATAGGGTTTATTATTTTCAAATCCTAAAAATCATAATTCTTCTGTTTTTTTTGACATAATTTCGTTGTTGTAACTTATAGCACAGTATTCAATCACATATTTATACAGTGTTACGAAATAACCCAAATATGACTTATACGGACGAAATTGTAAACATATAGCATAATAAGTTAAGCATAATATCATAAGCAGCCTACAAAATTTTCCCACTGCTGGGACTTGGGGCCTTCATTCACAAGGAGAGAGTCAGCCCATAATCCACCACGCTGGCCAAGTGTGAGTGGGTGAGTGACGCATGATCTTGATGCATGTTTTTAAGTTAGCAGCTTTACGCACATAACTTCGAGAAAAAAAAAACGGTGCGCGTATTATTCGAACTAGGGGCTCTGGATAGACAGAGTAAACGCCTTACAATAAACTTTAGAAAGTTTTTATTTGGAACAGTCTCCGTTCAAATTATTAATTTCCACAATAATTTAAAACAAAATCAAAACATGTTATAAGCACTTATTCCGTTATATCCATGCCCTAGGTACATAATCACGGCAAAAACCATACATAAAATGTTCACACTAATGTATGGGTGTAAAATATGAGTAATGTTTGGGCGTAAAATTATAAATATTCCACCCAAACATTACTGAAACATCGTGTAAATTTGTGGACAATAGTTATTATTTTTTCTTCTATTTCTAGCAGTTGGTGTTTGAGGCTTGTCAACGTCATATTCTCTACGGAATCCTCGGATAATGTGCGTTGACGTACCTAACCACCGGTTATCATAGTATCGTGCAAGAGGGCATCATATCGTTGTTTTCAGGCAGATATAAGGCGAGGAGCTCGTTCGGAAGTCACTGACAGGTCTGGTGCGCGGCGGCGCCATGACCACCGCTGTACTGCCCGTTTTCCTGGCCCTCATTGCTGTGGCATACTGCGGGAAGGATAAACCGGTAAGTTTTACTTTACTTTTATGTCGGTACCATTACTCTTAGCAAATACTTTTCTTACCAAAACAAAAGAACTACTCTGCAATACCTTTACTGAGTTTACAAGAAATTAAAAATTAAAACAGTTTATTTTATTTATTATTTTTAACTACTAATATAATAAAAAAAAAAAATAAGAAATCCTTTGTTACTTATCGAGTTTTAACAACTAATAATCGATTCATACTTCGGAAACAATTTACCAATTTTGAAAATAATGGAAAGTTTACCTGAAATAGGTAATTACTTAATTTAATTTTCTACGATTTTTTTTTGTGAATTCTACAACGATACGCTCATGTAAAAGTAAGCAAGTTCTAGTTTTTTGTTGATATTTCAAAACCCAGAACCTCCATTTCGATAACATTTATATCGAACCAATTTTGAAGTATAATCTACCGTTAAAAAAAAATGACAATAATTGACGAAACCATCGCGTAACATACGTACAAAAACATACATATCCTACTAATATTATAAATGTCAATGTATGGATGTTTGGATGTTTGTTGCTCAATCACGTCCTAACGTATAAACGGATCGGGTTGAAATTTGGAACACAGATAGATTATAGTCTGGAAGAACACATAGGCTACCCGGAATCCCCGGGTGGCCCGGATTTTTATCCCGGAAAAACAACGGGAACAACGGGAACGGGAACTTCGCGGGTAACACCGCGGGGCGCTGCTAGTTACGAATAAAAATCATACGAATTGAGAAGTCGATTCAAATATAAATCGTAATACCCTAAAAACTGAGCCAAATTCATAAAACAATACTCAAATGACTACCACGTTGTTTGAGTTTAATATCCATTCTAAATAACGATAAAATACAAATCTTAATTTTAGCAAGATATTAATAATATGTAGCGTAGCGAAATGGTAGCAAATTAACACAGAGATTGTGTAACATTTTATATCCTGATAAATACCTACTTGTACGAAAGACGTATTGTTTTAGATAAGTTTCCTCTACGTGTCAAGTGTAGTTTGTGTTGTCAATTTGTCAGGCGAGATGTAGTTATGAAGTGCCACGCAAGACTCCGTTGATGGATGGCCACGGCACGCACTCTGCTATTCCTCAATGTCGCCGGCGAATAACTAATGTGGGCAGACTTTGTGCTTCGGCGTGCCTTTCCATACTACTGAGTCTGATCTCTTTTTCTTTATAAAACTCAAATGGCGTATACATGAACGATCAGGCTTTCTTATTGAAATTTTTATCACTTTGACTAAGATTTTATATCACGAGGCGAATTACATTCTACGAGTAAGTAGCCTTCTAATTTTGAAATGTAGCTTCACTCCATTTCAATTCAATTTAAACACATAACTTTATTTAAACTAACACGTTACATGTTTAAGCTTTGCAATGCACCTAAAGGGCAACTAAGTGATAAGTCACTATACCAATTATTATTATTATTGTAAGACCATAATGTGTGGCCACTTAGTGGCAAATAAAGATTTGAATTTGATATGGGTACTGATTTTTGGATGGGTTTTGATCGGCTCTAAAATTGCCCAATTTTTCAAAGAAATCCTAATCTGGGTTTTGAGTGCGTATTTCGTTCATAAGATGGTAAATCTAATTTCCTTCCAACATAATAAGTTAGTTAATCAATACTGTCACACGTATCTGTACCTATGATGAACAGGCACATCGGCAATATATTTTAAGCTTCAAAAATATGCCGTCAAAACCCCATTCAAAGACATCATTACATAACCTTCAACGACAACGGAAACCAACTCCCACCATTTAAATGAATATTTAACATTATGATACAAGTTGATGCGCATTGGGCCGGTCTCCGCGGAATCACGACTTAATATTTTCTTTGAGAATGTTATATTATTTTTAATATTGAAACGACTTTCGGGAGGACACCCGTGGGGCTCCGGTGTTCACAAAGGGAAAGTGCGTGAAGATCTGAGGGGAGATGATGTATGTGATATATTCACTAAAACGGGAAAAAATATGTACATAAAATGTATGAGGATATTTGACACGTGTATACTGGGCATGTGTAAAGCTGTATTATGTTGAATTTTAAGTTACCTTGATGTATGTTTGAAGACATTCGAGTGAGATTAGTATCACAAGTCATGACATTGAAAAATTACCTCAGCATTTTGCAACATTTGATAATTTAAATGACAATCAAAAACAAGCTGATTTCTAATAACCATCTTAGATAACTACGAAATAGTACTGTAGAGATTTGCTTAGTCTCATTTTGATAGAGTGCTTGTTTTTGAAGGGGTTCAAAGTTTATGTTTTGAATTATTTTGGAAATTGGTCCTAGATTTTTCATTTCTTATTATGTTATTATTGGTTCTAGGTGTTGTTAATTTTAGTATATCACCGATACAGGTTCTTCTACTAGTGTAAAACTTGTCCATAGCAGAAGTTAAGGTGATCACGAATACAATCACAATGGGTCTAGTGATACACTTACCGCCAAACAAACACTTATTGACAAACCATGATCGGGCTATAATGAAGTTTCTTTCCAGGTGTTCACCGATGAAATGAGTGAAATAATACAAACCATTCACGACGCGTGTGTCGGGAACACCGGGGCCTCCGAGGGTGAGTGCTCAAAGGACATTTTATTTCACCTTTGTTGTAGGTTAGCATGCGAATGACGCGGAACAATCGGCGCGGCTAAGCCTCCCGCCGTAGAGCTACGAAAACGATGCACGCGGCATTCGTATCGGGAGGCCAGGATGTAAGACTCTACATTAACACTGAAAACTTTAACATCTTTTAAGTGAAACCTTCAATAGTAGCGTTGAGTACTCTATTGTCGGGGAATATCATATTATCAGA
The DNA here is from genome assembly GCA_963693475.1 of Ectropis crepuscularia. Taxonomy (NCBI): domain Eukaryota; kingdom Metazoa; phylum Arthropoda; class Insecta; order Lepidoptera; family Geometridae; genus Ectropis; species Ectropis crepuscularia. The sequence continues at coordinate 15,828,325 of OY856341.1, forward strand.
TGGGTTCGCGCTACCGACCTACACGTCTACCCTCTTTCGACGAAAATTTCATTCGTTTCGTCCGATCGAACATTTTTTTACGACGAAACGACCGATCGAAGTGGAACAGGACGTCTACTCTATTTCTACGAAAACGTAATTTCGAAAAAAAAACTCGCGACTTTCATATTCTCGTTCTACTTCGTTTCGTCCGATACAACATTGTTTGACATTTAAATGTTATAAGCATACTCTAATTAGAGCAGGCTTAGAACATTTAAGAGGACAAGGACAAGCGGAGCGCCGGATCGAAGTAGAGTCGGAGTTGGAAAGTCGCGAGTTTATTTCGAAATTACGTTCTCGTAGAAAGAGAGTAGACGTCCTGGAGTAGGAAAGTCGCGAGTTTATTTCGAAATTACGTTTTCGTAGAAAGAGAGTAGACGTCTTGTTATGTAGCGGCGTAGCGGCGGTGTAGCAGCGGAGCGGGATATATGTCTAAGATGCTTTTCGGATGGGTAAAATCTAGTGAGTTTACGTCACTAGCACGCGTAATAGTAGTTTGACTGTAGCCATACAGGTGATAAATTGCGCAACAATAGTGCTGTTTAATACAAAAATTCTAAGTTCTTAGTTAAAATTCTAACCATTGAGCAAAACACGTACAATACGCATGCTTATTACACCACTCTGCTATTTGTACACGAGTCTAAATCACTGCCTAGCATTGTATAGCGTTCGTCACCTACTGATTGAAGATGATTTATCTTTTTGCCCTGTAATTTCTTTTTAAGCCCTTAATACCGGAAAACAGTAATATTTGTACACTGTAATAGCAGTGGAATCACTGATTAGCGGTAGAATGACTGTCTTTGTGTTACTTCACCAGGCGGACTCTTCAAAAAGTACTAACGAGTAGGTAACACTAGGTATACGCATTACTTAGTGCATCAGGAATGCCAGGATTGATATTGTTGCTATATTTTTTTTGCCGATTGTATTTTATTGATTTTAGATTTTATTAAATCAAAATTATTTCATTTACGGTATTAAAGATATTATTTATTTTTCCTATGTAACAAAACCGTAACTGTAGCTCTAAAACTTTACCAGATTTTCTAAAATACTAAGAACCTCTATCTTATTCTTTCATCAACATTGTTTTGAAATACAATGTCTTATGTTTGTGTACATTAAAGAGTCTTTATTCCACTTGCCCCCAGAGGATATACAGAATTGCGAAAAAGGCATATTTAAGGACGACCCGAAATTGAAGTGCTATATGTTTTGCCTGCTTGAAGAATCGAGTCTGGTGAGTTACTGCCTTTGTTTGTTTCTCTCTCCACCCTTGCAGACAACACGGAATTAGATACAAACACCGTTTAATTTATTTTTAATTCTGTTTGTTTGCTTTGAGTTGAAACGTGCCGACTTGTTTCGTATGCGATATTAATAACTCTTTCGACTGCAACAAATATGTGATTTCCACAATTATTTCTGTGAATTTAAATTGAATAGCACAAAGCTCAATTTATTTTTGTATATTTTTAGGCTGATGAAGATGGAGTCGTAGATTATGACATGTTACTTAGTCTAATACCTGAGGAATATTACGACAGGACTTCTAAGATGATACTTGGATGCAAACATGAGGGTAAAGTATTTAGAACATTTGATCCTATTACAAGTTCTATAAGACGTTAAACTTATTCTTGTATATGTTTTTCCAGACGCGCCGGGCAAGGATAAATGTCAGAGCGCTTTTGATGTTCACAAGTGTTCGTATCAAAAAGATCCAGACGTAAGTTATTTCAATACAATCTATTGTAATCTTAGCTTTAGAGAGACCGAAGATGTCTCAGTACTTTGTCGTTAAAATTACATAGAGTTAAACGTTTTAAAAGGTAAAATAAACATGGCCATATAAATATTTATTACTAATGCTTTTCAAGTGCAAAATCAACAAATCGTTGAATTACTTTAAACTGTTAGAACGGTAATAGTTTAAATATAAAAGTTCAACTAAGGTAGTTGCGTAAAGCAGTGGCGTAGCGTGCCTTGGCGGGGCCCCGTATAAAAAAAATTTTGGGGGTAAAGATTATGAAGGGTAATGATTACTCACAAAAGAAAAAAAATGTTTACGTACATGAAATTAAAAAAATAATGTCGAAATTATCTATCTGTCTCTGTTTTCAATTTTTTTTAGAAACAATCCATATTTAAATGTTTTAGGTACCATACTGGCCTTTTTAATAGCTGATGATGACTTCAGTTTGTCTAAAATTTCTGCTTCTATGGGCAATAGTGACAGGTCTGACAGGCGATCATGTTCCCTTTGAAGTTCTTAGGTAACTTTTTGTAAGTTTAAAATTAGAAAAAAATAAAAATTGGTAAGTTTTTTTGATTTTGCTTACGCACGTCGGGGGCCCCCGTGACTTGGGGGCCCCGTATAATTGATACGGCATATACGGCGGTAGCTACGCCCCTGGCGTAAAGTTTCCCACAGGGATACCCCAAAGACTTCTCTAGCCGACTAGCTCATCAAACAGCTAATTGAAAATAGCAAATTTTTGCATTTAATGCTCCTTGCTTATAGCAACGTATAACTCACCCACACAATCACCCAATAAAACATACTATCCCCACAACTTACAGTGACGAGACGAACAAATTCTAAGTAGTTGAGTTTTAAATATGTGCTTCACAAATGGTAGGCTAAAATACTTTGCTAATTACTTTCTCCGAACAGATCAGATGTAAATCACCTTGAAACGGTTCGAAGTCATAAAACAAAAGCTATTCAGTTATCGAGCTGAACATTCTAAGCCAATATGCTTCGTTTCACAACTCAGTTTGGAAACCCCGGGACCTGTTATCGTAATAGGTGACTGTAACAATAACACCTTACCGTCTAGAAACTTATCTTCTCTTTTATTCATCGAGTTTCAAAGTCGTAGTAATAGAAAGACATCTGAATTTTAAGGGGTCTCTCGACTTTACCCGCTGAAATTAAAAATTTACTAGTCTCAGTTTTGAAAAGAAAACTGTGTCCTTTCATATTTACATAAAAAAGTTTCAAAACGATTTTCATTAGTTAATGCTTGCTTTAAATATAATAAGGTTATTATTACAGTAGTGGTAGGACTCTTGGCAGAGTCCACCTGGGGAAGTACCACACCTTTTCCAGTTATTCTACAGCCAAGCAGTAATGTGTAAGCGTTACTGTGTTCCGCTTTGAAGGGCAATGTTTCCAGAGAAATTACAGGGCTTAGAGATATAATATTTTAGATTTCTGGATGACGACCGCAGTGCAGTGCTAGGTAATGATTTGGACTTTCATGTTCCAATAGCTGCGTGTCACTGTGCTGTTGTGTGGCAGGCATGTTGCTTACCATCAGGCACATGTCATGTTCGTCTCGTCACTCATTATTTCAAAAAAAAATAATGTTTAATAAGTTCTTTCTAGAATGTCAGAAGACTGCGACACAGAAAGCGTTATTTTGGATCTTGTAAGAAAGAAATTACAAACTCATCAATATTCATAATTTGATATATTTTTCATGCATCTTTTACTAATATCCATACTAAATCGCTCGCTCGCATCGCTCCTAATGATAAGATATGGTCTACGATGAATCTTAGAAGAAACTGTTTTTTCTCGATTTGAAGACATCAAGATTGTAATCATCGGGAAAAATACACTCAGGCAACGAATTACACGTAGCCATTCTTATCACAAAAGTGGTGTCAAACGTCTTCGTTTAAGTCCTCGGAACGTCAACCATGAAACGATGTCGCCTTCCCGAGCTACGAGCAGTTCACTAGAAATAGAGCAAGGCGGTATTAGATCATGTAGATCAGGTACACACTCTCCGAAATAACAAAGGAGAAATCGATTCATTCACGCCATAAAGACACCAAGGTTACTTGCATCAGGAAATACCCACTTAGGCAACGTTTTCCATGGTTTAAATGCTCTTTTAATAAAAGTAGATTTAGACCTGTTCGTCTTTTGAAAAACAACTATGAAATGATGTCGCTTTTTTTGAGCCACAATAGCAAAAAAGGTAAAGTGATCAGCAAGTAGGTTATACCTAACATCAGTCAGCGATATGTTACGGCTAGTCTAGTAGGGAGAACGGCAACTGCCAATCCAGAGCCCCGGGTTCAAATCCCATGCGCACCACCGTTTTGTCGAAGTAATGATCGTAATGCCGCTAACTTATGAAACAAAGCATCGTGAGGAAACCTACATGTTCCTTGAATCTTTCGAAATCATGTGTCATCCACAAACCCGCACTGGGCCAGCGTGGTGGATTATGGCCTCAAACCTCTCCTTACATGAGAAGGCTCGAGTCCCAGCAGCGGGAACATTTATAAAGCTGCTTATGTGGTTATGCTTATCAGCTGTTCGTGCAGATCAGCTGCATACTCTCTGACAGGTATTCGATAAAAACCGATAAATTTGTACCTACTTTGTGGTGATGTTGAAGACTTGGAAGTCTTCAATATTGATAAGCTTTTATTTAAGCTTATCTTAAAACTATTTTTTAAATTAATTTTTATTTTTCTGTTTCAGTTGTACTTCTTATTCTAAGCCGTGAATGACAGCTGAAGAAGAGGGTTCTATAGTTTAATTGTGTAATCTTAGTAATATTATATTTTCCTTTCAAATAAAGTGGAGTGTCCAATTTATAACGTTTCAATTTTTAATTTCGTGCGATTTATCATTTCATCTCAAAAAGAAGCTTATTTTTCTACTATTCCGAGAGAAAAATATAAGGTACTTGTAAATAAAGACGTAATTTGGCGTTAGCCGCAGGGCTCCAGCCCGTTTATTTTTTTTTTAAGAAATCTCGTTCAAATTTATTCAGATCTTGAAAGAAGTATAATGCTAAGGAATTAATTTGGTTCACGAGAAATGAATTTGCTCAGAGAAAAAATAAATGAGTTGGAACGTCGAGTAGCGTAATTGTGATCTTTGGCAAGAAATCACCTAAAATTAAACAGAAATGAGTTGCAAGAAACAATTTTGAATGCCTTCCGTTTGAGGGTAGCCACTTGCAGATTTATTTTCTTAAGATTGCTGTTACAATTAATTTCTTTAGCATTCAAAGAGGTTGATTGAGTGGCTTTCATAACACGTTTTTGTGAAATTGTTAAAGAAGTTTTTGAATTTTGTTTAGGTATATTTTAATCTTACCTGTTTATAAGCATGTTTGAAACTTTGGAACAATAGGTACCTACAGTATTTGGTATTTGATTCAGTTTGGGGAACCGTTTAACGTTTAAGGGGAGGTAGGCCGTAATTTTGAATTTTTAAAACAATGTAGTGATAACTTTATTATGAAAACTAACATGGTTGTTACACACAGATAAGTATTTAAGTCGGACTAGACTGATGACATAATAAAGTCATAGAAAAGTCATAGTAAGTAGTCAAGTCATAATAAAGTTATCGGGTCGGGTCTTGAATCGAGTCGCCTGAATTTGAGGATACTGCTAATGTGGAATGGTCAAGGGGCTTTGTCTTGACCCTCCCAATTCGATTTTAGCTGCCGGAGTTACGCGAAAATATTTTTAATTAATATTTAAAGTTTCTGTAAATTCACACGAAAAACACGCGGATGCGTGAAATGGAACGCAATATCAGGAAATATTGCATAAATTTGAATGTCTGCTATGTCTAAGTTCGTGAAACGAAACGTTTTGATCGCGATTTTTAAGGTTCAATAAAGTAAAAAAAAATAAAAAAAAAATTTTTGATGTTGATCATGATCAGTGTAATCAACTATGTTTATAAATTAAAATAAATACTCGTACATCGTTTTGTTAAAATCGTTTTCCTCCCTTCAATACTTAACAAATTACCCACCCACCCAGAGACCAACTCAGACCGGTTAGGTTGAAATTAGTCACAAAACAGACACAGAGCACCCCGACTCCACCTAGTCTTGTGGCTACTACCCCTAGAGTGTTTATAAAAAATGCGGGAGCCAGAAGCTCAAGGGAGGTCCTGAATGTTGCTTCGCCGCATGAAGTCGAGTTGAGCGAAGGGGGAAGGTGGCGAGCGAAGCGAGCCGGCGACCTCCGTAGCGAAACGAAGGCTGAGTGTGGCGAAGCAACATTCAGGGGCGACCGCAAGAGCTTCTGGCGGGAGCCCACCCAGAGTCCAAGTTAGACCGGTTAGGTCAAAATTAGTGACAAATCCAACTCTGACCTGTTAGGTCCAGATCAATGACAGATACAACTAGCCCCACCCTCTACCCCTCTCCCCCGCCCTAAATTTAGGTGTAAAAGTGTTTTAGTAGAGTAGACAAAATGATCTTTGATATTAAATTTAAAAAAAACTATGCAGTTCCAGCAGGGGAAAATTTCAGGGGGGGGTTCTCTGCCCCTAACCCCCCTTCCTACCCACTCCCCCTCCCCCAAAGTTAGGTGTAAAAGTGTTTAAATAGAGTAGATAAAATGATCTTTGATATTAAATTAAAAAAAAACTACGCGATTCCGGCAGGCGAAAATGGTGGGGGGGTGTTACCCTTCCCTCCCCCCACCCCCCTCCACCCCTCCCCCCCCTAAATTCAGGCGACTCGATTCAAGACCTTACCCAAGTTATCACTACATAATATTATAATTTGTCCTGTGCGTAATTTTCAAGTGTAGTGATAGTCATTATCACTGGCTTTCAACGTGAAGGAAAACATTGCTAGAAAAACAACATTATCTAAAAAATGCTAAAGGGCTCTTTCATCCAGCGGAGAAGCTACTGCGGGCAAGATTAGCTACAATCAATGCATAGAACTCATAGTCAGCAAATTGCTAGATAACAGCTCTTTGTTCAAATAGATAACTATTTAATTTCCGAACTACATCGTTCTCAAATACGGTCTTTCACAATATTGAAATAATAGCATAAATTATGCTCAACCCATATCGCCTCGCTCTCGTCACGTGAGTTACCCGTGAATTAATTGAATAGATAACGTGTAATGACGACTTTATAAATGTTTCCGATGATAAAGATAACTAACCACATGGTACCGTGGCAGTACGGAAACCCCAACCTGATAACTCGAAGTAGGAAGTAACTCTCGAACCTCAATTACAATAAAAGAGCACGTTATTTAAAACAGCAAAACGACATTCAAAAGACGGAAAAACCGAGGGTCGGAACATCTGCACATAAAGAGGCAATTTGGAGATTGCCGGGGGCGCACCACGGAGAATTGTACTCAAATGTATTCAAAATTAAAAAATGAAGAAAATATTGCAAGGAAAATTCATTGCGGTAAAATAAACAAGAGTGGCTTGTTACTGTGTAGTGCGGAGAGTGGTGACTGCGGGACGCGAATCTGAACCGACTGAGGCCCCGGCCAGTTCTGACCGATCTACGATTAAAAGAAGCCATGATATCCTTCTCATATTAGAATAAAAAGTAGAAGTCTAAAAAAATAATTTATGCAAAGTTACTCCAGACTATTTTTTTAAATCTACCTGTGTAAAGTTTCATTACGATCCGTTTAGACGTGGTTGAGCAAAAACCTCCAAACATCCAAACTTTCGCATTTATAATCCTACTTAATATAATATATCCTACTAATATTATAAATGTCAATGTATGGATGTTTGGATGTTTGTTGTTCAATCACGTCCTAACGTATGAACGGATGGGGCTGAAATTTGGAACACAGATAGATTACAGTCTGGAAGAACACATAGGCTACTTTTTATCCCGAAAAACAACGGGAACGGGAACTTCGCGGGTAACACCGCGGGGCGCTGCTAGTAGTATTATAAACGCGAAAGTAGGAGGTGATTACTTGGGTTGTGATGTTTGTTGCTCAATCACGTCGGAACGTCTAAACGGATTGGATTGAAATTTGGAACAGATTGTAGGCTTATTTGGAACAGATTATAGCCTGGAATGGCACATAGGCTACTCTCACACTATTTTTGTCACGGGAAAATAACGGGAACGGAAACATCGCGGATAAGACAGCGAGGCATTGCTAGATAATGTGTCTGGAATAATAAAATAGCCAAAAAGATCTCTAAATGAACGAATTCCAAACGTATCGACTTACGACTACGACTTACTTACTACAAAATACGTTCAACGTTTGTGATGTTGAACGCAGTCAAAGAAACAAAATCACGCTTATGTCGAATTTTGTAATACGGCGGATAGTGTCCAAGAAATCAGAAGCGTAAATCTATGGATAGGCATGGGTCGGTCGCCATGGAAGAGACGACCAGGATTGTATACTAGTGCACTATAGGCTTATTTATGACGAACTAAAGAATAAGTGACAGTAGGTAAATGATTAGCTGGTTTTAGAACGAATAGGAACGCTTAGGAACTAGTTTCCACATGAAGGAAAAAAATTGCGGTCATATTATAGGGACTGCCGTTAGAAGTGAAAGCTTATAACTTTAGAACTTAGACAGTACAGCTTTAGAGTGGAATAAGTTGTCGGTCTCCTTGTTCCCTGAGAGATACAACCTAGAACATTTCAAGGTCAGAGTGAATAGGTACTTTCTAGGTCAACGTGCGTAATCTTCGACCACACCGTCGCTTACCATCAGGCGACTTGATGGTCAAACGAACTATACGCGTTAAAAAAAAGTTATATTTTTTAAAGTGAAAACTTCTTTTGGCGCGCCATACACAGGATTTTTGTGGGCTGTGAATTGAGCTCAATCGTAATTCTCGTGGATGAAATAAATTTTCGGGCGCACTCGGGATTTGTAGATGGCCATGGCGTGTTACCATGCTTACCATTACACATCTAACCATGGCCATATAGTCCAGATGGCCATGCTTAGAAAACTTATTTAGACGAAAATGGTTTGAAGATTTATTCCAGACTAGTAGCGTCCTCGGGTTTCAGCGGCGTGGCTCGTGTGAGCCCAAAGTGAGCTATCAAATTCTGGGGTATCAGTTTTCACTTCTATCGGCAGTCCCCACAGAGTAAGTAATCACTATGGCAGTTCCTATGACTGCCAGTTTTTTTTCATTGCGTGTACATTGTAGAGGTTAAATTTAAGAAAATAAATGAAATAAATTTTAAACGCCAATATAAATAGGTACGAATATATATTTAAAAGCGTGCGCAGTGATGAAGCCGCGAGATTCACGCTTTTTGTTCTTACAAAAAATACACAACAAAATAAAATATGTCACCGTAAAATAGTCTACACTGTCAGATTATAATCTAACGCGTAATATAGCTCATGGAAAGCGTTCGGTGACTATGACGTGAGTTCCATGATTTTCGTTCACCCCAAAAAGTGCTCAACGCGCTATGACGCGTTTCTTTCTTCTTTTTAAAATATTTTTCTAAAGCTAGTCTGAAATAGGTTTTATAGTCCAGATTGCATGGTTGCAAGACAGCGGATGTCGCAATTTGGCGCAGCCGATAACAACGCGCGTCTGCGGTCTCGTACGTGCGTTGGCTAGCTAGTTAGAGCTTCAGCCGCTGTCCTCTCGAAATGCCTTGAGTTCGGACTTTCTGCACAAATTGCCAATGTGGATTCTTCTTTATACACTTATGTTTCTGGCGGTCTAATATGAATCTTAATATCAACTGAACTTGAAAAAAAAAACTGACATTAGAATTGATATTTTTTTTTCGTCCAACTCCCTGACCTTTTTGTCACTTGACTAGCCTTTGATAGGTACCATACATAGGTACTAAATGTCGACGCTTGAAAGATAGAAATTACCGAGCGACATTTTGACAACTTTACAATACCACAACAGTATTTTGAGAAAAAAATCACAAAAAATAGCCCAGTCATAACTACCTCATTCTTTTTGACTTTTATTGCCAAACCAAATTGGGACCTGTTAAATAAAAGTTATTCATAAATCGGTGAAATTTTTGTCGCTTGGTTCCCGAAAACTGCGAAAATATATTTTTTTCAGGTTACATCGAAACTCGTTCTAACAAGAGTATAAGACCAATCAACACGGATTTTTTTACTGATTTCAAAATGATGTATCGCCCAACATGTCGCTTAGTGGTTTCTGCCTTCTAGCGTCTATGCAGGTGTATATTTTTTAATATTATAATATCTAGTGTTCATTGCAGTTTGTATAACAATTCAAATGTTTCCGAATCCTACTAATATTAAATGTGAAAGTTTAGATGTTTGTAGCTCAGTCATGACGTCAGGACTGAAGCGATCGAGCTGTTTAGAACTTTTTTTTTTTTTTTTTTTTTTTTTTTTATTTAATTTAAACACTCCACAGACTCCGGGGTCCGTGACTTTTGTCATTACATTAATCTTTTTTTATTTACATAGTTCTTGGATTAGGAGAAGAAGAGGAAAATAAGGGGGGGAGTAGGGGGGTGGTGAACATTTTAAGCGTAATTCTAAAGCTAGTCAGTCCGATTTCGTCTGTTGAGCCGATCACTACCGGTTGGGATTCCGATAGTAATCGACTCGACATCGTCTTTTGCCTAAGCCGCCTCCTCCTGGCCCAGAGCCTCCACTACAGCCGCATTTCTGTCTCTAATGGCCATCTGCAGGTTGAAATCTTGAATGGTCTTTGGTGATGCAGCCAACGCTCGCCGCACGAACCGACCGATGGCGTCGTCGGTGTCGTCAGCGTAGTATGTGAAGGTCCCCGTGTGCCGTGAGATTGCAACAACCGCATGGGACACGCTCTCGTGCAGCTTCATGTTTGCCTTAGTTTTAATTACGATTACCGACTCGTATGTCAATCCCTGCGCTTCATGAATGGTAAGGATGCGTGACCCGGTGCCTGACCCGTAACCCTGGTTTGTCAGGGTCTCCTTTTCCTCTTGAGTATGCACTAAAAAGAGGGTGTTGGGTTGGGTGCCGGGTATTTGCGCTCCTTTATACCTTCTCTGCTCCAGGGACTTTATACGGGGTACTGAGGAGTACATACCTGAGTATATTTCCCTCAGCGCATATGCAACATCCATCGGGTTGCGATGTGTGCAGAGCAACTCCTGGCTGATCTTTGCTACCAGGTTCGGGCGGTGATACCTCATTTCGAAGAGATTTTCCCTGTCGATGTAAGGCAACTGATTGACGTCTCCGATGAGGACAATTTCGCCAACACCAGACAGCCGTGAGACCATCACAATGGCCCCGAAATGGTTCATGAGAGCCTCATCCACCAGGAGGCGGCTGAATTTCTCTTTTCCGAAACCATTTACCAGAGCAGAAGCCATAGTTCGCACCCTGGTTTTGACCAGGTTTCCGATACGGTGCGATAGCTTCTCCCTTAGATCTTTTGCTGCCTCAGTTGTTGTGGTGATGATAGCGTCTTTGTCCACGTCGAAGTGTCTAATCACCCACGTTGTCTTTCCACATCCTGGAACTCCGTTGACCCACTGTATGCTTGGTACCTCCCAGTTTTCCCAACACGCTTTGACGTTTGAGGTCCCTTCAATGGACTTGGCCATCTCGAGGATCCTGTCGTCCAGCATAATCTTGGTGCATCGGGCGGTAACTACAATTGGGTCGTTTAGTGGTGTCGCATAAACGGGTCTTCCCGCGCGCTCTGTCTCACTCTCGTTCAGTGTCACGAAGCCATTTTCTGCACTGTAAGCTGCCATATACTGTCCTGTCATGGTTCCCTTGATGACCCGGGATGTGACATTATTATAAATGGCTGCTTCGGCCTCCTCGAGATTCACCTTTAGAAGGCTTTCACTACCTAGCCTATAGAACTGCATGATGTTTTCGCAGGTCTTGAGGTTAACTAGTCTTGTTGCTCTCAGTATGGCTATGAATTCGATGAAGGCGTTACGTGCATGGCTCCGCGGCTCCGAAGCCGTGACATAGCGGGGCGGTTCAACCTGTCCCATGTCGGCTCTCGTTCGGCTCATTTGTTGCTGTGAAGCTGTTTTGAGGGTCCCTGACGTTAAAAGGGGTGGTGCATGGGATGAGATTCGGAGTACGCTCCCTGCTGCAGTGTTGAAGGCAGCCACGAAGGCCGTGTTGGTGCTTCGGCTGCCGCTATGATTGGCTGCGGCTTTTTCCGCGGCTGCCCTCTGCTGTGCTCTTTCGGAACCGGTTTGGTTGGTCGAACTAGGAACGGGGTGTCCCCAGCTGTCAGTTGCATTTGTTAGGTCGTGCGAAGGGGCTCTGAGGAAGCTCAGATTTTCTCCCCTATCTTCGTATACGACAACCTCATGATGTTTAGAAGCTTCAATGCAACCCAGCCGGTCTGCGACTTTCGCTCTTGAGTATTCGATTGCCATCGCATCCACGCTTATCACCCGGGGTGTTTCACCCGCATTTCTGCTAAGATGTGCAAGCAGCGCACTTGCCTGTGTGAAAGGTGTCCGACCTTCCGAGTATTCTATTAGTGCAATCGTTTTGTTTCTCGATCGCACCAACCGAAATCGGTGGCCGTCTACCTCGCACACTGGCATAGCGTCGAAGGTTTTCCGCTTCATTGTGACTTTTGCGGTACTCCCATTGAGCAGACAAGACAATCCCGGCGACAAACGGGCGCGTTTCCTTTCCCAGGCGAAGCAAAAGCTTATTCCGAATCTCTCTTTGTTGCTATCCATGAAGAGAGCCACCCCGCGGATACGGATCCCCGCCTCTCCTCGGTCTGCGTTCTCCAGTAGTTGTTGGACGGAGATGCTCTTTGAGGAGCTATCTTGGACGGAGATTGCACCCGGCGTGGCGTCCACGGACAGTGGGGTAGGGTGTGGTGGTGAAGGGGGGTGTGTATTAGACTTAAGTGTGGAGTTTCTTTTGGCCGCTATTCGGAATGAACTCTCCATGAAAGCCAGAAGCCGTGGTCTACTATCTGGATCTGCCAAGACGTTGTGGAGATCCGAAACAACCAGCTTCCTGTCAATCATAGATTCGAGATCATGTCTTGCAGCCATGAATCGGGGACAATCTACCAGCACGTGCCAGACATTCTCGGATTTTTCAGAGTCACACTCGCATACAGGACTGCTCTTAAGCTTAAATCTGTACAGGTATTCTGCTATTCCTCCGTGTCCCGTCAACGCTTGTACCTGGAAATGAGTCAGTTTCGTAGTCCTTATCAACCGATATGCGTTTGCTATATCGGGGAGGAACGTCTGAGTGACTCTTCCGGTGTCCGAGGTCTCATATCGATCCTGCCACTTCTTGACCGATTCTTCGCGGATTTTGCGTTTGACGTAGGACAAGGGGATCCCCTCGTAGTCCCTGGGCGATTCCGTGAGTGCTGCCGATTTGGCCAGTTCGTCAGCTCTTTCGTTGCCGACGGTGCCCACATGCGCTCTTACCCAGAAAAGACGAAGAGATCTCCCTTCAGCATTTATCTGTCCAATGTTTTCCTTTATGCACTTTGCCAAGGGGTGACTCGTTTTTGGATTACTCAGCAGCTCGAGTGAAGATCTGGAGTCACTCAGGACATTGACTTCTGGGTCCTTGCTCTTTAACACCATTTGAGTTGCCCGGCAAAGAGCATAGAGTTCCGATTGAAAGACTGTGCATTCGGAGTGGAGCTTGAATGTCGAGTTCTTGACCTCTTTGCCATTCTCCCACCATGTTAGAGCAGCTCCAACCTTACCCTCAATCTTACTGCCATCAGTATAAATTTGAGGTCCTTCTGGAAGATTGGAGGTGTCTTCTATAAGTTCGTACTCTACGGATGTCTGCGTGGACGGATGGGGTTTGTCCAAGTGGTTTACGTTCCGCTCGAGTTCCACTTCTGGTGGGAGGTAATCTTGGGAGAGGTTCTTTTTTACTCTGTACAAACTTGCTGCTTCCTGTATCCTGAGATCCAGGGGGAGCAGACCTGAAAGGGCAAGTGCTGATTTCAGAGAAACAGTACGGTACGACTTGCAGATTTTCTGGGCAAAGCCTCTTTGGATCGCGTTTAAGTGAGACTTGTTTTCCTCGAAGTCTACTGCTTGTGCCCATACACTTGAGGCGTACATGATGATGGGTTCCACTACCGCGACGTAGATAGTTCTCGTGATTTCGCCATTTAATCCCCAGGTCACCTTCGCTGCACATGCGAGCTGTCTATAAATGTTCGCCACTTTTTTACATTGGGCGTTCACATGTGCTTTAAAGTTGAGCCGGCGGTCGATCATTAGGCCTAGCAGTTTGACTTCCTCGACCAGATCGAGCCGGACGCCGGACATGACTATGTTTGGAGTTTCGTACTTCAACTTATTTGTGAAAAGCATCGCGTTAGTTTTATGCGGTGCAAAGTTGAGTTTATTAGTTTTACCCCATTTCACTGTCATGTTCAACGCCCTGCTCGCTTGCTGTTCGATGATGTTCGGGCTGCCTGTAAACACGAGAACGACGTCGTCCGCGAATGCTTGACAGTATACTCCCTCGGCTTCTAGCATTCGTAGTAATGAGTCTAGAATCACATTCCAAAAGGTTGGTCCACAGATAGACCCTTGGACGCATCCCTTGGTTGTTTCCTTCTCATAGACTGCTCTTGCATAGTTGACCTTGATTTTACGATCGCTGAGGTAGGAGTTTACCATGTCGTAGAGGTTTGTTGGGCACCTCTTCTTCGCTAATTGATGTTTGAGGGCGGGCCACCAAGCATTGTCGAAGGCACCTTCTATGTCCAGGGAGATTAGGAGTACGGTGTCTTTACTGTCTACTCCTTTTTTGATGTGCTCTACCAGGTCATAGAGGGCGTCCTCGGTGCCTCTTTGAGGCATGAAGCCGTACTGTTTTCTACTGATGGTTGGGAGGAGATGCCATTGGAGTCGGTTTACCAGAAGCTTTTCAACGATTTTTCCTAGAACGGACAGAAGACCTATGGGGCGGTAAGATTTTGGATGTGTGTAATCTGTCTTACCGGGTTTGCGTAATATGACCACGTGCGCTTCTTTCCATTGCTTGGGGAAGTATTTCAGCGACAAGCATTTGTTTGCTATCGCCAAGAAAACCTCCCATTCGCATCGAATGGCTGCTGCACAGATATCAGCGGATAGCCCGTCTGCGCCGGGGGCTTTTTTCGGATTCAGAGTTCTCAGTACTGATTCCAGTTCCGCTGATGTGAATAATGGGTCATTTTCCGGTAAGTCCATAGGCGTTTCTGTCGTTCGCTCCCGTAGCTCTGTATGACACGGTTGGTCTGTGCTCTCAGAGTCGTCGGGATAGAACGTTTTAGCAAGTAGTTCTGCAGATAGCTGGGGGGATAGAGTGTTACCTTCGGTGTCTCTTAGGAGTATTTCTTCCTGTCTTGTCGAGGTTTTTTTCATCACTCTGTAGATCTTGTCCCACATGCTTTCTTTCTCCTGATTCGTGCAGAACTCTTTCCAGCTTATCGTCTGAGCTTCTTTGACTTTATCCTTGTAGTCTTGCCGAGCAGTTTGGTACTGTTCGACTACAAGTTCCACTCTGTCGGGGGCGGCATTCCTGATCCGTCTCTTTCTTCTGAGAACTTCTTTTTTTAGATTGTCGAGCGTTTTCGTATACCATGGGGGGGTTGGATTTCCCTTCGGCGAGCTTACAAGTGGAATGGTTTGTTTGCAAGCTTCATGTATACTAGCTGTGTAGCCCGTGATCATCGATTCAAGTTCCAATGGACTTTCACATTTCTCCACTGACTCCGGCGAGAGGTTTCCTTCTGCAAGGGAGGATTTGAACTGTGACATAAAGTTTGACCACTGTGCCTTCTTGGTGTAGTATTTACGAGTTGTTATTGGTCTCTGTTTTTCGAGACCTTTAGTTAGACGCAAAGTGAAGGTGATTGCGTTGTGGTCTGATGTTGTAATACTTTTGTCAACCTTCCATCCCTCGATTTTACCCAGGAGAGACCCACTGCACGTTGTTACATCTACTATGCTTGTGCAGAGTTTGCCTTCCCTAACGATCTCGAAGGTTGGTGTATCGCCGGAGTTGAGAATAAATAAGTCCATTTCGTTGAAGAAAGAGTTTACGGCTTCTCCTCTCTCATTTTGCGATGTGCTTCCCCACCAGTGGGACCACGCATTCACGTCACCAGCAACAATAAGGTCTTTAGTCGCTAGTTTTTCGCTGAATACTTTAATCCTGCTGAGATAGGGGTCGACTTTTTGGTCTCCTTCTAAGTAGACAGAAATCACTCCCAGTTTTAGGCCTGTGCCGACCAACAGGACCGCCGCTTCCGTTTCGGTAACAAGTTGGGGGTCATGGATGACCTCCAGCCTGTCATCGAAGACTATTATGGCTGCCTTAACTGGTTTTTGCCTATTTAAACTGCACTGAATAACGCGAATTCCAGGATACTGTTTCATTACGCCTTTGTTTCCCACATAGGGTTCTTGAACAAGGGCAACTGAAACTCCCCTTTCTCTCGCGACCTTCAGGAGTTCTGTCGTTGCATTCTGGGAGCGCTGCAGGTTTGCTTGGATGAAACGCATACCTGGTTCGCCTACTCTTTGGGAGACTGAGCCACTTTCCTCATGAGTGCCCTTAGCAATACGATATACGAGACCGCGCTATACCATCCCATTTTATCCTTTCAGGGCACTCGCTACTAAAGGCGTTGTGAGCGAGTTCTCTGTTGGGGCTGTTGGGATGAGCAATCGCACAGTTCTTGCATTTGGGTGGCAGGTCTTCTTTTCTTGCCTTGCATTGTGTCCAGGAGTGGGTTTTTCCGCAGTGACTGCAGGACTCATCCCTTTCCCGGCAGATCGCTTTTGTATGGCCGAAACCTAGGCACTTGGAGCACTGCACCAAGGGCGAATGGTCTGCCACAGGTCTCCTCTGGAGTCCTATGTAGACCTTTTCAGCGTTCAAAAAAGCTCTGTGAATGCGAGGGGAGACCTCGATCACCGGATGACACTCGTGCGGATTTCGCGCCTTTTTCCTGTATCGCACCCTGATCGCACTCTCTTGCAAATTAACCCCCTGTAGCAGGTGTTTATTCTGCGCCAGAAGATTTTCCACTATTTCGTTATCCTTATGAATCGACAAGACGTCTCGAATGATGATCAGTGGGTTACCTGCTTTCGCAGTTTCAACCTTTAGAGACTTGTCTTGCTGCACACGATTTCTGACTAGGCCAAGGTCTTCCTCTGTGCTACAACTCAGGATGACTTTCCTGTTTCGACCTTTGCGCACTCGGTCAACTCTTGCTCCAGTCTTCTTTGTGTCCAGTGCTAACGCTATCTTGTCTATCAAATTTTCAGATGTCGTGGATGATGTGGGATTTGCCGTTGTCACGATCAGTGTATGATTAGGTTTTGGCACAATGGGCTTAGCCGCGATTTTGGCGTAGGCGGGCTTCGGTGGCTTGCCGGTTTCCGCTTGGGAGATTTCGGCCTCGATGCTCAGAACTGGTGCAGGAAGAGTTAATTTTTCTTGTCGCATAGTCCGGAGTTCCGAAGATACAGCCTCGAGCCGTTCGGTGATTGGTAGCACGTGCTCGTCGATGTTAATTTTAATTTGGGCGGGGGGTGGAGGGAGTGATTGTTCAGTCAACATTTTTTCGATTTTGCATAACCTGTCCGAATAATTTAAGGGGATTGGAGGTGGAGGAATCAAGGCGAGCTCTTTTAGCATTTCAGCGTTTTGGCGAAGGGCCTCAACAGTTTTCTCTCTTTCTACGTTTGAGTCTCTCCGCATCTCGTCTACCTGTCTTTGAAGAATTTCTATCCCAGTTTTAAGGCTGTGACAGTCATTCCGCAGCGGTGTCAGATCGACGGTGGGGTTTTGGCTCGGCGCTGGTGATTTGAGGTAACTGTTGATGCTCTTCACCGCCTCCGCTGTTGCTTTGATCTGTTGGTGGGGCTCTATCGACTCGAAGCTCTGCCAGTCTCTAATAGCTTTAGTTTCTATTTGGAGTTCGCTAAGTGTCTCGCGCGCCAGAGCTACCTCTTTTGTTAGGTCGTGATCAATTGTCTGTAAGGACTTTGAGTGGGCCCTTTCCACCGAGAGCAGCTCCACTGCGTGTCGAGTTCGTTCTTGTTGTAGTGAGACTATGTGACGGTGCCTGGACTCTGCCAGGGAGAGGACGATCTCGTAGAGCGCCTGGAGACTCTCGATAGCTGTTTGCTTTAAATCCTTTCTCAAATTATGGGATTCTTCGAGAGCGTCCTTCCCCCGGAGTAGTGCGTCATTTGCCACTTTAGTTGCGCTGTCCATCTCGACCCCCGTCCGCTTTGAGCTATGTGCGATTAGCATACTGGCTCTTTTGCAGCGGGCGGAGTTCGGGAAAGATGTCTCTGACACACTATCCATATCGTCATCCGTCCTCAACTCTTTTGGCGGTGAGATCCCGCACTGTTCCCAGTCCCCGATCCTGTCCATCGCGGCCACACGTTCTGGGCTCGTCCCCGGCACCGAGGTCACCGGAGCCGAGATTTCGCTAGCTGTTTTTGAATGCGGTGGCGAGGAGGCGTGACCGAGTGTCTGAGCGCAGCGGGACCCCACTTCAGGGAACTCTGTGGGCACCCCAGGGCATTGTCCCGGGTGCTGCGTCGGCTGCACCACCTCCGACTTGCTGGTTTTAATATTTTTTTTCAAAATGCGTTTATGTAAGGTCGATGCCACTGACCTTACTGAAAGCACCTTTGTTCGTGTGGGTGCCATGGCAGGGGCAGATGTGAGGCAAGCAGAGGTGGAGGGGGCGGATTTTTTGGTTGTATCGGACATGTTTAGTATATTAAGAAGAACAAAATACTTATTTAGGTATTATTTAACAGCTTATGTTGACTAGGTCTAACCTGCAATTACTAATTCTGTTTAGAACTCAAATAGAATACATTAATATTGTCTGAAATAACACAGCGCTCATTCCGCAAAAATATGAACTCCCAGGAGTTACCAGAGTCCTCTACGGAAGTGCCATTTTCTAAATTCTGCGCGGCCGAAGTCGCGATGGATACCTACCTACTTAGTTCTGTATTTGTATCATATTTTTTCTTTGATGTTATGTACTGTTTTTACAAATAATTGTTGTTGTATTTAAGTTCCCCGAATGAATTTAACGTTTCTTAAAACATTATTTTATTTATGCGAAATCCTACTTATTCAGATTATTAATTACCAGAACAGATGGATAAAAAGAGCCTCCCCGGGTGGTGTTCCCTGAATGGATAATTGCGATTGTGCTTGTACACGACCTGCCTATGCCAGGTAACTGTCCTAGGTAGGTCGTCCTTGAACACAAAAGTAATGTTGTATTTAAGGACTAATCCTTCTACCACAAAACGATACTTCTCAGCGCCAAACGAAAAATACTTTTAGCGTTCTAAATATTAAGGTTTTCTCAAATTAATGCTGTCGAGGTCTTGTTCTAACAATTCAACAAGCTACGGCTGGTCTAGTCGGGAGAACGGCGACTGCCGATCCGAAGCCCACAGGTTATAATCCCACCCACACCACTGTATTTTCGAATTCTTTTACGTAGTGCCACTAACTTAAAAAACGGTGAAGGAAAACGTCACGAGGAAAAGAGGTTACTTATTTATATTTTAAAATTTATTTAAAAGTATTATTAAAACCGTGCGGGTGCCGGGGCCATCGTGTAGAAAAGAGAGAAATCCCGAGTAGACCCCAAGACTTGTGACTCGGGCGTAGGTTTAAGGGGCCCCTTTTTGACGTACATCAACACTCACCTTCACTACTCGTATTTCTCTCCCTGCCCAGCCAAATCCGATACGATCCTACTAGTGCAGCTGTAGATACTCGTTCTAGTATAAAACTTACTGCACTTCTGGACAAGCCAAGGTCTTTCAGCAGGTTATAGTGAGATTTTACTGGTATACCTCTCGCTCCTACTTCTACAGTGTATAAATTAACTACATAGCCATTTTTGAAGTGAAAACTTCTTGAGGCGCGCCTAGACAGATTTTCCGTGGGCTCTGAATTGAATTCTAGCGTCACGCTCGGGTTTGATAAGAAATCTTCGGGTAAACTCGGGACCATGGCTATTGGCCATCTAGAAATACGTCAGCCAATGGGAAATGCTGAAAGGGCGTGGACAGGCCATCATGGCATGGCCATCTAGAAACGCATCAGCCAATAGGAAATGCATTTCTAGATGGCCATGCCAAGATGGCGAGGCCACGCCCTCCGGTTACACCCGTGTAGTTTCCAAGGTAAGCTATCAAATTCTGAGTTAAAAGTTTTCACTTCTATCGGCAGTTCCTATGACTGCCAATTTTTTTGTTAATTCGTTTAGCAGGTCGTAATACTTATATTGTTTCATCGCGTGGTCTTTATTGTTTATTTTTCTATGTTAGTTTCCCACGGTACGGTAAGTTCTACAAGGACTATGCGTTTCGCAGCTCTAAAACCAATATCTGTAATTTATATCTAAAAACCGTAAAATCGAAACAAAAAAAACTAGAACGGATCATCAGTTATGAGTGTCCACTGCTAGACATTAGGCTATGAAGACAAGATTTCTCATGATATGCTATTCAGCCCCTATCACAATATGATTACTTAATAGTTTATAGGTTCAACAAACAACGTCTGATGTTCTAAATAAACATCTATGATACCGTATATCTGGTTCGGGCCTCCAAAGTTAGATATCACAATAATGCAATAGAGTAGAAACAGAAACAATTAGCAGCATCGGAAGGTTACCGAAACAAGCAATTATCTAAATAAATTGAGTTACGCCGGCGGTGCCATGTCACGGTGGCCGCGGGCGCCCTCAAAGGAAATGCGTTATGTCTTATACTCCAAGAGACAGACGGCGTTCTTGATAAGAAATCAGAATCGTGGCAAAATAGTGTGAGCATCAGAACCGCTGGACCAAGTCTGATTTTTTATGTTTGTTAACCATCAAATTTTAGTACCTTGATGATACTTAATGATACTTGGACATCTTGCCTTTTATTTTGGATGTTTTTGTATTTTTTTAGTTATTCCAATGATGATTTATGCATATTTTGTATAAACACATACATATATGTAACCAAATTCTACATTCATACAAGTCATTTTTACCAGTATAATTTTTCTGTTACTTTAAAAACGTAGGCGTGCTCTAAGTTAGGTAGCATCACCAAATAGGTGAGATTAGGATTAAATAAATGTTTAGTCTGATAATGATAATAACAAAAAAAAAAAGTATGAGGTAATAAAATGAGGTATCAAATTCTGAGTTCTAAGTTTTCATTTCTATTGGCAGTCCCTATGACTCTCAATTTTTTTCTTCTTCAATAACATTCTGAATGCAATTAAATACACAATCAATCATTTAGAAATATTGGTAAATAAGCAAACGGTCTAACTAAATAGCACAGTATAAAGAATAGACTGTCTTAATAGTAAGTGGTAACTGCCGCTTATGAACCTCTGCAATATCAACTATGTTGACGATGCTTTGGCATGCTGGCTAGTTGTATAAATATCTTTATATAAATAATCTCCATACCCTATAATTTCTAGGTAACATTGTTGCTTTGTAGTTAATATCAATTCACATTTCTGTCGATTCCGGCGTGTGACTAACATTACTTTGCACGAGTGTAACCTCCTGCACTATTATAAGCAAGGTGTTGTTTTGGGGAGCGCCGCAAAATGAATATTGATGACTTCATGGGCCCGAGCCCGGAGATGATTCGCTGAAAAATTAGCTTCTTTCATCGTTTTATTGCCCCAGTATCGGGAAGGGACTGATGAAGACTAATACGACCGCTAATTCTGCCACGCCACTGATTTATTATCATTACGGACATTTTGTCCAAATTTTAATAGAGGATATTTTTTATTGACTAGTTTTCGGAGTTTGTTTGCTTGTTTTGGCCGTTTAACTAGGTGACATTTTGCACGTTTATGTACTGCTTGTTTATTTTTGTCATCTGATCTGATTTTTTGTAGAAAACAGCTTAAGCAACCTGTCCAATCACACAGCTGGGGCTCAGGACTACCTTCTCTGACAAAGAGAGAGTCAACACCACAATCAACCACGTTGGCCTAGTCCGGGTTGGGAATGACACATGTTCTCAAAAGATGTATTTTTGAAAAACGTCAGTTTCCTCACGAAGCTTTCCTTCACCATTAAGTGGTAATGAAACTGCATCTGAACTAAGTACAATACAAGAAGGTTTTTAAACCTGCAAGCTCACGATTGTGAAATTAGCGTTCTCGCCCCTGGGCCACCAGCTCAATTTATTTTATATTAAGTAATAAATTGTAACTAAACGTATCAATTTGCAGTTTTAATTCTGATTTATTTAGATGACTAAATAAATAATTGCTTACTCATAGAGAGTTACGGAGAGCTAAATTAGCTAAAGCTAAAGAAGATTATTATCTACAATTAAGTTGATGGCATACGAAAAATACCACAAAAGCCCTTGTTGGCTACCACGATCTTTTATTCAAAAGCCCGATGTCCCAAGCACAACTACTTGTACTTATACATAAATATGCAGCCAACAAGCATGCCGCCACGGACGCGTGTCATCTTGGCCGGCTGTCTGACCAGAAGATACAATTTATATGCTAATGCAAGCAAGATACTGCCACTCGGGTGTTGTTTGTAGCCCACCCTTAAGGTTTAACTGTACATCTACGGTTATTACAAAATTGTACCAGTTTATAACTGACTAGTATTTATTTTGTCCTCGAACTACGTTCGGGACATGACATGATTGAATTAAGAAAAGTGAATTTTTAGATTTTTATATTTTTTGCATTTTAATCAATTTATTACATTTATTTTCGGGACATGGAGTAGCCCATATGCCTATTATTTCAGAGAATAACGTGGTCTGCATTCCAAAGACTAACCCAATCCGATTAGTGGTTCTAACGTCTAAATCAAAGTTATGCCCTCTCATACTTCATTAGTTATGACATCTTGGTGTAACTAAATAGAAATGTAAGCTTTTTGAATAATAAATTACTATTACTATATTCAGGCGGTCCTAGGACAAACGGCCCAGTTGGGTAGATCCAACTTTGAGAAAGAGATCACTCGTCGAATCCAACTTGGTTGGGCAGCGTTCGGGAAGTTACGTAATATCTTCTCATCCAAACTACCGCAGTGTCAAAAGACGAAAGTCTTTGACCAGTGCGTATTGCCAATGATGACATATGGAACAGAGACGTGGTCGCTTACTATGGGTCTCGTAAGAAAGCTCAAAGTTACCCAAAGGGCGATGGAAAGAGTCATGCTCGGAGTTTACCTGCGTGATAGAATCAGAAATGAGGAAATCCGCAGGAGAACTAAAGTAACTGACATAGCTCACCGAGTTGCCAAACTTAAGTGGCGATGGACTCATAGCTCGCAGAACTGACGGCCGTTGGGGCGGAAAGGTTCTTGAGTGGCGACTACGCACCGGAAAACGCAGCGTTGGCAGGGTTCCCACAAGATGGACCGACGATCTGGTGAAGGTCACCGGAAATCGTTGGATGCCGGCGGTGCATGACCGGTCTTTGTGGAGATCCTTGGGGGGGAGGTTTTGATGGCGTCTGTTTGAACTGGTTTTTATTTTGAGATAAACAATGTTAAAATTAAAGTTCGTTTATATAGAAAAGTCGTAAAATTAAAAAAAAAAACTGGCGGGAAATAGTACTGAAATTTAAAAAAAAAATCTAATTTATGCTGTATTTTTGTTTTATCGTGTTTGTTATATCGTATACAATTAAATTAACATATAAATGAGTGCAGTATTTTTGTTTTTTCGTGTTTGTTATATCGTATACAATTAATTTAAAATATAAAACCACTATGTGTTCCTTATAATTTAAAATGTAATAGCTCTAGAACACTTGAGATTTTGAAAAACTCCGACACAAGGGTCAAAATTGTAAGTTTACATTTCAAGCACATTAATTTAAACAAACTATACCACCAGAAGCGTCTTGAAATGTTCTCGAGAATAATTGGCATAAACAGGTACAAGTAAATCGCAGGTACAAGAAAGTCGCGATCGCCTGACCTTGACAATGCATTTACACATGTTATAAACAAATAACACTGATTGATACGTACTCGTACACTACAACATTCATTTACAATTTCCGTGATTATTTTTTTTCATCAGTTTTTGTTTGTTTTCAGTTTGTTGTGTTCAGTAACGACAGTAGAAAACGATGTTAAAATGTTGCTACTGAAAAAAAAACGGTTCATACATAAATATAAAAGTATGCCTTTATGTGCCGTCAGAAAGTATTCTAATAATTCAAGAAACACAAATAAATCCAAGAAAATTTCATAAAACATTTAATGCGTAAGTACTGTATTTAAAATTATTTTCTGATTATCCATTAAAATTTAAAATGTCTATAGTCTTTACCTAGTTTAGGCTAGACAGTGTTAAATGAGGCATGTCCACCAAGCGAGACAAAAGCATATGGCTTTTTCTCGAATTTCGAATTTTGTGTTCCATAAACCCGAGTGAAAAAACGAAAACCATACAGAACCATTCGTGCGTATGTGTGGCTATTTGAATCTCAACGAATTTGCTAAAAACTATGCCAAAGAGTAATCTTTTTCTACCGTTTTGCCGATTTGAATTTTCTATTTTTAGGATGGTCAACACTGTTCGCGTCGGATGAAAATCCGTCTGCAGGGAAACGCACTCCTGATATTCTGATAGCCTTTAAAATTACTTCTGCGACCAGAATATTCATATACGGTGGTAAATATGCATAACACTGTTTAGCATGAATGAAATGGATAGGTTGACAGGGGAAATTATATTGCAAATTTTTCGTATTAGATGGGTAGATACTCTTTATCGTACACACCAAATACAAAAAAACACTTGTATAGGATAAAATAGATTTCCCAGTGTAAGCTCTATTTGTCTAGAAGTCTGCTACTAAGTCGTTGGTCGTGGGTTCGATTCCCACCCGGACAAAAGTGTACGATTGTATACATTACAATTACAAATACATTTATAAGAATTATTACATGGGCTATCTGGTTTCCACAGAACAAGCTTTGCTTACTTTGGACTAAGTAGATAGTATTGTTTGAAAACGTGTAACATAGTACTTACTTATATAAGTGTACAAATAATAATTACTCAATATACATATCTATGTTACTTAACACGGTATACACGATTAATTATTTCAATGAGTTCCTTTGAAATGATTTTTATAAATTTTATGAACATACAAGTTATTTAATTTCCCTCTATGTAAGAATAGTGTGATATCTATCAAAACTCAAATCTTTTGCGTTGAGGCAGTCCTACTATGGAATGCCTTTCCCGTGGCTATCAGACATGCACCATCACTACCTGTTTTTAAAAATCAAGTTAAGGCTTTATACTTGTTACAACTGTCACCACACTGATTCTACTCTTGTTCAATTTGTCTTGCTTATAGACTACAGGCCCGTGAACAAAATTTACGGGTCAAATGAACCAGCAGGAGACCTATGTAGGATGATAGACGGGTACAAAATAATAAGATTCAGCACTATGCCGTCACTTGTAAGCTGTCCAACTGAGTGCAGGTGAGAATTCAAAAGTGCGAGTAGAGTGGGTACA
Source organism: Ectropis crepuscularia (assembly GCA_963693475.1). Lineage (NCBI taxonomy): Eukaryota > Metazoa > Arthropoda > Insecta > Lepidoptera > Geometridae > Ectropis > Ectropis crepuscularia. Next base: position 15,853,725 of record OY856341.1, read on the forward strand.
TTTTGGTCATTTGTTTCTGTACGGCATTCTTACCATCCAATAGATCCATGAAAAATAATGAGAAAACGCGTAGTGCCGTACAAAAATAGTGGTCCACGAAGTCGGAAACATTATTGATAATCCGGAAATTTTGAGGGAAAATTTGGTCATTTGATACAGTACGGCATCGATTCCATACAGTTGCAATACCTCTTCTAACCCATTATTCCGCAACGCCGTACAAAAATAATGGTCCAAGAGGAAATGATCTGGGGTTCAACTTCCTCTTTTCAGTGATCCGGAGGGGTGATTTGACACAACGTAAAATTAATTTATTCCGAAAGTATTTTGTGCATAGATACAAATTTTATACGTGACGTACATTTTTGTTAGTCCAATAGTCAGTAAATGGCAATAAACCTCCAGAACATTGCATATGACGAAATGTACTTTAGGGTGATAGTTGGTACGATTTTTTAACGGCATTCTGATAATTTATTTGAATTTAATATATGTCTAAGAAAAGTTAATGCCGTACAAATCTGAAAGTTCATATTAAAGGCCCGTAATAATAGAATTTAACTTTTAAATTTTCGATCCAAATTTATTTTCTATAAGGTGTATGATCACTTACTGAGCATAAAATCACGAAATGTTGACAGATTCAGGTGGATCTTTAAGCGTCATCTTGAAAAAACGTTGTCTCGGGCACTATGTACTTTAGGGCAAAAATTATTGAAGTCATTATTGTAGAAAATATAATTTTACACCTTTTGTTGCCCAAAACTTATTTGTTAAAAGTACCTACCGTTTACGGCTTATTTAGTGAACCGATTTTCTATCGCCGATAACTCTTGAGATATTTAGATAAATAAGACGCATCAATCCATGTTTAAAGACCAGTTTATTCTCTACAACTTTTGCCAAAATTGTTTTTTTAAAGTCGGTGCTTTTTGAGTTATAAGAAGTTTAATGTTGAACGCATCACTATATTGCCATAGCTAACATACACCTCATCTGCATGAAAAACCTGATCTATTTATTTACTTATTCTTTATCAAAGTTTTCATCGTCTAATAACCCACCACAAACAAAACTATTGTTTATTTTAATACGATTTATAATATTTTTGGCGGAATAACAGATTTTGAACGTCTTATAAATCAAAACGTATGGACATTACAAAAAAAGCGCTTTACTAGAGTTGTAGAAAATAAACTGATCTTTAAGATTAGTTCAATGCGTTTTATTGATTAATCAAATATTTCAAGAGTTATCGGCCGTGATAGAAAAATCGGTATTTTAAATGTGTCATAAATCGCAAACGGTGCGTTTCACAAAAAAGTTTTCTCGGCACAAAAAGTGTAAAATTTTATTTTCTACAATAGTTGCTCAATAATTTTTGCCCTAAAGTACATAGTTTCTGAGTTTCCAAGTTTCTAACTAAGTGGTACATATTTTGTTTGATTAAGGGTTAAAATGTACGGCATTATTTTTTTCAAATGTATTTACTTGAATACTATTTAAAACAATGATAATATGTTGAACTTTGCTATAGTTAATTAATCTATGGTTATTCAAATAAATGAAAACTTGCATGTTTTGTATTCCTCTGTAACTTTTTTTAGAACACTTTCTTTTGTACGGCATTATTATACAACAATATTTTTAGCAATGTCATGTAGAAAAATAAGGTGCCGTACAGGATCAAATGACCTACTACCTTTATAAATGAAGTATACGATGAAATTAAGGTAATTATCGATAAACATTCAAATGAACAGTAATTTTTAGACGGTATTATTTTTAATTGTTCGTTTGAGTGCTAGATAATCATTTGGAACCGATGCCGTACTTTTTCAAATCACCCCTCCGGATCACTGAAAAGAGGAAGTTGAACCCCAGATCATATCCTCTTGGACCATTATTTTTGTACGGCGTTGCGGAATAATGGGTTAGAAGAGGTATTGCAACTGTATGGAATCGATGCCGTACTGTATCAAATGACCAAATTTTCCCTCAAAATTTCCGGATTGTCAATAATGTTTCCGACTTCGTGGACCACTATTTTTGTACGGCACTACGCGTTTTCTCATTATTTTTCATGGATCTATGGGATGGTAAGAATGCCGTACAGAAACAAATGACCAAAATGTACCCACTCTACTTGCACTTTTGAATTCTCACCTGCACTCAGTTGGACAGCTTACAAGTGACGGCATAGTGCTGAATCTTATTATTTTGTACCCGTCTATCATCCTATATAGGTCTCCTGCTGGTTCATTTGACCCGTAAATTTTGTTCACGGGCCTGTAGTCTATTAATGATATAATGTATGTATTAGTCTATTAGTATATTATACTTACCTACAAAATGTAATATAAGTATTTTAAGTATTAGGATGTATGAATGTAAATAAGTATGTATGTGTATTTGATACTTTACGGCACATAATACCTTACCCCGTCTTTTGCTATTTAAAATTGTATCTCAATTTTTTTTAAAGAGATTGCTCTTAGCGATAAGGTCGCCGTTTGTTTCACTAGATTTAAGATTTTTTCTTTTTGTTCATTTATTTTTCTTTTTGTGTTGTGAACAATAAAGTGTTTCTATCTATATATATCTATCTATCTATCTATGTAGGTGTACGACGTACACATATACGAGGTATAAGTACACGTATCTAATATTTTTACAGACTACGGTAATTGATTTTTTTTAATGTCCGTACCTAATTTCAGTTTCATTCTCAAGCATTTCCATCTAATTTGAAAACTTAATCATCGGATAAGATTATTTTTTAGAAAACAATTTTATTGGAGTAATGTTAGCAGAACCTTGATCCATCTAATCGTTTTTAATGTTCGGCGGTTTGATGTAAATTTAAATTAGGGACGAAGGTAGGTACTAAAAAATATTTTCATTAGTTAGTGTACTGAAATTTTATTGCGATTACTTACCTATGAAACGTTTTCGAACCCACAAATCTTTTTAGATACTTATATTTTCTTATATTATAGAAGTGAAAACTTTTAACTTATAATTTTAGCATCAATGAGCTCTAAGATTGCATAGTACCTACGTTACCTGTAAATATACAGATACAGGAAGACAGAGATACTGCTATTAGGCATGTCGATGACGCAAATTCACAAGATTTCACCCAAAAAAAGTCGTTTTATCACAAAACTAACGAGTCGATGACGCCAACCCATAAAATAATTTTCTTTGGCTACAAGTGCTTAGCGCGGCTGAAGAATTTTGCACCAGAAAAGGCAATCAACGATTGTTTCTACTCGTATGTGTCTTCGTGAAAGTTCCATACCACACAAGCTAGTTTGTGCTTAAATATATTAACGGAACGAGGTCAAGTTTAAAAGAACGCTACGTGGGTCGAGTGGACTTAGTGATTGCATCTTCATTCTAGAGTCACCCTGCCTCCAAATATCTTCAATTGGAGTTGTGAATCATATGTTAACAGAAACGGATGTGGCATATTAATATTTAAAAATAAAAGGCCCGTTTCAACATTCGCAATCTTCTCGCAATATATTCTGTTGTATTTTTTACGCGCCAAAAATAGTGTACATTTTGAAGTGAAAACTTCTAGTCCAAGTTCCCAGAGCCACCAAACGTCACGTATTTTCTGGCAAACAAGTTTAGGGGATGATTGGCTTAGATCGCTTTGTCTTCTTAAAAAAGGTTTTGAAATAGTTGTCTGACAGACATATATAAAAATAGAGCATCAAAATTTATATGAAGTTAAGTCATTATTTAGGGAGTTTTAAAGCGTATGTAAAGCAAAATGGCACCCGAAATGTGTCAGGGAGTATTGGCGACTTATTTTTGAGGATATTGCCTATAACATACGTGAAAATCAGTTAGGAGAATTTACGTGAAGTAAATAATTTTTTATGCACCTTAATTATCTGATATCTCAAGATTGGTCGTCTAAGCAAGGTAGCGGGTATGCATGTGTTCTTAGTACATACTAACACTACTCAATCGTCCACATTTTGTTCGTCAGAAAAGACGTGACGTCTGGCGGCCCAGGGATCTTACTCTATACTTTTGGCGCACCACACACAGAGTTTTCGTGGGCTGTGAATTGAGCTCAAGCGTCATGCTTGTAAATTAAAGAAATCTTCGAGTCAACTCGGAACCATGGCCATCTAGAAATGCGATAGTTTGAATTTACTGCCACTACGTAAATGTAGTTGCAGTAAATTGAAGCGTTTGTTGTTTGTCACATCCATTTTCGAAGACAGTTTCGTGTGTCCACGGTCCGGCGCGGTGCCGACCGCTGGCTAAGCCAATTAGTGTCCACTTGGGTAAACACCGGCTCGTTAGTGGCCTGTGTGTTTTATTCAATTCAATTTGCCAACTCCACCGACATTTACTAATAGCACATATTTTCTTCGTCCTCTTCGTTTAGGACTGGAACGGTACTCTGATTTTAAATTTGTTGTATTTTTAGGACAAATAGGCAGTAATGGATTGGCTTTTTGTATCGTTATCTAGTTTTTGAAGTGTAATCTTTTAAACGTGTTGAGTATATTTTAGTATGGGGAAATTTATGGATTTGCGTCAATCACATGCTTATGTAAAGGCGTATCGTATGAGTTATGTTATGTTTGTGTTGTACTCTGTGTGGTCTTTTAATAAAGAGTTTATTATTATAATTTTGAGCAGTGGCGCAGGACGTGCACTTTAGATGTTTTTTCATCGATATAAATCAATGGATGTCCCCTCCTAAACTTGAGGCGCACGGAATTATGTTATCGTTGGGTAGAGTGAGCTCACTCTTTACGTTCTAGTCGGTTGTAGGAAGCGGTTAACGCCGGACGTTTTTACCTATCGCTATTCGTTGTCTACAACCAAAATAAGTAGGACCACAACAAACCTCGCCACTAGCGATTCTGGGGGTCAAGTAGATTGGTAGTTGTAAGCCACTCACGCTACACATATAGAATCTTTTGATTTATATCGATGCTTTTTGTATGAGTGTGTGTTTTGTAAATCATGTGAGCTAGCGCCACCGATATGCGTAATAACCAGTATATCTATACAGGTGGCGTATTTTGCTAAATTAGTGCTTTTCAATGTTTATTCTAAGTTATAAGCTTAAACTTCACGACCGCACGTCCCGCTTTGTTGTTCTGCTGTTGCCACACTGCTACGCCGATAACAAATTCCCCTTAATACTGTAACGGGACGTAGCCCGTCAAAAATCTTCAAATATTTCAACTATATTAAATATTAAATATTATTACTAAATAACTCACCAACGCACACAGAGCCATTTGATTAAGCAAGGCTTTTACTATGGCAGCCAGATGACTGATAATAGCGCTTGTATGGTTGTGAATACATACTTGTCATACATACATAACGCACCTTGTACATAATACAACTTATTTTACATAACTGTACATTTTATGTTTCACATTCACGTGATTGGATTGTTAAAACGGATACTGATGAATAAAGGGAACAAAGAGATGTTTGTTTGCACTGATTTAAAATAATAACATGAGACGGATTTGCTGTGTGTTGTTTACGCTTGGAATATCAAGGATTGACCGACATTTGGCGATGACGTCTTAACACGTTTGCTGCGGGGCCATTTTTCGTAGACTTTCAACTAGTGCGTATGAGGTCTTTTCGAGACTAAATTGACCTACCTTGCAGTGCGTGTTGTGCCTCACAAAATTATTTCTAAGAATACCTTAAATATTATATTCATTTGTAATAGGAATTGCTTGGAAATTTACCAATATTAATTTAAAGACTTGTTAAAGTTGAATCCAGCTTCGCCCACAGTTGTAACATTTAGTTATTGAGTAAATAAAAATTATATATGACATCTGTTCTGACTCACATCGCATTGAAATAAAGTTCTATTAGTGCATCGAATAGTGTTGTGAATAGAGAGAGTCGCAGTTGCGATATTAAAATAATGTATGTAATAAGATTGATTAATATGTTTTCATTAAAACCGGTCAAGTAGAAAGATTTTTTACGAATTGGACACGAAATACACCAACAATATTTGTTTTGTGTTTTTTTTGCTACTCAGCTACTTTTTACACAAGTCTTAATTTATCGTATCGTACGCGGCTCTTTCGTTGACCATTTCATCAAATTCGTTGAAATTGTGAGGAAGAACAATACGACCCTTTAATTAGTCTCAAAATTGTCTTGTTGCTATGATCTTACTCGAGATGATAGCTTTCTTTGTCTCTATAAATAAGTGTATTATACGAGTGTCCTTGAAGAGTATACAATTTATATAGGTTGACTCCATATTATGTATGTAATTTATTTTTATGTATTGGCGCAATTTAAGTCGTCCGCGTCACGTCACGATTTCATAGATTAATCAATGATTATAATTTTTCTAGCACGAAACACTTGTTAAAATCGAGGGTTCAACATATATTTGGCCAATTTTATATAACTTATCCCCAGTATCAATTAATAAGTCGCAGAAACGCCAAATTAATAAATATAATAAATAATCTGTCCCTGGAAGTTGCTGAGCACATGTACTAATTTCTATACAATATTGACTTGTTAGACCAATAGTCGTTAACATGTAGCAATGCGAGTGCATCAACTTGCAGCATGCTTTTGTATCGATACTTTTTATCACGTCACTAAGCTAGGATGCGCGGGTGCTTCGCCGGCCGCACCTTACTCCGTGCGGCTGTGAGGCCTACAATTTTGAGGCAGAATATATCTCACTTCGCACTGTACGAAACTAATTAATACTTAGTGCGTTTGAGGCCTTTTAAACCCCATTTAGTTCTAACTTCACTATTAGGCTAGGCTTTACAAAAGAAGTAATTTCATATATTTGTCTCTGTTATACTCATAGAAATGTTAATATAGTCGCCCCCCTTCGCACATAATGAAAGAACACGATTTTGACTACCGCACCTGCGAGAAGCTACGCATGTGGCGTTTTCGACCTCATAATGCAGCAAACGTGTTAATTTGTGACTACAAACTTAAAACTGTATGTGGTTAAAATTGAGAACTAAAATATACCTTCCGGATTAATAATTATTCATATTAACCTAGATAGTGGCGCCGTCATCGGGATTCAACTGTATGTTGGTAGTTCGGGAAGCTCTCGTATTTCCGTGTGTCAGGATTAACCGCCGGTTTTGGTTGGACGCGGGGTCGCTCAGCGGCGTAGAACAGGACCAATTATTCATTATCCCTCGTCGAGTACGGACGTAAGGATTGTCGCGTTTTGTGTTAGTTAGTTACGTTGTATCCATATAAATTCTAGTAAATTGAATTTCTCTAGGACTAATTTATTCGTACTTTAGCAGTGGGGAAAATTGCTATTTTCGTCAATGCAAAGGAATAAATTGGCGTCTCATTTTGGGTATGAAAGACGTTCTTGCGACGCACAAGACGGTTTTGAAAGTAATCGGTTGTGTTCGTAGGAAGGTTTTGCATATCCAACTTATTTGAGCATTAAATTTAAATTGGGAGGTTTTACATTGTGGGGAAATGGACAACGTAACTAAATATACCGTACATGGTTACGGTTTTGAAGCACGCGTCTCGTGTTTCCTCTCCTAGAGTCAACACAACTTGGGTTTTGTGACGTCCCAAGGTCGATTTTGCCTCTTAAATGGGGATCGATTAAGTCACTGGTTCGTTTGGTATTTTCTTCGAAGCCTCAGACGGCCTTGAATATACAACACGCAGGTCGTGATGTTCCTGGCTGGTCGGTAGTGCTCCGCTGAGAGACTGGTTGAAGATACCAACTCGAACTGTCTCAGGATAGGTTTGGAAACGTTTCATTCGCCTCCAAAAAAAGGATTGACTTTGTGTTAAAGGTTAATCCTGGTTTCCCCGTCACTAGAATGAAACCTTCCCGTAGGGCTGAAAGGGATCATAGGTTTGTCAGTCTGATCAGCTGGTAGGTAAATTTAGTATTCAATGTTAGAAAAGGGTACTGCACTTTATTCCGACTGTCCGGATAAAATATACCCTTTTTAGCTGTTGGGTAAATTTAAATGAGATCCGCGAATCTCTTGCAAATTTTGGTATAGTTTAGCTGTTTAGGCCATGAGTAGGATAGGTTGAGGTACGTTGCGTTGGCCTTAATATGTCTTAAGGATGCGACATATCAGATCAACGGAACATAGGGAGTTAATTATTCTTGGTTTCAGGTGAACGAACGAGAAGTTACAGCAAAACAAACTGATTGTTCGATAGTCTTTATCAATTGAGTCTGATAACAATTTCATTTAACAATATATCTATAAACTTATAAAACTAAAGTCCTAAATCTGTGTAAGAAACTGGACTAGTTTGATAATCCGCTCGGAAGCTGTGATCGTCAAATTTCTCTGCTTAAGTTGAGAGAATTTGGACGTATATATAGAATGAGTTCAGATACTTAACAGAGTTCCTTGAATATTATTTTCTAAAAAGATTACAAAATAATCTTGGAAATCTAAAGACTATCTAATGATCAGAATTACTGGGTCTTATAATAGACCTAGTTTTATTTTACCTATATCACAACTATGGTTTTACACCTTGTTTACAGATTAACAAATAAATTATAAATACAATCAAACAGTTTTGATACATAATTTTGTTCGATGGTCCTCAGAGTTGGATTTCCATGTGCCTTGAAAGTTAATTACGACTTATTTCATATTAAAGAAATTTATGCAGAAGTCTGCTTATTTCTGGATATTAGAAATGGCCATGCAGATGCCGTGCCAGTCAATTAGTTCTAACGGAAATGGGAATGAAAGACATTAACTATATCCTTAAATCATCAGATTGGGTCGGTTGACCCTGGTTAGATTCTCCACCTGTACGGAGGGGTTCTGACATACTTACATCGAAATATTACAGCTCGGTAGAAGCTAAAACTATCAGGTTGCATTGGAAACTTAACTATTGAGGCTTGTCTAACAAAGTGACTAGATATTGAATGACTAGTTAACTTCTATCCCCGAAATCACATTCCTTTGCTGTCGGTCGGTACAGTAAAGTTCTATGGGATTTCAAAGGACTGACTGACATAGACATACAATAGAAATTGTAAACTCATCCATCCCTAACTAGATGAAATCCCCCCACTTCCCTTGGATAGCTTAGTTAGTGTTTCTAACACACAGAGAACTATTAGGGAATAAACTCATGCATTCCCGCGAGATGCGCTCTTGTGGAGGGCGTTGAATTCCCTTTTTAAGCCACTTTCTGGACGTCAACGACTAAGAGGAGCGGCAGGGTCAGGAGCTTCTCTTCTTTGGCACAAAAACTTAACATTTTTAAACAATTAATTAATACACTGATCCGATCAGTCTCATACAGTTACATTCTACTATTTTCCATACCTACTATATTTATGAACATTATTACTAATCTTAAATCTGACACCTTGTACATGTCATATTCTCTAACTGGTTAAATACAATATAATTACGTTGTCTCATTGACTAGCTCAACCCTCTAGCTATTTCGGGAAACAAACTTCAACATATTAAGGCATAACTTAAGTCATAAGCTAATAATACCGGCGAGAATCTTCATATAAATCTACTTAACTCATTTCTGGAATCATTGGTGTATCAATTAAAGTTAATTATTAAGATATTTGTCAAACTAAAGTTCATAGGTTCATTAGGGTAAAATCATATACTTGTATTAGATCTAGGGTTCATCTCAAATCTGTCTGGGTTACAACTTACGGTCCACATACGGAAAGTTCTACTACTAGATGATCACAAGGCCATTCGAACAAACTAATATATAAGTAATAAGATATGATAGGAAAAATATCTATATATTTAGGAAACCAGCTTGTTGTAAGAATCAATAAACAATCATACGTACATACATACATACTGACTTACTTACATACTAAACATTTTATACATTTAATTTTACTTTAAATATACAAGATCAATTATAATATAACTAAATAAATAACGTCAATTGTATTTAATAGAAGAGGTTTATCCACCTTTATGCAGACCAAGAATAATAATAAATAAAATGTTAATAAAACCAAATAGTGATGTAAATTAAAAGTTAGCAAAGGCGGGTCTTTACGATTAGATGACGTTCAACCAGGATGTTTATAAGTTTTGAAAAAAATATAAAAAAAAAAAGAGGGGGGGTGGGTTTTTACAATTTGGTGGCGCCGTGAATCCAGGATGATAATAAAATAAAGAAAAATATCAATCCGGTTTTTACAATTTGTTGAAAACCGTGACCAGGATGAAAAGAACCTTAGATTTAGCTTTAAACTATTAAATTTATGTATATAAGTAAAATGTATGTATCTATGTATAAGTCCTTAGGGACAATTTGTTGCTGTGTGAATGAATACGAATAAGATTTGAGATGAACCAATTTCTAAAACATGTAAAGTCGCGGGGTCGTGAGGTCATGGGGTCGCATCGTCGCTTAACATCAGATGAATGGTGTTTAGGAGTAGATATATAAAAGTTTAAAAGTTAAAAAAGCATATGAGATTTCTTACATAATTGGAAAATTAGAAATAAGAGATCAGTAATTCCGATAAGTTGAATACTTCTATAATAATATAAACCATACTATTCTTATTATGCAAGAAACTTAAATCTATGTTAAGTTATACTAAATTCAGTCCGCGTCTTCATGTTGAATTTTGACAGGAAATTGCATGATCTGGGTTGTCCGTATCTGAAAAATGCGTGAATTAAAATATTAGTTACATATAATAAATAAGTACAATGAGATTGGAATATAGTAGAGAAAAAATAATTATGAGGTAGGTAAAGTCAATTAATAAAATGATGATGCCACATTAGTTCAAGAAAGTTGGAACTATTGTAAACAATAAGTTTTAATAGAAGGCGGTACTTAGCTAATTTACAATAGGTTATAAAAAAAAAAAAAAAAGAAATGTCTGAGCATAAAGGAATCAAACTCACAACTTAGAATTCACAAGCAAACTTATTATGAGCTGTGCCATTAGGTCAATTAATGTAATAAGTCAAATTAATAAAGTAATGGTTGTCGTGCATAGAACCCGCAATCTTAAACTCACGGGTAAACTTTTAACAACTGAGCCATTAGGTAAATCAAGCTGACAGCTACATCTAGAGTAAGCATAGTGTAACTTGGAAGTAGTACATCACACACAATTAATAACAACCATAAGGAAATAGGACATACCTAAAATTACCTAAATGTTTATACAGGTACATTATTTCTGTTCTATCCATTAATGATAAACATCACAGTGAGATCATTGTAACTACGGTTTAGTTCAACCGTGTTCAGTTACACTTTTATTTACAATATCCGAAGTACAAAGGAACACAGTAACTACTTACAGCGGTTTTGTTGAAACCATTTATTTATATGATGAATCATATTTCGTTTAGCAGGAAACCATTTATTTATATGATGAATTATATTTCGTTTAGTGGTACACTTAAAGTTGCGTAGTACAGTATAAAGTTATAACTTTGGACTAGAATATCGGCCGTAACATACAGAAAGATAACAGTAACGAACCTTGCTCTTTATACAGTTAGCTGCTCGTTGAGGCTATTTGAGATTTATACGGAATCAGGTTAGAGAATTATCACACTTTTACTGCAGAGTATAGGTAAACAAAACCAACAAAACTGAAAATGGTTTTCTTAAGACATTTATGTGTACCATGTTTATTTAAAGATCAAATAAATGTTACTTGCTAAATTCTTGTAATATGTTTGTAAAATGTAAATTTTCCTTATGGTGATTTGGAAACATAATTGTTGAAGATAATATGAGAAATATATAGGTACTACTATAGATCTTCACCAGTCATGATCAAAGGGTTCAGATATAAATATCGTCAGAATGAATGTAATGCTGATAATTAAGATACCTAGAATTTTGTTCCTGATTGTCACCAGTGTTAGTAGACATAGGCATTGGGTGTATCTGGAAAATTATAACAATAATTAGGAAAACAATGAAATTGGGTATTGTAAATTAACATGTTGAACCTAGGTTAGTTTAAGAATAAGGGTTAGTGCGAAGAGAAGGGTGAAAGAGATGTGTAAATGGAAGTTGGGATTATACCGAAGTCTGGATTCCAGTATTGCACAGTGGATCGGGTCTAGGATGTTGTGTATATTCTGGATGTTGAAATTCCGCCATTTCTATTAAAGGGACTAGGATGCGTTGGAAAAGGGATTGGATGTTTGGAGGAAAAAGGAGAATACGTTGGAAGAGTTGGTTTAGATCAAGAGGATTGGGTAGAGAGGAAGCGTAAGGGATAGAATGAGGTTGCGGAACAGGTTCGTGAAGAATGGCTGGTTCAGTTCGCATCTGAAAGGTTTACAAATACAAGAACATGATGCAATTACGCAAGTTATAGGTAAGATCAAGATTCATCTCTTTTATTAGTGTCCTACACTGTACTGGCGCAATTTCTTCCTGTAATTGTTCACCTTCCGCTTAACATCATCTACGGAGAGAGGGACGGATGAAAATTTTGCACACTTGGAGTATAACTGATCAATGGCCTTTTGACGGATTGAACGATCCAAATAATTCATATCGGAAGAGTCGTATAAACAGGGAAACTGTGTAATTATCTCTTCAAATGAACTTATCATGTCACACTAGTGATTAATACTTCACTCAGTCAAGTTACACAGCCACTGTATTTGAAGATTAGCGGTTAAGAAATTTGAACAAAATATTGAAAACGAATGATTAAGGAGTATTTATTGAATTAAACTATGCAAGTTGCAAACAAAAAAAAAAAAAAAAAAAAAATAGCTAGAAGGAAAACATAAACAAATTCGAGTCGTTGGAGTGCCAGTCAATGATTTATAAAATAATCTACTTTTACAATATAATCACTATTTTCTGAGATAACTAGTGAGTGTACAATCGTACAAAGTAAAATAATATTAGCAGTATAAAGAACCTTCATATCGACGGCAGACATTCTTAATTCTAGGAAAGTTTAACTTATATTGAAGCATTACGATTCAATTAATTTCAGTAACATAAACTTAACACACACACACACACACACACATACACATAATTTAATATATCTTTCCAAAACATAAAATACGTATGTCATAAATTTAAATATAGGTAGAAACGAATAATACAGATACATTAATGTGATAAACTTTTAAGACATTATAATACGTGAATTTTTCAACTTTTGCTAGAAGCGGTTTAAAGGTAAAATTCTGGCAACACTAGCATATCTTTGATATCATAGCTTCCCAAGATTTGGTTTTATCTACACGGAAACAGGAAATAGATGCTTATGTCAGTGACAAATTGAAAGGTTCTAGTGTCAAATTCAAACCTATAATATATGAACAGGTTAAGTTTATTAGTTTGAATTCGAATTATTTCAGAATCTGTAAGATTTTAAAGAAATGTCAGAATAATAAGCATTCAATGCATACACATTATACCAACAGTACCTTTAACGAAAATTAAAAGAGGTATCAATTATCAATGGCTAAGTACAAGCGAACTCGATCGAATAACTTTGGTTAGAAAGACGTAATCTTCTAATATTGAAAAAAAACTAGACCAGGAATTCAAAATAAATGAAGTATTCCTGCAATGATTGAAGCAATTAAAAGAGTAATTGCTTTTATCACTATTCGTAAAACTTTAGATTTCAATTTGGAAAAAAAAAATAGTGATTTGGCGAAAGGAATTCAGTTCGATTTGATGCATTTTAGTTATGACATTATGAACTAGATGGCGCTGTACGTTCCTGAAACACACATTAAAGGTTTCGCTTACGATAGTGGCCTAAAATTAACCAATCATAATAAGATTTTGTGAAACTTGACAAAATGTCATCTGTTGACTATTCGTCATAGTACATCCTAACGTAAACTAGTAATAATATAAATTATTGAGCTTTGCTTACAAAATTGTCTGCTATTATATCAGGAACCACGGGACCGATTTCTAAAATTCTTTCACTGGAGGATATGTACGTGATCACTGAGTGCCATAGGCTATGTATTTAGTACCACGGTCGAAGTCGGAACAAATCGCTAGTCTCGCATATAGAGAATATAACCTTACGTATAATCATACTAATTTAGTCATAAAATATATCGTGACGTTCAGATTATTTTAATTATCTGTAAATTATTGTTGACAGTATATATATGTATATCAAAAGTACCTAAATAGAATAGGTACCTTCTTATGATATTGAGTATTAGAGGATTAGATAGGAATCATAGGCGGGTACTCAAATTCAAGGACGTAAAATTAATTCTTAATTTCTTTAAAACATTCTAACATACAATCTTAGGTATTTTAAATAAATGGCGAGGACAAAACAGAGCTAGTCAATGAAATTGAATATTACTTTCCGAATTGAATTTCATAGAATTTGTACAAGGTGTCACAACAATAGATTTATAATATTACTTTCTTTTCTTTTCAAACGCTTTGAAGTATTATGATATTTTGAAGAATTAGTGACTAATAGTTTCCTATTTTTCAGTTTAGTCTTGGTTAGAACTTTCCAGGAGATAAAAAAAAAAGGGAAGAAATAACTAGTTGTCAGACAAATTATGAATGGAGGTATAAACCATTGGAAAAGTGTTCGAACAAGTAACGGAAGGGGATAAGGCGAACCTGATGTATTAATATATTACCTTGGTTATTAATAATAGTAAGAGCTATGTTATATAAAAAAAAAAAAAACTAATCTTTTTTTTTTGAATAAGTATCCAGCAAGAATATCTTTTCTTCCCTAATCTATTGTTAGCTAAATACGTCTTAAATTTCTCTGATCTTTGTAACAAAACTTGAATTATTTTATATTATTGAATTTATTTTATCATTCTGTAAAATTATTTTATTCTGGATTAAAGTTTATTTTATAAATTGCTGAAATTATTGTTGATTTGAATACATATTAAAAGAAAAAAAAAAGAAGAAAACCCAAGTTTTATTTTCAATGCACTTTAACGACTCGATAAAGATTTATCAAAGAAAATGTAGTTGTTTTATTCAACCAAAATTGGTAATTTCCTAAGGAGGTAAATGGTAATGGGTTTGTTGGTATCAGGTAAAGGTTGAGAATGGTAAAGTTTGGAAAGGTATTATTCATAATAAAGATAATTATGAAACGGTAAAGTAGTTTCATTTCTTAGTTAGAACCTGGTAAAACAAAGTAAGTATACAACTATTTTTATTGGGGACTTGTAGCAGCGGAGGTTATGTATTTATTTATATATACGTACTTATTATAATATAATCTTGGACAAATAATAAGAGTGCCAAATTATCTTTTGTCTCATATCTGTGAGTGTTTCCGATTCAAGTCACGGGTGTTTCAATGAATGGAGGGGTATGCAAGGAAGGAATGAAAAAAAAAATCAAGGGACTTGTGGCGTTAACACTGCTTCGGTATCAGACAGATCTGTCAGAATTTAAGGGTCGGCAAAACACTGATACAAAATAAATTCCCGAAGAAATCAGGTGCTAGGTTAGAATCACAGCGAGATTTCGACTTTTGAATCGACTTTGGGAAGTTATTTTCTCTACACGCAGCCAACTTTAGAATTTACACTCTACATTCTCCAAATCTAAGCAAGCTTATTGGAGCATTTGATTTTTTGTGGTGGTTTTGAAACATACGGTAATATGACTTTTTCTGCTATAGATGCATCTTTTGCTTGGGAGGAATTTGAAGTTAATCTGTATTTTAAACATAACAATTAGTTTAAGAGCAGGCGAGCGTCAAATGGGTAATAGGCCTATGTAAACTCACAACTTACACTGACAGGTAATTGGTGTCTCTGTAGAAGGGGTAATATTGCTTTATGATGATAAATCAACGAACTTAAAGTCCGGTGTTCCAGGATGTTTGTTTCTAGTTGGTATAAAACCACTCTTCCATATTGTACTAGGGAAACATTTCACTAAAACACATTCCTTTATTGTTGAACATTGGATTTTGACAGATTATAGCACAATATAATAGAAATATTTGAATCTTTATTTTTATATTTTAGGAAAAAAAAATTACTCCGCTTAAGAAACTTTCATCTACATAATTTTTTTGGGGTCGGTGTAACGGGACGTAGCCCGTCAAAAATCTTCAAATATTTCAACTATATTAAATATTAAATATTATTACTAAATAACTCACCAACGCACACAGAGCCATTTGATTAAGCAAGGCTTTTACTATGGCAGCCAGATGACTGATAATAGCGCTTGTATGGTTGTGAATACATACTTGTCATACATACATAACGCACCTTGTACATAATACAACTTATTTTACATAACTGTACATTTTATGTTTCACATTCACGTGATTGGATTGTTAAAACGGATACTGATGAATAAAGGGAACAAAGAGATGTTTGTTTGCACTGATTTAAAATAATAACATGAGACGGATTTGCTGTGTGTTGTTTACGCTTGGAATATCAAGGATTGACCGACATTTGGCGATGACGTCTTAACACGTTTGCTGCGGGGCCATTTTTCGTAGACTTTCAACTAGTGCGTATGAGGTCTTTTCGAGACTAAATTGACCTACCTTGCAGTGCGTGTTGTGCCTCACAAATTATTTCTAAGAATACCTTAAATATTATATTCATTTGTAATAGGAATTGCTTGGAAATTTACCAATATTAATTTAAAGACTTGTTAAAGTTGAATCCAGCTTCGCCCACAGTTGTAACATTTAGTTATTGAGTAAATAAAAATTATATATGACATCTGTTCTGACTCACATCGCATTGAAATAAAGTTCTATTAGTGCATCGAATAGTGTTGTGAATAGAGAGAGTCGCAGTTGCGATATTAAAATAATGTATGTAATAAGATTGATTAATATGTTTTCATTAAAACCGGTCAAGTAGAAAGATTTTTTACGAATTGGACACGAAATACACCAACAATATTTGTTTTGTGTTTTTTTTGCTACTCAGCTACTTTTTACACAAGTCTTAATTTATCGTATCGTACGCGGCTCTTTCGTTGACCATTTCATCAAATTCGTTGAAATTGTGAGGAAGAACAATACGACCCTTTAATTAGTCTCAAAATTGTCTTGTTGCTATGATCTTACTCGAGATGATAGCTTTCTTTGTCTCTATAAATAAGTGTATTATACGAGTGTCCTTGAAGAGTATACAATTTATATAGGTTGACTCCATATTATGTATGTAATTTATTTTTATGTATTGGCGCAATTTAAGTCGTCCGCGTCACGTCACGATTTCATAGATTAATCAATGATTATAATTTTTCTAGCACGAAACACTTGTTAAAATCGAGGGTTCAACATATATTTGGCCAATTTTATATAACTTATCCCCAGTATCAATTAATAAGTCGCAGAAACGCCAAATTAATAAATATAATAAATAATCTGTCCCTGGAAGTTGCTGAGCACATGTACTAATTTCTATACAATATTGACTTGTTAGACCAATAGTCGTTAACATGTAGCAATGCGAGTGCATCAACTTGCAGCATGCTTTTGTATCGATACTTTTTATCACGTCACTAAGCTAGGATGCGCGGGTGCTTCGCCGGCCGCACCTTACTCCGTGCGGCTGTGAGGCCTACAATTTTGAGGCAGAATATATCTCACTTCGCACTGTACGAAACTAATTAATACTTAGTGCGTTTGAGGCCTTTTAAACCCCATTTAGTTCTAACTTCACTATTAGGCTAGGCTTTACAAAAGAAGTAATTTCATATATTTGTCTCTGTTATACTCATAGAAATGTTAATATAGTCGCCCCCCTTCGCACATAATGAAAGAACACGATTTTGACTACCGCACCTGCGAGAAGCTACGCATGTGGCGTTTTCGACCTCATAATGCAGCAAACGTGTTAATTTGTGACTACAAACTTAAAACTGTATGTGGTTAAAATTGAGAACTAAAATATACCTTCCGGATTAATAATTATTCATATTAACCTAGATAGTGGCGCCGTCATCGGGATTCAACTGTATGTTGGTAGTTCGGGAAGCTCTCGTATTTCCGTGTGTCAGGATTAACCGCCGGTTTTGGTTGGACGCGGGGTCGCTCAGCGGCGTAGAACAGGACCAATTATTCATTATCCCTCGTCGAGTACGGACGTAAGGATTGTCGCGTTTTGTGTTAGTTAGTTACGTTGTATCCATATAAATTCTAGTAAATTGAATTTCTCTAGGACTAATTTATTCGTACTTTAGCAGTGGGGAAAATTGCTATTTTCGTCAATGCAAAGGAATAAATTGGCGTCTCATTTTGGGTATGAAAGACGTTCTTGCGACGCACAAGACGGTTTTGAAAGTAATCGGTTGTGTTCGTAGGAAGGTTTTGCATATCCAACTTATTTGAGCATTAAATTTAAATTGGGAGGTTTTACATTGTGGGGAAATGGACAACGTAACTAAATATACCGTACATGGTTACGGTTTTGAAGCACGCGTCTCGTGTTTCCTCTCCTAGAGTCAACACAACTTGGGTTTTGTGACGTCCCAAGGTCGATTTTGCCTCTTAAATGGGGATCGATTAAGTCACTGGTTCGTTTGGTATTTTCTTCGAAGCCTCAGACGGCCTTGAATATACAACACGCAGGTCGTGATGTTCCTGGCTGGTCGGTAGTGCTCCGCTGAGAGACTGGTTGAAGATACCAACTCGAACTGTCTCAGGATAGGTTTGGAAACGTTTCATTCGCCTCCAAAAAAAGGATTGACTTTGTGTTAAAGGTTAATCCTGGTTTCCCCGTCACTAGAATGAAACCTTCCCGTAGGGCTGAAAGGGATCATAGGTTTGTCAGTCTGATCAGCTGGTAGGTAAATTTAGTATTCAATGTTAGAAAAGGGTACTGCACTTTATTCCGACTGTCCGGATAAAATATACCCTTTTTAGCTGTTGGGTAAATTTAAATGAGATCCGCGAATCTCTTGCAAATTTTGGTATAGTTTAGCTGTTTAGGCCATGAGTAGGATAGGTTGAGGTACGTTGCGTTGGCCTTAATATGTCTTAAGGATGCGACATATCAGATCAACGGAACATAGGGAGTTAATTATTCTTGGTTTCAGGTGAACGAACGAGAAGTTACAGCAAAACAAACTGATTGTTCGATAGTCTTTATCAATTGAGTCTGATAACAATTTCATTTAACAATATATCTATAAACTTATAAAACTAAAGTCCTAAATCTGTGTAAGAAACTGGACTAGTTTGATAATCCGCTCGGAAGCTGTGATCGTCAAATTTCTCTGCTTAAGTTGAGAGAATTTGGACGTATATATAGAATGAGTTCAGATACTTAACAGAGTTCCTTGAATATTATTTTCTAAAAAGATTACAAAATAATCTTGGAAATCTAAAGACTATCTAATGATCAGAATTACTGGGTCTTATAATAGACCTAGTTTTATTTTACCTATATCACAACTATGGTTTTACACCTTGTTTACAGATTAACAAATAAATTATAAATACAATCAAACAGTTTTGATACACAATTTTGTTCGATGGTCCTCAGAGTTGGATTTCCATGTGCCTTGAAAGTTAATTACGACTTATTTTATATTAAAGAAATTTATGCAGAAGTCTGCTTATTTCTGGATATTAGAAATGGCCATGCAGATGCCGTGCCAGTCAATTAGTTCTAACGGAAATGGGAATGAAAGACATTAACTATATCCTTAAATCATCAGATTGGGTCGGTTGTACCCTGGTTAGATTCTCCACCTGTACGGAGGGGTTCTGACATACTTACATCGAAATATTACAGCTCGGTAGAAGCTAAAACTATCAGGTTGCATTGGAAACTTAACTATTGAGGCTTGTCTAACAAAGTGAC
This sequence comes from Ectropis crepuscularia, assembly GCA_963693475.1. NCBI lineage: Eukaryota > Metazoa > Arthropoda > Insecta > Lepidoptera > Geometridae > Ectropis > Ectropis crepuscularia. Next base: position 15,873,575 of record OY856341.1, read on the forward strand.
TAGATATTGAATGACTAGTTAACTTCTATCCCCGAAATCACATTCCTTTGCTGTCGGTCGGTACAGTAAAGTTCTATGGGATTTCAAAGGACTGACTGACATAGACATACAATAGAAATTGTAAACTCATCCATCCCTAACTAGATGAAATCCCCCCACTTCCCTTGGATAGCTTAGTTAGTGTTTCTAACACACAGAGAACTATTAGGGAATAAACTCATGCATTCCCGCGAGATGCGCTCTTGTGGAGGGCGTTGAATTCCCTTTTTAAGCCACTTTCTGGACGTCAACGACTAAGAGGAGCGGCAGGGTCAGGAGCTTCTCTTCTTTGCCACAAAAACTTAACATTTTTAAACAATTAATTAATACACTGATCCGATCAGTCTCATACAGTTACATTCTACTATTTTCCATACCTACTATATTTATGAACATTATTACTAATCTTAAATCTGACACCTTGTACATGTCATATTCTCTAACTGGTTAAATACAATATAATTACGTTGTCTCATTGACTAGCTCAACCCTCTAGCTATTTCGGGAAACAAACTTCAACATATTAAGGCATAACTTAAGTCATAAGCTAATAATACCGGCGAGAATCTTCATATAAATCTACTTAACTCATTTCTGGAATCATTGGTGTATCAATTAAAGTTAATTATTAAGATATTTGTCAAACTAAAGTTCATAGGTTCATTAGGGTAAAATCATATACTTGTATTAGATCTAGGGTTCATCTCAAATCTGTCTGGGTTACAACTTACGGTCCACATACGGAAAGTTCTACTACTAGATGATCACAAGGCCATTCGAACAAACTAATATATAAGTAATAAGATATGATAGGAAAAATATCTATATATTTAGGAAACCAGCTTGTTGTAAGAATCAATAAACAATCATACGTACATACATACATACTGACTTACTTACATACTAAACATTTTATACATTTAATTTTACTTTAAATATACAAGATCAATTATAATATAACTAAATAAATAACGTCAATTGTATTTAATAGAAGAGGTTTATCCACCTTTATGCAGACCAAGAATAATAATAAATAAAATGTTAATAAAACCAAATAGTGATGTAAATTAAAAGTTAGCAAAGGCGGGTCTTTACGATTAGATGACGTTCAACCAGGATGTTTATAAGTTTTGAAAAAAATATAAAAAAAAAAAGAGGGGGGGTGGGTTTTTACAATTTGGTGGCGCCGTGAATCCAGGATGATAATAAAATAAAGAAAAATATCAATCCGGTTTTTACAATACCCGGTTTACATTATTTCCAGTCCAGCAGTCGAATCCAGCGCTGGATTGCTTACTGGAAAAATGGAAACCGACACTGGAATGCATTGGCACTGGATTGATGCTTTCCAGTACCGGTTTCCATTTTTCCAGTAAGCAATCTAGCGCTGGATTCGATCGCTGGACTGGAATAATGTAAACTTGGTATAACAAAAAGTGCTCAAGGCAGGTAAAAAAAATTCACTTCAAAAAAATAATTGAAAGCGATTCATTGATAGAGGTTTTCGGTTCAAAAAACAATTTAAATCGATTCACTGAGAGAAGTGTTCGCATCAAAAAAACAATCGAAATTGATTCACACGTTGTCACAAAAAATTACTTACCTACCTGTTAAAATCTCTGTTTATTTATATACTAACAAAAAACAATGTACCCCACACCTTTGCACAGTTATTCTACCGCCAAGCAGTAATGTGCACACATTACTGTGTTCCGGTTTGAAGGGCAATGTTTCCAGAGAAATTACAGGGCTTAGAGATGTAACATCTTAAATATCTGGGTGACGAGCGCAGTGCAGTGCTAGGTAATGATTTGGACTCTTCATGTTCCAATAGCTGCGAGTCACTCTACTGTCATGTGGCAGGCACGTTGCTTACCATCAGGCACAAGTCCTGCTCGTCTCGACACTCTTTAATAAAAATAAAAAAATCGTGATCAAATTATAAAATGACATAATTTACCATACCCACGTGTTCTATTTTTAAATCCATGACTATGATTTGAAGTTCTGATTTAAAAATAGAACATTGGTGCATGTTCTATTTTAAAATCACTCTGTATTTTTAATTGGCGCTATTTTCCGACAATACGGTGCGCTTCGGGCGTCGCGCGTCGGCGTCGGCCGTCGGCAGTTCGATGTTGATCGGCGCATCGGAAGGCTGTCGCGGCGTCCCGCGGTAATCTACTCCGTGACTTGCAAGTGGAATGCGTGCTTTTATTACTCGGGGTCCTGGGGTGAGGGATGGGGCAGGCGGAATGGAGATTCAGTCGTTAGCTGTGCCGCATTCACCATCAGTTACCCGCAAGCATAACTGTAGGTCAACGATTTTGGAAAACCGTATTAAAGTTACTTCCGAATACAGCTTTGAAATTGTATGTTACATGTTATTGCCTTCATTTACTATAAGACATAGGTACTCCATAAATTACGTTACTATGAAATATATAAGGTTTTGTAGTTAATCTCAGTATTTGAGAAAGATGTACTTACCTATCATTAACTTACCTCTTTAAACTACACTTAAAGCCTCTTTTAGCCGCTTAAACATTGGTAAATAAACACCAGGTAATTACAAAAGTAATTTCAAATATTAATTAACACGTGAAAAATTTACCAGATATTTGATTTGATTGATTAGATATTTAAATATCACGCCAGATAAAGTATTAACAATACGAGTACCTACTTTAAACGGAAAGTATTGTTAAATTCTTGTCATTTTTAGTTTCATCTTCGAAAAGAAAATCATACATCTAACATTTTTAAAAGGAAACCAAAAGTCCTAAAAACCTGCTAAGATAAGTTTTTGTACCTCAATGTAATTATTAAAGTTACCTACATCGTACATCTCTAATTAATTATCTCTTTGTCTTTCGGCGTCTAGCTTATGACTAGGAAAATTACCCTGTGGTTTACAAAGGCCGAATTAAAATGTAGTCTAACCACAGCACCGTAATACAAAATCGGATTTAACTCAATTTTGTCTCTTTGAGTTTCTTTGACGTCATAAACGCATTTTCTGTACTTTTTGGTGCGAAAAAATGATATCAAAGATGTTCTACTATAGTGATAATTTGCTATGAGTATTGTTTTAATCCCAACGAATATGTACTACAGTCGACTACTGACTAAGTATAAATAATTTCAGTAAAACACATTTTATAATGTAATGAGTAATTAGATATTATTGTAGTACTTATAAAAAGTACAGGATAAAATGATTTGAATTGATCAATTTGATTCATGAAACAATACTCAAAAATATGACAGATTTTGGCTCGCAGAAGCTTTGAGTGTTGAGTGAATTGATTGAATGTTTACAATACGGCGCTTAAATGCTATTTTGTTTTTTAGGATTTAAATCCTAAAGTTAGATAAATACAAATCAAATACTTTAATTTACCTTTGTCAGTTGATTTAATATCCAACAAGATTAAGTACGTAAAGTTTGTTGAGTCGAATATTATATGCAAAATCACGACGGAAGTCACCGTCCAGTAGACGCAGACCCGAATAATTAATATACTCGCCCAAACGAGGCTTGTGAAGTTTTATGTTTTCGTTATAACGCAGCTAGGAAACAGATTACCGAAATTTCCGTAAAAACATTATAGTGGAATATTTAAAGCTATTTTAGACTGGTGTTTTTTGTGCTCGTACAATCGCACTACATTTTTTCGCACCTTTAAATTAGAATATAGAATCAGCGTTTTCTAATTCTGAAGGTGCTTGACACAAATATAAATTTATTATATATCGAAATTTTTTCTGATTTTCCTGCTATTAAAATTCCTGCTGTTATAACAATAAATAGGTTATTGAAACGAGCTTATCTATAAATGCTGTCAACGCTTACGTATCGACAAGTTTCTTGATTAATGTACATACCAGATACGTTTGTGATGAAAACTGTTTCGTTATGCGTTCATATGCGGTCACTTAAGCCGGCTTACACGCTACGAAAAAACGCTAGTCTGAAATCGCTCTAATTTGGACGCGCAATCCAAAGCCGTTTTAAAAACATGGCGCGTCCATAATGATGGCTTGATGAGAACAGCGTCAGTTGCACTCCGCTCCCTGCCTCATCTCTCACGCCACGTATTTACGTGATGAGAATCCTCTCCGAAATAAAGTTTTTAATCACGTTCTCAAACTTCCACAAATGCTTTTTCAACTTCATATCTGATTTTAATTGATATTTGCGTGATCTTGTTTGTTGGATTTAGATCGGAACTTCAGTAATAACGTCTTGTAATGACACTTATGAGAAAATATGTACGATATTTTAAAACTACAAAGTTTTGATAGCTTTTATGCGTTGTTGACTTGTGAATTCGATGCGAGATAAATTGTGGAGCGTTTGAAGTTGGGACTGTTACGATGTAGTGAGTGAAAATTAGAGGGTGAACAGCAAAGTTGTTGTTGTCCACTGGCAAACACTAGTGGCGATTCGAAACTCCGATTGTTGAGACTGTTCTAACAAGGGAACTGTGGCTGTCGTGCGAGGGACAGCGCACTCTCCTGCTCGGAAATAAACGGTCGATATAAACCCTATATAAATAGCTCTAAAGATCTTTGTTATAAGGCCAAAATTCGCATTCGAATGTTCTCTCAAGCGTATTTTAAACTATTAAACCTTGCAATTATAATGAAGTAAGTACCTACATTTAAAAAGTATTGCTGCTTCTCTCTACTGTGATTGCCGCAAATACAACAACAATGTTTTCCGTTTATTGTGTGAATTAATTTGAAATTGAGATGAAACTGTTGTTTTATCTGTTGTAAATTCATTCTTATTGTAGAATTATTTGTGATTTAAAAATAATTTTATAACGAAGCGTTGAGTAAGTAAATGGTAGTGAAGTAATTATTATTTCTGAAGTAAATCCGAACCTCACAGGTGTTCCAACGTGATTGAGCAACAAACATCAAAACATACAACCTTTCAAATCCGACTAATATTATAAATGCGTAATATTATTTGTGTGTATGGTTCTTTCCTACTCTATCAACCAAACACTACAGAGAGTATCTAGATGAAATTTGGTACATAGGTAAATAATAATCTGGAATAATACAGATAATACTTTTTATCCCGGGAAAATAACGTAATCGGGAACTAAGCGGGTGAAATTACGGGATACTAGGTGTTTATAATATTAGTAGGATTACTTTTGGATATTTTCACTAACTAGTTAGTGAACTACCCCTAACTATCCAAAAGTAATCCTACTATATATTAGATATTTTCAACTAGTTAGTGAAAGTGAACATAACTAGTTAGTGAAAATATACATTAGTAAACCTAGTAGTGAATATCTTGTGAACTATTTGAGTCCTAGTTCATTAACGTGGCTTCGTTTACAGAAATTCACAAAAATTACAAGTCGAGTCACGTCAACATCCAGTTGTACGAAACGCGCATCAAAAAAGCTTTTATTGACGAAACATATATAATTTTAGTTTCCCTTGCAAAATTTCATACATAACAGCGGCACGAGTTGGCGAGTTTTTCGAAAGTTTTCTGTACTTATTTTGAGGACGGTCTGGGGGAGCGACGAACTCCTAACTCGTGTTATTGAATTTAATGTACCCTCGACGTACCTAGCTCTATTCACTGCAGATACAATCACTTGGACCTGTGAGATATAACTTTCGGTGGCCATGCTTCTTTCTTTACAATTTCTGGTTAATGGAATGATATATTTCTCAATGATTGGGACTGTAAATATGGTTACTGCGCCTGGTTAATCGCAAAAAAGATGTGAATGGTCTATGGCCCCCAGTAGGAACGAAGTTCTTATACGGTTGTTACTATAGTAACAAATACACGAAAATAGTCTTATTACACTTTTTTCAATCTAGCTCTTATCTCCGCTCAGAGCGTGTAGCAATAAGTAACTGCGTTCCAATATACATAATAATATTATTGTGTGAAGACCACACATGTAACTAACTGTTGAAGACGAAAATTTATTGACCTATTACGCTATGCAAATAGTCGCCATATCTGATAGAAATATCTACTAAAACTATTCGGTGTAGTAAATATTTGAATACACGCATATTGAATTAAATGATACTAGAATAGCATCATCATCAACATCATAAACAGCCCACTAAATGTTCCCGCTGTTGGGACTTGGGGCTTTCTTTGGCAAGGAGTGAGTCATGTCCATAATCTAACATGCTAGCCCAGTGCGGGTTGGTGGATGACACATGACCTCGAAAGAGTCAAGGTACATGTCTTCACGATGTTTTCCTTCACCGTTTTAAGTTAGTGGCAATACGCAAATGACTTTGAAAAGACAGTGGTGCGCGTGGGTTTTGAACCTGGGGTTTTCGGATCGGCAGTCGCTGTTTTCCCGACTAGACCACCCGTAACTTGCTCGACAAGCCGTAACTTACTAACCCAGCCTAGCCGTAATTAAATATATGTATTACTATTAATGTTAACTACTTAGTTATTATTAGAAATTACTTAATACTTCAATAATAGCAGTCAAATATATTAGTTCGGAGGTTTCTTCTGCAACTTCTGTTGTTTGAAATGCAACGAGCTGTCAACGTGTTCATTTAACTAAGAGTGATTCCAAAGTAGATAAACATGATACGATGCGGCGGGAAGTCGGCAAACTATTGAAGTGGACACGCTTGCAACAGGGGGAGTTCAAATAGTATGAGGCGTTAGATAATTCTGGTAATAGCTTTGTCTATTTGTTGATTTATTTATATACGACAGAGTGATGAAACGGCTAAGGCCTGATGGTTAGCAACATGCAAGCCCATAAAAGCGCGGCGGTACGTACTTAGGCCCAATTTTCACGGAGCGGTTGCCAACCGCGCCCGCGCGCGGTCGCGGCATATTTGTATGTAAAATTTAAACGACGACGAGGTTTACGGCCGCGGCGGCTACGACAGCCGCGCGGCGCCCGCGTGGCTGCACGCGGTTCTTGCGCAGTAGCTTTCCGCAGTAGAAACCGCGAAAACCTGCGGTCTCGTGAGTATTGAAACAAAACCGTAGCGCGGTGCGGTGGTGCGGGCGCGGTTTGAAACCGCGCCGTGAAAATTACTATCTCGAATAGGAATGCTTCATATCACAGTCAGTGGACGTCAGTAATAAACTTAAAATCAGTCAGCCGACACTTGCATGCCACTCAACTGAATCCGGAATATGTATCTTTTTTATCGCAATCCCCAGAATAAAAAGTCAAATAATAATAAAAACTAATGTAATCATTTTACATCATCATCATCATCAGACGCAAGACGGCCACTGTTGAACATAGGCCTCCCCCCCTAGATTTCCACAACAAATTTTACACCCCGGCTTCAAATTGGCAGGTGTTAGATCCTTTCCACTAGGGCCATAGGGAAAATCTTTTGCGATGTCTGGTTATTTTCTGATCTTCCCTGCTGGCAGAACTTAGTAGACGTTGTAATGTCTGACGGATTAAGTTAGTAGGGCCCTGCACCGTCTGGGCTAGCCCAAAGTTCGTTCCCAAAGCCCAAATCATAATAAGAAACTTAGCGTCGAGCCCATGTATGAGTTGTATTAATTCTAAAAGAGTTTTTACCCCGAGGAGATAACAGCGGAATCAAACTTATTTAAAGTCTGGTTTTAAGTATATTTAACCATTTTATAACACACTAAATGACGTAAAATTGAAATAACTAGCGGTATTAATGCCACCGTAACAACTAATATGAGACCATACATTTAGCTGTTAATTTCTAAGATTAAAAACGTCAAGTGTGTTTAGCCTACTTGATTGGGATTTCCTCTTTTTTAAAGTAGACTCCTGAGATTAACCTGTTGGTTGGTGTGTGTTGAACTCACCACTCCGAACATCGTCAAATCATTGTTAAGAATCGAATCAAGTGAGTTGATAAATCCAACAACTCGATAATCTGAGGTTCGTTCCTGCGGTTGCTCGCGTGGTCACATTAGCATTTGTCTCCAGCCGCATGTTTGGTAGAAACACGTTTTAATCACAGAGAACAGGTGGAAAGAGCCGACGAACAGTTTAATATTGGAATTTCTTAGCAAATCCAGCGTCTTCCTTCGGAATAGTACGAAAATATTTGTTTCTTTTTGCATTTCTTCAAAGATTTGCTTACTTTTTCTGTCTGGAATTTAATAAGACATTAATCACGATTCTAAATGTTGAGGAAATAATACTTTTGGATGAAAAATTGCTTCTTATTTATATTGGATTATGTAAAAGTCGTGTACCTACTAAGGACTGTACCTACTCTTTATTATGAACGGCCTTCCCTGTGAATGTCTTTTGTCCCAGTAAGTATGCTGTTAATGTTCAACAATATAATACACAATGCGACACGTATGTTCAACCGCCAACCCGCTTTGGGCTAGCGTGGTGGATAATGGCCTTTACTCTCTCCTTGTTAGAGAGGCTCCGAATAAAATAGACCGAAGACCTAAACGTACTTAATGTACAAAAAAGTTAATCGTGGCGAAAAAGCGAAAAAGCAATGAGGTCACTGTTGTTTTGGGCACTATTCTCAGTGATACTAGTATCTTAAACTAAGTTTATGTATGTATGTATATGTCATCGTCTAACATCGTTAAAATGTAATGTAATGGTTTCTAAAATTTTATGGTGACATAAAAATATACATATTTACTGCTATATATATTTATCACCATTAAGATTATTATGTTAATCTTATATAAATTAACTTTATTTATCGTTCTTATTTTGATTTTAATAAGCATGAAAAATGAGGTTGGTTTGTAAACAAATGTCTATTTGGTATTCAGCAATGTGTGAAACGTAACAGAAGTGCTTTCATGTCACTATTTCAGTATTAGTTTGAGTTTGTATAGGCACTTAGAGCAGTACTCCCTACTAAGGCCACTGAAATGGCTGTGAATGCTTGCACGTTTTCAATTTTCCCGACAATATTTCACTCTACGGGCTCTCAGCCTTATTTCGAAAGGAGACCTCGGTTTCGAACACACAAAATAAAATCAATTTTGCGGGTTTGCATCCTTCAAGAACAGTTTATATGACAGTCTGCGAAAAAGACGGAAATCTTTAAAATTTCCGTCAGCAGTGTTTGTTTCGTATCAATATCCGGATTAGGTCGAATCAAATTTGGTTTGTAGGATCAGGATTTATGCAGCGGTTCCAATTTCCTGCGACGACAGCGGAACATCCGTCGCGCCCCCTGCCCCGCGCACACCCCCTCCCGGAGCTGCTTCAGAGCTGCCTCTTCGCCGAGCGTAAAATGGAGCGAGGGCATTTGCATACAAGCTCTCGAGCCGAGCGGACCGGCAAATTGTCGTTGCACCGATGACTCGATCAATATGCCATATCTGTCTTCCAGTGGTGCCGCACTGCGTTGCTGGTCATCTAACTTTGACAGTTCACTGATTACCAACGCGTTGGAGAGTCTACTAGATTTATTTGATGAAATCGCCTATATTTTGTCACTAAGTTTCGCGTTTAAGTTATGATTATTAGTAGAAATAATAATTTGGAATAATCAAATATGTAACTAACTATAGAAATGTATACCTATATCTGTAACGTTGCTTACAACTTTTTACTAACTTGAAAAAATCATCGGAGTTTGAGTTCTACAAATATGTACCTATGCTACGGAATTCCTCCTAAGTCTATGCCATGTTTAGATCTGTCAGGGGCAAAGGTGGCCGTGGGCATAAAATAACCGTAGCCAAAGACGTCTTTGCGTAGCAAAAAAAAAACATCTATGACCGCAGCTTACCAGTTATAAAATCATTTCTCAAATTTTAAAGGCTATTTGAAGTTCCGATTACTGCAACAAACGCGAGACCTCGCGAGACTGATTCATACAACTTAATAGTTTTAGTGCCTTAATGTCAGTAGTACCATTTAGTTTATGGCAATAACTCTTACAATTTGATTTTTGAAAGTTGATCGTCAATCAATTAGAAAAAGCTTTTCTTTGAAATTTCTGTAACATGAAGATCGTATCTCAGTTTGTAAAGAGCTTCAACAACATTCGTAGTTTCACGGCTTGCGAAACCAAAAAAAGTCACCAGCTATTTCGCAGAAATGTATCAACAATACCTCGCTGAGACAACTCACGTATTTGTGTGGTTCGTTACATATATCGTTCGGAACCGGAATACCTATCTTAAATGTCACTTCGCTACCTTTTTCGTCGACCTACATTGGAACATTTCTGCCCCTTTTTATCACGCCGCTGTGTTTCGTGCTGTGATTGACAAGCTCAGTCATATTACCATATTAGCTTACCGTCCTACGATTATATAGTCGTAGTCCATAGCCCTACGATTTTGGAAGGAAATTTTGTTTTTGATAAATTTGTCTTGTTTACTGCTAATAATAACTACAGGATTTTTATCGTTTACAGTGGAGTAAATTCCCGATATATCGGTGCATTTTTATGCGTCTTATTCACGATTAAACTGAAGATCTGATGATGTAGATGTTCAGTGGGTTCAGTTGCATCTTGAACATGGTACATTAAACTGCATCGAAATATCGGCATAAAAATTATACATGTCCCATTTTTCATAGCATCAAAGTAGTGAACAACAGTGATAGCTTAATTTTATTTGGGTTATCTCGTAATTCAGTCGAATATAATATATGAATAAATAAATAAACACTTTTGTGAAAAAAACGTCTAAGCTGTGAAACGCGTTCGCTGAATACCTACGGTTTCCCCAATGGTTCCAAAATTGGTATTTTCTTCTGCTAGGTTGCGTGCTGAAGTTGTTATTTATTATTCGACGCATATCTTGCTGATTCGGTCACTAATCGCAAAAAAGGCAGTCACAGGGATTAGGGACTATCGATAGAAGTTAAAACTTATAACTTAGAATTTTAGTTCTAAACAGCACAAATGTAGCATAATACATTACCTATATAAAATAGCCTTAGCGGTCAAAAAGGCAACAACAAGACATGTATTGATTTACAAACTGTAACCAAAATACACGCAGCTGTTGTTAAAACGAATTCCAAACTATCTCGAAAGCGATAATCCCGCATATTTGAGACGATAGACAACTTTTTTCACAAAATAACCCCTGCATCCCTGCAGGGGCGTATTTCGGGAAAAAAGTTTACTTGTCGTTTGGGAGAGTACGCGTCGAGAGGTCGATTTCGGTTCGTTTAAGTTTGACATCAATAACCAGACTGTTTGCACAACGAACCAAGCCCCTCGTGTATTTTGCTCGATGCCGGAATTTGCAATGAAAATTTACTGTGCCCCTGTATTGCAATTGAAAACTGACATTTCGTGCCGACATTCTCGACTGGTCTGAAATAAGCTGCATAAAATCCATGGTTGTAGTTTTAGGAACCTGTTTTATGGATGTTAGTTCTAAAAGTAGATAATTAAAATACATTACATTTAAGAAGATACATTTTAAATTTATTTGGTCGCCTCTCTGGTGACCTAAATTCTGGTGTTTGTTTGGCCCACGTTGGGCGCCAATTAAATAAGCATTGCCGTTCAGCGTGGTAATGCCTCCAGCATGCAAAGTTCGCTTCCAACTGGGTGTTTTTGATCATTTTGATTATCTTTAGATCTTTATTGGTCCATGGTTAATTCAGATATGCTTAGTGTAAGTTGTAATTATACCTTGGTTTTGTTGATAATAATGGCTTTGCTCGTATAAAAAAGAGGATGCATACACACATAAAATACTAACATACATAAGATAGATAGACATTTAAAAATGTACAGTTAACATCTAGTGAGACCAATTAAGTGTTAGCTCATCAATGATTAAAAATATTGGATGTCATAGAAATTGCCGATAGAAGTGAAAACGTGAAGAGAGAAAAAAAAGTGAAGTGAGTCATAAGACTCAGAATTTGATAGCTTACTATGAAACCACGCGGGTGAAGTCGGAAGGCGAGGCCATGAGCATGGGCATGATCCGATGTTTATCCGAAGATTTCTTATCATTCCCGAGCGTGACGCTAGAATACAATTCACAGCCCACGAAATTTCTGTCTGAGTCGCGCCAAAAGAAGTTTTAATTTTAAAAAGATTGAGAGTTTGTGCAGTCTATAAAATATTAGAACATGCCAACATTAAAGAAAGATATTATGGCAGAATGGCTGGTATCAGCGAACACTACGCGTTTACACGCTGAGAGGACAAAAACGGAAATGTTTGTTGTCATAAATGCTGCGAGGTAAAATTGCTGGCTAAATATTTTAAATCGTAAAATCCGTTATTCGCGGCGGAGTGACGTTGTGTTTGGGCTGCGGTCCTAAACAAATACAGGGATTTAATGAGGCAGCTGAAAGCGGGACCAGCGCCGCGCCGGCCGGCCCTTCTACCGCATAACCGAATCGGCTATGGCTTTGCTATTGCTGTCTCTATCATTTCAAGTGAAAAGAAAAGAGAGAGCGATATCAATGCTAAGACAGTTTTAGTTAGGCGGTAGATCCTCGGATACCCACAAAGCCACTACCCGAGAGCCGACCGACTACCCCACAGGCGTCACCTGAGAGACCACTGCGATTAATTTGTACATTGCAAAGCATTAGTAAATATTATCTAGCATTTAAATAATTTTTTTTATTCCATACTATTTTATTTTCAATTTGATCCTAATTATTTTGTAGATATAAAACCTTTAGTATCTGGGGATAGGACTTTTTGCCTACCACTATATTCACTGCCTAAAAGGAAGTACCACATCTTTGCCAGTTATTCTACGGTCTAGCAGTAATATGTTAGGGCTCCTACACAAAACTGCGATGCGATGCGATGCGACGCCGCATCATAGGAATTTGCTATGTCGAATTGCTTTATAACCAGGTGTATAGATTTATTAAAACTAAATTACAATAACAACTACACTATACTACATACCTAACTACTTGTACTAATTATTTATTAAATATGCACATATATTAAATTAGGTAACCTGGTTAGCTAGAAGATATTGCTCTCGGCCCTAAGACCACCATTTGTGGCGATAGTTCAACCGTTTTTGTATTTGTTTGTGTCAAAGCAAGGAGCTTTCTATCTATCTATATCAGGCACCTTTATCATGCGAGTAGCGGAACGAACTATTTTCTGATCTGTGGCGATGGTCTTGTATAAAATACCTACAGTGAAAATAAATGGAACTCATTGATTGAAATACGGATAGTTTCCTTGCTCAGAAACTGATAAACAGTTAAATATGATACAATTATGAATCGTAAATAATTGAGAGGTGCTAGAGACGGAGGCGGCCACAGACCGGAGTGTACCAAGATGCCGCGAGCAAAATCCGAACCGCGATCTTACTGATCTGGTATAGAGCTGTTAAAACTAATACAGCCAATTAAAAATACACTATTGTGTATAGTATTATATGTATTTGTAAAGTTATTTTAACATTCCTACCAATGTTATAAATAAGATAGTTTGGATATTTGTTGCCCAATCACGTCAGAATGGCTAAACCGATCGAGCTAAAATTAGAAGCAGGGATAGTTTATTGTCCGAAATATGACAAAGGTATCCCACAAGAATTCATAATTTATCATGTAACATATTTATATGTATAGGTAGCGTTGCCCCTTTGGATTGTTAGACTCAACTTTTAGGCAAAGCGGCCAGCTCTGGGATCCCATGAGGCGCCGACCATAGACTAATTTTTTACATGAAAAAAATACGAAAACAAAAATATGTGTATCGTAACATCGTCGGGGGCTGCTAACTAAAAATATGTTTAATCCGAAAAAAAATACTAACTGGCTTGGCTGTTTGCACAATGATAGCCAGACTATGTTTGTATTTTGAACACCTCAAAAATGTGGTATAGGATGCAGTCTACTAGTCTTATTCCAGTAATAAAGGTAGTGAGGACCGCATTTCGTGAAAAAATAAAAAATGGTAAGTATCTACACGGAAAAATCCACTAACGAGATATTGTTCACTCTGCAACTCATTACACCGTACATAAAATCACAAATTAAATACTGATCATAGAGTTTTCGTATTGAGTGACATTAACAAGCAGATGATAGGCGTGGAGAGAAAAAAGCATTTAACAATTATGGTTTACTTGTCCGCCGATCCCACTTTTGAGCGATCGATTTTGATTTATAGAACCTTTTGTTTTGTAACTCTTTATAAAACTTGCCCATAAATTTGTTACGTTTGTTAGGTTGACCGCCGATTGTTATGATGGAACGCTATGCGGTCTGTTGTTAAATGAAGATACGAGAATCAAATGATAATTTCTAGATAATGAAAATCGGACTTTGATGGTTTTGTGTAAGTATTCTCACGTACAAATGTACTTTAATTATGTGATACACTTGTTTAATTTTAGTTTTAGTCGAGTCCGACATAATCCGACGGTTCCTTTAGGTGGAACTGTATTTCATCCACATTAAAATAGAAGGCATAGGGCTGGTGTGACAGTCACTGTCAGAATAATTTCTCTCGTTACCTATTGCAAAATTAATATTATGATAGATATCGCTTTTAAAAGCCAACAAAAGTAAATGCAACTTAATTACTGTTTTTACAGCTCTATTATAATCTACCGATGTCAGGCTTTCATTAAAATCTTTCGTTTCCGCGTTATATGAACGTAGACTCTGAATACCAATGCACGAAGGATTGCACAACTTTATATTAATTTACTTGAGGAGTTTCGATTGCTCTTTCTCTGATTTATTTGTATTCATTACTGAGAGGTGAGATCTTAATGTGGAGAACTTTGATCGAAATGAAATTAAGAACACAGCTCAATTTATTGCTTGTATTGTTTTTTTTCGTATTATTCAAATTACAACAAATCGATTTTGGTAAAAAGTAAACAAGTACCTGCTATATTTAGGATAGGACTAATTTATAAGAGTATCCTTTAAAACCGTATTTAAAAAAAATCTCTGAGTAACGGAATTATGAGGTATCCAATACATACCAAAAATTAGAAATAAGCCATCCTTCTTTTGGAGCTAATTGAAAAATTAAGTTTTGTGGAATTTCATAATTCTATCTAGTAAAAATTATTCAATACAACAATACCCTACCTTGACAGCAGGATAAAAAGGAAACAGCGATAGAATAATTGCAAAAACTCACACTTATGAGTACTCAAAGCCTTCGCCATGGCTTTTTAGGGTTCCGTAAAACGTAAAAACGGAACCCTTATAGATTCGTCATGTCTGTCTGTCTCTCTGTCTGTCCGTCCGTATGTCACAGCCACTTTTTGCCGAAACTATGAGAACTACACTGTTGAAACTTGGTAAGTAGATGTATTCTGTGAACCGCATTAAGATTTCAACAGAAAAATTAAAAAAAAAGAAAAATTAGGGTTGCCCCCATACTGAGAACTAAAACTCAAATTTTTTTTTTCATCAAACCTACACGTGTGTAGTGTCTATCGATAGGTTTTAAAAAATGATGTTGAGGTTTCTTAAATCATTTTCGTCTACACTGAATAATTTGCGCGAGAGACACTTCCAAAGTGGTAAAATGTGTGTCCCCCCCCCTCTAACTTCTAAAGTAAGAGAATAAAAATGTGAAAAAATATATGATGTACATTACCATGTAAACTACCAACGAAAATTAGTTTGAACTTGATCTGATGAGTAGTTTTTTTTTAGTACGTCATAAATACACTATTATTGAAACTTCGATCAAAGTTACAACGAACTACAAGAACTATGTGTACTACGAGTATGTATATAATGTTACTTGCTGCAACGGAACCCTTCATGGGCGAGTTCAACTCGCACTTGGCCACTTTATTTTTATTAAAGATAAATCGGTATAACGAGAAGTAAATGTTTGTGTTTGTGACGTCAAGAGGCAAAATTGTTCTTTTGTAATCTTTTCGAAAATAGAATAGAAAGTCAGTGAGAAATACTATCGTTAACAGCAGTAAGACCGAACAAAAATCAAGTAGCCATTCTTCAGCGGACCAGTGAACGCGAAGAAGCCGAAATGCGGATAAATTTTCTCCAACAGCGTTTTCCGGTGGGTTTCCAATCGGCGCTGGCAGGTCAGTCGGGAGTCAATGGAGAGCGGTAAAGTGGTGCCGCCGCGCTGATTAAAGCCTCGAGCAATCGCCCCGGAAAGTATTTATAGGTACACCTGTTCGTTAGCGGCAAGTCCCAGCCAACTCCTTGATTAGGCGAGCGATGCTTCGCCGCCGCAACAAATAAAAGAATTTTCTCCGTACCGTAAGAATTCGCTGAAAAAGAACGTGGAATGCACGGAGTTGAAGTGAATTTTATTTAATATTTTTGATCTCTTCGCTTTGATTTAACAGACATTCCGTTACAATGGTTTTACTAAGAAGTAGATGAAAAATGATTAAGTTGAAGTTCGCCTTCCAAGAGCTTTTGATGATTGTTTTAGGATACTTGATGTTTTAACCGATTGTGCAAAAAATAGGGTGACAATTGTAGAATCCTATCAAACATTTCTTTTAATTAACGAATTACTACCGTGCGGTATGGTCGAGCAAGTATTGTTAAGTTTCAACCGCATTCTGTGGCTATTTTTCACTGGACGTATAAATACAAACAGTGTCAAAGCCCCAAATGCAAGTGCATCATATGATCATCATATACCTAATTATTCTCAATGAATGAAGTAACAACTTCTTTAGCCGTTTTGAGCTATGGAAAGGAGAAAGAAGAAGAGAGAAAATCTTATTGGTTCCGTCACCGACGTGCCAATATCGGACGAGCAGTGAAACGGGACGTGAGATATTTCAAACATTTTTTTTTATAAAGTGACTAGTGGAGCATGACGTATGCAAATTTTCCTAAAACAAATAGCCGATGTGCTATTCCACACTATAAAGTATTTGAGTTCCAAATTTAAACCCGATCCGTTCAGCCATTCTGACGTGATTGAGCAACAAATCTACAACTTATATCTTAGCAGAATTTGCTAGTATTCTTGTAGGGTTTACGAGATACTGGTGGGTAATTACTACGCGTGCCTTTTCACACTTTTCATTTGATACTGTTGTTCTCTGTAATTCCCTAAGCGGTTCTCCTAGGTTACAAGGTTACCTTTCAAGGTTATTCATCTGGTCCTTAGTCCAAGAATATTTATTATCTGAACTAGCTAATTTACTAAATGCACGTGTATCGGGGTGCATATGCGAGGTCGTTGTATTCCATGCACGCATGATGCGTGGGGTACATCGTAGATTGCTACGCAGGTCACGGAGGCTTTAATAACATCGCGTTTGATACGCTTCTATTATTATATTTTCATCTTCGGCGGGTCCCATGACAGCGGCTGCATTGTGGGACGTAGTAATGATCTTCAATGCAAACTTTTTATTTATTGAAGGGGATTGTGTTCGACATCGTTTTACCAAGTAACATAAGGTATATACAAGGTCTAAGGTACAACGCGCTTGAAAGAAGATACCTATTCAGACTATTTACTCTTCGTTTTAGGCGCTACGCATACGTAGACAATTTTAGTTTCTAGTTACCGACACCGAACATTTTTTGATCGTCAATGAGTATTCTTGTGTCAAGTTAAGGACACAAAAATGTTAACGTTTCCTCAGGGAGTGGATGATTTCATGCTGGTCATTATTTATGCTTCATGGATACTTTATCGATCACTATTTATTAGGTATTGGAAGTTCTGCTGACATAATGTTTCTTATTGTACCATACCGCTGTACTTCTTAACCCTAACAAATACATATGAATAGAAATAAACTTGCATTATATTATGTAAGTAGAAGTTGTAATAATTACCTGATGACTTCGCCAGTTAACGTCGGTGTCGCTTCACTTAAATTGAAAGAGGTATTTAAATTAAAAAAATGCTTAGTAAAAAAAATGTTACAAAGTTTTGTCATTTAATTTAATAAAATAAAAATTAACTAAACAGACTAAACTAATCGACTACCATATTCTGAAAGAGTATTAATTCTACAAAGCAAATAAAATATGTACCTACTATGCTATGCTATCTTTGTATCTATGTACTTTGTAAAAAATACAAACAAATATAGTTCTTCTCTTTGTCTAAAACTCCGCATACGAACGGAAAGAACTAACAAGATACAAATATTAAAATTCGAACATTAGAGATTCGATAGTCACATACGCATTGATCAGGCTTACCCCTCTAACCAGAGCTTGTTACGTATTTTACGCGATGCTTCAGTAGAACAGTTCCCGCTGACAGTAATTTTTATATTGCGTAAACAGTTCTCTACACGTGCAGGATACCGGAGGCGGATCACGTTCCTCGAAAGAAGACGCCTTACCTGAAACTTTCTTACCCCTTAGCGCATTAACCAGCCGTGGGCTTTAACTGGCGAGACTCCGTAAGCCTAATATTAAGTCGCACGACGTTTTATTCGTAATGATGGCTGTGGCGAAAAATGTACCTTCTTTCGACATGTTTAACAGGATTCGGTATATGTCCTCGTCTAATGAGACTGTTTTATTCGTTTTTTATTAACGTATTTATAACATTAACTCATGTCTTGTGAGCTGAACTTTTTTGAGCGAACTGAGCTGAAATTTTGATGAAAATGTTGAACTGAGTGAACTGTTTTCGAGTCAAGTTTAATCGGTATATAAATTTTCGGCGACGCGCGACGTCGAATTTCGTCGCTAAACATCAAGCAACATGACGGTACAACGTAAACCAATAATATAAAAAAAAAACAAATTCAAATAATATACGAAACTAAGCTTATGTTAAGGTTTTGTAATACCGTGGTCATTAAGTAATTAAGTAGTATAATATCTATGCTATGGTTAATAATACCTCGTATAGATACAGTACAGTATAGTATTTCAAATGAAAAACATTTGGGAATTTAAACCACAAAATCTTACTTATCTCGAAAAATGTTAAATTGCCACTGAAACGTTTATGTGTGCATACCAGAAAGGGCGATTGTCATCTGGCATAGTTTACAAAACGACACCGCTTTTCTCTTTGAGTTCGTTTGAAGCCACAAACGTCTAAAATGTGTGTATCGATTTGACTGAACTTAAAAATTTGACCGGATTCGGCTCACGTAAGCCTTGAGCTAATGTTTGGAATGCGGTGTTAAGTATCCGTCAGATTTTTTTTGCTGAAATAAGAAGTTACGAGTCCGTCATAATAATTTTACGACTGAGTTTATGTTGTCAACGTACGCAATATACTCGCACAAAGCGCTAACAGACAAATAACTTATCTCAACATTTCCTACCGTGGCTCGTCGGTACCCGCCGTTCGTCTATTGTGTTCATTCCTTAGGGCTGACATCAGTCTGAATACTTGTAGATAAAGTGAGCCAATAAATATATTTTATAATGTACTTATGAATCTTTTAAAATTTTGAATTTCTCAGTCGCGTAAGTTTTGTACATATTGGTTCATCATAGATTTATTAATCATCATCATTACGTAACAGTCCGCCTCATGTTTTTCGTTTTATTAAAAGCTTTGCTTAAGAACTGTTAAATTGTTTTTTTTATAGTGTAGAGTCTACGAGACGAGCAGGACATGTGCCTGATGGTAAGCAACAACAGTAAAGTATAACAGCACAATGGCACGCAGCTATTATAACACGAAGAGTCCAAATCAATACCTAGCACTGCACTACGCTTATCACCCAGAGATATAAGATGTTGTAAGTATCTCTATGCCCTGTATTTAAATATGTTACAGTAATATGTCAACACCGTTATAATATAATCTAACGCGTGAGATTATTATCTCACGGTAGGTTATTTTACTATGAAATCTGACGTAGCCAGATATGAATCTGACGTAGCCAGATTTGAATCTGACGTAGCCAGATTTGAATCTGACGTAGCCAGATTTGAATCTGACGTAGCCAGATTTGAATCTAACGTAGCCAGATTTGAATCTGACGTAGCCAGATTTGAATCTGACGATTTTTACAATTTACGGTGACATATACCTACTACATTTTTAGGTTCGAAAATACCTGTATAAAAAGTAGGTAGTATTGTAGTAATAATGCTAAGTTGTGCGTACTTGCAACCAAACTATAGAATAGATAATGACCTAACCTCACACTTACACACAAAAATTGGAGATACATATATAGAGGTGTAATATAATGTACCACATGGATATTTCGTAAATTATATTATACCTGACTACAACACTGCCGGACCTGTCTTTTCAAAATCAACATGGCTCGTAGTGGGCTATAGACTTTCACTTGTCTGTGACGAGCTCAACTACGATACACTCATAAAATGTAGTATAACTCAAAATGTACCAACAAAAAATTAGCAAAATTTAATAAACTGCCAAGAAGTTTCCAGAGTGAATTAACAAAATGCGATGGCAACCATATATTGTGTTGAGCAAGGAATCTCGTATTTGCATCGGAGCAAACCCACACGGGCGGGCGAGGAATGTCGGGACGACGCAAAAAAGTAATTTTTCAAGCATCAAGCGAGGTTTTCAATAACACGCCAACTGGATATAGAAACTATTGTACCTGATGCAACTACGCAACGTTTATCAACGTTGACGGTATGTAGATAACTCTAATAAAGATAAAGTAGAAAGGGAAGCCATTTATTTCAGAAAACTAGGATAATCCAACTTAAAATATTCAAATAAAATACATTGTCAAATAAGCGAACATTATTTTTACAGAGCTTATTGACAAACCAAAATACAATGAGAACTACAACACCAGCACCACTCTATATTTTACTCTATATTTTTGTAGTGGTAGGACTCTTAGCAGAGTCCGCCTGGGGAAGTACCACACCTTTGCCATTTATTCTACCGCCAAGCAGTAATGTGCAAACATTACTGTGTTTCGGTTTGAAGGGCAATGTTTCCAGAGAAATTACAGGGCTTAGAGATATAACAACGTAGATCTCTGGCTGATGAGCGCAGTGCGGTGCTAGGTAATGATTTGAGCTCTTCATGTTCCAATAGCTGCGTGTCACTGTGCTGTTATGTGGCAGGCATGTTGCATGCTTACCATCAGGCACATGTCCTGCTCGTCTCGTCACTCTTTATAAAAAAAAAATATATATCTAAAAACTTACACTAAGCATAAGCAGTTACAGCTGGTCCGGTCTGGTGGTGGTGCAGGAAGTTACGGCTGGTCTAGTAGGGAGAACGGCGACTGCCGATCCGGAGACCCCGGGTTCAAACCCCACACGCACCACTATCTTTTCGAAGTCATGTGCGTAATGCCGCTAACTTAAAACGGTGAAGGAAAACATCGTGAGGAAACCGACATGTACCTAGAATCTTTCGAAGTCAACTGTCATCCGCCAACCCGCACTGGGCCAGCGTGGTGGATTATGGCCTCAACTCTCTCCTTGCGAGAGAAGGCCCCGAGTACCAGCAGTGGGAACGTTTAGTGGGCTGTTTTTTTTTTTTAAGTAAATAGTTACGAGACGAGTGGACATGTGCCTGATGGTAAGCAACATGCCTGCTACATAACAGCACAGTGACACGCAGCTATTGGAACATGAAGAGCCAAAATCATTACCTAGCACCGCACTGCGCTCGTCACCCAGAGATCTTAGTTGTTTTATCTCTAAGCCCTGTAATTTCTCTGGAAACATTGTCCTTCAAACCGGAACACAGTAATGTTTGCACATTACTGCTTGGCGGTAGAATAATTGACAAAGGTGTGGTACTTCCCCAGGCGGACTCTGCTAAGAGACCTACCACTACTAAATGTTGATGTTGTGATGAAGCATAAGCAGCCCACTAAATGTTCCCACTACTGGGACTCGGGTCCGTCTCTCGCAAGGACAGAGTGAAGGCCATAATCCACCACGCTGGCCCAGTGCGGTTTGGTGGATGATACATGACCTCGAACGAGTCTGGGTACATGTCGGTTTCCTCACGATGAGCGGCATTACACTAAGCATTATCTATTCTATGACTAAGCATACCTTAATTATCCATATACCAATGAAGACCTAAAAACAATCAAGATGATCAAGTCAATTACTAGTCGGAAGCGCGTCTGAGGGTATTACTACAATGAATGGCAATGTTTGTATGATGTGCCAAATAATGGCCTGACAATAAAAGGTATTAGTTTATTTTTATTGCTAGTTATTTTACCGCCAAGCGTAATGTGCAAATTTTACTACGTTCTGATTTGAGGTATGTTTCTGAAGAAATTACTTGAATGATTTCATATCTCTGGGTGACGAGAGCAGCAAAGTGCTAGGTAGTGTCATGAAGTCTCAATATTTAAATAGCTGAGTGGCACTGTGTTATGAGCATCAGGCGCTTGTCTTGCTTTTCGTTTCGTTTCTCTGTGTTATATAAATAGTGTTTTTTCCCTTCGCGAAAAATACCCAGCGCGCCTAAAGTTTTCAGTTCAAAAAACATGTGTCAAGTGTCAAATCTACATACTTCCCGAGAATGAAGATAAGTCTGTCACCTCAAGAAAATTAACGTACGTGCCTTTTTTGTGGGAGGTAGAGTTTTGCCCTGATTTCAGTCTCGTCGGATTCGGAGTGACGCGCAACGCAGATATAATTTACACAAGACGTGTTTGTGGCTGAGCCCTCGAGTGGAGAGAGCTGGCCCGCACTCCTACAGCTTCGCCGCAGCTACTAACAGGAGCTCATCTTTCTATGTTTAACTTTAATTATTATTTTCTTTGAGAAAAACGAAACAACGTTTTGGATATTTTTTGTTGTTTTTATCGTTCTTTCTGTGGATAAGGTCACTTTACTTTTTTATTTACAAGTATTTAATGGACTTATTATCTTAAAATGAGCTTTACTGCCTACCTAATGTTAGGTCTACTAACTAGTTACTACTACTAACCAAATTTTAGTATCAGTAGGAATAAATAGGTCGTTGGTGTACGATTTTCATGTAGGACCAACCCATGTAGGACCAAAATTGTATGATGAATACGGATATTTGTTCTGTGTCTATGTATTTATCTATGTGTATCTATCTATTTCAATGTATTTTGTATGTAGTTTTTTGAATACACATCAATTGATTGATCATTGATTGGGATCTAAAACTTACTCAACAGTTCAATAGCACTCTTGCACGTGTCTCTCAGTTTAAATACCTGGACCATTGGGTGAATGAGGTGCTTAGAGATGATGTGGATATTGAGAGAGAGCGTAGGGCTTTGTCAGTTCGAGCTAATATGTTGGCCCGTAGGTTTGCACGAGCACTGCACAAGTAATAATTACTCTATTTTGTCAGTCCATTTACACGTGCGGCTTATGGGTTAACTACAATAAAAAGTCCCACGGGACCTTGCGCGTTCTCTACAACAATGTTTTCAGGGCGCTGATGAGGCTGCCGCGCTTTTGCAGTGCGTCACGGATGTTTGCTGATGCACACTTAGACTGGTTTACATCCATTATACGAAAGCGGGTCGCATCCCTGATACGGCGTGTCCGCGGCAGCCACAACAGTTATCTGCAGTTGTTCGCCTCACGGATGGATCTGGACTGCCCAGTAATGCAGCACTGGACTAGTTTACATGTTGGGCATTCTAGACTCAAACCAAATTGTTTTTAGGATATGTGACCAGTGTAGTTTTCGAGCCACATCTAAAATTACTTGAATAATAATTTGAATTTAAATTTGATTTTTATTATAATTTCATGTGTGTTTTGCGTCTTAATGTATTCAGTACCTGGGTGACCGAGCTTTGCTCGGCTTAAATACTAAATATACTTAGATACCTACAGTTAAAAGACTCCAAGAAATAGATTTTCTTAAAAAAAACGAATAAAAAAAAAAAGAGAACCCGTCTGGATTCCAACCCATTCTACTAATTCGTGACCGCTATGAGCGCCCGACTTTCCGTCTGAGCTAATTATGCTGTCGCGTCACGCAGCAAAATTTACCTTCACATTCTAATGTCTAATGTGACAGTTTTTCATTGTCTAATAATGCGCATAATATGCGTTTTTTTTAAATATAACCTAGTTAGATCGATTTATCGGCCCCGAAATCCCTGTATACATAATTTCATCCAAATCCGTCGAGCCGTTTCCGAGATTCAGATTCTATATATATATCCATATTTATATAGATACAAGAATTGCTCGTTTAAAGGTATAAGATATTTATGTTATTATTTAAGTTTTTGACTTTGTAAATCATCAACAATATGTATTGTAATATCTGAAATAAATTAAATGCATGAATGAATTAAGCTAATAGCGATTTCTTCCAGGCAACCTTAGAATGAGGAAAATAATACTTTACTTAATTATTAAGCTTTGCTTAATTTTGGGGCTAGGTGGTTTAACTAGATACACGGCATGAAGAGTATAAATACAAGTTATTTATTTTTACACTATAGAAGATAACAAAAATTTCAATATTAACTCCTTGGCTCCGAACTAGTCTAACTGTATTTCGGAAGACAATGGCTCCTCCCATGGCGAATATGTAAACCTATTATATTTAACAGGGTGTGTGTGTGTGATGTATGTGTGTGCTGTATGGATGTGGTGTATGTGTGTGTGAGAGAGGGTGTGTGTGACCATAAGATATGTACATGTAAATATTATTATTATTAGCACATGTACTTCCATTTGATTTTCTGGTAATAAATGTTTGAAAAAAAAGTCGTTCTACTGTTGCTATAGGCGCCGGCACTGGCACTCCTAGTCAAGCCATGAACCGGGGCTTCGTTACGCGCGCTCCGCTGGCTCCGCGAGTGATGGCTGCGAGACTCTTCACCGAATATCACCCGCCAAAATCTACTCAAATAAAAAATATACCTCTTTCGAATACTCGACGAGTTTACGGGACAGAAACTTTTTTTAATCTTCTTTTATTTAAGAATATGGAGACATATTTGTTTATTTATCTGTCGTATTCAAAAACATTTGATCATGGTATACGGCAGCAAAAAAGCAGTCAAAATTTTGTATTAAGTTAGATTCACACATGTTCGATCGTAAAAGGACAAAATATTGAAAACAGAAAAACTGTCGAAATGGAGAAACTGTTGAAAATTTACAAAATGTCGAAATGGTGAAATCGTGGAAAACAGAGTGACAAAAATTTTAATAATGACAAAAATGGTGATTTTTTTAAATAGATTGAACGAATCTGTTGAAAGTTTTGTTTAAGAATTTATTGAAAGCGGAGGAACTGTCCTAACCCTAAATGGGTTTTTCGTCATTGTCAAAAATGGAAAAACAGTTGTAAACTGTAAAAAAATCAAAATAAGAATAGAAGTGGGATAAACATGTAGAAGATTTATTTACCTATACTATATGTTATGATACTAGCAGCACCCCGTGGTGTTACCTGCGTAGGAACTACGACATTTTGTAGTGGTAGGACTCTTGGCAGAGTCCGCCTGGGGAAGTACCACACCTTTACCAGTTATTCTACCGCCAAGCAGTAATGTGTAAGCGTTACTGAGTTCCGGTTTGAAGGGCAATGTTTCCAGAGAAATTACTGGGCTTAGAGATATAATATCTTAGATCTCTGGGTGACGAACGCAGTGCAGTGCTAGGTAATGATTTGGACGCTTCATGATCCAATAGCTGTGTGTCACTGTGCTGTTATGTGGCAGGCATGTTGCTTACCACCAGGCACATGTCCTGCTCGTCTCACCACTTTTTAATTAAAAATAATAATAATAATTTGGCCGGTATAAAAAGTAGCCCATGTGTTCTAGACCATAATATACCCGTACCTATTCTAAATTTCATCCCGATCCGTGACTGAGCAATGAGCAACAAACATCTAAACATCCATTCATTGACATTTATGATATTAGTAGGATAGTACATTAGGAAATTATGTAAAAGTAGTAGAGCAAGAGCCCACGAGGGCCAGACATTCGTTATTTTATAAAGGCTGAAAGTTCACCTATGCATGTCCCCTATACAGGTAAGAACGACCAGGGACTATACAGTTTGGGTTGTGGTTACTTGGGCAGATAACCGGTAGTAAAGGTGTATAAAATAGTACCTTACATTCGTTAACGTATAAAGCTCAATTTTTTTATATTTTGTTAAAGATAACTTTAGAAATCTCATCATCCATTGCCAAACACTTATGACAGTTGCTACCCCCTGCCAGACAGCCCTAAGCTTTAATAAATTATCATTATACTTTTGTTATAGTATAAAAGCTACATTTTATATGTGTTACTTGGGGACCTATGAAAAGATGTTACCTCAACAGCCGAACAGTTTTAATGGTTTTAACATCTTGCCAGACACATCGAAAGTCCGCTGTAAGTGCAAGCGCGAGGGCTTAGTCGATTACGATCAGACAGACAGACAGACAGAAACACTTTATTATACACCAGAAAAATACATACAATCAAACAATATACAAAGTTACTTAATTCTAGTGCCATAAATGGCGGCCTTATCGCTAATAGCGATCTCTTCCAGGCAACCATTAACAGCAGGAACAACATGTGAATAAAAATGCAGCGAGGATAGAGTGCGAAAGAAGCACAAAGAAGTAAACTAAGAATGATACATCAGATCAGATACAGAAGTTAAACTTCATTGCAATGTTATTGAAGATTCTGTAGAGGAAGGCTGTAAATGAGATGGTTATGTGGTCAACTTAGGTATCAACGACGAGGTTGTTGAGCAATTGTCTGTAGGTGCACTGGCAGATTTTTGTTTTTCACTGTTTTTTGTTGAATTTTTAGGTTCAGAAGTTAAGTATTTCTTCATAAGTCCTGTAAATGCCTTATAACATTCCCGGTGATAACCATTTTCTGTATACTCATCAGGCAGTATAATGTGTTTATAATTAAGGTTATGTTCTTTTCTGATTTTCAAAACAGTTTTACATTTTTTTAGAGTTTCCTCCGAGAACAATATTATTTTACCATCACTTTTATTACAAACGAAACAAATTAATGTGTCTAACACTTTTTCCTAAAATTGCACTTTTATTTCACAACAAAACTACACACGTGGTTGGATCTGCACATACTTGTTCAATACATCACTAAAAGCATCGATATACATCAATAGATGTGCCCTGAGCACCTTGAAACTGCGTATTAAACTGCGTCTCTGTGAGTATCGTAAGTGGTTTACAAACAACCAATCTACTTGACCCCTATAATCGCTAGCGGCGAGAGTTGCTGTAGTTCTACTTATTTTGGTTGTTGACAACGAATAATGATAGGTAAAAACGTCCGGCGTCCACCGCGTCCTGCAACCGACAATAACGGAAAGAGTGAGCTCACTCTTCCCAACGTTGACATGATTGCGTGCGCATGATTGATAGTTTGGGAGGGCACATCTTGGGTTCTACGATCTATGACTAAAAGACAGATGATGCGCAGTAAAATATCGCAGTCGACTAACAGTTGTTACCTCGCGCTCGTACTTACAGCGGACTTTCGATGTGTCTGGCAAGATGTAAAAACCATTAAAACTGTCCGGCTGTTGGGGCAACATCTTTTCATAGGTCCCCAAGTAACATATTTAAAATTTAGAATAAAAAATTTTTTATTATTTATTTATTTATTTATACACCTTTACTACCGGTTACCTGCCTAAGTAACCACAACCCAAACTATATAGTCCCTGGTCGTTCTTACCTGAATAGGGGACATGCACAGGTGAACTTTCAGCCTTTATAAAATAACGAAGGTCTGACCCTCGTGGGCTCTTAGTCTATAGGATTTACATAACTTCCTAATTTTACTATTTCTTCAATCTATGTATTTAATTAACACGTAACGCACAGAACAACGTCTGTTGGGCTGGCTAGTTTAAATATGAATATGAGTACTAGTGTAAATAACGTACCTATCATAAAACTACTTAACTTCAACTTTCTATTTTGAGTTCCTTTAACGTTACAAATCACGGAAAATTTTTAATCGATTTGAATATTCTCCAAAATTTCAGTTTTGTACAAACGATATTTGGAATACATTGGAAAGAAATATTCACAAACTCACATTGACAGTAAAATCAAAATCTGACCAAATATTTGTTGGAAATAAAAAAAGAAAAAGAGGTACATATTTTAATGTCGGTCAGATCATATTTTCGATACGTATTCCGGTCCACTATAATGGACCTATGGATGGATGTCGGATTAATCTCTCCATCCCAAATGATAATACGTTTTACAACTGAACAACCTTGATAGGTATACAAAGGCCGAATAGACGAACGGAGGGAACGCGCTCTCATTATTCAAATGCATTGAAGCAAATTATGGTAATCTGGGAAACCTGTTCTGTTTCAGCAATACGTAGACAAATATTAATAGGTAGGCAAACATACGAATCACAACCTTGTCCCCAATGTATGCAACTCTACGGTTAAAACCGGTAGATCTACGTTTCCTTTGAGCATCATCGTTCCTCATATGTGCGTAAGCATGAAAAATAATAAACGTAGGCTTTTTGAAGCAGTAAAGTATCCTGAAGATCTCGGGTAAGCATGTCTAAAAAGGTCCAGTTTTGCCACTTAGAGGCCAAAGGGAACCTCATCTCGCTGTGAAGTTTGCTGTGATATATAAAACAGAGTGCTACGTCACTTCGTGGCTTGTACACAAGCCTTCACATAGAGTACTGCTCTCATCTCTGGAACGCTTCAGCTTATCCATTTCTACTTCTCAATCACGAGCCTACAACGGTAAACCTGAGAATCGTAGCTGATCCCAGGATAACGATTTTTTTAATTTAATCTTTATTATATTATAGAGGGTTTAGTCATATATGACTATGTCAGTAGAACCACTTAGGCTCCGTAGAGACGTGGGGTCACAATGTATATTTTATCGGCTTTATTTCGGGAAAGCTCAGCAGGAGTTTTGTACGTAATAACAGCGTTGAATTTTCACTACCGTACAGTCCGACGTAAAACGTTTATCTCCATGTCCTGCCGAACTAGACAAGTCAAACCGTCCGGCGGTCACGATAATTTCGATCGCAGACCTGCAGATTATGGAAATCCCTTTCACCGAAGGGTTCTTCAACTTTGTCAAAATATTTTATTGATTTGATGTTATGATTTGAAGGTTTTAAAAGCGACGGCTACTATTTACCAACAAGTTGACTGCTATTTATTATATTTATTAAAACATTAGGTATATGTTTGGGTGACGAGCAGTGCAGTGCTAGGTAATGATTTGGGCTATTCATTTTGCAATACATGCGTGACACTGTGTTATTATGTGCAGGCGTGTTGCTTACCATCAGTCGTATGTCTTGCTCATCCCGTCACTCTATACCTTAAAAAAGTATGTGTGTAGTGACCCCACAGAATGAACATTTTTAACTAGTGAATAATTACCGAATCTCATAGCAAATACAAGTTCAAAGTTGTGATGGCACATTAGTAATATTATTACCTTCAGATTGTGTTCTCCATATCGGCGTTGGCAGCCCCACATGTTCCGGATCATATTGCCTTCGCCAATTCGGGCCTCATCGTTTCTCTTCCAGGGACATGTGTTCTATGCATTATGCAATGAAAGCTGCCGCCGACCCGCGCACTACGAGTGCGCCGCATGGATGGTCCTTGCTCAATTAACATACCTGTTAGCATGGACTCATATTCATTGTTCGATCACACGAAACCGGTTTACATTTGGAACTGTGATTGAGAATGGCTCTTTTATTTTCATTATAATTATGTTAGCTTTAGACAAATTTTTATCGGTATTTGGTTTGCAATTGATCATCATATTGAGAAGTAGTACTAGTTGGTCTCATGGAATCCCAAATTGTGTGCGTGAGCGTGTGCGTCTGTGTGTGCGAGTGCGTGTGCGTGCGTGCGAGTTTTTTTAAATTGTAATATTAGGAAGATAAATGTTTACGAATAAGATATTGTTTCCTTGTTTAATCCAAGTGATGAGCACTTGCATAAAAAATGTTATTAATTTAGAACATCAAGTGTCTACTTTGTATTTTTACTCTTTGAGCGGTCTATGGAACTATTGCGGATTTAAGCGTGATCTGGTTTATGTATTTACGAGTAAATTAATACTCAGGAAAAAATGGGCCAATAGAATATCGGGATACCGTGAGACGCAGACAGAAAGCTAATAAATAAACATAGACATTGTTCGGAACAAGGATTGGCAGATGCCGAAATTAAATAAAGCAATACTATTTCCTGACGTCAGAGGCGACGTGTTCATCGACATGTGTAGCGGGACACGCGTGACATCGGCGGCGTGTCACGAGCGCTGGGCCGTCGGTAAGGAGGAGAAGAGGGGACATTGTTTAAAACATCGCAATTTTAATCCACCTATCAAGTTTTCAAGCTACGGATTCGATTGGAAAACCCCGCCATCTTATCGTGGGTATGAAATCACACTGAAAGTATAAAGGCGAAAAATAATTAGTTCGTACTTTACAACCTTTAATGATAATTAGAGTTAACATGGCAAAATGAAGGTAAATCGCCGTAAACTCTACCTCTTGTAGCTTGTAACATTTGATGTCCTAACCACAGTGCTCAGCCAGTTGCACCAAAACACCAAAACCAGAACAGATCTAATAGGTAAAGACACTTCTCTCCGGAATTTAAGTTGCTGACTACTGGGCGGCATTTATTTAAATAAAAAAATTCTTTATCATATTGAACTTGAAATTTTACAAAACTTTCAAAACATTAAAACACATATATTAAAAACCAAAACATTCTAAACAGCTTTTAAGCAATCGTGATTTATACTCATTTTGTAAACATAAGTAATATTACGATCTAAGCTGTTATTTTACCTCGACGTTTCGGCAGCGTTACGGACGCCGTGGTTACGAGAAGACTCTCGCTCGTGTTCATCCTACTAATATTATAAATGTGAATGTATGGATGTTTGTTGCTCAATCACGTCCTAACGTATGAACGAATCGGGCTGAAATTTGGAGCACAGATAGATTATAGTCTGGAAGAACACATAGGCTACTTTTTATCCCGGAAAAACAACGGGAACAACGGGAACGGGAACTTCGCGGGTAACACCGCGGGGCGCTGCTAGTCGTGTCATAAAAACCCTTCATCGTAATAAAAACCATCCTATATTTCAAGGTCTACCAAATTGCTGATGAATTACAAATTGTTGTGAACATTTAATGAAGAGTTCGTTAAGAACAAACATGACGCTGGAGTTTTATTAATTACTAGCTGTATTTTCCGTTGCTGCGCCACCTGTCGAAAATTGGTCGTACTAATGCCCGAGGCTGGTTTTTCAAGCTAGCTTCGTAAGCTAAACTTCTAGCTTCGTGTAAACAACGCTACGCATCGCTAGTTTTGTCTACATGAAACTAGCAGTACTAGCTTGCTAGCTTACTAACACTAGCTTGCTATCCTAGCTTGAAAAATTTGCCTCGTGTAACTCGAGCATAACTCACAAACCATATTTTTTATTTACGTAGTTCTTGGATTAGGAGAAGAACAGGATAATAAAGGGGGAGTAGAAGGGGGGGGGGTGAACATAGTTAAACCATATTTGGCTCATGCACAACTTTGCCAAAGATTATCATATGATCAAATGCATAATTTATGATTCTATAATGGACATACAGACAAAAATTTAAAGATGTAAACCTACATTTATACCTACATTTATAAATGTAGGGTAGGTTTTACACTCGTACGAGTATATAGAAGATTTGAGTAAACGTAAGTACGGCCCAGTCCGCGCGCCTCTCGTTGTGTCACTGTCGCGTTGTTTCGCCGCCCGCAGCCGCTGACTGCCGCTTGTCACATCTATCACCTCCTTGCTGCGAATAAACTTTATGAGTTTTCATTTTAAATTTCATTAAATTCGTACACCCACATTGGACACAAGCAAAATCGAAAACGACGTTGCATAAATAGATTCTACTTTTTTTTAACAATGAAAAGTTTGCACTCGACTGGCATCTCGCCTGTTGTTAAGCGACGATGCGGTCTACGATGGAGTGCTAAGTACGCTCCAGAAGAAACTGTTTCACTCTCGACTTAAAGACACAAAGATGCTTAAGTAAGCGACCAAAGTAGGAGAAGAATCCTTTTCTGGCTCTAGTATTTTTATTAGTTTTAGGTTCTGAAAAAGAAGGAGATACTTAGAGATCCCAGATTATTATAGCTTAGATTTTATCTCGTCATCCAGAGCCAAATAAGATGCTTACTTCTTTCTTAGCCCTGTACTTTTTTTTCCTGGAAACATCGTTTTTCAAATAGGAACACAGTAATATTAGCAAATTACTGCTTGGCGGTAGAGTAACTAAGTTACGGCTGGTCTAGTGCCGATCCGGGGTTCTGGGTTCAAATCCCACGCGCACCACTGTCTTTTCGAAGTCATGTGCGTAATGCCGACTAACTTAAAACGTTGAAGGAAAACATCGTGAGGAAACCGATATATACCTACCTACAATATATCGAGGCCATGTATCATCCACGAACCCTCACTGGCCCAGCGTGCTGGATTATGGCTTTGACTCTCTCATTGCGAGAGAGGCCTCGAGCCCCAGAAGTGGGAACATTTAGTGGTCTGTTTATGATTTATGCTCTGCTAGTAGAATAACTGACAAAGGTGTATGTGGTATATCCCAAACGGACTCAGCAAATAGCCCTAAAAGTTCAAAGCTAACAAAATAAAAACGAACTTTTATTTGATAAATATACTACATCCGTGTAAACCACAGCAAGTACGGCTGGTTCGATCCAACCATTTTTAATCAACGGGCGCCGTACACAATTTCTAAAAAACACATTTCGTAGCTGTCTTGTTATCCGAGATTTTTAATGGTTTTATTTTATGCTATCGGAAATTTCATGCGGCTAAAGTAATTTTCCGCAAGCGCGGAACGGAAATTACCACATAGTGTGGTGACGTGTTCGACAAACGTCACGTAGCCGGAAGCGGGCGCGCAGATCCTTATATCCAATTTCCGGGCGTTTTTGTTGGAAATGAGAATTAGCTGACGTGACGTGACGGAAGGCTAAATATCAATGCTGATGCTATCGCTCCCATAGATAGGAGTATCTATGGCTTGGAATTGGAGTCCAACTATACCTACCATAAGTGCCTGCGACATTAAACACATTTAGTAAGTGGTCTTTGGAGTCCGCCTAGGAAAATATCCATGTTTGCCAGTAGTAATTCAACCGTCCAACAGTGATGTAAAAACATTACTAGTTTGATGTTCGATGTTTTCAGTGAAATTACAAGCCAAATAATAAATCTTCTTTTATATAACTCACATTTATAGGTGACGAGCGCAGTGTAGCGTTATGCATTAATTTCGAATCTTCCTATTGAAGTAGTTGCGTGGCACTGTGTTGTTACATACATTGTTGTCTACCATCAAGCGCTTGCCTTGCTCGTTCTATCATCTTATTGTAAAAACTTACGTACTAGCTATGTATTTTTTAACGCAGAACACGAAAACTAAACACTTAGTTATGGATCTAAACGATATTAGTACGAATACTACCGAGTCTGTTAACGTCACGTGAACTCTTGCGATTGCATGTGAAATAGAACACCGCAAATAGCAGACAAATTAAACCGTATTTTTTATTCTGCTACCGAAAATTTACAAATACCTACTGTGAAAAGTAATGTGAATTTTAGATACCCGTTCCCGTTATCTCCCCGCTATAAAAAAGTAACCTATTTGTTATTCCAGATTATATGATATATACCTAATCTGAGTGTGTTCCAAATTTCAATTCGATCTGTATAGCTGTTCCAACGAGCAAGAAACATTCAAACTTACGCATTTACAATATAAGTTATTATACGCTCCCTGCGTATAATTCGTTTATTTACACGTTCCCCTTATATCTTCGCGATAAAAAGTAGTCTATGTGTTATTCCAGGTTATAATCTAAGTGTATTCCACATTTCAACCGGGTTTTTAAATCAGCTTTGGATTTCCTTTTGGTGTCTCTAAAATATCAAGCGAAAAGAAAAGATAGAGCAGTATCAAAACTAAGACCGTTTTTTTCTTCGTTCCAACGTGATTGAGTAACAAATATCCAAACATCCGCAGTTACGCATTTATCATAATAGTAGGCTGCCCATAATTCGACGTTGTTGAAATGAGCGTCACTTGATAAATTTGAATTTTATAAAATACGATCGTTACAACAATTCAATATGGTTCGCGTGTAGTGTTGGTGGCTGTCGCGGCGGGCGGGTTATTGTGATATTGCGGCGTCTCATATTGGTCGCGAGATTTATGTGTGGCAGCGTGGTATGGCAGACCGACGCGACCGACGCGACGGCACGACGTCTGACGCTCCCCCGACTAGCGGTACGCGCAAAACTATACTTCTTAATCATTTATTTATTCAGTAAAAACCAAAACCGATTTCAATGTAATATTAAATTTCATAAGAATCCATCACTAAGTCTAATAGGGAAATGAAATCAAATTTTAAGTTTTTGTTCATATTTCAAAAACATACTCACCGATTTCGATAAAATGTATATGAGAATCTGGCCTATGAACCACCAAACAAAAAAATAACCATCAAATTTGATGCACAATGAGGCGTTTTCCGACGAGACAAAAATATATGGTTCAATAAAACGATGATAGGAGGCGCTTGTAGGTCTTTCCCTTAGTTGTCTAAAGCGTTAGGCATAATAGTGCAGTAACTTAATACATTACCGTATGCGTTAAATCCGGTAGATCTGATTTTTTGCAGACTTATTTATGATGTTGGCCTAATGATTGTCCCAAGTTTGTGACCTCGAGCGACGAACGCAACTTTGTCAAAAATCGAAAAAACCGCGAAAAAATCGTTTATTTTCAAATTTTGGCGATTATGACCCTAAACGACTACTTTTTGTAAAAACTTTCTTACGGCGCTTATAAAGTAGACTAAATTTGCTACAATATGATACTAGAATTGTCTCTGTACACCCAATGGTTTCTGAGAATAAGTCTTTCAAAGTTTATATATTTTTTCGTACTTCGCAATTTTTAGCAATATTTTAACTCTTACTTGACCACTTTGTGGCACAGTTACGGCGGTTTTTAAGGGGGCGCCTAAAGCCAGAAAACAAAAAAAGGACATTTTCGACGCCGCTCACTGAAGTTAAGAAACTAAAAACTATGACAAAAAAAATATTGACGTGTGGGTACAATCAAGAAGAAGCTCAATAACCGAATAGAATTTTAAAAATAGATCAGAGTTTTTTACAATAAAAAAATAAAAATGACACCGAAAAAACCCGTTTTAATTCGAGTACTCGAAATTATCAGCGATGACCCCACATTATTTTTTGGTAATAAAATTTCTATGTGTACGTTCTAGTAAAGTAACCGAACACTTTTTTAAATTTATGTTTAGTTATTGAGTAATTCAATAAAACTTGGTCAAAAATGGACTCCTGATTAAATATTGATTTTTCCTCCAAACTGTGTCATGCTATTCTCGACTTTATGTACATCACATTAAGAAACGCGTCGCGCGGGTGAAATCTGTTTTTTTCCTGGCTTTAGGCGCACTCTTAACCCCCGACCAAAAAAAGAGGTGTTATAAATTTGACATCGAAGTCGAATTCGAAGACACACATACAGGTCTGTCTCTATGTGTATCTGTCTGTGTGTGTATCTGTCTATGGCACCGTAGAGCTGAAATGGATGGGCCGATTTCGATGCGGTTTTTTTTATTTGAAGATAAATTTTTGTGTTGATGTTTTGAGCTACTTTTGGTTACTATCGATTCAAGATGGCCGCCTCCACCAAATGGCAGACCAAATATTTCATCACAATCTACCTCAATATGGGTATCAAATGAAAGGGCTTGACTAGTAGAGTACTATACATCATGTACGCATTTTATTCCAACGAAAACTATATCAAAACATGGAAATTTCCATACAAATTCGTAAACCTGATGAAATACAACACATAAATATTTTTTTATTTTATTATTGGCTATGGATACTAGTCCTTCAGCCAAGAGAGTATCTCTCTACTTAGTCTGTTGACAAAATATTGTCGTATCAGTGTTGCTATTTATATCTTTGAATTGTCCTTCTACTTTAGCTTAGTTGGTGTCTATTGCATCGGGAGTTCTAAAGATTTTTACTGAAAATGGATTGTGATCAGTAACGGCTTTTTATTACATTATGAACTTAATTACATTTCCAATATTTCAAGAGTTTAACACAAAAGGTAAGAAGAAAATTTGTTTTAGTATGAAATTTCTTCATGTATTTAGGGTTTTTTTATAGAAGGTAGACATACCAAACTAATCAGCTGAGCTAAGAAGAAAATTATAATTTACGTATCTAAAATAAATAATGGATGTGTTTACGAAACCTCTAAAATTTTAAATTATCACATTTTTTTTTTTTTAACATTTATAGGTTTACACTTGACCACTATCTCGCCTGATGTTAAGCGACGATGCGGTCTAAGATGGAGCGTGCTTACCTAGAAGAAACCGATTCACTCTCGATTTGAAGACACCAAGATTATAACCATCGGGAAAAACCCACTCAGGCAACTCATTCCACAGTCGAGACGTTCTTATCACAAAAGTAGAGTCAAACCTCTTTGTTCGTGTCTTTGGAACATCAACCATGAAGCGATGCCGCTTCTTCGAGTTACGAGAAGTCCGATAGAAAAAAGGGCTAGGTGGTATTAGATCATGCAGATCAGAAGCACACTCTCCGAAGTGTATCCGATAATAAACCGATAAGCTAGCAATTTTTCGGCGATGTTCAAGAGTTTGCAGTCTTTTTCGCATAAGAGAATAATTGCCTATGAGCCTTTTAGCACGCCTCTCGATCGATTCCAGAGCCTAAAGCTGATACTTAGCCGATCCATCCCAAAGGTGCGAACAGTACTCCATACAAGAGCGAATCTGTGTTTTATATAATAAAAGCAATTGTTCAGACTTGAAGTACTTTCGCACCTTTGAGAGGACACCTAGTTTTTTGGCAGCTAATTTAGCCTTGGACTCGATATATGAGCCAAAGTTGAGTGTAGATGTCAGGGTAACACCCAAAAGCTCAAGATGATCAGTAACCGGCACGGATACATCTCGAAAAGTAGGAGTCTGTAGATATTGACTCCTTTTTGCGGAGAACAGACACGCCTGCGTCTTTCCTTCATTAAACTTGACCAGATTGGTTTCACCCCATTCAGAGACTGCCTCAAGGGCCAAGTTCAAACGCTCGACCATACTCTCTCTCAATACCTTAGTTTGTTGACCGCTGGCTCTCGCGCTAGATATGTAACTCTCTACAACGGTGCTATCATCTGCGTACCCAAAGATACCGGGCTTCAGCAGATCGTTGATATGTAGCAGAAAAAGCGTCGCAGAGAGTACCGACCCTTGAGGGACTCCGGCATTGATACCCATTTGGTCCGACGAGCAGCCATCAATGACAACTCGTATGGACCGATCTCTCAAGAAGTCCGATATCCATGCAATAAAACCTGGAGACAAACCATAACTAGAAAGCTTGCTAATAAGGCCATCATGCCAAACCCTGTCAAAAGCCTTCGAGATATCCAGGGAGACTGCAAGTGCTTCCCCGTGTTTCTCGATAGCTTCACTCCAGAAGTGAGTGACATACGCCAGAATATCCCCAGTCGACCGGTTTCGGCGAAACCCGTATTGCCGGTCACTGAGGAGGTCGTTAGATTCTAGGTATGCCAGGAGCCTGCGGTTTAAGACACGTTCCATAGTCTTGCAGAGTATGGACGTGACCGAGATGGGCCTGTAGTTGGCAGGGTCAGCACGACTACCTTTTTTGGGCACAGGTTGCACGTTAGCAAGCTTCCACGATTTCGGTACTTGCCCAGTTTGGAGAGAGAGTCTATACAGGCGCGTTAGTACAGGAGACAACTCAGGTGCACAAGCCTTCAACACTAGGGCAGGAATTCCGTCCGGGCCACTGGCTTTATTCACGTCCAGATTACGTAGCACTTTACGAACCTCCATTTGGCGAATATGCATTTCCGGCATCAAAGTCGGACTGCCAGGTGGAGTAGGAGGTATCGCACTAACAGCATCTAGACGCGAAGATTCCGCAAACTGAGATGCAAACAAGTTTGCCTTCTCCATTGCGGTGAGAGCCAGCGCCCCATCAGGTTTCAGCATTGGAGGCAGTGAAGAGCGGCAGAAGTTCGATTCGACCGATTTAGCTAGGGACCAAAACGCCTTGCTACCCGCAGGATACGAAGCTAGTTTGTTCCCTATTCGACTAATGTGGTCAAATCGAGCCCTCTGAAGAACCCTTTTGCATGCCTTAGCAGCCCTGTTAAACGCTTTCTTTTTGCGGTGTGTATCCCTTGCCTTACGCTGTCGAGCATCAACCCAGGCTAGGTAGGCCTCATGTTTAGATGCTTCAGCACTTTTACATTGAGAACCGAACCATGGGCGAGCTTTGCTGGATAATGAAACGTCAGAGTATGGAATGAAATATTCCATAGCCGTACGTATTACATCAGTCACAGCATCCGCGCAGGCTGACGGGTCACCAGAAGAGAAGCACAGTGGCTGCCATTGGTAAGATGCAAAGAAAAAACGCATTTCGTCCCAATCTGCTGACTTGTATTTCCATAGCCGCCGGTTGCCTCTGGGGCTGAGATCGGGCGGATGGTAAACGGATACTGATTTCACCAGACAGTGGTCGGAGGTGCCTAACGGCGAATATACCACCACGGAGTATCGGTCTGGATCAGTTGTCAGCAGAAGGTCTAAGCAATAGGGAGTATGCGACTCAACGTCTGGTACCCGTGTCGCCTCTTGGACCCGCTGGGTTAGGTCTAACGACAAAGCAAGCTTTTTCGTTTCCAGCCCAGCATGGTCAGTGTCCCGGTATGGGTACAGCCAATCCTTATGGTGGCCGTTGAAATCCCCCAGTAACACTAATTGGGCTGATGGGTACTTCTGCTGAGCCGCGTCCGCTGCCTCACTCAAATAATCGGTGAGCCGAGTTGTCTCCTGATCTCCACTGTGCGACCGATAGACACAGGCATAGACAATTTTGTCGATGCCTGTGTCTATCAGCGCCCATAAAACAGAGAACCTGGTGTCCTCAAGATTACGGAGACGCCGACAGCAGACATCGTCACGGGCGTACAGGCACACTCCAGCACGCGGCTTGAAGTTGTGCTCCAAGGTATACCCTGGATAGGTTAGGTACGCCACGTCCGACGGACATCCTATCTGCGTCTCCGTAAGAAACAAGAGTGACGGCTGCTCAGTCTCGAGGTGATGGTGGACTGGGGTGATATTAGAGTGCAGACCTCGAATATTAGTGAGGTGCACTTTGAGAGGCAAGGAGTGCAGCCGCTGTTTCACTATGTTTCTGTTTTTACTTGTCATATTATTTTTTGAGAGTGATTGTCGGTGGGAAAACGGAAGTAGAACGAGGCTACACACTGCCAACCAACGGTCACAGCACACAACACAAATACACCAATGGGAAACTAGTCTGGAGATTGCGGGGACGCCCGAGCCCCCCCGGGGATGTCTATCTGGCCTTGTCATCCGGTCGCCAACCGGCAGGATAGCGCATCCCGGGATTTTTCGCTAGATGGCGGGGCAGCCTTTCATGAGTGGCTAGCTCACTACTTGGGCCCCCAACTATCTGCGATCGGTCGCGGCAAAAACCGTGCCTCGGATCCCGCTACCCTCCATGACTAGCTTCCCGATGTAAAGTATTGGTGTGCAACTATCTGGTCTTGCAGTTATGCAGCAACTGTTCTGACCCGTTTTCCCTAACGGCGTCACCAGACTACATGCCGGAACACGGCTAGGCCGCTTGGCGGCACGACTCAGCCTGGCGGGTGGTCACCAGCCACGGCCAAAGCCTACCACCGGTATTTTTGTCACCCGATTTGCACCACCCAGGGACCACGTGTGGGGGGTTTCTGTGTACAGGTGCTTCCCCACGGACGGAGGTGACACGGTCCCCAAATAATTTAGATTAGACATTTTCCTTGAAAATTGGGAGAGGTTTCATTGTGATTACACTTTTGAGAGTCTACGGTAGAGACAGATCTTGCTGAATCTACACTATCGCCATCTAGTGCGAGGAACTATTTTCGTCATTTCTCATTGGCGGAGCATTCGCGTTACATAGGTACATAAAATAAAACACAGAAACAAATTGACAACGACGTCCTTTTATATTTGGTTAAAAAATAAAAGGTTATTGACATTTGTCGTGATATTTATGTGTGGTCGGAGCGTGGCATGGCAGACCGATGCGACCGAAGCGATGGCCCGACGTCGGCCGCTGTCCCGACTAGCGATAGGAGTAAAAGTGAAGTTCTTAAAAATAAAGATATTATTGACATTATTTGACCATTCGTAACTTAAAATATTTTTTTTGCTCTAAAAATACAAGGCGTGCAAGCAAAATACATTCGAATAATTAGAAACGTTTACACAGCGAGCACAGCTAAAGTTAAACTCGAATCTACGGGCTGTGA
This sequence comes from Ectropis crepuscularia, assembly GCA_963693475.1. Taxonomy (NCBI): domain Eukaryota; kingdom Metazoa; phylum Arthropoda; class Insecta; order Lepidoptera; family Geometridae; genus Ectropis; species Ectropis crepuscularia. The sequence continues at coordinate 15,913,989 of OY856341.1, forward strand.
ATTTCCTATCGAAAGAGGTGTACGGCAAGGAGATCCTATATCGAAATTATTTTCAGCAGTGCTGGAGATGATCTTCAGAAATCTAAGCTGGACCAAAAACGGCCTCAACATAAACGGCGAAAATCTCAGTCATCTACGCTTCGCGGATGATTTAATTTTGTTCTCGGAAGACGCAGGAACTCTGGGCTTAATGTTGCAGCAACTATCTGATGAAAGTGCTAAGGCCGGCCTGACAATGAACTTAACTAAAACTAAAATTATGACGAATTCTCAACAAACAGTAACCAACGAGCCAATAACAGTTAACAACGAGCAAATAGAATACGTCAATAAATATTTATATTTAGGCCAACTTATATCTACTGATGATTGCATGAATAAAGAAATAGAACGAAGAATAACGAATACTTGGAAACGGTTTTGGTCTCTTAGGGAAATAATGAAGGATCCAGATATGCCAATGAAAGGTAAAAATAAAGTATATGAAATCTGTATTATGACATGCTTACTATACGGGTGCCAGACGTGGGCGTTAACTGAACTACAAGAAAATAAAATAAAAGTCTGTCAAAATTCAATAGAAAGGAGTATTCTAGGTTTTAAAAGAAAGGATAGAGTGAAATTACAAGAAATTAAAAATAGAACAAAATTTAAAAGTGCACACACAGTTTACAGACAGCTTAAATGGCGTTGGACGGGACATATGTTAAGAGAAACTAAAGAGAAATGGACTAAATCAGTCACAGAGTGGTATCCAAGAGATAGCAAAAGAAATAAAGGTAGACAAATCAAAAGATGGGAAGATGACTTATTAGAAAAATAGCTGGTCCGGTATGGACCCGTTTAGCAAGAGACAGAAATAAGTGGAAATCATTAGAGGAGGCCTTTGTCGACAGACAAGCTGTTACACACAAACATCCAGTTGCCGATAATTTAAGTCATAATATATTGAATTAATTAAGTTTTTTAGGAAGTAGACATCTGTCAATTAGTCATAAGAAAAGAAACAGCAATAAAGGCTATTTTATTTTTATTATTATTTTATTTAACTTTAAATTACTACTAAGTTGACTAAGTTATTTTATAATATGTCCATTGGTTTTTACACACTAACAAATAGTCACTAAACTTCACATACATGGAAATATTTGAAGCAAGAACCCTACTGAACTGCCACGATTTTACGTGTTTTATGACAATCAAGCTCTAAATTCTCAGAAGCTTTGAAGAAAATAGAAGACTGATCACCTGAATTAAGAATATATACAGATTAAAGACACTCTCAATGTTCAAACGTTAGACGCTGGCGAAATTGCGGTAGCATTACCGAATGGAAGCCATGACGAAAAAGAACGAAGGAAGGACTAAGTTATTGCTGGTCGGGCGAACGGCAACTGCATATGCGGAGCCTGTCAATTGAATCCCACGCACACCACTGTCTTTTCGAAGTCTACATAAGATGTGTGTAATGCCGCTAATAAAAAAAAAAATGGGGCTGAAAAACATCTTGAGGAAATTCTATGGAGTTCCTTTTACTTTATAACTTTTCGAGGTTACGCGATATCCGACAAATCGCACTTGGCCAGCGTGGTGGATTTTGACCACGCTGTCTCTCCTTGTGAAAGCAGACCCAGCTGTAGGAACATTTAGTGGGCTGCTTAAGGTTTTCTCATTTGAAAGAAACCCTAGAATGTAACTTGGAATGAAATTTAAAGAAACAAAAAAAAATACAATGTGTTTAATAAACATTTTTAAAACATATTTGCTCGTAAAGGGTCTCTTATTGGACCAATTTCTGTATCGTAATGTATCTTATTACGCACTAGTGCTGTAATGTGTAATGTAAAACGCACGGTTTCAAAATGCTCCGTCCACAGACTAGGTAGAGAGATATGCTCCGTCTAAAACGAACGGTACCTTTTTAAATCTTAGTAAAGAGTTTTTATGTCAGAAAAGTGTGGTCAACATTTTATGAATAAGATTAACTTTGAGAGGTAAAATATAATAAAGAATTATAAAATTCGTTAATTTAATTAATTTAGACCATAAATTACTTTAATTTTTCTGTAACAAAACACAAAAATATTAGTTTATTTCATTATTAATGGCATACCAGCTAGTTCTGTGCCGTTGCTTAAAAAAAAAGGCGCCGATGCGCGCGCATTGCTAATCTGAGATCCATAGTGATTATTTAAATATTTACTCTGTGCTGTGATCAAGTAAATATTATTCCGCGTTTTTTTTCGAAAATGTTTTTATTTGAAAATGTCGTCAGAGTTTTGTTTATTTCCTCGCAAATATGTTATAAAACGTCGTATGACATACGTGCGCTTTGATAATTACCGCACTTATATCATAATGTACTATTAATGACACGTCAAATCTTAATATAATATTTTTCAAATGTCATAAAAGGCCTTTTATTTGTAACCGACTTAAAAAAAGGAGGTTATACCTATTTTTTTGGGATGGATGTTACACGATAGCTCAGCTAATTATGAGTCAATGATCGTTCATTTTGTGTTTGGAGAGGTTTTAAAAATATGAACATAATACTAAAGTTTACTTTCATTGACCAACTTCAAAACAGGAGGAGGTTTATAACTTAGTCATTGCTTCTTATGAAATTTGGTCGAGTGTCTGAATTTAATTTGAAGTTGAAGTCGGTTTTTTTTTTTCGGAAAAATAAATTATGTAGTAAGTAGATTTAAAAAAATAATTTAATTCCAATTAAGAGTTTTTCTATCTATTTACCCACCTACCCTTATTTAAATTTTAATACTTAAAGTTAACAAACTTAGGTTTCCCTGGTCTTGTATAATAGAAGCCTTGGTCTAATAAATTGAAAATGAAAATTACAGTATTTTGAATTATTCTGAACATAGTTTTTTCATAGTAGTTTCACAGAACGTTAACTTCTTTTGGATTCAAATTCGAACTAGAAAGGTTTTATTTTTATTTTCTGTTTAAAAAAGGTGTCTTTTAAAAATATAATAATTTCGCATTTTAAATAAAATAGACTAAAATAAATATTGTAACAAAAACGACAAAGTTGTTTCCGAAAACCGAAAATGTGACTCCGAATGATACTTAACATATTATTATTGCTTTTGTTCAGTTGGCAGCAAAAGCTACTGTATAATTCAAACTAAAAACTCGATTTGAATTCTATGTAAACAAGTTTGTGGCTTCTCGAACATACTCGCATAAAATCATAATAAGCAAACTTTTCGAATGGCATCGGAAACTATAGTTGGGTAAACACATGCCGTATGTAAAACTAAACTTGTGATTAGTTTTTTTTTGTTTTTTTTTAATTAATTTTACTGCATGATACAAATAAACCTCCGATGAGAGAATATGAAACTCACTTGGGCTAGGCCTGAAATTTGGATACTTTGAGATTAGAAAAATAAAAATAATTGTAGGTACTTCATACTAGAATTCTTTGATACACCGACAAAAATATATTAAAATTTAAACTAAAAGTAAAAAGAATATCGTAAACACCAATTGAATTAAAGTGTAAATTTACCTCCAAATTCCATCGTATTACTAAAGAACATTTAGGTCTCTTTCTGCTGTATTTCAAACATTATTTATTCTATCAATTTAATCCAGGCTTATCGAACCTTTGCGTAAATGGCACCAACTTAAAAACGGTGAAGGGAAAGCGTCGTGAGGTAACCGGCATGTTTCAAGATTCTTTCGAGGTCATGCGTGATCTGCCGACCCGGGGGTCTACCGCCGAACGAAAAATGTCATGGCTTTGATGTTTCTCTCTCTTTTCTTTTCGCTTGAAATGATAAAGACAGGATTAGCAAAGCGATAGCCGATTTGGTTAGGCGGTAGAGGCGCCGTACTGAGTCCCGTGTCCCAGCACTGCGCCGAGACTGCGATAGGAGACCGAGACACACACGTGTCTCTACCGCGCGAACTTGTACCTTATGTGGGCTGCTTATGCTTTATCGTATTTTTGAGTATGCCCCGATTATGCGAGTCAAAAAGCTGTCATATAAACAAAAATTTGTCAGCTTTTTGACTCACGTAAGAGCTTGGAGATAAATGTTTGGAATGTGGCAGAAATAGGTAAAAATGTGCTATGGGACGTAAATGTGTTAGAATGCATTGTCAAAAAGACAAAGTATCCTACCTACGTAGGTACGTATTATGGAAATAGGTACTTACGTGGTTTTAAATATTAGTTGAAAAATCAAATTAATTTAGTGGATACTTATAATTTGTGGAATGAGCTATTCATCTAAAATGACTATTCAACGTCGCTGAAACGAAACCAATCATTGATACCTATGTCCTGGGCAAGATCGAGGTTTATCACAATATTCCTCTACGAATGCAAGTTTAATTGGTAAAGTTGTACTCAGTGCGACAACTCGGGAACTCTTGTAGACGGAGACGAAACTTTGGGATTTGTCAGACAATTACTAGCAGATTTATTTAATATTAAATGTAATCTGGCTGGTTCTTTGTTTTATTTTAAATTACCGTTAACAAAACATTAGTAGCTACTGGTAGCTACTAATGTCAATTATGTCAAGTCATGTCAAGTAATGTCAGTTATGTCATTATACTGCTTGACAATTATGTCAAGTTCTGGGTTGTAAGATTTCTGAAAGCGTGGAATACGTCGACGTCTATTGATTACTTTTTAAATAGTTCTAAATTCAACTTTTACTCCCACAGTAAATAAATAATACAAAATTACAATTTAGATGTTTCACACAAAAACGCACTTTGAATCCTTCAAAATATATAAACGCAAATTTTTGGTCATTCTTTTTTTCCTGTGGTGGAAATGCTTTTACGCATCGGAACTGCCTTGAAGGGACACGGCGAGTGTCGGATTCGACACCACTGAAAGTCTGATGTCCCTACCGGATTTTTATCCGCTACTCCGGCATGGCGTGGGGTTAGCGTCACGGGGTCGCTATCGCATTCGAACAACGACCATGACACCGCCAGTGCCCTTCCGGGCTTGCCTCGCGGTTTTTGGTCATTCCGCACACAAGACCTGAACTAGACTAAGTAAACAAATCTTCTATTGTTGGAGAAATATTATAGCAGATATAATAAATACAAACAAAAATACATACTTATGATATACAAAAGCCCGTCACTTATGATAGGCACGGCACACACAGACCAAATATTTGTCCTGGGTGCGAATCGAATCCCCACTTCGCGGGCAGTTGTAGTGTAGTGGTAGGACTCTTGGCAGAGTCCGCCTGGGGAAGGACCACACCTTTGCCAATTATTCTACCGCCAAGCAGTAATGTGCAAACATTACTGTGTTCCAGTTTGAAGGGCAATGTTTCCAGAGAAATTACAGGGCTTATATAACAACTTAGATCTCTGGGTGACGAGCGCAGTGCAGTGCTAGGTAATGATTTGGACTCTTCATGCTCCAATAGCTGAGTGTCACTGTACTGTTATGTGGCAGGCATGTTGCTTACCATCAGGCACATGTCCTGCTCGTCCCGTCACTCTTTATTAAAAAAAAAAAAAGTTTAATATCAACTAAGCCACAAGCAAGCCCAGTATGGATAAGCGTTTTTTTTTTCTCGATTTAGAATAGGTGCCATACGAAAAGTTGTTCATAATAGTTAGAAGAACCCGCCAGTGTAGCACAAATGTTTATCGTTACCCTTCCCCCTTATTTTATCTTATCATCGGACGGATGCACCGGTAGAGCAATTCGTAAAAGTAATCCAGACTAAGATCGCCGTGCAGACAATGCGGATTTATTCCAAGAGCAGACATGATGTCTGGTATGCTACAATGTTTGGATTTATACATACATTTCTAGGTAGATACTTACTACAAATTATTTTTAACCGTAAAACTTGCTGAAACTATCGTTCTTGTTTAATTTTAATCTTCTCTGTATTCCAAATCATTACCTAACCACAATTTTATCTTTCTGAGTTCAAATAACGTCGCTTTGTATTTACTAAAAACTTCAAAAGCCAAACACAACCAAAAAGGGCTGTGTAAGCGTTGAGTAACTACCGGTTAATTCTGTTAAAATAAGCTCGATGGTGATATCGATCCTACTATTTATTTACCCCTAAACTAATTATGACTCTTAGTATTTGAAGGTCTACTAATATTTGTAAATATGACAAAACCAGTTCACATTATGTTCACAGGTTCACACTGCTAGAACTCGTGGCATTCCTTCGTAAGGAAAGAGTCAAGGCCAAAATCCACCACACTGACCAAATGTGGGTTGGCGGATGATGCACTTTCTCGAAAGATATCGCTCTTAGAAAAATATTGATGCGGTTCTGCTTAACAAATTAAAAGGTTTTTAACTTCTTATTTTCAATTGAATATTTTCGACAACCAACAAATTTAACTCACATAAACTACAAAGACATCTCTCTTTTGTTACTCAAATTAATCCTACTAACATACAGTATTATTAAAACCACAGTTTAGCCAAGTGTAACACAAAGGTCTCGCCAGCTACAAAAATGTACCCGCCTAAATAAATAAGTTAACGACCGGTTATTAACACTCATTGCTTTTGCGGCGGCGTTAACTTAATGTTTATTCCCAGCATGGAGCTTATCTAGTTTCCTCAAACGGCTCTTAAACTGTTGGCAGCAACAGGGTCGCCACTCGCCCTTATTTTCTCATATCCGACCCGCGCGTTTTCAATATTATCTTATAGTTATTTACTGAAGTTTGAGTAAAAAACAATTTTCAGTAAAAATGTTTTGGTATCGAAACGTATTGGTTTATCTTAGATTTGAAAATGATAAGGTTGGATTGTTTTAAAGGCATCCCTAGTGAAGGTGTTTAACCCTTGCGCGGGCAGCTACGAATGGCGCAAGGGGCTGTGAACAGACGCGCGCCCCTGACTCCCGCAATAGATAAAACAGTGATAGAACATGCACCGCGCCGCCTCTATGAATAATTCATTAGTTTCAGTTGCCACTTTTGTTGGTATCGGTGGATTTTCAGCGCTTCACACCGTCAAAAATATGCGTTCAGGGGCTGGTTATTGTAAGAACTCTACTCTTTACCAGACTCGTTCATTTTAAATGTGTCATGCCGCGAATGGGCTTCCCTGAATTATTTACGGAATTATAAATGTAACGCTTTGTAGGCTCTCGTCTCAGACGCTGCTTTGGGGGCTTTGACGATGTGGATGGGCATCCGTAGTGCTTAGAGTCGAGCTAGGCCCATTTTGCGTCGGGACATTACGTAATCCTTCCATGTTATGGTTCATTTTATTATTATTATTATTATTTATTTATTTATTTATATTACATGTTTCTCTGCCCATTAACATAGGAAATATTATTGTCCTTCTAAACGAAGCAAAATAATAGACGAGATGACTAGAAAAATATTAGACAGTCGGTTAGATTGTTAAAAAATAATGCACATGTATAATATTTTCTTTTGTTTTAATTACAAATGATGACGAAGATACAGTGATTAGAAGTTACGAGTGACGTCACTTCAAGGTATGATTTTTACGGAGGCCCAACATCCATTTCGGAAGTTTAATGATCGACATCTTTGTCGATTTTTAATTACTTGATAAAACAAAAAATAGATCTCATATATTTTTCCATTATCTAGCAAACGGACCAATTAGAATAGTAGATATATTTTTGGCCAGGTCTTATCGCAACTGACTCATTTTCCCATTAATGGTAATTATTTCATTTCTGTATCCCATTATCAAAGCGGCTCTTTAGAAAATGGGTATCTTCTACTACTACTGCGCTATCAATTATAAGGAGTACCTATAACAGCAAGTATTTTTGTTTACCGTATATACGAAATACAAAATAATCTCTCAAATAAAGTGTAAGCTCAATTCATTACTCCAGGGCTTCGCTAAGCACAGCTAGGCGCACCGGCGGCGGCGAGGTCGTGTCGACGCTCTAGCACCTTCCACCCTCTGAATCCCGTTATAATTTACGATCATCCCGAAAAATCCCGGGATTATTTTTATTCGATAACAATAAAGGTGCCGCCGAGGGTTACCTTTATTATCACTCAGTGTGGGACGACTCTTTTACACACTTTACACATGTTATAGGAACGCGGAATGGGTTGCTCCCATTTTATAGTTATGTCGAACATTTTTATTTCGTTGCGGTGATGTCTGCTCTTCCGCTGAACGCTTATCTGTGTTAAAACAGTTTCAGAACTTTCAAGGTAGTTAAGTGTTTGTTTTGAGTTGATTCAGTTAAGTGGGTTATTAAATATTCATAGTCTTTATCCTATATTGATCAGCATAGCAATAAAATATTATTTATTTATTTAGCTCGCTAACACATTAAATAGTTAGTTAGATATAATAAATAAAGACATCATATTTGTTAAGTTGCAGCCTAAAAACTGAATTGTGTAAAATAATTGAGTCATTTTCTAATAAATTATATTATTGATATGTTTTATTAAACGCAACGGAAACCATGCGATGTTAAGGATTAAGACAATTCTAATCACGATTACTATTAAACAAAAAACGCATTCAGAACGGTCTATTTATTACAAATATATTCCCCTGGACTTATTTGTGTTTCTTAAATTATTAGAACACTTTCTCAAAGCGCAGGAAGTCCTATTTTTTAAATTTATGTATATAATGATCAAACTCAGCGATAGGTAAAAACGTTTGGCGTTCACCGCTTACTACAACTGACTAGAACGGAAAGAGTGAGCTCACTCTTCGCAACTATAACATCATTTCGTGCGCCTGAACTTTGGGAGGGCACATCTACTGATTTATATTACTAGTTTGAAAGGTGAAATAAAAAAAAAAGCACAGACTAAGCAGAGAGAGTATTCTTTTCTAAGCTGATTTTTTTGATCAGAATTAGACATGATGGCCTCTGCCATAAATTGGCGAATTATAAATATGTGTTTTATGACTCTCTCAATATGGGTAGTATGGAATGAAAGTGCTAGACAGTTCAATATATTAAAAAGGAATGAAGAATAAACTAAAATCATAGAATAAAACTTTAAAAATATTACTGTTGCAATCAAGATTATTCTTAGCTATACCTAAGTTGCGTTGGAGATAACTCAACACCGAACAAAAAAATATTAAAAAAATATTACAGTTTCATAAAGTAGACTTTTTAGGGACTGAAATAAGTGATAAACAGTGGTTGTTTGCATGGGGTCTATTTTGCAAAAAAACGTGTGGAATCCATCGAATGCCAAATCCGTCTCCCAACAAGAAACTCTAGTTTATAAATAACCGACAGCGTACACTCTACCGTTCCCAATATTATCTCATCGCACCTGATCCCTTAATTAACGTAATACCGTTTACCTTAAAAATTGATTAACATAATAATAACAAGCGTGCGTCGGAAGCTCGGAACGTGCTGGATCGGGCCATGCGACGGCGGATTAGACGGTCCCGAAAGTGATCCGTTATAATTGTGGGGGACAGTGACGGCTGGGTACGCACAGATTAGCCCCTTCGATAAACAATAGTATTAGTATGCGAGGACGCGCTGACCGGCGATCGGGCAGCTCGGATTAATTTGCCTTCTGGAAATTATGGAGGCTTGCGGAACGATCGCCGGTGTTATTGTTTTGCTTTTCGCTTGGCGACGCTCGACAAGGCCGTTTGTTTTACTCTGCCTTTCTTTTATTGTGGCTTTTGAGTGATGATTTGATCGTTCAATGAATTTTGGTTTTCGGACAAGTCTTTTGAAATTTTATTAGGTCAACGGTATTTAATAATACCTACTCTTTGTTTTTTTTACGTGAAATGAATTAAACCTGAAATGAATTAAAAAAATAATTGTTTATTATGTTATGCAAATACCGTATGCTTTTCACGTGATCTGAAAAGCATACGGTATTTGCATAACCTAATAAACAATTCTTTTGTTTTAATTCATTTCAGGTGTCTATGTCCATTATTCCTCCGGCCGTCCGTCATTTATTTGAATTTATTTGAACTACGACAGTAGGTCATTAAAAAAATGAAAATTCTATGCTCGTTAAAAAGTTTAAAATTAAACGTAAAATTTAAATTTTTGAGAAAACCCTCGACGCGACGGTTAAAAAATAATTGAAAAAGGTAAGTAAAAATATATATAAATAACTTATTTATGATTACCTAACCCCTAATAGAATAAGATCCCAGGGCCACCAGACGTCACGTATTTTCTAATGAACGAAATGTGGACGATTGAGTAGTGTTAGTATGTACCAAGAACGAATGCATACTCGCTACCCCGCTTAGGGCTTCCAATTTTCAGATATCAGGCATCGATGCAGATGCAATGAAGGTACGCAAAAAATTACTTCCTTTACGTAAATTCTCTGATTTTCACGTATATTATAGGCAATACCTTTAAAAGTATGTCGCCAATACTCCCAGACACAATGCGTAGGCCGTTTTGCTTAGCAGACGCTTCAAAAGTCCCAAAATAATGACTTAACTCCACGTAAATTCTGATGCTCTATTTTTAAATATGTCCGCCAGACAACTATTTTAAAACCTTTTACAAGAAGACAGACCAATCTAAGGGGCCAATAATTCGCTAAACTCAATTCTAAGTCAATATATCCTAGATAATGTCTCACTCAGTCTCGCGCAGAAAATTAAGTTTAGGGGATGATTGGCCCATAGGATCGGACTGTATTGTTGTAAAAGGTTTTGAAATAGTTGTCTGGCGGACATATGTATCTAAAAATGCAGGATCAGAATTAACGTAAAGTTAAGTTATTATTTTAGGAGTTTTAAAGCGTCTGCAAAGCAAAACGGCACACGAAATGGATCTGGAAGTATTGGCGACATATTTTTAAAGATATTGCCTATAATATACGTGAAAGCACGTAATATTTTTGTGTACCTTCACTACCTCATATCTCAAAATTGTCCGTCTAAGCAAGGTAGCGAGTATGCATGCGTTTTTAGTACATCCTAACACTACTAAATCGTCCACATTTCATTCATCAGAAAATACGTGACGTCTGGCAGCTCTGGGATCTTCGACTATAACACCCTTCACGGCTTCTAACTTGCAGTAGTTAGATAATAATAAAAATACTATGAAAGTCTTTTACAGGAATCAGTCACGTTCCAAATTTTTTTGCACATCCCGATATTTTAAGTCATGTTAGTCTTCCGATTGTGTAAGTTTAAAAGTTGTAGAAAAAAATTAAACTATCAATTTAACTTGTCGTCGGTAAAAGTAGGCTGTTGAAAACGCGAGTATAGGACATCCATTTGAAGTAATAATATTATATGTAGAGTCATGTGGGTCAAGTGTGCGCATTTAAACTTTGATGCTTCAAAAACTCGAATATTATTAGTAGAATGAAACAAAACTGTGCTAATTAGTAAGATTGTTTATTTGTAATCAACTTAGACACAACAATAGTATTATCAGTAGCTTGTATTTTAAGAAACTATAGAAAACAAAGACCCTTTCATATGCGCACTTTTACCCCAGTATCGGGGTATGTATACGCAGCACTATGGGTAAGTGTACGCAACAACAAAAAACATATATTTAGAAAATAAACAATGCTATATATTATAATTACACAATTTTTCATCATAGTAACTAAAAGTAATCAACATAATAAACATCATAAATCAAAAAATGAGATCAATTTGAACTTTTAAGATTTCTACAAAGTACCTACTTCGTCATACATGAATCACAAATAAAAGTGCCGTGTTCGGAGCTGGTGCACTGTTCGTGCCACCAGGTTCCACAAAGGCTACATTCAATCCAATCTTCAGTCGGTGGATCAGAATACTTTTCGCCACATAAGGGGCAGTAATACTCATTTTCGTCATTTTTTGGTTTCTTAAGAGTCTTATTTTTAACATTTTTTTTGGCAGTCACAGATGATTTCGTACTAGTTTTCTTAGTGTTAAGTCTTTCTTTCAAATCTAGTCGTATTTTCTTTTTTGCTAATTTCTCTTCTTCCTCTTTTTTCTTAGCTTCTAACTCAGATTTATAGGGACTATCAGTAGCAATGATTGACTTTTTGCCTTTTCGTCGTCGATTTTGTGACGTTGCTTTCGGTAGAGCTTGTATGGACGACAATGGTATAAATTCTTTGCTGGTTGAAGCTACGGATGTTGGTGTAGATGCAGTGATGGCTGAACTGATGTTTGTCGCTGGATATGATTGAGCAATCTCTAAGAAGTTTTTTCGAGTTTTCTTGTCAGCGTTGGATGATGTCAATGTATGCTCAGTAGTCAACAGCAGATCTTGTGCAGGTTGACTGAATGATGTGGTAACTGTAAAGTTATGCATAGAAGAATCTTGCTCTGATGTAGAAAGATTATGTAATATCAAAGGTGAAGTCGTTCCTGCAGTTTCAAAAACTTCTTGTGTTGGCTGTGTAGAAGAGGTGGATGCTACTAAGTTTGTCAAATGCTCTGCGCGTGATGGAATTGAATCTTCTTGGAAAGGTTCCTGTATTGCTGTAGTTGGCAACATCTCTTCTAAATTTTGTGCAGGAATCATGTCAGTTACAGACGCTGCCGCGAAGTCTTCATCCGAAAAAATATCTTTGTCTATTAGCCAGATTCCAGAAGCTTTGAAACCTGAAACCGCATTGCTAAGGGAAGCTGCTTTTTGGAAGGCCTCATTTACCAATTGAGCTATTTCTGTTTGTCCAATCACGCGGCCTGGATGGTGGCTTAGCCATTTATCACATGCGTAAGCGAATTTCGTTTTCAGGGGCCCAAAAAACCCACGATCTAAGGGCTGCATCTTGTGGCTACTGTGAGGTGGGAGAGTAAGCATGTGAATACCATTAACACGACAAAACAGTATAGCATTCAGAGAGATGTGGCTGGTATGGTTGTCCAAAATTAACAAGACGGGATTGTCTTTGGTTGGCTGAACATTGTCTTTGAAATGGCATAGGTATTCTAGAAACAGGCCCGTATTTATGAATCCTGAATCAGAAGCCATTCCAATACTACCTTCGGGTGCATTGTTGAGCAAATAACCTTGCATTTTCTTTCGGGGAAAAATAAATGCTGGAGGGACATAGTTTCCTGTTGCACTCATTGCGCAAACAAGTGTAATCGTTTGGCCTCTTTCAGCAGAAACGATTTTTCCCACCAGCTTTTTTCCTTTCACCGATATTACTTTTGGAATTTTCTTTGGTACAGTATTGACTCCACTTTCATCTACATTATATATTCGGCTGGGTACAAATTTGTGTTTGTTGTAGAGGCTCTGCAAGTTATCATAAAATCTTGTAACTTGAGTTTTATTGAATCCCATGGCTCTGGCAATACTAGTTGGGACTGGCTGTCGCAATTTTAATTCAGGGAACCTTTTGAGAAATCCATATACCCAGTCTCGGCCAGCTAATTTTGAGGATGTGTTGAATCTATGAGTAATTTTATTTAGTTCAGCATACTCATAAATCAACTTCTGGAGGTTCTGCATAGTGAGACCATAATAAAGATCATCACTTTGTTTAATATAATTGTATATATCAGTCTCTTGCTCCTTGGTAAATGTCAAAGAAAATCTTCCCATACTGGTTGCAGTCTTCCCAGCTTTTAAACGTTTTCGCAGAGTACTTTCATTAAGTCCGACTTGAGATGCAGCTTTTCTTTTACTGGCACCCTTTGAAATTAATAATTTGGCGGCTTCTAGCTGTTCATCTGTGACGATGCATCTATCCGGAGCTTTCCTTAGATAATTTCGAGGCATTTTGGTTTATATTTGTACTCTGAAACAAAACATAGCTACACATGTACAAAGAAATGCAAGCGGGGTAAGTGTGCGCATGCGCACACTTACACGACAGGTTTCTGCGCACACTTAACCCAAACCATCGAAACAGGATTGTATGAATATCGTTGATTATTGCGTCATCATACCAACTTAAATACTGGCAAATAACAAACTTGATATTATGTTGTATTCAAATGCAAAAAGCATATTTTCAAAAAATGTACATGACTACACAAAATTACGCGTCAAATGTGACAAAATATCGTAAACATTTTAGCAAAAATCTTCATTTACCTGTCAATCCAAAATGGCACGCGAGAGGCCGCTATAATACGAGCGCTTCGTAGGACATCCCGCGGGGTACTGAAGAGGGGGATTGCCGTTCCTTAGAGCTATATATTTTTCGAGATATTTAGAATGCGCACACTTAGACGCTGCGTACACTTAACCCACATAACTCTACTTAAAGATTGGTCAAATCATTAAATGTATCACTAAACAAATGCTAAAATATGAGAACTGGTAATTTTTAGAGAGTAGAGACATAGCTAGTATAATACTACCACGAACGTACCTTGAATTTTTGAAAAAAAATATGAACTTTAGAAGCAAAAAATAAATTATTTGAATTAGATCTATCGACAAACAAAACATGTTTTCTATAAAAAAATTCAAATGGATATTTTCTCTAATTTTCTAACTAAGTAGGTAATCAATCTATCTAAGTACAAACTCCCAAATAAAACAGCAGAGTTTCCGTTAAGTTTTCCATTATATCTCCTGTAAACTTCGAAACTAAGTCGAAGGGTCCTCTATTAGAGCGTACAAAGGGCAATAAGCGTTAATTTTATTTGTCCGGCGTGCCGTATCCGGTTTCGGCGGAAGCACACGCCTACCCGCCGCCGACGCTAAGTAATGAGGCTAATGTTACCAGCGCTGCACTTGTCCCTGCCAATAAATTATCGCATTTAACCCTCGCCACATTTTAATCTTTAAACTTTAACGTTTATGGTGTATTTTTACTTGCATCGTATCGTGTGCATGTTATAGGTGAGTTGTGGAGACGTGTGAAACCTAATGATATTATCGTCGTTAGTGACACTAGCCGGCGAAAGGTTTGTAGGTAATTGATTGAAATGTGGATAACTAACTATATATGTAGGTTTGTAGGTATATGGTTCTTTGAAATTTAGTTGATATTTTGTTAGTAGTCAGGCTGAATCAAAACAAATGGCAGTCATGGGGAATGCTGAATAGAAGTGAAAAGTATATTCGATTCAAAATTATAGTTATGACTTAGAATTTTAGTGTCTAATAACACCAATGTTGCAAAGTATGTCACCTGTACAGCTTAAGATTGATGGCTATAATACATGTTGGAGACGCAAAGTCCAAGATTATACCCACTCAAAAAGCGTCTGACGTGCACATTCCGATCCGCTGCTCCTCTACCGCTCCGACGCTACACCGCTACAATATCGGTAACGCGAACTAATACGATTCTCCCCAACCAAAAAGTGCTAGAAGAAGCTAAAGAAGTTTTTACTTAAAATAGCGGATTCTATAAAAAATATGTAAATGCCTACCTTACGCCTTACTGAGTAAGCTTGAATCGGCATGATAATAGAATTCAGATTTATTTTGGCGCCAGGTAACGCGTTCGCTGGCTTGGACATCTAGTAGTTTATTATTTGTTTATATACTTATCATATTATGATCTGCTAAAACGATTTGAAAGTAACACTACAGTTTTATGAAACCACCGTTTTACAATACTTGAATCCTCCTCCTCTTCCTGTCTCTTTAAGCTCCTCTGATAAATAAATATTGGTGGACAAGTTATTAAAAAGAAAACAGAATTTCACGAAAACGGAACTGGAACAAAGTTGAAAGGATCAAACACTCTAAATAAAATTGTAGCAACGAAGTTCGCCTGGTCAACTAGTAATTAAAAATATAGTGAAACTGACACTAAACTAAATAGAGAGAAACATTTTAGTAACATTTGAAACTTCCGCAATCAAAAACGCGTAAGCTATTTTTGTATGTTTTGTTGGCTTACAAATTACACACTTGAATCTCGAGTAGGCAACGCCGAACAAAGTTATAATTTGTTTAATGCGACACAAGCCCTGTATACAGTTCTCGCGCAACAAACTTAAAGTCCTATAAATCAAAAGCTAATTTGGTCCGAGATTCGGGAGTTGAGAATCCGTGCGTACAGTAATGTGTTCTTTACATCAAAAACACATTTAAAAGAAGTTAGATTGGCTTAGAGGAGTTGGCTTGCGGCCACGGCAGAGTCTCGGCGCCCGGAGCCGCCCTAATCTCGCAAGATCTGCGGCAGATTGTTTGCGAGCATTTCGGTCCATCAAAATATGAAGGATGGAACGGAAACTTTCACTCATAAATTACACAAACACTTGAACTTTCATCAAGGCCTGGCTAATTTGATGTGTAAACAATTTTGTGAATTCGTATTTTTCCCGGTAATCACCGAATTCTAATTGCATTTAATAACTTTAAGTTTGACTTTACTTGACTCGGGTATTTATTGGCGAATCTACTTACTGAGTCTTGGTTTTGTGTCTGGATGTTTCTATCCTTACTAATATTAAGACGAAAGAGAAAAGTTTCTGGACCTGTTTTGATGTTTTACCCGCTTAGTTACGGATCCCGTTATATTTCCGGGATTAGAACTTGCTTATGTGTTATTCCAGGTTATTATTTATCTATCTATGTACCTAACAAATGTTATCCAGCTCTCTTTGGTAGTTTTTGGGTGAAATAGGAACAATCATCTATCCGTGCATGAATCCGTCCTCACAAACTTTCGCATTTATAATATTAGTAGGATTCTACTTACACAATAGCTACTTTGTTAAGGCTCTATTTACATAGATGCTATGTATATGGTTGTTTACTAACGAGGTTTGAACTATACCTATTCAAGGCAAAGTATAATAAGTTGACGTACTACTACCGTATGCATATCTATACTCATATACTCATTTATTAAGAACCAGGAGAATAATTACACGTCACGTTATTTACATAGTAAAATCATAATTAAAGTTAAATAAAGTGGCCAAGTGCGAGTTGGACTCGCCCATGAAGGGTTCCGTTGCAGCAAGTAACATAGTACACACAGTTTTTTTAGTTCCTTGTAACTTTGATCGAAGTTTTATTAATAACTAGCGGCCCGCTCCGGCTTCGCTCGAATAATAACCTAGATATCAATTGCAGCGCCATCTGCCGGGCTGTATTGTGAATCTAAACCTTCCAGGCCATACCCAAACGTGTACAAAAAAAAACATTCAAATCGGTCCAGCCGTTCAGGAGGAGTTCAATGATAACGAAAAGTGGCATTGATTTTTATATATATAGATAATGTATTTATGACGTAGGTACTAAAAAAAAAAACTACTCATCAGATCGAGTTCAAACCAATTTTCGTTGGTAGTTTGCATGGTAATGTACATCATATATTTTTTTTAGTGTTTTCATTCTCTTATTTTAGAAGTTAGAGGGGGGGGGGGGGGGACACACACATTTTACCACTTTGGAAGTGTCTCTCGCGCAAATTATTCAGTGTAGACAAAAACTATATTAGAAACCTCAACATCATTTTTGAAGACCTATTGATAGACATCCCACACGTGTCGGTTTGATGAAAAAAAAATTGAGTTTCAGTTCTCAGTATGGGGGGCAACCCTAATTTTTCTTTTCTTTAATTTTTTTTTTGTAAAAATCTTAATGCGGTTCACAATCTTAATACATCTACTTACCAAGTTTCAATAGTGTAGTTCACATAGTTTCGGCAAAACATACGGAGTGGCTGTGACATACGGACGGACAGACAGACATGACGAATCTATAAGGGTTCCGTTTTACGGAACCCTAAAAATAGTCCAAAATGATTATTATGCACATTCAATAGATAATTAGGTATCGCTGATTCCAATACCAGTCGCACACAAAAAAATTATATTTGAAATAAGAAATAAAATACAATTAAGTAATCACATATATTTTTAGGTTTAGCCACGAGTACGAACACCGTGAAATGTGACAAATTATTTAATGTCTTGTGTCATGCCCTACTCTATGGATGTGGGTAAAAAATCATTTACTCTGTAGAATGACTATTCTACCAGACAATTTTTTTATTTACGTTTAAAAGAGCATTTGGATGGGGATTTCTTTATTTCGTCCGGGAGACGATTGTACACTTCCGGAGCCATAACGTGGACCTGCTTGGATTCTTTCGTGAGCCGGCGTGGCAGCGGTCGCAACAGATGCGAGTGTCGCTTGGAGAGCAGCCGCGGGTACTCATCCAGGTGATCCCAGGCGTACAGCGCCGCCTGTAGGATCACCAGACATGGCACGGTCAGGATTCCAAGATCGCGGAACAAGAATGAATAGAATATACATATAATTTTTTTTTTGCATCTGGTTCGTCATGTTTGTCATATCACTATTTTTCAAGATAATTATTAAAATATCGATTAAAATCATCGATGCACTGCTATTAAAATTAACATTTTTGTTCATCACAGTATTTTTTTTTGCAGAGTTTGCCTGGTGAGTTTCACACATAGCATACCTTTTATTCTACCAAGCCAAGTAATATGTAATTCCTGTGTTCCGGTTTAAAGGGCAATGTTTTTAGATAAATTACAGCGCACAGAGGTACATAATTTTAAATCTCTTGGTGACAAACGCAGTGCAGTGTACTCGAATTGGATTTTCATGCTCCACTACGTCCTACTGTGACGTAATAGGTGTGTTGCCTAACATCACTCTACTCTACTCTATATCATTAATATTGTTTTTTTAAAATATTTTTTTTTATAAAGCATGCTAAGTTATGTATAATATCATCATAGTTTGAAATATGTGTGGATCTATTTGGAAGAAAGGAATGTTTCTTCCGATATGTTTCACTATCCCTATTATTTTCATGTTTTTAGGTATTATTATATTATTTTTAGGTTCTATTATTTAAATGGGATCGAAAAATAAAACATAAATATTTAAAACAAGCTTTATTTCATTAATAACCTATTCTCTTAAATTCTATCGTTACATTAGTTACGTAGGTGCTTACATTCTTTCGAACAATTTCGCAGAGTTCAATAAACATTCAATATTTCTCTTAAAAATGCACTCATTTGCTTTGGCTTATGTATTATATTTACAACAGTTCTATCTATTTAGCTTATATTTAGCAATTTGGCAACATGTTAACGGTAACATTTACATACATTACTATTTGTAAAGGATAATAATTGACAGAAGAAACTCGGAATGTCGTGAAGAAAAATATAATGGCGTATAATTTTATTTTACGTAAGGTAAAACAAATTCAAAGCTACAACATATTTATAAAAGTGTTGGTATAAGGTATCGATACAATAAAAATATTAAATAAATAAATAAAGTGTATAACTGCAGTTTGATCTAAATTTCGAATCATTTTAAATCGAATTATAATTGTGTATCACAGCAAACGTGAGGTTTACAAAAGCCAAAAATAATGTTATCTCTACAGACGATTTTATAATTCATTCAGTCTTACTCTACCTATCTATCTACTTATGAAATAAAATAAACTATGATAAGTGTGCACTTTATATTTTCTTTTAATATAGTATGTGCAGTTAATTAATTTTCTATAACCATTCACGATTCAGGAAAACAAGTTTGTGTAATAAAATGTGATTTTATCTATACTCAATATAACGGATATCGTGCTCAATATCATTAATTGCATAAGGGCCGAATTGCAACGATAGAAGATTCTGGGTCGTCTCATATCAGGTGAAGTTGACTAAATGCGGTCGTAGTTATTAAACTAACACAATTAGTTATAGACTACAGGCCCGTGAACAAAATGCACGTAGTAAATGAACCACCAGGTGACCTATATAGGATGATAGAAGGGTATAAAGTGCTAAGGTTCAGCACTATGCCGTCACTTGTAAGCTGTCCAACTGAGTACAGTCGAAGAGGGAGGGTTGCAACCCTCGATCATTTCTCCTTGTCGCATGATTTTTGTACAGGGGGTCACGGGCCTCTAGTCTATTATATTATACTTGAGCTCATCAAAAACCGCACTACTTGTAAAAACGCAAATTTTATCGACACAAAACAAACCGCATGAATACGGTATCAAAGAAGTTTTAAGGATATTGCGAATAAGTATTACGATCACGACTGAACGGATTGCTGTAGAATTAGAGAAGTCTAACAAACATTTTATTATTTAATTAATTGGTCACCTAAATCGTGAAATAGTACAAGGAACATCATAATACAATATCTATAGTCTATTATGTATATGTGATGAATAACAACAACGTTTCAAATGTATCATAATACCGTGTGATTATGAAAATGAAGTCTTTTAAATTATCATGCGTGCCCTACATTTTCATTTAATATCGTTTAATCTAGTTTACCTGTTTTCAAGGACATTTAAATTCATAATTATTAAAACTTCTGATTCGTATGAATAGCAGATAACTGATCACTTGGTCGTATAAGCTCTAAGCTCTGTCACTAATACGATATATTTTGTATTAGTTGTTGTATAAAATAACTGTAATAATGCTCTCGATTAAAATACATTCAAAGCAACACCTATATCGAAATAACATGTTCAATTAAAAGCACATTTCAGTAGTGTTATTAATTTAACATTTCATTAAGTCAGATTGAAACACACTTTTATTTTATTCATAAGTAATATGAATAGAATATAAGTGAAGATTATTTAATTAATTAGGATAGTAGAATGACTTTTATGGCAAATTAATGAAAGGGTGAAGTATTGATGTATTAAAAATAAAATGTTAAAAATACTAATATCAGCATCCATAAATGGCTTCTACTCCAACCAGCGTCACCTGAAATAAATTGAATAGTGTTTAAATTGAGAACTTAAACTATTCTTATTACCAACTGCATTGGTAATTATTGAACTAAATGGAGCGACTTGCTTTATGACTATACTATAAAGTTCTCTCGTAAAGAAACCCGCTGCGAGCTAGCCGCTAGACAACCGCTCCGACCAATTAATTTAATTGGTATGAATTGAACGTTACCTGTGACTTGCGAGGCGCCCCCCACCCAACTGTGCTGTATCTTTCCGCCCCCCTCGTCCGTCTTCTGTTTCCCTTTGTCGATCTCGTTCAAGTTCGACTGGTACTTCGTTCCTGCAAAACAAATATATCTGTAGTATTATCTTTCGTAAAAAATATATGAGGGGCGAAACGACGAAGTGAACTGATCGCGTAAAGGATTCAATATGGCAAGGGACGGGCCGAGGGCAGGCGGTCGGCTAACAGTTATTGAAAAGTTGCGCAATATTGTCGAGTGGGGTTGCCGTAAATTCGTAATGGCAACAAAAAATGAAACAAGAGCGAACCGCCGCGCCGCCGCTCGCGCAAAAACAACTCGCCGGGAAACTTACATCGCTGCCATCGCAAATGGATTTTTCAAGTTCATGTGAGTTCGGCTGGAGCGAAAATATCTGCATACTAAACGTAGCGATGACAGTGCTACACCCTTAAAATTTCCCCATATTTTACACAAAACTTTGATAAGCTTACTACAGTTCAAATATTTGTTTTAGAGTTATTAAAAACAAGAACAAATTTAGATAATGTTTTTCCGTTGCGTAGAGTTAATATTTTTTAGAGAATACTTTACGAGGTTGCCCTACGCTCTGCTACGCTCCGGAGGAGATTAAACTTGTCGTGTTTACAAAGCTTATTAAGAGTTTGGAACAAGAAACGCGAACACTTGTCCGTAATAGGTTGTCGTGCAAGATGTCGGCCGGCGATGTGTCCGGGACGGCCAACTTGCCAATAACGCGGGGTAATGTCGCCCGCCCGCCGACTTATGACATGCTCGCACAAATTTTAATAAAACATTGGGTTACGCAAAAAAACCGTGAAACTGTGAAAGTGCAGTGCAACAAGAGATGAATTGTATCTAGACTTTTCTTATGGGGTCAACTGTAAAAATGAAAGAAACAAATCAAACTGATTTTTAAAATGACTCTAGTAAGGTATCTCGTAAGCTTTGTTTTTTTAAATAATATTTCTGGGTAACGGGACAAGCATGACAACTGTCTGAGTGATGCTAAGTAATGCCTGCTCATAGCAAAACAGTGCCAATCATCTATTTGAACATTCGGACTACAAATCACTATCTAGCACGGCAATGCCGTGCTAGATAGTCTCTCTACCTCGTTCATCACCCAGATAAGTATATAAGATGATTATTTGTTTTATTGCCCTGTAATGTTATATTTATTGGTATTGGTATCTAGGTATCCAGTTAGACTTGCATATTACCGCGTGGCAGTGGAATAACTAGCAACGGTGTGGTACTTCCTCAGGTATACTTTAAAAAGAGTTAAATCGCTATAAGAATCGATCGAGAGGGGTGTCAAAAGGCTCATAGGCAAAGGCACTCTAGTGCGAAAAAGACTACAAAGTCTTGAGCATCGCCGCAAAATTGCTAGCTTATCGGGGTTTTTATCGGATACACTTCGGAGAGTGTGCAACTGATCTGCATGATTTAATACCACCTCGAAGAAGCGGCACCGTTTCATGGTTGCTATTCCAAAGACACGGACGAAGAGATTTGACTATACTTTTGTGATAAGAATGTTCCACAGTCTACTGTGGAATGAGTTGCCTGAGTGGGTTTTTCCCGATAAATAAATCTTGGTGTCTTCAAATCGAGAGTGAATCGGTTTCTTCTAGGTAAACGTCTAGTCAAGTGTAAACCTATAAAAGTTAAAAAAATAGACTAATTTTGTTTACAACAGTAAGCATAAGATATAAAATTCGGCTTAGTAGGTAGGCTCTTTCTGTGTACTCCTGTTGATGTGATGCTCCTTGCTATTTACGGAGGGAACGGCGCTTGTTTATAATATAGACGTTTGGTAAACACGATAGATCATCATCATAGAGTAATATTGTGTAATGGGCTATTAAGACACTGGAGTTCTACAATCGTATCGGCTATAACTCGGACAACATAATCGTTTACGTACCACTAGGAACATTTGTTTACAGTCGAACGATTTGTATATACTTTACGGTCGGCCATAACGTTCGAAGCCAGTTAACAAACTACAGTCTGGCGCTGGCGACAGGCAGATCGGGTTTACGATCTATAAACAAATAACTGCCACTAATAATAACTGAAACAGCGAACAATGAAAACAACCGCTCTCGGGGGATGACTCGTAAAGGTAATATTATCTCTTAATAAACGGAACCGTCGGTGTAAAAATGTTGTTCTGCTGCAGTTTATCGACTCCGTATCGGATATTAATAGGCTCGTTCGACCATCGCATTTCGTGGTACGTATTTTTAATCGCCACAGGGTCTGTGTATACAAAAGAGAAATTTTAATGTAAATCTACTGGGTTTTATTGAAATTCTAGCACAGAACGATCTTTTCAAAGAATTATTTATTAATTTGAAAAAAACAATTAATAGTTTAAAAATGTCTATCCTATTTTGTTCGACTTCGACTAATCGTACTGTTTTCGGCCTCGACTTAGCCCGTTAGTTACCAGCTTTGTTCCTACAAAAACAGGTATTAAAGTAACTTTTAGAATTCCTATTTCCATAATTCAAATTGATAGTTCAATTCTGTGTGCTTCCGAATTCACTTAATTATTATATTGCCAAACAATGACATATTAACAAACAATTGAAAATAACAGTTAAACGGAAATTACAGGGAAGCGCTTTGTAAAGCATTCGAAATCCAAAAATTACATGTATTAGCTAATTTCAGTAACCACAGTACCTAATGAAATCAGGAAGGGTGATAATAATATGAAACCGTTGATCGTCATGACGCTCGGTGTAGAAACAATATACATATGTAAAGGGGTATGCAGATAAGATTGAGTGGCGTATTATGCGAGAGGTCTATGTCTAGCAGTGGACTAGGAAAGGCTGATAATGATGATAATTATAAACGAAATCAGTAGGGTAATAAAATAACAGAGTATTTACCTTTATTGGACGTTGGCGAGTCACGCCTAGGTGGTCTCGACGGTGGTGGAACAGTCAGGGCGCGTGGATCTGGCGTTGTAGTAGGTGGCGACGACGCTATACGTAACAAAAATTAAAATATATTCAGTAAATTTTAATAACACACGTATACGGGGAGATAAATTAGACGGAATTCTCTTCGTTAATTTCAGAGATTACATTTTATTGCTGTAATCTATGGTTAATTTCAATTGTATTTTTATAACTGGTCAATCTGATCAGGGTGTAAGGTTTAGAATGATTAGTATTCTACCTTGTGTACCTATGTATGGCCTTTTCAGAGATGAAGTTGTTTGTAGTTAGTAGGTACTTAACTAGTTAAACTATAACCAATATTTTATTGATGAAATCTTTGTGTTAGACATTATCTCTTGTGATATTATCTGAATAAAAATATTGATTCAAAAGTTGTTTTTAACAATGATAACAACGTCGTACAATACAGATTTAGTTTATTAATTTAATATTTTTAAGAACACACTACTAGGAACAAAGTATTAAACACTGTGTTTGTAAATAAAACTCTGTTGGAAAAGAGTTTCCAGTAGCCTTTTACCGTAGATTGTTTTATAATAACTTTTATTACAGATATATTTTTACTTCAATTTTATTATGTAAGTACTTTAACTTCCTGTAATTTTTTTTGTGTGTTACATTTGTAATATTTTAGACGTAAAACTTAATATTTTGCGCCCGAAATGGGAAAACTGTTGTTAGTTTAATATGTTTAGTACCATCCTATGTTCACAGCTGAGAGTAAACATTTCTGATTCTAGTTCTGAATCTGAATAATGTTCACCGCTCGCTGGTTAAAAATGACCGAGATATTATACATAAAACAGGCAAAATTCCAACTAATATTATAAATGCTAAATAAACTATATCTATACTATGTCTGTTTTGCTTTCACGTCTACTACTCCACTCCACTCAACTAATAAACCGACTTGAATTTTAATGAGAAAGGGTCTTAAAGTTAAGTTTCTTTGTTTAATTTGAAACTATAGGTACTCTTGAAACTATTTTTTTGGAGTTTGATTACATAATACCTAATTATTATATTTATACACTACGGGGAACAATAAGTCCATTATAAGGAAAGCAGGTAATTGCCATTAATTCGAATAACCATATGAATACTTACTGTACAAACGTATCGTCCCGTCAGACTCTCCCCTCGGATTTTTCGCTACGCATTTATACGTCCCGTAGTCTTCATGATTAATGTTCCTTATCAGCAGCCTCATATGGGTCTTGTAAGCTGGGACTCCCACGGTGTTTTCCATATGGTACTTGGGGCTCTCGTGGATCATGTGTCCGTCGTCCCGGGTCCAGTAGTTAAGAGAGGTGGGGTGCGCCTCCGTAAAACACTCTAGAGTTACGTTGTAGTTGAGAGGAGCACCCACTAGCTGATGAGGGATCCAGAGCATCGGGGGAACTGAAAAGACGAATACGAGTATAATGTCAAAAACTGAACTAAAATTACTTTGTTTACATTGATAGGTTTGCACTTGACTGCCATCTCGCATGATGGCGAGCGACGATCCAGGCTACGATGGAGTCTAGTATTTCTTTCTGTCGTTTTATTTGTAGGTGAATATTTAAATGGTCTGGTGACAAAAAGTCGCCAATAAAAAAACCCTCAAATGGATTTTAAATATATATATGTTCGTTGCTTTTATGAAGTGCTAGTTTAGTCAATTTTACTGTGAAACATACCGACTAAAGTTTCGGTGCAAATTTGAGTAAACTCGTGGTATTTTTCATCTTATTAATATTAGTAGGTACCTAACCTACTAATATTATGAAGCTGAAGAGGTTTGATTTTTGAACGCGCAAATCATAGGACCTACCGGACCGATTTCAAAAATTCTTTAAACGGTGGATATGTAGGTGATCCTTGAGTGCTATAAGCTATATAATTATGTATATTATTATATTTTGAACCACGAGCGAAGCCGGAACGGACCGCTAGTCATTAAATGAAATTTGTGATGATGTAGCGAGCTTACCTAGAGAGTATTTGTTTGCTCTTCTGCTTTGTATCTGTAAAGCTTTCAAAAATAAATTCGTGTAATTGTGACATTATTCGGCATTTATTTATATATTATACTTACAGTCTACACTAACTTTGACCCTCTTGGACACGGTTGGTGGGACGCCATTGCTAGCGATGCACAGGTACGCTCCCATGTCAAGTCTCGATATTCTGGCCATTTCTAGTACTTCGCCTTCCCACTCCGACACTGAAAATGAAATACTTTAAAAAACTCAACCACAATGTGCAAAATACGGTTTGGCATTTAATCAATAAAGGGTTATATTTTCTTCGACCAAAAGAAGGTTTTCTGAAAGCACTTATTAAAATTAATTAAAAATACGCTATGACATGTTTTTGTGATATTTGAACCTAGGACTTTAATTTAGGTTATTTATGGCCTAGAATTAGAAATTAGTTAAGTCCCTGTGGAGTGATACAAGAATAATAGGTATGCGAGAGGTATTCATTTACTCAGCAAAGACATTTTTTCTTTCATATTTTATTAAAAAATATATTGAGACGAATTTTGTTTGTTACCAAATATTCATTTCTTGAGTAGAAACCGAGTTTAATAAGAAACTGTTTTAGTTGTTGACTTAGTACCAAGTTGAGATGGCTACATAATTGAGCCGCCTCGGCTGTAGTATTGCTATTGAGTATTTCTTTACGGTAAAAAAAAATGTAACGTAATAGTAAACTAACCGCAAAACGCTTTTTATTTTCTACCAGTACTCGTGAAAATCGAATTATGAAAAAAGGTTAATCGACAGGGCGAAAAAGAAAACGTCGAAAAGGGTGGCAAAAAAACCGTAGGCAATTACGGTCATCAGCGAAATTCGAAGTCTCACCGGTGCGTCCCTTGCTGATGGAGATTTTCGAGTTGTCGTCCCGTTTCCACTTGATGGTGGGCTTAGGCGAGCCATTAGCGCGGCACGTCAGCGTGACGTTGGCCCCTTCTCGGACGATCACGTCGCTCGAACTCAGCGAGTCGTCGATCGTCGGCGGGACTGCAAACAAAACTCAGCTCTGAACGGTTGACAACTATAGTACTCGAGCGATGATTGTTGGATTAGCATTTTATAGTATTTGGATTGAAGGATTGAAGTCTGTGTTAGTAAGGGTATCCCTACTTGTAAGATTTTCATTTTTCTATTTAATATTAATTTATATATTTAAATATGTTTATAAAAATGAATGTTTGCCTGTATGTCCTTTATAGAATCGTAAACAATGCATTTGATCATGTGATGGATGTTTAGCAAAGTTGTTGTGCAGGAGCCGAAAAAGGTTTCTGAGTTGGTACGAATTTTGCGACACGTGGCGTAGTATCGTGCACAGGGTACAGCTATTTTAATATAAAATACATAAACATACAAGGTTACTTAGACATGAACCAAACCAAAAGCAACGTGTTTTGCGTTATTATGAAAAATATTTACCTGAAAACCGAACTAAAAATTACGACTCAAAACCTATTTCGTCCATTTTGTTCAGTCCAAAGCGCATGTTTGTTTTATATTAAAGAAAAGTTAAGCACACGGATTTTCGTGAAATATTGTAGGTACCTAAGTAAGTATCCATGGGGTTTTGGTAGTGATATTTTTTCTTTTCTTATGTGATACATTTTTGTAGGCCACAGTACCTAATGACGTACGAGTACATCAGTAGGTAGCGAAGAAGATATATTATGAGTGTTTATCATTACCAACAACATGCAGGTATCCGAATTGCGTCTTCGCTGTGACGGTGTTGATCTGGCACATGTACCGTCCTCTGTCCTCTTCTCGCACGTCGGATATATGCAGGAACCAGGTGCGGTGCTTGTCGTGTGTCACGCTCACTCGCGGGTTGCGCGTGATCACGTGGTTGTGCACCGTCAGGATGGCAGACTGCTCGAAGTGCATCCACGCCACCTGATATAATAAAAAAACATTAATTTCCCCAAAATATTGGTCGATTAAACGAATTAGACTAATTAGACAACAGTAAAAACCTAATGAACACTGAGGAAAATGCCATCGTCATCATCATACAGTCTATACTCATTTTCAGATTAGTAAAGGCCACAAGTTTATGGTCTTGCGTTTCCAATTGCTGCCAACTACATTTATCTCAAAATCATCACTTCATCTAAACTCGATATGTACTTACGAGGTCTTCATTAAACAAAAAATGCTAATTCCAGACCAAACATTTTAAAACCATAGTTAACCTCTTTATATTAGTTGCGCTCCACAGCCTAACAGTTTTTCACGATACTACTTATAATATTATAGTAAAATATTTATATGTAAATCCAGGTAGTATTTATTCCAATCAATCCACTACTTAAGTATATTTTATTTTTAATTAAATCCGTTGAACCGTTACAGAGAAACATGAGAACAAACATAATTACCTATGCACTTCCATACTAACAAACTTTTACGTTTTAAGTACAGTATAAAAACATCCTCGATATGATTTAATAGACTGTGATGCTAGAGTGATGATTATATCTAAGCCCATCGATATAAACCAATAGTTTAATATAAATATAATATGTAGGTATAGAGATCCCTGTCTAACCCATCATCCCTAAAGCTTGTTCAAAATTTATTGTTAAACAAGAACAAAATTAAAATATTTGGTTTACCCCTAACCCTTGGATTTTAAATTTGTACATAATTCTACTAATCCAACCCTTTCATATGATATCCATATTGAAGGAGGTTGTGAAAAAATATTGTATCCGCCATTTGGTGAAGGCCGCCATCTTGAATCAATATTAACCAAACATTGCTAAGAACCACTGCAAAAGCTAGGTTTCAAATAACTTACACCGCATTGAAATCAGTCGATCCGTTTGAGGTCTACGGTGCTACAGACAGACAGACATCGATGTCAAACTTACTAGTATAAAACTTTTTGGTCGGGGATCAAAAATGCGCTAATTGAAAACTAACTTAACAACTTTGGCTAATCGGAATACCGGGTACCAAACTACTTAATATTGCGACGTGAACCATTATGAGGATAGAAACTTGAAACCTAGTCGTCAAACTAGTTTCGAACTCATTTAATCTAATAGACGACGACATCTTGTTAAGTTTCATGACAAGTTATGATGGAAAAGTGATTTCTTGAACGTTCCTAGAATGTGTTTTCGCTTAAGACCTTGTTTACAGGTAAAAGAAAGCAATATAATTAGCATTTATAGGAAGCGCTTTGCAGTACTGTCGGGAAAAGTTCGCGCTTCTGAATTTACTTTGCTGAAACTTGGTTTTACTGCGGATGAAAATGTGTAAATCTTTTTGCTACTACTTTTCTATTTTGGTATTTAATCCTTAAATTGTACGTAAGTTTTATATCTATAGAGCTGTAATAAAAAAGTTGTTGAGGTGCTTAGCTAGCGATAAATATAAGAATTTATTTCGGCACATACATGTATGCTATTATTCATTATACAAAATGTCTACTAACACCACCTACTAACATCACCGCATCAAAGCCGTCGCAAAGTAGTTTCCTTATCAATCTTTTATAGGAAGCATTTCGGCGAATGTATTTTGTAATGTGACGAAATTAATTTATATGAATGTTTATGAGTTTTATGTTACTTGAAGTAAATGGATTTGATTTATTGGTATTGGTATAAACAATGCTACCGAGCCATTTTTCTTTTAGTCATCTATGTATATATTTATATAAAAGCGAAAGGCCATCACGAAATCTCAGAAACTACAAATGCTAGGAGACTGAAATTTTGCATGGCGGTGTATTTTAGCACATAGGTGCTCGCTAAGACGGGGTTTTGCAAAATTCAACCCCTAAGAGGGATGGACGGTTGGATGAAGATTCCGTACTTTCAAATTTATAAGCATGAACCGATTTTAATAAAATTTTGTATTCATATAGACTAGATTTCAAAAAAGGACATAGGTTACTTTTTATTACGGACAAGGGGTTAAAAGGGTTGAAATGGGGGATGAAAGTTTAAATGGAAGTTCGTAATTGTTAAAGATAAAACCATAAAACTTCATATTTAGACACTTGACATGAAGCCAATAAATGTTCGTTCTAGCAATTTTGCGATTTCGAACTGTACGGGAATTAAATAGGGGTTGAATTGAGGGATAACAACTTTATGTGAAAGTGCGTCACTGTTGAAGATATAACCATGAAACGATGTATCTAGACACTTTCCGCGAAGCAAATAAATGTTTGTCCTAGCACTTTTGTAATTTCTAACTGTACGGAGATGAAATAGGGGTTGAAATGGGGGATGACAGTTTAGATGAAAGTTCATAATTGTTGAAGATAAAACCATGAAACTTCGTATCTAGACTCTTGCCGCGAGGCAAATAAATGTTTGTTCTAGCAATTTTGTAATTTCGAACTGTACGGGAATTAAATAGGGGTTGAAATGGGGGATGATAGTTTATGTAGAAGTTCATTATTGTTGAAGATAAAACCATGACACTTCGTACCTAGACACTTGACGCGAAGCATATAATTTTTGTTTCTAGCAATTTTGTAATTTTGAACTGTACGGGGATGAAAGTTTCATGTGGAAGTTCGTCGTGGTGGAAGAGAAAACCGTTATGTTTTGAAACTAAACACTTGAAATCCATACTATTTTATATCATAAATGTAAAGGTAATTTTGTGTGTCTATCTGTGCTTTAACGCCTAAATCCAGTGGTTTGATTCAAACTGATTTTGATGAAATTGAATAAAAATCTTGTAATTTTTACCTGTTTTTAGTGAAAGAAAGTTTGTGTGGGTGTACAAGTATGTACTGCCTCAGTTACCTTAATGTTTACATATGCGCGGACGTAGTCGCGGGTATAAGCTAGTATTGGATAAAACTCAAAAGCCGAAAAAGTGACACCGGTATGAGGTTGACTTTCCGAAAACACAATGGAAACAGTTTGTCTCAACATTGGTTATACAAACAAACAGCCAAGCAATACAATATGCTTCGGTCGAATCGAAATGGGTATTTCCTAATAGATCTAGCCTGGACGCTCCATCTTAGACCTCATCATTGCTTTACATTAGTCGTGATGGCGTGATGGTCAAGCGAAAGCCTATAATTGTATAAATAATATTTTAGAATATAACATACCTACATTTAAAAAATCTACTTCAGTATCACTAATTAAACAAGTCAAATCAATGATTACTTCATTAAAAATGAACATGTATTTGTTTGACAATAATATACATGGTAATTTTCAAAGTAAAGGAGATCACCGTCCTTATTATTTTTCCTTCGGTGAAGTATAAAATATGTATCTACGTATAGGTATCATGTTTTTAGACGTTCAAGTTTTCTTTGTCTTTTCATAAATTAGATAACTCTGTGTATTCTTTTAATTAGGCGTCTTTGTCCAACATTCCATCCTTTGATGTATGAAGGTATGTTTATTAATGAGTTGTAATGAAAATGGCCGTCTGCCGTCTCCTATGTTTCGTGGGATTAGTAAATGGAATAATAATAAACACATACTGCACTGTCGTTAGTACTGATAATGGTCGAAAACGCAGCTCTAGGCCTTCACAGATTGTCATCGTACCTTTTGGCGAATAATTTGTATTGCCTGTATGGTAATCGCAGCGCAGCCGATGCAATATTTTCCAAGCATACAGGCTAAAGCCCACCATACACGCTACGGCCTGCCGGAGAGGTCTACCTGTGCAGTTATGCCTGCGCAGGTAGACCGGAGTGTGTGTGGGAAGCCTGCGCAGACGACCGGAGCAAGATCGAAAATCAATTCTGTTCGGTTGGACTGCGCAAGCATAACTGCACAGGTAGTCCTCTCCGACAGACCGTAGCGTGTATGGCGGGCATAAGAGTGTAGCTTCGCTAAACTTAAAGCCACCATAGTAAAGACAACTGTGCTGTAATTACTAGACATAATAGTAGGTAATTGATTCTCTTTTGATAGGTTATTGATTTGAACTCGCTGATTTGCTTATCAAATAAAATTTAAAAGAAATCGGGTTACTATTTAATAAATAATTATTTTACAGCCAGAGTACCTGCTAATGTGGGTCATTAATATTTTTTGTTAATGTTAATAAAGTTAATATTGCTTACGCTACCTGAAAATTACTTGATATTGGGGGATGGTTCTACAAACTGGGACAGCTTCTGTGATTTCTCTGCAGGGTATCCCAGGAAGCAGTTGGATTCTTCATGAGATAATCGCAAAATCTGTGGTGACTTCATTGCTGATAGAATGACATTACAGTACAATAATAAATCAATATATTTTTTGTAAACAGACTTCAAAAAATTAAGGAAGTTCTCAATACGGATTTTTGTTTTTGTATGTTATTGATTTTTTATTTTTTGTTTGATAGATCATACTTCAAAGGTAGCCCTATATAAATATTATCAAAATCACATCGAATCGAAATTTCGAAATCGAATTCAACAAAAGTCTAAAATTTGGATAACTCTATGACATTTTTCCTGTTTCACTAGAACAGTTTCTTTGGTTGGTTTCACAAAATTCATGACATTTAGGCGAGTATCCGTGTGTACTAAATTAAGTCGGTGTTTTGTTTTAAATTATATTGTCCGCAAAATAAAATCATATAAACTTAATTCAATAAGTCAACATAACTTAATTTTAGTTTTCTATTTAACTTAAGTAATTGAGAAAAATATTAGAGAATGTAGGGGCGTGGGGAGCGCTCGAATGATTTCCAATTTCTCCCAATTGGACGAGTGACGTAACGGAAATTAAAGAAATGTCGCTTCTTTTCAAACACACTTTCATATTTGGGAGGATGGTACATTTTATGTTTATGAAGGTTTTATGATTAATAAAAAATAAACTCATTCGTACTTATATATTTTATTGGTTGGTTTCAATTCTATTCAAGTATCTACTCACAACTCTACTAAAGAATCTACTAATGGCAAAGAGCTAGATAAAAAATTAACGCTTATTTTATTAACTGTGGAGAACAGACTTGCTTAACTGTATTTATAACAAAGACCTTAAATACAAGCTTTAAATAATGAAAGAAAATTATGGCGGTTGACGCATAGGTACATTCGAAAAGTTCTTGATACATGTCAGTTTTCTCCCGACTTGCTCTTGGAAAGATACCTTGTAGGTATTAGAGGTGTAGGCGGAATTTGAACCGACGACATCACGATTGTGAATTGCACATTTTATCCACTGGGCCATGGATTTACTGGACCACCACGGCTTCAATAAAATGGGCAATACAGAGAAAAATAAATAATGAAGATAAACTAGTTGCTAACTTTGTAAAATTTTGTCTTAGATAAACAGGGAAACGTTTGATACGTGCACTGCATTGTCAATAATTACTCGCAACACTTTGTATTCAGCGCGGCCTTGAATCCTGGAATACTGCGGAGGGCGGCGTCTCAGCGACATTTGTGTAATTGCACGGGGCTGCCGACGCGACTCGCTCCACGCCAATTTCCGGGGCATTAAGCGCTCAAAATGCATTTTACACAGATTGTTATACTCGATCCCGCCACTTTTACCGACGCCCGAGTAATTTAATCCCATTAAAAACAGGCTACTGATACTGCCAACACATTTTCACATGTCTTGATTTGAATTCACATTGGCATAAATACGCATTTACTTATTCAATAAAGACATAGTTATAGAATTCCATAGGGTGCCTATCAGGTTGCATTTATTACTTTAATCCCAAACGGAATATGACG
The DNA here is from genome assembly GCA_963693475.1 of Ectropis crepuscularia. Classification (NCBI taxonomy): domain Eukaryota; kingdom Metazoa; phylum Arthropoda; class Insecta; order Lepidoptera; family Geometridae; genus Ectropis; species Ectropis crepuscularia. Next base: position 15,947,566 of record OY856341.1, read on the forward strand.
ATTGTCGTTTTTTTTTTGTAAATGCATGTGTGTGTTGTTTACGATCTTTTAAAGCACATTATTTTAGGATGTTGCGTATTCTTCCAACTAGTAGTGAGCTTGATCAAATTGATTGTCTCTTTTCTTTCTTGGCTTTTGATTAATTCAGAGATGACAAATAGTGTAAGTAGTTAGGTAGGTACGTAGTTCTCATTGTAACTGTTTTTGATAACAAAGGCTCTCCAGTTTTAAACCATATTGGTGTATATACACGTACATATACGTATATACGTACAACGTACATACTGAACGACTAAAGAAAACTACCAACATTTTAATTGAAAACGACCACAAAAAATGCTATAAAAATATTTCCAGCAGGCTGGAAGTTCGACGAGCATCTATTATCTCGTAAATCCGGCTTAAAGTTTGAATCATGGCTAGTTTTTATCAAGATTTCGGGGCAATATAGGGGAAGTTGGCTAAAACTCGTGCCGGGTCACATCTTACCTATCTTAACTGATGCGGCTCTCCGCTGTCTAATTTATAATGGACTTGTGGAAACTTCGGCCATTTTATTATGCAATGGGATGGTAACCCCTCTAATGACGCCGACCGACGACCGAACTTGTCGCCGTAACCTGAGGCTCCGAGATATTAAGCAAGCTTCCGAAAATTTCTCTAGATTTACATTAAAATACATAATTTCTCGCGCTGCCCAAATTTTCAAGACAGGTTACTTATGGGCGATGGATCTTAAAATGTTAACAAGTTACGTTTTGGCTTGCAGTTGTAGCACTTCTCAGAGCAATTTGACTAGGTGTTTCTAAAAAAATCCTTGAAGTACATTATGGACGTCACTAGATCAGATTTTAAATTGAATTGCTTTTTGAGTCAAATCAGCTTGATTTTTAGTCGTACTACAGTACTGCTTGGTTATGCCAGAGATAGCGAAGTGAACAAATAAGAATCAAAACAAGAGAGGGTTCCCTAGTTTACAGTTTACCTACTTTCCCACTTACATATCGCACTTTTATAAAGATTTTTACCTACTATTATTTACTATTTATGTTCTACTTAGGAACATTTATATTTCATGTGCGTACATTTAATTTGTTGGAGAAAATTTTAGGAAATAAAAAAAAAACATAAAACTACATTCAATTCGTTTTAGTTCAAAAACTATATTAAATTTGGATAAAGCCATAGAGTACGCTAGGAAAGTTTTTATAAATATCGGATCCAACTACAACACTATTCAATCTAGGTAGTTATTATAGTGCATTTGGTAAGATGATTATTCAATTGATGTGCAAAGATTGGAATAGCATATCTGCTGATATAGTATCTTGTATCTCATAGGTAACCAAGGACTGAGGCACAGGTCAGAAAATAGTTACTCCGCTGAGGTTGTGACGAAACCGAGATCAGGCAAGATGCCGGGAGACGACGCGGCTGCTACGGAGGATGTAAATCTGATCTGCGTAATTGTGGCCGGCGTCTAATCTAATCGCGCCTGTGTCCCTCTGCACAGCGCTGATTGAATTACGAGCCTCGGCCACCGCCGCCTCGGCGCCAAGCCGCTACCTCACCTTGCCTAACAACCCTCCTATATAATCACTACCTGGTAAGTACGATGGCTAAAATAAGACAAGGTAACAAAAAATATAGGTACTTTGTAAGAAGACAATTTTCTTAAACATTGTCTTAAGCTACACGCCACTACAGTCTTAAAGTTGTCTACACTAATATTATTAATTAGGTTTGAGATTGATTAACAGTAATTAGCGTTCCAAAAGACTGAGGAATATAATAAATAGTTCAGCTAGTCGGGATTAGAAACTTTGTGTCAACTATTATAATTTTTCAGTTTATTCGTGAACATAGTATTAACTATTCTACTACATAGTGTATGTAATTTTATCGAAGTATCAGAGACTCATTCTCTGGGTTTGATGTCATACCTCGAAATTTATCAAGGTGTGAAATTGACCGTTACCTAAACACAATCTATACTAATATTATAAAGAGGAAAGATTTATATTTTTGTATTTTTGTATTTTTGTATGTATGTAATAAACTCAAAAACTACTGAACCGATTTCAAAAATTCTTTTACCAAAAGAGAGCTACATTATCACTGAGTAACATAGGCTACTTTTATTACGAGAAAAAATTAGAATTACTTTCATTTCTTTACTAAAACCAACGCAAGGTATAAAAAAAACAGCCATAAAATGGCTTTCATCGCATACGCTGCGGAAAGTACCAATGATAGAACAAAACAATGTTCTACAATATTATAAAACGTATTAAAATCTACAAAAAACCTCGCGAGACCATATGTCTTACTACTGTAATTACGTCGCTACAACTGTTTTTTTATATTTTAAAAGAAGATAAAAATGCCGATCAAATTCAGACCATGTTATCCATACATTTGTATTAATTCTTATCCAAATAAACTATTTCGTATTCAAGATTGCTTTAATACCTACTGATTCCTTTTTGAATTATTAAAATCGGACATTGCATTCAAAAGATATTACGAAGTTAAAAAATTCCATCCTGTCGAAATAATAATTATCGACGCGACGGGCCGGCGCGGCGCGCCGACTGTAGCGCGGCGCGGCGCAACGTGGCGGTACAAAATGCCAGCGATACAAATCAATGGATGTGCCCTGAGAACCTTGAAATTGGTAATAAATTGCGTCTCTGTGTGTATCGTAAGTGGTTTACAAACAACCAATCTACTTGACCCCTATAATCGCTAGCGGCGAGATTTGCTGTGGTTCTACTTATTTTGGTTGTTGACAACGAATAATGATAGGTAAAAACGTCCGGCGTCCACCGCGTCCTGCAACCGACTAAAACGGAAAGAGTGAGCTCACTCTTCCCAACTTTGACATGATTACGTGCGCTCTGAAGTTTGGGAAGGCCAATCTTGGGTTCTACGATCTATGGTAGATGTAGAATAAGGAAGAGTGTACAGCGTTCATCCTTCCCAGTCAGAGTGTTGTTATCTCAGAATATTTTTTTATCATGTACCGCGTTGGTACATGGTTCCAAGACTTTAAAATCGTGTAAAAGAAACGTACCAAGCCGCATGCCGAGACGGGGGTTTGTTACAAAATTATAGCCAATGGGAAATCCCTTTGAGAGAAGCTTCAATTTCCCGGTGTCCGTTGAGGCTGAGAGTTGTTTGTGGTAATATTCATCGATATAAATCAATAGATGTGCCCAGAGCACCTTGACATCGGTAATAAACTGCGTCTCTGTGTGTATCGTATCTGGTTTACATAAAACCAATCTACTTGACCCGTACAATCGCTAGCGGCGAGATTTGCTGTGGTGCTACTTATTTTGGTTATTGACAACGAATAATGATAGGTAAAAACGTCTGGCGTTGTTAAAAAAGTTGCGCCACACATACCAAGGGCAGGTTGTGTGTGAGTTTTAAAATCCAGCTCAAAAACCCTAATGTCGGCACAACGAAAAAAGATTTTACCCCAGGAGGGTACCACTGGCTCAGCCAGCGGAGAATCCCTCACCGAGCCCAGCTCGGTCTGCCCCTCGTATTCTGGGGGGGGCAACGTGTGCTCTCAACCAGGCTCCAGCCTGGATTTATCAGGCCTCATGAAGGCAATCCCAGCAACTCAACCCTCAGTCAAGTCGCCGTGGACTGTAGTCACGCATAAGCGTCCCTGCAAAAGGGAGTCCACCCACGCGAAGGCTGACACCCAAACCCAAGGGCAGAAGAGCAGACCAGAACGCGTTCGCCATAACAGGCGCGCGAGAAGGAAAGCACTTCAGCCTAACAAACCCAAAATCATCGCAGCAGCGGAAACGCAGCGCGAACCCACACCATCCACCTCTACAGGGGCGGGACCACCACCGCCACCACCACCACCAGTTCCCAGCCAATCGGGGAAGAACAGGAAACCGAGAGGTGCTCGCGGTAGACGGACCGCTGCGATGGCTCCCATTCCTGAAAAGGAACAGCAGGGGAAAGGGTCTTCGACGGACGAGAGAGCTTCATCGAAGCGCGCTCGCCTGGACGAGACCCAATCTCCCAGAGGGGACGCCAAACGCGCGAAGACCGACCCAAAAGCAAAACGGACGGTGAGCTACGCAGACGCGGCTCAATCCCACCTGAAGGTGGTGATTACTACCGTCCCGCAGAGGGACCTCTCGCAGACCCAGGCAGAGGCGGTGAGGGTAGCTGTTGCTCGCAAAGTTATCCAAACCGCACTGTCTCCATCTTCCTCGAGCGCGCCCGCACCGTCTTTCCGCGGTCGACCCTTCCTGTTGGACGGGGCGTTAGCGATGTGGTGCGAGGACGCGAATTCGCTCAGCTGGCTGGAAGAAGAGGTGAAAAACATCGAGTCACCAATTCCTGACACCACCCTCACGGTCATCAGGCAGTCGGACATGAAGAAGAGGCTCAAGGCTGGGCTTCTAATTCATACCAGCATTACCGACCCTGCCATACTGCAGCGAGTCCTTTGTGCCCAGAATCCGTGGTACAATGTGGACTCGTGGCAGTGCTACGATATGACCGTGGACGACCAACCACAGGACGCTATGGGCTCCGAGGATAAGGTAGTGCACCTTACCCTGGGAATACCTGAAGACCAGAAACAGACGATCCTGGACCGAGACCGCCGGGTAGCCCACATTACGGGGAGTGGGTACATCCGCTTCTTCTCCACAGTCGAAGCGAAAACGGCGGAAAAACAACCCGCAAAAACAACCTCAACGAGTGAGACTGAAGCAAAGGAGACGTCGACTCCGGAGCCCTCAGCTTCCGCCCTCAAACAGAGTTTGAGCGAGGTGGAAGTAGTCTCACCGTTGCCGAGTGAGGGGTGCTGCAGCAGTGACGAAGATGGCGTCCTGCGAAGCCCATAGCCCCCTCAAGTTCATCCAGACCAATCTCCAGCACAAGCAGATAGCGGCGGCCACTCTACGCAGAGTGCTGGAGAAGAACAGCAAGACCGTCGCCATGATCCAGGAGCCCTGGATCAAAAATAATAAAATCTGCGGTCTCAGTAACATCGGAGGTAAGTTAATGGTAGACACTACTGTTGAAACCCCAAGAACATGTATTTATATGCCTAAAACAACAACAGCCACTTTGCTTAACCAATTCTGTTCTAGAGACCTCACAGCAGTGAGACTTACTACAGAAAACCAAACCGTCTTAGTACTAGCATCAGTGTACCTGCCGGGTGAGGGGGATATTCCCCCAAAAGAACTGGCCGACCTGGTACAACACTGCGAAGAACATCACTGGGAGCTGATCGCATCCGCGGACAGCAACGCTCACCACTCGCTGTGGGGAAGTAGAAATACCAACAAAAGGGGTGAGTCTTTAGCCGAATATTTATTCCAGACAAACCTCAACATTATGAACAGGGGTACGGAACCTACTTTTGTAAGCTCTAGGTACCAAACTATCATAGATATTACACTGGCAACCAACGCGGTGGCTAGCCAAATCGAGGGATGGCACGTATCAAACGAGCCATCTTTTGCGGACCACCGCCGCGTTTGTTTCCAACTGCGATATAAGTCAACAGACCCTGTTCCATATCGTAACCCCCGTAAAACCGATATAACAAGGTATACAGCATTATTAAACAAAACATTAGGAAACACACACCTAACTGACACAACACTTTGTACAAACAACATAGAAACGAACGTACAATTGCTAACAAAAACACTATTGGATAGTTACAAACTGGCATGTCCGGTGGTAAAATCAAACAACGTAGGTAAGGGTTCTTGGTGGGGGCCAGAACTCGAGAGACTACGCCATAAACTAAGGACGCTCTATAACAGGGCAAAAAACACCAGATCCATGGTGGACTGGGACAACTACAAAGCTGCACAAAAGCATTACAAGAGGCGAATCAGGTTCCGCAGAACGGAATCCTGGCACAACTTCTGTAATAGCATAAATTCAACAAACCAAGCCGGAAGAATAAAGAAAGTTCTAGCCAAAGGCGAGCTCAACCTCCCGGGCTCCCTAAAAAAGGAAGACGGCACTTACACAAACACAGACAACGAAACAAGTGCAGTACTTCTGGAGACTCACTTTCCTGGATGCCAGATCACAGGAGAACCAGAGTGGCCAGAAGAAAACCACTGCACACCAACAACCCAAGAATGGGAAGTAGCAAATAAGGTAGTAACCGCGGATAGAATAAAATGGGCACTTAAAAGCTTCAAACCTTTCAAATCCGCAGGGCTGGATGGTATATTCCCAGCGTTACTACAATGGCAACCAAACCAGGTAACAGAGCACCTTTTACCAATTTATAGGGCCTGTATAGCCTTTAAATATATCCCGAAAACATGGAGGGAGGCGAAAGTAATTTTCCTACCAAAACCCGGTAAGGAGGACTACACGCACGCCAAATCGTTTAGACCTATTAGCCTAACGTCTTTCCTTCTAAAAACGTTAGAAAGATTAGTGGACCGACACTTAAGAGATGGGGCACTAAAACATAAACAACTGCATCCTCAGCAGCACGCATACAGAAAGGGTAGATCAACAGAGTCAGCATTGCATATGGTTGTGCACAAGATAGAATCGGCTCTTACAAACAAACTTTCAACACTTGCAGCCTTTATAGACATAGAGGGGGCATTTGATAAAACAATGCACAACAGCATAAACCATGCTCTATGCAAACTCAAGGTCGAACCAGTGATGAGGAACTGGATCACCGAGTTGGTCAGTAAAAGAGCAGTCCAGATAGTGATGAACACTACCATAAGGGCAAAGGTAGTAAAAGGATGCCCCCAGGGTGGCGTCCTATCACCACTATTATGGAACACAGTAGTAGACAGCCTCCTAAAGACGCTAAATAACAGAGGGTACACTACTATTGGTTATGCGGATGACCTCACTATACTGATTAGCGGAAGCGCTGAAAATGTGCTTTGTAAGTCCATGCGCTCGGCTCTTCAGATTGTAGAGAAATGGTGTGGCGAACATCAATTGTCAGTAAATCCGAAAAAAACAGAGCTCATTCTTTTCACCAACAAAAGAAAGTTACCAAAACTACAACTCCCAAAATTATTTAATACCAAACTCACCCTATCATCGCAAGTGAAGTATCTGGGCATCATCCTTGATAATAAACTGAACTGGGCGAGTCATATAGATACAAAAATTAAGAGGGCCTGTCTAACTTTTTGGCAATGCCGGAGACTCATTGGGAGAAAATGGGGTCTCAATCCAAAAATTACACTGTGGTTGTACACTTCAGTGATTAGACCCTCTCTGACCTACGGATCAGTTGTGTGGTGGCCCAGAACACAACTGACCACAATAAAAGCCAAACTCCAAAGTCTGCAACGCCTGGCAAGCCTAGCAGCCACTGGATGCATGAAAACCACACCATCAGCCGCTTTGGAGTATCTCTTAAATTTGAGACCTCTACACTTAGTCATACAAGAGGAGGCCACTGCAGCCGCCCTGCGACTAAGAGCTCATGGACTGTGGAAACAGGGTACAGAAACAGAACACACAAAAGTTCTGAAACGGGTGCTGAAAGAAATACCACTTCTTGAGGCACCCATGGATAGAACAATATGCCAACACGTCTTTGATCGAAGATACAATATCCAACTTAATGCAGAATTAAAAGATAGCTCTGGTAGCAGAGAAGTAAGGATATACACAGACGGCTCCAAAACCTCACAAGGTACAGGAGCCGGTGTCTTCTCAAATGATTTAAACATAAAAATATCAACATCACTAAGTAAGTTAAACACAATCTTTCAAGCCGAATGTATCGGTATCACCAGGGCGGCACAGGCGATCGCAGCCAGAGATGTCGGGGACTTAAACATCAAAATTGTCTCCGACAGCGCGTCAGTGCTTCAAGCCCTAAAAAACAACACTATAACCTCTGTCCTTATACTGGAATGTCACAATGCACTCCAATCCATAACAGGGACGAACAGAGTAACCCTGCAATGGATTAAAGGACACAGCGACTCACTAGGTAATGATGCAGCAGATGAACTGGCCAAGAGAGGAGCAAAGGCAATAACATACGGTCCGGAACCTTTAATGCCTATACCTCAGGCCCAAATAAAATCATGGCTGCAGGAAAATACCGAAAAAGCACATTCAATGGAATGGAGAAACATTGAAGGTTGCAGGCAAACAAAAATTGCTGTTCCGGTAGCAACAAAAAAACTTGCCCGCAACCTTATCAGACTGAGCAGGGATAAGATCCGTAAAGTCATAGGTACTATGACTGGCCACTGTCCCCTTAACAAACACTTATTCAATTTAGGTGTAACAGATAGCCCTCTGTGCAGAGGATGCATGGAGGAAGAAGAAACGCCACAGCATGTGATTGTGGAATGCAGGAGCGTGGCGGATCAACGGGCAGAATTCCTCCACTCCCCAGCAGCAGTCCCGGAGGCCTTCAACAACCTGAATAGGTTGCTTGCCTTCTGGGATAGCCTGGGATGGTTGGAGTGATAGGGAAGTATGAGCCACGCACAATGGCCCACTTTGAGAGGCTAAGTGCGGATACAGCCCCGTCAAACTAAACTAAACTAAACTAAACGTCTGGCGTCCACCGCGTCCTGCAACCGACTAGAACGGAAAGAGTGAGCTCACTCTTCCCAACGTTGACATGATTGCGTGCGCCCTGAAGTTTGGTAGGGCCTATCTTAGGTTCTACGATTTATGGTAATATTATTATTTTGTTTCCGCCGTATTACATTACAGCTAGCCGTTTTGAAAAATAGTGCCTTTTTGTAATGCGGCGGTTCAACGATTAGCCGCATTGTCATTGCGATACGTTCTTCAATAAGGCGGCCCACGTTCAGCCGTATTGTATTACTGATTATATTATAGGGTGACCAAATTTAAAAAAACATAATTTAAATAAACAAAATCAAAATTAATTTCATTCATCCGAAAAAACTGACTGATTACTTACGGTATTCCTTAATATTTTTTTACAACATTTTACCTCTCACATAAAGTTTGAAAGCCCATAAATTGATATCGGTGACGGTACACCTAAGAAACATGGTGCACTTCCATAGACAAGGGTCTATCATCCAGATTTGACTCCGGGTGGGCTCCCGCCAGAAGCTCTGCGGTCAGCCCTGAGTGTCGCTTCTCCATACTCGGCCTGCGATACACTACGGCTACTTGCATGGCTTGCTCCACTCAGGACCTCCCTTGAGCTTCTGGCTCCCGCATTTTTTTTAATACACTCCAGAGGTAGTAGCGCCAAGACTATATGGAGTCGGTGTGCTCCGAGTCGGATCTGGGTCTCACGGTCACGTAACCAACCCGGTCCGATTTAGTCTTAACAAGGTGGACGGTGGAAACGAAATAGTTTCCAAGTAACACCCAGGGTGACAAGTGACACTCCAATAATATTGTGTACAATCCCTCCGAACTCCAGAATCCACTGTCACTTTAGCAATTTAGCAACACACTTGCAGTACCTATTCAATGCCATAGTTGTTGTTATGTCAGGCAGTGCCATGAGTGTTAAGAATCGGAACTAAAAATTGTGAAAGAGGCGGCTAATCTCTCGCTTTATTACTTAACGGCTAGCCGTGTTGAATGACGTATGGCGTCGAATACATTCCGGCGGTTTTTTAATCAGCCGTATTCAATCCGGCTGATCGTTAAACCGCCGCTTTACAAAACGGCCCTCAACCAACTAAGCCACCAGGCCAGCCAGTTTAATGTTTTTACTCTTTAAAGTTTTGGTTTCTAATTTTGATAATTTGGAAAATTTTGGTCATGTACGTTTCATTTAGCATACCTACTTAACAAAAAATATTGACCCCGTGCGAAGCCGGGACGGGCCGCTAGTCTTATATATAAAATTCTCGTGTCACAGTGTTTGTTTCCTTACTCCTCCGAAACGGCTTTACTGATTTTTACCAAATTTTATATGCATATTCAGTAGGTCTGAGAATCGGCTACTAGCTATTTTTCATACCCCTAAATGTTAGGGGTTGTTCACCCCAAACATTTATTTTTTAATTTTTGGTCAAATTTTTTTGTTTTTATTTTTTTATAATGTGGCGTTAAAAATACATACAGCCCTAAATTTTTACCCTTTTATCACCAACCCCTGTTTTTTTATAGCCATTTTAGTAATTTAATCATTTGACAGTGAACTCCTAAACGACGGGACCGATTTGAATGTTTTTTTTTGTGTGTGTATTCGAAGATGGTTTAAATTCACAAATAAGCCCGGCAGATGGCGCTGCAGACAGTGTCTAGGTTATGTCCGAGCGAAGCCGGAACGGGCCGCTAGTACATATTATAAACGTGACAATGTTGCTATTTGTCGGCTTATTGATATGAATGCGTTTTAATGTGGTTAACTGTCTCTAAGAAACAGTTCTCCTAAAATTGTTTGTTGTTGTCTATAATTACGAATGCAATTCTGATGTGAACTGAAAACTCATGTCCATTGGACAATTCCAAGTTATCTAACCATTGAGATCTCACTATATTAAAAAGCGTAACTGAAATAATGCTAGGATTGCATTGGATTGGAGATTGCATTGGAGAATTCAGCCAGGTTGACTCATGTGATGGGGCCTACTGTTTACAATAAACTCCCGGAAACCGTCACCTCTGCGCCCACTATGGGCAGTTTCAAATCGCAACTCAAACGTTGGCTTATCGAGCAGACGTTTTATAGCTATGATGAATTTATGCAATTGAATTAATAATGTTGATATTAAGATATATTCATTTGTGTGACATTTGTATTAGGTAATTCCCTTATAATGACATTTATATTAATTTATTAATTATTTATCAATTGATGTGACATTAATTGATGTAATATGAATAATTATGCTACATTAAGGTACATTTTTTATTTGCCAACAATGTATGAGGAATTTATTGTATGACGTGTAACATTGGTTATTAATAAATGATTATGATTATTATGATTTTTGTTTGTTAGATTAAATTGATAATCTAACGTTTAAATACAATTATTGTATTAGTGGTTCTATTACGACTTACATGATTAACTAACCATAAATTACTAATCGGTGGGTGCCTTTCTGTCCCGTTTGTTAAGATCAGGCCTTAAACATTTTTTTTTAATTTGTATTTTTCAGCCACTAGATACCTACGTAGAAGTCGAAGCAATGATTTTGTTATACTAATTTTAAGCTTTTTCTCGCATAAGTGAAATGTAAAGTTTCTTGCTGAGAAATAAAAATTCTTTAGCCAGAACTGCTACCGAATAAATATCTTCGTCACATTAACGTTGTGTTTTCTATTGTCGTTCTTTTAAAATATAGATAGATAGATATAGAATTAAATATTTGCGATGTGCCCAAACAGAACAGAAGTTTGAACTAAGCTCAACAAATTAAATTTTGAATTTCCTACAGTTTCATTGTAAGAAAAACTTTTATTTAGAATCAGTACGACAGTAACTGTCATGGACCGTAATGCAATGATTCAACTGCCTCCACAAACTTCCGCTTTGAACCACTTTAAACCGTTATAATTTAACCCGGAGCGATATTACCCAAAACTTCTCCTTCAAAATGAACAATTAAGATAAAATTAAATAGGAATCAAAATTTTATAAGCGGTTAGAAGATAAGCGTCGAGTGTTAAACTTGACGAAGTTTCGCAAATCGCATCGTACGAAAAGTAAAGTTTACAGATTCCCGTAACTGTGTTACGAGCTTCGGTTTGAAAGTGTGCAATCAATATTTGTACCATGTAGTCTTAAATCAAGATGAGTAAGACAAAATCATACCGCAAACCAGATAAATGAGTGCTCTGTTCTGAAGTCCTTATTGCAATAAGGAACGAAATAAACTTCGCGAAGATTAGATACTTTTTTTCAATAATATAATAACAAACATGGTTTTTAAATTACGCACGTTAACGGCTCTGAACTGGGATGAAATTTTATGTCATATCAGCTCCAACCAGCTTCGATTATAATAGAAATAGGTATGATTATTATCATTCAGTTAATAGATTTGATTTTTCGTGGGATAGCAACCGAAACAAACTTTACCTTAAATTTTTCGGCATTTTCGTTATTTTAAACACTTTAAAATCTTGATAAATATTATTTAAATCAAACAGAGCATGGACATTTCTGATTCTGTTATTATTTTTAAGTTCACGATATGCGCACTTTGACGAAAAATTCAGTAGATCATGCAACTTTTAAATAATCCACATTTTCCTATCTTGAAAATTAGACTCAGATTTTTAAATTTTAATCTTTGCGAAGTAATGAAGCTGGCGGAAATAGATGCAAATATAATATTCGTAATAGCGGAGTGCAGCGGCTAACTAATTCGATTCGCCGGTGGATAGCAAACGAGTTCGCCGGTAGCGATGCCAACGGCGGGGCGGGCTGCTGCACACCTTGCTTTCATTTGAATTAATCTAGCTGAAGCCGTACTGTTCAATCCGTGGTAATCACAACTTCACCACTTCCTTCCTTCACTACTGCCTTGTGAAATAGCTTAGGACATACATTACTATTGCTTTATGTACAACAAACTAAACAGATAAATATACTGATACTGATGTGTAAAGCAGTTTTGTTTCGACCTTGTACCTACTCAGTACAAGGAGCTATGTCAGACTCGTAAAAAATTACAGTTTAATGAATTAATCCATGCAATGCCAAATTACAATTTAAATGGAATAAATTCATTATATGTACTAATATTATAACGCTGAAGAGCTTGTTTATTTGGACGCGCTAATCTCAGGAATTACTGGACATATTACAAAAAAAAATTCACCTTTGGATATGTACGTGATCCCTGAGAGCTAATAGATTAACCACAGGCAAAGCCGGGGCGTATTGCACGTGTCTAGATAATGCCTGCAAAGTAAGCCAATATAAAATCGTTTTTTTATCCTGTTTGAAGAAGAAGTGACAGTTTCAAAATGTTTATGAAATCCGAATAGTATATCTACGTGTGAAAGATCTAGTGATAATTCCAGAGGTGAGAAAACGGCACATTTATTGTAAAGTTTTGCCACGTGATAAAAATGATATTAGCAATTTCAGGATAATAAATGCTTCTTTAAATGTAGTCAACGTAATGTCTAAGATTCACAGTGGAGTGTAATGATAGAAAAAATGTGAGTAAAGAACAAGGAAATCTTAACCTTCAGCCGGTTTTATTAATAATCTCAGTTTCCACGGATCACCGGCGAAGTTAAAGGGGCCTATTAACTCGTTATCTTTTAACCACCTTTAATTTAGGCCCTTCTTTCTTTTTATCTTAATTGTTGAGGCATTAAGGAGGTAAAGTTGAAGTTCGGTGGCACGCCGGGAGATGTTTGCGTCCCTCAGGACATGCCTCGGAGGCGTCGTTTGATTTATAATGGACTCGTTGGAAAGTTCGCCCATTCTGGCGTAGCACCGACCTCTTTAACGACGGACCCTATCGCCCGAGGACATGATTCCTAGACGTGTTTAATAATATTACGACAGATTTAATTATGGGACGGTTAACGGGCTCCATTAAACTCTTCAAACTTTTGAACTGTTTTTGTATTGATTGTGCCGTATTTATCAACTTTGCGGATTTAAACGTTTTATCACGTTTTAGATATTTATCTGTAGCACTTTTATTGTTAAGTACACAACAGGTATGTCTTTTACTTTTACGCAAACTTTTTATAAATTAAAATGATATCATAAAACAAATAATTAAATTTTATCTCTAGAAACAGAATCTAATTTGAAGAAAAAGCATTTGCCTCAAAAGGCACTCAAGGCTACATTTTCTCACGTTCAACCTTTTCAGTGTTATGGCGAAATGGCAGTATGTTGACACACTAATGCAATGGCGTAGAAATGAACATCTTGCACAAGACGGCTTAGCCTACTCCTGCTAAAAGCCCACTTAGAGATCTCTTCGACTGCGGATTTACGCGGAGGGCTCTCCAACTTTTCGCAAAATCTTCGACCGATAGACACCCGAGATATTTTGGGGTTGATGTGGCTAATACTGATCGAAACATAAGCCTACTTAATGTGTAAACGAGGAAATTCTAGAGAATTAAGAAGAAAGTTAGGCATCGAGGGGAACAAAACCGTCATTTTTAATTAAAGTATGAATCAGTTTGTATCATATGGAACACGATCATTACGTTTCCGGGTGCTCTGGGAATAGTCGTCGCAATTAGGGCTCTGAGTCTGCGGTCTTGGGCTCAGTTTGCCGAAGCCGGTTTCGCGGGAAGGCACGAGAAATATGCCAGAATTTGAACAGCAGGCACTCGCATGCGGTGCGAGTGTAACATTGCTGCGACTCGTTGTGGCATGTTATTGCAAACCCACATACGTGATACTGCCGACTATCTGACATTTCATGCCGATGAACCGGCTACGTGCGCATACTTACCAAAATTTCATCATAGAAACCTCGTGGCATTCACATCATGAATAAAATTTTGTATCGAGAGACATTGGCAAGCCTATTGTTTTCGGAGGCACGTCTCTAGCGATATATTTGTTGTGATATGGGACAGAAGCGTTTTCAGAGCTTTACTGCCGTTTTATTTTCAGAGTTATTTGTTTAGTCAATGTTTTTTTTTGTATAAGAATTATACATTTTTTTGGTTGATTAAGACTTTATTCAGGACAAGAAGAATTTACAAAATAATATTAAAATAATATAGGATTAAGAAGTATCAATTATAAATACCTACATTAGATGAAGTTTATGTATATTGTGTTTAGTTATATTCATGTGGTATTTAGAGTAGTTCTGAGTATTTCTAATCCTGTTATGATAATAATATTCTACGTATTTAGAAATATGTACTTTAATTATTTAAATTTAAATTATTAAATTTAAATTATTAAATTTAAATAAAAAAATATTCTTGACTTTACGTTTTCATTTCAAATTTCACAGAAATAAAGCGGTATCAATTATTTATGTACGAAAAAGCAAGATACGAGTACATTCCCAAAATTGTTCGGTAATACTAAAATAAAACGATCGGAGCTTTTAGCCGTCTCATCGCGATGTTTCGCATGAGTCCATAATTCTAAATAAAAAATACGGTCGGAGAGGCAAATCTTTTTAACCGACGCGGGAAACTAATGGCACAGGCGAGGCTTTCGGGAAAATCCGCTTCTTGTTGTCAATACGGGGCAACCGTGATGGCTCCCTCCGTTAAGCCTTTATTTCTGAAGAACACTATCTTCGCCTTTATTGCGGCCGTACTGGAGACAGCACAGGCGTAAGTAAATGCAATAAAATGAGGAGAAAAACTTGGTCGAACGGGAAGCGATGAAGTTCGTATTTACGTTTCCGTAGACCAATATTACGAGTTGGCAGCATTATGGGGAATGGATTAAGATTTTACTGGATTCATTACACTACAAGAAATCTATACCTACTATAGAAGGATTTACTTATTCGGTGTACAAACAAATATTTTAAAACTTGAGAAATACTTATTAGCTTGATTTATTTCATAAATACTCTTATCGATTCAAGAAGTAGAATCTCAAATTTGTGCAAGATTTATTAATGACTTACCATACGCTTGCATTTGTTGTTTTATATTATATTATAATTATTTTTTGATCTTCAAGTCGAATGAAGTCTATATACGTATTAGATTTCATCAATTCATATCATTACACAACCGTTATGATATGGTTGTATGTTATATGTCATTGATTACAAATGTCGCATCTGAAAACATAGTTTAAAATTGCTACTAAACCTAGAATCCGTAAATTACCGCTAAGTTACACGACTACATTGATAGCTGAGCGGAATTTACATGACATTTGACGATTAGCTCCACCTAATCTACGTTTGTAGAGGGCAGTGGGCGCTCCTCCGTCGAGAGGGCGAGGGGTCCAGAGCCAAATGAACCGGATCCCCCTGTGCGGTGACGGCAGTTAGCCGGCGACGGCACCTTGCGGCTTATCGGCCTCCGGCACCGGCCGGCGCCGGACCCCCCACTACACAAATATATGGCTAATAAATTGGACTGCTAAATCACCGTCATCAACCCACAACTACTATTACAAATGTACTTGCCTACTACTACTCACAATTTCACCTTGGTAGCTCTTCTTATTAGAAGATAAGAAAATCATTGGCGTATCTTCTATAGGACTACTAGCGGCCCGTTCCGGCTTCGCTCGGATCATAATCTAGTTTTTTGGGGTGAACAACCCTTATCACTTAGGGGTATGAAAAATAGCTAGTAGCCGATTCTCAGACCTACTGAATATGCATATAAAATTTGGTAAAAATCAGTAGAGCCGTTTCGGAGGAGTAAGGAAACAAACACTGTGACACGAGAATTTTATATATAAGAAGATAAATTGTATCAAAATAATAAATGGAGGTGTAATTTTACGAAAGCAGGAAAACCTCTCTGTATAAAAAAAACAAATATTTCAATGAACTATTTATAGATATTTGATAGAAATAAATAAAATACCACTTCCACAAACATTTAAATTCAAATAAAAAAAAGAGTTTTTGTTACTCCAAACTTGAATTTTATAATTCAGTAATTATTGATCATGATGATAAGTAATGCAACAACATGACGCTTACTATCCAATTTTATTTGCGTAACTGTAGGAATACAGCAAGAAAGTTAAAAGATTACAGATGATTCCTTCAATAACGTAACATACCATACCATAAAACTTAAAAATCTACCGCAAGATACAAGAAAGATAATGTCCAGTGCAAAAATTGACTTTCCAAAGGTTTTAAACCACCAAGCCGAGGTGCAAACTCGGCGTAACGGCTCTAAATCATATCTTCCTCCATTTATATGGACACTTTATTACGCCGCCGCGTTCTAAATCAAATGATAAAATGCTTCTTATTTTATGTTTCCTATCGCCTCCACTGTGCGCATATTGTGCTTTGCTTCTCGCTACTCGTGTCTCCATTCACTTAGGCTCTCACTAAGTGCTGAGCTTTTAGAAAGCTGATTTATTGTCATTATTTTATTATTAACGACATTGGATTTATAAGTATAATGTCAAAGAATTTTCAGACCCTGTAAAAAAATACGGTGATCGTTAAGATACTGTTGATGAAATTGTTTGACATTATTTAATTTAGAATGTGTTTAGTTCCTGTTAACTTCTTGACCATAACAGTAATTAGTTCTAATTTAAAAACAGATCTTTAATTAAATAATTAAAAATGTGTCTGTGTATGTATAAGTGATCACTACCGGCGATGTAATTCGCGGCTTAACAACCACTAACTTTAATGGAATAAATAGAAGCGTATCTGTTAATACAGATTATTAAATCAAGTCATGCTCTATTCACACACACAAAGCATATGACATAAAATATAGCAATTTTAATATATAAACAAATGTTCTTAATTTCATCCAAATCCGTTCAGTCGTGACAGTGATAACAAAAGTATCAACACAGACTTCCCCTACGACTACGAAATATCAATTTTCTATTCTAAGTCTCGGCGTTTCTACTGTGGCATGCATTAATATTTCTAGCGTAGACACTCGATACCTCAAAATCATATAAGATGTTAAAACTATAGCCCTAAAAACATTAGAACACACCTACTACATATATACTACATCCTAATTTAATTACCCAGAATAGTTAAGGTGACAAATAAAATTAACAGTAAGAAGAGTATAATTTACCGATACGAGTATTTGGCATAAAAGGTAAACAAGAGGTTCAACTATGATAACACATAAATTGTCGACAGTGGGCCACTGCCACGGCTTGGTAAAGTGTTTCACGTATACGCAGATCTAATTTTCGTATTTGTTGTTTACCTTTTATACAAAGCAAGAACAACGAATCGTGTGTTTAAGTCAGAAAACATACTTTATAAGATCCGAGATTCTTGACAGAGCAGGCGAGGCGCACGCTGCGTCCGGCGGGAACCGTCACGTTCTCAATTACATCGGTGAACTCCGGTTCCTCCACCACTGCAACAACACAATACATTATCAACATTACTTCACACGAGCACTATAAATACCTACAACGACACCCAGCCACCTAATTATTCATATTCCGGTCCCTTTATGTCGACGGCGAAGCATATTCCGAAGATATAAATTTAGATAAATTGAAACGATTTCTCTCCATAGCCTTATCAAGCTGGCGAGTATTTGCAGTTATGGGGACATTTTTGTGTCAGAAAATACGATTTGTAATTCTCAAATTATCAAAGCAGAACGCTTTTAAACAAATTGAGTGGGCGATAAGGAATAATGTCGTCGTTTATCAAGCTCCAAGATAGATGGCCGAAGCTATGCTCTGCCCATTTTAAATGCGTTTGTCTTTGAGTTGCCAAATTGGCGTGCTTTGTTTTCTTCTCGAGTTCTCTCTCACTTTTGTCGTGTAGATGGCGAAATGAAAAGGCGAGTATCGATTGATTGCGAAGCGTTAGTGTTTATAAAAGCTCGACGCTGCATTTTGGCAGACGCAGAGACTGTTGGGTGTAGAGTTGGTAAACATTTGCTATTCAGGGAACGAAGTGGCTGGCTGCCTGAAGGGTGGAAGGAAGCATTGAAACGACACAACGGAATTAGGAAACTGTCTAAATTTCTGTGTAGTTATGAAACCGTACACGTATTTATAAAATTAGATTGATATAGCAAATTATCTGTAAACTTCTGTCGGCTTACAGGTAATTAGTATAGATCTGCATATTTTAGGTACGTATCATAGTGAGGCAGAGAATGTTTTGATAATATATTTAAGTCTAAATAAGAAAGAGAACAAAAAAACGTTAGCGAAGTTTGTTAAATGTGTTTATTTTTGTCTACGTTTTCTTTAGTGTCTCTACCCTTCTTCCTGCTCCTGCAGAATGGAGATAAATACTATGTGCACACAGCGTTGTACCAGTCTGACCGCACCTTTACACGTACCGTGTTTGTTGAATAAACTTGCTCAGCGACGATAGTTCGTCTGGTTTTCCCTTGTTTACGTATCACGGTCGTGCACACGACGACAATAATACTTTTCTTTTATTCTAATTCTGCACCATAGACAAAAGTTACAGTTTAAGGTTTTACTAAGTTTGCTCAACGTGAAGTTTTAGTTTTAAAGAATACCATTAACTCTCAAATGTTGTGTTTGTTTATTAAAGGTTTAAACGATTTATCAGATCCTCGGTATCACTCAGTCCTGAATGTCTCTTCAATCTGCTCTTGGTCTTCTGTAATTTTTATTTTCATAAACTTGGTCGATTATATACCGAGTGTTAAACTACTAAATTTAGTTCTTTTTTAATTAAATAATTGTTGCAATTTTGTTCGTGATATGAAACAAATAAACAATGAAGCACTATGCATGGTAAATTGATTTGCATATTCACAGAGTTATTACATCAGAATAAAATAAAATTAACATCGGCTGGATGGGTAAAAACAATGACGACCAATTTGAACGGTGAACGCACGTCCGTAGTCCGCCTGATAGCTGCTTATGCGACACTGCTCTAACGAGCCAGAGTACAATTCCACGCCTTAATGACAATTTGGGAGAGATTGTGGGTGTAAATCTCTTCAGCCCGGTCAGACGACATCATTTGGTGGTCGTCTGAATTATTGGGTTTTAGTTACAGAATAAGTGCATTGTGATTTATGAGCCACAAGCTCACTGCTTGAATTTTGAAATTTGTTTTTAGACATGTGAAAATAGTTCATTGATTTAATGTCGGAACCTATTAACTGTCACTCATGAATATACATAATAAAGGTGAACGTTTGTCTAGTGTGTAGTTGAGAGGTAGGACTCTTTATAGTGTCCGCCTGGGGCAGTACCACACACTTCACCAGTAATTCTATCTCCAAGCAGTAACGTGAAGACATTGCTACGTTCCAGTTTGAAGGGCAATGTTTTATAATTGTTTTGATATATTGCAACACCCAGATAAAGAATAAACATTTATATTCATCACATAAACGGCCTAGTTAAAAAACATCGGTCTATCGATAATTCAGATATGCTTAGTTTTAGTAGTTAGTTAAGTATGTAGTATAGTGTAGTTATCATTGTATTGTGGTTTGTTTTTAAAGCCTCTGCCCGTATAAAAATTAATATAATCCTGAACCTACATATGAGATCCCAGATTGAGCTACGGGCTGTGGAGTATCATGTAAAAATTTCTAGCTGGCAAGTTTACGTACTGTCAAGCATTAGGAAATGTAGTTATAGATTTATAGATATGTTATACGAGTGTTTGTGAACACGGCTAAGAGATACTCGAGTGAAGATGAAAGCTGGTTTGCGTGTTTGCTCATCTGATCGTATTAGCTATAAGCAGACGCTCCATTTTCTACCCGGGTGGCCTGACTCGACGTTTGTAACCGCGCATTGCCTCACACGCCCTATTAGCTGTGTATGCGATTCTCTAACCGTGAATGTATCAATCGATTTAGCACTTCACTATTATTGGAACTGAAATTGTTCATGGTTTGCTGGTTTGGGCTATCGGTGTTTCACTAACATGTTTGGAAACGTACGGGTATTGCTAAAAAATGAAATAGAGTCTGTTTACATCGATAAGATGTTTGTAGAATTCTCCACCACAGCGGACATTTCCGCACTTTGAGCATTGTAAGAAATTATGATCAGAATTATTTATTTCATCGAAGAGTAAGCAACACTTGTTATGTTGCTGCTATTTTAAGCAACAATAATCTCTAATTCAGTAACACTAAACTTTTTCCAATCTATTTCAGCGCAGTAAACGACTGTAACTTTTTTTTTTAAATAAAAAATGACGAGATGAGCAGAACATTTGCCTGATGGTAAGCAACATGCCTGCCACATAACAGCACAGTGACACGCAGCTATTAGAACATGAAGAGTCCAAATCATTACCTAGCACTGCACTGCGCTCGTCACCCAGAGATCTAAGATGTTAAATCTCTAAGCCCTGTAATTTCACTGGAAACATTGCCCTTCAAACCGGAACACGTTACTGGTGTGTTAAAACTAATTCATTTGCATATTTTATATCATACGTGAAGAAAAATTTTTGTAATGAAAATTATACGTATGGAGAAGCATGAAATTTTGCTTATGGTTTACTTAGAGAAGGAGTGCAAATTACTATTGTGTAAAAAAAATGTGTGCGCTTAAGACCGCACGGCAGAAGTGAAAACCAAAATAAGAAATAATTAACTATTAAAGACTACTGAATAATTTTAATAATTAAAAATAAAAACGATTACATAATTATGAATTGAATATACCTAGTATCCTAGTAAGCACAGCAGTACGAGAGTAACATGCGGCTGAATGACTAGTATCCATGGCCAAGAATAAATTAAAAACAATATTTTACGCGGCGCGAGTGGGAACTGGCGTTTGACTTGCTTAGGACTTGATTAATAGGTACCTATTTATGGCATAGGTATTTCGTTAAAAATGCATAAATATAATATGTTATAGTGTATGTGTAAGAACTGTGAAAATAGGTATAATTTTGTGTGTTTTCATAGTGTAAGTGATGTGATAAAACAGTGATATGTTACGAGTGCAACCAAAACTTTTTTGCAATAGATGTGAAATGCAAATTTAATACCTATTTCGTGATAGGTTCAATTAATGTGGTACTTAAGTACCTACCTAGAAGTTAATGGCGAATTTAAAAAAACATAAATATACTAAACACAGGGACACAACAGCGAAGATCAGTTGACTATGTTAACTTTCTCGCTCTAGCATCCCGAGTTCACCCGAAACATTTTTTATCATTCTCGAGAGTGACGCTAGAATTCAATTCACAGTCTACGAAATTTTGCTGTGGCGTACCAAAAGAAGTTATTAAATGAAGGTATTTAGCACACACACATTTAAACTTTATTTTGTTTATTGTTACACTCTATGGTTAATTTTGGAATAGATTAATATTGGTTTATGGTTGAATTTCGAACACTTGGCGACCATTGGTTTACACTACAAATGGTACCACAGATCACCGTAGCGCCTTAATTTCATTGGCAATACCATTGCGAACAAGCTACCTGTTACGTGTGAAGAGGCTTACGAAGGCTCGAAACAATATTTGTTTCAATGATGTCGTACATTAAAATTAACAAGGAGAACGTTAGCAATAATCTTACACGCCGCAGCGGCGCGGTTGTGAGCGTATTTGGGGGTTAATTAAGAAGCCGCAGACGGCGCGGTACGCGGCTTGGGGGGTAATCCCTTTGTCACCGATGGCAACACTCCTTAGCTACATGATGTTATGATGTTGTTCAGTGCTATTTAAGTTCACGTTATTTGACGTTAGTAATCGAAGCTATTAATGCAGGTACTTTTTAACCGAGTTCAAAAATTATGAGGTTATCACTTCGATTGGTATATTTTTCACTGAATTCAGGTATTTCTGGGTTTGTTATTTTTTACCTTAAAATAATAAATAACCTAACACATATATTAGTGCAGTAATAAACATAACATAAACAGCCCCCTAAATGTTCCCACTGCTAGGACTTGGGGCCTTCTCTCGCAAGGACTGAGAAGGCCCCCCGTGTAGTATGAGATTTTTTTTTTATTGACGTTATAATATGACGGTGTATAGCGGCATGAGGAAATTTACGAATTTACTCATCACCTTTGGTTCCATAATTAATCTGCACAATATGTCCTATTTAGAATAAAAAGTTACTTTATGTGTGTATACCATACACACATAATTATAATTCGTTCCTCAATTTTATCCCATACTGAATTCGAAGTCAGTAAAACATTTGAAGTGAACACAAATACCCACAACAATTGTGTGTAATTGCAATTTAGCATCAAACAAGTCAAACGCTAGTGGCAATTTAAATAATTACGTCCGGGATTGGGTCGACTAAATATTCCAAAACTAATAATGAATGGGACCGGCTCGAGCGGTCCTAACTCGAGAATAATCTCATATTAAAGCTGGCCCTTATGCAAATCAGGAGTGGTCACTCGGAAGTCATCAGGCGCGGGTAGCGAGTGGTTGCTTGCCTTCGAGTGTTGCTAGGCCTGAGTTAATGAAAAATTGACAAAAGCTGAAGGAAACTGTATATTTCGGATTTTACTAACCCCAATTTAACGATAGTAGGTAACGCATTTCTTAACATATTTCATTCATATTTTTCTAAATTACTTGAGACAAATAAATTTATTGAAGTAACTAACGTGTACAAGAGTAGGCAGACATGCTATGTTAAGCCAAAAAGTAGCGCACTACGCCTTTTTAGGGTTCCGTAAAACGTAAAAACGGAACCCTTATAGATTCGTCATGTCTGTCTGTCTGTCTGTCTGTCTGTCTGTCTGTCCGTCCGTATGTCACAGCCACTTTTTGCCGAAACTATGAGAACTACACTGTTGAAACTTGGTAAGTAGATGTGTTCTGTGAACCGCATTAAGATTTTTACAAAAGTTTTTAAAAGAAACAAAAATTAAAATTAGGGCCCCTCATACTGAAAACTGAAGCTCAAAATTTTTTTTTTCATCAAACCTACACGTGTGGGTTGTCTATCGATAGGTCTTAAAAAATGATGTTGAGGTTTCTAATTTAATTTTTGTCTACACTGAATAACTTGCGCGAGAGACGCTTCCAAAGTGGTAAAATGTGTGTCCCCCCCCCTCTAACTTCTAAAGTAAGAGAATGAGAAAACTAAAAAAAATATATGATGTACATTACCATGTAAACTACCAACGAAAATTAGTTTGAACTCGATCTGATGAGTATTTTTTTTTTTAGTACGTCATAAATACTATTATTAAAACTTCGATCAAAGTTACAACGAACTACAAGAACTATGTGTACTATGTATATTATGTTACTTGCTGGAACGGAACCCTTCATGGGCGAGTCCAACTCGCACTTGGCTACTTTATTCTTTTATATACAATCATTCCTATGGAACCAACTAAACAACATTTGTTTCCATGCATTATCTATGTTGAGTCTAATGATCAGTTCCGTATGATTTGATCGGATAGTAGTAGAAGGTACAAGTTATCCATAATGAGGAAATCACATCCAGTGTGGTTTTGTGCTGGTCTTTCGCTTAGCTCTGTTTACAATTTATATTAATTACCAGTAGATCACTCAAAGACGATGGTCTACACGTAAAGCCAAATTAATTGGTGTGATGTATTTTTTTCAATACGACGAAATGAATTTTTCAAGTCGTTGCTTCATTTGTCTACCAGTATCATGTAAAGAACAAAAGAGTATGAATCGAGAAATTATTTATATACTGTAGATCTACTGTTAAAAACACTAAAGGGTGGTTTTCCACTTAGGGCCCGCGGGTCGGCCGGCGGCCTGCGGCGACGCGACGACAGCGGAGCGCCGCAAATTGACAGCGCCCGTGCCGTCAAATTGATTGCGGCCGCACAGACACCTCGTTATAATACCAGTGACATGGCGCTGACAAATAACGTATCGTTCTACCGACGCTTTGTTTAGCTTCTAGCACGGTCGAGGCAGACATTGAAATAGAAAAAAATCCGGGGAGCGATTTTTTTTTATGAAACGTCGGGGAGGGTTGTTGGAAGTATAAATCTCGATTTTCTAACTAATCCCGGTAGAGGGTTCGCCGCCATCTTGTTTTAAAGTTTTTGTGAAATAACTCGTTCATTTTCAACTTTAGAGCAAAAATGATGGTCACCAAAATTGTTGGAAATTTAATTTCTCACAAGTTTGCTTCATAGAGGTTTTACGCTAGGATCAATATTTGCAGAGTTATACTATCAAGTTTATCAAAAAAATCGTAATGGGTGGAATTTTATTTTCTTCAACTTTTAATTTTATTTTAGTTTTATGTCTACGTCGACTGTACTATTCCTTAAAATCACGCTCGGCCTGTCCTCATCAATTGCCTTTTTGTTTGCTTCTAACGGCATGATTTAATAGAATTGTAAATATTTTACATTCTAAATTGTAGCTGAATGTTCAAGCTTAGCTGTCTTCTGAGATCAATTAATAATCGTATTATAGAGATGGAAGCCTACCTCGAGATTCAGATGAACATTATCTGTTTGTAACTGTTCAATAGATTTCGATTATTTTTTTTCTAAATATATAAGATATATATTACAAACTAGCTGAACCCGCTACTTCGTTCGCGTACGTTGATCTTGCGACCTTATTAGTGCATTCGTAGTACTTACGTAAAAATGTTTGGATGGGTGGTCATTACACAAACAGAGTGATTTGTTTTTCCACACAAAAATATATTTATTCAAGTTTAGCAACTTCATATTTTATATTTTAACCAACATCAAACACACTCGTAGTAAGGTTGTGGAGTATCGAACATAGCCGCAGTGTTAAGTTTGTAGTATTTTTATAAGATACATTACGAAGAGTCTGTAGCTCATGTGCGTGATCTGATACTTACCCACTTGTACATTTTTACAGGATTATATCCTAAGTAGTAGGTGATAGACTTATTAGCCGATGTAATATTTAAGACTCTAAACCATGTGTGTTTCAAATGTCAATCTAATTGGTAATGTCATTCTGTCGTTAATATTTGTTTCGTTAGGGCCCATGCTTTTTCCGAGATGATAGGTAGTATATGAGACTATATAAACTATCTGTGTTTCAAATTTCAACCAAATCAAACCTTTACATAATATATACATATACATAATAATACTTAGTAAGATAACATTTTATTCAATTTTAGAAAAACAACGTTCTGCTTTGGTTCTGCTTCTGCACCGAAGCTTGTTGAACACTAAATTTAGTACAGTATTTGGATTTAAATAATATCCGAAAAAACAAAAACCGACTTCAATTATTATCATTTCACGTCAACTTACTAATTTCTAGGCAAGTAAAAAGTTCACTCGACTAATTTAAGAAGCTATGACTACGTCGTCCAGATAAATAGATACTGGTGAACAATTCACACACAAAACTTTGGCTTTTTGCACCGCCAATGTCCCAGCCCTACTCAAACCGGAGTGGTCTTACGCGTGACGATGGCAAAAAACCTGACTATTGTCGCTACAACAACAAATACTACATTACACATTTTCTAATAAATATCCCACCAAAAACATTCTGTAAAAAACTAGCCAAGTCTCGATGAAGCTGCATATTTATCTCTAAAAAGTAATGAAATCTAGACAAAGCTGTGCCAAGTCTAAGGTACCTTACTGCGATTTCTTTATTGTAATAGTTAATGTTGTGTGAATTGGCCGTTGAAGGGTACACAAGGGCACAAAACCAGGTGCTCCATGACACCATTGCACCAATCTGTCGCCAGAACCACCACCATTGATGATGGAAAATGGCCAATTGGAAAACGTTGATTCAATAACCAGTCAATTGTTTTTGTCTTACTATTTTCCCTAAATTGAATTGTATGTATATGGTGTGAACAATAAAGAATTTCAATAATACTTATGTGTAGACGAGCCGGAAACAAACAGTTTAAAAAAATATTTCCAGTCCAGACGGACTTCTATTCATTGATAGAAGTCCGTCTGTACGTCTATTTTATGTTAGATAGGTGTTCGATTTGACGCTCCTTAAAAAAAAATAGAGCAGAAGTCAGTATTGGACGCTGAACCCAGGTGTTGCTGTTGAATGCATGCATGTGTTGTTGTTGATTAACAACAGCCTAATATGAGAGACTAGTGTCCAATTACCAATACCAGTATAGGGTATTATCTCGCTTAACAAGTTCAAACATAAGTAGGTACAACAGATACAACATAACGTGTAAACAAAATTTACTTGTATCCACTAACGGACTAACGTATAAGAATGTTCAACACAAGTCACAAAACATTAACTATATTAATTAAGAAATCGCAGTAAGGTACCTTAGACTTGGCACAGCTTTGTCTAGATTTCATTACTTTTTAGAGATAAATATGCAGCTTCATCGAGACTTGGCTAGTTTTTTTCAGAATGTTTTTGGTGGGATTTCACTTCTTTTTGTAGAAACGTGGACTTATCGATTTATTATATTAGATGTATTATTTGACACATATTCTTTTTTTCCGGTTCTGATTCTTGTATATTAGCAACATTCGCCCAGTAGTGGGAAGCAATAGGCTAGATTAAATTAGAAGATGTGTCCCACTATGCTGGATTTTTGCAATGACAGTCGATCTTTTGTGTACCAATAGTAGAAAAGGGCATTACTATATCTCTTATACAGCTGGGACAAGCTGAGGGTTCTTCATCAGATACTTCAGACCTTCGATTTTTGACATCAAATGAAGAGGCAAACAAAGTTGAATATTTTTTGTATAGGCGTGTTTTCAAATAACCAGGTATACCACAAGGTACCCCAGATTTTCGATATTCCTAGTTTTTATAGTTTTCCCTTTATGTGGCCATTAAACCCTAAGTCTGTACCAAATTTCAGCTCTCTGAGTTTATGGGAAGTACTAGTTCTATTTTGATGATCATGAGTGAGTGAATGAGTGTCGTAAATGCGAAACTTTGCTTTCGCTTAACTTCGGAACTAAATGACGTACAGACTTGAAATTTTGGATTTTAAGTACGTGATTATAGCTTACTAGATGACGAAAATTTCAGTGTTCTGGTCTTATCTAGAGGTTCTCAAATAGGGGCCTGAAAATGCGGCGAAATGGTTCCAGTAAAGGATAGTACGGCAGTCCAGTAAAGGATAGTACGGCAGTGTTTGCTTCGCGCTCGACTTGGCGGGGGCACTGCCGTGCCCCCAGATCAGACTGTGTTTCGTACCATGAGCTGCCATTTTGTGGAAAAACATAAGACAGGTACTGTCATATTATTACCAACGATAGATGACGGATGACGGATTTGAGTACTGTGTGCCTACCAGGGAAGAGCTGCTCGAATCCGACTCCGATAAGTCGGAACCTCCTATTACTATTAGATTTTCGTTTCCGACTTCGGCTCCGAAACTTTTAAAACGGAGGATATAATCGGAGGTAAGGTGTATAAATATTGCAGATAATCCTTTATTGTGGTGGATAATAAATTAAAATACAAAATCCCAACTTCCTAAATCAATTGCTCGCCAATGTTTATCGTGTCCACGTGTTTGGCAAATAAAAAATACCCAATAAAAATGTATCTCCTGCCACCACTTCTAATCCTGCCTATGCCTCCGACTTCGGTTCCGACTCCGATAAATCAAATTTTAAAACTCCGACTCCGCCTTCGAATCCGATAAAAAGACCTCCGTTACATCCCAGCAGGTCTACTACGAAAACAAACTCCGAATGATCGCATCCGACCGACAGCTGAATCGGATTGTAGCCTACCACGAAAAACATTCGGATCGATACATTTCGGGTCGGAAGTTATAGACTTAGGTCGGATGAGAGTCGGATCCAACGAAACGGCCGATCTGATCAACCGACAGATTGTCTTGTCTTGGTCGGAAACTTCATAAGTTCGGCCGATATATCGTTTATCGGACTTCGTAGTAGACCTGCTGTTGTTTACATTGTCACAGAATACTTAGAAGTTAGTATGTACCGAACTTATTAATTCCGTTATTATTTAATTTCTATGTTATTTCCGAACCACACGACCAATAATGCTAAAATGTTGATGAGACTATATTAGAAATGTGTTCTTTCTAACAAAATAAGAATTAACGAAATTGAACAACGCAAACATGAGTTACAACCAAAAAGACATTCTGACTTTAACCCCTTTCTGCACGAAAACCGTGCAGAATTTGGGGATTAAAAGTAGATAGCTACCATCTACTTAGTATGATCTTAAATCATGTCAAGTTTCATTTGAATTGAATCAGTAGTTTCGGCGTGATGTGAGTTCCCTATACACACAGACAGACAGACAGACAGACATGAAAGAAAAAAAATGCAGTTTCGCCATCAGTATCGACTATGGAATGCCCCCAAAATTTTTTTTTCACAATATCTTCAATGTACAGAATTCGACCCGCTACAGTTTTATTATAAGTATAGATATAGATGTCTTGTCTTGGTCGGAAACTTCATAAGTTCGGCCGATATATCGTTTATCGGACTTCGTAGTAGACCTGCTGTTGTTTACATTGTCACAGAATACTTAGAAGTTAGTATGTACCGAACTTATTAATTCCGTTATTATTTAATTTCTATGTTATTTCCGAACCACACGACCAATAATGCTAAAATGTTGATGAGACTATATTAGAAATGTGTTCTTTCTAACAAAATAAGAATTAACGAAATTGAACAACGCAAACATGAGTTACAACCAAAAACACATTCTGACTTTAACCCCTTTCTGCACGAAAACCGTGCAGAATTTGGGGATTAAAAGTAGACAGCTACCATCTACTTAGTATGATCTTAAATCATGTCAAGTTTCATTTGAATTGAATCAGTAGTTTCGGCGTGATGTGAGTTCCCTATACACACAGACAGACAGACATGAAAGAAAAAAAATGCAGTTTCGCCATCAGTATCGACTATGGAATGCCCCCAAAATTTTTTTTTCACAATATCTTCAATGTACAGAATTCGACCCGCTACAGTTTTATTATAAGGATAGATAATATGTAAACTAGCGGGCTGCCCCGGCTTTACCTGTAGTACACATGTAGGTAGCCTTTGGCACTCAGGGATCCCGTACCTACATATCCAACAGTGCAAGAATTTTTGAAATCGTTCTAGTAGTTCCCGAGATAACCGAGTTCAAACCAATAACCTTTAACCCTCAGCTCTATTATATTATTATAGGTAGATATTATGTTATGTTTCATCATCATCATCATCATCAACAGCCCACTAAATGTTCCCACTGCTGGGACTCGGGGCCTTCTCTCGCAAGGAGAGAGTTAAGGCCATAATCCACCACGCTGGCCCAGTGCGGGTTGGTGGATGATACATGACTTCGAAAGATTCTAGGTACATGTCGGTTAAAGTTAGCGGCATTACGCACATGACTTCGAAAAGTCGAGACGTTGAGAAAGACGTTGGTGCGTGTGGGGTTTGAACCCGGGGTTTCCGGATCGGCAGTCGCCCTTCTCCCGACTAGACCAGCCGTAACTTATGTTATGTTTATGTCTTAAGAACTTTATCAATATAATAGCAATTGACAATCGGAATTTGATAAAATTTAAGTTTTATTTTATAAAATTTAATTATTTTTATGTTACAAAAGCTATGTTTTAATAATGATGTAGGTAGGTATCTAATTGTTATAAAGTTCTAGTCACAATTGGAAACATTAAAGTTTCCAACCTTCCATTACACCGTAGATTCCACTGCATAGCTGAAGTTTGAAAAACTAATCAATTTATAGGGATAGTAGTGAACTCTTATTCGATGTTTACCATCGTGGGTTCCGGAGTTATGTCTGTTTTCAACTTTGGTAAAAAGTCTCTTGGAAAAACTCCAAATGCAACGAGAGTGATATTGCGTTTTATTCTGTTCGTGGATACCTACAGCATTTATTTGAATTTCGAAGCCAATCGTGTGCCAATAATAATTTTACAATCACATATATCATTTGGATATTTATTTTCCAAACATCTAAACTTTAAATTACTGATTCAAAGTTTCAGAATTAGTTTAGAATGGGATTTTTTTTAGAATTTGCCGTGATTACTTTGCTTAACAGGCTCTCGACAATTTGCTTGCAATATTAGCTATATTTAAAATATTTACGGGAAATAAAACGCGAAAAAATGTTAGTTTGGTTTTTTTGGTTCACTAATGTTTCACAAACATTTTTTGACAAAACATCACTTTAAAACCAACTATTCGTATAATATTAATTGCAAAACTGTACAATATAATATTTTTTCATTTTACAATAAAAAAAGTAAAAAGAAAAGTAAGATAAGTAATAAATTATTCTTTTTACAAATTTATCATTTACCTACCAAAATAGAATTTGCAATAAATATTTTGAAAGTACCCAATAACTTGTCTATGTCAACTATCAATTCTGATTTGGTTTTGTCATTGACTTTTGACCAGCAGCGCTCCGATTAGGTTCGGTCACTAAGATTTGACTCCGGGTGGGCACCCGCCAGAAGCTCTGCGGTCAGCCCTGAGTGTCGCTTCTGAGATACTCGGCATGCGCTTCACTACGGAGGTCGCCGACTCGCTTCGCTCGCCACCTCCCCCTTCGCTACGCTTGGCCTCGCATAGCTCATTCCACTCAGGACCTCCCTTGAGCTTCTGGCTCCCGCATTTTTTGTAAACACTCTATGGGCAGTAGCGACAAGACTAGGTGGAGTCGGGTTGCTCCGAGTCGGATCTGGGTCCTAAGTAACCTAACCGGTCCGATTTGGTTACTTAGAAATTCAAAAATTACAATAAAATTTTTGTTTAATTTATAAATGTTTGTTTTATGAATTGAGTTGCTTATCAAACAACACATTATAAAATGAAAATTTGTCAAGTGTTGGTTTTGTTTTTATGGATTTGGTGGTTAACAAAAATATTAAAAGAATCATCCTTCAACATTTTATTAAAGCACACAACGGCACGCACAGAATTAAATAAATACACTTCACAGAACTAGCCCGCCACCGCACATCGCACCATCCTACCATCCTACTAATATTATGAATGTCAATGTATGGATGTTTGGATGTTTGTTGCTCAATCACGTCCTAACGTATGAACGGATCGGGCTGAAATTTGGAACACAGATAGATTATAGTCTGGAAGAACACATAGGCTCTTTTTATTCCGAAAAAAAACAACGGGAACAACGGGAACGGTAACTATATTGTTTTTGTATTATAATCATTTCACTACCTGTAAGTTTGTCTAACGTTGGTTATCACATGTCGATTTGTGAAAAAAGTGTATTAAAAGAACGGATACCGGTTTTTTTACCTTCTACAAAATTGTCATCAATATATTAGACTAAAAACTATACAGTTCGAACTAGCTCTCGAACTAGCTAGTTCGATGATGTATGTAAATCTGAGATTGTATTACAACGTACTTTTGTAAAAAGGCAACCGCTAAAAAACCAAGGGTCCATAATTTTTTGAAATGTATCCTCCTTCCATCGTATTGGAACCGTTTCTCGTACCGTCATAGAAAAGTTGTTAAAGAAAGCGAGTGTTTAAGTTTATACGTCCCTTGTCACAGATGTTGTCCGTAATATTCTCATATACGATCAAATTCTTTTAAGAGATCCCCAAATAAAGAACACAGCGTCGGGTGTTCGGGCGGTCTCGGACTTTCACTTATTTGTATGCTTCACCCTTCGCCGGACAGGCACGTGACTATTCGAGATACATACACCCTGAGTGAATACAGAAAATAGAAATAAAGTTACATACATATTATCTTTTAGTGGACGGATTGTGGTAAATATATCATGGGTAGTGTTTGTTTTATTTGAGCCCGCGCCGCGTCATGTTTGATATCAAATTGTTTATGATACTCGGTTAAGGTTATAAAAGAATTCGATTTTGTGATCTTTATTGCGATATATTTCGTGATAGTATTTTAAATTTGACCGAACACGCGTCTGATATTTATTATATTACAGTTTTGATGTCAGCTTTTTTCCTAAACAGCATAATTTTAGGATTCGTGACGTTGGTTAGTATACAAATAGGTTTCATAAAAGATTACATGAGTAGAATATATACACAATATTACAAATAACTTGAGAACTTGAGGTGTTTATAGAAAAAGCTTTTCATTTTAATCTAGATTAGGAATCCGTTTGCGCACCAGCCCGTTAGAATTAAAGCTACGTTGTGACCGATGGATATACCTAATTATTAGACGTTTAACATCAAACGATATCTATAGAGTAAGAGAACACCACAGCGATGTAATAATCTCGTCATATGACGTCATATTCCGCCGTAGGGCAATATTTGTAGGGTCAGCAGGGCGCGGCGCGGTCAGCTGCGCGGAAGGAAACAGATGTCAACACTCGCCGGGGCAGAGAGCTTCCTCCCTGTCACCGCTACTCAATGTCAAATGGACGCCTATTCTCTTGACCAATATCAGATATCGTGTCAGAGGTAGTCTTGATA
The DNA here is from genome assembly GCA_963693475.1 of Ectropis crepuscularia. Lineage (NCBI taxonomy): Eukaryota > Metazoa > Arthropoda > Insecta > Lepidoptera > Geometridae > Ectropis > Ectropis crepuscularia. Next base: position 15,980,557 of record OY856341.1, read on the forward strand.
TTATGTGTCCATAGTCCATCTCAGTTGAACATTACATTTCAATGTTTACTAATATAATAAAGGGATAGGTTGGTAGCACAAACAGTTGGTGGATAGTCGTTTTACGACTTACTGCCGTATTTAAAAAATTTACCTATTTAGGTTCAGTTTTATCTCTTTGATTTCGTTTGACGTTACAAGCGGTGAAATGTTTAAACTGAAAATTTGTTGGTTTTATTGTTGGGTACAACAAAAAAAGTGGGCAAGTGCGAGTGGGACTCTCGCACGAAGGGTGCCGTACCATTAGCAAATAAACGGCGAAAACCTCTGGCTTTATTTGAATTCCGTATACATAAACCATCGCAGTTTCCACAGACAGGCTTTCATGCAAAAGTTTTTTCAAAAATGTTGATGTTGCTTTACAATTTTAACGACAAGGTCGTGTTTTAGTGTACTAGTGGCGCCATCTAGTTTATTTGGAACGGACTAATCGAGCAAGAAACGGTAAAAAAAACAAATTTGTTGTATAGGAGTATAGGTTAAATATTTATTTTTAATATTTGTTGTTATAGCAGCAATAGAAATACATCTAGCTTTTATTTACGTTTTACGTTACGTTACGTTAAATACGTTTAGCTATCACCGTTCTTGAGATACAGCCTGGTGACAGACGGACGGACGGACGGACAGCCAAGTCTCAGTAATAGGGTTCCATTTTTACCCTTTGGGTACGGAACCCTAAAAACCATTTCATACAGGTATTATTAGGGTTTTGTGTAAGCGTGTGTGTTTGTTACTCTTTCATAAACTTATGTTTATGAAAGTCTTATGACTTTACGTGCCCATTACTGAACCACTGGTTCTTTTCTTATGGTGAGAAACAAATGATAATTCCCCTTGCTGGCCAAGTGCGGGATGGTGGAGGATACGTGTCAGAAGACCTTTCACCGTTAAAGAAAACGATAATGACAAGCTTGTACATCTGCAATGGAAAAAATACCCTGAAATTTTGAGAGAATTTTAAACTGGCCTTACGATTATGAGATTCAGCGTTCTAGTCACTTTGCTACCACGACCTAACTCTTTCGAACTATTACCATAAATAACTGGGAAACTTAAATCAACAACTCTTTTGCCTGTAGAAAAAAAACGTCCTTGCACAATAACGGTGAAAACTTCGTGTAGTTTGTGTTTCTTTTGTTTCCAAAGTGATAAGTGGTAGTGAAGAAAGTGGCAGCGTAACAGCGAAATATTCAAACAACATTTGCCCGGATCAAGCTTGCATAGCGAGTTCTTAAGGCTAATCACTAATTGAACAAGTGTTTTGCGACTCACGGCAACTCGGGATCTAATTAAAGCACCGGCGCGGTGCGCCAGCGAACCCCAGTCGGAGCCTATTAACACGCCTCCGCCTCCTATTAGCATTGTCTCCGAGAGGGCGATACTTATCTTTATTTAAATTCACTTCTTGGTAATTGGGTTGACGAGTCGACAACGTGATTTGCATTGATGAAAATTGGCCACTGTACCGCGGTCGAATAACTTATTTCGACAGCCTATTTGCTTTGCTGCAAATGTATATAATCTTGAACGTTTCCTTGTAGCTTTGTTATACGTGCTGCTTAACAGTCTTACTTCTTGATGTTGTGGCTTTTTACATACCAAGTAATCATTAAAATCCATCAAGTGGAGTCAAAAAATATTTTTTTTTGCATGTTCGTTTATTTCAGTCCAATAGCATTCAGTTCATTAATCGGGCAATCATAAATTATGTTAAGTATACTTTTTTGTAGAATTTAAAACCAAAAACATTATAAGACAGCCCATTTATTTAAAAGTTATATTTAAACTGTTAAATATTGTCGGTTTGATTAGAATCTGCGCCGTTACTTATAGTCCGTGGCAAAAGGTACATAACATACGTAACATTACACGATTGTGGGACCGCAACGGCATTGAGTTTAGTGCAGGATCGTAAAGAATAGCTAGCTAGCACTCGTTCACTTTTACTATTGTTTAAAGTGCATGTTTTTTCTATAGTACGTCTATTTACGAACTACGAATCTTGCCAAAACTGCCGTTTTATTTTTCTCGACCTCAGAAAGAATAATTTAAATTGCTAATTTTTATTATTCCAAGCTCAAATTAGTTTTCTCATAAAATTACAAAATAAACACAAACTCTCCTTAAAAGCTAATACAACTTAAATCTCGACAAGTCACACTCATATGAATTCTGAAGTATGTAGACAGACGTCTACGCCGTAGATATTTCGTAGACTACTACGAGAGAATCTACAAACTCAAGAACATACGAGTTCGCTAAGCCTGTTAAAAATTCATAGCTTTAGTTTAGAAGGCACACTCTGATACGAGATTACGTTCGCATTTTATTTGCATAGGAAACTGTATAAATTAGGAGTGGCGGTTGTCACTTGTAGCATTTTTGCTGGAACCCGCACGAGTGTAGTCAAAGAGGATGCGCTTGGTTATTTCTCATTACGGCACACGCGATAAAATCACACAGAGTCGTTGCCTCATTAAAATCTTCTGGTGCGCGCATCTGTAAGCCTTTTGTGAAGGGAGAACGCGCCGCTCTCGACGCCTTTCGCGTGTCATTTCGGGCACAATGCCGCGGCGGGGACGCTCCGAACGCCGCTTGGCAATTTTTGCGCTAACATGCCACCCCGTGACGTTCGAGCATGAGCTTTTATCAGTTTATAGAGGAATATTTTGTTGGCTAAACTGATATTATTTAAAAAAAAAGGTTGTTTGGTAGACCTGCTCACAAATGTGAGCGACTTGTGAAGCTTGAACTGCTGTACACGCAATGTAAATTACGTTACATAATTTTACAACTGTTTAATAAAATTCAATAAAATATTTTTGTATAAAGATTTTGAAAATAGTCGAATACGTTCTGCTAAATTTATTATTGAACGAACAGCCCCCGCGTTGTGACATGCGTAATTCCCGTTCCCGTAATTTTCCCGGGATAAAAAATAGCCTATGTGTTCTGCCAGATTATACAGCCTATATTAATATTTGCTGGTTTAACTTGAACCTCAAAGTAAAATTTATATCTATACGGTTCAAAATAATATTTGTATGTAATAGAATAAGCTTACGCCCATTTTTATTCCACCTATGGCCTTCTATAAAATAGACCCATTTGGGCCCAGGGTCCTTCTCTCACAAGGAGAGAGTCGAGGCCATACTTTACCAAGCTGGCCAAGTGCTGGGGACAAATAATACATTTTCCCGAATTATATCTTTCCTGGAAAACATTTTTTCCTCACGATGTTTTCCACCACCGCTAAATCTAGAAACCATGACAAATTCATACATCTGAACTTGTAAATATATGCAAGAGATTCAGGCAAGTTTCAAACTTATAACCTTAGGCGTTATATATCCGCTAAGCCACCATGGATTTACTGTTAATACAATTTTGTAAAAGTATGAATCCAAACTAAAAATTAAATAAACAAGTTTTTCGTGAAATAGTTTATCGCAAACTATCCTGGAACAACTGAGAAACGATGAAACTCAGTTACACAAGACTGTTATTCACAATCTTGAAAACAGTTTCAGACTAAAATGAATTTTAAATCAGAGAAATTAGATGGAGCAAGTTTCGTTTAGATAAATATCGGTACATTTCAGGGTTTCGTCAAAATATTATAAATATACTTTTTCGTTTTAAATAAAGCTAATATTTTGTTGTTGAATAAAGGAAACTTTAAAATCAATCGTTTAAGGTAAAAATACTAAAAAAAAAAATGGGTGAGTACTTGTTCATAGTATTTTTTACATTAGAATTTACAGGATTGTTGTTTCTTTATTTTTCCTCAATTTATGTTATTTTTGGTGTTTAATAATTAATTATAGGCTTTTGGTTTATAATTTTACTGAAGTTAAAAGTAAAGGTTAAGTAAAGAAGAAAACCTCGAATATTAGGTTGAAAGAACCTATTTTATAAATCATTAATGATAACGAAAGATGCCAAATTAATAAATATTTGAATATATTTTACTATTTTACATTTGAAAAACCAACAAAAGTAGCCCACATAATTAATGTTTATTTAACAAATACCCATTCAAGGAAGCAGGTGTATCATCATTCGCTTACCCTTATCCCACTTTAGGGGGGGTCGCGGTCGGTACAACATGTACTTTTTCTCCATACATCTCTCTCATTCGTCAGATCTAAGCTACTCATATCGAATTTCACACAATCCAAACCTAACCTGTATTGTTGGAAGTAAGAAAATGATACAGAATGCAAGATTCCGCAAATCACTGTTTAATTTTGTTCTTTTTTAATGAAACCGATCTTTGGGTGCGATACGCTAAGGTTCAATATTTAACGTGTCTCGCTTAGCATATTCACAAGGCATCCTCTGCGGGTAGCCGCTTGCCGCCGCCGCACTCACTCCGCTCACTCCGCTCACCTACTGCGCTACCGGCACGGAATGGTAATGCTGGTCATTATCTGGCGCACCCGGTGCGCCGTGTACCGTGTACCGCGTGCACGGGCAGTGTTGGCTTCCTACGCTCTCCTACTGATTACCTATTACCTCATTTGAACTTTGATCATTCGCTATTTGACCGAGGTTAGACAAAAAAGATATTAATCTAATCCCGTACATAGGTTAATGTGGGAGGCTAAAAAGGAATACTGTTGGGTTTACAACACTTTTAAAAGGACTATAAAACACATGTGGTTTAAAACGTAAATCAAAATGTTATAAGTCTAGACCTATTTTAATGAATTTATGGGATACTTACGTGTGATATAGTCGGTTGAGTTTGACTTAAGTTTCAGCCGAATCCGGCGTCTTTTCCGATAGTAGCACAGTGAGCAAGAAATGGTAAAAACTAACGCGTAAACTAACTAAAACCGCGTAAACTTTCCTTGACAAGAACAAAATTACAAATTTTGAATTACACTCGACCAACTTGGATTTGTAATCTGTACAACATTCTACCAGTCTTATCCTTTCATTTGATACCCATATTGAAGGAGTAGTGAAAAAAGAAATGTATTTCGCCATTTTGTGGTGGCAGCCATCTTAGATTTGAAATTTGTCATAGTGTATAGTAATCTACTAGTCAAGTCCTTTCATTTAACACCCATATTGAGGTAGGTTGTGAAGAAATATTTTATCCGTCATTTTGTGGAGCCGACCATATTGAATCGTTACCTAAGAACCACCTACGGAAATTAACCTTCAAATTAAAAAAATCACATCAAAATCAGTCCATCCGTTTGAGCTCTACGGTGCCACTGACAGACACACACATTCACAGGACAGACAGACATCGACGTCAAACTAATAACACCCCTTTTTTGGTCGGGGGTTAAAAAAGGCCGCCGAATGCGGCTGATGGAGCGACCGTATCACAAGTGAGTAACCCATGTATTCATTTAAATTATTTAAAACAGCCACGTTAGTTTTCATATTAAACATACACTAAACACCCGTAATAAATCAAAAGGCAGGTATTCTGTTCGTTATAATGCATATTTTTCCAATGAAATCAACAATGAAAAACACATATGCTATCTCAAATATTTCGTGAAAATGGTAGTACTATTACCAGAAATCTCGGTAATCTTGTAGAGAGATAAAAATGCATTTGTGATATGATCATTACAAAATCGATAGATCGTTTTAAGGTTTACAAACAAATGATAGCAGTTCCGGGAGAGTACCGGAGCCCCTTATCATAATGCAGGCCTGGAATGTGGCACATCCGCGCAGCCGCTGTGAAAAGACTGCACATTACGATGCAGCAAGCGCCCCCACGACTCGCTGTTCCTAAGGAATCAATGTTGTCTCGGTATTTTGTCCAAAAGCTTCACATTTCACAATAAATAAAAATTGAATTTGAGATTTTAACCCGAAAATCGACGACGCTAGATTCTTCTGCTTTACTTTCTTCTGCAAATTTAATAGGCAACAGTTTAATCATATATGAAATAACAAAAGAAACATTTACAAGGCAAGTGCGAGTTACACTCTTGCACCGAATGTTCCGTTCGTCAGCCTTTATTGATAGATTTTTATAAAACAAAAATAATTAGGAACTACGTGGGTAACACCGCGGTGCGCTGCTAGTAATTAATAAAAAAAATATGTGACTTTAAAAATGGTTAGATCAAAATAGTCATACAAATTTATACTCAAGGAAAAGTGACTGAACTAATATTATCTATGCAATTTTCCATTTTTCCAACGCATGGGCAATTTATTGACGTTATAGCAGGGGTTCATTCAGTACACAAAATATTATCTCAGCGTGACGTAGCGTTCTCGGTCCGCGTTCTAAAAATGAGTCTCTCGTGTTTAGATACCTTTGATAAGCGAGCGCAGCTTGAGTACGTAATGTATGTACGGTTAGTGAGTGCAGTTACGTATTCTGTCGTCGGCAACGGATCGTTATCTGTTTCCACTAAAGGAAACTGGCTTTCCTCGAAGGAACCACCCCGGCGGTCTCTGCGCCCCCTCCGCCCGACACGATTTCTCCTTTTTGCGTTATTTCATTTTTCTTTGCTAACGTGCACCTGCTAGTTAGCCCCAGGCTCTCATTGCCCTGAAACGCTAGCTACCGGACGGTTTCTACTAAGATATAAATTGTGTCTTGTATTTCATCTCGCACAAACGCCGGATAAACTCGACTACATCGCTGTTATGAGCGTATCTAAATAAAAATTTCACGTGTCACAACTTCCGCACAAACGGCAGTTCCTGAAATACAAAACACGGGGCGGGCTATGAAGTTTAATGTTAGATGTCAGTACAAAGGATGGCGCTCACAGTAGCGCTAGAACACAGTTTCCTTGATACATTTGTATTCCTTACAGACAAGTAATCAATATCCGTTGAACACTGAAAGCAGCGGGGTTGTCTTATGTCGACTCATTTTTCTTTTTCCACTCGCACTTTAGTATGAAGATCCATTTTTATATTTAGAATAACTAGCATATGCCTATGAATTCATGCAAAAATTGGACTATAACGCCAATGACGATTCCTTGCTCAGTGAAATGAGAAAGTTCAAATACGATGTCAATTTTGGAATAAAACGAAATAAATCAACTATCTCATAAATTTTTTTAAACAGCTGATAGATATATTTTCCCAAAATTATTTACAATTTGGTATAGCAAGAATTTCATATCAGGCAGAATACTGTGTGTTACGTACAACTTTTACGACTTATACGACTTTTTGATTAACCCTGAACATTTTAAAATTTGACGAATGGAAATTTTATAGCTTCATTTGATTTACATTGCAAGGTCTACGAACACGGGATATTGTTAAAAACCGCTCGCAATCGATACCGGCACCAATTTGTGTCGTGGATGCAAAATACAGGCAGCGGCAGAACACCAACGGGACAATATGATATTCTTGTTTCGCGAAAAAATAAAGCCAGTGCGCCGTCACGCGTATGAAATAAAATAACAACGGCAACATGGTGCGGATGGAGCTTGATACATATTTGAATACATTACCGAACACGAAGATAATACGGCGACATGCTATACTTATTCATACCGCCACCTCAGCGCAGTGAATGAATACTGAATATGATACGCGTACGGAACCCGGTCAATGAGACGGAACATTACCCCTCAATTAGCATGAGTTTTTTGGAGTGTTTTAACGCTCTGTGACTTTAATATTTATTTGCTATTTAAAAAGATAGGGAGAATTTTAAAACTTATCACTAGCAACGACGTACTTTTATAATTTATTTAAAAAATACACGGTAATTTTTTTTTTTTTAAGTAAAGAGTGACGAGACGAGCAGGGCATGTGCCTGATGCTAAGCAACATCTCTGCCACATAACAGCACAGTGACACGCAGCTACCGGAACATGAAGAATCCACATCATTACCTAGCACTACACTGCGCTCGTCACCCAGAGATCTAAGATGTTATATCTCTAAGCCCCGTAATTTCTCTGAAAACATTTCCCTTCAAACCGGAACACAGTAATGTTTGCACATAACTGATTGGCGGTAGAATAACTGGCAAAGGTGTGGTACTACCCCAGGCGTAGTCTGCTAAGAGTCCTACCACTACTAAACTATGTTAACTACTAAACTGTTAAGCAGACAATGGTTTTTACTCATAAAATATAGTATTGTTTTAGATTCCAACAAAGTTTGTGAAAGAAAACACTGTTTTATAAACAAAAGTAAAGTTCAGTTCTAAAATAACACGATTCCTGTATTCCTTGAAAATCATAATCGTTTCTCTAAATTGCTCTATTCACTACACTGTACTCTGAGGAGGTACGCGATCGCGGTAGTGAGGCACCGTATTGAAAACCCAGCGTATTCAGTCGTTGAAGCATTTTCTAATGGGTTCTAAATAACTGAAACCAGTGGGTTTAAGCAATCTGTCGTAATACCAGTCACTGGTATTTAGATGCAATTTAGTAGTGGTAGGACTCTTGGCAGAGTCCGCCTGGGGAAGTACCACACCTTTGCCAGTTATTCTACCGGCAAGCAGGAATGGGCAAACACTGTGTTCCGGTTTGAAGAGCAATGTTTCCCGAGTAATTACAGGGCTTAGAGATATGGCATCTTAGATCTCTGGGTTAAGAGCGCAATGCAGTACTAGGTAATTATTTGCACACTTCATGTTCCAATAGCTGCGTGTCACTGTGCTGTTATGTGGCAGGCATGTTGCTTACCAGCAGGCACATGTCCTGGTCGTCTCGTCACTCCTTATTAAAAAAATAGTATTCATATTGCATTCAACTAATATTGAGTTAGAGCCCTTGATTGATTATTTATTATTATTATTATTGTCATTATATAAAGTTGAAACTTTATAGTAACAAACGTTTCCAACCATGGTTAAAGACGACACCGACGACGAAAAACATCGGATAAGACTTTAGTAGGTATAGAACAAAAACAACATGTCAACTCGATTACCAAAAGCGAAAATAACCATACTGTTATGAATTATATTGGAGAATGCTGTAGTAGCGTCCCTTTTCAGTGGACATGTTAAGGTTGTACTGCGGAAAACTCAGCAAGAATTTCTAAAGGCACGATGAGTAGCTCTTCGTTCGTTCGATCTATGGCTGGAAGCATTCGCTAACAAACCTTCAGCTTTTATAAAATTACATCTAAGAAAAAATATTTTAATACTGCAAAACCACCGCTCAAATTATCTCTCGTCTAAAAAACAAATAAAGTGGCGAAGTGCGAGTTGGACTCGCCCATGAAGGGTTCCGTTACAGCAAGTAACATAATATACATAGTACACATAGTTCTTGTACATAGTTCGTTGTAACTTTGATCGAAGTTTTAATAATAGTGTATTTATGACGTATTAAAAAAAACTACTCATCAGATCTAGCTCAAACCAATTTTCGTTGGTAGTTTGCATAGTAATGTACATCATATATTTTTTTAGTTTTTTCATTCTCTTACTTTAGAAGTTAGAGGGGGGGGGGACACATTTTACCACTTTGGAAGTGTCTCTCGCGCGAATGATTCAGTGTAGACAAAAATGATATTGGAAACCTCAACATCATTTTTGAAGACCTATCGATAGACACCCCAAAAGTGTAGGTTTGATGAAAAAAAAATTTTCAGTTTCAGTTATAAGTATTGGGCAACCCTAATTAATTAATTGTTTTTATTTTTTTTGTAAAAATCTCAATGCGGTTCATAGAATACATCTACTTACCAAGTTTCAACAGTGTAGTTCTCATAGTTTCGGCAAAAAGTGGCTGTGACATACGGACGGACAGACAGACAGACAGACATAACGAATCTATAAGGGTTCCGTTTTTACGTTTAACGGAACCATAAAAACGATGAATGTTTCAGAGTTAAATGATTGATTTTAAATCTGAAACAATTTATATTAAAATTAATAATATACAATCTGAATTAATTTTTGAATCTACAAGACCACGAGTCTTTTAACCGTAACGTAAGCGAAATAAATAAGAGGTTTGTTTCAATACAACAGTTATTTAAATAAAAAATATCTATTTTGTCGATTTCGATGGCAGCACATAAGCAAGCTGCCTCTGAAAGAGTTCGCGGCTCTGATTCCCTGTAAACACATTCATTCTATACTTCACACCACCCCTCACGCTCTGTGATCGAAATATATTTGACTACTACTAAATTGTTTGTTTACAGCGAAATTACAGGGTTTAGAGATATTATATCTTAGATATCTGGGTGACGAGTGCAGTGCTAGGTAATGATTTTGACTTTCATGTTGATTGATTGACTTTCATGACTCCAATGTTTACTGGACTGCGCCGTGTTACTATGTTCTTATGTGGAAGGCATGTTGCTTACTATCAGGCACATGTCCTGCTGGTCTCGTCACTCTATGCTATAAACTAATTTACTTAAAAAAGGAGTGTTATGATTGAACTTAATAAATACAGGCATAACGAAACCTATTTTCATAATTTTATCAGATTTAGTAAGTTAGATTAATTACTTGAACGTAATAAAAGTTATCATACGTAAATCCACACACAAAACCGTTGTTGTGTGTGAAATGTCCGTCGGAATGTAGGTACCTATAATTTATTAACAATAATAAAAATAAATATTGGTGGACAATTCACACACAACACCATCTGACTCCAAACTAAGCAAAGCTTGTACTATGGCGGCCAGATAGCTGATATAATACTTATATAGTTTTAAATACATACCTACTTATTATACATAGAAACACCCAGAAATAGAACTACAACCGGTGGCTTTATCGCAACTTTTGGATGTAGATTTATTTCACTGATTTAAGTAGGTAACTTCATTTCAAACACTACAGCGGTTAAATACAAAATAAGTATTTTTATGCTAAAAACAATTCATTTTACTACAATTCAAAGTTCACGGTTTACGAAAAGGATCATCATGGAACAGTCTAATAAAGTAAATTGAATGCGAGGACGAAGCATAGATTTTTACGCCCGCTTACCCATTTTGCATGTGAGTTCACATTAATTTACCTGTATGTTACCCGATTTCGAAATTACGCTTCAGTGCGAGTATTTGATATTATTCACGTCCATCATTATGTTTGTACTCAATTACGTAAACATTGTATGATCTAATAACATCATGCAATGAATATAGAGTGGGATGTGTTAGTGAGCTTTCACAATTTAGGTACTCACTTAATGTATATTTACCTTTTTAGGATTCCCTTTCCCGTTATTTTCCGGGGATAAAAATTACCCTATGTAATCTTCCAGACTATAATTTAACTGTGTTTCAAATTTCAACATTTGATAGTTGTAATTGTGACATTAGGAGTAGGACTAGATGTGCCTCACAGTTGCACTCTTCGATGATTTTAGCCTTACTCAAGAATTAGGCTGAGAGAACCAAAAACCTGAGAGGTTTTGTATTATTTACAGTGAAAACGGTAATAAATATTCAAAGTTACTTTAAATTTTAAAATAAGTAATTCTAAATGTAATATGTAGGTACCTAAACATAGTCTAAGAGGCCATTGACATTAACATACAAACACACTAACATAAGATAATACCTACACACGCAACGCATTACACAATGCACAGATTTCTATTACGAAAATGGGTAAAAAAACTAAAATAGTATTCCAAAAATCTACATAGACCATGACTTACAAAAATCTCATTAATGCTGTGGATAATATTATCAATTCATCGAGTTCGGAACAACCAATTACCAATCAACAAGTTCCTAGTATCGATTGAGCGCTAAGAGCCCTTGACAGTACAAGTATGTCAATGGATAGATCTTAAGCTGTGGAGATTAGACAGGGCTGTCACCTTGCGGCGCTCTCGAGTCGAGTGCCCTCAGCCCTCCTAACGACGCGACGACGGCTGTGAGCAAACAACGTCAAACATGTAGAACAAGTTGTGTACGATATCATTGAATACTGTAATGTACTGTGTGTAAACTAAAATAACTGTTTTATGGTTTCCAAATAAATCTAACACTACGGCTATGATATGACCTGCATGTCTGCATGACCTGTACTCATTTTGCGTAACGTTTTTAAGCATATCTACTTAAATATATATTTTTTTAAATGAAGAGTGACGAGACGAGCAGGACATGTGCCTGATGGTAAGCAACATGGCTGCCACATAACAGCACAGTGACACGCAGCTATTGGAACATGAAGAGTCCAAATCATTACCTAGCACTGCACTGCGCCCTGACATCTAAGGTGTTATATCTCTAAGCCCTGTAATTTCTCTGGAAATATGCAAGTACTTAAAGCTGCTGGAAATTACACAAAAAATACGATTCAGTAGTTTTGTATTTACAATATACATTTCCTATTAATTCTACTAATATTATAAATGTCAATGTTTGGATGTTTGTTGCTCATTCACGTCGGAACGTATGAACCCGATCCGGAGTTGAAATTTGGAATATATATTGCCTGGATATTGCTTATATGATAGATATTGCCTGGAAGAACACATAAGCTAATTTTTATCCCGAAAAAATAACAGCAAGGGAACTACGCAAGTGAAACCGCGAGGCGCTTCTAGTAGGTAAATAAAATAAAGAGACTGGTACCAGTAAGAGTCGGGCTTTTAATCCTGAATCCGTACTCTGCTTGGTTTTATCACGCTCGAAGCCCGTGCTGGCTTAAATTAGAATTAGACACATTAAAAATGCTAAGTTTCAAAAGTGTTAAGAATTTATCCAGTACAAAGCGAGGCGAATAATTAGAAATGTTCAGAGGCAGCGGCCGCGAGTGATTGATGTAGTGGAAGCCGGTGCGAACCCTCCCTGCGACAACTTGGAGACATTAAGAATATTTAAATTGTAAATTGTTCCCTGCACTGAATACCTATTTGACGAAACTTGGCCCTTTTATACAATCACCCGCAAAACCCAACAAATTTGTTGAAACATGCATACTATTTCTGCTCAACCTTTCTTAATCCGTACCATCTATATAATGTAAAGCCAATAAGCATATTACATCAATGCTATAAAATAGAATCAACCCAAAGCATTCGTTTTAAGGGTAAACAAAACTGAATTTGAGTCGGAGTAGCGTACGAACAAATGGAGCAAAATGACAACATCGCGAATAACAATAAGACTTGCAGATGGTCGGCTGTAACATGAATATAACAACTAAAGAAGAGGCTGATTGAATCATCCGCTGTTCTTTGTCATAAATCCGACAACGGGCGGCCGTCTAACAATGCGTCCTGAAATCGTTCCATTTCTCATTTTGTTACTCTCCCCTTTAATCTCGCATCCGTAGAAAAGTGGATCAGCGTTGCAAAAGGGCATTGCGATGCAGACAGTCGCAGACACAGTTCTGATTAATCTATTGTAAAAGCATTTATTAGCCGCCTCGTTCTTTTAAGTCAACGGGATAATTCCACCTTTTATTACCTTTATGTTGCACTAGCAGCGTTCCGCGGTGTTACCCGCGTATTTCCTGTTCCCGTTGTTCCCGCTGTTTTTTTTCGGGATAAAAAGTAGCCTATGTGTTTTTCCAGACCATAATATATCAGTGTTCTCAATTTCAGCCCGATCCGTTCATACGTTAGGACGTGATTGAGCAACAAACATCCAAATATCCAAACATCCATACATTGATATTTATAATATAAGTAGGATTTAAATTTCAATTATTATTTTAGGTAATTTTTGGAGAAGATCTTATACTTTTAGAATTAGTTTACGTACATATATTTCAAAGCTTAGATTGACATTTATTTACTAAGTATACCGTAGGTACTTTAGTTTTAGCAAAAGGTTGTAATCTATTTTGTCCTTTATAGACGTGTATACACATTCTTAAATTTGTTTGTAACAAATATGAAAAGCTAGATACAACTACAGTTCAAAAATAAAAATAAATATATCGTTATATTACCATAATAAATCACAATCCTAACCGCTTACGGGGCAAAGAAGTCGTAACAGTCTATAAAAACGCCATTGAGTACTCGAATACGTAGTTAAACATTTACAAGTCTCATAAAAATCCGAGCAAGTGTTTCCCCGACATAATGAAAGCAGATGGGCGGCCATTGACCAAACAGTATTCCCAGCGTGGCCACTCGGGCCCCTGTCAGCGAGGTTCGCCAAACGGGGGCTTTTATTTTGTCGGACTAATTTGCGGCTACTTTTCGACTGTTTACTCATGCCGCCATGGCCTCAGAACCCCGGGGCCACTAGGTTGCTGAATCAGGGTGGTTTGTGCATGAAATGCATTAATGAACTAGCAAGCTTTCTCAATTTATATCACTCACTGCAGCTTTTTAAAAATAACACTTTGCTGAGATAAATGGGTTTTTGTTGGTTTTTGTGGCTTCAGGGTTTTCTCAACACATTTGAATGATAAGTGTACAGGTAATTATTGATTGAGATGAACATTTATGATATTTCATAGATTTTTTTATTGTTATTCTTTCAATCAAATATTATACTTTCAGATAAAATTTTACGGTGAATTATTCAGTAAAAACAAAGGTAAATTGAATACTGGATAGTAATTTTATAAGAGAAGTACAGTGTTAGGCCGTAGTTTGGATAATTAAAGTTCAAATAATGCTCGTCATATCAATAATCGGAAGGTGTTTAGCTTGCCATTTCAAGTAAATTTCTTGTTTTTTGTATCACCACTCACTATTATAAAAATATCAACCCTGTAGAGTTCATTCCAACTGCTAAGTGCACCTAATCTTCTAATAATTTATAAAAAACTCGCATCGCGATGTTTATGTTTGTACTCCTCCGCAAAGACTGGACCGATTTTAACGAGATTAGTTATGTATTATATATTTAGTGAGTATGAGAATTGGTTAAAAATGTTTGTCACCCGCTTGCTCGACTTTTCATTTTTTATTTGAAACTTTATTAGTTTTGTATGAACAAGCCTTTAGGGCTCCCCCACAAAACCACAAATTCGTGTCGCATCGGAAATATCTCCGAATTCCCACGAATGCATCGCAAGAACTTCCGACGTGATTCGCATCGTGCATTCCTCCGATCTTACGTCATACTGGTCATAATGGTGTTTTACCACCATTTTAGTCAGTTCTGAGACAGAAGAAGAGAAGGACGATGACAGATTTAAAATTGGTATTATTTTACACTTACACTTAGTGATAAATTATTTTTTGTGATTTTGTTACTTGATTTGATTATTTTGATTTGATGACATGACTTTGTAAAGTTTTCTATCTATATATTTGTTAAGTTAATTTTGTAAGTTTTCTATCTATATATTTGTTAAGTTAATTTTGTGACTAGACTTATAAACTATATGTCATCAATCATCATCAATTCAAAAATAGGAAAAATATTTTTATGCCTACCATATCAGGCAAAACATGACGACAAACTACTTTGAAATTTTGTAGCCTATTTTTTATCATGCATTATGTGTGTTTGCAATTTACTCATGTTTTGAACAAATAAATTATTATCTTTTATCTTCAAATGTAGAGATATGCTCATTCTAAAATAATCACAAAAAAATATCTTCTTCTTTTCTCAATCCATACTACTTGCGAGTAAAGTAGTTCCCATCAGCATTCATAATCGTAATATGTGTATGAAACCAAAATCTTTTTTTCTCTCATATCTACTTAACAATACTTTTTATAGTACAACAATATTTTTGTGATCCACGTTACGCTACCGAAAAACACGTCCAACACAGCTGACTACCGTTGAAGTTATGGTTACCCTAACCAACGGTTTGCCGCACGAATTCGCATCGGAGCAATTTGCATCGCAAGTTCCTCAGATGCAGCGTCGCATCGTAGTTTTGTGTGGGAGCCCTTACTGGTTATTTTATCGCCTAGCGGTTTTGTGCAAATGTCATTGTGTTCCGGATCGAAAGGACAATATTTCCAGAGCGATTACGGGCATAGAGAAGCAGGCTGGCATTTTGCTTACCATCAGACATATGTTCCGGTTGGGCCCTTCACTCTATAATTACAAAAAAAATTGTATCCAACCGTACCGTTGTATATTGACGTGAAATCGTAGATTTAGTTTATTTGCGTGAAGTCATTTATATGAAGTATCGCATTGTCTGCGAGGTCGTTTTCTATTATCATGAAAGCTAAATAGAATAATTGTAATGTCTAATTGGAATCCCATTATCTCCAGACCCTGACCCTGATATGACCCCGGAGACGTAACCATGAAGTGTAGATAATTAGCTTCTATATATTTCTGATTAATATAGAAAATCTGAGCCAAAAAAAATGCAAACATACGTATGAAGGAAGTCTTTAGGGAGAGATATCTCAAAAATCCCCCTCATAAATAAAGCTGAGCGGAAACAACATGCGAATTCCACATAATTGTATAATTCCTGTTAGGAGAGCGCAGAAAATCCGAGACAGCCGAGATTACAACCGTTAACCGACTGATCCCGGGACGGAAGAAAACAGAATGTCTCGCGACTTGGATAATGTTAAATTTATTGCAGTGCTAAAATGTTTACGGATATCGCGCGGAAACGAAACGCCCCGGAGGACGGCGAGCTCTACTCACCCTTGTAAACACGTTTTATTGGCTTTATAATATGTTTTACGCGTGACGTTTTACAAACGATCCCAGAGGAACGTCGAATTATTTTTACGGCACGTACTGGCACTAGCACGCTGCGTGGAAACATCGGGAAATTCAGTACAATACTCGAGGGGTTTTGTAATTACACCTCTTAAACAAACAGTTTTTGTTTCACTTTGAACTCCGAATGCGAGATTAACACGGTTTTAATTGTGCACCCATGACGCAATGTTTGAAATGAGATGTTGTGGGATATATTTTTAAATAAAACTAATAGCGTCCCGTGGTTTTACCCGTGCAGTTCCCGTTCAATTCCTTTAATAAATAGTAGCTTATTTACTATTCCAGATTATAGTCTGTGTACTAAATTTGAACCCAATCCGTTCAGCCATTTCGATATGATTGAGCTACAAACATCAACATTTTCGAATGTATTATATTAAAAGCATTTAGAATAAAGGGGCAAACAAGACACATGCGTAATAGTAAGCATCACGCCTGTCAATAAAGCGCTATGCCAGCAGAAGCTATTAGAAGCATGTCTAGTTTAGGAACATATCACAGAAATCTCGATCTTTCCTCTCCCTAGTCACCTTTGATTTCGCAAGTCTCAGAGACCCTCTTTTTAGGAAAAAATAAGTTTGTAGACGGGAGAATGACATCGTTTTATACGAAAGATGGTGGTGGTTGCAAAATCGGGCTGAGTGGCGTATTATGTGGCCTATGTCCAGCAGTGAATGAATACAGGCTGATGATGATGAAGTGCACTAGTTGCCTACGTTCATTCTATCAGAACTTACTACGACGCGGTGCTAATTTGTGAAATCCCATAGTGAAAATACTTTTGTGCGGTAGGTATGGACGGTTGGAGGAGGCGTTGGAATGCGACGCATGGAACAATTGCAAGGCGTAATACCAGTCAGCCGGTTGATGAAGGTCCGGGGCTCGAACCCAGCGCTGCCTCTCGCACCCTTTCAAACTCTACATGCATTGCCGCATATTTGTCCTAACATATCAAAATATTTGCACGAACTTCCTCCAAAAAATTTTGAATAAATAAATAAAATAACTGGAGATAAACATATAATTAGATTTACGATATAATTTCAATCCAATTATTATCATCACTGTAACCATACTAATATCATAAATACGAAAGTTTGTTTGTATGTTTGGACGTTTGTTACGCTTTCAGACAAAAACTACCGAATGGGTCGAAATTAAATTTAGTACCTACATACATTTATGTATGTAGATAGTCTGGAATAACACGTAGACCCGGGAATATAACTGGATCGGAAACTAGCCGGGTGAAACCATGGTATGCTACTAGTCCTTCTTTCTACTAATGTTATAAGTGCGTATGTTTGGATGTTTAGACATTTGGATGTTTGTTGCTCAGTCCCAAAGGATCTGCTGAACGGGTCGGGTTGAAATTTGGAACACAGTTGTCCAGATTGTAGTCTGGAATTGCATATAGCTTTTTACCGCAAGAAAATAACGGGAAAAGAACTAAACGAGCAAAACTGTGAAGCGCTGCTAGTATAGAATTACATTAATAAATTCTCAATCACAGCCATACATATATGTCTCACAATGGCAGGGAGTATCTTCCTTCCAACACAGGCGTAACTTACTCTAATTACCGGACAAAACATTCGAGAAATTTCCCGCATTCTACTGAAATGGAACTTTCTTGATGAAAGCAAACGTAATCAGTTTGTGCATACACTTCAATGGCAGCATTAAGGGAAAAAACTGTCACTTTGAGAAGCTCTCCGATGTTATCTAAGGTAAGGGCTGTTTATATAAATGCAAAACAGATCGGAAGCTTGTCAGATCGGCTCAGTGCAGATCCCACAGATCGAATATGGATTTACAGTCGTCCCTATTTCCTCCGCTTCACGTCACACCCTCCTGGCATATCGACGCGGTCGGACACCCGAAAAATAATCTCTCCATTCTAATAAAACAACCGTAACAAATTCTTGCACATTCTCTATTGCAAGCGCCTTCGGAGGTTTTATTGCAAAAACTTTTTTGGCGGCGATTTTCTTCCGTGCTTTTGTTTTGCTCTTGTTTTTCTTAAGAACTTCGTTAAATGAGTGCTGACACTGACAGTCATCATTCAATACGCTAACGTCATGTAAAACTTTTAAAAATAGATCACGACGTCTGCATGAAACATTTACGAAAAATATTTACGGAAAAAGAAATCTTTAATTTATAAAAATCTTCACATTTTCCGCAGAAAACAAGCCTCATGCAAACATTTCCGGGGGAACAAGATAAACGGCGGGAATCCGCGGGCGTCTTTAGTCGATTTCCTTATCGTCCGATTTTCGTATTAGTGTTCAATGGTGAACATTCCCTTTCAAATGTGCGGCCGAAAGTACTTTCGTCCCTGGCTGTGGCTGAATCCAATCGCAAGGATATTAAAACTTTCTGCCGTCGTCGTGCTCGCTCCTTTGTACGGGAAGAGTCAAGTCCGACCCACGCCCGATCTGCTTTTTAAAAGACGCACCAAACTAATTTCGACTTTACTAATTCACCAAATTAAAAGTAAAATTGGAGATTTTCTTACACGCTTTCTAGTTTAGTTATTTATGAGGTATGAAACTTTTATAAATTAAGTTTAGGAATTTGTACTGTCTGAGTTAATAGTTAATATATAAAATTAACAAAGTTAGAAGTATTTGTTGCGTAGTTTGTTAGGAAATTGGATGTGACAGAAAGACAGGCCAACTTCAAAGTAAAGTTGAAATGACCCGTTCTTTTAAGTACGAAATCTAAACACACACACCCACACTAAAACACTAAAAGCAATTTTGCTGTTTTAAAAAGTAGGTACAGATTTTTCTTTTTATAATTATTTTTTGTTGGCACAACGAACAGGGGTGTGTTTCTTATTCAGCCTGCAGTATTTTAACAATTAAGAAAAACGTTCATCGCAGAATGGCTCCGGCTTTGGCAAAATGAGTTTTTACTAATTAGATCATTTTGATCTTATTGTATTATATTAAAAAGAGTGGATGTTGCTAAGTAAAATAACATTTCTTTACGCAAGACTACACAGAAAAGTGCATAATTTTTGTTTGTGTGTGCACATATTTCTTTTTATTTTCTCCTGGTACTGACAATTAGGTATGGTTGTGCCATATATACGATACACGATTTATTTTAAAGCGATTGTTCTACCACGCTAGTAAATTGAATACTATGAATTAATATTGGTGGACAATGCTCACACAAATTTTAAAACTTATTAGTTCATACATACATAGTTATTGTTCTATGAAATTCGTGTATGTACCTATTTTTAACGGCATTTTTTCACGAAGTTTTAGACACTAAGCAGCGCAGGTTGGCGGCGATGTTGAGGGTAGGCTTCGTGGCTACGGGGAAGATGGCCGCTGCTATTACGGTGTCATGCTCTCTCTGCTCGCCGCGGGCTATATGGGGTCGCCACCGTTAGGTGGCTATCGCGGTGGATTTCCAGGCGAAGAGGAGTTGCGGTATTGATGTGTATCGCTCTCCTTGATTTCTACAGCCGAAAAGTGGAACGTGGCGAGACCACAGACGTGACCTGTCGCGAGGGGCCAAGGGTGAAATAACCTGCCATCTGGAACCCACTTTTTGGTTGATCCCCAAGTTGGTCAGGGCGTATCTTGGGTTCAGATATGCCCATGGGGTGTCTCAGAGGAGAACCCGAAGCCGGGGCGGGTTTGCTGAAGTATCAGAGAGCATCACTACGTTCCCGACATAAGCGGTAAAGGTAGAACTCCGTGGAGGTTTTGGTCGATTGGGGCACCACTCATGATGTCGAGTCCGACATAACCCGACCAGAAGGAAGAATATTCGTGAGTACATTATTTCACGTAAAGAAAACAGAAACGTCTCCCCTGGGTGAGAATCTACTCTACGACCTCTGGCTCTGTTTTTTTATGTGCCCTCACCGTCTATTGAAGTTAAGTTTTAAAAATTGGCTTAGATTCCTACTTACTTAAAACATTGACTGTACCTACTTGTAAAAGCGTTTCAAAATAAGATTGGAATTGGCTAGGTTGCGGTCCAATATTGGGAGCTAGCGTGCACATTATGTCGGTAAAGTGAATTATTCGGCTCGCAAGTAGTGTCTCTGCTTTCAGTCCTATCTTAAATCCAGACGTTGCACACATTAACTAGTTTGTGAGAGCGAAGTCTGCCTCTTAATTTGTATTCGGCCCTCGGACGGCCCGAGAGAGCCGGGCGTGTGCTTCTTTTGTAGCTTCAGAAACCAATTTGTATACCAGTAAGAAAATTAAAAACTTTCGGATGTTTTCCCATTTACCTTCTTAACGCAATAAAAGCTTTTAATCTGGAAGCATTCTGCGGAATCCTGCGGAAACAAGTCCTAAGTAGCTTATCTACTTCTGGCTTTTAGATAGTTAACTGGCGTCTTGGAAATCAGCACTTTAGAAACACGCGTTTGTGGCATACGGAATCAGCTTTATTCGAAGATTACTAGGGACTTTTTATACAGTCAAACTAAGTTACTATGTCAGGATTGGAGATACGATATCTTACTATATTTTAAACTAGCGGTCCGCCCCGACTTCGCCCGTTGTACATACATTTATACAGTCTAAAACATTTAGATATTAAGTACGAGTCCAACGGGGAAACAATTCTTGAAATCGTTCAGATTAGCGCGTTCAAACAAAAAACCTCTTCAGCGTATATAGATATTTATATAGATTTGAAAGTTTGTGAATTAATGAGAGTGACTATGGATGTTTGTTACACTTTCACGCAAAAAGTACTGAAGAGATCTGGTAATAAGCTATTTAACTATGTTCCTCTGAGAAAATATTGAAACCGGGAACTACGTGGGTAAAACCGCAGGGCACTGCTAATAAATAATACACTTACTAATTTTAACAGAAAATGAATAAAATCCGTCAACACTCCAAGTCCATTCACTATAACGATTATAAAGACGTAGCTGCAGTCCTCGACGCCATCAAGACGGCCACAATGTCCGAAGAAATTAACATTTATAACATACCGGAACGCTAAGAATTTGTGAATTAAACAGAAAGTGACATTAAGACAGATGTTAAGAGCCGGAACAATAATTAAGAGGCTGTCGGAGTGAAACCGCGTCGTCGCTGGGATTTAATTAGTGAGGGAGCCGGTGCCGGCTGCCCGCTGTACTGCGTTATATATACGGCTATAAAATTGTTCTAGCTAGCGTATGTACGTGAGGCTGTGCGCCCGCTAATCGATTACGATTAGCGGTGTGTGGTCAGTGCCAGGGTTCTAAAGTATCTTGTGAGTTTGATTGATGTTCCAGGACTCCACAAAACGGTTCGATAACACTGTCGTTAAAAAAACTACCTTTATTGCTACTTCACACATTTGCATATTATATTTGGAGATGAGATGAAAACACGGTGCTTTTAATTAGCAGTCTATAACTATCTGGTTGATTAAAAAGGTGAACAAATTTAAAATGATATAATTTATTATTTTTTCCTAATATAATATAATGTCACTATCTGATGTCGATATAACCACTATCCGCTTGACTACCCGGCGCCCGCGCATCTTTAAAAAAATGGCGGAAAAACGGTCATTATATTAATTTCATTGACACGTCTTGCTTTTCGCAGTGAATTTAATTTATTTGCAAACTTGGCTTAATTTGAACATTATTATTATATTCTGTGTAATATGTGTGGGACTGGCCTCGTCGCTTAGTAAGTGGTAACTCTGCCTGCGAAGCCGAGAGTCGTGGGTTCGATTCCCACCCAGTGCAAATGTTTGTGTGATGAATTCAAGTATTTGTATTGTGTCTGGGTGTTTCTATGTATAAAAAGTATGTATTTACAACTATATTACGTATGATATCAGTTATCTGGCCGCCATATTACAAGCTTTGCTTAGTTTGGGGTGAGATGGTGTTGTGTGTGAATTACCCACCATTACAAAAAATATAATTATTTAAAAAAAAATTTGGACATATTTCATGTATAATAATACTTTTAGGTTAACATATCTATATATATAAAAATCAATGCCACTTTTCGTTGTTAATAAACTCCTCCTAAACGGCTGAACCGCTTTGAATGAATTTTTCTGTATGCGTTTGGGTAGGGCCCTCGATGGTTTAGATTTACAAATCAGCCCGGCAGATGGCACTGCAGTTGGTGTCTAGGTTATTATTCGAGCGAAGCCGGAATGGGCCACTAGTTTTTTATAAATTGATTACGCACTCTCTAATACGAGTAGCTGTTTACATTCTGAATACAAGATTCACCTAGTCTGTACCCACAGACTCAATAACTCAAATGATTCCTTGATTACAACCCGGTCCACGGATACTTCTAAATAAACCTGAAATCCAGTCGCGGGGTTGTCTTATTAAAATGAGAAATATTTAACAAAAAGAGTCCGATAATACGACACGTCTGGGACTGCTGGCAAATCCGATTTCCCTATCTCCCCATATTTGTATTCGAAGCCCGATCCATCTAATATTTCCTTCCAACGCCGCCGACGCTATCTGCGTTCCTTCCTGACACTGAATCTAATCGGAATAGATATTAAAACTTTCCTTACAACCGACTCCTACTACGTTATTACAAATTATACGATGCGGGATATTTCTGCTTTTACATTACGTATTTTTTCCGACTGATATTGCGTACAGGTTTAGCTTCTTTCAATCTTATTTAGGGATTCGTAACGAATATAGATATTATTTTTGTAATGGAAATACTAGTAATGTTATATGTTATGTTATGTTATATTAGAATTATACATATAACATTACTAACCCACGGTTTCATCGGTCAATGTTGTACATAGCCTTTTTTGTTATGGAATGGCAATTTGCCTCATATGGCCTCAATAAACAGCGCATGAAATGAATTCAGCTGCATCATCTATCGTATGAAGACACAAGTATTCAATTAGTGATTCATACCCATGCACATAGACATACGGTGCTAAAACGTGGACACTCACAGTGACAGTGGTCTGTAAGTTCAATGAGCTGCGAAAAGGGCTATACTTAGGGTTTCTCTCAGGGATGGCATCTGAAATGAAGTAATTCGTCAGATAACTAAAGTTACTGATATCGCAGCGCAATAAGAAACTGAAAGTGGTAGTGGGCCGGCCATATCTGCCGCAGACCCGATAACCTAGGGTACATGGGTTCTGGAGTGGAAACCGCGAATCGGAAAACGTAGCGCAGGATGCTCTGAGACTAGATGGTGTGACGATACACCTTCGAAAGGTGGCGGATGGAAACGTAACTCTGAGGATCGGGCTAAGTGGCGTATTATGGGAGATACGTAGATAAGTCCAGCAATGTATGAATACGATGGTGATATCGACGAGCGCTATTACATTTTTTTATGTATACATGTACAAGTACATGAAGAATTTGCCCACAGGTGATACACTATAGCTCTTTCTTTGCAACTGTTGGCGCACACAACACATTTTTTTTATATGTCTTAAACTCAGATTTTACTCGTACTAGTGTATTCTAGCAAAGTGCACCTAGGCATTGCTGTCAACAAATTGATACACAAGGACTGGTCGTATGAACTTAGAATCAGTTAGTTGATTAACCGTAGCTTGTTGTCGAGACGAGCGTTGTAGTAAGGATCGCCAGTCAACTCTATCAGAAATCCAACACAATAACATTTTATGAACGGGATCGTAGAACGGAAAAGCTGTTGAGAATTGTTCGAGCTTAAATTTTAAACATAAAAATCTCGGGCCACTGTTTTTCGATCGTAGTTCTCCCAAAGGGATCGTTCGATTATTGTTTTTAAATTATGTATTGTGTTTAAATTACGGTTTCATTTATTCCAACGTTTTTATGTAAAATTTGTAGGCTTGAAAAGAAGCCGTAACAAAAAAAAAATAACGTTCCTTTTCCCACTCTCACTCTACCTTCAAATTCAAATGAATTCCTCAATTTTTTTTCACAAATCGACATGTGACCAGTAAACTCATGTATCGTCAAATGAATAATATAACTAAAAAAAAACGTTTAAGAAATTGGTGGGTAAGGTATCTCAAAGTAATTATTTACAAACGCTCATTCTACAACGTATAATTTGACAAATAAAATTATTATTTTAATATTTTTGTTAACTAATAAATGTTTAAAAATCAAACCAACACTGACATTTTGGACGTGACAACGTATAATAAATCGATGAACGCGGGCTGTATGCACGAAAAAGTGTCCCGCTATGTCCCGTTACGCTCATTGTACGCTTGCGCCGCCGCCGCATCTATCAATGTTTTGTTATGAAGTTGTCACGTTAAACTACCGTCCGTAAACCAACCAACTCTACAGACAACCAACTTTTTATTTTATAATATTATGTTGTTTGGCAAACAACTTAATTTAAATTTAAAATAAAATAAGTTACAAAAAATCGATGCTACATTTTGAGTTTCTAAGTAACCAAATTTGATCGGTTGGGTTACCTAGGACTCAGATTCGACTCGGAGCACCCCGACTACACCTAGTCTTGGCGCTACTAAGCCTAGAGTGTATATAAAAAAATGCAGGGGCCAGAAGAAGAGAGGTTCTGAGTGGAAAGAGCCATGCGAGGCCAAGCAAAGCGAAAGGAGGAGGTGACGAGTGAAGCGAGGTGGCGAGCCAAGCGAGGCGGCAACCTCCGTAGTGGAGGTCGCCTCCACTCCTCCAGACCGAGTATGGAGAAGAGACACTCAGGGCTGACCGCAGAGCTTCTGGCTCAGCCCACCCAGAGTCAAATCTCAGTGATAGGACCCTATTTGGACCGGTTGTTTAAAGTCAGTGATATAACCTAGTCAGAACGGTTAGTTTACATAGACAATTTATCGGATACTTTCAAAATATTTGTTGCAAATGATCATTTCGGTAAATGTTAAATTTAGAAATTTATTATTTTTGATAATGTACAAAAAACTAATTATCATTTAATATAGTGTCTAAGTAAAATGTTTGCTATATACATTGAACTCTTAAAACACTAAGAAGCGGCAAGCGCTCATCTACGATCACAATGTATAATCAGGTGACGTCTCCTGATTGAGTCTCAGTCGCAACAGGAGCCACAAGTTGAGTGGACGTTCGCTAACAATTCAAAAAAATCCGATATGAGCCATAATAATGTCTTATTCTGCTTTTGCAAGGTGCACAAACAGTTCAAAGACCAAGAACAAGTTCCATGGTATCACTTTTCATGCGTAAGTACACAAAATCTTTAATTATTTCCATAACAGTTCAATGATTATTACAACTAAAATTATGTTTCTGTTATAAAACAATTTTACGATTGGCCATTTCTAAAAAGAGACAGATATACATACAGCGTAAGAGTGCAACACGACCGGCGATATGTTAGTTGCGGCTATTTTGTCTCTTTCACGCCAGTGCATTTGTATGTCTTTCTATTCTTGTCGAAAAAAATATCTAAACAAATGTGATGTATAGCTATCTCATTTCCACCTACTGCCTACTTGTCATGATGTCTTTGTCATTCATTCAAACGTCTCTCACGATGCAAGTGAAGCTGTGTGCACATTGCGTATACTTGTGTGAGATTTTCGTTACATTATGCTGTCTTTATATTAGAGCGTACCTTATCTTCGTTTACTTAGTTTCATCAAAGGCTATATAATTAAAAAACAAAATATGTCATTCTGTGAATTTTTAAAGTGGTAAAAAATCAAGTTTGTTGTATGGAAACCCCCCATAAATATTTATTTTATTTTTGTTCTTATAGCGGCAATAGAAATACATAATCTATGATAATTTCAACTATCTATCTATCACCGTTCTTGAGATACAGTACAGGACGGACGTACGGACAGAAAAGTCTCATTAATAGTAGGGTCCCATTTTTACCCTTTGGGTACGGAACCCTAAAAATGATGGTTTATAAAATAAAACATTTGTCGATGTAAGATATTTTTTTAAATAAATATTATGCGAAGCGTTGTTTGTAATACGAAAACTTTTTTAATTGTAAAGTTTTGACAAACTCATGGGGAGACTAACGTTGGTTATCACATGTCGATTTGTAAAAAAAAGTTTGTAAAAAGAACAGATACCCTTAATTAGTACATTAAAACATACACTACATATTTTTATCCCGAAAATTTTAGAGTTCCTAAGAGAATAGGTATGTTATAAATTCTACGCAGACAAAATCGGGGGCAGGTGCTACTTTATTTGGGATAGCAGTAAATCTAAAGTTGGTGCTATGCCATTGGCCACTGTGATGCGATCCGACACTATTACTGGCGCGTTCGCGGCCCCGTGGCTTAGTTTTACGAGACTTTCAAAGAGGAAGCGATAAAAAGAAAAACGCTCCTTTGATTTCCTGATTTATGTTAAACAGCTCGTCTCTCCTTAGTCTTGCGAGTAGTTCAGCAAGAGGTACTTACGTTACTTCCTGTGGCCGGCGTCAATGTTAAAAACAGCTTCAATAAATTTTCTTTGAATTACTAATCAACTTCTAGTTTTAACTATAATTTTTTTAGTAAAGCCGAGTCGGTTTAGAATGAGCTATTTTCAGAGTGCTACTTATAGCACAATGGCCTCGCGATTCTCCCTACGTAGTTCCCGTTATTTTTTCGGGATAAAAAGTAACCTATGTGTTCAACCAGACTATAATATGTGTTCCAAATTTCCACCAAAATATTTGACAAATTATTTGGTCCTTATAATAAAATTACTAATATCTGTTAGGAAACGCTTCATTATTCGACGTTTAAGACGTCAAGCAAACTACAAAAGAGCAAACAATAGCTAGAAATTGAATTAAAGCCAAAAACTAACTTAACAAAATATTGATATGAAAAGTTAAATTCTCGTCTAATCAATTAACGAAAAAGCAACAGAATAACGAAATGGCGTGGAGTAAGTAATTAGCAGTGCATTAAAGGGCCGATGCCTTGATCAGTGTAATGGGTCCACCCAATACAAACGCGAATAAGTTGACAACACAGAAAGTTGGTAAGTGCCGCGTCGGCGTGTAGTCTTATCTAATTTATTTAACTGTTAGCGGAGCCGCATCGAAAACAAGTTCCTCGTATGTTATTCCTACAACATAAGTCTCCTATATAGGTAAGTCTTGTTAGAGATAAATGTAGACGGGGTTATGCAAAAATGGTATATTAAATAGACGCAGACGTATTAAATTTATCTAACTTAAAAATAGCCTGAATTGTGAAGTGACTTCTGAAGCTCTATCCTTCAGATTTGATTTCATAGTACATTTTGGTCATATCGGCGAATTTTACCCGTGATTTCAAGTTTATTTAGCCCTGGATATCATCGTCAATGCATATGTCAATCGTGTTTTTAATTTAATTAAATCTGTTTTATAAGTTGTTCACTATAACACAAAAAATAAGGTTAATTTAATTTAGTAAAAAGTTATCACATAGTTCAGATTTACGTAGTTTTTTGGCAACAGTTTTCTGTACCACAAGCAGTAATCTCTTTATTAGTATCTTTTTAAATTTTGTTAGTTTGTCATGTAAAGATATTATACATTTCCCATACACTTTAAAATTATACATTCTGCATTTTGGTGTTACATCTGCATCTTAACGTTAAAAAACATGTTTGTATCACAGTAAACCATTTCCATGTAACCCTGAGTTCTCGAAAAAGATTAGATTAGGAAATCGATTTTAGCCTGTTATGCTTGTAATACTCTCACTGCCCTTTGAAAACAAGATCGTAAAGATGAATAAGACTCCATAAAAAGGATAAGAAGGATTTAGGTAGATTAAACGAGGACATGCCCATCTCGGAAAATTTGTTTCAATCTTTGTTTTATTAAACATCGATCTTGATGGGAACGAGACAACACAAAGAGGAGCCACATGAATATCAATGAGCAGATAAAGCGAACAGAAGAAACTATTTTAATCTAGACAAGAAGAAATATCACAAGTTATGTGTAGTGAGGAGTCGGGTGAAGCATAAAATATTTATCAAAAGACTCCTCCTAGCTGCGACCGAGTCCCCCGAGACCGCCGCCTCTCCGACTATACGCCCTACTACTTAGCACCTTTGAATAACGATTTACTTTACCTCACTCGAGATAACCGTCATACTCGTAGAACAGCGAACTTCAAATCTCTGTGGCAATAAGTGATTGGCGTTCAAAGAGATTTTTTTTTTGTTTCCATTTATAGGATTCGAGGAGTGATTAAAACATCAAAGCTCAAGACCACCTGCGGTGTTTGGTTTTTTCATCTGCTTTGAAATACAAGTTTTTAAAATTATGAGGATGTGTTGTATTCATTGTCACTTACTTGGGAATCAAGTCTATAAATCATCATGAGGAAGCCGACGTGTACCAGAAAAAAAAATTGATTTCAATGACGACATCAGGTAACTTCCTCTTGGTCAGCATGATCGATTATTATTATTATAGCTTGGATTTTCTATAACCCAGCGGTGAAAACAATAAGTGGGCTGTTTATGTTTTATGCTGTAAAAACAAAAAAAAAACAATTGTTATTCGTCTACCGTCAATGTAATTTTAATTAAATAACCGTTATAAAATTGAACTAGACCAAATTTTAAGCCGATCCGTTCATACGCTATTGAGCAACAAACATCCAACCATCCAAACATCCATACATACATTGACACGGTTCGTAATTACTGGACCCTTTTGGTGTAAACCGGTATACCTACTGTATGCTCTGGGTCAGTATTGACGAAGGCCAATTTAGAGCGCATGTGCGATTTTATTTCAATTTGAAGGTTTAGAGGTGGAATAAAACGGTGCATCCAAGCGTTGAATGGCCGGTGCTCTTGCTTTGTTCACCGTTTGGCTCAGCGAGCCGGCCGTATGGGCACCATCCTCTTCAAACAAACCGTGACAACTGTTAAATAAATTATTCAATCTCTATTTCAATCGAGAAATGTGGGGTACGAAGACAAAACATGTAGCTGGGCGCAAGCTCGAGTGTTTTGTACAACGCCGTCCTGATTAAACTTAAGACTAGTTATTGTCGAAGAAGCATCCTATTTCCAAGTGAAGGGGTAAGATATTGCACGATTCATCGTTAGTTTGATAAGTGCACGTTTACGTTTCGACGAGCACAGTGATTTATAAAGGTGGGTGGGGTTCATTGATGCAAATAGAGATGTGGCAATTCAGTGAGAGCAAAATGTGTAAGTATTGTTGTGATTTTGTATAAAATTTTGAGATTAATACATGCGTGAATGAGCAGTGCAACTTGTCACAACTTCGTATTTTCACGATATACCAGTAATTATTTTCTTAACTAAGTTGTACTTAAAATTGTAACTACATTGAAATATAATTATATTCAGTAATTTAAAAAAGTTATCTTTGACACCGCTACTCAAAAAAGAGAATTTTACAAATTATGCAAATGCTGCTAATATTATTAGCTCCAAATGGTTCGTGTAATATTAGAAACGGTGCGGCTCGCCAGTTTACTTGAATGAACTTGGCTGGCCACACTGCCGTGTGTCTAGATCTAGATAAACGTGAAAGTTGGTAAGAATATATAGATGCAGGTTTGTTACTCTTTCACTCAAAAACTACAAAAGGGATTTGGATGGAATTTAGTACATAGATAGATAATGGTCTGGAATAACACATAGAATATTTTATACCGGAAAAAATAACGAGATCGGAAACTACGCGAGTGAAACCGCGGGGCGCTGCTAGTAAGGACACATCACAATCATCACTTTTTATTTTATTTTGTAAACTTACATATCAAATTAAACTAAGCAAAGTATAATCAGCTTCAAGCTGTTCACTGGCTCTCCATTTTTTAGACGATAATTTTTTTTCAAAGTTGAAAAGAAATCCAAAGATAAATTCATACTTAGGGTTAATAAGCCTGAAGAATTGACAAACACTATATCGTAGATATTATACACAAAACTTCATAAACCTATATTCCTGTGTATAATCATTGAAATAATTGAAATATTTAAACAAAGATAAAACATAACTTGAGATGGGCCCCCCCATAACTATAATAACTTGAGATGGGGGGGGGGGGGGGTAATGTTTCAAATATCCATCATCAATTTTGAAAATTATAAAAATATACTATACAAATATAATAAATATACTGTGTGTGTAAAAATATACAGACAGATATACAACAAGTTTCCCTAACTAAGTATAAGGATATCGTCGATTTTATCCATCATACCTGTTTAATATTCTGTTTATTAAAATTCTTCGTAGATCCCAGCAGATGTGTATTGAGGTGTCGACAGATAAGTACGAACCCTCCGCGTCGGAGGACCAACTTCCAACTTTTTAATTAGTTCAGCGACAATAATCGAGTGCCCGACTCACTTGGGTAAGTTCAGAAAAAACGTATTATTATACAATAACATCAAGTTTCGCGATTGACACCGAAAATAGTATAAATCCAATATAGTAAGCACTAGTATAGTAAAGTTGACAGAAAAGAGAAGTCGAAGAAAGCATTTTTTTTTTGGAATCATTTAATGCGTTTTCAAGAAGGTACTTATCCTTTCAATATCAATTAGATAGGTAAGTATTTAGATTCATTAGCGTTACAGAAATCCGAAGTCAAAAGATCTAAGAACAACTAATGGACCACAGCTGATACCAAACACAACATTATCTTCATCAAGTGGAACAGTTAGTTAACACCTCTTAGGTACCAAATTCAAAACATGTGGTCAACCTAGTGCTTTTAGTAAACCATACTGTATTTACTTGTATTTTAAATATACGTGTAGTATCTCTACAACTTTTTCGTTATGGATATTCGAAACATCCCGCGAATTTGTGGTAGAAACTCGTAATTACTCTCGTCACTGTCCTTATAAAAACAATTTCAAATGTTGATCCCAATCACAGCTGTGTTACACCTACCTATCACATGCGTAAATGAAAGGTATTTGATGTCCGCGGTGAGAGTGAACACAGATTTGTATAACGCCGGACAGGACAGGTAATTGTTTCAGGAACGCGCTGACGATTACGTGAATTTATGCGCGCGGGCGAACGCCGGCGGCGTGTCCGCGAATGAATAGCCATTGAAAAGTCATCAGTTATGGAGGGCGCATCGTTGTGCCATGTGGCCGCCCGACCGCACCGTTCCGCGTTTCTAAGTCATTTTTCCGTGGGCGATTTTATACAACTCAAAAAACTACGCCTTTTATTAAAACACGCTGATTATTCAACAGCTACAAGCTAGTGTACTTCGTTCCGCCATGTTTTAGCTTACAACGATTAAGCCACTCAAGTGCTGGCTGAACAACTGAACGTCAATAGCAACGTTTTATCAACAACTTGAAGATCTCTTAGTCATATGTTTCAATTACTCACAAACTCTTAATTGATTAAAAAAGTGTGTTGTTGGTTTTATTAGTTGTTCTATTATAAAACATTGTCCTGCTAATAACGGACAGAAAAAATATCCGCAAAGAAATTATAAAGTCACCAAAATAGTACATTATGATATAAGTGCGGTAAGTTGATAACTACAGCCGAGGCTTTATTGCTAGCTCGAGCCGAAGGCGAGAGCTATAATTAGCAGAGGCTGTAATTATCAAAGCGCACGTATGTCATACGACGTTTTATAACATATTTGCGAGGAAATAAACAAAACTCTGACGACATTTTCAAATAAAAACAATACAGCGAAAAAAAACGCGCGGAATAATATCTACTTGATCACAGATCACAGCACAGAGTAAGTAATCACTATGGATCACAGATTAGCAATGCCCGCGCATCGGCGCCTTTTTTTTAAGCAACGGCACAGAATCAGCCGGTAGGTATGCCATTAATAATAATAAAGTAAATGAATATTTTTGTGTTTTGTTACAGAAAAATTTAAGTAATTTATGGTCTAAATTAATTAAATTAACGAATTTAATCATTCTTTATTATATTTTACCTCTCAAAGTTAATTTTATTCATAAAATGTTGACCACTCTTTTCTGACATAAAAACTCTTTACTAAGATTTAAAAAGGTACCGTTCGTTTTAGACGGAGCATATCTCTCTACCTAGTCTGTGGACGGAGCATTTTGAAACCGTGCGTTTTACATTACACATTACAGCACTAGTGCGTAATAAGATACATTACGATACAGAAATTGGTCCAATAAGAGACCCTTTACGAGCAAATATGTTATAAAATATATTAACATAATTATTGTAAAATGGCTTTACTTTTAACTAATAATTAAACTATTTATAAAATAGTTGGGATACGGGTTGAGGTTTTAAACAAAAAAAACACTGAGATCAGTTACAATATATTATATGTATCTTCAGATTATTAACCAATTATATTTGGCAAGCCAGAGGTTGAAACGTACCTATAGTTAGTTAGTTATTAGAATAGAGAATTCTTATTGGAAGTCGTAGGTTTCAAAAAAATAAATAAATATTGGTGGACAATTCACACACAACACCATCTGACCCAAACTAAACAAAGCTTGTATGATGGCGGCCAGATAGCTGATATAATACTTATATAGTTTTAAATACATACTTATTATACATAGAAAGACCCAGACACAGTGCAAACATTTTAATTCATCACACAAATATTTGCACTGCGTGGGAATCGAACCCACGACCCTCGGCTTCGCGGGCAGAGCTACTACCAACTAAGCCACGATGCCAGTCCATATCTAAATGATTGCTACCGTTTTCTTATGTATAGGTAGTTTTCTTTTTTATGTTGTTTTCGATGAGTTTTATCACAATGGACATTGAAAATGCGGTTTGTCCGAGTTTATTTATGAGTAGAGATTTTCAACAAACCGCAACGACCAAACGTATGCAGCCATTATGCCGGAGTCATACAACCGCAGAAGCTAAAAGGCTCCAATAAAAATGGTCAAAGCACTCGGCAGTCAGCTCAAATTCATGCAAATTGATTGAAATGTATTGATAGCACTTTGAAGCATTTTTCGAACCGGAATGCAATTCCTCTACACTTCAAACAGCATCGTGTAGGTACGTGGTTTCACTATTTTGTGCGGAATTGAGTATAAACCATAAATATTCGCTTCCAACTGCTGAAAGCCGGGCTGGCTAAAATTCGATTAAATGGAGTATCCTGGACTTCTCCACCAGGACTAAAGTTAATGTCCTGCTTGCAGTAAATATAATAGTTGTGAGTATCTAGTAATTATTGTTTATGATAATACAGCAACATAGAATGAGATTTCAACCAAATACTCATAATAAAACATCTAAAACGTCTCACTTGCACACGCCAACAAATCATCCCGCACATATTACTTACAAGTTGAAACAAAACTATTCCCCATAAAAAGTTATGCTCAATTTAGTTCCATCCAAGTCTGCCGTAGTTTAGGGAGCGGATGCAGCATATTGCCGAAGAAAATTAATAAAATAGGGAAATGAAAACGACCACAACATAATAGAGAATGAAATATGCGTCACTTTTGGAACAATATCAGCATCATAACTGCGGTACTGGTTTGATTAATTTTGTTTTAGTAGGTACATTTATCTCAAAGGAATGATTTAGTTTTTAACCAAGTTTCACAATAGATTTGTTTTATTGTGTTGAGTTTAAATATTGGCACAATATACTAAAATTGGTAGTTTATTATGTCTTATTTTACAGGTTTCTCAACACTGACGGTTCATTTTATTGACGAGGATAATATTAGCGTAGAAAACCCTGAAATGGTTTGTAGTTTTACCGTAACAGTAATTTACAGAAAATATTAATTGGAGGGCTTCATGTTTAAATAGCTGCGTAGGGCTATAATGTTATGAGCTAGAGTATTGCTTACTATCAGGCACTTGTCTTGGTCGTTCTATCACTCAAAGTTAAATCATTAAAAATAGAGATTATCTAGGCTCTAAAGCAAGCATGTCTTTAATCAAGACATGGTACCCGGTATCCTAACATAGCTGTTGCAAACTCGCATCTATTGTCACGTAATTAATGTTAATAAATTAATCTCCAGTTACGAGAGACAAATGAGACGCAGGCTGCTCGACTAACGACGGACTATTTGGATTAAATGGAGGGTTGATGTTTATGATTTACGCAGGCTGTGTAATTGTGGCGCCTGTCAGTCGCCTCCTGCCACTGCGGGCGTACTCTGGCACTCTGGTTTCGGTCACGGCATCGAGCATTAGCAATGAGGTTGTCACTAATTATAGTCAAGTGTCGATTTGCTTGATTGCTCAATAATTGGGTAGGGCTTGTTTCTAGCTCCCAAAGTCGGTATTAACCGTGTCTACTTCAATTACCTTTGACCTATACTCATATTCTATTTTCGATTAATTGGTCGTGACGTTTATGATCCAAGCTATGTAAATGTGTTGTCTTGGAGTCAACTTTTACATCAAACACAGCAAAGAATGTTAGTTAGTTAGTTAGCAATATGTTTGTCACTAATCGAAGATCAGTATTGATTTGGTAGAATGTTTAATAGTAGTGTGAGCTTGATTTTTAGTTTCTAAAGTTTGTACTAACATCCTTAAATTATTTTTGACCCGTTCACATATTATTATCTTTTAACGTGAAAATTAAGACAACGAGTATTAGTTTAGACACATCACTATGTCTAAAATATTAATTGCACTTAACATTCAATGTAAATATTAAGAAGTAATTTATTCTAAATAATATTAGTTAAAATTAAAATATTATTTCGCCATTTTAAACATAACACTGCGCTGTCTCAAACTGAGGAAACTGTGTACTTTACGGGGTCAATATATTAAAATAATATTTAAACTGATTGTAAAGTCGTAAAACTTCTTAGGTACAAAACATTCGATGAGATATCCATGTCGAAGCTTAACGTGGCCAGTTTATAACCATACCTATTATTGCATCAGTAAGTAGTTACGAGTTTATCATTCCATAACTGTGCTACGATAGCCGTAATAAAACAATGAGGATCCACGCACCGCACGACGATAGTGCTTGTTGACTATTCATTAAAGCATCTCGCCGAAAGACAAACAATTCTGTTATGTTATTAGATTTCCTGCATAGTTGAAGCGATTCAGATACACGTACATAATTACGTGGTTAATTAATTTACAACTTTGTTATATCTACCTGAAGTTTGTTAATTAACGCTGTAAAGTAGCTATTGAAATATTCAAGGGTCGGTACAAACGTTCCGATAAATCACCGAGAATAACCGAGACCAGCTTCTATTTGCAGAGCCGAGTACGTGGACGTATCGAAGGAGACACAGCTTGTTTGTCCTCCAAGACTAATTAAAAAGTTTGTTCCAACAACTCCAGAGAGGAAGTGGCAACGAAGTAAGAGTAGAGTTTGTTTGATTCGGAAATATATTTAGTTATAGCAATCAGCAAATGCACTTTGTAAAATAGAAGCGCGAGGGGATAACTTCATTGAGTTGAGGAGCGTAAGAGTTGGCGAGCGTCGTATGAATATGTATGGGACGGACAGGATCCTGCCAGTAATGGAATCTGCACACCGAAGCAGATCCATTTATTCCTCAGCATGATTAGCGGCTGTCGTGTAAAAATGAAATTGTAGTCAACGTGCAGCGTTCCATTAAATAGAATTACTATTAGACCGTTCTGATTTTCCTCCAACAAAATGTACGTTCAGGTTTTATTCCGTATTTAATTAAGAGATATATGAGAATGACAAATAATAAATCGTATTATTAATTATCATTTCCATTGATATAATAAATGTTAATGTATGGATGTTTGTTGCACAATAACTTTTAATCTCGGCATAATAACGGAAACAGAAACTACGCGGGTAACACCGCGGGGCCCTGCCAGTTAATATTTTAAATGTCAACATTTTTTGCTCAATCACGTCGTAACGTATAAACGGATCGGGCTGAAATT
This sequence comes from Ectropis crepuscularia, assembly GCA_963693475.1. Lineage (NCBI taxonomy): Eukaryota > Metazoa > Arthropoda > Insecta > Lepidoptera > Geometridae > Ectropis > Ectropis crepuscularia. The sequence goes on from OY856341.1 coordinate 16,017,018, forward strand.
TGAAACACAGTTAGATTATAGTCTGAAAGAACACATAGGCTACTCTTTATCTCGAAAAAATAATGGGAACGAGAACAGCGCGGGTAAAACGGTGGGTGCTGCTAGTAGTTCGCTTAATCAATTGAAACAAAAAAATACTTGTGACATTAATCAACTCACTTATACTTGACTACATCCCGTTTATATTTGGATAGCCAACGAAATCGTTCAGTGCACCAATATTGATTTAGTAATAATAATTGGCTTCAATTGATATTACGCGTGAAAGGAACTAGCTAGAATTACTAATCAAAATAATTTAAAAAATATCTCTTTAGCTATCTATATTTTTTTAATTATGGGACGATGGATAAGGGATGATACTTGGCCTCAAATGGCCTTTACATTGTAACGAATTTTGGGCTAGAGCAGAAGTCGCACCTAAGAACAGTCCTACTATCAACGGCGGATCCAGGGTGGGGTCATGACTCCCCCTCTGGACTGGGTCCATAATCTAGGTAAACCACTAATTAAAACGCACGCATGCCCTTTTCGCACGGTCTTGTGGCTTGACTACGCCTATGTGATCCCCCTGGCGCCAACCCTGGATCCGCCATTGCCTATTATAAGGTGCGAATGAGTAGTTTGATAGTTGTATCATACACAAAGTATAGAGGCTAAAACTGAAAGTTAACATATTCCAGAGCGCAGTCGCCGTGCGGCATAAATATGGGGTATAACAAAGATTTGTGAATGAGGCTGGAGATGGGCGATAGCGCAACCCCGGCGCGAGCACGTGCCGCCCTCTGCAGCTGCAGCCTGGCTGTTTACTCGCCTGATAGCGCTTATAACAACGTAAACAATCACTAACAAGAATTATTACTGTTTACTTTAAACCTTATTTCTTGAGTTACAGTTTTAAGACACGTGAGCACTCCAGGGTTAAATTTTACATTTCGTAATTCCTTGCTTAGGTTTTTTTTTATGTAAGTAAACAGCTCAAGGTTACGGGGTGTAGGTGTTATTATGTTTTCTTACACAATATTCTAATTGAATTGACACATTGATAGCCAACGCCGCAAACGTTGTTTTGCGATTTAATTACAAATCGAAATCTCAAAGTGACGCGTCACTTCATGTGACTTTCCGACGAATTTCCCTCAATGAACGATGGTAATATATTATACTACTTATTCTTAGTTTTTTGGATATTGTTCTAACAAAAATGAGGAAATGGCAGTTAAAAATTAAGAGTTCACTCTTAAGATAGGAAGGGGAACATATTTTACGACCTTATTTTCTTGCACATAAAAAATGTAATTAAAAAATCATAAAAAGTCTAGCCGTTTTGCAGGAACAGCACAACACAAACATAGTGAACAAACACGAGATATGAATCATCATCAATCAACAAATCAATTTTTCAGAAGAAAAAACTACCAAACTCATGAAAATAATTCAAATTATTATTCATCGTTAATATAATTGCTTTACTGATAGCATAAAATGTACATTAATAAATAAGTAAAAATTACGATAATAGTCGTACTTCAAAAAGGTATCCACGAAGTTACATAAACAAGGATTACTAAAGAGTATGCTTCCTTTTAAAACTGCAACGGAATCTATCAGAATGAAACAATATTTACATGCTTATACAAACAACCGAGTGGTGAATCACATCGGTCCCACCACATTCCGCAAACACCAAGTCGAATAGCAAGAGTGCAAACCGAGCAAGTATCCACATGTGAGGGTCAGAGTCAGAGGGCGTCGCAGACAGATACCGCGGCGCGGTCGCGGCGGCCGGCACTAAGCCGCTAGGTGCGCCCTAATAAATTGCGATTTAACTTGTCTCTCGGATAACGCCAACTTTTCCGCGTTTGTTCCGAGCCCGACACTTTTTTCCGCCTCTTCATTTCCTATCTCTTACTTTTGTATTTTCCGTTCTCTTTTCGCCAAGATAAACAGGCGAGAAACGGTGAAAGGGGCTTTACAAATTCAAATTGAACTTATCACACAACTTTTTACATTTGTTTCTGGTCTCGAGTTCGAGGGAAAAGAGCGAAGAGCCGTTTAATAGTACAATCTGGGGAAAGATTGATGATTTTGTATCACACCTCGCTTCGGGCGGCTCGTAACGAGTCGTGGCGGCGGCGTGGGTCGTGCTGCCCTTATCTGGAATGGGATGCCGCTTTATCTCAAATTACATATTTTACTTGAGACGTTCTCGGAATCGCACACTTGTTTCCATAGCCCTATTAGTAAAGGAATTCAAAGAAAATTAGACGAGGATATCGCCACATACGAATACAAACTGCGTATTGTCGACATGGAAGGGCTCTAAAAGGTTAAATGAATACCGAAGAGCACTTCAATAAATTGCTCGAACGGCTGAGTGCGCGAAGGTTAGCGTAGCCTTTGAAAATCAGTGTAGTGAGAGACAGTAAAGTCTAAATTGTAAAATCTAGTTTAAAGTATTATATAAATAAATAATTATTGATAAAATCTACATCTAACAAAATTGGTAGTGAGATGTCGGGAGAGAGAATCACCTTTTGTTGGGCACAAGATGGATATAAATTAAGAGCTTATTTAGCAATGAAATGTATGACAACAAAGATCGAAACCTACTTATAATTAGAAGCAGGGCACAGATATAGCGCGCCACACGATAAACACCGTGGTGGCACAGAGCGGTTAGTTTATAAATCCCACTTGTACTTGACTGGTTAATTAGTATTTGGTAATAATTTAAGACCTAGTACAATAAGCACAATAAGTAGCCAGAGTGGGTATTCTTTGATGGATATCATATAGGTGTCTTCTAGTTGAAAGTGAAATGGTTTCATCTAGGTAAGCGCTATGGATAGCCGCTTAACATCAAGCGAGTCAACTATTATCGATAATAAAGTGGCCAAGTGCGAGTTGGACTCACCCATGAAGGGTTCCGTTGCAGCAAGTAACATAATATACAAAGTACACATAGTTCTTGTAGTTCGTTGTAACTTTGATCAAAGTTTTATATATTTACTAGCTGACCCCGCAAACGTTGTTTTGCCATATAAATAAAGGTATGAAAAATAGCTAGTAGCCGATTCTCAGACCTACTGAATATGCATATAAATTTTGGTTAAAATCAGTAAAGCCGTTTCGGAGGAGTAAGGAAACAAACACTGTGACACGAGAATTTTATATATAAGATATAATAATAGTGTATTTGTGACGTATTAAAAAACTACTCATCAGATCGAGTTCAAACCAATTTTCGTTTTTAGAAGTTAGAGGGGGGGGGGGACACACATTTTACCACTTTGGAAGTGTCTCTCGCGCAAATTATTCAGTGTAGAAAAAAATTAAATTAGAAATCGCAACATCATTTTTGAAGACCTATCGAACACACACGTGTGGTTTGATGAAAAAAAAATGTTGAGTTTCAGTTCTAAGTATGGGCCCCCCATACTTAGAACTGAAACTCAACATTTTTTTTAGTATGGGGGGCAACCACGTTTTTTTTTTTTTGTAACAATCTTAATGCGGTTCACAGAATACGTCTACTTACCAAGTTTCAACAGTGTAGTTTTCATAGTTTCGGCAAAAAGTGGCTGTGTGCCACACGGGCGGACAGACAGACTGACGAACCTATAAGGGTTCCGTTTTTACGTTTTACGGAACACTAACAACACAATTACAACACACAATTTACCTTTAGACTCATTTTGGCTATTATTTTTAGATACTTAACCTTGCGTACTTTCCACAAAATCCAAACCTTTTATGTGTAGAATATCCACCAGTATTTATTTCATTTATTGATATTCAACGATTCCTATACGAACCCTAAAGTTTCTGACCAGGTTCATGACGCATTTTAAAGTTAATACCTCGTACTATGTTTATATGGTATCGGCACAGTCGTCGACAATGCGCTATAAATATTATAGTTAATAATCACACTGCAAGCTTACAATCTCCTTTTACTATAAGAAGTCTCCGCGCAAACATCTTGCATTTAATAGCGCAGATGTCAAGGTAAACATCCAGTTAATCAAGCAAGGAGTCTCGCCACGTGCAGTAAATAGCGGCCGCTTAATTCGAGGGCCATGTGCGGGCACATAACCGCAGCATATTTATCCCATTATGCAGGCACGGTGCGGCCCGCCCGTGATGCCAGTCACGTCGTCTGAAACGAATCGCATGTGACATTATTTGTGAAGATCGTGCTCTATCTTCGTCGGCGACATGGCTGGGACGTGGAGGGATTACTCACAAAGAAGTACGATTTCAACGGTGCGATAAAGAAAGCGAAAAGTTACTGGCGATATTCTCTGCGGGATTAACGCACGGTTACGCCTCTTCGTGTTTTTTTTCAAATTTGATATCGATTCAGGGATTTAAGGCTTCGTTTACTTAATGGTTTAAACGACAGTTTGCGATGTTTAATCGATGCTCTCAGGGAATTGATGACACTTGTTGGGACATTCGATTTACTTTATCAGGTATTTGTAGAGGCAGACAATAAACTGAGAAATATGTGTGACTCCGGTTTCGTACAACGTACAGGTACAGTTAACGGTATTACCCACATAACTTTGAACAGACTTCCGTTCGCCGTTTTCTCAACTGGACTACCCGTAACTTCTGATAAAATATAGCATATATGTGCTATTCCAGACTCTTATCTATCTATCATTATTGCCATGCAACTTAATGCCGCTATTTTTTGCACGCTTCCGACTGGTATCGTGATCATCTGAATTATATTTAGACCTTCATTTGTTGGTCTATGGATAATACAGATGAGTTTAGTATAAGTAGTTAGATATGTGGCGTAATAGTTCTCATTTCATAGTATTTTAGTTTTTAACTAACTTCAAAAAAGACGGAGGTTCTCAATTCGGTTGTATATATTTTTATGTCTATATATTACAGCCAATTGTACAACGAATTTGATTGTTCTTGTTTTGTTTGGTAGATCATATAGAGTTCAGAAGTGGTCCCATATAAATTTTATAGAAATGGGTGTGGCAGTTTCTGAAATATCAACGAAAAACTAATCTTTGGTTTCTTTCATCTGGACGACGTACTGATAGCCTCTTATGAAAGTTGGCCGAGTAAATTGCAGTCGGTTTTCGTTTTTTTAGAGAAAATAAATTAAGTTAATAAAGACTCTACCCGGTAAAAAAATCTAGCAATATACAGCAACTAACCTAACCTCATCCAGATCCCTTCAGTAGTTTTTGCGTGAAATAGTAACTAGCATACATCCATACTTACTCACAAAATTTCACATTTATAGATAATATGAGTAAGAAGTAGAATAAACCAAGTTTAGAAAATACAAGAAATCTATAATTTTAATCTTACATTCAGGACAGTGCATGCTCAACCGTGCGTTGTCACCGTGCCAGTAGCGTTGTCGGGGTTTGTGCAATAACAAGTCACCAACATACCACCATAGCATACCACACTGAATACCTCGGACAATGTTATTACGACATATGCAGATGCATCGAATTCATTTGCATATCAAAATATTATTACTATCCAATCTACCGAAATTTAGGGTCGTTGTAGATATGACAATACATTTGATGAGATAGTATCTAGATCTGGTGTGTACTACTAAAATATTTACGTACCTGTGATGTATGTAGTCGTATATAGAGGTTAGTTATGAAATGTTGTACAAGTTATTGAAACTAATGCTATTTCTACCTATGTGTGTAATATGGAAATAAACACCCAGTCTTGAGTCAACTACAACTGTGGTTTCACTTCTTATTTCCATTGACGCAGATGGCAGGTTTTTTTCTAGAAAATTCACCTCAGAGAACGTTTCAACATCGGCGGCAAAAGGAAAGTAAATATTATGAGTACATTGGAACATTCATGCAGACTCGTGAAACATCTAGCGGCTCAATGTAAATTCGAGGCGTCACTGAAAATGAAATTCTTTAATCACGTAGTGACGAGGTGGCGGAATGATAAGGTATTATTTCATCTGAGTGCTGAACCTACGCTGAAGCACCACAAGGCAGTGGATCTGCTGCGAGTGTGAGAAACGTCGAACACGCCGAATTAAACAAGGCTTGGTGAACACAGGACCTATGAGCTGGTGCTAGCGCTGGAGGTGACCGAGCGGCACGCGGGAAATGCGGGTGCTGTCGGCACCGGCCGCGGAGCGCCAGGCTCGCCGGACTCGACAAGACTCAGGCTGTGCGGAGACGAGGTATCATGGATGACAGCGGCGACGGCCAGAGAAATTACAGGGCCACGAACTAAATAATCTTATATCTCCAAATGACGAGCGCAGTACAGTGCCGGTGGTTATTTGAACTCTTCGTGTTGAATTAGGTGTGTGTCACTTGGCTGTTACGGGGACCTGAAGATGAAAGCTTCCAATCACATGTTTATATTATTATTATTTTCAATGAAAAGCAACTCTTTCCAAAACTTGCCTTTTGAAAACTTGCCATTGACTTCCCAAACAATCACTTTAGGTATATGTATAAGAGGGCTGCGTTTTTCAATCCTTTTTAAAATGGTATAACAATTTACGTTGTGTTTCTTTTTCATGTGCACCCAATAATTCCTCAGACAAACGTTGATTAAACAAGTTTCCCCATCCGGGACACGCCGGTGCGTGGAATAAAGCTAGGTGTATATTGGCCGTGGTTATGTGAGTCAGCACAATATTAGTGAGCCGACGCACGGCAAGGATGCTACTTGCTCAAATTTCTTTAGTATCGGCAGTGACGAAGCTCGAGCCTTTTAACCCTCGACGCAGAACAACGTGGATTTGTGGGTTTGTCGTGCTTCTCTGTGCGGGTGTAGTACCGTAGCTGCCAAAGGCAATATACCCAGGGTATTTAATCTGTGGTAGCTGCTGAACGGAGGAACCGATTATGATTTTTTTTGTGTGACGAGTGAGTTGGTCGAGAGTGTTATTGTCTATGAGTGTTAGCTATGTTTGATGAAAAACTTGTACTTATATTTATTAAGCTTAGTTTTATGATATCAGAAATATGTTTGGGGAGATTTTTCAGGAGGTACAGAAAAAGGATAGTCAAAGAATCTTCAAAGCAATATTTACTTACATTACTCATGGCCAGACTTAGACCGTCCTTTGAAACTAGGCTTTAAATGTATGCGAATATTCCCGAATTGCGACTTGATAGTATGATAGTAACGTAAACTCCACCAAGGCTGACGCGACGCATAGTTGGAAAACAAACTTGATCTATTTTATTATCATTGTCAGGGTTTTTACGTTATACTTTCCATTTAATGGCGTACCCCGAGCAATTGACCTTGAGTATTTCTTACCTTATCGCACACCGCAAGAAAGAGCAAGAGAGAAACAGTAGGATTTGCTGCTGTTTTACGCAAAATTTTTAGAATACACTCCTTACAAAATCAGATTTTGGTCTTTTGAAAAAAATAAAACAACCAAAATTATCTATCCGTTGGTGCAAAATCACTATAATGGAGGTTTTCCGAGGAGATGCATGATACCTACAATTATTTAATTTTTTCATGGTTTCGTTGTGAGGCGATTATTTAAACAATAAGTCCATTAACAAAAAAATAAAACTACCATTTTGAAGCCAAGAAGTTGTAGAAATTTAATGTATTTTTTACCAGTTGATATATGTTTTGGCTAATGAGTAGATAGCTCTGAAAACTGGACAAAAAGCTCGTTTTGCTGGGGGACGCACCTTAACGATGATTATACGATGTTTTTAAATCGATATATCGACGATAATAGGTTAGTGGGCCCCAAAATACAAACCTCTAAAAAAATTATTGTCCATATCCTCCAATGCGGTTTGCAGTGATAGTAAACGTCGGAACATGCATTTGCCTATCCTTTGTATCCTTATCCTATATCATCATTGAAATCTTTTTTCCATGTTTTGCTCATTTTATAATATATTTCCATGCTCTGTTTTTTTTAATATTAATTCTTTGTGTGTTTATTAAGTGTCTATCTTTTCAAGGTCAGATTGAGTAGGTATCTTTTAGGTTATCGTGCATCACCTTTGACCACATTGTCGCTTATCATCAAGTGATTTGTTTATCAAAGACGGACCTTTGGCAATGTGTGTCTTACATAAAACAATAATATCATAATGTAATGAATACGAGTCTGAATCGTTTTCGTTACGCAAGCTAAAACACTGCAGTAAAAGTGCGGCTGTTTATTATTCATCTCACGGAGCCCCTACCGGTGACTCGCGCCTCCGCTAACATTAGCGCTGGTATCACCACCTACACCGAACATAATACCACACATAACAAAAATATTTCAACCCACAAAAATCACGTCATATCAAAATCCAAAACTGCTATCTCACCAAAAACTATCACCGACAAGTCAACCAGAAATCTTGCTCGATCTAAAACCCTGCAAAGCTTCTTTTACAACAATAAGCTTTATATTGTAACCGCTACATAAAAGGCCATCGATATTGATATATTGTTAGACAACATCGATAAAATGCAATGTGTATTGTCTGTCTGGGGTCGCAATTATGCCAAAATATCCATTCATTTTTCGGGCGGCTCGCGGCGCGCTCATCCATGCGTGATTTTGTTTCTGTACGCTTGTTCAGTGTCTGTGCGTTTTACTGTGGTTATTCGAACCGTTCCCAAAGCCATTTGTGTTGAAATAAAACAGTAGCGCTATTCGATTGGCACTCGAGGTCGCTAATGTGCGGCCGCTGTAATACCCGATCGCGCGTGTTTACCCAAATTACCTTTATCTGCGTCAAATAATATTTGTGTGACGAGTCAATACGGTACCGATTAATAGTGTTTGCCGTAAATGTGGCGACGTCAATCGATGTACGCGGAACCCGGGCGCGATAAAAAGATTGCACGCTTCAATAGATTCAATAGAGGAGATCCCTAAGTCCCAAATTAAATCATGAAACATCTTTGCACCTGGAAGCCCCGCGAGGCGCGTTTGCCGCTCGCGTACGCTCGCTGACGATTCGCTTTCATTATTCTTCCTTTGATTTTTATTAAAACTACGTTTGTGTTTCGTTTTTCCTGCTCCGTTTAGCGAGACGATTTGATTTGTTGAGGATTTATGTTGTGGCGAATTAAAGTTAATTTTACATTACTCACATAACTACTTCCTCAACCTTTTCATGAACTACTAATATTATGTACGTGAAAGCTTGAGGAAGAAACGGACATGAGCCGAAAATCTTTCGAGATCTTGCGTCATCCACCAACCTGCAGTGTTTCAGCTTTGTGGTTTATGACCTTGACTCTCTCCTTGTGAAAAAATGCCCCGTGTCCCTGGTGTGGGAACATTTAGTATGCTGCTGATGCTTTATGCTTTTATGACATTTTTAGTACAAGAAAATAACGGGATTGGGAACTATGTGGGTGAAACCGTGGGGCGCTGCTTGTTCGATATAAATAGAGAACTAAGAGTAAAACTACTATTCAGTCTATCTAAGTAAACTGGTCTAGAAACATGAAAATTTAAAGAACTGTTACGGATAAAACTGTTCAATACCTATTAATCTATATCTACACATCGCCACCCACCTTATTCCCCTTTATAAACATTGAAGTAAAACCGAGTAAGTTGCAAGTCAGTGAAGTAGAGTGTTAAGGATTTAGTGGCCATTCGTTGGAAGGGACCACTATCTCCATCTGTCCATCGAGTGTGAGAAAAAGCCGCGGCTTTACAGGGACGGGACAAATTCGTTCCGATTCAGTCACGTACTACCGAGATGGGCCTCTTAGCAGATTTGGTAAGCGTATGTTTAGATTTGGCCGAGCTGTTTATTGAATGGGATTGGAACTAGTTGTTTATTTGCGAAGTTTCCTTTTCGCTTCCCGTATTTTTATGTAACGAAATAATGTTTGTGTTTGATAAAAATTGGCATCTTGTGAAAACAAATAAGATAAGAATAGTTTGGTTTATAAAATGTTGATAAATACGAAGCACTAGAACAGATATGATTAAGTTTATAGGTTAAATCTTCTTTTATTACTTAAGGAAAATTTGCATGATGAAAATAAACAACACACTTAACATTATCTATAACAATGCAATCTCATACAGTATTTTGAACATAATTATAATTTTTGCTAAGAGGACTCTAGTACTGCATCTAACTACAAAAAATAATAAAAGCACTATATACCAACTACGTACAGTTATTGTTCTTTCTATAGCGCTGCATAGCCGGTGGCGATCTAAATATTGCATTCGTGATTGTTTTGTAGTCCCTCGGACTATAAAACAAAAAAAGAGGAAAAATTGGCAAAGGTATTTTTGGTACAGTTGAATTGTTTTAGCAACTGATGAAACAAATAAAGTAAAAAGTTAATATTTTACATTTATAAACATGTTATCTACCTATACTAAGTGCAAGATTGCATAGTAGTAATCTGCTGTCACTGATCGACATTTTACCACACAAATATATTATGCGCCCTGAAAATAGACTTATAAATTATGTAACAGAATCACATTTTTTAGTCCGGTCAAATTAGACCAAAAATTATTAGTAAAGTTACCTAAATTCCCACCAAGCTGAAAATCGGAGAGATTGTTTAAAATATCATTAAAAACAAAATTTGAAAGTTCCCCATCTATCCCCTGTGAGCAAAAAGTTTTATTCAAGGTCAAAGGTAAAAAAAATGAGTTTATCGCGATTTTCAGCAAAACGGTAAGTTTTATCATAAAAATACCCAGACAAAAGTTGTAAGCCATAAAATTATCTACAAAAAATTGTTTCATACTTTTTTTCTACGAGCCACCGTTTCTGAGATATAACGATTAAAAAAGTTGTAATCATCATAATAATATGCATAAGTACGTTCGTGAGGAAGCACCTATATATTGAAACCTCACTCGTGGTCCCTGGGTGGTTCTAATCAGGTGACAAATTACCGGTGGTAGGCTTCGGCCGTGGTTGGTGACCACCCACTAGACTAAGTCACAACGCCAAGCGGCCTAGCCGTGTTCCGACGTGTTGTCTAGTGACACCATTAGGGGAAAACGAGTTAGATCAGTTGCTGCACAACTGAAAGACCGGTCTGTCTCACACCAATACTGTACATCGGGAAGCTAGTCATGGAGGGTAGCGGGATCCGAGGCGCGGTTGCCGCGACCGACCGAAGATAGTAGGGGGCCCAAGTAGTGTGCTAGCCCCTCATGAAAGGCGGCTCGCCATCTAGCGAAAAATCCCGGGATGCGCTATCCTGCCGGTTGGCGACCGGATGACAACGCCAGGTAGACATCTCCGGGGGGACTCGGGCGTCCCCGCATTCTCCAGGCTATCTCCCCACTGGTGTATTCGTGTTGTGTGTTGTGACCAATGGCCAGTAGTGTGCGGCTTCGTTCTACTGCCGTTTTTCCCACCGATCCCCTCTCAAAACAAATATGAAACAAGTCAATTACAGAATCAAGTTTAAAGAGCGGCTGCACGTCTTGTCGGTTAAAGTGCACCTCACTAATATTCGGGGTCTGCACTCCAATCTTTCAGCAGTCCACCATCACCTCGAGACTGAGCAGCCGACACTCTTGTTTCATACGGAGACGCAGATAGGTTGTCCGTCGGATGTGGCGTACCTAACGTATCCAGGCCCAGATGGCATTCCTGCTCTACTAGAGCAGGAATGCCATCTGGGCCACTGAAGGCTTGTGCGCCTGAGTTGTCACCGATATTGACACGCCTATTTAGACTCTCTCTCCAAACTGGGCTAGTACCGAATTCTTGGAAGTTTGCCAATGTGCAATGTGCCCAAAAAGGGTAGTGTCAACTACAGGCCCATCTCGGTCACGTCCATACTCTGCAAGACTATGGAACGTGTCTTAAACCACAGGCTCCTAACGTACCTAGAATCGAACGATCTCCTCAGTGACCAGCAATACGGGTTTCGCCGAAACCGGTCCACCGGGGATATTCTAGCGTACGTCACTCACATCTGGAGTAAAGCTATTGAGAACCAGGGGAAGCACTTGCAGTCTCCCTGGATATCTCGAAGGCTTATGACAGGGTTTGGCACGATGGCCTTACAAGGAAGCTTTTTTGTTATGGTTTGTCTACTGGGTTCATTGCGTGGATATCGGACTTCTTGAGGGATCGATCCATACGAGTCGCCATTGATGGCTGCTCGTCGGATCAAATGGCTATCAATACCGGAGTCCCTCAAGGGTCGGTACTCTCAGCGACGCTCTTCCTGCTACATATCAACGATGTTGAAGCCCGGTATCTTTGGGTACGCAGATGATAGCACCATTGTAGAGAGTTACATATCTAGCGCGAGATGGGCACTGGGCATCAAACTCAGGTATTGATAGAGAGTCTGATCGAACGTTTGAGCTTGACCCTTGAGGCGTTGTCCAAATGGGGCGATGCCAATCTGGTCAAGTTCAACGAGAGTAAGACGCAGGCGTATCTGTTCTCCGCTAAAAGGAGTCCTTTCCAACTGACTCCAACTTTTAGAGGTGTATCCGTGCCGGTGTCTGACCGTCTTGCGATTTTGGGCGTTACTTTGACCTCTACGCTGAACTTTGGCTCGTATATCGAGTTCAAGGCTAAGCTGGCTGCCGAAAAATTTGGTTTCCTCTCAAAAGTGCGAAGGTACGACAAGTCTTAACAGTTGCTTACATTATATCAAGCACAGATTCGCTCCTGTATGGAGTACTGTTCGCACTTTTGGGATGGATCGGCTGAGTATCAGCTGGAGGCTCTGGAATCGATAGAGAGACGTGCAAGCAGGCTCATAGACAACGACACTCTTGTGCGAAAAAGACTTCAAAGTCTTGAACATCGCCGAAAAATTGCTAGTCTATCGGGTTTTTATCGGATACACTTCGGAGAGTGTGCAACTGATTTGCATGGTCTGATACCACTTTGTCCTTTTTTCTATCGGAATGCTCGTAGCTCGAAAAAGCGACATCGTTTCATGGTTGATGTTCCAAAGACACGAACGAAGAGATTTGGCTCTATTTTTGTGATAAGAACGTCTAGGCTGTGGAATACGTTGCTTGAGTGGGTTTTCCCCGATGGTTACAATCTTTGTGTCTTCAAATCGAGAGTGAATCGGTTTTTTCTAGGTAAACACGCTCCATCGTTGACCGCATCGTCGCTTAACATCAGGTGAGATGGCGGTCAAGTGTAAACCTATAGAAGTTAAAAAAAAAAACATCATAGGTGGCGAGGAAACGTGTGCAAATTATGACGATTACAACTTTTACAACTTTTTGAATCGTTATATCTCAAAAACGGAGGCTCGTAGAAAAAAAAGTGCTAACATTTTTTTGTAGATAATTTTATGATCTACATTTTTTGTCTGTGGTATTTTTGTGATAAAACTTACCGTTTTGCTGAAAATAACGATAAACTCATTTTTTTACCTTTGACCTTGAATAAAACTTTTTGCTCACAGGGGAAAGATGGGGAACTTTCAAATTTTGTTTTTAATGATATTTTAAACAATCTTACCGATTTTCAGCTTGGTGGGAATTTAGGTAACTTCGAATGTCTAAATTGACCGGACTATTTATGCAGAATCGAATTTTTCAATAGGAGCCATCACAAGTGTCTACCAAAAAGAGCTATTATGACATGATATTCAGATGACATTTTGTTGACATTGATTTTTTCACAATATTGTCCTTGTATTCCGTAAAATATTTTCTTTGAATAATACTAGGTACGTGTCACTCCATTTTCGTAGCCCCGCGTATGCTACGTGCATGCTACGCGCCTATTGTGCGCAACGTCTACGTGCTACGTCTCTTTCGGGATTGATGGACATGTAGTATCGTTTAAATAAGTTACCTTAACTGTTATAAATAAAACCGGCCAAGTGCGAGTGGGACTCCCGCACGAAGGGTTCCGTACCATTAGCAAATAAACGGCGAAAATCTCTTTGGCTTTATCCGGAATTTCTTATACATCGCAATTTCCGCAGACAGGCAAAATGTTTTTTTTTAATTTTGATTTTTACCTCATGATCCTGACGATGAATTTGATATTGCGTTTTATTTTTACTAGTGGCGCCATATAGTTTGCTTGAGACGGACTAATCGAGCAAGAAACAATAAATACATTGGCCAAGTGCGAGTTGGACTCGCCCATGAAGGGTTCCGTTGCAGCAAGTAACATTATATACATAGTACACATAATTCTTGTAGTTCGTTGTAACTTTGATCGAAGTTTCATTAATAGTGTATTTATGACGTACTAAAAAAAACTACTCATCAGATCGAGTTCAAACTAATTTTCGTTGGTAGTTTACATGGTAATGTACATCATATATTTTTTTTAGATTTTTCATTCTCGTACTTTAGAAGTTAGAGGGGGGGGACACACATTTTACCACTTTGGAAGTGTCTCTCGCGCAAAGTATTCAGTGTAGACGAAAATGATTTTAGAAACCTTACCATCATTTTTGAAGACCTATCGATAAATACCCCACACGTGTAGGTTTGATGAAAAAAAATATTTTGACTTTCAGTTCTCAGTATGGGGGGCAACCCTAATTTTTATTTTTTTCTGTTCAAATCCTAATGCGGTTCACAGAATACATCTAGTTACCAAGTTTCAACAGTGTAGTTCTCATAGTTTCGGCAAAAAGTGGCTGTGACATACGGACGGACAGACAGACAGACAGACAGACAGACATGACGAATCTATAAGGGTTCCGTTTTTACGTTTTACGGAACCCTAAAAATCAAGTTTGTTTGGTAAAAACCACATCTCAATACAGCTTTGACAGAGATTATTAATACACAATCTTACAGGTTTTTCCTAACTTAATCGAATCGAATTTAAACCTTCAATGTTTCATTATAAAGTTTGAGAAGCAAATAAATATTTCAAATCATTTCATTAACAAGAACAAACTTAACGTGCTTTTAAGTTTTTTCTATCTCCCCAAAAACTACGCGAACAAATAACATAATCCAGTCAAATATAAAATCTATAAAAGAGTTACACGTATGAAAACGTGTAAATATATCCTCGAATAGAAGTACACGAACGTTTTCGAACATCTCTAACGATCTGTGTTTTGTTGTCAGACGCGTCCACAAATTTTAAGTGATATTGGTGAGTTAACAAGAACGATTGTGTAAAAACATTTTATGGCAGCTTTGTTCGCGATAAGCGTAGTGCCAGAGCCAGACTGGCGGTAGAAAATACTCGATTTAATAGTGTTAAATTGTCTGTTAAGGCCTGTTTACACCTAAGCGGTATTCGCTGCCGCCTGCGGTAGCGGAAACCGTGTGGGTAAGCGATAATATTACTGTTCACACCAAAAAATACCGCGTACCCAGGCGGTACGTACAAAATAACGTGCGAAACCCGCGCGGATCCCGCGCGGTATTTACCGCTACCCACAACGGTAGCGAATACCGCTCCGGTGTGAACAGGCCTTTATAAAATACAATTAGGAATAAAACTTAAAAGCAATAACAAATATTTCTCTAAAATAGTTTTCTGTGGAAGCAATGATTGAATCAAATAGTCACTATTATTGAAACTTCGATCAAAGTTACAACAAACTACAAGAACTATATGTACTATGTATATTATGTTACTTGCTGCAACGGAACCCTTCATGGGCGAGTCCAACTCGCACTTGGCCACTTTATTTAATTTAGCTTAAATAAGCGAAAATACATTGAATGTTTTCGTCCGAGTTGGTTTTAGACAAAGGCTGTATAAAAAAAATGCTGTCAAACTAAAACTTAACATTGATTAGTACTTAACAAGTAGTGTCCATTCAACATATTATGTATTTACTGTTGTGTTGCCAAAAATACCGGTAACCGGCTAACCGGTAACTCTACTACAACAGGATTTTCAAAATAATGACCACATTAGGAGTATTAATAATTAGTATTAGTACGTTAGTGGTTCATTACATGTTGTCAGCGCGTCCTGACCAAGGTCGAAAGGATCAGCATTGCAGGCCTCGAAGGCCAAACAAATGTTTGTTTTGCCAGTTTACAGGTAATTCCGACATTAAACTATTTATAAAGCAACACTTTTGATTGCATTAAATATGTTCAATAAGTAATAGATTTTCAAAGAGAATTGTTGACACTTAAAACTGAAAGTGGTAAAAGCCTAAAGAACATTTAATGCTAGAATCACAATTACGCCAAAACTACCATTGCTCCATAGAAAGTTATCAAAATAATGCCATAATTACGAAGTAAAATTTAATATTACGAAATTCGCAAGTGGTTGTTTTACTAAAACATAGTTAACTTAATGTTAACTGTGATTTAACACAAGTTTTTACGTATTATCTAGGTACAATTGCATTTTACTATAATTTAGTAAAATACCTAGTTTGATGCCAAAAACACACCGAAAACGTGTGAAAGTTTTTGTCAGACGCCGCGCTACAAGCGGCTAATTAGGAGCACGAAACCGTTTTGAATATTTTATGAACGAGTATTTCATATGTATGAGACGCGGCTACTGTACGGATAATATTTAAATTTGAATCTCTAATTAATACGGTTTGTAGATCTAGGTAGGACTATTCGCAGAGTCCGCGTTACTCGGCTATTTGAAAATATTTCTGTGTTCTGGTTTCAAGCACAAGATTTCCCTAGAAGTTACCAGGCAAAGAGATTAATCATGTTACGTCTCCGAGTAACCAGATCAGCGCAGTGCTGCTTGGAAATTTCAGCTCTTCGTGTTCAAATAGCCGTGTGGCATTGTGCTGTGGAACATCGTCAGACTGGCCATATATTCGAGGTGGCATTTACCATCAGGGCACAAGCCTGCGCGGGCCCCCCACGGGCCTGCTTGCGGGGCATGCCGCAACCGTAGCATAAGGTATAGGACCTTGTGCTTGTGGCTTGTTGAGGCTTGTGATTGCCATAGAGTGTTAAAACACATAGCGTCCCTCCAAAAAAAAATACTTAGTCTTATTAAGTAAATTCGTCTGCATCGTTGCAGACCTTACGGAATGATGGAAACTTTTAATTCCTACAAACAAGTGGTGAAAATTATCACAAGAAAAAAGTAGATAACTCTCTAATGATACCGTTATAAGGTAGAGAATTTGTAAATCGTTTTTAACCGACTTCAACGGGACAAGGTTTTCAATCCGCCGGTATTTTTTTTTCTACAGCATTAACATGGTAACAAATACCCGCTGTGCCCTAGGGTTTCACTTTTCGATATTATGAATATGCTCTATACTATAGCAATATTTTGTTCTTATCCTACCAATAGTTTTCGAAAGAAACAAGAAAACTCAACATTTTATCCAGATAAATATAGGTAGATAAATCCAAGATTATTACAACGGACAACCTTTTAAACAAAGTTAAGCGTGGCGCTAAATATATGCGATATATGCATTCAGATTTTCTGCCTATCCCGCTGCAATTATTAGCTTGATCACATAAATGGTTTGATATCCACACAAAAAAAAACAATACAGCGCGCTAACATTAATCACTGCTCTTGCTTTGGATACAAAAGTTTAGATTTGAGCAAAAATCCCTCTAAAAAT
The DNA here is from genome assembly GCA_963693475.1 of Ectropis crepuscularia. Classification (NCBI taxonomy): domain Eukaryota; kingdom Metazoa; phylum Arthropoda; class Insecta; order Lepidoptera; family Geometridae; genus Ectropis; species Ectropis crepuscularia. The sequence continues at coordinate 16,034,523 of OY856341.1, forward strand.
ATTGTGCAGTGGATAAGGTTACAAATCGCGCGCTATTGCGCGTGTAATTGCTGCTCGTGTGACGCCGCCATTAATCTCCAGGTTTCGATGAAAAGCAAGTCATCCCGCACACATCGCAGCGAGCGGGGCGCTCGCGGAATGTGCCCTGTCGCTCGCCAAATTATATCGAACGATTATTCAAATTAGTTGAGAGCACAAAAGGAGGAGGCGGCTTTAAAACAGAGCAATTTTACGAATGGAGTTATTGGTAAGTATGTTAGAAAACTAGATTTCGCTCTAAGTTACGTTTGCGCCAATTCAAATACATGGTCACGTGGAACAGTTCATCATCATCAGTCTATCTTAGTCCACTGTTGGACATAGGCCTCTCCCATGACTCGTCACTCAGCCCTCAGCAACGTAAAGCTCTCAAGTTCACATTCCATTTAGAACAGATGCACTAACCCAAAAGGGCCACGCTGTTTCCTCATCATAAAACAGCAACTACTAAATGTTTTAAGGCTACACATAGACAAGTTGTATTACGTTTTTTTATAAAATACTATGTGGTTTTCTAATGGGAAAAATATCATTGAAGTGAAAACTTATTTTGGAGCACCGCATAGGTACCTACAGATTTTTGAAGTGAATACTTCTTTAGGCGCGCCTAGACAGATATTTCGTGGGCTGTGAATTGGATTCTAGCGTCACGCTCGGATATGATAAGAAATCTTCGGGTAAAACATGGTCCCGCCATGGCTATTGGCCATTTAGAAATGCGTCAGCCAATGGGAAGTGCTGAAAGGGCGTGGCCTCGGCATCATGCCATGGCCATCTAGAAATGCATCAGCCAATAGGAAATGCTGACGCATTTTGAGATGGCCATGCCATAATGCTCAGGCCACGCCCTCCGGTTACACACGTGTAGTTTCCAAAGTAAGCTATCAAATTCTGAGTCATAAGTTTTCACTTCTATCGGCAGTTCCTATGACTGCCAATTTTTTTTCGACACATAGACAGGTTATTTTTTTTTTTTTGTAAAATAATGTGTGGTTTTCTATTACATTCTGTTGATATGTTATAATTGTTATTGTCAATTATTCAATAGTTTTTGAAGTGAAAACTTCTTTTGGCGCACCTAGACAGATTTTTCGTGGGCTGTGAAATTACTTCTAGCGTCACGCTCGGATATTATTAGAAATCTTCGGGTAAACTCGGAACTATAGCCATTGGCTATCTAGAAATGCGTCATCCAATGGGAAATGCTAAAAGGGTGTGGCCTGCCCATTATGGCATGGCTATCTAGAAATGCGTCAGCCAATGGGAAACGCTGGTGCATTTCTAGATGGTCACGCCATGATGACCAGGCCACACCCTCCGGTTACACCCGTGTAGTTTCCAAAGTAAGCTATCAAATTCTGAGTTATAAGTTTTCAAATACAAACAAAATACAAAAATCTTTATTGCTGTTTGTAGGTAAGATAAGATAATACAAAACATTTTAAAAGTTGCCCCATACAAACTGGCCTCTGCGAGAGGCATGCAATATGTCTGGCAAGACAATTTGTTAGTCTTAATTTTTAAATAAAATAAAAACAAAAAAAATTTTTTTTTAATAATAGTCAGCTGATTAAAGTCTTCTTCTTCCTCATCTTCTATTAATTTCTGGTTCTTATTTATGTCATCTGATTCTTCATCTTCGATTCATTTCTGGCTTCTATTTGGTTGTGATATATATTTGTGTGAGATAAATGTTTGGTGAGCACAATTTCGCCAACGTCTTGTGTTTCATCAGGATATTGTCTTGTGTTTTGTCAATTTGATCTTGTGAGTTTGATCAATATGTTCATCCAGGGTCTAAGGTCTTGCATTAGTAGCTCTTGCAGTTCATCCATGTGAGGAATGTCAAAGAATGTATAAAGTGCAATAAATGTATATAATCAAAAAATTAAAAAATGTCGTTAATTATAATATTCATGTAAATACTCAAAGAATGTCAAAATGTAATACAGTACAAACTAATTCATCATGATACAATATATCATTATTTGGTCTTATGTCAGTTGAATGTCAAATTTCATAATGGAATAATAATATCTATTGAGATATTAATGGAATAAGGTTTAAAGATTGTAAAAATTTCATGTTAAACAATGTCTAAAATATTAGTATTCCAATTAATTTCCTTATCATTTAAAAATTCAGTTACAGTATAATAGCATTTGTATATAAGCATTTTTTTAGTTTACTTTTGAACATTGTTATGTTAAGTTCTTTTATGGCATTTGGCAGCTTATTATATAAAAGAGGAGCCATACAAAAAATGCTGTCACTCATAATCTTTTTTTTGCGTTTGTCTATGAGCAGTCTACACTTATCACGCCGGTTACGTTTTACTTTGTCACTCAATAGAGGAAAATAATGATGGTTATTTCTTACAAAACTTCAAATATGTACATGTTTCACTTCTATCGGCAGTTCCTTTTTTTTTTTTTTTTTTTTTTAACTTTTATAGGCTTACACTTGACCGCCATCTCGCCTGATGTTAAGCGACGGTGCGGTCTACGATGGAGCGTGTTTACCTAGAAGAAACCGATTCACTCTCGACTTGAAGACACAAAGATTGTAACCAACAGGGAAAACCCACTCAGGCAACGCATTCCACAGCCTAGACGTTCTTATCACAAAAGTAGAGTCAAATCTCTTCGTTCGCGTCTTTGGAACATCAACCATGAAACGATGTCGCTTTCTCGAGCTACGAGCATTCCGATAGAAAAAAGGGCAAGGTGGTATTAGATCATGTAAATCAGTCGCACACTCTCCGAAGTGTATCCGATAAAAAACCGAAAGACTAGCAACTTTTCGGCGATGTTCAAGACTTTGTAGTCTTTTTCGCACAAGAGTGTCGTTGCCTATGAGCCTTTTGGCACGTCTCTCGATCGATTCCAAGGCCTCCAGCTGATACTTAGCCGAACCATCCCAAAGATGCGAACAGTACTCCATACAAGAACGAATTTGAGCTTGATATAACGTGAGCAACTGCTCAGACTTGAAGTACTTTCGCACCTTGGAGAGGACACCTAGCTTTTTGGCAGCTAATTTAGCCTTGGACTCGATATAAGAACCAAAGTTGAGCGTAGATGTTAATGTAACGCCCAAAAGCTCAAGACGGTCAGAAATCGGCACGGATACACCTCTAAAAGTTGGAGTCAGTTGGAATGGACTCCTTTTAGCGGAGAACAGACACGCCTGCGTCTTACTCTCGTTGAACTTGACCAGATTGGCATCGCCCCATGTAGACACCGCCTCAAGGGTCAAGCTCAAACGCTCGATCAGACTCTCTCTTAGTACCTGAGTTTGCTGCCCACTGGCTCTCACACTAGATATGTAACTCTCTACAACGGTGCTATCATCTGCGTACCCAAAGATACCGGGCTTCAACAGATCGTTGATATGTAGCAGGAAAAGCGTCGCAGAGAGTACCGACCCTTGAGGGACTCCGGCATTGATAGCCATTTGATCCGACGAGCAGCCATCAATGACGACTCGTATGGATCGATCCCTCAAAAAGTCCGATATCCACGCAATAAACCCAGGACGCAAACCATAACCAGAAAGCTTGCTTATAAGGCCATCATGCCAAACCCTGTCAAAAGCCTTCGAAATATCCAGGGAGACTGCAAGTGCTTCCCCGTGCTTCTCGATAGCTTCACTCCAGATGTGAGTGACGTACGCTAGAATATCCCCGGTGGACCGGTTTCGGCGAAACCCGTATTGCCGGTCACTGAGGAGGTCGTTTGATTCTAGGTACGTCAGAAGCCTGTGGTTTAAGACACGTTCCATAGTCTTGCAGAGTATGGACGTGACTGAGATGGGCCTGTAGTTGGCAGGGTCAGCACGACTACCCTTTTTGGGCACTGGTTGCACATTGGCAAGCTTCCAAGACTTTGGTACCAATCCAGTTTCGAGAGAGAGTCTAAATAGACGTGTCAGTATCGGGGACAACTCAGGCGCACATGCCTTCAACACTAGAGCAGGAATACCATCTGGGCCACTGGCTTTATTCACGTCCAGACTGCGTAGCACTTTGCGAACCTCAATTTGACGAATGTGTACCTCTGACATGAGAGTCGGACAGCCAGGTGGAGTAGGAGGTGTCGCGCTACCAGCATCTAGACGCGAAGATTCCGCAAACTGAGATGCAAACAAGTTTGCTTTCTCCATTGCGGTGTGAGCCAGTGTCCCATCAGGTTTCAGCATTGGAGGTAGTGAGGGGCGGCAGAAGTTCGATTCGACCGATTTAGCTAGGGACCAAAACGCTTTGCTACCTGCAGGGTACGAAGCTAGTTTGTTCCCTATTCGACTAATGTGGTCAAAACGAGCCCTCTGAAGAACCTTTTTGCTTGCCTTAGCAGCCTTGTTGAACGCTTTCTTCTTCTGGTGTATGTCCCTTGCCTTACGCTGTCGAGCATCAACCCAGGCTAGGTAGGCCTCATGTTTAAATGCTTCAGCACTTTTACATTGAGGACCAAACCATGGGCGAGCTTTGCTGGATAATGGAACGTCGGAGTATGGAATGAAATATTCCATAGCCGTTCGTATTACATTAGTCACAGCATCCGCGCAGACTGAAGGATCACCAGAAGTGAAGCACAATGACTGCCATGGGTAAGATGCAAAGAAAGAGCGCATCTCGTCCCAATCTGCTGACTTGTATCGCCACATCCGCCGGTTGCCTCTGGGGCTGGGATCAGGCGGATGGTAGACGGATACTGACTTCACCAGACAGTGGTCGGAGCTGCCTAACGGCGAAGATACCGCCACGGAATAACGGTCTGGATCGGTTGTCAGCAGAAGGTCTAAGCAATAAGGTGTATGCGACTCAACGTCGGGTACTCTTGTGGCCTCTTGGACCAGCTGGGTTAGGTCTAACGATAAAAATAGCTTTCTCGTTTCCTGCCCAGCGTGGTCAGTGTCCCGGTATGGGAACAGCCATTCCTTATGATGGCCGTTGAAATCCCCCAGTAACACTAATTGGGCCGAAGGGTATTTCTGTTGAGCCGCGTCCGCCGCCTCACTTAAATATTCCGTGAGCCTAGTCGTCTCCTGGTCTCCGCTGTGCGACCGATACACACAGGCATAGACAATTTTGTCTATGCCTGTGTCTAGTAGTACCCAAATAACTGAAAATCTAGTGTCCTCAAGGTTACGGAGACGCCGACAGCAGATGTCGTCACGGGCGTACAGGCACACACCAGCACGAGGTCGAAATTTGTGCTCTAAGGTATAACCTGGGTATGTGAGGTACGCCACGTCCGACGGACAACCTATCTGCGTCTCCGTTAGGAACAAAAGTGACGGCTGTTCAGTCTCAAGATGGTGATGGACTGCCGTGAGATTGGAGTGCAATCCTCTGATATTAGTGAGGTGCACTTTGATGGTCAAGGAGTGCAGCCGCTTTAATCCTTTGTTTCCTTTTTTAACTTTTTGCATAATTTTTTTGAGAGAAGATCGGTGGGAAAACGGAAGTAGAACGAGGCAGCATAACACTTACCAATGGTCACAACACACAACACAAATACATGTATGGAAAACTAGTCTGGAGACTGCGGGGACGCCCGAGCCCCCCCGGAGATGTCTATCTGGCCTTGACTTCCGGTCGCCAACCGGCAGGATAGCGCATCCCGGGATTTTTCGCTAGATGGCGGGGCAGCCTTTCATGAGTGGCTAGCTCACTACTTGGGCCCCCAACTATCTGCGGTCGGTCGCGGCAACCGTGCCTCGGATCCCGCTACCCTCCAAGACTAGCCTTCCCATGCAATGTATCAGTGTGTGACAATCTGGTCTCGTAGTTATGCTGCAACTGTTCTGACCCGTTTTCCCTTTATGGCGTCACCAGACAACATGCCGGAACACGGCTGGGCCGCTTGGCGGCACGACTTTGTCTGGTGGGTGGTCACCAGCCACGGCCGAAGCCTACCACCGGTATTTTGTCACCTGATTGGCACCACCCAGGGACTACGTGTGGGGTTTCTATGTACAGGTGCTTCCCCACGGACGTAGGTGACTCGGCCCCCAAAACTGCAATTCCTATGACTGCAATTTTTTTCGTTAGTTAGTTTAGTTGTTACAAACCTATTTAATCCTTTGTAGAACACGAAAATAAATAACTTTATTTCTATAGAATAAAAAAAACTTTAATTTCTGATTTGTTTCTAATAAAATAGGATAATGAGTATCCTACTAATACAATCCATAATAATACTACAAAATATTATTTACTATTACCATATAATTTTATTTGCCGATGAAGTTTTCACTTCTGAAGCGAAAACATTTTTTTATTGGTTTAGTAATACCGATTGCGGCCACAAAAAGCTTTGATCCTTCTAATCCTTTCTTATCTATATCTATACTTATAATAAAACTGTAGCGGGTCGAATTCTGTACATTGAAGATATTTTGAAAAAAAAATTTTGGGGCCACTCCATAGTCGATACTTATGGCGAAACTGCATTTTTTTTCTTTCATGTCTGTCTTTCTGTATAGGGAACTCTCATCACACCGAAACTACTGATTCAATTCAAATGAAATTTGACATGATTAAAGATCATACTAAGGAGATGGTAGCTATCCTTCCCTGGAACTGTAACTATACATAGGTATAACGAATGAAACCACGGAAAAAGTTCATTATACAATGAGATCCAAACATCTTTATTTCCAGAAAAATGTTGTGAAAGACGAAATGTGTGATAGTAATGAGAGGCGACCGGTACGGTAGTAGCGCGGTAGTCACCAGCCGGGGCTCGTTCCGTGTCGGTACTCCGGTCACTCCGACTCGAAGCGCTTTCGAGACAAATTCAATTTGCGCGAACGCCGGCGACGAGCCAGTTTGCGCTGCTAACTAGCTGCGACGTGAATGCTGCCTCCCCTGTCTTCATATTATTCCTCTCTACGATTTCAATCCCACTCGCTATTCACTATTCGAAATGTGCCTTATCTCATTAACATCTTAAGTGAAAGGAAAATTAAAGCTAAAAAACTTTATGTGTAAAAAGATTAATTCAGAGATATCTCAGTAACAATTTTAGCAAAATTCCACTCTTGTTTTATTTTACAAGATTTTGCTTTTTCTCGTTGGTTTAAAAAATATTTCTATGTTTTTTTTATTAGTTTATGTTGGTATGACGTGAATGCTGCTACCCCTGTCTTCATATTACACCTCTCTACGATTTCAATCCCACTCTCTATTCACTATTCGAATTGTGCCTTATCTCATTAACATCTTAAGTGAAAGGAGCATTATAGCTACGAAACTTTATGTGTAAAAAGATTAATTCAAAGATATCTCAGTCACAATTTTAATAAAATTCCAGTCTCGTTTTATTTTACTAGATTTTGATTTTTCTCGTTGTTTTAAAAAATATTTCTATGTTTTTTTTATTGGTTTATGTTGGTATGACGTGAATGCTGCTACCCTGTCTTCATATTATACCTACTTCTCTACGATTTCAATCTCACTCTCAATTCACTATTCGAAATGTGCCTTATCTCATTAACACCTTAAGTGAAAGGAGCATTATAGCTACGAAACTTTATGTGTAAAAAGATTAATTCAGAGATATCTCAGTCACAATTTTAACAAAGTTCCAGTCTCGTTTTATTTTACTAGATTTTGATTTTTCTCGTTGGTTTAAAAAATATTTCTATGTTTTTTTATTAGTTTATGTTGGTATGACGTGAATGCTGCTACCCCTGTCTTCATATTACACCTCTCTACGATTTCAATCCCACTCTTTATTCACTATTCGAATTGTGCCTTATCTCATTAACATCTTAAGTGAAAGAATCATTATAGCTATAAAACTTTATGTGCAAAAAGATTAATTCAGAGATACCTCAGTAACAGTTTTAGCAAAATTCCGCTCTTGTTTTATTTTACCAGATTTTGGTTTTTCTCGTTGGTTTAAAAATTCTTATTTATGTTTAGTTTATATTGGTATGACGTGAATGCTGCCACCCTGTCTTCATATTATACCTCTCTACGATTTCAATCCCACTCTCAATTCACTATTCGAAATGTGCCTTATCTCATTAACATCTTAAGTGAAAGGAGCATTAAAGCTAGAAAACGTTATGTGTAAAAAGATTTATTCAAATATCTCAGTAACAATTTTAACAAAATTCCAGTCTCATTTTATTTTACTAGATTTTGATTTTTCTAGTTGTTTTAAAAACTATGTTTTTTTATTATTTTATGTTGATATGACGTGAATGCTGCCACCCCTGTCTTCAAACTGTACCTCTATACGATTTAAATAGCACTCTCTATTCACTATTCGAAATGTACCTTATCTCATTATCATCTTAAGTGAAAGGAGCATTAAAGCTAAAAAACTTTTCATCCCACCAGCTCGGAAAGAGTACTTTTGCTCCTCGATATCAGGGCGCAAAAGTCGTTTTTACCCTCTAGAGGTTAAAGTAAATTTGAATTTAGAACATCGTGTGTACTGAGGTTTTGAATTCAAAACATAATTTAACCTATTTATTTCTACCTCCTTGGTGCCGAATTCATCATACATTTATTTTTAATTTGTTAAAAACTCATACTCGGAACCTCTTTGGTGTATTTTTTTTTAAATGCTTTGCGCGCAATATTCTTTTCACGTATGGAGGATAGAGGTAAAGAATGTTATTTCAAATGGCAAAACATTTTGAAATGCTATGAATGAATCAATTGTAATCGAATTGAAGTATGCCGAGTTGCCGAGTTAAATAATTAAATATTATTGACTACTAAAATAGTAACTAATAGATAATTTCAACTACTTGTACAGTACAAAATAGTGTAGTAAATTTAACATCAAATAAATAATTACTATTTTGAGAAAACATGTAGGTACAATATATTTTGAAGTCAAAACTTCTTTTGGCGCGCCAAAGACAGATTTATCGTGGGCTGTCAATTTAATTCTAGCGTCACGCTCGGGAATGATAAGAAATCTTCGGGTAAACTCGTGACCATAGCCAATGGCCATCTAGAAATGCCTCAGCCTTTCCCATTGGCCATTTAAAAATGTGTCAGCATTTCTAGATGGTCATGCTCATAGCCACGCCCTCTGGTTTCACACGCGTAGTTTCCAAAGTAAAAATCAAATTCTGAGTTATAAGTTACCACTTCTATCGGCAGTGCCTATGACTGCCAATATTTTTCTTTCATGAATTCTGATTAGTACGTTTATTAATTTCCTTTAAAATGTACCTTGATGCAAATTTAGCGCTACTATAATTTAATGCATTTGGGCGGACACTTTTTCATGTACACATGAAACTCCTAACCTCAATCGGTCAACTCTCCATATTTTCACGTCATATTGTTATTGTTAAAACCATGGCTAAATAAACTTAAGTTTAAAACTTATAAAAATTGAATACAAGTGAAAATCCGAAATACCATAATAATAAGTGATTCTAGCGACCATGAAGTTTATTTAACGCCAACAGAATCGACTGAAACTGAAAATGCGCAAAGCGTTTAGTAATTTCCTCGCTAGGGGGGGATGAAAAATTACGTGTTACACTCGAGTGCAAAGATTTTTCACCTTGTGCCCTTTGATTCCCTTGCTACGCTCAGGATTCTAATTTTTGAATCCCTCGCTACGCTCGTGATTCAACTTTAGAATCCTTCGCTTGCTCGGTCATCAAAATTGAGCACGCGGTTAAAAAGCCACTTTGCACTCTTGTATAACAAATAACTATTATGTGTAAAAAGATTTATTCAAATATCTCAGTAACAATTTTAACAAAATTCCACTTTCGTGTTTTAATTTTACATTAAAATTAATTGTAATAAATAAAATTATACTAGATTTTGCTTTTTCTCGTTGGTTTAAAAACTTTTTTTTGTTAGTGTTAATTGTTTACGTGTATGTTTATAAGAATATTATTTTCAGACCCTTTTGACGCCAAATGCGAAGTTTTACAAAAAAGTGTTTGACACCGACAAAAGCCCTTCGAAATGTACAATCTTAAATTTAAAAGAATGATAAAATCCTATCTATTAACAACGTTCTAATAGTCCACAAATTCATAAAAACGGCTTTAGTGTTTTAGCTACGTTTACAAAAGTCCGTTTGAGTTTTCTATAGTCGAATGAAACGATAAAATTCTCTTAGATTCCGACAATTAGATGTAAAACAAAAGAAGTAAAAAGTGAATCAGCAATATCGAAGTTTCGCTGCCTTTAAATCCCAATAATAAGCCATAGTTTTCAATCAAGATCCGGGGGCGCCAGAGAACGAGAGCTAGCGGAAAGTTGCTATTAAGCAAGCGAGAGAAAACACATTTGTCTTGTCCGGAGCCGTTAGCGTATATTACCCCGAGCTGAGACATCGCCCGCTGCGTACTCTAACTCGCTTTCTCCACGTTAAATTGTGCGTTATTCATTGTTAACAAAAAATTAGCTCAGTGATGGCGAACATAAATAGGTAAAAAACAATTTTCACTCGAAAACTAACGACATAGCTCTGGCAACTCTTCAACTCACTGTGACAAAGCTCTTTGTGTTGACGCGGTTTATTAAAGTTTATTTTCCAAATAACTAGTTAAGTTCATAACAACAAGAAGACTCGATTTAATCGCCGATTCAAGGAAAACTTCCATGTTTTCAGTGTCGCCTCTGGAACCCTTGCAAGTTATTATGACAACAAACTATATTAATGGCGCGTTCACCATGTGGCTCCCCTTTATTAATGCCTGACTCTGTACCAAGAGCTCTTGTAGCGATAATTTTACGAGGTAGTTTTGGTAGAACGTTTTATCAATCGCGAACGCAAATCTTATTGCCAGTGGATAAGCTTTAGAACAGGGATGCACGAAATGTGAAACTTAGATTAAATCAAACTTCTGTACTAGACAAATTCATGGTAAGGGGCTTGACCTGATGTTTAAACTACCTACGATAAGGTACTTTGTATATCTAGTAGTTGTGTCAGTTTAAATAATGTCTACAACACTAACATGAATCAGAATGATTCGATTTATTTAGTGCTGTTCCATAACTTGTTGAATAAAGCAACAATAAAAAACTAAACGTAATTGTTTTACGAGCCATAATTTAGATTGTAGCCTAGGCACAATAATTCCTACATCAGACTAGATTCCGCATTAAACTGGGAACAAACCACTTACACGAGTATGGCAGTTATGACTAAGTCCGTGGCGCCACGGAGTCTGCTCACTTTTGTCCCCTCTAAATCTTATAGTAACACCGTGTCATAATGCAAGCACGACGCAAACATGTCTATGTGCGCCAAGCTTGTTAAGTGGTTTGGAAGAAAAACATCAGAAAAACTTTTTTATTGTCGTATGCCATTTAAGGCATATTTCTTTTGTATAGGTGAGCGCCATTTGTACGTTACGAATCCGAGCGTGTAATAATGAACTATCTCTTTGTGTCTGTGTTTTCATGACGGCGCGGGGTGTTTTCTTCTTTTTGGAGTCGATTTAGTGTCTGCGGAAAGAATACTCGTTGTATGAGTGATTTTTAGACAATTGTCTGATATAAAGTGACCACAAATCAAAACCATTTCCATCGCAAATAACGAACGTTCTAGTTTCAAATAAAGGTAGCCAAGTGCGAGTTGGACTCGCCCATGAAGGCTTCAATAGCAGCAAGTAGCAGAATTAAAAAAAATTAGTTTGTTGTAACTTTGATCAATGTTTTAATAATGTATTTATGACGATTACAAAAAACTGCATACTTACTAACTTGTTCAGACCAATTTTCGGTGGAAGTTTAATGTACATCATACATTTTTTTAGTTTTGTCATTCTCTTATTTTAGAAGTTTAAGGGGGGGCGGGACACATTTTACCACTATGGAAGTCTATCGCGGAAACTATCCAGTTTAGAAAAAAAAATCACAAACCTCAAAATCAATATTTTTAAAAACCTATCTATAGATAGTACACACGTAAGGTTTTGATGAAAAATTGTTTAATTCAGTTCTAAGTATGGGCACTCCCAAAATTCATTGTTTTTTTTTAGTTTTTGTGAGAAAATCTTAATGCGGTTCACAGAATACATCTACTTACCAAGTATCAAGAGTATACAATTCTTATAGGTTCGGAAAAAAATGGCTGTGACATACGGACGGACGGACAGACAGACAGGCATGACGAATCTATAAGGGTCCCGTTTTTTGCTACGGAACCCTAAAAATGCAAGTTTTCGAGTTAAGATTTTTAACTCATTATTTTATCATTTAGCATAGAAATAATTTGTAGAAACTAAAAAGTATAAATGTAAATTATTATTCTAATTCCAATAAGATAGATGTTCTTTGAAATCATTCGGTAGAGCTCGCGTGCATGGTGCTCATGGTGATCGTGTGTCATATCACAGGCTAGGTCTTACAGTTCAAATTTCATCACGTCTACCCACGCTCTTCGTTTACTTCCTACATATTTACATTTAAATGTCTTTGATAAGTACCTAATAAGTAGGATAACTATAGATATCGTATAACGACTATAGTTAACTATTGTACTCGTAACGTTAACTATACTAATGCATTTATTTTATCTTTAGAGTTAATAGAATAGAAATAATATATTGTTCAACAAAATTATTTATTGTATGCTCACTTATGATAGCACACCTTAATGTTAGTAAAGGGGTACGTAAGTTGAATACTTTGGTGCCTCTGGCTAAGGGATATGTCGATAAAACTTTACGACTATCAAATACTCGTAAAAAGATCAACGCATAAAGAGACGTACCTACTCTACATTCTTGGCTTATATTGCTGAATCAATATTATTTTGTCAACTTTTATCTTTTTAAATTTTATTACTCTACATTAGTTTAATACGTAAAAACAATTTCACGAATTAAATGGAACAATTGTTAAAGATTGTACCTACGAGATACGAGAAATTCGTAATAAGGGGTTTAGTATACATGCACGTCTATGTATGACTTTGTTATACTTTCTGCTACCAATAAAATAACAAAATGTCAGAAAGTAATGTGTAAAACTTATTGTACTATGATTTAAATAGAGCAAACTGCATTCGAAAATCTGGGGATAAACGTGACGAAAGGTCTGCCCTTAACTACGCTCGATGGCCGACTGGCCCCGACTTCTGAGCTCCGTCTTGTGTCGACTACAGGCGCACCCCTGCTACCTTTCCAACCCTGGCTTTACGAATATTTTTTGTGGGGACATCATAATAATAGCTCTGTATTACTTCAGGAGAAATTCCAAGAAGTTTATAACTCGAGATGAGTTTCGCGTTCCTTGTCATAAATAATAAAGCGGTCGTCTACTACAACGCTGTACAGATTATAAGCGAAGTAAAAATTCAAGAAATCATTTTTCATTGCCCTCTCCCCTGTCAAAAAGACATTGTTGAATGTTCCCTAGCATTAATGAAGGATTAATGGACAATGGACGATGACTTCCGAATAAAAATATTGTAAAAATATCGACGTATTAATTGTAATAGGTATCTACTTCATTTAGTTCAGACACAATTTGACTTTAATTAAAAATATTGTTGTAATCACAAAGTATTCAGATGCCGAACAAATCTGATAAGCTTGTTTACCTTCAAAACTCCGTAAATTTTGGAGGTATCAACAAAGGCATTCATCTTCCTAGTAGGAGTTGGAACAAAGCAGTACATAGTACCTACGTTACCAATCAATCTGATATCATAAATTTCGCTTAACGCTCAAACTACTACGAAGGCGACGGACAGAGGCACTACTCCTTGCTGTCTACAGATTCTACTTAAGTTAATGGATAAGTTGCGAAGGCACCAAGTTTACTTTGTGTTTTCAGGTAGACGGACTTGACTTGATCGAGAAGTTTTCTTCGTTAATTTGAACAAGACAGGCTTTGTGAGATTGTCAGTAGATAGTTTTAGAAACAATGTTACAACTTTCGCAGTTTGTAGACTTTTTAATTGATATTGATTTATTTCATTTCATTCAATATTTTAATTATTATTACGAACTCGATAATAACTATAAGTAATAAATATTTTAAAATATTTCCGTTTCCATTTTATAACTATTTGGATGTTTGTTGCTCATTCGCGTCGTAACGTATGTACGGATTAACACAGCTAGATTATAGTCTAGAAGAACACATAGACTATTATTAACTATTTTTCCCAAAAAAAAGACCGGAACGGGAACTACACGGGTAAGACCGCGGGCGCTGCTAGGATTATCTATCTATACTTATAATAAAACTGTAGCGGCTCGAATTCTGTACATAGAAGATTTTGAAAAAAAAATTTGGGGCACTCCATACTCGATACTGATGGCGAAACTACATGTTTTTTCTTTCATGTCTTTCTGTCTGTCTTTCTGAATAGGGAACTCTCATCACGCCGAAACTACTGATTCAATTCAAATAATACTTACGTGATTTAAGATCATACTAAGGAGATGGTAGCTGTCTACTGAAGTTGGGATTTTGTATTTCCATTTACTATCCACCACAATAAGGGATTATCTGCAATATTTATTTACCTTACATCCGATTATAACCTCCGTTTTAAAAGTTTCGGAGGCGAAGTCGGAACGGAAGGTGTAATAGTAATCGGAAGTTTCGACTTATCGGAGTCGGAGTCGAAGCTCATCTCTGGTACACACACCGCACTCAAATCCGCCATCCGTCATCTATCGTCAGGTAATAATATTACAATACCTTTCTAATGTTTTTCCACACTAACTGCAGATGGCAGCTCATGGCACGAAACACGATCTGATATTTATTAGAAAATGTGTAATGTAGTATTTGTTGTTGTAGTGGCAATATAAATACATCATCTGTGAAAATTACAACTTTACTGTCTAGCTATCGCCGTTCTTGAGATACAGTCTGGTGCCAGACGGACGGACGAACGGACAAACAGCGAAGTCTCAGTAATAGGGTCCCGTTTTTACCATGTACGTATATTATATGGAAAACAAGGAGGCGGTTTTTTTAATATTAACAAAAACTGGATGACAAGATGTTCAAGCCCACTACCAGACGGAAGCGTACCCAGCATACTGGCGGCAGTACCAAGCTGAATAGCAAGGTGTATGTGTTGGGCCAAATAAACGCCAGCATTTAGATCACGCATTGCGTCGGGCAAGCACTCGTAAAGGCTTTTGAAGAGAAGGTGAGCTCCTTCACAGGCACGATGTCTCAACCCCAAAAGGCTTAAATATAAAACCACTACCGAGGGTTGCATATTTCTGCCGTTTGAGACGCTCAGCTGAATTAGCCGCTGCACTGGCCCTACTATGTGTCTCTGGAAGACGTGATGATGCCAGAGTATCGACGCAAGCTGCGTCCCACACCAGGGGCCGACTTAACTTCCAAGGCACAAAATTCATGCCGTCAGGTCTTTTGGCATCGTCACGCGTAAGACCATTCCGGTTTGAGTATGACTGGGACATTGGCGGTGGAAAAAGCCAACGTTTTGTGTGTGAATTGATTGTCCACCAGTATCTATTTATCTGGACAACGTAGTCTTAGCTTCTTAAATTAGTCGAATGAACTTTTTACTTGACTAGAAGTTAGTTAATTGACGTGAAATAATAATAATTGAAATCGGTTTTTGTTCTTTCGGATATTATTTCAATTAAAATACACTAAATTTAGTGTTCAACAAGCTTCGGTGACGAAAGCAGACCGTTGTTTTTCTAAAATTGAATAAAATGTTATCTTACTACTAAGTATTATACGAGGGTCAAACTGAAAGTTCTTAGAAAATCAAAAACTGATTACATCAGCCAGTTATTAGTTTTATTATATCTTTTCAAAATATTGTCCATTCACGTCAATAATACACCGCTGCATGCGATGGAACCACTGGGAAAAGCACTTTGCCCACTCGTCCTTAGGGGTCTCTTCAATGGCATCGCGATACGCAGCCACCGCTTCTTCAGCTTTCATAAACCGCTTTCCTTTAAGTTTTTCTTTAATTTTTGAAAATAAATAAAAATCACAAGGCGCGAGGTCGGGGCTATACGGCGGGTGACCCAGTAATTCAACGTTTGATGTCGCCAAATAGTCGATCGTTCGCTTGGCGGTGTGCGATGAGGCGTTGTCGTGGTGAAGGAGGATCCTACTGCGAGGTCGTTTCTCTCGAACTTTTTCCAAGACAAGTGGCAAACAATTGGTAGTGTACCATTCTGCAGAAACTGTTTTTGATCCTCTAACACAATTGTTGCGAAATGACCTATCCTTCCAAAGAACGAGGCCACCATTTTTTTCCCCGCACTTCGATCACTCTTCACTTTAGTTGGCAACTCCTCGAAAGGAAACACCCACTGAGCAGATTGTCTTTTGGTTTCAGGATCATAACAGTAAATCCAGCTTTCGTCACCTGTTAGTATGTCGAACACAGCATTTGAGTCACCTCCGTTAAATCTTTCAATCATTTTACGGCACCAATCCACACGATGGAGTTTTTGAGCCTCAGTCAAATTATGAGGTATCCACCGGGCGCAAAGCTTCCTGACCGCTAAATGTTCGTGTAGGATTTTGTGCACTTGACTCATACCGATGCCTAAGCTTGTCCGAATCTGCTGATAGGTCACTCTTTTGTCAGTCTCTATCATACGCCGCACAACACAGATGTTATCTTCAGTCGTCGCCGTAGAAGGCCGTCCCTCACGTAAATCATCAGTGAGATTAGTGCGACCACGCTTAAACTCATTAAACCAGTTGTAAACAGTCGCACGAGATGGGGCTTCATCGTGAAAGGCCAATCGTAGTCTATCATAACTTTCTTGTTGACTTAAATGACATCGAAAGTCATAAAAAATCATTGCACGAAAATTTTCTCGTGTTAAATTCATGTTGACGTGACACAGACAATTTTCAATTTGCCGCCAAATCGTAAAACAAATGACAAATGAATGAAGTATATACTCAGTAATATTGGCAAAGAGTTCTATTTTCAAATTATAGAATTATTTTTTTATTATATTGTTTATAAGTGGCCAGTTCTAAGAACTTTCAGTTTGACCCTCGTATGTATATTACGACGATGACCATCAACATATGTAAACAACGGGTACAACGGGCATGACGTCATCGCTCACACCACTCTACTCATCTTTTACATGGATTCGGAGAAATAATTACTTAAATAAATATTGGTGGACATTTCACACACAACACCATCTGACCCCAAACTAAGCAAAGCTTGTATGATGGCGGCCAGATAGCTGATATAATACTTGTATAGTTTTAAATACAGTTGTAAAAGAGATTAAAAGTTGTATATTGAAGCCTAAAGTGCCTTTTAATAACCATGCTAGCTCCTGACTCCTACATATATTATGTAAAGGTTTGATTTGGTTGAAATTTGAAACAGAGATAGTTTATAGTCTCACTAGCTGACCCCGCAAACGTTGTTTTGCCTTAGTGAACAACCCTTGTCACTTAGGGGTATGAAAAATAGCTAGTAGCCGATTCTCATACCTACAGAATATGCATATAAAATTTGGTTAAAATCAGTAAAGCCGTTTCGGAGGAGTAAGGAAACAAACACTGTGACACGAGAATTTTATATATAAGATATACTACCTATCATCTCGGAAAAAGCATGGGCCCTAACGAAACAAATATTAACGACAGAACGACATTACCAATTAGATTGACATTTGAAACACACATGGCTTAGAGTCTAAAATATCACATCGGCTAATAAGTCTATCACCTTCTTAGGCTCTCATCCTGTAAAAATGTATAAGTGGGTAAGTATCAGATCACGCACATCAGCTACAGGCTCTTCGTAATGTATGCTATAAAAATCGTACAAACTTAACACTGCGGCTATGTTCGATACTCCACAACCTTACTACGAGTACGTTTGATGTTGCTAAAAATATAAAATATGAAGTTGCTAAACTCGAATAAATATATTTTTGAGTGGAAAACAAATTCACTCGGTTTGTGTAATGGCCACCCATCCAAATATTTTTACGTGTACTACTAATGTACTAATAAGGTCGCAAGATCAACGTACGCGAACGAAGTAGCGGGTTCAGCTAGTATTATAATATTTATTTAGAAATATTACGTAACAATCATAAAATTGTAGCACTTTTTTTAGACAGTTGTACAAAAAGGTTGAACACGTAGATTCCCTCCATTCCTGTGCGAGTCGTTCAACTGCGTCACAAATTATGACTGAATTACAACTTATTCTCAAAAAGTAACTCGGCCGAAACTTCCGCCGCCTGAAGAATTATGAAGATTAGCATAACAAAGTAAGCTGAAACTGTGTTCACAGAATGCGTCGCCTTTTGCAACAAATCTCAGACAACTTATTTTTTCCTGAAATTAAAGAAATCTTCGCACAAATTTTGGATACAACGCATGAAAAATGTTTTCATAAAGTAAAGTGAATTTTGCGACTCATATACCGGAATAAATACCGTATAGACAGAATAATTTGCGAAAATTGAGAATGAACCGTAGGGAGACGATTTTAATGAATAATGAGAAAATTGAGCGCCAAACGGGTTGTCTGTAAAGAAGTGTATGATAGGACTTCAAAAAAATAATTTGAAAAAGCACGTGTACGTTACTCACTAGATATTTTGAGGAGCTATAAAGATTATTTTACTATTTCCTTAAACTATATCAGTTACTTATACATAAATATGTAGTACGTACTATGCAACCGAACAAAGTACACAAACTCAATTTTAGGAAATAAAAAGATACTCTAACAGTGAAAAAAAGGGGTAACGATTTTATTAAAACTTTTTTCAATCGTTAACGATATATTTATCGCTAACAGCGCCCCGCATTTTTCTCACCCACTTTTCGTTATTTTTCTGTGATAAAAGTAGCGTATGTTTATTCCAGACTATTATGTATCTGTGTTCTAAATTTCAACCCGATCCGTTTAGAAGTTCCGACGTCGTAGAGCAACAAACATTCGCATTTGTAATATTATGTCTTAGTTACATATTTATAACAATTTTTAATGTACTTGTTACTTTCAAAATATCATAACACAATTTAATCGCTAACTTCCAGGCAGCTCAATAACTTCCTTTCGTAATTGCTCTAATGGAGTACCTATATTTGATTGGTCCAAAAGATTCGCAGGCATTAGCTGCATTGAAACTACACAATATAAAAACAATTATAGTTTTTGAAACTTACAAATATCAAAGTATAATTAATTAATAATAGTAATAGTAGTACCTAATGGTAATAGGTAAGTAGTAGTTCACAAAAATAATCAGTATAATTTTTTTTTCTCAATATCTACAACAATATCTGTTAATTATAAATAAAACCATCACCAAAAACCAAACAAAGGCACGCAACTATAATTGCGTTTTCTTTCGAAAGATTTGAACTATTTTTTTCTGGGAAATTGCGCGGTAATGACAAAATTCTCACTTCTACTGCTCTTGGAGAAATACTTACATTTTCAAGCAAGGTTCGAAATTTACAGCCTCACTCTTGAAAATCAGATATTCCCACTATGGGATCTCTTATGCGTTTATGAGAACGCCGGGGAGAAATTTTAAAAACAAATTAGACATAAATAGTTGAGATATATGGACAGATTATAAATTATTGAATTCATCTTACATGCCAAATGCATAACCATAAGCAGCCACACTAAATGTTCCCACAGCTGGGACTCGGGGCCTTCTTTCGCAAGAAGAGAGCCAATGCCATAATACATAACGCTGGTCCAGCGCGAGTTAGTGGATGGCACAATGATCTCGAAAGATTCTAGGTACATGTTGGTTTCCTCGCGATGTTTCCCTTCATCATTTTAAGTTAGCGGAATTACGCAGAAGACTTCGAAAATACAGTTCTCGTGGGATTTAAACCCGGGGCTGTGGATTGGCTGCCGCCGTTCTCTTGACAAAACCAGCTGTAACTTGCAACCACAGCAGCGAAGATCAGTTGAATGTATCTGTCTCGCTCGGGTACGCTCGGCGGTCCCGATTTCACCTGATCGAACTTTTCACTTCAGAGTGCGACGGATCAGCCTCACTAACATACATCCTACGGAATAATCTGTGTGTGGTGTACCAAAATAAGTTTTTACTTCAGTAAATATTTCTAGGCTAATGTCTTAAAAAGAATCAAGACGATCATTCAACCAACGTAATTAAAGTAAACTCAATAATGCCGCATAGAAGCTTGCCTCGTTCCAAGTTCACGTATTAAAAGTTAAAAAGTAGCCCTTACGAAGCTCGTACGTGTTCTTTGTCTCAAGTTTGCGCTCACCTATAAGGAAGTTCCCCTACACCAACTAATATTAGTCAATTAGGTATTCAGGGCGCGCGCCGCGCTCGATGCGTCTAGCTTTCTGCCGCACCCCGCTCGTTCACTCAGCTTCTGTTGCTGATACTGCAATGCCAATTAAAATTTGGGCTATCGACGAAGTCAAAGAAGGCATATTATTACAAGGGATTAGCCAATTGGTCAAAATTTGACCATAAAGCAGTTTTAATCAATTCTCAATTTGATCATAATCATAATCAATCATAAATAAAATAATGGACAAAAGAGCATTTTTGAGTTTGTGTCAAATACATGGTAGCGGGTATGGTAGGTTTTTTATTGATTAAATTTTTATGCATAATAATTTAAAAAAATGCATTTTTACTTCTATAAATGTGCAAATATCATATTCCTCCGTCCGCGCAATTCAAGCGCATTCCTACCTATATGCTTCATTTAGTGTCATCTAACCACCGCATTAAAAAATCTAATTATAGTCCAGTGCCATAATTTCTTTATTTTGCAATGGCGGCAAGATAAAGGTAGGCGCCGAGGTATACGACTCGGCTACCACCCGGCAAATAAAATACACCCAAATATGGGTTTTATGTCATGCCTGTTAAAATACAGATTACATTGACATCACAAATTAGCTCACCGTTCACTGAGAGCAGTGTGCTGATTTATGTTGCCAATGTAATCTATATCTTGACAAGCATGGCATAAAGCTCATAATATTTGAGTGTATTTACTTTGACGGGTGGGAGCGGAGTTGTATAAGTGACGCAGACCTTTACATTTGCCTATCATTTAATATTTACATATGGTAAATGGTAAACTAGATACTTCTTTACTATAGCACTTTAGGATAACCTTTCGTTAACATAAGTAGTTTAGATCTAAATAGACTATCATGGTTTTGTAGCCGAAAATTAAACCAAAAAAAAAAATAACGGCTCAGTCCTGTTTGAACGCGCTTAAAATACAATGAAAACGATCGATGAGATCGAATTGGTACCATGTTTCCTGGACAAGAACAAGGAGTACCTACAGGAAGACAAAAAATGAAGAAACAATGTGCATGAAGATATTTACGGAAAATAACAACATAGTATCAAGAAAGTAACATAGTATATACAGAGTTATTGGTAATCCGTAAGTAAATTAAATTTATGTCAACTTGTTTGCTAAAGTTTTTAAACATTCGTATTTTTTACACATTATAAAATAAAACCAGAGTATTCGCCCCGTCTAAAAACATCGAACTTTTTGTAGCAAGAGCAAGCGAGCTTGATAAAAGAAGTGCCGACGCGCATAGAGCTAAACAATGCTAGAGAGGACAACAAAAACAAACAAAAATTGGGATATCTATTGAATTTAGGAAGAGTAGTAGTACAAGTACTGTTTGATTAAAATTACAGAATCATATATATCTATATATATCCTATATATACAATATCCTTAAATGGATACAGGCTGATTACATGTAACCCTGTATAGTGAAGGTAACAGCAGCAATTTTTTCAATATCAATATATTTTTACAAGAATACAAAACTGACAGTTTCCTCAGAACTTTAAAAATAAATCAAAACAGAAAACGTAACATACTAGCAGGAGCTACACAAATTCATATCGATCTATACTCGGTTCCCTTATCATATCCTAAGAGTTCTTTTTAGAACACTCTTGGGTGTTACGACTTTTATCGCAGGAAATCTCTCTGCTCTCTGCATAATTCATCGCTATGAAGTTGAAACCGAAGTCGTAAAAGAAATCGTTCTATGATTTCATGTCTTCGGCGGGAAACTTCTACTTGTCTTTCGCGAATCGATGGCCGCTTCGGGGCATGTTACCCATGAATTGCAGTACGGCATTTATGTCGATAGGTATTTGCGCGATTATTCAAGTAGGTAAGTTCTTTAGATACATTTAATTAAATTTGTGTATTATTTATTGTTCCATTTAGTTCATTTTTTATCGGGTAAGTACGATATTTGAATGTTTTGAAACCTCTTTCGTTTTTAATTTGAATGGGTTTCTGGGATAATAATAATAAAAAAATATTACATGATCAAATAACAATGTACATCGTATTCCAAAACAATAGAAGTAAAACTAATGATTGACAATTGATTATTAACAATAATTAATAAAAACACAATAATTGTAGGCTAATAATAAAATTAAAAATTAGGGTATACTTAGTATATCTAATATGTTAAGTACGTTTATTTATATATTGAGTATATTACATTGGGTACCAAGGGTTCAACTACGTCGGATGAATAGTATTTTAAGTATGCTCTTATAACTACGCAAATCAATCAGACCACTACTACAATTCAAATTACACTACTACATAAGAAGGGTCTATGCGCTTGAATACAAAGTTTACCACAAACAAAATATCTTGGTACAGGAAAGAGGAAACATCTTGACTAATTTTAAATCAGACTCAAGATTCCAAGCGCACTGACACAGACTCTCAGTCTAGTTATGAGCCAGTGGTGAGTTTATTCGTAGACTACATTTTGCTTTTTCCATGTTGCAAACCAGTCTAACTCGAAGAAACGTCGGAAGCTTCTGCTCCGCAAGAAATGCTTTAAAATACCTACATTCCGAAAATTTCCCCTCCACAATGTTGTGATTCAAAGAAACAAACTTATATTAAAGTAATTTAAATGGCGTCTTTGTTATTCTTTGGTCGGAGTTAGAAGTTATGCATTTTGTATTTTTGCGTTGCTATTGTACGAGTATGGTAGTCGAGGAATGAACTTCAATTTTGATTTTAGGGATTGTAATGTTAGAAGTTAAATTGAAACAAATGAATATTTTTGATAAAAGTTTTTTTTTCTTAGGGTTTGAACTATTGAATTATTTATGCAATCTGTAAACTTCTTACATCCGCGATTTAGTTATGATCCATTGCGTCATTAGTGTTCAATAATTTCAAACACACATGGGTGCACACACACTTACAGTGATATCTACTTCTTTCACACAAAATGTAACACTCAGAAAATACAACTTAATTTATTATGAATGATTTACCTACGTTTAAAATAACAACACCTGAATTTTTTTATACCCCCGGCCATGCTTTTCTTGGAATCATAATTTGATCATCTCGGGATAAAATTATGGTAACGAAAAAAGCATCCGTCCATTGAAACAAGCTGCCACCAATATTAAATTCTTAAATCTCGGTCTCCTATCTTATTAATTCTCTTACCTAATTCTTTATAACGTGCTTCAAAACACAATAGGTACTTATCTAAATTTCGTTATTTTCTGTTTATGCAACAACATTTTTATTTTTTCCAACACACTTATAATTTTAAAGTAACATTTATTAAAATCATTAGTAGTATCATTAACATCCAGTGCCCATCCATAAGCGGATTTCTTGCGGATTGGCGCGTTGAGGGTGTTATAATATAAATAGAAACCAATATCCCCCCACAAAATGGACCGTGTGCCGGCTAATCCAGTAATAAATCATCATTTAGATGGAATAATCATCATAAAGCCAGCGAGGAGCGGCGGTACAGCGACCAGCGGTTGTGGCGATCGCTTCCATACAAGCTTCCATACATCATGTGCCGATTACATGTATCAAATAAACATTACGGCGGAGTTGCCGTCTCATATTATACCGAGGGAGCGTGCGGTTCCGCCGATATCGATATCGCCTTTTTCGTCCACAAAATTGATTTACGATTGGATCTCGGCACCGACAATGTTTTTGTAAGCCATAAACGTAACATTACGAAGGATTGACGAACAAAGCGTTATTTTGATTAGACAATCGAATACAACACATGGGGCACTGGTTTGGTCTAAACGAAGAAGCGTCCCATGTGTTTTGTACGATATGTGTAGAAGCTCGTGATCGTGAATCGGGTCGTGGATGGTAATTACCAGTGATGGATAGGCATTGCCTACAGGCATCGACTGGGTATGCTATGGTAACTCTCTTAAAAAGGCTACTCTAACAATCATAGATCAAATATGTTGCCCAGAGTTGTTTCACATCAATGATACTTGTGTTTCTCCACTATCCAATCCATTGGTTACGACAGTGTTTATCTGCTGTAGAGTCCACTTCTTGAACTAAACCTATTTTCTCGAAACTAAAAGTTAGCTTGTTGTGTCAAAAATATGTATCAGCATTTCGTCTCTTGTTAAGGAAACAACAATGATTTTGAATAGCATTCATTTGCGTTGTATATGGAACTAATGTACCAAAAACACGTTTGTAGCATTATTCCCATATGATGAATTTATAATTATTAAAAAAATAGTATCCCTAAATGTTAGGATATGCTACTGTATTTATTACATTACACAGATTTTTAAAGTCAAAAAAATTAAAGTGGATCTCAAATAGCAGAATGGTAATATTGTCGTCATATATTCACACAACTCTTCATCAGAAGCAGTAGCCCCAAAATCTTCGGATAAGATATCGATCGTCCGAATTTAAAAATGGATGTAAGCAGGCTTGGGGCGTACATGAAGCACCCCTAATACTCGCAAATTAAAAGGCGCGGTGGTCCCCTGGGACTTGTATTTTGAGTCGGTAAAGATTTGCGGAGGGTCCCATTCTCCACGGTCGACATGTTACAATCGATCATTAATTACGTTTAGTCACATTTACACGCCACATGTTACTGTGGGCAGACCAAACCCTCGTTTCGAGTTGACGTAACGTACTTGAAAGCTCACACAAAGTCCAAGATATGGGTGTGCCTATGTAGGTTCCTTTGTACAAATTCTACGTAGTGGTTATAGGTAAATATGAACCGCCTTTGAATGTGCTTGCCGCAATCGATACTATCTGTTTGTATTTCATGATTACGCTTAATTCTGAATAATATTAAAATGTTCGATTATTGGAATGGGATTTTGTTTGTTCCGCGTTCATTCATTTCGTAGTAGACATTCCAAAGACTTGAACGAAGAGGTTTGACTTCACTTTCGTAAGAAGAATGTCTAGGTTGTGGAATACGTTGCTTGAGTGGGTTCTCCTTGATGGACACAATTTTGGTGTCTCTAAGTCGAAAGTGAACGGATTTAATTTTCTAGGTAAGAACACTGCATCGTAGAGTACATCGTCGCTTTACATAGGGCGACAAGACGGTCAAGCCCACGCCTATCGAGTATCTATGCTCAAGCCCAAATCTTTCATCGATAAAAAAAATATCTTCTGTGTTTTTTTTGCAATAATACATATACATTTGATGTCAGAACAACATAAACTTTTTGGTTTTCAAACACAATATTTCACAGAGTTATACTATACTAAACCAAAAGGTATGCTTATATAGGTACTCATCACATTATAAGAGAAGCAGCACATAACATTTTGTATTTGAAAAAAATTGTATCAGTGTGCAGAGTTTGACATTTCATATTTTAATCGATTTTAGAGTTGTCCTTGTAGATAAAGTTAGTGACAATTATTAAGATTCCCATCATCTTAATAATTTTCATCCGTTTTGGATTTATGCACATTTGCTGCGTTTCCAGACTTTACAAATTATGAAATATTGGAATAAAAATAATTTAAATTATGTGAGATTCACTTGCTCCAGTGGATATTGATGATCTAGATTATCACAACAATTACATTTATAATCTTAAAAGTATTATTCCTGTATAATCATGGATTAAACCGGAGATACAATTATGAAATAGCATAAAATCCGAGCACAATCGCGTATTTTATTCGTATCTGTCTCTTATTTTCCTTTATCCTTCGTTCAGTTGATTATTATACCAGTCGCAGCGACTAATATGTTAAGTAAGATAATAAGCAGCTATTTACATCGGCACGTGAGAGCGCAGACGTAGTTAGAGGCAGGATCTGCTGATAAGCATCTGCTGAGTAGCCCCCTGCTCCCGAGAACTCCCGATCGACACACGCTCAGCCTCGCTATTAATTTCTCCACCCTGTCACAAAGCTAACATAATGTGATTGTATTTGCAAGTAAAATGCGGATAACACTATAATTTTATGCACTGCTATTATCATGTCTGAGGAAAATCCTTGTGTGAACCTTGATGAAGCGTCTGTTGAATATAGCGATATAAAATGTGATGTTTGCTGTGATTTCTTTAAGTGTCTACGTAAGATAGGAACTCTTTTATCAGTACCGCGTGATTCACTAAGAAGACTCACGTTGTTACTGGGATTCAAAAATCCTTGGTCACTGTATAGGGCTGTTATTGTACGTGAATCTACGATGAGGAGAATTTTTTTATTAATATTTTTCAGTATATTACATCTGTGTTGAAATACTTAATTGAAACTATATTGTGATATTGACACTGTTTTAATCGCTCTATATTTGTGTGTAAGCGTACCTACAGTTAGGTAATAAGCTTAGGTTAGTATGGCTACGATTTCTGCGCTCACCTATAGTTTGGTAAGCAGTTATGGCTACCTGAGGCTCACTGCCATAGGTCCTTTAATAGAAAAAAAAATGTTTCAGGCATTTTCACTACGGCTGAGTAATCGAAAATTGAACTAAAGCCGATTTATCTTTATATAATTAGTGAGATCCCACCATCCTTGTACCTTGTATCCTATAAGTGAACTTCCTTCAACAAATCTTTAAATTAGCCTAATTTCAGGTCACACAAAAATCTCTTATAAAATGTGACCGTGATCAACAGGCACAGTCTACCTTCTAACCTCATTTACTTACAAAGAGTATTTGCATTCTCCACGACGAGGCCTTCAAAGTATCTAACGCTCAGAAACGAAGCGAAACTTTTCCTTCACCTTGACTTGCCAATAAGGACTACGCCACGTCCCTTAAAATGTAAAGTGAGGGGAGACGTTAATAAAAATTCCACGCTGAAACAACAAATTAAACGAAGCCGAGCCACTCGAAAAGCCATAAGTACTCATCTCAATTGCTACCGATAAGAAATCCAAGCCTCGACAATGTATTCCGAGCACGTTTCGGCTCACGGTTTTTTCTCGCTATGCTTCTGTGGCGTTTAAAACGAATTGACTCTTAAATTCTTCACAATGGATCATTGTAGCAGTTTTATTAAATCGAGTGTACCCATTCCTGACATTACGCAAATGGTGGGTCCTCCCCTACATCTGTCGCAGGATGCACCCCTTAATAAGTGTTAACGCTCGCCGATCCGCCCGCGCGCAAGCTTCGGCTAAATCTCTACAAATTCCTGATACAAATTAATGCCGCGAGAGGACTCCGCGAACGTCTCTTGTAATTTCATTTTGTTATACCACGCGCCCTCACGACCGGGGGAAAACATTACAATACGTGAAATTTGCCCTACGTGCTTAATACCACGCTACGGCTTTATTCTGCTGAAAGACAATGTGTTCCTTAGTGATACCGGTATAATCCAGTGTCTTTAATATTGTGGATTGTTTAACCCTACTATTATCGTTTTGAAAAATAAAGTTATTTGCTCTGTGTAAATTTTAAATTTTGATGATCATCAACAGCCCACTCAATGTTCCCACTGCTGGGACTCGGGGCCTTCTCTCGCAAGAAGAGAGTTAAGGCCATAACCCACCACGATGGTCCAGTATGGGTTGATGTATGACATGTTATGACATGTTGACACATGACTTGGAAAGATTGTAGATACATGTCGGTTTCCTCACGATGTTTTCCTTCACCGTTTTAAGTTAGCGACATTACGCACATGACTTCGAAAAGACAGTTGTGCGTATGGGGTTTGAACCCGGGGTCTCCGGATCGGCAGGCGCCGTTCCATTAAATTAATTTCTGAAGTGAAAACTTCTTTAGGCGCGCCTAGACAGATATTTCGTGGTCTGTGAATTTGAATTTTAGCGTCACACTCGGATATGATAAGAAATCTTCGGGTAAACTTGGGACCATGGCTATTGGCCATTTAGAAATGCGTCAGCCAATGGGAAATGCTGAAAGGGCGTGGCCTCGGCATTGCCATGGCCATCTAGAAATGCATCAGCCAATAGGAAATGCTGACGCATTTCGAGATGGCCATGCCATGATGCCCAGGCCACGCCCTCCGGTTACACCCGTGTAGTTTCCAAAGTAAGCTATCAAATTCTGAGTTATAAGTTTTCACTTCTATCGGCAGTTCCTATGACTGCACATATTATTTATTTTTGATACAAATACAAAAATGTTCATTGCTGTTTGTAGGTTTGAAGTCGAACTGGCTGGGCAACATGCAATATGAGGGTTACTTTTTTATACTATATAGAGACAAAACGAGCAGGACATGTGCCGGATGGTAAATAACACGTCTGCCTATAACACCTCAGTAAGACGCAGCTATTGGAACATGAAGAGTCCAAACAATTTCTTAGCATCACTGCACTGCGCTCGTAACCCAAAGCTATACGATGTATTATTATCTCTGTGCCCTGTAATTTTACCGGAAACATTGCCCTTCAAGCCATTTTATGTTTGGCAGTCCACTTTATTTTTAGTCTAAGTTTAACTGATTTATCAGTTAAAAAATAGTCACAGGTGGTTAAAGTTGAAGATTGTCTTTATTTATAAAGTAACCTAAGTTACCGTCTCAGTTACGCAAAATATGTATTACTAGCTGAACCCGCTACTTCGTTCGCGTACGTTGATCTTGCGACATTATTAGTACATTAGTAGTACTTAGGTACGTAAAAATATTTGGATGGGTGGCCATTACACAAACCATGTGAATTTGTTTTTCCACACAAAAATATATTTATTCGAGTTTAGCAACTTCATATTTTATATTTTAGCAACATCAAACATACTCGTAGTAAGGTTCTGGAGTATCAAACAAAGCCGTAGTATTAAGTTTGTAGGATTTTTATAGGTTTATAGATTATACATTACGAAGAGTCTGTAGCTGATATGCGTAATCTGATACTTACCCACTTATACATTTTTACAGGATGATAGCCTAAGTAGGTGATAGACTTATTAGCCGATGTGATATTTTAGACTCTAAGCCAGACTCTAAGACCATGTGTGTTTCAAATGTCAATCTAATTGGTATTGTCGTTCTGTCGTTAATATTTGTTTCGTTAGGGCCCATGCTTTTTCCGAGATGATAGGTAGTTTAAGAGACTATAAACTATCTGTGTTTCAAATTTTAACCAAATTAAACCTTTACATAATACGAGTATACATATAGTACCTACTTAGTAGTAAGATAACATTTTATTCAATTTTAGAAAACAAAGGTCTGCTTTGGTCACCGAAGCTTGTTGAACACTAAATTTAGTACAGTATTTGTATTGAAATAATATCCGAAAGAACAAAAACTGACTTCAATTATTATCATTTCACGACAACTAACTAACTTCTAGTCAAGTAAAAAGTTCACTCGACTAATTTAAGAAGCTATGACTACGTCGTCCAGATAAATAGATACTGGTGGACAATTCACACACAAAACTTTGGCTTTTTCCACCGCCAATGTCCCAGCCATACTCAAACCGGAGTGGTCTTATGCGTGACGATGGCAAAAGACCTGACGGCATGAGTTTTCAGCCTTGGAAGTTGAGTCGGATTTAGTGTGGGACGCACCTTGCGTCGATACTCTGGCACCATCACATCTTCCAGAGACACATAGTAGGGCTAGTGCAGCGGCTAATTCAGCTGAGCGTCTCAAACAGTGGAAATATGTAACCCTCGGTAGTGGATTTATATTTAAGCCTTTTGGGGTTGAGTGCCTGTGAAGACCGGGAGCTCACCTCAGCTTCAAAAGCCTTTCCAAGCGCTTGGCCGACGCAACGCGTGACCAAAATGCTGGCGTTTATTTGGCCCAACGCATAAACATTGCTCTTCAGCATGGTACTGCCACCAGCATGCTGGGCACGCTTCCGACTGGCAGTGGGCTTGAACATCTTGTCATCCAGTTTTTGTTAATATTCAAAAACCGCCTCCCTGTTTTCCATATAATACATGTACTTGGTAAAAACGGGACCCTATTACTGAGACTTCGCTGTTCGTCCGTTCGTGCGTCCTTCTGTCACCAGACTGTATCTCAAGAATGGTGATAGCTAGACAGTTGTTATTTTCAAAGATGATGTATTTAAATTGCCGCTACAACAACAAATACACATTTTCTAATAAATATCATATCGAGTTTCGTACCTGAGCTGCCATCTATACTTAATGTGGAAAAAGAAAAAGAAAGAAATTAGAAAGGTATTGTCATATTGATGACGTATGACGGATTCGAGCGCGGTGTGCCAGGGATGAGCTTCGACTCCGACTCCGATAAGTCAAAACTTCCAATTACCATTAATCCTTCGATTCCGAGAGACTTCGGTTCCGAAAATTTTAAAACGGAGGTTATAATCGGAGGTAAGGTGTATAAATATTGCAGATAATCCCTTATTGTGGTGGATAGTAAATGGAAATACAAAATCCCAACTTCCTAAATCAATTGCTCGTCAATGTTTATCGTGTCCCCACGTGTTTGGCAAAAAAACTATACCCAATAAAAATATATCTCCTGCTAACACTTCTAATCCTGCCTATGCCTCCGATTTCGGTACCGACTCCGATTAATAAAATTTTAAAACTCCGACTCCAAAATCGGTTCGGATAAAATGACCTCCATTACATCTCTAGTGTTTACAGTGTCACAGTATACTTAGATGTTAGTATGTAACGAACTTATTAATACCGTTATTATTTAATTCCTATGTAATTTCCGAACTACACGACCAATAATGTTAAAAATTTGATGGAAATATAATAAAAATGTGTTGTTTCTAACAAAATAAGAATTAACGAAATTGAACAACGCAAACATGAGTTACAACCAAATACACATTCTGACTTTCACCCCTTCCTGCAAGAAAACCGTGGAGAATTTGGGGATTAAAAGTAGACAGCTACCATCTACTTAGTATGATCTTAAATCATGTCAAGTTTCATTTGAATGGAATCAGTAGTTTCGGCGTGATGAGAGTTCCCTATACAGAAAGACAGACAGACATGAAAGAAAAAAAATACAGTTTCGCCATCAGTATCGACTATGGAGTGCCCCCAAAATATTTTTTTCAAAATATCTTCAATGTACAGAATTCGACCCGCTACAGTTTTATTATAAGTATAGATAGATATAGATATATAGATAATAGATATAGATTGTGTGTCAGCCATATAATTTCAGTGCTAAGTAGTGTCTATTTATTAGAAATAAAATTAAATTCTCTATCGTTTAAGATTATTATACAGAAGATATATGTACCTATATAATACAGAAAATGCTTTCACTCGTTTTTAGGGTTCCGTAAAACGTAAAAACGGAACCCTTATAGATTCGTCATGTCTGTCTGTCTGTCTGTCTGTCTGTCTGTCTGTCCG
The DNA here is from genome assembly GCA_963693475.1 of Ectropis crepuscularia. Taxonomy (NCBI): domain Eukaryota; kingdom Metazoa; phylum Arthropoda; class Insecta; order Lepidoptera; family Geometridae; genus Ectropis; species Ectropis crepuscularia. Next base: position 16,066,142 of record OY856341.1, read on the forward strand.
TCCGTATGTCACAGCCACTTTTTGCCGAAACTATGAGAACTACACTGTTGAAACTTGGTAAGTAGATGTATTCTGTGAACCGCATTAAGATTTTTACAAAAGTTTTTTAAAAAAACAAAAATTAGGGGTGCCCCCCATACTGAGAACTGAAGCTCAAAAATTTTTTTTTCATCAAACCTACTCGTGTGGGGTGTCTATCGATAGGTCTTAAAAAATGATGTTGAGGATTCTAATCTATTTTTTGTCTACACTGAATAACTTGCGCCAGAGACGCTTCCAAAGTGGTAAAATGTGTGTCCCCCCCCCCCCTCTAACTTCTAAAGTAAGAGAATGAAAAAACTAAAAAAAATATATGATGTACATTACCATGAAAACTACCAACGAAAATTAGTTTGAACTCGATCTGATGAGTAGTTTTTTTTAGTACATCATAAATACACTATTATTAAAACTTCGATCAAAGTTACAACGAACTACAAGAACTATGTGTACTATGTATATTATGTTACTTGCTGGAACGGAACCCTTCATGGGCGAGTCCAACTCGCACTTGGCTACTTTATTTTTTTCTTGTATTAGTTTACAAAAAGTCTGCACTGAACAGGTATCCGGTTACATTACACTCTATCGCTCAACAAAAGAAAATTGTAAGGATTACAAATACATACCGTTGAAAATCTTTTAGTAGGTACCTATAGTAAGAATAAAATTTGTCTGAGTCGAAAATACTACTTCTATTGTTCAATTATTTTTAATGTTTTATTCGGTTATGATTTTTTGTAGCGATTGCAAGTATGGATGAAGTATGACGACAGTAGGTAGTTACTATCGTCTTTTTAAATTAAAAATATTTTTCCCTTGACCGCCGACATGCAAGTTGTTAAGCTTATGCTGCGGTTTATACTCTGCAACCCATGACCTATTTAAACAGGTACACAGCTAAAAATACTTAAATGATAGTGAGTCATGTAAATATTAAAAATTTTAAAAATAAAATAAGATTTAAAAGTAAAAAAAAATCCAGTACCTAAGAGCATACGTAGCTTACACAAAAACTCTAAGAGGAAAACCACTTACCGCATGTAATCAGATATTAGGTAGTGAAAGATAAAGTTCCCAAAGTTATCGTCAATAGCTTCTCCGTAAATCCAACAGCGTTTCCAAATTAAGCGGTGGCCATAACTTACGTAACAACACTCACGGCAATAACATCATACAAATTGCGATTCATTTCTATTTTTCAGACCATTAACTCCGAACAATAACACGGCAGCGGAATGGCGAGAGTAAAATAAACGGGAGCGAAATAGTTCGGAACTGGTATCATCGTTGCAAATGTAAATGAACAATTAAAGCGCTCGCCGTGGCCAGGACAATGATGATAATTATTTTAGTTCGCTGTCGGCGCGGCCGTCACTCGTCGCTCGCTGGAATGCTCCTCGGACCCCTGTTTTCGCCATTAAACAGCGACACTTCTGCTGTTCGTAAATTATTATCAGCTAGCGCTTTCATTACTCCGTTCTGTAACAATGGAACTCCCGAATGTACGTCGCGATTCAACTTCGATTCGAAATTCGAAGACTCCTCCACCTCTATTGTTCGACGGTTGAAGTCGTGCCTCATATTAGGCCCGGAGGTGAAATTTTGATTAATTCGTTACACTGTTCTTAGTTGCCGGTGACTCCAATGGACTCGTCTGAAAGGGGGTTCCGTTTTAGAATTATTGCACCGTTCTAGTTTCTAATGCCGTTGCCCGAGCTAGCTGCATGGGAATTTCATAACGCCCGTAAGATTAATTAGGAGAAACAATATTGTCTCCAGCAATGTCTGCTCTGCGCGCAGAGATAAAGCACGGCTTTTTACCGGCATCTCTCACAACGGGGCTCTACCTTATAACAAAATTTCTTTAACTGGATCTCTTATTCGATTTGGAAATATAAATAGCAATGTTTATGTTGATTTCTGGATCCAGTAAAGGCTGAAATAACAATTTTGAAAATCCCCAATTCATTTGTTTCAAATTTTAGGTCTCACGTATGTTTGCAAGTAAAGCAAATACCCATTTTGCGTAATTTTTTTACCGCAGCTAAGGAAAGATTTGATAACTTTGAAACGGCTTACCCAATTTTGATGAAACAGACGGGAAATAGTCGGGAGAGCTTTTACACTCCTGACTAATTCACCCATTTAACAAAATGAGAATCGTTTCATCCGTTCGCGAGGTCCGATGCCACAGACAGACATAATATTGAGATAGAGATAGAGAGAGTCGTCAAAAAAATAAAATACCCCGTTTTTGCGCCGGTGACTAAAAACCGTATCCTACTAATATTATAAATGTCAATGTATGGATGTTTGTTGCTCAATCACGTCCTAACGTATGTACGGATCGGGCTGAAATTTGTAACACAGATAGATTATAGTCTGGAAGAACACATAAGCTTCTTTTTTTCCCGGAAAAGCAACGAGAACAACGGGAACGGGAACTTTGCGGTAACACCGCTGGGCGCTGTTAGTGACTAAATAATTCTCAAAATAAGTACTTACATACCTACTTGAATGCTAAAGTGCAAGTCTCTACTAAGTGTATGTTCTATCATCATCATCATCAGCCTATCTTAGTCCACTGCTAGACATAGGCCTCTCCCATGGCTCACCACTCGACCCTATCCGCGGATATACGTCTCCATCCACTGCCTGCTGTCTTCCATCATTCATCGTCATTCTATCTAGTGTTAGGGTGTCCTACACTACGTTTACCAATTCGTGGTCTCCACTCAAGAACACGTCTACTCCAACGGTATAACTCCAAGTGTGTGTTTGGTCAAATAAAATGTTGTAATATTCATAGTATCGACTTCATTGTGACAACCCACGTTTTGCGAAATAGAATATTCGGTTTGATTTGAACTTAGGTATTAATTAAATATGATTCGGTTTCTAAATTGAAGCTCAATCTTTGATTGTCCCGCTACGTGAAACTTGCACAACATGTGATTGTGTCACGTTGCCATATGTTATTTTCTGTGATCATATTCTTTTGTTGGTAAAACTCTATAAGTAATATTAGGGCAAATTGGTCGACACAGCCCATTATTGTGAAATACTGAATTATGTACTTTCCTAATTTACGAAATGTGTTAAGGTGGTCAAATAATAATTAAGAAGTTTTTTTTTACAGTACAGAGGAACAAGATGAGCAGGACATGTGCCTGATGGTAAGCAATATGCTTGCCCATGACAGAATAGTGACACGCAGCTATTAGCACCCCACTGCGCTCGTCACCCTGAGACGAGCTAATATGAGGTGTTTTATCTCTAAGCTCAGTAATTTCTCTGGAAACATTTCTCTTCAAACCGGAGCACAGTAATGCTACATGTGTACCCTTCAAACCGGAATACAGTAGTGGTGTTTCCCCCGAGCAGACTCTGCCAAGAGCCTTACCACTACAAAATTGTACCTGAGGCTGCGACCTAGAGGAATAGAGAAACGAGAAGTATGAGTGCCGAGTGTAAACAACACTATATTAGAGGTAAACTAGCGGCCCGTTCCGGCTTCGCTCGGACATAACCTAGACACTGTCTGCAGCGCCATCTGCCGGGCTTATTTGTGAATTTAAACCATCTTCGAATACACACACAAAAAAAAACATTCAAATCGGTCCCGTCGTTTAGGAGTTCACTGTCAAATGATTAAATTACTAAAATAGCTCTAAAAAAACAGGGGTTGGTGATAAATGGGTAAAATTTAGGGTTGTATGTATTTTTAACGCCACATTATAAAAAAATAAAAACAAAAAGATTACCAAAACTTAAGAAAAAAAATGTTTGGGGTGAACAACCCCTAATACTTAGGGGTATGAAAAATAGCTAGTAGCCGATTCTCAGACCTACTGAATATGCATATAAAATTTGGTAAAAATCAGTAAAGCCGTTTCGGAGGAGTAAGGAAACAAACACTGTGACACGAGAATTTTATATATAAGATGAAGAATTAAAATATAGACTAGTTAGGTAGGTATAGTTTTTAACTATAATTTATAACCGACTTAAAAAAGGAAGAGATTCTCACCTCGATAGTATTTTATTACGTTTGCTACCTAAGAATTTTCGACTTGGTGAAGCACTTTTCATAATTCTTCTTTGTTTCGAAAGGGTAGACTTCTGAATGATCCCATATAAATATTATCGATATCGGTAGAGATCTTTTCGTGATTGATATCACAAAATTAACAAAATACACACGTTGATGATATAATAGTTTTTCTTATATGATCCAATATAATATTCTTATATTAATTGTATTAAAATTAGTAAACTGTCTAAGTAATTTTATTTTATTTTTGAAGTCATGTTCTGAGAGCTGGCACTAATTTTTGGGTAGGTATTTGAGGCAAGCTGAAAACTTGTAACATACTTCTCCTATTGTAATAGGAGCCACCAACCTAACCTACCCAAAATTTGAATTTCAGATATTCACCATAATGTTGTATCGTTTCTCAGAGAAAAAAAATTATTTTCTAAAGGTTTAGCTCCCCCCACATAAGTCATTTCAATTAGGATGTCATATTATTCCTACCTTATCTAAAGAAATACAAATAGATACACATACGCATACATTTATCGACTACAATCCAAAAATAATCTAATCACAGTGTAACATTAGAGTCATATGACACATGGTGCGACATAGCTTGCTAATTAAATTCATTGATTCAAAGCTCATTTGTGAAGTGGCTGGATGGCGCGCCGAGCCGACATATCGTACTGTCCGCATTCGACACTGCTCCACTGCTGGTGGAATGCTTTCAACCCGCGTAATTCAGTTAAACGAGTAATTTATGACTAGCCAAATTACTGGCATCACTGTGTCTGGCTATCTGATGCATGGCCCTCAAAATGTAACGCGATTACGGAGCGGCTCTCGTATGAATGCAGTCAGGATTGTTTCAATATTGCTTGTGGGTTGAAGTGATACAAAATGGGCAACTGCTGAAGGTATTTGTTGTGGAATCTTTGGACGGCTAGTTGAATAAGGAGTTTAATTATCACATGGTCAGACACATTTATTATTTTAGCTGTGCCCCGCGGTTTCACCTACTGAAATATTAATTTGTTTCCACTTGTAAACGGAGTATCCGAAAGAAAAAAATCAGTAGATGAAAAACAAATGCATTACGGTTTTCAAAACACAAAAGCATGAGTAAATAGCTGTATACATTTTAAATTGGAATTCCTAACCAAACAGGAGATATTTGATATCAAAGTGGGTAATGCGACAAAACACCAATTTCATATGTAAGACCTAATATTTTCAAATAAAAAAAAACTTTTTAAAAGCAAGCTTTTATTAGAACAAAAACAAACCAAAAATCTAATGGCCATCTTCGAGCTCCATCATTAGACCCTGGTGAACATCTAACACCGAAGTAGGTAAGTAGGTACTCGTCAATACCAACCATACGAGGCCAAACTCGATAGTGTTATCAATTGAGTAAAAGTAAACCAATTGAATAAATGTAAGAATTTATATTGACAACTGTTCGATCTTTCCCATATACAATTTCACAAAGGAATGCTCTTCAACGGCTTAGCTCCATCTACTTATAGCGCCAACCCCTCTAAAACTCTTTTGAGATGGCGGGTAGAAGTGAATGGTATCCCACCGGCGCCCTCTACACTAAATGACATATTTAGACTCAAATCCCAGTATTAAATATAATACTATAGTGAAATACACGGTAAACAAAATAGAGGTGATAACAATAGGGCTAAATCGTTTCATTCCCCAGTTCCTATGACCATATTTCAGCTCGACCATCAGATCCTGGTTACCATCTAGCACAAAAGTACTTATCAAGACAAATCATGCAAGGTCAAGCTCGATGGGGTTATGACATTTTTTTACGATGTGCGCGAAGGTAGTTGCGTGTTTTTTTAAAGGGCCTATGGGAGTCGGCCTCAAGTTGTACTGCCTAGCCAACTTTTGGCTGGCGTAGATGAAGCGTTAGTTTTACTTTTTATACAATAGAATTAATTCTTTATTTGTATGATTTTATATTTATTTCGAAGAACATGTTTATATATTTGTTTCAGATTTTATATTTGTTTTGGTGTTTCACAAACAGACATAGTGATAGATTTGGATTGATTTGGAAAATTTTACAAGACTTTGTCATTACAACAAATATGATAAGCCCCATCATTAGCTGGTCAGAAAGCATTACATACCAGTTTGTAAGAAGGTTGAACCCTCTTAGATTCAATATTTGGTTACAATCACCCTTTTTTACAGGCTTTTATTTTTTAATAAAAATTGCTTGCCTTGTTAGAATGGGACAAATCTTGCGAGTTAAATTAGAACCACTTCCAGACATTAGATTAGGTTGAAATTTGGTTTACATACTTTGGTTAACTTCGATGGCAATACAATAATATGGTAGGGACCATGAAGCTGATCTCAAGATGAAGTCGGAAGGTGTCCATAGGAAATCCCAAACTAAACAAGATAAATCCATCGAATTTCGACTCGTTTGAATAGTCTTGACAAGCACTCTTGTGTTACGTATACTTGTATACGACTATTGTATAGATCGGTGAGATAGGCGTCGATAGCTTTGATCTGCAACCTGTCTACGAGAAGGAAAACTCCAAAATCAAATCCAGACCCGAATAAAAACTAAAAATTAAAAATATATATATATATATTTATTTTTTAAAATTAATAAAAAAGACAATATTAAAAAAACAATAATTTTACTGAATTTTCATATTTGTGTAAACATCTCATATAAGTTTTTTGTTTTTTTTTTTTTGTTAGATACTGTTTAATTTCAATTTAGTTGTTAATCCGTTTTAGTCCAAGATCCCAAAGCCGCCAGACGTCACGTATTTTCTGACGATCGAAATGTTGACGATTGAGTAATGTTAGTATGTACTAAGAACACGTGCATACGCGCTACCTTGCATAGACGGCCAATTTTGAGATATCAGGTAACCCTTCAACATCGGACTGGGACAATTGTCACAGTAACACCGTTTGGACCGTTTTGGACATTATTTCGTTCAAGCGAAGGTTGATATTCCCATGAACTGTTTTACAGTAAAATCGCGAGTCCGTCAACATCGGACGGGGACAATCGTCACAGTAAGACCGTTGCTACTTTTGGACCTTATTTTGTTGAGGCGAAGGTTGATATTCCATAACTGTTTTATTCACATAAGACCTATCGGATGTAGCTTCAAAACGAGACCGAGAACGATATTCACTCGGAACATTTTTTTTAAATTATCGCCAGTTCTAGCGCGTCGGCCTTGGCGCCATAAAGCGCGCGCGATTTCGTGACGTAGTTAAGTGAAGTGGGTGCTTATTTGTGTTGTTTTGTGTGTTTAGTGAATATATAGGGGTAAGTGGCTTTGTTTAATAGATTTAAAGGCCCTTTAGGTATCTTTTTTACTATTAAAAACACAATAATGTGTTTTAGATTTTTGACACCAAAGATCGGAATGAGCCATATGGCTTACGAAAATGGCGGCCATTTTTCAATTGTCGTTCCTCACATTTTGCCTAATTGAGTATAGATTATTTTAATTACCGGTTCTACTAGTATTTTAATAAGATTCCTGAATATATTTTCTATCGATCGGTATATAAATATAATGCCTAAATACCTAAATCGTACCACACGAAATTTTTTAAAAAACCGGTCCGAACCGGCATCCAATTTCTGTTCTGTTAGGTATTTTCAAAGTCGAAAATATCAAAATATAAGTATGAAAGCATATACTTTTTAGTTTCGATTTATAAGGGGTAGATATAGCTGTTTATAAAAAACATAACCACCAATACATAAAACAATTTATTTTCTATACAAACACCCACTTTTTCAAAAGTGTAACTTTTTTCGACTTCGGGTACGAAGAAAAATCTGTGTAAAATTAAGTAAAAATATAATACAGAACAATTATATATCGTTTTGTAGCTTATTTCAATAGCTTTATGATAAAGTAACTCAAAGCAGCCTAGATAGAACTTATCGATTACTAGGTAGAAAATAATGCGCAAGGACGCACGCCGAGCGCACACGCAAAGTCTCGCCGATTTACAGTGTACCAAAAAACGCGGGGAGCGGGGGGACTTAAAGGCTCGATATTAAAGAGGTAATTAAGGTAGTTACATAAAAAAATACTTACTTCACGTAAATTCTCCTAACTAATTTTCACGTATTGTAATATGCAATGTCCTTAAAAATAAGTCCCAATACTCCCCTCCCAGAGACCTTCCGTGTGCTGTTTTACTTTGCAGACGCTTTAAAACTCCCAAACTAATTACTTAACTTTACGTGAATTCTGTTGCTGCATTTTTATATAGGTATGTATAATTATGTTGTCCGCAGACAACTATTTTGAAACCTTTTACAAGAAAACAGACCGATCCAAAGGGCCAATCATCCCCTAAACTCAATTTTAATAAGTACCTCTGTTCTGATCAATACAATGAAGTATCAACAAACACCACAATTCGATTAATATTTTCTGTAAAAAATTTAGAAATTCAAAAATTATATTTAAAATATTGTGTTCACGGGTTATGTAAACTCAAAACAAAATGTATAATTAAAGATGTTATGTGAAACTCATTTTTAATTTTAACTTCATTTGAGATGTAAGCACACTATCACTCATGTTGTGTATACACAGTTAGGAATATAGTTTGGGTGGAAATTGTACCATGTCATATATTTAAGTTTTAACTGAATTCCGTTTTGTATACCTGAATAAATAAATAAATAAAATACATAGATCTAGCCTTAAGATCGGTCTGTCTTTTTCTAAATAGATATTAAAATAACTTTAATTTTCAAAACCCGACTGCAAAAAAGAACAACAGATAAAAACATTATGTAATACTATCTAATGACACTTGGGTGGTTAAGATGAATCTAACGATATCTTAGTTATCAAAATCCATCCAGTCGTTTGGAAGATACGTGGGAATAAAGAAATTTACAAACAGACAAGATACGCGCGAAAAACATAACCCTTCTTTCAATCGGGTAAAAATAGAACTTCAGAATTTATAATTCATTATGTTGGGAGTTTTAAAGCGTCTACAAAGTAAAACGGCATACGAAATGTGAGTGGGAATATTTTTAAAAATATTGAGTGCCCATAATTTAGGTACCTACGTGAAAATCAGTTAAGAGAATTTACGTGAAGTGATTTTTTTTTTGATGACTTCAATACCTGATATCGCAAAATTGGCCATCTAAGCAAGGTAGCAAGTATGCTTATGTTCTTAGTACATACTAACACTACTCAATCGTCCACATTTCATTCGTCAGAAAATACGTGACGTCTGGCGGCCCTGGGATCTTACTCTATTTTACTAAATAATAATATTACAATATAATATGGGGCGCATTTTATTTTCTCACAGTTGGTGATGAAAAGTAGAGTGTATCACTTGAGTGACGTACTTTACATTCCTCGCTACGTTCGAGATACTGCTAAAGAATCCCTTGCTGCGCTCGAAATTCTACTCTAAAATCCCTCACTTCGCACTGGATTAAAAAAAAAAAGGTGTGTGCTTAAGACCACACGGCAGAAGTGAAAACTTCATTAGCTGATGTTTGTATTAGGTAGACGTATGTCGTATTATAATAAAATATTATGGATCGTATTAGTTGAATAAACGAGTAAAACAAGCCAGAAATTAAAGTAAATATTTATTGAAATTTTATTTATATACAAAGTAGCTGTTACCCGCGACTTAGTCCGCGCGAAATAAATACTAAGGTTACTCAGGCAGTACTTATTTGTATACCCAGATTGTATACACATTTATGGTTAGTAAAAAAAGTGTCCATGTTCAAAAAGTTGTTGGCCGGGGCCGGCTTTTTAAAAGTTACTCCAACTTTGTATGCGTTCACACGGTGCACCCCTATGATGCCCCTAACATTGTCCGCAAAAAGGTTGGTGAGTGTAATAGGATTTTTGTTACCGACTTTCTCCTGTTCCGTCGATTCCACATACACTACACTGGAGACTCCACTACGATTTTCTGGGAATAGTCTCTTTCTCTTATAAAGGGGTTTTCTAAATAGTCTGTAAGAAACATTTTCACTTGGCTTCAATAGTTTTCTTTTTCTGGTCTGTTCGACGGGGTCACCCCCGTCGCTAGCGACGCTCATATTTATTTATACTATTGACTATATGTATACAAAACTAAATATTTACACGAAAGAAACGAAATATTTACACAGCAAAACTAATTAATTTGATTGTGAAAATTATAAAGCACCCGTCGTGTTTTCCCGCCCAAAGAAAAGTCTTTTGGAGTTGGTAGCCGACAGTGTTGCCACTATGATTATGAGCTTGTCGCCAAATAGTTATGAAACAAAGTCGCCGGTTTTGATTGAATTATTAAGGGAATAACAGTCTGGAAGAATACATAAGCTTTTTCCTTCTCCAACCTTCTACACTACACTAGTATATTCCCCTTTGTCGGTAACACGTCGTCTAAATCCGCTAAAAGGTTTTAAAAATTCGCCAGTTTCAGCGACAAAGTCGCTAAAGTGTCAACACTGGTAACCGGTAGCGAGCAGCGAGAGAGAGAGAGAGAGTATCTATTGTCCCATGTCCTCCTCTAACAATTATCTTTCTCGGTCTGGCACGTTTGTTGACCACATTATCTTTCTCGCTCTAGCATCCCGAGCGTACCCGAAATTTCTTATCATATCCGAGCGTGATGATCACGTGATCATCAATCCATTTCACAGCCCACGAAAATTCTGTCCATAGCGCGCCTAAAGAAGTTTTCACTTCAAAAAGCGCCCTCGTCGTAAATATATTATTTTTCATCCCACCACCTCGGAAAGAGTACTTTTGCTCCTCGATATCAGGGCGCAAAAGTCGTTTTTACCCTCTAGAGGTTAAAGTAAATTTGAATTTAGAACATCGCGTGTACTGAGGTTTTAAATCAAAAACATAATTTAACCTTTTTATTTCTACCTCCTTGGTGCCGAATTCATCATACATTTTTTTAATGCGTTAAAATCTCAGAATCGGAACCTCCTTGGTGTACTTTTTCTTTAAATCCTTTGCGCGCTATTTTCTTTTCACGTATGGAGGATAGAGGTAAGGAATGTTATTTCAAATGGCAGAACATTTTAAAATGCTATGAATTAATCAATTGTAATCAAATTGAAGTATGCCGATTTAATCATTAAATATTATTAACGACTAAAATATTAACTAATAGATAATTTCAACTACTTGTGCAGTATAAAATATTGTAGTAAATATAACATCAAATAAATATTTACTATTTTGAGAAAACATCTAGCTCGTTATGTTCCCGCGAACCTCCGTAAGTTGCTGACCTAGCGTCTACGCCTACGCAGAATCGTGCGACATCACGCCATGCCACCCAGAAATGCAGACTTGCGTCTGGGATAGATAATAAGTTCTCTTTAAGGCTCATAGTTCTAAGTTAAGTTAGTCTGAATAAACTCTTCAACTCATCTAGACGTAGTTAGTTTTTATTTTGGTTTTAATTAAATTAGTTTTTAAAAACAGTTATACGCGTTCCCGAAAGTTAACTGGCGCAGCCGGTAGGATTACCAGCCGCTGCTATCGCGACCACGTAAAATTCGTGACTAGTGCTTGAACAGTGTTAGTGCCTTCGCGACTGGCAGTGACAGCGGCTTTTCCTAAAATCGGAAGAAGGCCGCAGGGTAATCCTCGAACCAAAGAAATTTGTTAACCGGAGCCGGACGGAAATGAGCAAGTAAGTTTTAGTGAATATAGTACTCACTGGAGTAAAATCCTCCGCTTCTTCCCATCATATCCATGAAATACTGTTTAGTTTAAGTTGTAGGTGTAACCAGGTGACTAAAACTGCACAGGTCCTCTACATAGGTTATAACATAATTTTAACGGTGACTAGAATTGCACCAGTAATTGAGTAAGTAAGTAACTAAGTATATTATAACATAATTTAAACGGTGACTAGAATTGCACCAGTACTTAAGTAAGTAATTAAGTAAGTATATAAGTTATATAACAGCACAAAATGACGGAGCTTAACGAGATAGCACCGCCCTTATTGCGCGACATGCTGAAGCTCATACCGGAATTCAACGGAGACACTAAGATGCTCGCATTCTTTCTAAGAAAATGCGAGTATGTCATTAGGCAATTCCAAGGCGTTGCTCAACGCAACGAATACATAATGCAGTCGATAACCAGTAAAGTCGCAGGTAGAGCCGCCGCCCTTATTAGTGAAAGGGGTGATTTTGAAAGTTATGATGATTTCAAAACACTACTAATTCAGCATTTTGGAGATCATAGAAGCGAAGAGTGTGTGGCCATAGAGTTGGAGTCATTAAAAATTAAATCTAATGAGTCATACCTAGATTTCTGTAGCCGCATTCAAGATGTAAGAGCCATTTTAATTTCCAAAATTAACACTAATGTCACTAATTCTAACGAAGTTAAACATGCTAAAGCCATCATCCATAATAATACAGCTCTCAATGTTTTCCTATATAATTTGCCGGAACACCTAGTGAGAATAGTAAGACTAAAGAGCCCTACTAGTTTAGAAGAGGCCCTAAAAACTGTGATGGATGAAGTTAATTTTCACGAGCAGTATTTAATGAGGTCCAGGTTGCTTCACAACCAGGCACCCAAACCACCTATGCTGGATCCGAAGCCTCAAGCCCTTCAGGCAATAATGCAACCCCCAAATAGTAACTTCCGATCCCCGTATTTTGAAGCCAGACCAAATGCTATACAACCTATGCTAGCTAAGCCGTTAGTGTCGCAAAATCAATCCGGGTACAAACCACCTGCACCACAACAGCAGTTTGGGTATAGGCCTCCGGCCCAACAACCCCTAGGTTTTAGACCACAGCCCGGTCAATTTGGCTATAAGCCAGCAGTTCAGCAGCAATTTGGCTATAAGCATCCTGCTCAACAACAGATGGGCTACAGACCCCCAGTACAACATCAGTTTGGATTTCGACCACAGCCGGGACAATTCGGATATAGAGCGCCGCAGCCTCAAGGCTATCGTCCTCCTCAACCGTTTCCCAGCGATGTGACGATGAGAACTGCCGCACAACCAGTACCAAGACTACCCATAAACGAGATAGTAACCGAGAAATGTGGAACAGCAGACGACCCGTACGAGTACGAATACAGCGACAACAACTACCAGGAAGAGCAGAATTACATTTTATTTTATGCAGACCCAACCCGAAATTGTCAACAACCTGTTATGGAAGGGCAAGAACCAGCGCAGGAATATGATGATATAAGGGAAGAAAAAAATTTGGAAAATTTTCGTGTAGAAGTGACCCAGATTCCCGAGGTAATCGAACTAAATTATGATGCCGCCCTCAAAGTACCCTATATAAAAATCGCGGAAATAGATGGCAAATTCATGTTAGACTCCGGCAGTAGCAGGTGTTTTATCAGCCCAACAAAAGCAGATATGTACTATGCCCGGTACAAAAGATACGAACCATTTCAAGTAACGAGCACGCACGCGTCTAGCTCTCATACAGAGGTAGCCGACATACCACTCTTTAAGGCCTTCAGCCAAGACATGTATCACAAATTCTTCATCTATGACGTCGACCCCAAGTATGACGGAGTTATTGGCTGGGATTTGTTAGTGAAACTAAAGGCTAAAATAGATCTGAACGACAAAACTTTAAAAACACAACACGCTAATATCCCGATTTGGAACGACCAGGAATACTTATTTAACCTCAAAACGCGCACTGAAACTCGTGTAGAGCCGCCTGTAGATCTCGAAAAATGTCACACTATCCTAAATTTCTTGGAATTTGACTCAAAATTCCGAATGCCTACAGCCCTAGTTAAATGTGAAAATTATTATGCGACCACCGTTATACAAAATACGTCTGACGCCGACATAACTATAAAAGTAACGAAACCTTTTAAAATCCAAAAACTCACAGACGAAAATAACATATGTGAAATTAACACGGCAGACTTAACAGACATAGACGTTGACCGAATACTCACCCAAGATTTGTCAAAATTACGACTTAATCACTTAGCACCAGAAGAACAAGATCACTCAGATACCTTATCAATATTAGATTCTGAGAGAACAGCAACCGAGAGCCCTGTTAGAATTTCAGACACCGACACCATAGACCAAATCTTGAGAAAAGAGCCTGACCTATTAGTACCTTCAGACACAAGCTCAAGCGCGACAGAAACAATACATTCCGGTAAAGATTTAGAGTCACTAGACAAACGACAATCTAAAGATAAGCCAAAATACCAAAAAGCAATAGTATGTGGTGAGGTGGAACGTAATGTACTACCTATAAAAGTCCGAGATAGAGAAACTAAAGTCCCAGTTAAAAATGTAAAACGCCCTCCGCAGGTGGCGCCCCCTCCTGGCGGTGGTGATATGGACGATCCAAATTCAAGGGTTCCTGAGCCAGGGCCTACAACTTCAAGAAATAAACAAAAACCCAGGTCTCCTCCCAGTTAAACAAGGCCGTGCATTTGTACAGTACGACAGCTGGTCTATTATAAAAACAATAGATTTGAAAGGCATAGCATCCGACCTACAGTTCAATTCGCAACAATACTCTAAATTTTGTATCAAACTATCGTCTTCTAGAAATGCTTCCTCTCTTGTCAATAACTTAAAAGACTTCCAGTCCCAAATAAACTACATCCGCGACGAGGCTGTAGAGAAATTAGGGCAACTAATGCCAACTAAGCGGGTAAAACGTGGCCTTATTAACCCACTAGGTTCTTTAATTAAAGTGGTAACAGGAAATCTAGACAATGACGACGCTATCCATTTTGAACAACTGGTAACGGACACAAAAACCCGTGAGCAAGCTATTTCTAGTAAAATTACTATTATTTCTGAAATGCTGGATCACATAGTAAACTCATCTAAAATTGTAAACGAAAATACAAAAATACTGAATGACAGAGTTAACAAAATAGAACAATTTATAAAATCTAGAGACAATGACGACTTTGTAATTTTCCACATTATAAATGTATTCAATCTTTTTATAAGTAACTTCCGCTCTATTTCAACAAAACTCAGCGATGTACAGACGGCTTTAGCCCTCAGCAAGGTTTCAGTACTACACAAAACTGTAATAGACTCTGTAGAAATCCTAAAACTGTTAAAAGATATAAGTACATACGGCAACCTCATGTATCCAGTAAATGACCAGAATCTAATTAATTTAGAGGAAACATTTTCTGTCAAAACTTACCTTAAGGATAGTAGCATAAGATTTATTATCGATGTACCACTTGTAGAACAGAAATGCTATGTATATTATAAATTGTACCCACTACCCATGCTCAACCACTCTACTACCGATACCTTCACCATTATTCCCCAATATCCTTATTTACTCCAGGATGAGAAAAGATATCGCCCAATTGCCCAAAAATGCAAAGAGATAACTGCCAAGGAATATTTGTGCTCCGAGAACGACATTGCCCCCTACTCCAGAGAAACATGTGTTGAACAATTGATGCAGTACCAACAACACCCCTCAAAATGTGTTGCACAACGAATCATTACAGAAGATTTAAAAGTCCAGAGAGTTTCAGATAACAGTTGGATTATATTCTCCAAATATGAAAAGGTACTTACCCAAAAATGCGACGATGACGTCACTCAAGAGCCATTGAGAGGAACATACCTCGTTACAATTCAAAAACCATGTGATGTCATAATAGATGCCCTTCGACTGCGAGCGAACCGTTTCCGTGAGTTGGGAAACTCTTACAGGCAATTACCTATTATAAACTTACCGGCCCTACCAGAAAATATCACAGAAGAAGCTGAACCTATAGACCTGCAAGATATCAACCTAGATGAAGTGCAGCACCTCAACTACCTTTTAAAAAAGAGTGTGAAAAGTGTTCCAAATTTAAGTGAAGTGAAAAGCCTTGGCATAGCCACAAGTGTTCTCTATATAGTGTTATCGTCATGCTTGGCGTACCTCATTTGGAAAAAGTTTATACCGCTTGTTCGAAAATTATGTAAAAATAATACTAACGTAAACGACCCCGAAAATGTAAACCCAAATCCAATTTTATTACATACTTAAGTTAAGCATAAGCTCGTTGCCTCTACTCACCTTTTCAAGCATTGGAATTGCGTATTGTAGAGACAACACTAGTAATAAGTTAGATTATAGTACATATTTGTAGTAACATAAATAGGGTAAGGAAAATGTAGAAGCGAAGTTATATGGAAAATCCTTTTCCAATAACTTCGAGTCTGAGGGGGAAGGCGTTATGTTCCCGCGAACCTCCGTAAGTTGCTGACCTAGCGTCTACGCCTACGCAGAATCGTGCGACATCACGCCATGCCACCCAGAAATGCAGACTTGCGTCTGGGATAGATAATAAGTTCTCTTTAAGGCTCATAGTTCTAAGTTAAGTTAGTCTGAATAAACTCTTCAACTCATCTAGACGTAGTTAGTTTTTATTTTGGTTTTAATTAAATTAGTTTTTAAAAACAGTTATACGCGTTCCCGAAAGTTAACTAGCTACAATATATTTTGAGTGAAAACTTCTTTTGGCGCTTCAAAGACAAATGTTTCGTTGGCTGTCAATTGAATTCTAGCGTCACACTCGGGAACGATAATAAACCTTCGGGTAAACGCGGGACCATGGCTATTGGTCATCTAGAAATGCGTCATCCTTTCCCATTGCCCCCATTTACAAATGGCCATGCTCATAGCCACGCCTACTGGTTTCACCCGCGTAGTTTGCAGAGTAAGCAATCAAATTCTGAGTTATAATTATTCACTTCTATAGGCAGTGCCTATGACTGCCAATTTCTTTTTTCTTGAATTCTAAATGTTTATTTATTTCTTTTAAAATATACCCTGATGCTAACTTAGCGCTACTATAATTTAATGTATTTGTCCGCCCGGACACTTTTTCATGTACACAGACACACCCCGGACACTCGGCCTAAAATCTATACAGACGGTGCAGTTGACATACCTACACTCACACAGCTACGCATATGTCGTTCGAACGCATTTACGCATGTGTGCGTGTCATCTAGGGTTACTAAATTATTTTATGGAATAGCTGTGACCCGTGAGTTCACCTGCCTGTATTAAGTGGCCTATAATCTTTTACCTAGTTAGTGTTCGATCTTTAATGTAGGTAAATATAACTTTCATCAACAACCAGAAGGGAGAAGATTTAAAACAAAATAGGAGATAATAAAGGTACCATGGACGAATTGATTTTTAGTAAAGTACACTTACCCAAAGAGAAAACTTTATTCTGACAATATATTAAGTAATCACTCCACATATCGCGTATTTCAACTTATCAAAACACGGTAGAAAAACGATTCAATCCTAGTACCTATATTATAGAAATTCTTATGAAATTAAAAATCTGTTATTCTTGTTTCGCTGAACAGATGAAAAAATTGGTACCTAAATTTAAATAACACAGCGTCGTATTCTCATAGAAAATTGTCGTCCGATATAACCCTTCGTTGAGTGCTTCGCGCGTTCTTGCGGGGTAGGAAGCTTGAAACTGGCGGGGGGTGGGGAGTGTCCGTTCTATCTGTATTATCTATTCTATGACACAGATGAAACTCCTTACCTCCATCGCTCAACTCTCCATATTTTCACGTCATATTGTTATTGTTAAAACCATGGTTAAATAAACTCAAATTAGAAACTTAGATTAAAAATAGGAAAATTGAATACAAGTGACAATCCGAAATACCTAAGTGACTCTAGCGACCCAGAAGTTTCTTTGCCACCAACAGAATTGACTGAAACTTAAAATGCGCAAAGCATTTAAGTACCCTAGTAATTTCCTCGCTAAGGTGGAATGAAAAATTACGTGTTGCACTCGAGTGCAAAGATTTTTCACCTTGTGCCCTTTTGATTCCCTTGCTACGCTCAGGATTCTAATTTTGAATCCCTCGCTACGCTCGTGATTCAATGCTCGGTCATCAAAATTGAGCACGCGGTTAAAAAGCCACTTTGCACTCTTGTACAACAAATAATTATTGCTCCCCTGTGATACAATCTACTATTTGCCAGTAATTTTAAGTTATATACATAGTTAATAATTAATAAATTAATAATAATAATAAATAATAAATTATAAAATAAAACTGTAGCGGGTCGAATTCTGTACATTGAAGGTATTGTGAAAAAAAAATTTTGGGGGCACTCCATAGTCGATACTGATGGCGAAACTGCATCTTTTTTCTTTCATGTCTGTCTGTCTGTCTGTCTGTCTGTCTGTCTGTGTGTATAGGGAACTCACATCACGCAGAAACTACTGATTCAATTCAAATGAAACTTGACATGATTTAAGATCATACTAAGTAGATGGTAGCTGTCTACTTTTAATCCCCAAATTCTGCACGGTTTTCGTGCAGAAAGGGGTTAAAGTCAGAATGTGTTTTTGGTTGTAACTCATGTTTGCGTTGTTCAATTTCGTTAATTCTTATTTTGTTAGAAAGAACACATTTCTAATATAGTCTCATCAAAATTTTAGCATTATTGGTCGTGTGGTTCGGAAATAACATAGAAATTAAATAATAACGGAATTAATAAGTTCGGTACATACTAACTTCTAAGTATTCTGTGACAATGTAAACAACAGCAGGTCTACTACGAAGTCCGATAAACGATATGTCGGCCGAACTTATGAAGTTTGCGACCACGAAAGACAATCGGTCGGTTGATCAGATCGGCCGTTTCGTTGGATCCGACCCTCATCCGACCTAAGTCTATACACTTATCTATCTATCTATATTTATACTTAAAATAAAACTGTAGCGGGTCGAATTCTGTACATTAAAGATATTTTGAAAAAAAAAATTGGGGGCACTCCATAGTCGATACTGATGGCGAAACTGCATTTTTTTTCTTTCATGTCTGTCTGTCTGTGTGTATAGGGAACTCACATCACGCCGAAACTACTGATTCAATTCAAATGAAACTTGACATGATTTAAGATCATACTAAGTAGATGGTAGCTGTCTACTTTTAATCCCCTAATTCTGCACGGTTTTCTTGCAGAAAGGGGTTAAAGTCAGAATGTGTTTTTGGTTGTAACTCATGTTTGCGTTGTTCAATTTCGTTAATTCTTATTATGTTAGAAAGAACACATTTTTAATATAGTCTCATTAAAATTTTAGCATTATTGGTCGTGTGGTTCGGAAATAACATAGAAATTAAATAATAACGGAATTAATAAGTTCGGTACATACTAACTTCTAGGTATTCTGTGACAATGTAAACAACAGCAGGTCTACTACGAAGTCCGATAAACGATATATCGGCCGAACTTATGAAGTTTCCGACCACGAAAGACAATCGGTCGGTTGATCAAATCGGGCGTTTCGTTCGATCCGACCTTAATCAGACCTAAGTCTATAACTTCCGACCCGAAATGTATCCATCCGAATGTTTTTCGTGGTAGGCTACAATCCGTTTTTTCCAATTCCAATTCAACTGTCGGTCGGATGCGATCATTCGGAGTTTGTTTTCGTAGTAGACCTGCTGGGATGTAACGGAGGTCATTTTATCGGATTCGAAGGCGGAGTCGGAGTTTTAAAATTTGATTTATCGGAGTCGGAACCGAAGTCGGAGGCATAGGCAGGATATAATTTTTTTTTTTTATATAAATATTGGTGGACATCACACACAACACCATCTGACCCCAAACTAAGCAAAGCTTGTGTGATGGCGGTCAGATAGCTGATATAATACTTATATAATTTTAAATACATACTTATTATACATAACCACCCAGACACAGTGCAAACATTTGAATTCATCAAACAAATATTTGCACTGGGTGGGAATCGAACCCACGACCCTCGGCTTCGCAGGCAGAGCTACTACCAACTAAGCCACCAGGCCAGTCAAGATTAGAAGTGGTGGCAGGAGATACATTTTTATTGGGTTTTTTTTTTTTGCTAAACACGTGGACACGATAAACATTGACGAGCAATTGATTTAGGAAGTTGGGATTTTGTATTTTAATTTACTATCCACCACAATAAAGGATTATCTGCAATATTTATACACCTTATCTCCGATTATAACCTCCGTTTTAAAAGTTTCGGAGCCGAAGTCGGAAACGAAGGTCTAATAGTAATCGGAGGTTCCGACTTATCGGAGTCGGATTCGAAGCAGCTCTTCCCTGGTAGGCACACAGTACTCAAATCCGTCATCCGTCATCTATAGTCAGGTATATGACAGTACCTGTCTTATGTTTTTCCACAAAATGGCAGCTCGTGGTACGAAACACAATCTGATATTTATTAGAAAATGTGTAATGTAGTATTTGTTGTTGTAGCGATAATAGTCAGGTCTTTTGTCATCGTCACGCGTAAGACCACTCCGGTTTGAGTAGGGCTGGGACATTGGCGGTGGAAAAAGCCAAAATTTTGTGTGTGAATTGTTCACCAGTATCTATTTATCTGGAGGACGTAGTCATAGCTGTCGAGTGAACTTTTTACTTGCCTAGAAATTAGTAAGAGTTGACGTGAAATGATAATAATTGAAGTCGGTTTTTGTTTTTTCGGATATTATTTAAATCCAAATACTGTACTAAATTTAGTGTTCAACAAGCTTCGGTGCAGAAGCAGAACCAAAGCAGATTGTTGTTTTTCTAAAATTGAATAAAATGTTATCTTACTAAGTATTATTATGTATATATTATGTAAAGGTTTGATTTGGTTGAAATTTGAAACACAGATAGTTTATATAGTCTCATATACTACCTATCATCTCGGAAAAAGCATGGGCCCTAACGAAACAAATATTAACGACAGAATGACATTACCAATTAGATTGACATTTGAAACACACATGGTTTAGAGTCTTAAATATTACATCGGCTAATAAGTCTATCACCTACTACTTAGCATATCATCCTGTAAAAATTTACAAGTGGGTAAGTATCAGATCACGCACATCAGCTACAGACTCTTCGTAATGTATCCTATAAAAATCCTACAAACTTAACACTGCGGCTATGTTCGATACTCCACAACCTTACTACGAGTGTGTTTGATGTTGCTTAAAATATAAAATATGAAGTTGCTAAACTTGAATAAATATATTTTTGTGTGGAAAAACAAATCACTTTGTTTGTGTAATGACCACCCATCCAAACATTTTTACGTAAGTACTACGAATGCACTAATAAGGGCGCAAGATCAACGTACGCGAACGAAGTAGCGGGTTCAGCTAGTAGTTAATAAATTTGTTTAACTTGGGTGATGATGGACTAAATGCGATTTTTTTGTTTAAAAATACTTTTTCCAGGGTGTGCCTGGAAAAGTATCACACTTATAATATGGCTTGTAACAATTTATGAAACATACTTACGTTTTTTTGTTTGTTTGAAGTGTAAAATTGCAACAAAAATGATGTAGCTTAAAGTACCATTAGGCTGCGTTTCCATCAGAGATGTGCGAGGGAAGTGTTTCGTGCGCGGATGTCTAGCTGTGCTGTGAAAATGTGTAGAGGTTTCCACCAAAGCTGAGCGAGGAAAATGCGTCGTACGAGGATGTGTAGTGAGCTGTGAATAATGTGTAGTGGAAGGATGCGTTGCGACTCCGTCTATGGACAGTATGTCGCAAACCTCGCAACATATTCCTCGCACACATCCTTCGTACACATCCCTCGCACACACCGTTTGTTTTGTATGCGCAAAAATCTAGTTCCGCTGAGCCGTTTTCATCAGAGCTGTGCTGACCGAGGCGAGGTAAATGAAGCGATAGTATTGATTCTTTACAAACACATCCCTCGCTACGCATCCTCGCACATCTCTGTAGAAAAGCAGCCTTACAGTTCCGGGTGGCGTGCGACTGCAGTGATATTCTGACCAAACGTTAGGTCATAATAAAAATATTTTCTTTAATAAATGAATCAAAACCTTCATTTTTATTCTGTTTATTAAATCAACTCTAATTATTGTTTTATACCATAAATATATCGTATATATGGCATCGTTGAGAGTCAAAACTCAAAATATTAGGTCCTTACATACGAAATAGGTGTTTTGTCGTACTGGCCATTTTTATTCCAAATATCTCTTCTTTGATTAGGAATTACAGTTTCAAATGTATACAGCTATTTACTCTTGCTTTTTTATTTTGAAAACCAGAATTCATTTGGATTTTCTTTCGGTCGCTCAGTTTACAAAATAGAAAACTTGAAATATCGCGTTATTAAAGTTCCATCGTGACCAGTGCTTCAGAAACGGCTCGAAGGATTGATGCTGTTTATGGCGGCAGTGTCGCAAAAGAAAACAGTGCCTTTTCGTTCTGAAAATTTCGAGACCAAAGTTAATACGGAAGAATTGAAGGAACCGAACCATCCCAAAGGTGCGAACGGTAATCCATACAAGATTGAATATGTATATCTATATATAACAAAAGCAAATTTTCAGACTTGAAGTACTTTCGAACTTTTGAAAGAACACCTAGTTTTTTGTCTTAATTTAGTCTTGGACTCGATATATTAGTCAAAGTTGAGCGTAGATAGTCAGGGTAGTGCCCAAAATCTCAAGATGATCAGTAACCGGCACTGATATACCTCGAAAAGTAGGAGTCTGTTGAAATTGACTCCTTTTTGCGGAGAACAGACACGCTTGCGTTTTGTCTTCGTTAAACTTGACCGGATTGGTTTCACCCCATTCAAAGACTGCCTCAAGAGCCAAGTTCAAATGCTCGATCGATCATACTGTCTCTCAATCTATGATCTATGTAACTCTCTACAACGGTCCTATCATCTGCGTAGCAAAAATACCGGGGTTCAACAAATCGTTAGATGATCGCCAGAAACCGCATTGCAGAGAGTACGGACCCTTAAGGGACTCCGGCATTGATAGCTATTTGATCCAACGAGCAGCCATCAACTCGTATGGATCGATCACTCAAGAAGTACGATATTCACGCAATAAAGCCTAGGTGCAAACCATAACTAGAAACCTTGCTAATAAGGCCATCATGCCAAACCCTGTCGAAACCCTTCGAGATATCCAGGGAGACTGGAAGTGCTTCCCCGTGTTTCTCGATAGCTTCACTCCAGATGTGGGGGACATACGCTATAATATCCCCAGTGGACAGGTTTCGGCGAAGTCCATATTGCCGGTCAATGAGGAGGTCGTTAGATTCTAAGTATACGTCAGGAACCTGTGGTTTAAGACAAGTTCCATAGTTTTGCAGAGTATGAACGTGACGGAGATGGGCCTGTAGTTGTAGTTGGCACTAAGTACCTTTTTTTGGGCATAGGTTGCATGTTAGCAAGCTTCCACGATTTCGGTACTTGCCCAGTTTGGAGACAGAGTCTAAACAGGCGCGTCAGTACAGGAGACAACTTAGGCGCACAAGTCTTCAATACTAGGGCAGGAATTCCGCCCGGGCCACTGGCTTTATTCACATCCACTTTGCGTACCACTTTACGAACTTGTATTGGCGAATATGTATTTCCGACATACCGACATCAAAGACGGACTGCCAGGTGGTGTAAGAGGTATCGCGCTACCAGAATCTTTGCCTTATGTATTGTGGTAGGTATGTGATTTTTAGATTTCAACGTTGGAGGCAGTGAGGAGCGGCAGAAGTTCGATTCGCCTGATTTAGCTAGGTACCAAAATGCTTAGCTGCCCGCAGAGTATGAAGCTTCGTTCCCTATTCGACAAATATGATCAAAACGAGCCCTCTGAAGAACCTTTTTGCATGCCTTAGTAATGTCGTTTCTTCTTCTGGTGTAGGTACGTCTCTTGCCTTACGCTGTCGAGCATCAACCCAGGCTATGTAGGTCTCATGTTTAAATGATTCAACACTTTTACAATGAAAACCAAACTAAGGGCAAAAATTGGTTTATTATTTTATCTATAGCTTGCAATAACAATAATCGGTAGTACGAAATATCAAAAATTTAACTAAAGTTTAAAAAATTGTTACAAAGGAAAAAGCAGTCAACCTGCATTTTTTATTAAGGTATACATTACCTTAAAATGGAATGGGGATGTCAAATTGACTTACAGAGATTTAGCAGAGACTGCATACATTTAGTAGCCTGGAAGAGATCACTCTTAGCGATAAGGTCGCCATTTGCTTCACTAGTTTTGAGGGTGTGTTCTGTATAAATATAGATTTTTTTAACAGTTTATTTTTGTATAGTGGACAATAAAGAGTAAGTGCCTATCTATCTAGGTATCTGAAATGAGGACCAAAAGGACTTATAATGTTCTAAACAATTTCACTACATATTGTAATTTCGGCCTTTTAATCATTGTTTTAATCGGCAAATTGCAAGCAAAATACTCAGTACAACGTTTATTAACAAATTGGTTTTTGTCAATTGGTACTTACATGTATGTTAAACTACAGGCCCGTGAACAAAATTTACGTAGTAAATGAACCACCAGGATACCTATGTAGGATGATAGAAAGGTATAAAGTAATAAGATTCAGCACTATGCCGTCACTTGTAAGCTGTCCAACTGAGTACAGTCGAAGAGGGGGGGTTGCAACCCTCGATCATTTCTTCTTGTCGCATGATTTTTGTACGGCGTAGCAGAATAATAAATTAGAAGAGGTATTGAAACTATAAAAATTATAAATTAAAAGTTTTTAATTAAATATTACAAATATAGTTTCCTCATGAATCAAAAGGTTATCTTGGTTCATTTACTGCGTAAATTTTGGTCACGGGCCTGTAGTCTATAACTGAATATTACAAAAACTGGACTATGACTCTTTAAGATTGTCATTATTTTCCATAAGTGAAAAATGTTAAGAAAGAAAAAATCGTTCTTAGATAGGTACATACTTACCTATTTCGTTCCTAGATAGATACATTATTTTAATCTTTGAGAGACTACTTAATCTAATGAATAATGTTTTTTTCCAAACGTATTCCAAATTTCGGAATATTCCGATCTGTCCCCCTGCTCTGTCCCCATAGGGTGACAGAACGAACAAAAAAGTTTGATCTGTCCCCTGTTAGCGATAAAGGGGACAGTTCGAACTATATTCACCTCCTTAATGTTTTATCTGTCCCCCTGATAGTTACTAGAGAAATAAAAGGAATATTTGTAATTTACTTTTGGAAATAAAGGCGATTATAAATCTTTCTTTCTTTCTTATTTTCTCTTCTTTGAGCATTTTATTTAAATAAAGCTTTGCATTGCTATTAAGAATAAACCTATATCTTTATTTAATTATATTGCGGACATACAGGAATTAAAATGTGTCATCTATCCCCCTAATGCCGATAGGGGGACAGATAAAACATTAAGGAGGTGAATAAAGTTCGAACTGTCCCCTTTATCGCTAACAGGGGACAGATCAAACTTTTTTGTTCGTTCTGTCACCCTATGGGGACAGAGCAGGGGGACAGATCGGAATATTCCCAAATTTCAACTCCTGGAATGGTGATTTCCCAAAATCCTGTGTCAACGCATTGATTTTCGATGATTTGATTTAATATCATTTTAGAAACCTACACTTACCAAGCCCAAATTGATCATAAACTAATAAATAATTTGTCTTTATTTTGAATAATGCTGAATGTTTGCACTTTCGAATGGTATTCTTAAATTAATTGGCTTTCTACTTTATTCAGAAACTTTCCGTTATATCTTTCTACCTCAACTAATTTTATTATCAACTAATTAATTTTATTAATTTTTAATTATATTAATTTTATTATCAGCTACGGCTGGTCTAGTCGGGAGAACGGCGACTGCCGATCCGGAGCCCCCGGGTTCAAATCCCACGCGCATCACTGTTTTTTCTCTCTCTGTCACTGTCTGTAATGGCGCTAACTTAAAACGGAGAAGGTTAAACATCGAGAAGAAACCGACTTGCACCTAGAATTTTTCGAGGTCATGCGTCATCCACCAACCCGCACTGGGCCAGACTGGTGGATTATGGCCTTGACTCTCTCCTTGCGAGAGAAGGCCCCGAGTCCCAGCAGTGGGAACATTAAGTGGGCTGCTTATATGTTTCGGCCTATACTAATTTTATCAAGACAAAAAGCCAATTTTGTTAAAATTATCCATTGTGTTGTTCCAGTATTACTACGTGTTCAGTAATCTGCGGATGCACTGCACCCATATTCTGTAAATCATAGGTACACCTTTTTAAAGGACAATTCTACAAATGGTCATAGGCCATATGAATAAATATTTCCAATATTCATCTACCGAGCGCTTCGAATCTAGATTTATCAGTCGCACTGCAAAATGAAGCTACATTATATTTATCGATCATGTTTGTTTACTACACTAGCATTATTGATTACGGGATATTGCCTGGCTAAGTAGTAGAAAGCTTATTCCTAAACATAGTGCATGAAATGGCACCAATTATCGGGGACTCGCTACATTTCTTTAAATTGGGTTTTATCTATAAAAATAACATGTGTTTTTCTAGATCAAGCTCTCACAAACAGAACGAACGGTTCTAATCCGTCCAGTAGTTACAAAGATTACAGTGAACAAACTTCAACAAACTTATTTTCAGCTGCATTATATTTGATAAAGATTTAGTCAAAAAGAAAGCACGAAATAATTCGTTATGAATTTATGTACCCAAATGTACAATGCAAAGAAGGTGTTGTTCTGTTTAGTCGCCGCCCACCGTTGTCTCCGTAACGCCGTTACGCCTAATGTAACGAATGCCGCCGGCAAATGTACGCAAGTCTTATCAATTCTCTCAAAAATATATTTCTCCAACTTACTTACTACGAGTTGCAACAAATTTCGTGGTCAAAAGTGGAGTATGAACAATATTGATGCTATTTTATTAGCTTCTAGGTGCTTAATTTACAGAGTTGCATAATAAATGTCCGGTAACCTGTAAATTGTTTGAGTCGTCTGAAATACCTATGTACGTATATCGTAGTTCATTGAAATGACTAATCGTGTTTTATTGTAGCGCTTACTAGCGAAAACCGTATTTTGCTCTATGGCTTTAAAACTTTTGGCCTTAAAACTTAAAAATCTTTACTGGCCGATTTTTTTTATAGGTATTTTAGAGTGACGAGACGAGCATGACCGTGTCTGATGGTAAGCAACATGCCTGCTACGTAACAGCACAGTGACACGCAGATATTGGAACACGAAGAATCCAAATCATAACCTAGCACTGCACTGCGCCTGTCACCCAGGAGTTTTAGATATTATGTCTCTAAGCCCTATAATGTCTCTGGAAACATTGCCCTTCAAACCGGAACACAGTAATGTTTGCACAAAACTGCTTGGCGGCAGAATAACTGGCAAAGGTGTGGTACTTTTCGCCGATTCTCTAACTTGAGCCTTTGAGCCCTATTTCTTAACTTAAACATATCAGTTTAGTAATTTTACAATAACTTTTTTGTTGTTTGTAGAGAGTGTACTTACAGTGTTCTAGTGTTATATTTTTCTCTTACTTGTGGGTATTATTTTTTGTATTTTTTTTGTAGTAGAAATTTAAGTATTTTGCATAGCTTTTCGTACCAACTTGTAAATGTGTAAAAATAGTATTTAAACTATAACCTAAGCAATGTTCCTGTAATTGGGAATTGGGTTTACCTAATTGAACCCGCCTCATTTAGTCATGTGTATTGTTTGTTTACATAAGCGATCCTCGTTCGTAAGTGAATAGACCAACCTGAGTTGGTGAGCGAGTTGTCCCCGAGCCCCGTGGAGGTGTCGACGTCGGCGTGCGCGTCCGCGGCGGCGGCGGCCAGCAGCGCGCATGCCCAGGCGCACGCCGCCACGACGCGCCGCGCGTACCCCGCCTCCACGCCGCGCGCTAAGCCCTGGCTGCCCATCACATCACCCACTGCGCTCAGTTCAACACTCGCTACCTACTCGAGTTTGTAAACTTGCTAACTTTGAAAGAAGTTTTGAAGAAAGTTGAAAGTTGAGTAGTCGCGCGGGGCTGTCCGAGTCGTTTGCCGGCGTGCGGCGTATGCGGTCCCGGCGGCGGCGCGGGAGCTCGGTCGCGGGGGCACTGGCAGCGCTGCATCGCGCCGCGGCCGGCCGTCGCGGAGTCGAGCCGAGTCTCAGCGCGAGGAGGGCCGCTGCGCGCGCACCGCCGCCCTCGACCAATCCCGCCGCGGGGGAGGACCCGCGCGTAAGACGCACGGAAGTATATGCGAAGGCCTATGTACGGATGATAGCGGACAGGTGGTTTCGCGGCCGTAATTAGCCTCCTGATAACTTATTGCTGCATAAATATGCTTAAACGCTGGACGATTAAGATAGCGCCCGGAACGGTGTCGAAGTGCGGACCCGCCTCGAGCCTTTACCTGCCTACCCGTTTTCCTTTCCTAATATTATGTACTTTTAAGAGAAACTCCAATATTCAGAGAAGCTCGCGGCGAAAGGGCTTTTTCAAAGTATTAAGTGATCTTGCAGAAACTCTTCAGAACAAAAAGGTCTGGCTGCTTTAACGTAATTTCAACTAAAATACTTTAGTAGCTGTATGAGTAATGCTTCTTTTCTATATTTCGATAGTTGCGCCTGAGAGAACCTTCTATTTTTTTCATAGGTACTTACCTACCTCAGTTTAAGGCTTACAGTTGTCGTGGAGTGATTTGGTGGACTGAGTTTCAACTCGAGGAACACGAAGCAGCTACGATGAACTCAAGGAAAATACCTTCATAAAGCGTCGTGAGACGGCTAGAAAAATAATATGTAATTATTGGTAGATATATCCTCGCGCACCGTTTAGCTACCTCACTCATCCAAAGTCAACGCTCAGCCCAAGCTGTATTCAATTAGCTAGGTTGAAATTGAAAATGCCTCAATCAGTTCAATTCATAGTAAGGCAACATCAATTAATCTGACTGACTGACTGACTGACCTCGTGGCTTAGTTGGTAGTAGCTCTGCCTGCGAAGCCGAAGGTCGTGGGTTCGATTCCCACCCAGTGCAAATATTTGTGTGATGAATTCAAATGTTTGTACTGTGTCTGGGTGTGTATAATAAGTATATTTTTAAAACTATATAAGTATTATATCAGCTATCTGGCCGCCATCACACAAGCTTTGCTTAGTTTGGGGTCAGATGGTGTTGTGTGTGAACTGTCCACCAATATTTATTTTATTTATTTAATTGCACCTGAATCCATACCAATAGATATTGTAGGTACATGGTGCATAAACAGCCTACTAAATGTTCCCATTGCTGGGGTTCGAGGCCTTCTCTCGCAAGGAGATAGTCAAGACCATAATCTACCGCGCAGCCTCAGTGGTGGTTGGTGGATGACGCATGACCTTGAAAGATTCTAGGGACATGTCGGTTTTCCCACGTTGCTTTTTTAAGTTAGCGGCATTCAAACATTTCGACTATGACTTCGAAAATGCAGTGGTGATCGTGAGATTCAAACCAGAGGCTCCGGATCGGTAGTTACCATTCTCCTGACTAGACCAGCCGTAGTTTCAGCCGTAGGTACATGCGTACCTATACAATACTGATATATTGTGTCATCATCATAAGCCTGTATTCGTCCAATGCTGGACATAGGCCACATCCATACGTCTCCAACCGCCACCAGCCTTTTATTTAGTTATTTATATCGTAACTCCAAAACTCCATCTAGTCTCAGGGCTTCCTACAATACGTATACCGATTTGCGGTCTCCACTCCAGAACTCGTCTACCCCAACGGTTATAGGTCTGCGAGAGATGCGACCCGCCCGCTTCAGTTTGCTAATCCCTGACCTATTAGACTTTAGTTCTCTGAAGAGTTACTTCATTGCAGATGGAATGCCTCAGAGAAACCCCAAGCATAGCCCTTTCTATAGCTCGCTGAGTGACTTTGAGCTTACGAACCATTTTCACGGTCAGTGTCCACGTTTCAGCGTCATAGAACGGGTAGGATGCTCTGATCGTACATATTTGTTTTGTGACTTTGTGGGTGACGAGAAGACTCAACGAAGTTTTCCAAAAGTCCAACTGGATTCTTCTCATGGCCTCACTCTCAAAGCTATTTCCACCTAGTTTGAGAGTCTGCCGGTCTGCCCTAGGTAAACGTATTTCTGACCAATTTCAAGAGTGATTCCATTTACGGCAATGGGCCCCGGAGCAACGAACTTGTTGCAGTGCCGGATCTAGGGGGGGGTAAGCCGGGGCCCGTACCCCGGGCGGCAAGTCCAGGGGGCGCCAAAACTCGCTTTTAATAGACAAATGTGCAACTCATAAGCATTGACTTAATTTTCATCACCGAAAAAAATATATTGGCACAAGTACATAATTTTCACTGTTCTTTTACTGTGATTATATCAACTCGAATGATACCCGGGTGTACTCGTGTACAGCACACGAACCACGTTATACGATGTGTGCGTGGTGCGTAGCCATACATAGTTCGAAATACGCTTCTAATGCAGTGCAATTAAGGAAATAAATAAACATTAAATTATGTAGTTTGGGGACTATGAAGGATCGATAGGGGGGTGCATTCTGAGCATATATTCCAATTTGAGGGATTCTGGCATGGTCAGCTCAAGGTCATTTCGATGAAAACGCGTTTAACTCGATATTTCGAGAACTGTTAGTTTTAGGAATAAAATTGTTGAGACCTTTTCTCTTCTACATTAAATTTACTAACTTTTATAGTAACCACTTTTCTTTCTTTCATCAATATTTTTCAAGTTAGTGCTTCCGAAAGGCAAAAATTTAACTTTTTTTCCTCCCTTTCGCCATTTCCTCCCCAACCGTTCAATTTTATGAAACTTTACCAAAAATCAAAAGTGTACATATTTTAATAATAAACAACTTTTTCCTTGCACTTTTTTCTGTAATGACAATACCTTCAGAGTTATGTTACTTTACCGAGCGAAATCCGCGCCACTGCGACACCTCCGCGACACTGCGCTAAATCCGCGACACCTGCGGACTTAGGGCTGAACCCAAAATTCATTGTTTGTTTGTGTCGGTGGGTTTCTTCTACACAAGCTTATGTGGGACAACCACGTCACCTACTCCGATTTATGCCAGAAATACACTCAGATACACTCAATCAGACATAGAGGTGAAGCGAGCCGTAGAGGATGCGGATGGTCTGATTATCAGTACGGCTAAGAGAATTTTGCCGGACTCTACGGCTTGCTCCACCTCTATGTCTGATTTGTTGAGAAAAGTTTTCAGTAGTTAGATGAATCTGGTCTTATTGCTCTCGTTGCCTAAAAACTTATCTTGAGTTGTGGTGACGGTCATATTGTAGATGAAAATGATATCCGCACATGGCTTCAGCTGGGATCGGTGCAGCCGTTTGGCAGAATTGGTGCCAAAGTTGGAAATACCTTTGGGATAGCCATCGAATACAATTACCACTGTTATAATCTGTACCGTAGTGTTTTTTATGTATGTTACGTATTTCTGGCATATGTCGAAGTAGGTAACGTTGTTGTCCCACATAACCCTGTGTAGGAGAAACCCACCGACACAATCCAATAATGAATTTTGGGTTCAGCCTTAAGACCGGAGGTGTCACGGATTTTTTGAAGTGTCGCGGAGGTGTCGCAGTGGCGCGGATTTCGCTCGGTAAAGTAACATAACTCTGAAGGTATTGTCATTACAGAAAAAAGTTCAAGGAAAAAGTTGTTTATTATTAAAATATGTACACTTTTGATTATCGGTAAAGTTTCATAAAATTGAACGGTTGGGGAGGAAATGGCGAAAGGGAGGAAAAAAAGTTACATTTTTGCTTTTCGGAAGCAATAACTTGAAAAATATTGATGAAAAAAAGAAAAGTTGTTAATGTAAAAGTTAGTAAATTTAATTTAGAAGAGAAAAGGTCTTAACAATTTTTTGCCTAACACTAACAGTTCTCGAGATATCGAATTAAGCGCGTTTTCATCAAAATGACCTTGAGCTGACCATGCCAGAATCCCTCAAATTGGAATATATGCTCAGAATGCACCCTTCTATCGATCCTTTATAGTCCCCAAACTACATAATTTAATGTTTTTTTATTCCATTTTTTTGCTTAAATGCATTGGGCTATTCCGCTCGCCTGCAAACCGTGCAAACCGTACATTGCAGCAACAAAGTTGCTGGAAAGACAGTAGAAATAGAACCAGCGTACCAACTGCCTAACTGAAACCGATAAGTATTACGACCTTCTAAATGAATTAACAAAAATTACTATGTAGTTAATTTATACTAGAACGAGTATCTAAAGCTGCACTAGTAGGTTCATATTGGATTTGGCTGGACAGGGAGAGAAACACGATTAGTGAAGGTGAGTGTTGATGTACGTTGGAAAGGAGTTGTGACACGGGTGTAGGTTTAAGGGGAACCTACACCCGTGTCACAAGTCTCGGGATCTACTCGGGATTTCACTCTCTCCCACACGATGGACCCGGCACCCGCACAGTGAATCCATGAAATGCTAAGAAGTTCGTCTCTCTCCTAAGTGTAGATTAAGGCTAATACTCATTTTTACGATTCTCACCTTAATGGAAAATTTTAATTACTAGTTAATTGAATTGGGTTTTAATCATACATAAATCATTCAATATGAAAAGTAATATTTTCGATTCAGTAAGTTACATTTTGAGCCTTGTTCGAAAAAACAACGTTTTGAATTTTTTGTTCCCACGTAGGTGACGTTAGAATCCACTAAGAAACTGTGTAGGTATTTAAAAAAAATTGGGTACGTAAGTAGTATTTGAGAGTTTAAATATTAATTAGACAGTAAATGATTACGATAAATATAATGTCAAGGACTATGATGACATGAATGTCTATCATAAATCACAGTGATTCACCTTTTTTTTATCTGATCGTCAATCACCTTCATGGACAAAACATCACGAAGGTGACGCTACGTAGGTGACGAAAATATCCCTTTTTTAATTTTGGCGAAGTTTAGGTGTTTATGTTTTAAATTAAATAGATACGATACTTTTTTTTTAAATAAAGAGTGACAAGACGAGCAGGACGTGTACCTGATGGTAAGCAACATGCCTGCCACATGACAGCACAGTGACACGCAGCTATTGAAACATGAAGAGCCCAAATCATTACCTAGCACCGCACTGCGCTCGTCACTCAGAGATCTAAGTTGTTATATCTCTAAGTCCTGTAATTTCTCTGGAAACATTGCCTTTCAAACCGGAACACAGTAATATTTGCACATTACTGCTTGGCGGTAGAATAACTGGCAAAGATGTACTTCCCCAGGCGGACTCTGCTAAGAGTCCTACCACTACTAAACACATACATAGATGCAGACGATCAACCTAATATAATTTGTGATTAGTTGGCGTCACTGGGTTCAATAATCAGCTGTTAGTGACACAAATCTAAAGTAACCGAAATTGTGTGACCGACACATTTTGTGTTTTACCTTCTAAATAATTATAAAAATATTTTTTGTTTAGTATTGTGTGTAACAGTGTTTATTGTAACGATGACACTAGTATATGTATGGAACATAAAAACACATACACTGGAATTTAGTGAAGCAGTAACCAAATGTTTAACTGCGCAGGGAAGTGTGACACGATTTTGACCGTTCGTGTTGATTTTTAGTATAAATAATTACTTGTATTGAAACAAGTTTAATATATCTTGTAGAATATTCAATGTTTTATTCATCAATTATCAACATTTGCTTCTAACTTAAACCGTTCCCAAAATATGACTGAAAAGTGACCATGAAATTTGAGCTGCGATGAGAAATAGCCTTAAACATAAGTATTACGTTTTGTTTAATTTTTAAATCCGAAAATTCAAAATCACTTGCATTAAATTCGATAACAATGAAACACTGACAAAAATCACGTTTGTACAATGCTACTTCGTCCACTTCACACGTTCAAGGCCAGTGTGTGAAATTCCGTAGTTAAAAAAATATCGATTTTAAAAATGGATGGTTACTAATCTAACAGCAACAAAAATAAATTGAGATTACTCTCCCACCTTGCTTTTTAACTTTGGTATCGTTTTGGAGCCTTTTACCTAACAACGGGGCATTTTAATGGTCAGCAAATACTTGTTCACTCCCGCGCACTGACAGCTGTGAACTGAGTCGCACTATTAATGGTGTGGATTCATTAGCGTCCTACGGCGAATATTCGTGTTGGCGCGATTATTGTGGCCGGGTAAGTACATCGTGTTATCG
This sequence comes from Ectropis crepuscularia, assembly GCA_963693475.1. Lineage (NCBI taxonomy): Eukaryota > Metazoa > Arthropoda > Insecta > Lepidoptera > Geometridae > Ectropis > Ectropis crepuscularia. The sequence goes on from OY856341.1 coordinate 16,100,323, forward strand.
CAATGTATTCGGACCACAGAAGTCTAAATAATAAGGTAATAGAAATGGCATTACTCTCAAATTACTTGCAAAACGCTTGTCGCCATATTTCCCCTACCCCTGCAGTCACTACTACACGCGTGTACTATTCAAATACAGATCCACTCACACATCAACAGCTGCATATTATCAACCTGGGTCTGTGATTGCATCACACACATCCATAAACGCTTATCAGTGAACCTACTAATACATTGAAAAATAAACAATTTTTCACATATAATACACTAGTGCTTGACAAAAATTAAAACATTTCGATATTTCAAAGTACGGTCCAATTTTAAGATTCGATAAAAAGGTTATTATTGATTTTATTAATTAGGTGTATTACACTACAACAAAACAAAGTCAATATGCCTATAAAATAAGTGAGTCACACGGGGTATACTATTGTTTCGAAAACTGAACTATGTAATTCTGACACCACATGGGCTTAGGTATAGTTGAAAAACAAAGGTTGTTGTATATTTTGTACATCGAGCAACTCGATCTTCCGCGCAAGCACGGAAGGGAAGTAGCCTTAGCTAAAAAATATTGTTCAAATCTTTCTGTCATTTCTTGCGGAAGGGGAAAATTGCAAACTCCATGGTCCACGCGGACTTGTACTTCGACAGAGGGAAAACGCTGTGTATGCCTACTCCCTTCCGTGTTGTTCGCTGATTTTGTATGAAGACTAATAAAATCTTAAAAGTAAAAGCTTACAATAGCTAAATCTTACTCGTGGCCTCGTGGCTTAGTGGGTAGTAGCTCTGCCTGCGAAGCTGAAGGTCGTGGGTTTGATTCCCACCCAGTGCAAATATTTGTGAGATGACTTCAAATGTTTGCACTGTCTGGGTGTTTCGATGTATAATAAGTATGTATTTAAAATTATACATATAAATAAGTATTATATCAGCTATCTGGCCGCCATCATACAAGCTTTGCTTAGTTTTTGGTCAGATGGTGTTGTGCAGTGGCGGCCTTAGGGGGTGGCGAACGGGGCAATCGCCCGGGGCTTCGCTCTTGCAGGGGACTCGCGCAAAAACACAAGCAAATTAAAAAAAATATGGAACAAAGACACCATAACATTTCAACTATATTTTTTATTTAGAACTTTTGTTTTTGATCCTTAATAATGTAGTAGGTACTTGTAGTAGGTACTCTATCGAATTATGAAATCCTGAGAGTTATTTCCACTAAACCTGATACAATCCTCTCAGTAGTTGTATCTACTGATAGGATTGTAGTTATTTTTCGAAACTTCAAAACTTAAAACAATTTTTGAGGAATTCGAAGACACAAGATCAGCTTTCCGTCCCTACTATTCTTTCAATACAATAAAAGCGGATAAGTGCCAGTCGGACTCGTCCATGAAGCGTTCCGTGGCAACAAGAGACCTATTACATAAGTTCTTGTAGTCCCTTGTAACTTTAATCGACGGCGTACTAAAAAAAATTACTTACTAGATCGAGCTCAAACCAATTTTCGTTGGAAGTTTGCATGGTAATGTGGATTAATAGTTATTTTAGTTAGGTATATCATTCTTTTATTGAAGTGAAAACTTCTTTAGGCGCGCTATAGACAGAATTTTCGTGGGCTGTGAAATGGATTCATCAATCGTCACGCTTGGATATGATAATGGATCGGATCGGATCGGATATGAAATCTTCGGGTAAACTCGGTAAAAACGGCCAGGTAGGTACCAGGGTAACAGAAACAGTAAAGAGTTTCGATTACCTACCTCCAACAGCCCAGCGTTTATCTCCAGATACCAGGACAACAGAAATATAAAAGAGTTGCGTTTGCCCCTAGGTACCAGTACCAGGGCAACAGAAACAGTAAAGAGTTGCAATATTCTGTATAATTACGTTGATATAAACCTAGATTGCGCAACCATCGATTTAGCTGGCGGTGTTGAAATTATGCGAATGTACATAGATAGACCTACGATGCTTTAACGAATAATTTGTCTTCTGACAATTTGATAACACAAGTTTTCACTTCAATCGGCAGTTCCTATGACTGCCAATTTTTTTAGAAGTTACAGGGGGGGGGGAGGGCACATTTTGCCACTTTGGAAGTCTCTCTCGCGTAAATTATTCAGTATATAAAAAAGTTACATTGGAGACATCAACATTATTTTTGAAGACCTATCCATAGACAATACACACGAATGGGTTTGATGAAAAAAAATTGAGTATCAGTTCTAAGTATGAGGCACCCTTTAAATTTTGTGTTTTTTTATATTTTTGTGTAAAAATCTTGCTGTGACATACGGATAGACAGACGTACAAACAGACAAACATGATAAATCTATAAGGGTTCCGTAAAACTACGGAACCCTAAAAATGGCGTAGCTCATTCGCTACAAAGATTTATTGCGCCTTAATTAAAGATGTTAGTCTTAGAAAAGCCGCAAACAAACATTTTAACGTGTATCATCTCTGTATTTGTTAATTTTGTAAATATTTAAATCATATTCTAGTTACTAATGTTTAGAATGGCTGAATGATGTTTTGAATGGCTGAATGAAATTTGGAACATAGCCGGATTATAATCTGGAATATAACATAGGCTACATTTTTATCCCGCTGCTGCTAGTGTAAACTATTTTTAAACTCATTTTTTATCACTCATTTTTTATCGCTCATCTCTCACTCATCACTTCTATGAACCAACTAGTAGAACTTTAGCATTTCTCGGCAAATATGACAAATAGGTACCTAAAACCCAACAACCAGACCTATTTTCGCAACACATACTTTTCACGAAAGTCAAAGGGCCGCGCAAAGACCTGCCGCCCGGGGCCGCGCAATGGGTAAAGCCGCCACTGGTGTTGTGTGATAATTGTCCACCAATATTTATTTATTTAATATTTTATTTATAAATACTGCCTCAGTTACCTTAATATTTATTTTGCACGGACGAACAATCGCGCGTTATAGCTAGTATGTATATGTATACTTTTGTAAATAATTTATGAATTATGAAGTAATGTTTACCGCGGAGTCTACTTAAAAGATTTTACGTATGGGTGTTAACTGCGTACAATTTTTTTATCGATATATTATGTTAATTTATCGATAAAAAAATGTAAAATTTAAAATAAAATTTTCATCGTTTATTTTTGGGCAAGTAAAATTGGACCGTCACAGCACTAACTCACAATCGCTACCTGCGTTTATTTTATTAAAAAATACAATTAAAATAAAATAAAATACCTATCAGTGAAATATAATCTCATTATTGGTATAATTGCAAGTTGTGGAAGAACTTTCACAGTTGTTTATGCTGCATAACACAAGTTTTTAAAGATGATTCACGCCTGCCGGTTCGAAGAAGACTAAACTACAACTCGAGCACTGGTGGCCTACAAGTCACCTGTGCGGCGACAATGTCACGCGGTCATGAGACTTCTAGTACCTTATTATTTAGATTTCTGTGGATGCAACCTAATGGATTATGGATTTAGAATCGCCACCCTGTTCAGTTCTTGGTTTATGGCGTGTACGACTTCGTCGTTATTCTGCCAGTGTCCGTTTCATGATATTTTCGTAAACGGTTATGGAGTAAATAATACCTTCTAATAAATAATCCCTTCGTCTGATTATAATTATTTTATCTGTCTAGAACTCAGAAACAGGAATACAACTAGAACTAGAGGTCTATAGTGCGCGCAACTAGAACTAGAGGTCTATAGGCATGTTGCTAACCATCAGGCACATGTCCTGTTCGTCTCGCCACTCTTTATTTAAAAAAAAAAAAAAAACGGGACAAAAGTGCCGTTTTCCAAAAACAGAGCTATTTGACAGGTACTATTTAGGGATTAGGTATACCATAGCAATCAAATCTCCACCCATTATCGGCATATTTTTAAGCTGAGGCTTTATTTTTGAGGTTTAATTGTTTTCATCGCCAATATCTATAACCCATGGGGAAAAAATGTGAGTGCTTAAGACCGAACGTCAAAAACTAGTCATAAATGTTTTGAAGTGAAAACTTCTTTAGGCGCGCCTAGACAAATTTTTCGTGGGGTGTAAATTGAATTCTGCCGTCACGCTCGGGTATGATAAGAAATCTTCGGACAAACTCGGGACCTTGGCGATTGGGCATCTAGAAATGCGTCAGCCAATGAAACGGTGTGGCCTCGCCATCATGGCATGGCCATCTAGAAATACGTGAGCCAATGGGAAATGTCTAGATGGCCATGCCACGATGGTGAGGCCACGCCCTCCGGTTATAAGTTTTCACTTCTATCGGCAGTTCCTATGACTGCCATTTTTTTTTTAATTCTATACAAATTAAAATAGGAAACAGTGACACAGCAGCAGTGAAGAGCAGCTGATTGTATCTTTCTCGGTCGGGTAAACTCGGTGGTCCCACGTTCACCCGATCTAATATCTATATATATAAAACTCAAAGGTGACTGTCTTAGTGATCTATCAACGCACAGCTCAAACCACTCGAGGGATCGAGCTGAAATTTGGCATGCTGGTAGATGTTATGACGTAAGCACTCGCTAAGAAAGGATTTTGATAAATTCGACCCCCAAGAGGGTTAAATAGGGGATGAACGATTGTATGAAACTTTTTATTCCGTTGAGATATTTGCATGAAATTTCGTACACAATAAGTTCAAGTAAAATCATGAAGGACGTATGAAAGCGTTTTTCAAATTTCAGTCTCCAAGGGGGTGAATTAAGGGATGAAAGTTTGTGTGAATTTTTTTATATCTCTTGGACATATTTGCATGAAACTTCGTAAACATTTAGTAAAACCGTTAAATTACCCCGCTGGTCACATTCGGTAACTTAAAAACTCAAAAAATACGATCGATATATATAAAACTCAAAGGTGACTGACTTAGTGATCTATCAACGCACAGCTCAAACCACTCGAGGGATCGAGCTGAAATTTGGCATGCTGGTAGATGTTATGACGTAGGCACCCGCTAAGAAAGGATTTTGATAAATTCGACCCCCAAGAGGGTTAAATAGGGGATGAACGATTGTATGAAACTTTTTATTCCGTTGAGATATTTGCATGAAATTTCGTACACAATAAGTTCAAGTAAAATCATGAAGGACGTATGAAAGCGTTTTTCAAATTTCAGTCTCCAAGGAGGTGAATTAAGGGATGAAAGTTTGTGTGAATTTTTTTATATCTCTTGGACATATTTGCATGAAACTTCGTAAACATTTAGTAAAACCGTTAAATTACCCCGCCGGTCACATTCGGTAACTTAAAAACTCAAAAAATACGATCGATATATATAAAACTCAAAGGTGACTGACTTAGTGATCTATCAACGCACAGCTCAAACCACTCGAGGGATCGAGCTAAAATTTGGCATGCTGGTAGATGTTATGACGTAGGCACCCGCTAAAAAAGGATTTTGATAAATTCGACCCCCAAGAGGGTTAAATAGGGGATGAACGATTGTATGAAACTTTTTATTCCGTTGAGATATTTGCATGAAATTTCGTACACAATAAGTTCAAGTAAAATCATGAAGGACGTATGAAAGCGTTTTTCAAATTTCAGTCTCCAAGGGGGTGAATTAAGGGATGAAAGTTTGTGTGATTTTTTTTATATCTCTTGGACATATTTGCATGAAACTTCGTAAACATTTAGGAAAACCGTTAAATTACCCCGCCGGTCACATTCGGTAACTTAAAAACTCAAAAACTACGATCGATATAATATATAAAACTCAAAGGTGACTGACTTAGTGATCTATCAACGCACAGCTCAAACCACTCGAGGGATCGAGCTGAAATTTGGCATGCTGGTAGATGTTATGACGTAGGCACCCGCTAAGAAAGGATTTTGATAAATTCGACCCCCAAGAGGGTTAAATAGGGGATGAACGATTGTATGAAACTTTTTATTCCGTTGAGATATTTGCATGAAATTTCGTACACAATAAGTTCAAGTAAAATCATGAAGGACGTATGAAAGCGTTTTTCAAATTTCAGTCTCCAAGGGGGTGAATTAAGGGATGAAAGTTTGTGTGAATTTTTTTATATCTCTTGGACATATTTGCATGAAACTTCGTAAACATTTAGTAAAACCGTTAAATTACCCCGCTGGTCACATTCGGTAACTTAAAAACTCAAAAAATACGATCGATATATATAAAACTCAAAGGTGACTGACTTAGTGATCTATCAACGCACAGCTCAAACCACTCGAGGGATCGAGCTGAAATTTGGCATGCTGGTAGATGTTATGACGTAGGCACCCGCTAAGAAAGGATTTTGATAAATTCGACCCCCAAGAGGGTTAAATAGGGGATGAACGATTGTATGAAACTTTTTATTCCGTTGAGATATTTGCATGAAATTTCGTACACAATAAGTTCAAGTAAAATCATGAAGGACGTATGAAAGCGTTTTTCAAATTTCAGTCTCCAAGGAGGTGAATTAAGGGATGAAAGTTTGTGTGAATTTTTTTATATCTCTTGGACATATTTGCATGAAACTTCGTAAACATTTAGTAAAACCGTTAAATTACCCCGCCGGTCACATTCGGTAACTTAAAAACTCAAAAAATACGATCGATATATATAAAACTCAAAGGTGACTGACTTAGTGATCTATCAACGCACAGCTCAAACCACTCGAGGGATCGAGCTAAAATTTGGCATGCTGGTAGATGTTATGACGTAGGCACCCGCTAAAAAAGGATTTTGATAAATTCGACCCCCAAGAGGGTTAAATAGGGGATGAACGATTGTATGAAACTTTTTATTCCGTTGAGATATTTGCATGAAATTTCGTACACAATAAGTTCAAGTAAAATCATGAAGGACGTATGAAAGCGTTTTTCAAATTTCAGTCTCCAAGGGGGTGAATTAAGGGATGAAAGTTTGTGTGATTTTTTTTATATCTCTTGGACATATTTGCATGAAACTTCGTAAACATTTAGGAAAACCGTTAAATTACCCCGCCGGTCACATTCGGTAACTTAAAAACTCAAAAACTACGATCGATATATATAAAACTCAAAGGTGACTGACTTAGTGATCTATCAACGCACAGCTCAAACCACTCGAGGGATCGAGCTGAAATTTGGCATGCTGGTAGATGTTATGACGTAGGCACCCGCTAAGAAAGGATTTTGATAAATTCGACCCCCAAGAGGGTTAAATAGGGGATGAACGATTGTATGAAACTTTTTATTCCGTTGAGATATTTGCATGAAATTTCGTACACAATAAGTTCAAGTAAAATCATGAAGGACGTATGAAAGCGTTTTTCAAATTTCAGTCTCCAAGGGGGTGAATTAAGGGATGAAAGTTTGTGTGAATTTTTTTATATCTCTTGGACATATTTGCATGAAACTTCGTAAACATTTAGTAAAACCGTTAAATTACCCCGCCCGCCGGTCACATTCGGTAACTTAAAAACTCAAAAACTACGATCGATTTTACATCTTCTATCTTCTATCTATATATATAAAACTCAAAGGTGATTGACTTAGTGATCTATCAACGCACAGCTTAACTTCAGGGGCCTTTGCGGTCAAGTGCAAACCTATAACCAGTTAAGACACCTACTTATTTGCATGAATATTCAATTAATTGACCATGGAAAAAAGAATGAGTTACGTATTACAACGTGAGTTTTCCAAAATTCAAACATAGAGATGGTAAAATAGGGAATTGAAGTTACATATTAACGCATAAGCCTACGCTTAGGTATATAATAGCCAATCTTTAGTTAAATTATCATTCGACGCTCATGCTATCCAATATCTACAAAAAAAACTTATCGAACGCGGGCGAAGCCGCGGGTTAAAGCTAGTGATATATAATTCTAATGAAGCTTCATTTACCACCTAAGCAAAAATCTGTGGGACAAAAAAAAATTCACTTAATTTTTTTTTAGCTTGGATGCTCTGTAATCATTTACTCTGCGTTTTTTACTGTAGGCGTTTAGGTGTACAGTCACGTGGTAATGGACAACGCATCATACCACTGCACTCAGATAAATAAAGAGGCTACAATGTATCTAATAAAAAGGCACAAAGAAGACCCGCAATACCAAGTGGAATGACTGTTAATTAAAAGGACATGGACAAGAAGTTTTGCGGTTACCGCCGTGATCCATCGTGATCTAAACCCTATTGAAAAATAAGATGAACTTATGAAAGCCATTGATCCATTAAAAGCACATTCATACGCCAAATTTTCAAATAGTGTTATTTATGGTCTCAATAAAAAATGTACAAGTTTGAATTAAGTTCTTGTTATTTCATTGTTGGTGTAGATTGAAAATGACAGATTTTTTATAATGAAATAAACTACATAAAATAAAGTTCTCCTGGTGGTAAGAGACTCAGACAGCCATTAACCTGTACCAATGATACTTGGTCATACTGAACCAAACCAGCACTGTAATGGCGTTCATTACTTCGAGACATTCGTTCTATTTTCAGTTGTCCTATAATTTATGTGTAGTTAGTTATTTTGCTTCCCTGAAAAATCCCTTCCCGTACCTGTTTTATGAAGTTGAAAGTTCTCAATGAACGGGGAGGGAACCTATTAGCTTGATCTAGCAACATTAAGTACGCCACCAGTCGCGCGCAGAGTTATATTGCGAGGCGAGCACTATAGAACTAGAATGACAGAGACAAGATTGTTAGCCGACAGGCAATTTTTTTTCGCTTTGTAATAATAATTGTCATACTTCATTAGTCAACTGCTGTCTTCGTCAAGCGTCAAGTTATGTCAGTAATCAGTATGTCAGTTGTCGGCTGTCGGGCTGTCGGTCACTTCAAGGAATTTTGCTGTGGTGGATCGAAAGATAAACAATTTACTTTCATAGTGTTTTATTTTGTAAATGGATCTCTAAAACGTATTTAAAATGGATCAAGGCAATCGTCCACGGCGCAGTGATTTAGATATAGATAGTTTCCGGAGTGATGAGCCTGGGTTTGACCGGGCTCGGATGAGAAGACAATCAGGTGGCTTCGTGGATTTGGGTAATGAATCACAATATGGGACAGGCGGTCATCAAGCGTCAGGAGCTAATGAAATCTTTGCAGATATTCAAGTAAGAACGAAGTACTTATTCGTAATTCGTTATTAAATTGTAGTGGTAATACAAACTTTGTTTTAAATGTTGTTAAATTTACAGTTATACATTCTAAGTTGTATCTATTATTCTCTGTCTTTTCTAGGGCGACGTACCATGGTGGAAGTCCAACTTCTTCATATCACAGCCGGTACTTTTCAGCACCTGGGATGGAGTATTTACCTCCTGCCTTATTAATATATTTGGAGTCATTGTTTTCCTTAGATCTGGCTGGATAGTTGGTCAGGCTGGTTTAGTTAATGGTATTTTTATAGTGATATTTACAGGTGAGATACAATCTACTTAAACATTACATTTATAAACTAGCAGTACTTATCTGACCATGACTTTTGTGTAGAATTAAAAAAAATGGTTCTTTGAAAACTTTAGATTTTTTGGGATGAAAAGGTAACCTATGTGCTATTCTAGACTATTATCTATTTGAGTTCCACATTTCAGCTCAATCCCTTCTAGTCTTGCAATGTTATTGAGTGGTAAACATCTAAACATTCACTTTTATAACATTATTAAGAAAATTGTGACATTTCCTAAAATTTGATAATTATGTGAGCCTAACTATGTTTTCATTTATTTCTATGATTGTCTAATGGTAATTCAAACACTTAGATTTCATAAGATATTAACTTGCTTGTATTGTTCTTATTACTGTGTGAGTTACACATTACCTATTTATAATCAACAACATAGCTTTCTTGAATTGAAATTTATGGTAGATTAAAATTAATTGTGTTGTACTAGAAATACAAGATGTTTTTTTGTTCCAGTGTTTGTAGCATTGATATCAGTACTATCTGCGGTAGGAATCTGTGAAAGATGCAGAATAGAAAGTGGAGGAGTGTATTTCTTACTCGCCCACACCCTCGGCTCCAGAATGGGTGGGGCTTTGGGAATTGTGTACTGCTTTGGGCAGGTTAGTAAAAATACAGTAAACAAAGTATGAGTCACTGGCCAGTCTGTTCTAATAATTATAGTCGCTATGATGTCATGGTCTCATAAGCCACTTGAAATGGTATTAAACATAAAATTTATCCATATTATATGTTACAAGAAAATGATTAAGCAACAAAATTAACTGTTTCTTTTGCTAAACTATATTTTATGTCTCGTAATATTTTCAGGCTGTGGGATGTGCCTTAAATGTGTTTGGTTTTGGAGAATCCATGGCAAACTTGGTGTCAACTGACAATACCTGGGCCGCCCGAGGCTTTGCAGTGTCAGCTGTCATTTTACTCGGCACCATTAACATAGCCGGAGTGAAGTGGGTGGTCAAACTACAGTTTGTTCTGCTATTGATCATTTTATTGGCTGCTCTTGACTTCTTTGTAGGATCTTTTACAACTACACCAAGTATGTATTACAAGCTTTTTTCTCTACTAGGCTTTTAGATACATAGAAAACTATTTATTTAAAAAAAAAAAACTCAACTCTTTATTGATTCAAAAAAAGAAAATAATACCTGAAAAGAGCATATCTACAAATAAATGCCCCAAGTTACAGTTCTATTTCTAAACGCTATGTTTTCATGCACCTGGCTGATTAGAGAAACCGACTGAGCCTTGAGGCTAGTCGACAAATGCTACTTAAAAGTTTACAAAGGCATGTTATTATGCTACTTCTTGAAAACCATATATATTTATTCAGATATTGTTATAATTTTGTATTGTGTATCTGTATGATTATGTATCTGTATTCCAAATGTCAACCCGACCCATTCAGCTGTTACATCCAAATCCAAACAAAATATCCAAACATTTGCATTTATAATATTAGTAGGATAGTTGGTACCGATTTAAGAACCTTTATATTATAACATCTTGGTTTACCTTTGCAGATGATGACTTCAAGGGTTGGTTAGGTGGAACAATGGCCAATAATACCTGGGCTGACTATCAAGACAATTATACATGGTTCAAGTGCTTTGGTGTTTTCTTCCCAACCATCACCGGTATACTGGCTGGTATCAACATGAGTGGTGATTTGAAAAACCCTTCAATAAACATTCCGAATGGCTCCTTAGCGGCTATCGGCACTGGGTATGGCACATTTTTTGATGAACAACTAACAAACTTAGTTTGCTTACATAAATAATAATAGGATTAGCATTAAAATTCTGAAATTACTAGCAGTGCTCCTCAGTTTTAATCGAGTAGGTCCCGTCGCCATTATTTTCTCGCAATAAAAAGATCTTGTAGATCCTGCGAGAAAAAGCCTGTAGCCTATGTGCTACTCCAGACTTTAATCTGTATTGCAAATTTCAACCCTATCTGTTCCACCGTACCGACATGGTTGAGAATTAAACATCCAAGCTTTCCTATTCATAATAATTTTAGTAGGATGATACACAGAAGGCTAAACCAAATTTAACATTAATATCCTATTACCATAAATATAAAATAATATATAAAAACAAACCCAAGCATAAGTTTGGCCGTCATAATAGCATAAGTATAATGTTTTTTCATTTGATTGCAGGACATTCTTATACCTTATGTTCATTATAACCCTGGCCGCAACAGTGACACGGGAAGCTCTGTTAACAAAGTTTTCGATAACTGCAGATATATCAGCTGTAAGAGTGCTCCTATTGGCAGGCCTATATGTCAGTTCCATGAGCTCATGCCTCGGAGCTATGTATGGGACTCCTAGAGTCCTGCAGAGCATCTCTAATGAGAAGGTTATACCTGGGTTAGATGTCCTAGGACATGGTGTGAGTATATAGTTGTTTAAAGTTGTTTTTTTTTAACTCATGCTAACAAGTGCCTAATATAGATTTCTATGATTAATAACTGACTGCCCTTGAGTGTTTTCTTATGCTTCTTTTGTTACTCTTACATTACATATCAATGACTTTGTAGCTACATAGATTGATTAAGTAGATAGTCGTATTGTACACCCATAAAATATGTCAAGATGCAGTAGGCCATTTGCCAGTTGGTGATCTTCACTCTGCTTGCAAAATAAGGCCCTGAGTCCCAGCTCTGGGAACATAAAGCAGCTTATGGTATTTGAGGCTTGCAGAGCTGTTTATTGTTTCATTCAATGTTCATACTACTTATCAATAAACCAATTCAGAAAGTCCTTGATATGTTGTGTGATTTTTGTATTCCTAAATACATGGATATTGGCTTTTTAAGTAGATAGTGTAACATCCATCGGAGCTCTCATCCCATTAATTTATTTCCAGAGAGGGCCAAATAAAGTGCCGCTGTACTCAATGGTCGTAGTAGCGATAGTGACAGTAACGTTCATCATCATCGGCGACATCAACAAACTAGCACCCATCGTCACCATGCCCTTCCTTATCACATACGCTAGCATTGATTACTCTTACTTTGCCCTCGCCCAAACTTTTGATTTGCAACACAGGCGTGAAATGAGGTATGACAATGTTAAACTTATTTTTTATTATTGTTTAACTTCTGACTATAAGTTAAAGCTATTAGGATTATCTATTGTTTTCAGTTTTCTTTGCAGATCTTCTTAATGGTTTTTTTTTGTGTTCTATTCCCATCAGACAAAAGTTGAATGAGAATCTAAAAAAAACTTATTAAGATATTTACAATATGGCATATAATAGTCTTCAAATCGTGACTTCCAAAATTAACAACAATACAATTTTACTTTTAATTTTAATTCATACAATTTTTATTACTATAAATACCAAAAGTATGTAGAGATGATCAACACCAACCGATGGCGCATTTATAGAACAAAACATTTTCGTTTTCAATCTTTGATGAAACTAAGTGTTTTAAGAGTTCAATGTTTTCAATTGGATTTTCTAAATAAAAATGTAACTAATAAGATGTTCTCTGACAAAGACATTTAATAACATTAGAACAGCTAACCCTGATATTAAAGTTCTGAAGCTATCTGCGTATTATGTATTCCTTCGGAAAAAAGGAAGCTATGATTTATGTCAACTGTGATTATTTTCTTCCTGTCATGTGATACAACACAGTTATAGTTAAATACATACATGCTCTATGTTATGTTAGGCTATGTATTAAGCTATGTGAGGTCAAAAACGAAACAATCTATTAACGTTTAAATTTATAACTATCCAGATTCCAAGGACACTCGCAACGTGACCAGGTGTATGGTGCTACGGGCAGTGACCTCGACCTGTTGTTCCCGGAAAGAATACGACATAAAAACGTGGGCGTAAGTGTATGGCATTTTTTTTAGTTAAGCTAAGTTTGAGACTCCTTAGTTCATCAATTGTTCTAGACAGTCTACACTAATAACACAAAAATACCGTAAGTATGTAATAGCTCTGAAAGCACCACTCTATTTGGACACAGGACGTATAAGGTTGTAATAAGTCTGTAACATCGCATGAATAGTTTTGTAGTGGTAGGACTCTTGGCAGAGTCCGCCTGGGGAAGTACCACACCTTTGCCAGTTATTCTACCGCCAAGCAGTAATATGCAAACATTACCGAATTCCGGTTTGAAAGGCAATGTTTCCAGAGAAATTACAGGGCTTAGAGATATAACATCTTAGATCTCTGGGTGACGAGCGCAGTGCTAGGTATTGATTTGGATTCGTCATGTTCCAATAGCTGCGTGTCACTGTGCTGTTATGTGGCATGCATGTTGCTTACCATCAGGCACATGTCCTGCTCGTCTCGTCACTCATTATTTAAAAAAAAGATTAGATAAATAAATATAATGTTTAGAAACTTAAAAAACGATAGAAATGGTTTTAATATTCAATAGTACCTACTCGTAGTACCTGTGCACTCTCTTTGTTGTTTTATCAGTTCATTAATTGCTAAAACAGTGTTCCCGATATTAATTTGTGTAGATTATTAATAATGTTCTGTCTGTTATCTATACTCGGTGACTCCATGTAAGCCACAATAAAAACCGCAAAATGCCTTGATTAGATACCACATCTTATCCAATCACTAAATACGTATTTATTAATTTGATGACGTAATTAGTGCCAAATTGGCTTGTTTCTGTTATAACAAGCTTTCTTTCACTTATTTGACACATTAAATAAATATCGGTAGACATTTCACACACAACACCATCTGACTCCAAACTAAGCAAAGTGTGTGCTATGGCAGCCAGATAGCTGATATAATATTTAAATACTTATAGTTGTACATTATTAAAAACGAAAGTTCAAGCATTTTAAATATTCGCATGTTTCAAATTGTTTTTTATTTGTTCTGTATCGTTAACAGAAGTATATAGCGGAGGGCATAAATTGCTTAGGGCATAAATTGCTTAGGGCATAAATTGCTTAGTGCATTCAGTTGTTTAAACCTTATCCGGCATCTGATGCAAATGGATATACTTGATCGAAGTAGTGAAGTATTTTCCCCCCCTAATAACAAGTTACTTCGTTGCACAAATATGAACATTAATATAAATAATATTCCGTCGTTATAGAAACCAGCACTGTAATGACTGGCATCGTGGCTTAGTGGGTAGTAACTCTGCCTGCGAAGCCGAGGGTCGTGGGTTCGATTTCCACACAGTCCAAATATTTGTGTGATGAATTCAAATATTTGTACCGTGTCTGGGTGTTTCTATGTACAATAAGTATGTAGTTAAAGCTAAATACGTTCTATGTACAATAAGTAGGTATGTATTTAAAGCTCGTACGTATCATATCAGCTATCTGGCCGCCACAGTACAAGTTTTGCTTAGTTTGGGGTCAGGTGGTGTTGTGTGTGAATTGTCCACCAATATGTACCTATATAATTCTAAGAACCCCTACTGATATTACTAATGCGAAAGTGAATCTGTCCATCTGACACGATTTCACGCCTAAACTTTTGTAGAGATAGTCTTAAAAACGGAAATCGCCTACTGTTTGCGACTAAACATTAAAAATAAATTGGCCATTATCGAGCAAGTCGTATCAAGTAAGTAATTGAGTTACCATCTCTTGTCATCTAATTGCAGGACTTTACGCCGTCGCCCACAGAACCGCCGACGGCCAACGGACGCGCCAACGGAGACGCGCGACGGCCGAGCGTGAGCGTGCATTCCAAGAACAAGAACTGGTACTCGCACCTCTGCAACCGGTGGCTATCGTTGGCCGGGGTAACAACAATTGCACTATTAACTTCTTGATCAACGATTTTCTAAGACAAATACTAGTTTCTACACTACTTTATATATTTTTTCTGTTGCCGTGAAATTTGTAGTTGATAAATGTTCACTCTGTTAGGATTTGTTTTGTCAAATCTACCCTCAAAATTTTTGAGGAATTTTTTTTTTATGTATTGAGAAGTAGCGTCGGGCGAATCCATATGGTTTCCGCGCCAATATAGCTTAAATTGATACTTTCTTAGGATACGTCCCGTTTAACACAGGTCTATGACTCCGCTACACCGTCTTGCTGTTTTACCCTGGGCTGCGTCCAGAACCTAGATGGACTACTAATTGAAACGCACGCACGCATTTGTCTTGTCGCACGGTCTTTTCACTTGACCATGACTATCGGACCCCCTGCAGCCAAAGCTGTGGATCCGCCCTTGCCTATGACTATGAGAGTATTGTATGCGGTTCCAGGTAGCAATAAAGTTGCTGCTGATGTTCCTGGTGAACTGGGCGTACGCGCTGGGCTGCCTCGGCTGCCTGTGGCTGCTGTGGCTGTACATCGGCGCCGCCAACCCCGCGGTGAAGCCGGGCCGCGCGGCCGAGTTCCGCTTCTTCCACTGGCTCAAGATCGCCTTCTTGCAGATGATTGGGTAGCTATTGTTTCAATAACCTAACACAGTAACAAAAGGATGTGAGCGTACCACGGTTTTTGGATAGGGAGCGTTTAAGTATTACGTAATGCAATTTTTTTATTTTTTAGCACCCCGCCCCTAACGCAACGTAACGCATCTTAACATGTTTAACACCCTTCCTCCCACTCTCCGTAAACATTACGTGATCGTTTTTACTTAAAAGACACCAAACTAGTTGCCAACTAGGAAGATTTTAATTTCCCGATTATTTTTAGGTAAGAATAAATACCTCCATGACGCACCATAACGTTGCACAAGACACCCCCGGCCCCCCAAATTGGGTTACGTAATACTTGAACGGCCCCATAGATGAAATCTTCTGAGCTTTCGTCACCGGCATGCGTAATAGCAGTATACATGTAGCTGTTCAGATGACGTATTCTGGAACACTATTGCTGTTTAAGATTATAAGCTGTTAGTTTTTACCTATCGGGAGACCATAATACTTTTTTATTTGTTTTAATTTTTGTACTTATAAAGGGTTATAATAGCTGGGCGACTGAACCGCCCTGTAAGCACGTAGAATTAAAGTTGTTGTACTCTATGGTGTATTTTCCAAGTTTGGAATTCGGGAACGCCTTGAGCGGAGAAATATTTATAAACAGTTGAGTAAATGGCTATTATTGACAATAGAATGTTGTTTTTTGACACTAAGAAATATTCAACTGACGTGGTATTTATTTCTGAGGGCACACTAAGAAATATTCAACTAATAAAATGTTGTTTATTTCCAGCAAAAGGCCACTGGAATATGAACAGCTGGTAGTAACCCCGGTGCACGCGGATATATCCGTGGAAGAAGAACGACTGAACGATGACAACGAAGACTTTGCTTCGCGTCGCCGCTACCACCAGTCCACGGCGGTGCAGAGCCATCTTGTCAGCGTCAGCTAACTTATAACCTATAACACACTAGTGCAAGTATGGAACAATGTTGACAAAATAAAGGAAGGATTGCAACAGAATAAACAGGTTACGTCAAACAGTTAAAACTCCTTGAAACCGACAGTTTCATAATTCACAATTTGTATGTTGCTTGATAGTTATTTGCAAGTGAGGATTTGTGTATGGGGAATGACACCGTTCCACAGTCTCGCTACGCATCGTAGCGTTTGTCGTTCAATAACAATTTGATGTATCCCCACTGCAGCAAACTGTGACCACATAGTAGTTTCCTGTGATCTGAAGTCAAGGCCATGGGCTTATAGACTAGGCCGAGGCCTTAGCTACTTCTCGCAAATAGATGAGTTGGGATAACTAAAAAAAAAATTGGAATTTCTAAAGAATTACTCACGCTGTTTTGCAGCTTCGCTACACTTTGTCGCACCGCCAAGCTTAGGGAGAGGCTTAGCCTGTGAAGAGCACGTTGTGAAATTTACCAGTTATGTTAATTCCGTCAATTGATTTTCAGATAGCCAACAAAAATTAATTACCCTATATATTTTTGCAAGCAACTTTCAATAACAGTCTCTAAATGAGTGTCTATTCTCTTTAAGTCACTCAATTAAATGTTGTGATATTTTTAAGAAGAGCATTGATACTAATTTTAGTTTTTGATCGTTAAGGTCCATACATGCAAAGATTTTGTATATAATTTATTTAAGAACAAAGGAAAAAATGTATTTAATTTACAAGTTTACATGGATTTGCGCTGGCCTATCGGCAACTGGTGTCAATGTAGTGGTGTGTAAGATATGACTTAAAAAAAAGTTAAGATTAGCCTCTTTTTGTAGTGAGCCAAAACTAAATTCCACTTAAAATACGCAGTTAAACATTTAATGTTTAGCCTTAAAGTTTGACATCTTACACTGGGCCACTTATATGACCTGGTCAACGTTATACCAATGACATGGATGGCATATAGTTCTAGTTGTGTCTCTTTTTTACATTCACTTGTCGCTTGCGCGAGTGTTATTTTGCCATTAAAACCATTTTGCCGGTAGTCAGCTGGTTGTAATCTATTTGACCTAGGAATCATCATGAGGCAGCTTAAAAGTTAGGTACCTAAATAAGTTGTGTATTAGTGGAGCCACTGAAAAAATTATGTCTGACATTGCATCCATCTACGAAATGAAAGGACTTTCACTATATAATTACTATTATAGTCAGCACAATTATTTGGTACCCACTCAATATACATATTTATGTATAGTAAACCATCACTACTCACATAGTATAAAACTAAGTCAGTTCCCTGTATCTATCTGTCACTATGTATGCTTGTACTTTAAAACTACCAAACAGATTTTGATGCGGTTACTTTCAGTAGATGAAGTGATTCAAGAGGAAGGTGAAGGTGAAAGTGTAATATGTGCATAAATAGTAGAGAAACACTGATACTTTTAGTTTAGTAGTTTAGTTTAGTTTGACGGGGCTGTTTCCGCACTTAGCCTCTCAAAGTGGGCCATTGTGCGTGGCTCATACTTCCCTATCACTCCAACCATCCCAGGCTATCCCAGAAGGCAAGCAACCTATTCAGGTTGTTGAAGGCCTCCGGGACTGCTGCTGGGGAGTGGAGGAATTCTGCCCGTTGATCCGCCACGCTCCTGCATTCCACAATCACATGCTGTGGCGTTTCTTCTTCCTCCATGCATCCTCTGCACAGAGGGCTATCTGTTACACCTAAATTGAATAAGTGTTTGTTAAGGGGACAGTGGCCAGTCATAGTACCTATGACTTTACGGATCCTATCCCTGCTCAGTCTGATAAGGTTGCGGGCAAGTTTTTTTGTTGCTACCGGAACAGCAATTTTTGTTTGCCTGCAACCTTCAATGTTTCCCCATTCCATTGAATGTGCTTTTTCGGTATTTTCCTGCAGCCATGATTTTATTTGGGCCTGAGGTATAGGCATTAAAGGTTCCGGACCGTATGTTATTGCCTTTGCTCCTCTCTTGGCCAGTTCATCTGCTGCATCATTACCTAGTGAGTCGCTGTGTCCTTTAATCCATTGCAGGGTTACTCTGTTCGTCCCTGTTATGGATTGGAGTGCATTGTGACATTCCAGTATAAGGACAGAGGTTATAGTGTTGTTTTTTAGGGCTTGAAGCACTGACGCGCTGTCGGAGACAATTTTGATGTTTAAGTCCCCGACATCTCTGGCTGCGATCGCCTGTGCCGCCCTGGTGATACCGATACATTCGGCTTGAAAGATTGTGTTTAACTTACTTAGTGATGTTGATATTTTTATGTTTAAATCATTTGAGAAGACACCGGCTCCTGTACCTTGTGAGGTTTTGGAGCCGTCTGTATATATCCTTACTTCTCTGCTACCAGAGCTGTCTTTTAATTCTGCATTAAGTTGGATATTGTATCTTCGATCAAAGACGTGTTGGCATATTGTTCTATCCATGGGTGCCTCAAGAAGTGGTATTTCTTTCAGCACCCGTTTCAGAACTTTTGTGTGTTCTGTTTCTGTACCCTGTTTCCATAGTCCATGAGCTCTTAGTCGCAGGGCGGCTGCAGTGGCCTCCTCTTGTATGACTAAGTGTAGAGGTCTCAAATTTAAGAGATACTCCAAAGCGGCTGATGGTGTGGTTTTCATGCATCCAGTGGCTGCTAGGCTTGCCAGGCGTTGCAGACTTTGGAGTTTGGCTTTTATTGTGGTCAGTTGTGTTCTGGGCCACCACACAACTGATCCGTAGGTCAGAGAGGGTCTAATCACTGAAGTGTACAACCACAGTGTAATTTTTGGATTGAGACCCCATTTTCTCCCAATGAGTCTCCGGCATTGCCAAAAAGTTAGACAGGCCCTCTTAATTTTTGTATCTATATGACTCGCCCAGTTCAGTTTATTATCAAGGATGATGCCCAGATACTTCACTTGCGATGATAGGGTGAGTTTGGTATTAAATAATTTTGGGAGTTGTAGTTCTGGTAACTTTCTTTTGTTGGTGAAAAGAATGAGCTCTGTTTTTTTCGGATTTACTGACAATTGATGTTCGCCACACCATTTCTCTACAATCTGAAGAGCCGAGCGCATGGACTTACATAGCACATTTTCAGCGCTTCCGCTAATCAGTATAGTGAGGTCATCCGCATAACCAATAGTAGTGTACCCTCTGTTATTTAGCGTCTTTAGGAGGCTGTCTACTACTGTGTTCCATAATAGTGGTGATAGGACGCCACCCTGGGGGCATCCTTTTACTACCTTTGCCCTTATGGTAGTGTTCATCACTATCTGGACTGCTCTTTTACTGACCAACTCGGTGATCCAGTTCCTCATCACTGGTTCGACCTTGAGTTTGCATAGAGCATGGTTTATGCTGTTGTGCATTGTTTTATCAAATGCCCCCTCTATGTCTATAAA
Organism: Ectropis crepuscularia; assembly: GCA_963693475.1. Taxonomy (NCBI): domain Eukaryota; kingdom Metazoa; phylum Arthropoda; class Insecta; order Lepidoptera; family Geometridae; genus Ectropis; species Ectropis crepuscularia. The sequence goes on from OY856341.1 coordinate 16,120,504, forward strand.
GGCTGCAAGTGTTGAAAGTTTGTTTGTGAGAGCCGATTCTATCTTGTGCACAACCATATGCAATGCTGACTCTGTTGATCTACCCTTTCTGTATGCGTGCTGCTGAGGATGCAGTTGTTTATGTTTTAGTGCCCCATCTCTTAAGTGTCGGTCCACTAATCTTTCTAACGTTTTTAGAAGGAAAGACGTTAGGCTAATAGGTCTAAACGATTTGGCGTGCGTGTAGTCCTCCTTACCGGGTTTTGGTAGGAAAATTACTTTCGCCTCCCTCCATGTTTTCGGGATATATTTAAAGGCTATACAGGCCCTATAAATTGGTAAAAGGTGCTCTGTTACCTGGTTTGGTTGCCATTGTAGTAACGCTGGGAATATACCATCCAGCCCTGCGGATTTGAAAGGTTTGAAACTTTTAAGTGCCCATTTTATTCTATCCGCGGTTACTACCTTATTTGCTACTTCCCATTCTTGGGTTGTTGGTGTGCAGTGGTTTTCTTCTGGCCACTCTGGTTCTCCTGTGATCTGGCATCCAGGAAAGTGAGTCTCCAGAAGTACTGCACTTGTTTCGTTGTCTGTGTTTGTGTAAGTGCCGTCTTCCTTTTTTAGGGAGCCCGGGAGGTTGAGCTCGCCTTTGGCTAGAACTTTCTTTATTCTTCCGGCTTGGTTTGTTGAATTTATGCTATTACAGAAGTTGTGCCAGGATTCCGTTCTGCGGAACCTGATTCGCCTCTTGTAATGCTTTTGTGCAGCTTTGTAGTTGTCCCAGTCCACCATGGATCTGGTGTTTTTTGCCCTGTTATAGAGCGACCTTAGTTTATGGCGTAGTCTCTCGAGTTCTGGCCCCCACCAAGAACCCTTACCTACGTTGTTTGATTTTACCACCGGACATGCCAGTTTGTAACTATCCAATAGTGTTTTTGTTAGGAATTGTACGTTCGTTTCTATGTTGTTTGTACAAAGTGTTGTGTCAGTTAGGTGTGTGTTTCCTAATGTTTTGTTTAATAATGCTGTGTACCTTGTTATATCGGTTTTACGGGGGTTACGATATGGAACAGGGTCTGTTGACTTATATCGCAGTTGGAAACAAACGCGGCGGTGGTCCGCAAAAGATGGCTCGTTTGATACGTGCCATCCCTCGATTTGGCTAGCCACCGCGTTGGTTGCCAGTGTAATATCTATGATAGTTTGGTACCTAGAGCTTACAAAAGTAGGTTCCGTACCCCTGTTCATAATGTTGAGGTTTGTCTGGAATAAATATTCGGCTAAGGACTCACCCCTTTTGTTGGTATTTCTACTTCCCCACAGCGAGTGGTGAGCGTTGCTGTCCGCGGATGCGATCAGCTCCCAGTGATGTTCTTCGCAGTGTTGTACCAGGTCGGCCAGTTCTTTTGGGGGAATATCCCCCTCACCCGGCAGGTACACTGATGCTAGTACTAAGACGGTTTGGTTTTCTGTAGTAAGTCTCACTGCTGTGAGGTCTCTAGAACAGAATTGGTTAAGCAAAGTGGCTGTTGTTGTTTTAGGCATATAAATACATGTTCTTGGGGTTTCAACAGTAGTGTCTACCATTAACTTACCTCCGATGTTACTGAGACCGCAGATTTTATTATTTTTGATCCAGGGCTCCTGGATCATGGCGACGGTCTTGCTGTTCTTCTCCAGCACTCTGCGTAGAGTGGCCGCCGCTATCTGCTTGTGCTGGAGATTGGTCTGGATGAACTTGAGGGGGCTATGGGCTTCGCAGGACGCCATCTTCGTCACTGCTGCAGCACCCCTCACTCGGCAACGGTGAGACTACTTCCACCTCGCTCAAACTCTGTTTGAGGGCGGAAGCTGAGGGCTCCGGAGTCGACGTCTCCTTTGCTTCAGTCTCACTCGTTGAGGTTGTTTTTACGGGTTGTGTTCCTGCCGTTTTTGCTTCGACTGTGGAGAAGAAGCGGATGTACCCACTCCCCGTAATGTGGGCTACCCGGCGGTCTCGGTCCAGGATCGTCTGCTTCTGGTCTTCAGGTATTCCCAGGGTAAGGTGCACTACCTTATCCTCGGAGCCCATAGCATCCTGTGGTTGGTCGTCCACGGTCATATCGTAGCACTGCCACGAGTCCACCTTGTACCACGGATTCTGGGCACAAAGGACTCGCTGCAGTATGGCAGGGTCGGTAATGCTGGTATGAATTAGAAGCCCAGCCTTGAGCTTCTTCTTCATGTCCGACTGCCTGATGACCGTGAGGGTGGTGTCAGGAATTGGTGACTCGATGTTTTTCACCTCTTTTTCCAGCCACCTGAGCGAATTCGCGTCCTCGCACCACATCGCTAACGCCCCGTCCAACAGGAAGGGTCGACCGCGGAAAGACGGTGCGGGCGCGCTCGAGGAAGATGGAGACAGTGCGGTTTGGATAACTTTGCCAGCAACAGCTACCCTCACCGCCTCTGCCTGGGTCTGCGAGAGGTCCCTCTGCGGGACGGTAGTAATCACCACCTTCAGGTGGGATTGAGCCGCGTCTGCGTAGCTCACCGTCCGTTTTGCTTTTGGGTCGGTCTTCGCGCGTTTGGCGTCCCCTCTGGGAGATTGGGTCTCGTCCAGGCGAGCGCGCTTCGATGAAGCTCTCTCGTCCGTCGAAGACCCTTTCCCCTGCTGTTCCTTTTCAGGAATGGGAGCCATCGCAGCGGTCCGTCTACCGCGAGCACCTCTCGGTTTCCTTTTCTTCCCCGATTGGCTGGGAACTGGTGGTGGTGGTGGTCCCGCCCCTGTAGAGGTGGATGGTGTGATTTCGCGCTGCGTTTCCGCTGCTGCGATAATTTTGGGTTTGTTTGGCTGAAGTGCTTTCCTTCTCGCGCGCCTGTTATGGCGAACGCGTTCTGGTCGGCTCTTCTGCCCTTGGGTTTGGGTGTCAGCCTTCGCGTCGGTGGACTCCCTTTTGCAGGGACGCTTATGCGTGACTACAGTCCACGGCGACACTGATACTTTTAAAGGTTTCTAATGTGATGTCAGAAATAAACACATTTTTTGCGCTTACATAGTAAACGCTGGCTGAATCCTACGAAATAGATCAATGTACCCCAGTATTGTACCCCTTAAAAAGATCTACAAAAAAGTCCGCAATGGTATATGTCTGTCTATTTGTTTTCTAGTTTCATTCAAGGTATACTAGAGTGATTGCAGTGTAAGTTCTAAATTATTTCATTTATGTACTGTTTGCGCCATAATTGCGATGAAATTTTTTAATTATGTTTAAATGACTTTTGTACGTGTTGAAAGAACGCCAGATGAATTATATACGTCGTTTTAGAACATGACGAGTAGCCCTAATCATATCGCGCATGAGTTTTGAAAATTTAATTGGCTTTATAATTTGATAATGTTATTTTATAATATGTACAGATGTACAAGAGATGTCTTTTTTTGTTTTGTGATATTGACGGCACACTGTTGATTGTAAGTAGTAAATTAATAATAAAATGTATTTTTCTATAGCACCTTTTGGAATCAGAACTGTATTAAAAATATATCAACTAAAGACGAATATTGAAATTTGCTATTTTTATTGTATTGTAATATTTGTGTAATCAAAACGTTGAACATAAAGCGTTGAGATATTTTCTGTGTTATTGGGTACCAGACCACAGACTATCACCACTCTAACAGACAAAAGTCGCTTCCTGACTGAAACATTACTAAGTAATTAATGTGTGAATAATGATTTAATTTAGTTATGTAATAATAGCGTGTAGATATTTATTGAGATTAACTTTTTTCTTTGATTATTTTTTTTATAAATGTATGGAAATCAACTTTTGGTAAATAGCTGAATTAATCTTGTAATCGAATTGATAAAACTGTTGACTCATGTGTTCTTTTTACTTAATGAAATGCTACTATCAATTATTTCAAAACATAATAACAAATATTAACTATAACTAGTTGCAAAATAAAAAGTTCAAGCAAACTGAAAAAAAATACTGGAATAACTTATTCTAATATGTACACTAATAAAAGAAATGGGAATGGAGCTTTAAAAAAACACTAGTTACTTCAATTGAATGTCACAGAATCGATTGAAAAAATGTCAAAATACAAAGTGCATTCTGAACGAAAAAAGCTTTGTACAATACAAAGATTATTTTACTATTTAATTTGCTTGACATTGACCATTGCTAATCATAAAATCAAATTTTTTAAAAGCTCTCATTCATTCCGTACAAGACATGAATAAGTTGTCAGTTATGTTTGGTGATTAAGATAATTAATTAATTATTATTACATGATCTCAAAATAACGACTGAATTAACGAAATTCAATTCAAAATAATGATTAATATTATCATAAAAGTATAATTAATAAATTATAATTAATAAAATAATTAACCAATAAAGTGTAATTTTACAATGACTTGGTACACTGAAAAGTACTTTTTTGCAAACATTAGATATATAGAGTATTTGATCACTATCTAAATTTTTATTTAAAATTCTAAACTATTATTTAAATGCCTCGAGGTTTCGGCAGCCGTGGTCATGCGAATACCTCGTGGCCAATCGTTGTTTAGTTCGTGATTTAGTCCTGAATAATAAATGTTACAAAACATGTTCAAATCACCAAAGTTTATGAGTAACTTTTTACTTCTCAACTTATTCATGCTTTGTATGAAATGTACATTAAACAGTCTAGAAGTACCTTAAGGTCCACTGTAAACTGTACCAATGAATAAAAAAATTATATGAATTAAGTATTGTGAGGGTAACTTTATTGCAACAACTTTGAATCCATTTCAGTACCCAAATATTTATTTAAGCTTTTTAAATATATCCTATTCATATTATAAATGTTCATGTTTGGATGTTTGTTATTCAATCACGTCGGAATATCTGAACAGATTGGGTGGAAATTTCGAACACCGTTAAATTATAGTCTGGTATAAATAGGCTACTGGAACGGGAACTACGCGGATAAAATCGCGGGGTGCTGCTAGTATTTATATATACTTATGTACAGTAAAGTTGTGCACAAAACGCCCGCACACGCAGGTTAAAGACGCAACGGTGGCACACTTAGTTCTCGATTAAATTATATAGATATAAGTATATAGATTATACATAATATTATGTACTTACAAATTTCGAGAATTTCCGTGCCTCCAAAAAAGGCCTGTATAGAAGTACACTCACAAGCACAATTAACCGCCCACGCTGTATTTGTCTAGTCTGCAGAAAACGTTAATTTTAAAGCAAATTTTATAGTACGTAAGTGCCTACGTACTTACTTCATCAGGAAGTCATCATAAAGCAATAACATATGAAGATATTAAAAACAAACGGTTTTTAACCTTTTGACCCCCAGGACTAAATTGCATTTCCGTGCCCTGGACGCCAAGCGTACGAAATAAGTCAAAATTAAAAAAAAAAATTGTGCTGTCACCATTTGATATCTAACACACAATGCTTTGGTATAGTCCGTTTTTTTTTGTCACCTATAGACGTCGTTGGCGTACAGGGCTCGCTAGCGCTTGTCAAGTATAGGCGACTCTGGCGTTCAAAAGGTTAAGAATAATCACATAAAACCGATATTATCGAAATGACGAAAAATATAGGTGTAGTCTAGTCAAAAAGCTCAAAAACGTGCAAAATAGACATAAAGCTCCTAGAAACATGTGCGATACCTCATTCGATTCGGAATGACGTCTAGAAAAAATGTTTATAAGGGCTTTTTAGCCCATAAAAAATTGCGATAGTTATTAACAAAACAGGATTACAAAATGAAGGTATTTAGTTATTCGTTAATAATTTCGTAACTAATGATATTGACTTCGTAACATGGATTCCGAAAAAAATCTTCCACCACTCTGGCTGTGTACAAATACACTAAAAACATCCTAGATTTTATTAAAGAAAAACATAACGCAGTTGGACTCGTACTTGATATGAAAAAAGCTTATGATAGAGTTTCGCATACTATACTACTCAAAAAGTTAAATAATATCGGCATAAGAGGGAAGCCACTAAACTGGCTAAAATCTTATTTGTTCAATAGAAAACAAGTAGTAGAAATAAACCATTTCCACCATGACGGAACGTCTAAATCGGCTGTAAAATCTGAACTGCAAACCCTCAATTGGTCTATTCCACAAGGCAGTGTATTAGGCTGTGTCTTATTTTTAATATACATCAACGATCTCCCCAAAATATTAAATACTCCATGTATACTATTCGCCGACGACATATCGCTTATATTTAAATGTTCATCTGACCCTAGCTCACAAAAACAAATAGTTGACTCCTTCTCAAAAATTAAATCTTGGATGGACCTACACAAACTCGAACTAAACACAAAAAAATCTAAAATTATTCAATTCCATCCTTACCAAAAAACACCTTTAAACCTTTCTTCCATTTCAAAACTATTAGACATCGATGAAACTAACAGTATTACTCTTCTTGGCATTGAAATAGACACACAGTTAAATTTAAAAGCTCACATCCAAAAAATTAAAACAAAATTATCACAGTTTATTTATGCTTTATCAGTCTTAAAAACCAACACGAACCTACAAACAGCATTTAGTGCTTATTATGCGTACGCCTATGCTTGGCTCAAATACGGCATTATCATTTGGGGAAATCGGACTGAGGCTCATGACCTATTCATACTTCAAAAAAAATGTATTCGTATTTTAGAAAACTTCCGTGTACCCAACAGCTGTAAGCCACACTTTATTAAACTGGAAACATTGACATTACCCAGCATATATATTTTAGAATCCGCTATGTTCGTAAGGAAACATCTCGACTTGTTCGCCTTCAATACAAATACCCGACGCCAAACCCAACTTGTGGCACTAGAACCAAAAATAGAAATTGTAAAAAAAGGTCCCGAATACACAATAACAAAAATATACAACACTTTGCCTAATGATATAAAAAATGAACCCGACCAAAATAGATTTTATAAAAAACTAAAAACACTATTAAGAGGAGGAATGATGCTAATTCGACTTCTTTGAATGCCTGGACTGGGAAATCTGTTAAACAAATCGCACTGAATAAAATATATGTCATTTTTGACTATATTTCTGATGTTCTGCTTGGCTACAAAACACGATTGAGAAAAAAATTCTCGATAGAAAAAAATCGCGAAAAAGTCTCTAAAAAAAACTCACACATCTACTACACTGTTATTCACTAGTTTATCATTATGAAATAAATACAGGTGATGCACCTCATCTAAATTGATGTGTTGGTAGAAAAATATTTCATATATCTTGATTTTCATCTGAAAAAATAATTATTTATGTTTTCGCTATGGACGGTTAGTATGTCCAGAGCCGTCAAGGACAACAGACGTACGGCCGGCTCGAATGCGGTCCCCGACTAGGAAATTACGAATAGAAAACGAACTGTCGATAAAACAGTTCTAATATCTCTATTACACATCAAACGAAATTTCAAACTACAGTTACTGATTGTTAATTTGGCCATGCAGATGTAACACTTATTAGCCTATTCGTTAAGCGACTCTGTACAAAAACAGAAAGCTACAGACTCGTGTCCCAGTTAGGGTGATTTATTTTTGCAGTTTTTAATAAATTTTATGTTTGACTGAGACGATAAAATATGTATTTAAACTAATTCAAAGAAGGAGGAGGTTCTCGATTCGGTTATATGTTTTTTATAGATCTTAATACGCGATAGCTCCGCCACACATACATATATATATACACACATACAGAAATGTTACTACAGTCTAAACGAATATCTAGACGACTTTAAATATATCCCATTCTCGCGGCATTAATATGATTAGGTAATATGAATATTAGAAAAAACGTATTTATGTGGATAAATTCTGTACTTACTTTTACTTTGATAATAAATTTTATTGTAAGTTGTATATTGCCCTTACAGGGTAAATGCTTGGCTTACTTGTATTTTGTCAGCTTTGTGTTTTTGCAATAAATGATTGATTGATTGATACTTAAGATATTTTGAAAAAAGGTTCCTGAAAGAGGAGGAAATTTCCAACATAAAGGTTTAACTCCTAGAACTCTATGTTTATTATTTATACACTTTTTAACGCTGAAAGTAGAGCTCCGCGAGGCCGCTACGGCATAGACGAGGCGTCTAAAAAACCGGCATTTCATCTAAAAATTGATTTTACAGTATTAAATATAAATTTAAAATTTTTATAAAAATATAGTGTAATCTAGATACTTAAACGTACAAAACCTTTGTAAAAGAAATAAAATATATCGATTTTTCGTAAAGTTATACCAATGTTAATTAACTAATCTTTTTCCGGTATCTGTTTTTATAAAGTACGGCATAAAAGTTTTAATAGTTGGTCTATACATTTTCGCTTAGTGGAGTTCTTCTCATTTAAGTACTTCATAAAGTAATGCAAAAAAATGGTTGTCTGTAAAGTCGGTTTACTGACGATAGCTGAACGTGACAACGTCTTAAGAAAATACTGATTGTGTTAAGCGCCATCTAGGTAAAACATTCTGAAGCTTTATGAAAAGCTGTTCAAAGCGCCATCTCTGGGTACATCATTGTACTAGCACAAGTTCTTAACTTCATATCGTCGCTTTTCTAAAACATGGACAGACTCCTTGAACGTAATACACATTTCACTCACTAGATGGTGCGAAAAGTAATAAGGCGAGGTAGCGGCGGTAAGTTATTATCTAATCTATGGCGGTACGTTACATGACGTCATGTTTTGCGGGCGTGAGCCGGCTCCATGTGTGCGTTCGCCCAGCAAAAAAGTATCGCCTTTCAAGAATTGAATGATGCCTATCTCGTGCAAATGTGCCCGAAATTTTAAAGGAGACGGCTCATTTCTGCCCCACGTCGTTTCAAGTTTATGTACTTAATTAGCCCCGGAGACCTAAAAAAGAATCTATTAAATTAACATTTATTTAAATAATGCAAACTGTAGGTACATTCGATACTAACGTGCCAAGCGGGGATTGCAAATTGATGTGAATAAAAAGTACTTTATTGACCGTTCTCAGCTGAAAAAAAAGTTAATAAAATTGGCACAACATCCGATTCGTTCGAAACTTTTAGTAGTGGTAGGACTCTTAGCAGAGTCCGCCTGGGGAAGTACCACACCTTTGCCAAATATTCTACCGCCAAGCAGTAATGTGCAAACATTACTGTGTTCCGGTTTGAAGGGCAATGATTCCAGAGAAATTACAGGGCTTAGAGACATAATATCTTAGATCTCTGGGTGACGAGCGCAGTGCAGTGCTAGGTAATGATTTGGATTATCATGTGCCAATAGCTGCGTGTCACTGTGTTGTTATGTGGCAGGCATGTTGCTTACCATCAGGCACATGACCTGTTCGTCTCGTCACTCTATGCTATAAAAAAAAACTCGATTCGTTCGAAACTCGCAGAACACAAAGAATTTCGTTATTTTTCCAAAGGTTTCGTAATTTTCTTGTGGTTTTGCCTAATCCCCGGTCCTTCTGCGTTGAGTCAACATTATTTTGAGCACAATAAGTCGCCAAGTAATGAATTTACTACCTTCTTTTATTAGTAAGTAAATAATCACGTTCTTGATTACTTACTTGGAGCGTTATTTTTTTCAACGTTTTAGTTGATATCTTTTAAACTCCGCTATGCAGAATAAAAACATTAACAGTTCCTCAATATATATTAAAAATCCTATACAATGATCCAATTTTGGTCGAGTCTCCTGCACTTTTGCTGTGGGGCAAATGCCCATGGAAAATGGGCCGTCTCCTTTGTGCCCCCTAAGGTTTCAGATTTATTTAAGAAAAAGAGATTCTGCTGCACCAACGTTCGCTCAGCAAAAAAATTTTTAAATGTTGGGTTTACCTGGATATTAAATATGCAAAAAGGTAGCTTATATACGAGTATAAATCGTCCCCTTAGTAACACAAAAACTTATCTCAATTTTGTCGAATTTGAGAAAATGATAAAAAACCACGCGACACGACACAATCATAATGAAAATATAATTACTGATTTTAAAGATATTACTTCAAAACCTTATAATAAGCTTAACGTATTATTTAGTGTCACAAAACGAGTAGTTTATTATTTATAATAAGTGTATTTATATGTTTAAAAGTAAATAGTTTGAATGGAGGTGTTAGTTACGTTTTTGTGTTACTAAGTTTTTTTATATAATATTATAGTTTTAAATGAGATATGTCAGGTTTAGTTCAAAAATATTTATTTCTTTCTTCAAAAAACAATTGTTTTTATAGGAAAATTAAAGAAAAACACAAAATAAAAAAGTAAACTTAAGACAGACAGACTTACAGAGTACAGAGCTGTGGCAACAGAAAATAAAAAAAAACTGATCAAGTGCGAGTTGGGCTCGCGGCAAGAAACTTTGGAATGATTACTAAGTAGGTAACCTTTTTATTCAGAAGATTCTGAATCGCTTTCTTGGTTTCTGCCATTGTTCAACTGCTCATAAAAAGTATGGTACTGTGATGGTATAATACCTTGTTCACATAAGCTTTTCAAATCATGAAACTTCTCAGGCGATATTTTCATCGGCGAATCATAAGCTTTAATCAATGTAATTCAATCATAATTTGTGGCGCCCCTTGTCGCTCGACGTATAACTTTAAATTTCTTAAAATCAGTGTCACTTTTGTTATATTTAAAATAATTATGATCACAATCGCCTTTAACGTATTTCAATAAAGTAATCTTAAGCCAATTAATGTTGTCACCATCTGTGTCTATTTTTCTATTTTTTATTATGTGTTCTCTTAACTTAACAGCATTAAAAAACATTTCTTGGCCCATTTCTATGACGTCGTATTTAGATGATTTCGATGCCATTCTAACAGCAGTGTACCATCCGGAAGGGTGGTATATATTTATGTTTTTAGACGAAGTCTCAATGTGTGCGTGCACAGAATCTACTTCCATCATGGAATGGCCAGGTTCAAAATAACCCTGTTCTATTTCAGGAATATCTAAGATTTGCACAGCATAAAGGAGAACCGCAGCTAAATTGACATTCCTATTCTGACCTCCACAAGTATCACTCATTATAATGTTTTTTTTTCCATTAGCATGGTCTTTCAAATATTTAAAGAGACATGACGACAACTCGTTGGAACCTCTGGATGCAATACCTTCATGCCACATACAATTTGATGCCCGTCTCGACTCAACATCATAGACTGTAGCATTATACACAGCAAGGCGACGTTTGTAGAAAATAGCCTTGGCTGATACTTTTGGACAATATCGAACGGCTTCCAAGTCAATCTCAATAAAGTTAATATTTTTATTAAGTGCTAGGACCTTGTTATCATCATGGTATTGACGTGCCTCTATTTTCCGGCGAATGTGCTGCATATGTAATGGAAATAGATCTGGTTTGTCTTCTACACCACAATTTTTGTATTTTACGCATGAATCACACATATCCTTACGTGGTTTATGAAATTTAAGGTTTTGATGATTAAAGATTTGCCTGTACAGCCAAAACTTCTCAGGAACAATATTTTGCTCCGTACAATGCTCAATGTAAAGATTATACATATCTCTCAAACACAAATCATCTGGCAAGTACTTATAATTTGTTTTTTTCCGGCAATAATGGGATGGCACAGTCGGGAATGACAGGATATGCTGCTCTATTATTTCTTTGTTTTCTCTCGGTCTGGTAACACCGGGTTGGTGCTTACCCCGCATGCTTGGGGCAACAATGCGTGTTTCATCCCTTTTCTTTAACACATTCCTTAAGAATCCTTCTGATATATCAAGCGTTGTAAGAAAAAAACCTTGACATACTTGGACTTTTCTACCGTCTTTGTAAAAGAAAAACTGTCGCGTCTTATTTCGCCTTGAATTTTCACCAGAAGTTTTAACTTTTGTTTCCACTTCATCCACCAACGTAGAGACATACTGTTTTTGTTTTTCTGAATCTTGTAAGTTCCAGTAGGCTTTATGAATAATACTCCTTGCATCTTCATTAAATGATTGATTACACTTTCTGGGACAACTACTGCAATCTTTAGGTCTTACTTTTCGAGCATCCACTCTCTTACCTCTCATAGAAATATATTCTTTTCCAGATTGCTTTAAGGACTTTCGCACATTTTGTTTCCAGGTCTCAGGAGCTGATCTTTTACTACGAATTCTACGTTGATTTGTTTCTGGCTCTTCAATCACGTCAATAGCTTCTGGCTGTTCAATCGAAACATTTTCGGGCATGTTGGGTTGGTCTAAGATGCTAGGAGAATGATGTGGAGGAGTAGGATTTAAAATGGGTGGGTGTGACGAAATATCTTCTAATATATTGGTTGGTGAAGGTGACTCAGGAATAAAAATATTATTGTTGTTAGTAACAAGAACTGGTGAAGCTCTTCTCAAAAGGGGAGAATACTTTTCCATTATTCGGCGAGTCCGTCCTTCTGAGCTATCGTCCGAATCTGTGTTGCAAATATATGATACTGATGAATCATCATCCAATTGTTCAAAAGGATCTGAAATTTAAAAAAAAAAACAATAAAAGCAAAATTAAAATTAAAAGCTTAGCATTTAGCAAATTCAAACATTTCACATTTAATGCAGCTACAAAGATTGATACGAGAGTAACATTTAGCATTTCATTTTTTGTTTTTGGTTGTAAAAAAAGAAGAAACGAGATTTAGACACTTACCAATGTTTTCATCGTTGTTTGTTTCATTTATTAACACTTTACTCGCTATAATAGCTTTTATTTTAGCTATTCTTGGGTTTCTTGACATATTTTAATACAAATAACAGTCACTTTAATTCAAAATACTAACGTTATTTCGGAAATACACAAAACAACTCTCGGAGCATAACAAAAGCACACGTCGTCGTCACAAAATGGCAGCCACTGACTGACGAAAACGCGGGACGAAGCCAACCAAAAGCGGGCGTTGAACCAAAATGGCCGCCACTAGACTGACAGATACGGCGCTCGGACGGAACTAGTGACCCGCCAGCGACGAAACACACAAACGTATTTTCAGATAAGTTTCTGTGTTTCGTTTTGTTATTCGCATAATACAGATACGTGAATCTGCATTTTAGAAATAAAGTGTCTTAGAGATACGAGTCTTTGTGACTAAGTAGAACCCATAATTTTAAGATAGGTGGTATACTTAACTCAATATTGATAAAAGTCGAGTTACGTTTTTGTGTTACTAAGGGGACGAAATGTGCCCTGAAACTGAAATTTGTGCCTCTTCAGGTTTCAGAGAAATTTCGTTTTTTGCTGGGCGAACGTTTTGGAAATTGCTATATATCGGAAACGGTTGGACTCACAGTCATGAGTTTTTTTATACAGATACATTTAATTTGTGCCAAAATTTTCATTAACATGACTAGCATAGTTCAGGAGTTGTTATTTTATTTCCTGAAAAATTGAAAAAAGCTCTGACCCTCGAACAAACAAGACTAAGGACTTCGCGTTTGTGCCGACTGGTACCTATCATATATACACACGATCCTGTAAAGTTTTGCCGATCTACTACATGTCATTGGCGAGTTATTAACGATTTTGTCTGTTTTTTTGAGGTTATCTTGAATGAAAGTATTTAGCATACGAAAACACTACTTTTATGTGAGCTAGCGTATTACAAGCTTCAACACTAATTAGAGCGCTATTATAAGAATATGATGTGTGCAAAAAATCAGTTATGTATACCCGTTAGTTTAGATATTAATAATAGAAAACCATTCGATATATTTACGGCACAGTAACCGACCAAATACGAGTGAACATTAAAAGGCGGCCGCACGATACTTCATGCTGTTAGCATTTCCCATTGGCTCACGGATTTCTAGATGGTCATGCCGTGATGGTTAGGGGACGCCCTTTCAGCATTTCGCATTGGCTGACGCATTTCTAGATGGCCAATGGCTGTGGCCCCGAGTTTACCCGAAGATTTCTTATCATACCCGAGCGTGACGCTAATTCAATTCATCATCATCATCATCATCAACAGCCCACTAAACGTTCCCACTGCTGGGACTCGGGGCCTTCTCTCGCAAGGAGAGAGTTAAGGCCATAATCCACCACGCTGGCCCAGTGCGGGTTGGCGGATGACACATGACTTCGAAAGATTCTAGGTACATGTCGGTTTCCTCACGATGTTTTCCTTCACCGTTTTAAGTTAGCGGCATTACGCACATGACTTCGAAAAGACAGTGGTGCGTGTGGGGTTTGAACCCGGGGTCTCCGGATCGGCAGGCGCCGTTCTCCCGACTAGACCAGCCGTAACTTCAATTTACACCCCACGAAAAATCTGACTAAAAGCGCGCCTGCGCGCCAAAAGAAGTTTTCACTTCAAAATACATGGGAGGTGTCAAGGGACATTCTGATGGAACGAAGTTGTACAAAATATTGCAACTCTTTACTGTTTATGTTGTCCTGGTATCTGGAGATAAACGCTGGGCTGTTCGAGGTAGGTAATCGAAACTCTTTACTGTTTCTGTTGCTCTGGTACCTATCTTTATAGGTAGGTCATAACTATCAGGAAAAACCCACTCTGGCAAGTCATTCCACAGCCTAGACGTTCTTATCACAAAATTAGAGTCAAACCTCTTAGTCCGTGTCTTTGGAACATCAACCATGAAACGGTGCCGCTTCTTTGAGTTACGAGCAGTCTGTTTTTATCATATCCAAGCGTGACGATTGATGAATCCATTTCACAGCCCACGAAAATTCTGTCTATAGCGCGCCTAAAGAAGTTTTCACTTTAAAAAAAAATTGGCAGTCATAGGAACTGCCGATAGAAGTGAAAACTCAAAACTCAGAATTTGATAGCTTACCTTGGAAACTACACGGGTGTAATCGGAGGGCGTAGCCTCGCCATCTTGGCATGGCCATCTAGAAATGCGTTAGCATTTCCCATTGGCTGATGCGTTTCTAGATGGCCATGCCATGATAGCCTGTCCACGCCTTTTCAGCATTTCCCATTGGCTGACGTATTCCTAGATGGCCAATATCCATGGTCCCGAGTTTACCCGAAGCTTTCTTATCATACCCGAGCGTGACGAATGAATTCAATTCACAGCCCACTAAAAATCTGTCAAGGAGCGCCTAAAGAAGTTTTCACTTCAAAAATATGGGTATAACTTCCTAAATAAAAATACGAAAAAAAATTTTGGCGTCAAAAACCCAACCGCATAAAATATGCGTGTTTGGTTTGCATTAGTGGTCCCCAAAGGGACCAGGGAGTTTTTAGCAGCTATTTAGAACCACATTTATTTTTCTGGCACGATTTAAAAAAAATCATGCATTGTAGGGTTAATTTGTGATAATGTGTAAACATCCTTATTTTGCAAGAAAATAATCTTCATAGGTAATTAAATAATAATTCATTTTATAATGATGATTAACTAAATGCTGTAATTTTCGAAACGATGTGTGATTAGAGACGTGTTAGAGAATGGTTAGAGATTATAATTTTATTATTTTGATCATTTAGTTTAAGACAGTCATTTTAGTTTGTCTGCCAGTTAGCAATTCTGAACGAAACGCCAATTTAATGCGTAGTCTGTGCCCTCTGACATTCTGATTTTGTGATTTTGACATTGTGATTGCGGTTTGACGTTTTTGTGAGATTCCATTAGAAATATAGGAAATAGGAAATATACTTTTAATGTGTAAATGTTATTTTCCAAATATAATTTCGATCTGTTAATGTAGAAAACACATAACATTGAATATTTTAGCTGCAGTTATAAACATGGCTGAAGACTTAAGAAACTACAAGCTTCAATTGCAACAGGTTAGTAGTTACTAAATGTAAAATCACACGCACAAACAATGATTCTTAGCAACAATTTCAAGTGAGTTATGTCCTTCGTAATGTTCTTTCCAGGTGGAAGCTGCACTACTCACTGACCCAGAAAATGAGGAACTTCTAAAACTGAAATCGGATCTGGAGGAAGTAATTGAGTTAACAAGAGATCTTATAAAAACCCAAGAAGGTGAAGCAAAAGTAACTAATATTCATAGTTCTAGTAATGATGATGATGTTACAGCTTCCCTGCTGGCAGCCGAGGAAGATGGTCAATATGAGTCCCAGAGAGGTTACTCAAAGTGGCAAGTTGGTGAAAAGTGCCTAGCAAAATGGAGAACTGATGGATCGTAAGTAGCTTACTGATAATATAAACATGCTTTGCATTTTGTATAGACTTCGTTTTTATTGCTATCTTGATGACTGTGTGATATCTAAAGTATTCATTAAAGTCCAGTGATATCAACCCTAATTTTGATATAATATGTGGTGGTCTCTAGTGAACAAGCATTGACATTTATGTTCCACTGTGATTGTCTTCTCGCAAGAGTATTAAAACCATAATCTATCATACACTAAGCTACCTAGTGATCTTATGATAATTTCCTTCACCATAAAAGATATTGGCAGTGGTAAATTTGTATGTTTGCACAAAATACTTAGAGGTATATTTGGGGCTTGAAATTTTAACTTAAGACCTCATTCTTGCTAAATTGAATGTTTTCAAAACTGGATCATTGCAATCACTGTTTCTTGTTATACTAGTACTACAAAATGAACTTGTTATTATTGCAGTAATTATTCAAATACAAACTGTTCAATTCCAGTTATTATGAAGCACTCATAGAAGAAGTTGCATCTGATTACCTGAAGGTTAAGTTCGATGGCTACACAACCCTCGAAACAGTAACAATGGATAATGCAAAACCTCTGGGTGGTGGTGTCAAAAGACCTTTAAGTGGAGACGAGAGCAAGTATGTACTTTTTACTATTTATTTTATTTATTTTATTTATTTTGATCAATTAGTACCGGCTTACCGAATTACACTAATGAGAATTACAATTTGATAATTAAAACTAAACCTAATTTCAAATATATCAAAGTACATCATTAAAAAATTAAATAAACATTACAATTCAAGAACCATTACAAAATATTAAATCCAAATCATCAAAAAGTAAAATAAAAATAAAAATAAAAATGTTATTAAAGTCAAAAAAAATAATATTAATGTAGAAAAAGAAAATTCTCATGTCAAAGCAACAATGTCAAATAATAATAAGAAGATTAATAAATATCTACTTAGATAATGTCAATATTAAAAAGGAAAACAAAATAACAACTGACTATTATTTAACTATTTCCGTTGCAAGTTTCAACTTCTTTTCTCTAGCATGCCTGTACTTCTTCTTATTAGGAAAGTAGCTGACCCATGCCTGCTTTATTGGGTTTTACATAGTTTTACTTGTGAACCATGCCTGTGTTAACTGTTTAACCATTCATCCATATTAAATGCAGTGAAAGGGAAAAGTCATATTTTTTTAAACACTTGGGATGAAAAATTAATTTATTTTGATTATTATGTACTAATTTTTGATATTATGATAGTGATTTTATTAAAAATCTTAATTAAAAAATGTGCTATCTCTGCATATTTTGTTGTCATTATTAAGCTTTAAAACTTTGTTTAGAACTCAATCATATATATCGCACGATTAAAGGAAGTGGGTCGCGCGGAGACTGAGACGAGACCATGACAGGCACTTGACATTATAGAATAGTATGGGTGCCATTTCTTTATAATTTCTTTTACAAACTTAACCTCCTTATATTCACTCATTAATTCTTGTTCTTAGTCTCTTAAGTTTTGTACAATAA
Source organism: Ectropis crepuscularia (assembly GCA_963693475.1). Classification (NCBI taxonomy): domain Eukaryota; kingdom Metazoa; phylum Arthropoda; class Insecta; order Lepidoptera; family Geometridae; genus Ectropis; species Ectropis crepuscularia. The sequence continues at coordinate 16,138,156 of OY856341.1, forward strand.
ATATATAAAATATACTCATTAAAAAAAACTTTAAAACTAGGGTGCTGCCAGCAGCGGGACAGGGCCAAGCTACCAGTGGTTAGGGCTGCAGAGTGAGGAACCTCATGATGCGCATTGAATTGAGGATGACAGTCTTTTGCATCTGACTCTTCACTCATAACATTGGGTGTGTTTTTTTAGTATATTAATATAGGTACGGCTTTGAGTCCTGGGCTGAAACCATCCTGCTTGGGTTGTAGGTGTAGGGTAAGAAGTGGTTTTTTGTGCTTCTATGCATTAATGTAATTTACAATTATTAGATTCCCTCATGAGATGACACAATCTAAGATTTGCTTAACATTTTGAATGTGATAGTTAAATGCAACCCCAAACAACTCAAATGCCTATTTCTATCAGATAATTATTTTATTTCAACAAGCTTTTTCATAGTAATAAAAGCTTATATTAGCATTGTTATTTAAGTTAGCAAAATCAATCATTACAAATGATAAATTGAGAGAGTGTATTTTTTTTTGTATGTATGTTACGTGATAGCTCCGCCAATTGTGAATCTTTTTTTTTTATTGGTAGATCATAGTTCAGAGGTGGTCCCATATGTATATATTTTATTGAAATCAATGTGGTGGTTTTTGAAATATGAACAAATAACTAAAATTAACTTTTGTATACCCAACAATATTGATTGTTTGTTATGAAATTTGGTAGAGTGTCTGAAATTAATTTTAAATGGAAGTCGGTTTTTGTTTTTACAAAGAAAACAAATTATTCTATTAATAATTTCATAATTATAATGAAATAATTTCTAATAAAAATAATATGACCCTCCCTGACCAGAGTAACTTTGTAAGGTGGGGAAAAGCCTCTGAAAAATGTTGCTATACTTGTGGTGAGATATGTATAGTGTATAGCAAGGCACATATTGGTGGGATGCAAGGTGCTCCTTAATAGGGGTCATTACTCACAGCGCCGTGACAGAGTACTTGAAATCATACGTGAAGCCATTAGCTTTTCGGTAGCTAAAGCCCAAAAGGGATTGGCGACAAACAAAAGACAAATTAACTTTGTAAAAGAGGGCTCAACTTCAAACTCCAAGAACAAGCCTTACTCAATCCTGGGTTCAGCACCTTGGATTGGACTATTTTAATGGACACGTATGAAAAGCACTAAAATCCCAGAGGATGTGGGTGTTTCGTCATCCAGACCGGACATTTTCCTTTTTTCTAGAGCTACGAAACGCGGAGTCCTTGTGGAACTTACCGTACTGTGGGAAACTAATATACCTAAAGACCATGTGATGAAACAAAATAAGTATTACAACCTTCAAAACGAATTAACAAAAAATGGCTATGTATATTTTTGTAGTTCTATACTAGAACGAGTATCTAAAGCTGCACTAGTAGGATCATATCGGATTTGGCTGGGCAGGGAGAAAAATACGAGTAGTGAAGGTGAGTGTTGACGTACGTCACAAAGGGGCCCCTTTTAAACCTACGCCCGAGTCAAAAGTCTTGGGGTCTACTCAAGATTTCTCTCTCTGTCACACGATGGACCCGGCATCTGCACGGTGAATCCATGGAATGCTAAGAAGTTTGTCTCAATTACCACACATTGTTGTCGAATTATTGCTTTTATGTTTATTTAAATATTTTTTTCTTTTGCAGACAAGGAAAGGGATATAACAGAGAATACTTAAAGAAGAAAAAACAAAAGAAGCAACAAAGATTCAAACAGATTGAAGAAGAAAGAGAGACTGAAAAGAACAAATGGCTAAATTTCCATACCAAGGCTGCCAAGAAGCCCGGAGTACGGAACAAAAGTATATTTGCATCACCTGATAACCTCTCTGGTAGAGTAGGCATCGGAACTTGTGGCATCTCAGGAAAACCTATGACTGAATACACTCCTGGTGAAAAGTGGAAGAAAGGTGGATAATGATTGTAAATATTGTTGTATTTAGAGTAATTTCACTATCCTCACTTGTATGAAATCTCTCTTCTACAAAACTTCTGGAGTTGGACTTAATATCATTGTTTTATGATATAACTGTGATTGTAATTTCAATGAAGAATTGGCCTGGTGCAGAAGTGGTGAACTTGAGTCACAATGAAGCATTTTTACAAAAAAAAAAGGTTTTATTTCATGTTATGGTTGCTTCCATAGTAAAAGTGATTGATGGTGACTAGTGTAATAAATACTTTTCGTAATAAGTGTGTTCACTCTTTCTGCCTGATCTGGATACATATCCAAAAATGATATGTACTTTTTGACTGAATCTATATGAGTGAGGAATAAATATAAATATTATTAATAAAACACAATGGTGTGTTTAATTTTTGTGTGTGGTTTCTTTTAATTATCCTTACTTTTTCTCTGTTTAGGTAATTTAGGCTAGTCTCAAGAGTAGTCGACATCAACAAAACACAAACAGTTGGATTTAATATAGGTAAGGATAAAATTAAGTTTTTGTACTAATTTATTTGCCCTATTCCACTAAAATGTAAATAACAGGATAGGTATTAACTGTGGTTATTTAACAGTCTGAATGCAGTTTCACGCACCATACATATTCACGGGTAAACACCATTTAATAACACTAGTGTTGTGAACACCCACACTAACCTAAAACAATATCCTCACTTATTATGGAATTAAATTATTGATGTTGGTTGTCTCACTCAATGTAACTTCAGGCTTAACAAAGACAAATGGGTAAAATGGGACCCTATTACTGAGACTTAGCTGTCCATCCATCCGTCTGTCACAAGGCTGTATCTCAAGAACGGTGATAGCTAGACTAGAATTTTCACTGATGATGTATTTCTATTGCCGCTATAACAACAAGTATAATAAATATTTAAGAGGGGCTCCCATACAACAAACTTGATTTTTTACCGTTTCTTGCTCGATTAGTCCGTCCCAAGCAAAAAAGATGGCGCCACTAGTAGAATAAAACGCGCTATCAACTTCGTCGTTAGAATCATAAGGTAAAATCAAAATTTTAGTGGAACTCTTTGGATGAAAGCCTGTCTGTGGAAAATGCGATAGTCTATGTATACGCAATTCGGAATAAAGCCAAAGAGGTTTTCGCCGTTTATTTGCTAATTGTACGGAACCCTTCGCGGGAGTCCCACTCGCACTTGGCCGGTTTTTATTTTTATAAAGTTAAAGCCTTGGAAAAAAAAATCTTTCAGACGAGACAATAAAATATGAGAGATGACGCCGGTCTCACCTGTGATCTGTGCACCTCTAGAGTATTCTGAGTATTAGACTTTAGATTTGAAAACTCAGTGTAGGTACGTACGGTTTTGGACTCAGAAAAGCATGTTCAACCCCTACACTAAATGTAGTCCTCGTATTACGCACACTGAACTCTATTTCGCGCCTGGTCTATATGAGTAAGTATAAGCAAATGTAAGGTTCTGTCAATGTAAATTACAATGATTGTCTTATGTTTTGACAAATTTTATTCCTAAAACCGGCAAGTTTAAGTGTCGCTAACTATGATTTTGATTCTCTATTTATACCTTTAGGGCCGATTCACACTGGAATGGCAGCGACGCGACTAGGACTTTCAGTGAGAAAAAATTTAACTTTATCTACATACTTTAAAAGACTAGTATCGTTTGAAAAGGACGAGCGGCCGCCCGCGACGCCGCGTGCGTGCGCGCGGTAGATCTAAAAGCCGCGTGGCATTGGATTGCGGCCGCAAGGCCGCATTCGGTGGCGCGAGCAGCCGGGCGGCTCCCTGCGCGCTCGCCCCCGTTGCACGCGTAGTCGCGTACACTTTTCTGTGTTCTAGTGACGGGATACGTTGCGTCTCTCCATTCCATCATTTTCACTTTAAGCCCATGACACGATTTTCCTTGTCAAATGTAGTTTAGTTTAGCGCGCGGCGGTGGCGCGAACCTGGACGTCTACTTCCATTCAACGAAAACGTAATTTCGAAATAAACTCGCGATTTTCGAACTCCGATTCTACTTCGATCCGTCGCTTTGTCCGTTGAAATGTTCTAAGCCTACTCTAATTAGAGTATGCTTAGAACATTTAAACGTCAAACAATGTTTTATCGGACGAAACGAAGTAAGTAACACGAGAGTAGGAAAGTCGCGAGTTTTTTTTCGAAATTTCGTGTTCGTAGAAACTAAGGCCAATTGTCCACGTAGGCTGCGTAAATGTATGTACGCGCTTTAATTGGTAAGAATAGCCAGGATCGTTCCTCTTTCACCTGGTATAAGAGATTATTTTTACAGGAGTGGAATATCGTTTGTAAACAAGGCGTATAGGTAAGTATGGTTTTGGGCAGTTCTCCTCCTGTAGTAGGTACTCGCGCTGCCATCGGCTTGTATCGAGACCTAACATTTTCAGCAGTTGACAAACACGGGCTGATGATGATGAATGCTTAGTTAGCTAGTGATAGGTAGGTATAATGCTATTCCGTTTTTTAATTTAAAGTGACGGGACGAACAGGACATGCGTCCAATGGTAAGCAACACGCCTCCTCCTAACAGCACAGTTTCACGCAGCTATTGGAAAATGACGAGTCCAAATCATTAAGTACCCAGTATTGCACTCGTCATTCAGAGATATAAGACCGAGTCACCTCCGTCCGTGGGGAAGCACCTGTATATTGACACCCCACACGTGGTCCCAAGGTGGTGCTAATCATGTGACAAATTACCGGCTTCGGCCGCGGTTGGTGACTACCCACTAGACTGAGTCACGACACCAAGCGGCCTAGCCGTGTTCCGTCGTATTGTCTAGTGACACCATTAGGGGAAAACGGGTCAGAACAACTGCCAGACCGGTCTGTCACACACCAATACTGTACATCGGGAAGCTAGTCATGGAGGGTAGCGGGATCCGAGGCACGGTTGCCGCGACCGACCGCAGATAGTAGGGGGCCCAAGAAGTGAACTATCCACTCATGAAAGGCTGCCCCGCCATCTAGCGAAAAATCCCGGGATGCGCTATCCTGCCGGTTGGCAACCGGATGACAAGGCCAGATAGACATCCCCGGGGGGCTCGGGCTTCCCCCGCAGTCTCCAGGCTAGCTCCCCACTGGTGTATTCGTGTTATGTGTTGTGACCAATGGTCAGTAGTCTGCGGCCTCGTTCTACTGCCGTTTTCCCACCGATTCTCTCCCATAACAAACATGAAGAAAGTCAAGAAAAGAAACAAGGTTAAAGAGCGACTGCACGCCTTGTCGGTTAAAGTGCACCTCACGAATATTCGAGGTCTGCACACCAATCTCTCAGCAGTCCACCATAACCTCGAGATTGAGCAGCTGACACTCTTGTTTCTTATGGAGACGCAGATAAGTTGTCCATCGGACGTGGCGTACCTAACGTACCCAGCCTATACTCTGGAGCACAAATTCTGACCTCGTGCTGGAGTGAGCCTGTACGCCCGTGACGACATCTGCTGTCGGCGTCTCCGTAACCTTGAGGACACTAGATTTTCTGTTCTTTGGGCGCTGCTAGACACAGGGATAGACAAACTTATCTATGGCTGTGTGTATCGGTCGCACAGTGGAGACCAGGAGACGACTAGGCTCATGAATTATTTAAGTGAGGCGGCGGACGCGGCTCAACAGAAGTACCCTTCGGCTCAATTAGTGTTACTGGGGGATTTCAGCGGCCATCATAAGGAATGGCTGTTCCCATACCCCATACCGGGACACTGACCACGCTGGGCAGGAAACGAAAAAGCTAGCTTTATCGTTAGACTTCACCCAGCTGGTCCACAGCCCACAAGAGGCCACAAGAGTACCCGACGTTGAGTCGCATACACCTTATAGCTTAGACCTTCTGCCTTCTGCTGACAAAAGATCCAGACCGTTATTCCGTGGCGGTATCTTCGCCGTTAGGCAGCTCCGACCACTGTCTGGTGAAATCTGTATCTGTCTACCATCCGCCTGATCCCAGCCCTAGAGGCAACCGGCGATTGTGGCGATACAAGTCAGCAGATTGTGACGAGATGCGCTCTTTCTTTGCGTCTTACCCATGGCAGTCATTGTGCTTCACTTCTGGTGATCCTTCAGTCTGCGCGGATGCTGTGACTAATGTGATACGAACGGCTATGGAATATTACATTCCATTCTCCGACGTCCCATTATCCAGCAAAGCTCGCCCATGGTTTGGTTCTCAATGTAAAAGTGCTGAAGCACTTAAACATGAGACCTACCTAGCCTGGGTTGATGCTCGACAATGTAAGGCAAGGGACGTACGCCAGAAGAAGAAAGCGTTCAACAAGGCTGCTAAGGCATGCAAAAAGGTTCTTCAGAGGGCTCGTTTTGACCACATTAGTCGAATAGGGAACAAACTAGCTTCATACCCTGCGGGCAGCAAAGCTTTTTGGTCCCTAGCTAAATCGGTCGAATCGAACTTCTGCCGCCCCTCACTACCTCCAATGCTGAAACCTGATGGGACCCTGGCTCACACTGCAACGGAGAAAGCAAACTTGTTAGCAACTCAGTTTGCGGAATCTTCTCGTCTAGATGCTGGTAGCGCGACACCTCCTACTCCACCTGGCTGTCCGACTCTTATGTCAGAGATACATATTCGCCAAATGGAGGTTCGCAAAGTGCTACGCAATCTGGACGTGAATAAGGCCAGTGGCCCAGATGGTATTCCTGCCCTAGTATTTAAGGCTTGGGCGCCTGAGTTGTCTCCGATACTGACGCGCTTATTTAGACTCTCTCTCCAAACTGGGCTGTTGCCAAAGTCTTGGAAGCTTGCCAATGTGCAACCAGTGCCCAAAAAGGGTAGTCGTGCTGACCCTGCCAACTACAGGCCCATCTCGGTCACGTCCATACTCTGCAGGACTATGGAACGTGTCTTAAACCACAGGCTCCTGACGTATCTAGAATCAAACGACCTCCTCAGTGACCAGCAATACGGATTTCGCCGAAACCGGTCCACCGGGGATATTCTAGCGTACGTCACTCACATCTGGAGTGAAGCTATTGAGAAACACGGGGAAGCACTTGCAGTCTCCCTGGATATCTCGAAGGCTTTCGACAGAGTTTGGCATGATGGCCTTATAAGCAAGCTTTCTAGTTTTGGTTTGTCTCCTGGGTTTATTGCGTGGGTATCGGATTTTTTGAGGGATCGATCCATACGAGTCGTCATTGATGGCTGCTCGTCGGATCAAATGGCTATCAATGCCGGAGTCCCTCGAGGGTCGGTACTCTCTGCAACGCTCTTCCTGCTACATATCAACGACCTGTTGAAGCCCGGTATCTTTAGGTACGCAGATGATAGCACCGTTGTAGAGAGTTACATATCTAGCGCGAGAGCCAGTGGGCATCAAACTCAGATACTGAGAGAGAGTCTGATTGAGCGTTTGAGCTTGAGCCTTGAGGCGGTGTCTAAATGGGGCGATGCCAATCTGGTCAAGTTCAACGAGAGTAAGACGCAGGCGTGTCTATTCTCCGCTAAAAGGAGTCCATTCCAACTGACTCCAACTTTTAGAGGTGTATCCGTGCCGGTTTCTGACCGTCTTGAGCTTTTGGGCGTTACATTGACCTCTACGCTCAACTTTGGCACGTATATCGAGTCCAAGGCTAAACTAGCTGCCAAAAAACTAGGTGTCCTCTCAAAGGTGCGAAGGTACTTCAAGTCTGAACAGTTGCCTACATTATATCAAGCACAGATTCGCTCCTGTATGGAGTACTGTTCGCACCTTTGGGATGGTTCGGCTAAGTATCAGCTGGAAGCTCTGGAATCGATTGAGAGACATGCTAAAAGGCTCATAGGCAACGACACTCTTGTGCAAAAAAGACTTCAAAGTCTTGAACATTGCCGTAAAATTGCTAGTCTATCTGGTTTTTATCGGATACATTTCGGAGAGTGTGCGACTGAATTACATGATCTGATACCACCTTCTCCTTTTTTCTATCGGAATTATCGTAACTCAAAAAAGCGACATCGTTTCATGGTTGATGTTCCAAAGACACGAACGAAGAGATTTGACTCTACTTTTGTGATAAGAACGTCTAGGCTGTGGAATACGTTGCCTGAGTGGGTTTTCCCCGATGGTTACAATCTTTGTGTCTTCAAATCGAGAGTGAATCGGTTTTTTTCTAGGTAAACACGCTCCATCGTAGACCGCATCGTCGCTTAACATCAGGCGAGATGGCGGTCAAGTGTAAACCTATAAAAGGTAAAAAATAAATAAAAAAATAAGATGAATTTTATCTCTATGCCCTGTAATTTATCTGGAAACATTTCCCTTCAACCCAGACAACAGTATCTAATGTTTGCACATTACTGATTGGCGGTAGATTAACTGCCAATGGCGTGATACTTCCCCAGACATACTGCAAAGAGTCCTACCACTAAACACTACAAGTAGCAATAAAACCATGTCTAAATTTATAATAGCTACGCAAGCATATATCTGTAATAATAAAACATGTTTCCATTAAACATTATGCAACAGGGCACGCGCAACGTAGGCGTGTAAGCAATCAGCCATGTGCGTATATTGTTTACAAATATAGCGAGTAAATTAGCTCCACAACCTATCCGATTGTAGCTAACAAGACTGTTAGCAATAAACAATTCGTTTATAGCAAGCGCGCGATGGATTATGTCGTCGATTGATTTATTCAGGGTGAGAGATTGCAATAAGCAGAACGTATAAGATGTGGGTCAGATCTTAGTTTCAGAAGGAACGTACCTACCTTGTGAAACCATAAGTTGTGATTCGAGGATTCCGTAATAGTAAAACCGCTTTGATTCTTTAAAATATAAAAATAAATATTGTAGATATTTACGATATTTTATCGTAATTTCGAGAAACACGAGTAGTGAAGGTGAGTTTTGATGTACGTCAGAAAGGGGCCCCTTAAACCTACGCCCGTGTCACGGGATCTACGCGGGATTTCTCTCTCTGCCACACGATAGACCCGGCACCCGCACGGTCAATCCATGGAATCCCAGAGCTGCCAGACGTCACCTATTTTCTGTTGAATGAAATGTGGACGATTAAGTAGAGTTATTAAGTACTAAGAACACATGCTTACTCGCTAACTTGGTTAGATGGCCAATTTTGAGATCTGGGGTAATGAAGGTACATGAAAACATTGCTTACTTCACGTATTTTGTAATAAGTGATTTTCACGTAGGTATGTTGGAGGCAATATCCTTAAAAACAAAGTCCCAATACTCGCAGACACTTTCCGTCGGCCGTTTTGCTTAACAAATCCAAAATAATAACTTAACTTCACTTAAATTCTCATACTCCATTTGTAAATATGTTCGTCACACAACTATTTTAAAGCTTTTTCCAATAAGACAGACCAATCTTCAAATTTACACTCATGCTCCTCTCTATGAACTCGACGTAGCGATTGCAATGACTAATGTTAATCTGGATTGTATCTGTAAATGGAGTAAGTCCTTTGGTTTGAATGTCAATCCTACGAAATCTCAAGTGATTGTAATAGGTAGTTCGTATTGGGTCTCGAGAATTGACTGGTCACTGATTCCTCATGTAACTTTTAATGGTGTCATAATACCATTTAGTGATTCAGTCAAAAATCTCGGTGTAACATTTGATCAAACTTTATCTTGGGATAATCACGTCAAAACAATAAGTGCTAAGCTATATGCGTCAGGGGGTTCCCTTAGACGCCTTCGAAACTTTTTACCCACTGCCACTAAAATTCCCCTTGCACAGTCTCTACTTTTACCTATCCTGGACTATGCCGATGTCAGTTTCCTTGATCTTACAGAAGACCAGCTAGATAAACTTGAGCGCCTTCAAAATTACTGTTTGAGATTCATATTTGGTTTACGGAAATATGATCACGTTTCTCATTTTCGCGTCAAGCTCAAGTGGTTGCCCATTCGTCTGCGTCGTAATGCTCACATTCTTTATCTTCTATACAATATTCTCTTTAATCCTTGTACCCCGCGCTACCTAAAAGAACGGTTCAAGTTCTGGCAGGACTGCCATGCTCGGCCGCTGAGGTCAAGATCCAACTTGACCCTAAAGCCCCCACCAGCACGTTCCGAAACTTATTATGGCAAATCCTTTGCCTTTCAGGCAGTTAAATTGTGGAACGAATTGCCTGTTGCAATTAGAAAACTGCCATCGCTAGATTCTTTTAAAGCTCATGTTAAAAAATATTATTTATCGAAGCTGTAGTCACAACCTCACATATTATTATCATTATTTTTTCTACTGATAGGCATATATCTTATATGGCTATATATGCTTTTAATTCGTGTGTCAAGGTTTGATTTTCTTCTCACATGGTCTGTTTTATTATATTGATATTATGAACAGCTATTTATTTATTCTATATTTATATTTATATATATATTTAAGTATATTTTACAAATATTGTACGTATTAGTATGTATTTATTTATAATTATATATATTTATATATTCTACTGTATGTCACTACATTTATTCGTTTTAATTCTATTTAGCACACCCCGCTTTTTATTACTTCTAAAACATTTCCATCCTAAGGTTGCCTGGAAGAGATCGCTTTTAGCGATAAGGCCGCCGATTGTAACACTAGTTTTTATTGCTCTGTTTTTTTTTATTGTATTGTTTTGGTGTGTACAATAAAGAGTATCTATCTATCTATCAATCTAAGGGGCCAATCATCCCCTAAGTTCTCAGTTCTATCCCCAATCTTTGTTTCAGTTAATATTAGCATGGAATGGTTCATGTCCAGTGTCTAGATACAAAGTTTCTTGGTTTTATCTTAGCAATTAACGAACTTCCAAATACACTTCCAACTCACATTTTAACTCAATTCAATATTATTTAGGAATCAAGGGTAGCTTATGTCAATATCCAACATCTGTTATGCCAGCGTAACCCTATGTGAGCCTCAATACGAACTTTTACCCCCACTATGATCCCTATAAAGTTTGAATTTTCATAATCGCAGGACCAAACATATGTATACCGGGTGTTTTGTAGAGGGTTAGACAAATTTAAGGGTTGTCTTCAGGGACCCATTTGGAGAATACAAGTAGGCCAAAAAAATCCCTGACCTCCTATTTTTTTATTTTTTGTGATTTTTCGCTGTTTTCGCCGAAATTTCACCTATTAGCCACGATAACTTTTGTAAAATCTGTTTTAGACTGGATGTTTTTATTTGAGTTTGGTCTCTGATACATCTACAAGCTATGTACAACAGAGTTAGATACACATCAGGGCTAAATCACCGATTTGGAGCTCATGGAGTGAAAAAAATGAAAGGAAGATTATCTAAAAGGCAACTTTCACAATCAATTTAAAAAAACCACTACTTTTTGGAAGTAATATGCTTTAAACAACTTGTCCATTGATCACTTATTACAATTGCATACAAAGTTGGTATAAAACTTACCATCTTGTGGAATAAATGAAGTGGAAGGGAAACATAACCAACGAAAATTAAAACAAAAAAATACGTTTAATGGATATCCTGTTCGAACACAGCTCCTCTGTTACGGATACACGTCCGGCATCTACGGCGTATTTCTTTAGTTGTCGTTTTAAGCGTCATTTCAGCTTTCATTTTTGTGAAGGCGTCATTTATTATTGTCACCAGTTCTTCCTTCGTGGCGATTTCCACCTCGTAAACCAACTCTTTAGCACGCCCAGACATAGTAATCAAGCGGTATTAGGTCTGGGGATTGTGCGGGCCATTCGATCGAGAAGAGGAGGCCTCTTCTAATCCAAGAATTGGGGAAAACGTTGTCTAGGTACTCCCGTACTATTCTCCCGTAGTGAGCCGGGCAACCGTCATTTTGGAATACGATAGCCTGGTCATCTTCAGAAATCGGTAGGTGGCACATCAAATCTGGCAGATCATTCATGAGAAACTCGAGGTAATTTTCCGAATTTAGTCTATCTGGGAGATAATGAGGTCCAATGATGTCACTCCCAATCACGCCTGCACACACGTTGACTAAATTTTTTTGTTGGTGTGATGTATCTCTAGTTTCGCGAGGATTTTGCGATTCCCATCTGTGGATATTGTGTTAGTTAAAGCTCCCCTCTCTCGAGAAATTGGATTCATCCATCCAGAGAAATTACAGTCTGACTTTGTCGGTATAATAATATGTACCTACCTATATCCTCTTTGGTTATGATATTATCTATCTACCTACCTATAGACTACAGGCCTGTGAACAAAATTTACGTAGTAAATGAACCACCAGGAGACCTATGTAGGATGATAGAAGGGTATGAAGTAATAATATTCAGCACTATGCCGTCACTTGTAAGCTGTCCAACTGAGTACAGTCGAAGAGGGGGGGTTGCAACCCTCGATCATTTCTCCTTGTCGCATGATTTTTGTACGGCGTTGCAGAATAATAGATTAGAAGAGGTATTGAAACTATTAAACATATAAATTTTAGGTTTTTAATCATTAGTTTGCCGGAAAAAATCGTGATTTTCCGACGACTTACAGATTAAATTTGGGCATTTGATTATGTACGGCATTGGTTCCATACAGTTTCAATACCTCTCCTAATCCATAATTTCGCAATACCGTACAAAAATCATGCGTAGGTACATCATGCATCTCCTGGTGGTTCATTTGGTGGACAACTCACACACAACACCATCTGACCCCAAACTAAGCAAAGCTTGTGTGATGGCGGCCAGATAGCTGATATGATACTTATATAGTTTTAAATACATACTTATTATACATAGAAACACCCAGACACAGTGCAAACATTTGAATTCATCATACAAATATTTGCACTGGGTGGGAATCGAACCCACGACCCTCGGCTTTGCAGGCAGAGCTACTACCAACTAAGCCACGAGGCCAGCCATTTACTACGTAAATTTTGTTCACGGGCCTGTAGTCTACTACAGCTTTTTTGAGAAGTTTGTGCATAATTCCAAATTAACAGCTTTTTAGTAAAAGCATAGTATTTACGGTATTTGGATACAACAAAAATGTCTGTCTGCCTGTTTGTTTGTTCCGGCTAGACTGAGCCGGAACTAGGCTATTTTTATTTTAGGAAAATGTGTGATATCAGCAAAATAAAAATAGTTAAATACGTCCAAGCTCAAACCGCGGGTCCAGTTAGTATAAAAAGTTCCGGACAGGGGGACAGGGTACAAACAGACTAAGCCTACTTATAGACCCCAGAGAAAATGTAAACAATTACATGTTAAAGGATTTATTCTTTCCCATCCCGCGGTTACCAAGAAATCGCTTTAGCGATAAGATAACCATTTGATTTGATTGTATTTTTCGGTTTTATCTTAAGTTTATTTTGTTAAGTGAAAATAGTTATTTGTTGTACAAGAGTGCAAAGTTGTTTTTTAACCGTGTGCTCAATTTTGATGACCGAGCAAGTGAAGGATTCTAAAAATTGAATCACGAGCGTAGGGATTCAAAAATTAGAATCCTGAGCGTAGCAAGGGAATCAAAAGGGCACAAGGTGAAAAAACCTTTGCGCTCGAGTGCAACACGTAATTTTTCATCCCACCTTAGCGAGGAAATGACTAAATGCTTTGCGCATTTTCAGTTTCAGTCAATTCTGTTGGCGTCAAATAAACTTCTTGGTTGCTAGAATCGCTTAGGTATTTCGGTTTTTCACTTGTATTCAATTTTACTGTTTTTAACCGAAACCATCCGAAACTTTAAACTTTGAGTTTATTTAGCCATGGTTTTAACAATAACAATATGACGTGAGATTATGGAGAGTTGACCGATTGAGGTAAGGAGTTTCATCTGTGTACATGAAAAAGAGTCCGCCCAAATGCATTAAATTAAAGTAGCGCTAAATTAGCATCAGGGTACATTTTCAAGGAAATAAATAAACGTACTATTCAGAATTAATGAACAAAAAAAATTGGCAGTCATAGGAACTGCCGATAGAAGTGAAAACTTATAACTCAACTTATAAAACTTTTGTAGTGGTAGGACTGATGGCAGAGTCCGCCTGGGGAAGTACCACACCTTTGCCAATTATTCTACCGCCAAGCAGTAATGGGCAAACATTACTGTGTTCCGGTTTGAAGGGCAATGTTTCCAGAGAAATTACAGGGCTTAGAGATATAACATCTTAGATCTCTGGGTGACGAGCGCAGTGCAGTGCTAGGTAATGATTTGGACTCTTCATGTTCCAATAGCTTCGTGTTACTGTGCTGTTTTGTGGCAGGCATCTTGCTTACCATCAGGCACATGACATGCTCGTCTCGTCACTCATTATTTTAAAAAAACCTCAGAATTTGATAGCTTACTTTGGAAACTACACGGGTGTACCGGAAGGCGTGACCTGACCATCATGACATGGCCATCTAGAAATGCGTTAGCATTTCCCATTGGTTCACGCATTTCTAGATGGCCATGCCGTTATGGTTAGGCCACGCCCTTTCAGCATTTCCCATTGGGTGACGCATTTCTAGAAGGCCAATGGCCGTGGCCCCGAGTTTACCCGAAGATTTCTTATCATACCCGAGCGTGACGCTAGAATTCAATTCACACCCCACGAAAAATCTGTCTAAAAGCGCGCCTGCGCGCTAAAAGAAGTTTTTACTTCAAAATACTTGGGAGGTGTCAAGGGACATTCTGATGGAACGAAGTTGTACAAAATATTGCAACTCTTTACTGTTTCTGTTGCCCTGGTACTGGTAGGTACTTAGGGGCAAACGCAACTCTTTTATATTTCTGTTGTCCTGGTATCTGGAGATAAACGCTGGGCTGTTGAAGGCAGGTAATCGAAACTCTTTACTGTACCTGGCCGTTTTTACCGAGTTTACCCGAAGATTTCTTATCATATCCGAGCGTGACGATTGATGAATCAATTTCACAGCCCACGAAAATTCTGTCTATAGCGCGCCTAAAGAAGTTTTCACTTCAAAAAAATATTGGCAGTCATAGGCACTGCCGATAGAAGTGAAAACTTATAACTCAGAATTTGATAGCTTACTTTGGAAACTACGAGGGTGAAACCGGAGGGTGTGGCTATGAACAGGGCCATCTAGAATTGCGCCAGCATTTCTAAATGGCCAATGGGAAAGGCTAACGCATTTCTAGATGGCCAATGGCCATGGTCCCGCGTTTACCCGAAGATTTCTTATCATTCCCGAGCGTGACGCTAGAATTCAATTGTCAGCCCACGAAAAATCTATTATAGCTACATGTTTTCTCAAAATAGTAATGATTTATTTGATGTTATATTTACTACATTATTTTGTACTGCGCAAGTAGCTAAAATTATCTATTAGATACTATTTTATACGTCAATAATATTCAATTATTTAACTCGGCATACTTCAACTCGATTACAATTGATTCATTCATAGCATTTTAAAATGAAATTTGAAGCCATTGAAATAACATTCCTTACCTCTAACCTCCATACGTGAAAAAAAAATTGCGAGCAAAGGATTAAAAAAAAGTACACCAAGAAGGTTCAGAGTCTGAGTTTTTAACAAATAAAAAAAAAATGTATGATGGATTCGACACCAAGGAGGTAGAAATAAATAGGTTAAATTATGTTTTGAATTCAAATCCTCAATACACACTATGTTCTAAATTCAAATTTACTTTACCCTCTAGAGGGTAAAAACGACTTTTGCGCCCTGATATCGAGGAGCAAAAGTACTCTTTCTAACATAAAATAGTTTGTCTATCTACAATTCTACAGGATCTTCATAGTTTAGTTCAAAAGTTCAAGCTCAGTGGTCAGTTTATTGCTAAAAGTAGCAATTATTATATTATTATTCGTGCAATAAATCTAATAATAATATACAATATAGGATCATCAGTCTATATATTAATAGATTATAGTGATTCTCTACTATCATAATCTGAGATAATTATTAGCCATTTTGTCTGCGATCATAATCCAACATGTATAAGTCACCGTAAAATTTTAGCTGCCTTCGGTTTATAAAAATCGCGTGAGATTATACCTAAAACTGTACGATAACAAATACCTACAGTAAACTAATCAATCATGTAAACTAATCATGGTGACCAAATCTATGAATGAAGACAAATTTCGTACAAATATCTAAAAACAAATATTCAAGAATTGTGCGAGTAATGAGATACAAATATTTTATTACCGAAACAAAAAAATAAAAGCAGTACGTAATACACGGAGTTAAGAAACATTAATATTATGTAAATACACAAACAGCTATAAGTTACGGTTCGTCTAGTCAGGAGAACGGCGATCGCCGATCCGGAGCCCCGCACCTCTACCGCCTAACGAAAAACGCTTTGACGTTATCTCTGTCTCTTTTCTTCTCGCTTGAATTGAAAGAGACGGCAATGTCAAAGCGTCAAAGCGTTTTTCGTTAGGCGGTAGACCCCCCGGTTCCAAAATCCGCGCGCGCCACTGTCTTTTCGAAGTCATGTGCGTAATGCCGCTAATTTAAAACGTTGAAGGAAAACATCATGGGAAAACCGATGGGTACTTGTCATCCACCAATCCGCACTGGGCCAGCGTGGTGGATTATGGCATTGACTCTCCTCTTGCGAGAAAAGACCCCGACTCCCAGCAGTGGGAACATTTAATGGGCTGTTTATGTTGTTATTTAAATACACAAACCCACAACAGGCTTGCTGATGAGTACCAAACTACGCTTGAGCCTGTATCTTAGCACTAGATTCAATAGTGTAACGACCACAGAAATCTTTATTATTTAGTTTTCTGTGGTAACGACTAAGAAACCAGCAACTCATTTTTTGACGTGATAACGTCTTATAATTCGATGAAGCCGGCTGCACGCCCGCAAAACATGACGTCATGTAACGTTACCGTGTTACCTCGCCTTATTATTTTTCGCACCATCTAGTGAGTGAAATGTGTATTACGTTCAAGGAGTCTGTCCATGTTTTAGAAAAGCGACGATATGAAGTTAAGAACTTGTGCTAGTACAATGATGTACCCAGAGATGGCGCTTTTCAAAAAACTTCAGAATGTTTTACCTAAATGGCGCTTAACACAAATTCCATCAGTATTTTCTTAAGACGTTGTCACGTTCAACTATCGTCAGTAAACCGACTTTACAGACAACCTTTTTTTTTAACTAGGTATGGTATTTTTTTTTATACAACGTGGTGGATTTACCCCCAACAATATTTTAACAGTCCATTCTAACACTGATGTACACTTCATCACCCAAGGTCGCTTTCCCCTCAGCACGGTAGATCACGAGATAATTCGAGTCAAAGTTTGACGTAAAATTCCCACCAAATCACCAGCTTCAACCCTAAAGCATGTACAGCAGACAAACGACCTTGCCGCCGACGCCGTGATATCGTACAAAAATCCGTGCGGAGATCTGGCCATTAGGGGTATGTCAAATTAAATAACAACCGAAAAAAAAAATGTTTTATGGAAAAAAATTTTTGAGCTTTCATGCCTAATTTTCACATACATGATTCAAAACTTAATGTAGATGAACTACCATAAATATTGTTGCACCTTTCTGCAACACCTTGTATAGTATAGAGGGACGAGACGAGCAGGGCATGTGCCTGATGGTAACCAACGCACCCGCCACATAAAAGCACAGTGACACGCAGCTATTGGAACACGAAGAGTCCAAATCATTACCTAGCTCTGTACTGCGCTCGTCGCCCAGACATCTAAGATATTATATCTCTAAGCCCTGTAATTTCTCTGTATGTTTGCACTTAACCGCCATCTCGCCTGATGCTGCGATGACGTCTACGATAGAGCGTGCGTACCTAGGAGAAACCTATTCACTCTCGACTTGAGGACACCAAAATTGCAACCATCGAGAAACCCCACTCAGGCGACGCATTCTACAACCTAGACCCACGGACGTACAAAAAAGTCGGACGTTATCTCGCTAAAACAAAAACTGTGTCCATAGAGTCGGCCACAGAATAGGCACGTGTGCGCTGTCACATACAGGCTGACGCGCACACATACACACATCAGTGGGTCATTACACGGATACATATATGTACTTATTACTTATGTACATATATGTGTCCGTGTCAGCCAATCAGTGACAACCTGAAAACGCACACGGGCAAATGTGGCTGACTCTAGTGACACAGTTTTTGTTTTAGCGAGACTACGTCCGACTTTTTTGTACGTCCATGCCTAGACCCTAGACCTAGACGTTCCTATTAAGGCCGATTTAAACTGATCGAACATAGAGCTAGAGCTGGAACAAGAGCATTCTTTCTTGATCTTTTAGTGTAAACGAAAGATCGTTCGTAGCGTTTTCCATATTAGATATTCCATAGAATCTTTGCGAACGTAAACAAAACAACGAAATAATGTTCTACGTCTGTTTACACCAAATGAATTTGATACAGTGGGGATAGAATGAGCATTCGCTCGTTTGATGTAAATCGGCCTTTACGAAAATGGATTCAAACCTCATCTTTCTTTGTTTTTGGAATGTCAACCATAAATAAACGTCACTTTTTCTAGCTACGAACCTTCTACAAACAGTAGATACGATAAAAAAACAGCAAGATGGTATTAGAACTTACTCCGAAATGTATTCAATAAAAACTGATAATCTAGCAAATTTGTGACGAAGTTCAAAAATCTATTTTATAGAGCAAGAGTGTCTGCCTATGACCCTTTTGGCACGTCTCAATCACTTTACGAAATCGTTATCGTGTGAAAAGTAAAAACAAAAGAATATACTTATTAGTATTTACTCAATCCTGCTTAAAATACAAATAAGCTGCTTTAGAGTAACGCCTGCCTCCCAATTAGTATAATCGAGAATTAGTTAGCTACTTACGACAATGAGATCCAATTAAGCGCTTATTTTCGTAAACATCGGTCGTGAAAGCATTGACTTCGAATTACTTTGACTAGATTATCGTAAAATAATCAGTCCCCAAAAGCACTTTCTATCAAATGCGAATGAATAATACATGTTCTTCTATGTAGTGAGCCATATAATTCGTAGCCATCAAATAAAGTGATCGATAAACGCTGATGTGAGCAGGTAGGTCAGGACATTAGAACTGACAAATTACCTATCTACATATCACACTATTATTTTGGAAGGGAAAGTTTTGTGTGTTCGAATGTTGGGCACTCGTTCGTTTTTTACTACAGATTTATATGAGGTATTGTTGAAAAGGAAAGTCTACACTTCAAATTAACACGTTACTTTTTAATTCATTCCGGTAATTAACGATAAAATTGTAGTAAAGAACCGCGATATTTAATACCTAAACGTGATTTTTAACCCAAATATTTAACCGTGGAATGTGGTTTCGCGGTTCGCATATTTGTAGTGGAAGGAAGGACTCTTTGTTGAGTGGTTTGGCGAAATACCACACCTTTGCAAGTTATTCTACCGCCAAGTCAGTTATGTGCCAACATCACTGTGTTCCGGTTTGAAGGAAAATGTTAGAAGAGAAATTGTGGGGCATAGAGACAAGATAGCTTAGATCTGTAGGAGACGAACGTAGTGCAATGCTAGGTAATGATTTGGACGCTGTATGTTCCAATATCTGCGTGACACGGCTGTTATGGGCAATATGGGTTGCTTTTCATCAGGCACATGCTCGTCCCGTTGTTCTATCTATACTTAGTACAAAAGAAGCTATTATATTAAAAGAACGCGCGAACTTTACCGTTTACAAACATTGTTGTAGGCAGAGTAAACTTCCGTAATTGTAATTAAAGAGAGATCGATACTGATACCTAAGTGCGGGAAAGACGATAGAGAAGGAAAAATCTCATATTAAAATAATACTTCGTTTCTGATTAGTTTTATGAGCCGTTCTGATTTTATATCATTAACGGGAACTATTTACCAGGTATGCATTTATAGAATGTGTTATCGTGAAGTTGGCGCTCTTTTGCCGTTAAACATACACTAAACTGTTTTTTTTTTTAATTTTAAATGGCGTGGCCTAGTCTACCTCAGATGGCCTCCACTGCCTACCGAACTTCGGGCTAGGTATATGGTCTCAGACCAACTATTTTAAGGGGACGAGCTTAGTCCTAACATACCCCTTTCGTGCCCTTATGAATGTCAAAATGAGCTTTATTGTCAAAAATTGACAACTGCAAGTCAACCGCCTTTCGTAGATGTGTGTAGGTATGTTTTGTTTAGGTGTGTAGCATTTGTCTTAGTGCAAACAGAGGTTGCTCTTGTGTGAGTTCAAGTATACAAATGTGTGAAATATACGTTCACCCCGCGCCCCGCAAAAATTTGTAAAAAAGTTTGTTAGTAAGCCAAATGTCTTGCGTCCTCCTATGGTAAATACTCAAAGCATGTGGTGTGTGGCCCCACAAACCTTTTACCATAACAAAATTATTAAGTAACCATTATCATGCATACATAGAGCATGGATACTTTAACCTTAAATCATTCATGAAGCAACTAAAGGCTGAAAGCAAACGACGACTAGAACAAGTGCGCCTCAGACGGTATGACCTCGGTTGTAGGTACTGCCGCCGATAGGGAAAATCAAGGATCGCCCTAGTGTCCCCGAAGAGGACCCTTGCTATCTTGTCTTATTTCTGTCTCAAGTGACTTGCTCGTTTGGATTATGAACGAATTCCTTCTATAGAAAAACTCATTTGATAAAAATGTTGAAATTCGCGGAATAAGAAATTCAGGTTAAGTTTAAATTGAAATTCATGAAAATGTTACAATTTGTAGTCTAAAACTGTGTTTATAACTACGTCACGGCATCTCATTGGATAAGTCGATAATATACTACAAATCGCCTTACTGTCAGACCCAGATCAAAAGGATAATATATACCGACATCATAATCAAACCAAAACAGTAAGCTGATAAGACAAACTCGCTCCCGCTAAAGTTAGAAGCCTGACAAACCAAATCTGGGGCAGATATGACCGAATCGGAAGGGTTGTACAATACACTGTCTACATAACATAGTCACAATGCGAATGACGGGGCCCTAGCTCTCGTATTCGCGTCCATTCGTTTTTATTTACGATAGCAGAAAAGCTATCTCGTTCTAAATTTGCTAGTGCAAACTAACCCACCATGGAAACACCCTTTGGGGAATCGGAGAATAGACGCGCGTAAATTACCTACGCGTGGGTAGAGAGGACCATATTTATGGGTTCATAAAATAGATCGCTGTCTTATTCCGTAAAAATGCACTCTTTGGTAAAAACGGCTCGAAATTTATTTTTTGTGGCCATGTTAACGATAAAGATCATAAAAATAAAATCCTACACAAATATTTCACCAGAAACTTTAGTTATACTAAAACTTATATCTTTACTATCGATATTTCACGCTTAGAACACTTTAATCACTTAAAAGTTGTCAGGGGATCTAACATGACAATTTTCGATTTATTTTTTCCTTTTACTATTTTTACCTTTACTGTGTAACGTATAGTATATACAAAAATGGAATCCTTAGGGAATGAGTTCGTTTACTTCTTTTTAACCTACTTCAAAAAAGGACGAGGTTCGGATTCAGTTGTACCTACATACTATGTTTTTTTTATTGGTAGATATGTATGTTACGCAATAGCTCCGCGAATTGTGAATTGATTTTGATGATTATTTCATTGTTTGTAAATAATACTTCAGAGGTGGTCTTTTTTTATCGTAACATCAACAATTAACCAAAATTTGCTTACATGCTTACTTTTGTCTGGATAACGTCATCGTATTCAATGGACACGTGCGTCGGCGTTTTTTATCACACTTGAAGAGAAAGTTTTAAAACTTAAATTCTATTGCGTTTGCGTTTCTGCTGCAAACTCTCCAGAAGCAAGTTCAGGAGTACCTATAAGAAGAATATAGAAGAACCCGCCACACGACCCCATCCCAACAAATAAACTTTTAGCAACCATGATTATTCCGGGCAAATTAAATATCAAATTTAAAATGCTTTAAATGATATTTGATAGTAGAGTACTTCAGTAAATCTAAAGAGGTCAGCTTGTTCATACAAGTAAGAAACCAACGCTTCATGTTTACTTTTACGTAACAAATACAGAATGCGCGATTCTTTTTGTTACTATTCAATTTCTCACAATTGTAACACCGCTTACGAGTAGAACACTGAAACCATTCGTTACAAGATTTTGCTCATGTAATATGAAAACAGATAGATTCGAAATGGCACGTTTTCCTAACACAATAACGCTACAAGCCTGCATTTTCAATTTAACTCGCGAACAATACGATTAGCGGTCGCTCTCTTGGGGTTTTCCTTTCCGCATTGCATTATACATATTCCTTTACACAAACTAAGTAAAGGCTGCACTGGGAAATGTTTACCCTCGTTAACCGCCTGCAGTTCAAGATATTATAATTAAACGTTCTCTCCGTGTATAACGGCTACTTAGGCGTCTCAATAAAAAGTTACAACTTTTTAAGCGTCTAATATTTCAGCAAAAGAAACAAAACAATTTTATCCCTGTTAAGGGTTCGTTATAGGGTCTCGCTCTAAATAAATTATTTAAGTTACGTGCTAGTAACTTTTTATGTAAGCGTAGATAGGCGCCTAATCTCGGCATGGATTGAATCACACGTTAAATATGCAAATCCCATCCGGCTTTTTCGTTTAGAGAACAATCGGTATGCAGGTACGATGACCTGGATATAGCCAAAGGTGACCAACAATTAGAATTAGAGGAGGGCGGCGCGGCGGTGGCGGTGGCGGCGGCGGCGGCGGCGGCGGCGGGCGGCCGGGTAGGGCGGGCGCGCGGCCGCCGCGGCAGTCGGCGCCCGTGTCCGTCTCGTGGGTGTCGCCGCGGCGCCGCGACCGCTCTGGCGGGTATTATGCCGGCGCCCCGGAGCCGCTCCCGACGCGCCGCAGGCCCGCAGCCGCCGGCACCCGCGCCGCCTCGCTCCCGCCACGCCGCCGCGCGCCGACCTCACTGACAACATCTCGCGACTCGCATCTACCGGAATGTAAATATTTATGGATGTCAGTTTTCAGTTGTTTAGATTGGCTGTGAATTTTAAGGTACGTAACTGATGCTGATGTTTCGATTTTGCACGACGTCATTGTAGTTGTCGAACGGTTAGGTGTCAATAAAATAATCGTAATTAACAGATTGATGAATGAAACGAAAACAAACAGCATGTCTCTACGAATCGTGTATTAGTTTATGCCTTTGTACATAATTGCTAATGATGACTTCAGTTTTAATGGCGCTCGAAGTACCCTTCTATTCTATAATATGGATCGATAGTAAAACTATTAAACGTAGTGGTAGCGTTGGTTTGAGTGATTTTTCGCATTACATTAAATTATGACGGCGGCGGCAAGCGACCGACATCGACAATGCGCCGCCGCGAACATGCCAAATTGCTAGATACATATTCATAATAATAGTACCAACCCTAACTTAACTTTCCAACAACAATCAATTAAGACGTCTTAATGATGTTTGCCATCGTTCTCCCGACCGTGTTGTTAATTCATATTGATTTTCACTCTTGGCTCTAAACTTTATCCAATTTAAAACGAATGCAGGCTGTGTTTGTTTTTGACCTTTTGCGTTTGACCCCAGTCTAGCACAGTTTCACAAAGGAAAATGTGTTGTGTGTTTCGGGTGCTACTCCGAGCGCAGTGTTTTGTCAGCAACCAAGAAACTAAAACGATGGAGTTTATTTCTTAGCGACAGTAACGACATGCAAAATGAAATAAGATTAAAACTTAACTAAATTACAAGCTCTCAGTGTGCCAGTGTGTCTTAATAAATAATCGCCAACAAAATAATGAATAATTCTGCTTGTGATATTAAAAGCACTTCGAATAAACGTACCTAAAAATGAATCGTGTGCCTAACAAATTAACAATTTATTCGCTTAACGCAATATTACTTTTATTCATTG
Organism: Ectropis crepuscularia; assembly: GCA_963693475.1. Taxonomy (NCBI): domain Eukaryota; kingdom Metazoa; phylum Arthropoda; class Insecta; order Lepidoptera; family Geometridae; genus Ectropis; species Ectropis crepuscularia. The sequence goes on from OY856341.1 coordinate 16,161,953, forward strand.
GCATAAAATGTTTAGGTGAAAATGAAAACGACCAGGCGTGTCCGGGTACATGAAGATGCTATTCGTCATAGGTAACAAATCATCTACTATTTTTTTTATAATTTACATACATATAATTACGTAGTCCACCGTAGACGCTCCTACTTTTATTTATTTTGTTTAACCTTAGATAAAGATCCGTAACAAATTTATTATTTTAATAAACTATTTGTATTCCGTATTTACCAATGATTTGCCAGACGTAGCTAGATTGTATGGTAATCACATTTCTCCCTAATAGAGCTCTCCGTAACCCGTGTGTAAATTACCGCGTGAACTATCTCTGCCTACCAATAATACTTTAAAAATCTTTCAGTGAATTAATATTAACATACCTGCAAAATATTAATTCCGCTCTATACTCTACGAAATCGCAATCTCTACTTGGTCTTGCTTTACTGTAGTACTTCACTTAACTTACGTTTAATATAATTTTTAAATGTAAATACAAACCTGTCACTGTTACAATATTTTCCGATTGTTCTCTATACAAACGTATCGTTAACTCTATTCACTCTAACTCCGATGACTTCCCAGATAATAATGTTCAAAATCGTTTTGCACAGTATAGTTATATAAGTGTTTATTTCCTGACCGACTCTATACTTTACTCGTATTTTCCAAAAATCTCACCAAATTGTTTTGTTACCTTACTGCACAGTCAAAGATTGCAATAAAATATAGTACCATATGAACCCATCCTACCAGTTGGGGATTTTATAGGGTAATAAACAAAGGATTGGACTAAAATTTCGCCCCTAGGGGGAACACGAACCCGAGGTCATTACTACCATTGAGTTGTATGTATTTTATTACAGGTGTTGATACCTATATACCCCCAACGCTTTTGATTCCCGTATGATACGTGACCCAGCATTTATCTCTGCACGATACGATGTATTACGAGCACACTCCTAATCTGTCTCACTTGAAGATTTAATTCGATAAAACGTTGAGAGAATTTATATCAGTCGGGTGAAGGTATAAGTTAATTAGTAAATACGTCAGTTGTGTTCGGAGTCTACTATAATTATATTCGGTTCAGACATGACATGCGCATTAATTAGTCAGTTTAACTACTTGTAAGTTTAATCCTGGTCTATGGATAGGAAATTAGTTTCATTACTTATGAAATGAATTTATGAAGGGATTTAGGGAAGATTAATTACTCAGAATGTGACCTAGTAAGGGATGTAGGTGTTGCTCTCAGGGTAACGTTAATGATCGACCCGCCCTTTTAATTACAACGTTTGAAAAAGCTCTTCTAAATGGCGAAGTGCCCTTGCGTTCAAAATGAGATGATAAAATAATGTAAGGAAGGCTACCTCCCTCCAAATTTATTCATGTGTGAATAGGACCTCTTGAGATAAAAAATCCATTAGATATCAAACGTAAAGATTTTCACTTATATATTACACAGTTACATATGTAGTATATAATTTTTAATAGAACTGCAGTCGTAAATCTAATTGAAAAATACTAGATTATAACAATTCTGCTGGTCTAGGAGCATTAATCTATCGTGCTCGTCTTGCACGACAAATTGTATTCCCGTCAGAAATCGCAATACGAAAGCGCAGTGATCAAATACTGCTTTAATTTACGGGTGCTGAAATTTATTTTCCCTGGGCATATTTACTTGGGTATATATAAAAGTTAAAAATCTATTTCTTCGAGAAATTCGAAACTACAGTGCCCGAACGCTTAACAAACTTGCTCGCTTGTGCCCACATACTTTAGGGCAAATTTTCTCGACAGGCAATTAACTGTTGCGGTGTACTTCATACTAAATTCATCGTAAGGGAATTATTAAATATGAACTTACGCTCATCTCGATGACAGCTCACTTCATGCCTTGGAATTACAAGCCTCTCGAATAAAATTGAGGTGGTTTTCGTAGATTATCTCCTGTGATGTGTTTACCGGAAGTTTATTACTGTTACACGGGTTCTAAGCCACTTATTAAGATCATTATGATAAGATCCCCGTCGCCGTTCTCGCGCGAGCTTCCGCCAAGGAAACAATGTATATTTCAGCAGGATCGTAACGTGTCAAAGCACTTTATTACTTAGGAGCTACGAGTATTGTGTAAACAAGGTCTTTACGACTACAGTTGATGAAAAAAATTCATAACAACTATTGTAGCATAACGTGTGAAGGATAGGGAGTTTCATCCAATAACGCTATTTTGATTTCGTAGAATTATGATCTAGTGTTTGTAAAGTTAAGTTGGCTGGTAATCTTGTGATTGTATACTCATTCATCTTCATGTCATTCAAAGCTTTGCGCCATTGTATTGTGAAAATGCCGTTCATTTCAATGCATTTGGTTTTTTACGTTATTATTATTAGATTCTGAAATTGAAGGACTACTTATATTTTAGAATTACAAATTCCTTGAAAAACTATGAAACTCAATCAAAACTGTTGTTACGCGTTATAAGTACGTAAAATTTCAACATCAACTTTGCATCTATCTACAACAAAAGTTCGTTGTGATATAGGTCACTGAGATATTTCGATAGAAATCTACTTGTAACTTTCATATACCTAGTTGGATCTTGCCTTATGCCATTATCTAAATTAAATCTGCAACTGAAATGAAAGAGAGGCATCTGTATTTCTGTATCTGATAGGATGCTAAAATATTAAAAGTTTAATTTCATAGCCTTGTGTTCTGAGGAGAGTTGATCATTAAAATATTTGTACTACTGGAGATATCTATTGAGGTTGCCTTTTTAATCGAATATTTAAGTAGTAAGTTATATTGTATTATTTTATTATTAATGTCACACTTCGTTCGTCTACTCTACTCGAAAATTAGCTAGCCTAAAATCATCAACATCAACAGAGTTTTACGCACACTTAACATCAACACTTAGTAACTAATTATTTATTTAGTGGCGATAGATGCTCGCAATCAAGCAAAAGTTTTTTCAAATACGCTACGTGTAATGCATATGAATCTTCAGCACTCTTTTGAATTAAATAATAATCGATTGCTCATATTTCAATTTACTAGAGTGTAGCATTAACTATTTATCTACGAGTTGTCTAAAATGAATTATTTCAACAAAAGTGAAGCATAGAGCATAGTCGAAGAGTCTAGCTAGCTATTAGGAAACTAGGTGTGGTATAAGATTGGGCCGTCCGTTCGCAAGGAGGCGAGTTTATCGTAGCGGTTTCATCGCGCGCCGACGTGTTGATAAACTCAACTGTCACGAGCCGCAACTACGGCTCTACATAAATGAAAGTAGCGAGTTGAAAATAGCTATTTTAGTAGGTGTTTGGTGCATTGAAAATGTTTAAATTTCACAATCTACAGTACTTATCAATGCCATCAAGCTAATAAATAAAATATATTACCACAAAGTGGTTTTACATCTCATTGGTGTTTCGTAGTAATGAGAACGATCCATTTTCACCCAAGATATCGAAGTATTCGTGCTGAAAATGAACACTGGTAACAAACCGCACTCACTAACTCAAACAGTCACTGAAAAATCGCTCAATCAATATCGCCAGTCTTTGAAAAGTAATTGATCACTTTTCTCATAGTTTTTTTGGCAGAGAGTATAAAGCTAGAGAGAGAAGTAGATCGCAAAACTAACAATAGCGTTTCCGGCAACAGTTGAACGAGCGTAGTGGGAGTATTGGGTGTGATAGGGGTTATAGCGGGCGTGGGCCGCGTCGGCGGCGGCGCCGGCGGGCTTGCAGCTGGGTGTGTTGGTTGCAGTGAGTGTAAGAGTGGCGGCGACCGGCTGGCGACGCCGCGGATGTCGCTGCTGGGCAAGCCGCTCAGCTACCGCGCCACGCGACGCGACGCGCGCTACCGCCGCCTCCAGTCCAAGTTCTACAACTTCCTTGAGCGGCCGAGGGGAGCGAAGGCAGTCCTCTATCATATGCTCGTGTAAGGTTCTTCTCTTTTATCTAATACATCCACTAACATATTTTCTACATACACATTTTGTAGGTATTTAACAAGTTTGACTTCTTGCAAAAACGACTTGAATTCGAAAACATTTTAATCTGACTAATTAATCTGTATTGTTCACTAGTATCATTAATTGCGGGTAAATGTCATAGTTTAAAGACAAAATGACCAATGTATGACCACAAGATAAGTAACATACAACGCGCGTGCGAGCAATGCACACATAGACATCACTCGCTGACACGATGTCTGGAAACGGTTGGGAACACTAGGAGTGCGAGTGCCATCATCCATCTGGAGTTTATGGATTATTAAATTCTATTCTAAACGGATTGCCGTTTCTTAACCTACCGGTTGTAACCGCGAGATAAGTAGGTATTAGCTTGGACTTTGACGTAACACGGAACGGTAAGCGCTATTTAATCTCTAATCAAACAACTACGAGTACATACTAGTCCCACTACCACGATATTTTTTCTGCTTATGTCAAAGTTGATAATTTAACCTTAGCGCGAATGCCGATAGTATTTAACGCAAGGTACATACGAGTAAGCTTGCCTTCTGTACCCAGTGTTTTGTGAGTAAATACTGGTTGTGATTATGTACTGGTGGTGTGGGTGTCCGATAATTCGATACTGTTTTACGTACTGTTTTCACTGGTAAACACCATATAATCACGGTAAATATATCGCAATTAATCATTCTAGTATAGTGAACAATAATTAAAATCGATATTTAAAAAATCTAACTTGAAATTGTGCCTTCAGGTGGTCCAAAAATATCACTTTAAGACCATCTTTTATATGAACGGCACGTCAAAATGGATCAATAAAGTTTAATGCTCATGAGAATTATAATTGAAATGACATTTTCTTGGTCCATTCACAAAAATGTCTCTAAATGATCATCTTTAAAGCGATATTTTGAGATAACTAGGCTCTACCTTTATTTGTATTTCAAAATGACGAATTGACATTGGTAAATATTTTGTGTCAGAATTTTTATTGTCAATGTGTTGTGATACCCGAGCATTTTACTAAAGCACCCGACGCTCGATGTCGTCATTCCTTACATACTTTCACCAAATACATGGGGCGTCTGACGTCTGACTAAACAACAAGTAAATAAAAAAAGAAATACGTATATTTACATTTCTTCAAGAAATATGATACAAACAAGTTTCCTTTAGACAAAAGTTTAAAAGGGGATCGTAAACAGCAATTACTATTCAAACAAAAAAGAAAGCACTTTATCAAGATACAAAAGCTGTCCAATACTCTGCGACAGCTATATTGATCCAGTATTAAAAACGTCTGTGATCTCGCCTTGTTTTCCTTTGAAACAAAGACGTTGAAGTAAACGACACTCCTACAAAGTTCTCAATTAAGTACGAAAATTGTCTTCAATACGTTACTGTCAATTTACATCGTTGAATCTTTGTTTCCGTACGTTTTCCCTTATATTAAGATTGCAAATTGTGTTAAAGGTACAGATTGAATGTGAATATTCAGCTCGCTCATATTTGCCAATTTACCGCTCATTCACCTGGGGGGAGATGTTACGAAAGCTTTTAGCCGGAGACGTTGACATGGTTAATTACACTTCTAATATACAGTAAATGACGTAGCGACTCTGTCTTTCCACTTATTTTTCTTTCTGACACAATTACACGTCTGAGCGCCTTCACAAATTATGATAGGTAAAATATATTTTATAGGTTATGCAGAGCATCTGGATCAACCCGAAAGAGTTGCATTCTGCTTATCATTAAAAATAAAGTAGCCAAGTGCGAGTTGGACTCGCCCATGAAGGGTTCCGTTGCAGCAAGTAACATTATATACATAGTACACATAGTTCTTGTAGTTCGTTGTAACTTTGATCGAAGTTTCAATAATAGTGTATTTATGACGTACTAAAAAAACTACTCATCAGATCGAGTTCAAACTAATTTTCGTTGGTAGTTTACATGGTAATGTACATCATATATTTTTTTTAGATTTTTCATTTTCTTACTTTAGAAGTTAGAGGGGGGGGACACACATTTTACCACTTTGGAAGTGTCTCTCGCGCAAATTATTCAGTGTAGACGAAAATGATTTTAGAAACCTCAACATCATTTTTGAAGACCTATCGACAGACACCCCACACGTGTAGGTTTGATGAAAAAAAAAATTTTGAGTTTCAGTTCTCAGTATGGGGGGGCAACCCTAATTTTTCTTTTTTTTAAATTTTTCTGTTGAAATCTTAATGCGGTTCACAGAATACATCTACTTACCAAGTTTCAATAGTGTAGTTCTCATAGTTTCGGCAAAAAGTGTCTGTGACATACGGACGGACAGACAGACATGACGAATCTATAAGGGTTCCGTTTTTACGTTTTACGGAACCCTAAAAAATGTAAAATATGGAACTATTCTAGAAATAGCCGTTCCATACAAATTACAGTTTAAGCTCTACAAAGTGACAACAGCTATTTTATACACGTTTTTTATTATTATTCTCCTAGTAAAAGTGTTTCATAATAGTGTGCACTACGGCCGCCCTTTCAGTGTGATACAAGAGTTCTCGGTAATCTTTTAAACGTACAAACAAAATAAATTTTACCATTCAAAATCAACTAAATATACGTATTTAATGAGATTACAAATGACGTGTTTCTATTTATGATAATGCTGTTCATGTAGATGTAACACGGTACTTACCTGAACTTATACAAATGCAATTAATTTAAGATTTCATGATTTATAGTTCCCGTTATGTTTCCGGGGGAAATAAGTATAAGTATAATGTATAATATAACTACCGTTCATACGTTCCAACGTGATTGAGCATCAAACATCTAAACATTGACATGTAAGTATAATATTAGTAGGATTAGGTAGCGGATTTCCTAATTTTTATATAATTTTGATTACTTTCAACGTTTTATGTTTCTTTAGATTTTGAAGTAGGCTAACAAAAAAATTATTGTACTTACCTACCTTTTTAGAGTTCCGTAAAACGTAAAAACGGAACCCTTATAGATTCGTCATGTCTGTCTGTCTGTCTGTCTGTCTGTCCGTCCGTATGTCACAGCCACTTTTTGCCGAAACTATGAGAACTACACTGTTGAAACTTAGTAAATAGATGTATTCTGTGAACCGCATTAAGATTTTAACAAAAAAAATAAAAATAAATAAAAATTAGGGTTGCCCCCCATACTGAGAACTGAAACTCAAAATTTTTTTTTCATCATACCTACACGTGTGGGGTATCTATCGATAGGTCTTCAAAAATGATGTTGAGGTTTCTAAAATCATTTTCGTATACACTGAATCGTTTGCGCGAGACACACTTCCAAAGTGGTAAAATGTGTGTCCCTCCCCTCTAACTTCTAAAGTAATATAATGAAAAATCTAAAAAAAATATATGATGTACTACGTATACTACTACGTATACATAGTACACGTAGTTCTTGTAGTTCGTTGTAGCTTTGATCGAAGTTTCAATAATAGTGTATTTATGACGTACTAAAAAAAACTACTTATCAGATCGAGTTCAAACTAATTTTCGTTGGTAGTTTACATGGTAATGTACATCATATATTTTTTTTAGATTTTTCATTATCTTACTTTAGAAGTTAGAGGGGGGGGGGGGGGACACATTTTACCACTTTGGAAGTGTGTCTCGCGCAAACTATTCAAAATATTATATTATGTTATATATACTATTGAAAATATATGATGTACATTCATTACCATGTAAACTACCAACGAAAATTAGTTTGAACTCGATCTGATAAGTAGTTTTTTTTTAGTACGTCATAAATACACTATTATTGAAACTTCGATCAAATCTACAACGAACTACAAGAACTACGTGTACTATGTATATTATGTTACTTGCTGCAACGGAACCCTTCATGGGCGAGTCCAACTCGCACTTGGCCACTTTATTTATCTATGTATGCAGGTATATATAAAAATGGATCTACGCAATGCATGTACGCTCATAATTTTTGAATGACTGTAGCAAATTGGATGATTCTTTGTTTTAAGTCTTTGTTTCAAATTGAATATTACCAGGGCAAAATTTGTATACAAGAAAGGAGATGGCCCATTTTCCATGGGTATTTGCCCCACAGCAAAGGTGTAGGAGACTCGATCAAAGTTGGATCATTGTATAGGATTTTTAATATATATTGAGGAACTGTTAATGTTTTTATTCTGCATAACGGGGTTTAAAAAGCTAATGACTAACTAAGTTAGCGACTAACTGTGCTGTTGATATCTTTTAAGCCCCGCTATGCAGAATAAAAACATTAACGTGTCCTCAATATATATTAAAAATCCTAAACAAAGATCCAATTTTGGTCAAGTCTCCTGCACTTTTGCTATGGGGCAAATGTCCATGGATATTGGGCCATCTCCTTTACTGAACAATGCATTGTAGTCGAACTTTAAGAAATACTTATTATTATACTAGCGGCCCATTCCGGCTGCACTCGGATATTGTCATTTAAAGACTATTATTCGAAATAAAAACTATCCTATCTCTCTAGTTGGACCAGACTGCTCACGGTGTGCCAATTTAATTTATAATCGGTCAAGTAGTTTAGGAATCCATCGCGGACAAACATCGTGACAGGAGATTTATATATATTAAGATGAATATAATTGTTTCAAATGCAAAAATAATGCATATTTCTATGAAATTAATGACACATAGATAGCTACTAAACTGGAACCATTATCAAAATTAACGAAAACCCATTCTATGATGCCAAGGTTATTTGTGCCGTCAACAAATTTCTTCTAACTCGCACACAAATTTCTTTTAGCTTTTCAGTTAACCCTGATATAAACACCGGGCGGGCAAAAATCGAAATGCCATAATGGGGTACACGCCTTGTAATTTCTCCCCTTAGGGGTTGAATATTCCTTCAAATAAAAACGTGATCGAGTTGAGGTACACCTAGGATATCGGAGTAAACTCAGTTCAACACAGAAATAATAAAAAAATCAAAAAAAAAATTATTAAAAAATTGGCTGTCATAGGAACTGCCGATAGAAGTGAAAACTTACAACTCAGAATTTGATAGCTTACCTTGGAAACTACACGGGTGTAACCGGAGGGCGTGGCCTCGCCATCATGGCATGTCCATCTAGAAATACGTCAGCATTTCCCATTGGCTGATGCGTTTCTAGATGGCCATGCCATGATGGCCTGTCCACGCCCTTTCAGGATTTCCCATTGGCTGACGTATTTCTAGATGGCCAATACCAATGGTCCTGATTTTACCCGAGGCTTTCTTATCATACCCGAGCGTGACGGTTTCAATTTACACCCCACGAAAAATCTGTCTAGGCGCGCCTAAAGAAGTTTTCACTCCAAAAATCGGTTCAAAGGAGACTGAATTATCTCCGGAGCTACATAAAATATACAAACAGCCAAACATTTAAGCTTCTCTTCCTAATGCCCGAGCTACACGACGCTAGTTTTTCAATAGGATAGCAAGTTAGTGTAAATAAGCTAGCAAGCTAGTACCTACTTCTAGCGTCGTATAGACAAAACTAGCGTTGCGTAGCGTTGTCTACACGAAGCTAGAAGTACTAGCTTGCTAGCTTTCTATCCTAGCTTGAAAAACTAGCCTCGTGTAGCTCGGGCATAAGTCGTAAAAAATAGAAATTCCAATTCCAACTCTTAGCTTCTAGCTAACGCGGCAAACGTTGCTCTGCCATATATCGAGTTATAAACTATCCTATCTCTCAAGTTGGATCAAACTGCACACAGTAGGCGAAGTTTGATTAAAATCGATTCAGTAGTTTAAACTACTCTTAAGAGTTTCTCGCGAAAAAACGACGTGACACAATAAAGTTATTACATAAATCCTACTAATATTATAAACTAGCAGCGCCCCGCGGTGTTACCCGCGAAGTTCCCGTTACCGTTGTTCCCGTTGTTTTCCGGGATAAAAAGTAGCCTATGTGTTCTTCCAGACTATAATGTATCTGTGTTCCAAATACGTTAGGACGTGATTGAGCAACAAACATCCAAACATCCATACATTCACATTTATAATATTAGTAGGATAGGATGTCAATGTATGGATATTTGGATGTTTGTTGCTCAATCACGTCCTAACGTATGCACGGATTGGGCTGAAATTTGGAACACATATAGATTATAGTCTGGAAGAATACATAGGCTACTTTTTATCCCGGAAAAAAACGGGAACTACGCGGGTTACACCGTGGGGCGCTGCTAGTATGTAATATGTCCATAAAGGAACTAAAATAGCGTAATTGTTTATTTAAGGTAAATAATAATTAATGATTTACGATGGTTTTCTTAGATTCAGATCATTTCTTCGACTGTCAGTCAAGTAAAATATACTAAAAGTATAATTGTCAATGTAAAAGTTTAGATGTTTGTTGCTCAATCACGTCGAAATGTCAGAAATGTTGGGTTGAAATTTGAAACACAGTTTGATTATATTCTGGAATAGCACATAGGTAACTTTTTAACACGGGAAAATAATGGGAACTGTGCGGGTAAAGCAGCGGGACACTGCTAGCTAACTTTAGAATTTATTTTATTTTATTTATTTATTTATGGTACACAAAACAGGACATTTACAATAGAATACAAAGAAAAGAATTACAAATGTTTTGAGCAGGTAAATATCCCTAATCATGTGAACACAGCAATATTTAACAGTAAATTATAAAATAATGAGTGAAGAAAAGTAACGATTGAAATACAAATACAAAATTGTAAAGGATTTATAAGGCATGGGTACCTTATACACAAAACAACCTATGCACCTACATGAATACAACACTAATTCATTTTATTGATCAAGTGAAATATTTTATGTAAACCATGCTAGATGGAAGAAGACTTCTGCTATTATCGCAAAACACATAAATAAAAAATAAAAACAGGAGAATTAAATTAACGAAATAATAATAGATTGAATCCATTGGCATTAAGGAAATACGAATTACAGTATGTCAAACTTATCTGTCCCACTGAATAGTGGCGCTAATATCGCATTCAGCACACGACTTCATATTATCATTCCTAGTTCCACTGTGATTGAATGCTTTGGTTCTTGGCAGGTTCCTGATGGTGTTCATGTGCTTGGCTCTGTCGGTGTTCTCCACGATCGAGGAGTACGAAGCGAGAGCAGGCATCATTCTCTTCTACATGGAGACGGTCGTCGTCATCTGGTTCGCTATCGAGTTTGTACTGCGGTAAGTGAGTTGAATTATAAAACTGTGGAACGTTTCTTAACAAGAGTGTACCAAGATTGACCCTTAGAATAGAAGTACATGAGCAATTAGATCTCTTTCACGTAGATCACGTCTAGATATCCTAGTTATTCTACCGCCAACTGAAAGATATTTTTAAAGATATCTTTTAGTAGTGGTAGGGCTCTTTCCAGAGTCCACCTGGGAAAGTACCACACCTTTGCCAGTCATTCTGCCGTCAAGCAGTAGTGCGCAAACATTACTGTGTTGTGCGCAAATATTATTGTATCCGGTTTGAAGGGCAATGTTTCCAGAGAAATTACTGGGCCAAGAGATGAAACACCTTAGGTACATTTCCTGGTGAAGAGCGGAGTGCGGTGATAGGTAATCATCTTTAGTTTGGTTGTAGTGGTAGGACTCTTAGCAGAGTCCGCCTGGGGAAGTGCCACACTTTTGTCAATTATTCTACCGCCAAGCAGTAATGTGCAAACATTACTGTGTTCCGGTCTGTGTTTCCAGAGAAATTACAGGGCTTAGAGATACAACAACTTAGATCTCTGGGTGACGAGCGCAGTGCGGTGCTAGGTAATTATTTGGGCTCTTCATGTTCCAATAGCTGCGTGTCACTGTGCTGTTATGTGGCAGGCATGTTGCTTACCATCAGGCATATGTCCTGCTCGTCTCGTCACTCTTTATTTTAAAAAAAACTGGACTCTTCGTGTTCCAATATCTGCGTGTCAATGTGCTATTATGTTGCTTACCATCAGACACTACTCGTCCTACTCTTGTCACTCTTTACTATTAAAAAAAAATCTCCATCACATCCGAGCAATGCAATGCAGCACTAAATAGAGATTTTAACTCTTCATGTTCCGTTTACTACGTGGTATTTCGATAAGCGTGTTTATGTCAGCTTTCCCGTTTTGATCCTATCGTAAATTGTCCTAAAAAGAAAATGTCGATACAACAGTTATTAACTTCTAAACACAACCATTTGTTTGATAGTTATCTTATCTCTAGCTAAATCGAGAATGTTACGCTATACTCATCATTACACACAACTTTTACGATGCGACCCACTTGAAATCTTTCGAACTCGAAATCTCGTTTTATTCATGCGAATGTCTTGTAATACTTCCATATGTATTGGTGAAACATTTAAACTTTATCCAATAAAGTTGTATAAATCACCAAACAGAATTAACTTGGAACTATTTAACTTCTTTGTTTCCTGATTTTATCGTCCTGTTATCATATCATCTAATCTACCCTTTTCTCTGTAGCTCTATACGAGTAGCCATTACGACTATAAGCGTAGTAATGATCATAAACCGATTATGTTAGTTAATTAGCATTAACACAAATTGATCAGTGTGATTTCACGTATCTCTGTCCTACAAATATTATAAATGTGAAAGTTTGTAAGTATAGAAGAATGGACGGATGGGTGAATTTATGTTACTCTTTCACGCAAAAACTACCGAATGGATTTGGATGAAATGTAGTACATAGATAGATAATGGGCGGGAATAATAATTAGGCTACTTTTTATGTCGAAAAAATAACGGAATTATGCGGGTGAAACCACGGGGTTCTGCTTGTACGAAATAATTGGGTTTTGAAGTCGTGATATGCCAAGTTTTACTCTTTTTAGGGTTCCGTAAAACGTAAAAACGGAACCCTTATAGATTCGTCATGTCTGTCTGTCTGTCTGTCCGTCCGTATGTCACAGCCACTTTTTGCCGAAACTATGAGAACTACACTGTTGAAACTTGGTAAGTAGATGTATTCTGTGAACCGCATTAAGATTTTTATAAAAGTTTTTTTAAAAAACAAAAATTAGGGGTGCCCCCCATACTGAGAACTGAAGATCAAAAAATTTTTTTACATCAAACCTACACGTGTGGGGTGTCTATCGATAGGTCTTAAAAAATGATGTTGAGGTTTCTAATCTAATTTTTGTCTACACTGAATAACTTGCGCGAGAGACGCTTCCAAAGTGGTAAAATGTGTGTCCCCCCCCCTCTAACTTCTAAAGTAAGAGAATGAAAAAACTAAAAAAAATATATGATGTACATTACCATAAAAACTACCAACGAAAATTGGTTTGAACTCGATCCGATGAGTAGTTTTTTTTTAGTACGTCATAAATACACTATTATTAAAACTTCGATCAAAGTTACAACGAACTACAAGAACTATGTGTACTATGTATATTATGTTACTTGCTGGAACGGAACCCTTCATGGGCGAGTCCAACTCGCACTTGGCTACTTTATTTTTTTTTTAAAAGTATTTTTGGTTTAGTAACATAACAAACACTATGTAAAAGCAATCCCATGCACACGTGGCAGTAAATGTAGCACCACGACGACGGTAAGGTTCATTTTGCGTATCTTTATTAAACTTCTTGATAGCTATTGAATTTTTTTTACGATGCTACGTTGAGTTCTTTTTGCTACACAAATACACATGCGGTGCGTAGCGCCGTAACCGTAGCACCCTCTACGATGTTGGGGTCTATTTGTACGTTTTGTAGAACAAGTTATTTGGCATTTTTAAAACATTCGTTTTCGTTTTATGAAAATTAGAATTCCGAATTTTACAAATATACTGATTTCGATTAAGATTTCAAATTTGTGTTGTGCGGCGCAAACAATCAAAGAGCGCTCTACGGTGATACGCTAAAGACTAGTTTTAGGTTTGCATTGTGTACATTTCTAGTTACTATATAGAGGCATATAAGTTTCTAGTAATTAAAAATTGTGGAATGGAAAATGCTTTACCTTCGTAGAATATTTATTTAATTCTTCGTATGTATAATTACTAGGGGTTGCCAAGTGGTCAATATTAATTTATTCTCAAATTGAGCACAGACTTTAACTTTTTTTTTTATGCGTGTATTTCAAATAAGTACGAGGTAGGATTTGTAATGTTTTTTAATGATGTAATGTATTTTTATGCATAATTTAAAAAAAAATATCATTCTTACTCAATGTAAACTGGAAATGTGCGAAATTGTATAATCCTCCGGACGGTTTTCGTAATAAGAAGGACAAAGTTTTTGCTCACGTATTAATATACAGATGTCTAGTAACTTATATTTCTTTGAAATAATCTAGTAAGCTTAGGATTTTCAGTAATTATGACTCAAAACGTAAAAAATGCACAAGTACAACACAAAGCACCCCAGCGCAGTACTATCGCCACGCTACATGCTCCGCAGCGGTACAATGTCCGATCGATAAACATTACCTTAACTTATTCATGCTACAAGTGCAGAAACATATAGCTAAAGTTATTATCCATCCTCATTTGCACGATATTTGTACACGTACATAAACTTTTTGTTTGGCGGTTCGTATTAACTGAGTTGGGTACATGGTACATGTGTATCTGGCGCGATTCGAATAACTTCGCGAAACTCCTGCCTGGGTCGTATCAGAGCTGTAATCACGCCAATTAATTAGTGGGATAGTCGAGATAAATTAACGGACATTATATACGTAGTTTAATTACGGACGGTTTGTTCGCTGCGACGAAATACATGACTGTGAGCTACAATGCATTACTCTTCTTGGGGAACGCATCTGATACATAACGACACAAGCCATTCCAACCCTTACGGCATCGGTATTGAGTCAAAGCAGTGGTCATTACCCGGCGGAACAAATAAACTTCTTTTTATTATGGCTACTCGTCTGATTAATAGTTGCTTTGTTGATACGGCCCGTATAATGTGATTTTTACGATCACCAGTTCCGAACGACTTGCACGACCGCTTGTGACCACAAATATATGATGTCGTATCTGTGAGACTCTGTCAGTCCATATAACTTGGAGCGAACTACGAGTGCCCACGTAGATTCATTGCGACCCAGATTCGTGTGTTATTTGATTAAATTAAAACAATAGCCGGTGGACTGGTGCCGGTGACAATGGCTACAATGGACTACATTTTACATCAACCACGTTTTTCAGTTTTTCATGTACCAACATTTTAAGAACAAATTTAGTATGGCTAAATTACTCGTATTAAATTTGTAAAGGGAGCACTAATGCTCCCTACTACTAAGTTTCTACGTGTATGGCACATAATACCTGCTAAACTGAAGGATTTTCTTTCATCTCCTCTTTAACCGCTTCAGGGGATTACATTTCTGAAACCGTTTTGTAGTGCTCATCTACCTTCATTGAATGAGGAAACCTCTGACAAATTTTAAGCTTCGGAACTAATCCACTTAATCTCTATATTTTTCGCAAATTAAATTTCAGAATCTTTATTAAATGAATGGGCAAGGTGACACAAAATGAATTAGTCCTGTCAGTTAGATAATTAGTAATAAATATATTGTACAAGTATTTTTAGGGTTCCGTAAAACGTAAAAACGGAACCCTTATAGA
Source organism: Ectropis crepuscularia (assembly GCA_963693475.1). Taxonomy (NCBI): domain Eukaryota; kingdom Metazoa; phylum Arthropoda; class Insecta; order Lepidoptera; family Geometridae; genus Ectropis; species Ectropis crepuscularia. The sequence goes on from OY856341.1 coordinate 16,177,564, forward strand.
TTCGTCAAGTCTGTCTGTCTGTCTGTCTGTCTGTCTGTCTGTCTGTCTGTCCGTCCGTATGTCACAGCCACTTTTTGCCGAAACTATGAGAACTACACTGTTGAAACTTGGTAAGTAGATGTATTCTGTGAACCGCATTAAGATTTGAACAAAACTATTTAAAAAAAAGAAAAATTAGGGTTGCCCCCCATACTGAGAACTGAAACTCAAAAAATTTTTTTTCATCAAACCTACACGTGTGGGGTGTCTATCGATAGGTCTTCAAAAATGATATTGAGGTTTCTAAAATCATTTTCGTCTACACTGAATAATTTGCGCAAGAGATACTTCCAAAGTGGTAAAATGTGTGTCCCCCCCCCTCTAACTTCTAAAGTAAGAGAATGAAAAATCTAAAAAAAATATATGATGTACATTACCATGTAAACTACCAACGAAAATTAGTTTGAACTCGATCTGATGAGTAGTTTTTTTTAGTACGTCATAAATACACTATTATTGAAACTTCGACCAAAGTTACAACGAACTACAAGAACTATGTGTACTATGTATATTATGTTACTTGCTGCAACGGAATCCTTCATGGGCGAGTCCAACTCGCACTTGGCCACTTTATTTCTTGTGTTCTCACTAGCAAAAAAATACGAAAATATAGTGTTGTTTTTAAACTTTCGCGATTTGAACACATAGTGTTTACATTTTTATATAGTCACGATCTAGTGCTTCTATAAAATATAGTGCTAAGAAGTTTCGAGTGACGTCACCTATATAGTCCAGTGCTATTACGGAAATAAATAACCATTAAATTATGTAGTTTGGGGACTATAAAGGATCGATAGGGGGGTGCATTTTGAGCATATATTCCAATTTGAGGGATTCTGGCGAGGTCAGCTCAAGGTCATTTCGATGAAAATGCGTTTAATTCGATATCTCGAGAACTGTTAGTATTAGGCAAAAAATGTGGACACCTTTTATAGGCAACGCGGCCGCACGCGGCCGCGTTGTCGACCCCTGGTCTATATCTATGTCGATTTTTAATAATTTGACAAAACAAAATAAAGTGACTCTTATTTTTCCTTAATCTACCTTACAAACTAATTACAGGTACTCGGAGAATGGTATATTTTTAACCCAGTCATCATCCCAATTCTGGACAAGTTTTTAACCATGTTTATTACGTTTGTTCACGACACTAATATCATTGATCATGTTGCTCGAAACTGCATCAAAGTATCAGGGGTTGGCTCTACCATATAATCAGAATACATACCTACATATCTCGTTATGATTAACACTAGTGATTATAGTGTTTATTTTACTTATGTACTTGATGAAATTATTTATAACTGAAATTTAAGTTTCCCTGCCTGGAAAACCATCTGATTTGGTTGTTGAATATTTTCCATTAATAATAAAATTCACTCGAAATAAAATGTTTGGTATGAACACTGGAGTAATGATTGATGTTTTGAACACATTTTCACGCAGCTATTTGAATATGAAAAGTTCAAATCTCTGCCTAACACTCCATTACGGTCGACATCCGGAGATATAAGATCATTTATCGTTTTGCCCTATAATTTCAATGGAAATATTTATTGCCTTGCAAACCGGAACACTTATTGTGTTTGTATATTACTACTTGACGATGGAATAACTGGCGAAAATGTGATACTTCCCCAGGTGGATTATGCAGACAACTATTATTACCTCAACAATAGACGGTACAACTATTATCCTACAACTATTACATAGTTTGTTATACTTTTAAAAAGTGATAAACATGGCTTTGCAAGTCTGAATAAGGATCTTATTGTATCAAAAAGTCAGTAAAGTTGAAATCAACCGCGACCGCGACTCTAGAACGGCATCCGCTAGCCGGGATCTGGAACGCGTGCGGTGTTTATTGTTCTATACAAGTTAGTTACTTTATATTAGTTAGAAATGAGACCCGCCCTTTTACCGCCTAACTAAATCGGCTTTGGCTTGGTTATTGTTGTCTCTATAATTTCAAGTGAAAAGAAAAGAGAGAGCAATATCAAAGCTAACACAGTTTTAGTCAGGCGATAGACCCTCTGGTTAAGATCGATCAGAGTCACTGTTGTTAAGATCGTCACTGTTGTTTGACCTTAAAATTATGACTTGTAGTAACAAATATAGTAAACCGTGGTTTTCCTCCCTACATAATGTATATCTTACGAAATCCGACTTCGATAAAAAGATACATCTAAACATTTCTTTTAGTTTCCAGTTCCGTTACCGCTTTCAAGAAGTGTGTTTTTTGTATAAATTGTGAGGATACAAACATTGCAGTAGATTAGCTTTGTGCGGAAGGCAGGTAATTCGTCACTGGCCAAGACGGATCACTCCGCCTTCAACGGTCTAGTGGCCATTATTTTTCCTTTATTTATTTTCGAGCCGATAGATCAGACAGCACTCACTTCCAACGCTATATTGAAAGTAACTCTTGAATGAGCATTACGTTAATTAATGTTATACGCACACTACATGTAGTTCCTGAGGAATGTTTATGAGCTTTGATAAGTCTAGAAGATATGAAACAATTTCGGTTCTCGTTACTTTAGCTATGTTACACGTGTCGAAGTCGAAACGTGAGCCGAGATCAGTTACGATTACGACCAATCTTCTAGAGATTCCCTCCTGCGTGCCGTATTGGGTTCCGCACATCGGACCTACAGCCTACAAAAGTACTCAGGATGGAATTACTGAGAGGATTCATTTACGCTACAGCGCGCTCTTTTATATCCAGTCGCGCTAAAACCGGAGTTCGATTAGCCGACCGACTGGCCACGGATATCTTTTACTCGCAATTACTACCAATCCCGATTATCTCCACTCCATTGTAAGCACTGCTGATTGATAAATAGATCGACATGTAGCGAGATAAGTGTTCGGAAATGGGTTAGACACCGTGTAGGCGTGATGCCGTATCCGCTAAGTGCCACTCGATAGCTAGTAATCGTGTGTAGTCTTCTGATGTGTTCTTAAATAATTATTTTTCACACAACTGACTTCCTGCAATAAATTCAAACAATATTAACTGTTGAACCGAATTTGATAAATGAACCATAGGACCACCACTGAGAACCGGATATGTTTTTTCATTGTGACACATTACACTCCGTACAATAATTACAAAAAATATTCAAAGAATGGTCAAAATTTATTAATAAACACAATGATAATGTAAGGAAGATTTCCTAATGTATCCCATTCAAATTAATATTGCGTAAACCGTCAGCAATCCAGCTCCTGCAAGCAGAACCGATTCACGAGTATGACTCATGTCTCATGTGCCAGCTATCGCTCTCCTCGACCATATTTTAGGGAAGAGAATGATAACCTGAAAGAACCTGATACAGAATTAGAATTAGTTCAGATCTCTGATCTCATCAGTGTTTCCGCCACCGCACCCTCTCGTTCCTGTTCTTAATTGCCATACAAAATTAATTGACCAATTATTCGCTTCGAGTTTTGTACAGGACTTAGAAAATACAAAAGTTTTCGTTGTATTGCAAACGATAAGGCTTTGTTAATTCTGTAAAAAAATAATTAGGTTAGTATGTCCTCATACAACCTTCATATTAATTACGAAGTCCACCCAGAATACTTTACTACTTACTTAATTTACCCTACTTAATAGGTGGGTACCTATTAAGTGCGCAGTAAAATATACATAAATATACACTCATGCACTATATAAAAGTATGTGTTTCAAAGATAATTCCATTTAAAAAGCCACGCATAAAAATGTAAGGTGTCTGAAAAATTACTTTGTAAACGATTCCAATTGTTCCCGTAACGCTTAAAGGAAGCGTGGCGAAAGAAAATGAAAACTAATTTACTTTTTCTCCACAAAGGTTATGGTCGTCAGGATGCAGGTCCCGATATCAAGGCTCAATGGGGCGCCTCAAATTCTTGCGGCGACCCTTCTGCATTATAGGTAAGCTTATTTATTTTAACTGGTTCATATTTTTGTTGTCACTGACACACTGCCATACAAAAAACTTATTTTTATTTTAGCCACCATTTTTCTCGAACCCGAACTTCAATTATTCGATAAAATATGAAAATGATTTAATTACTTAACAATGAAAGTTTTTCGATGAATCAATCTTTTTCTTTTCCGAATACTTTCTTAATTAAGTCGGCTCTAGAAGTGACGGAAGCTCACCCCAATATTTGACCTCGATGAATTTATTATGATTTTCCATGGGCAAGGGTCTGTGGGTTGATTACATAATATTAAAACGTGTGGTCGTTAATGTTAAAATCTTTACCCGGCTTCTTGCGCAGTCGGTTAGAAAGGCTCTCTTGTTATAAATAGACATGATAAATAAACTGTCATCCAACTCATGTGCATTAAAACCACGGCTAGCTCTCAACAAAATTGCATCTGAATGGAGCGTAGCGATTGCAACAGGCTACTTTGCATCGCATGTTATGAATGTCACACAACGTTTCGTGACTCTTTGCGGTTCCTACGTAAATTGCAGACTACTGTCAAAAGCGCTAAATTGTTTTCATTCCTTTCTACTCCGCTTATATTAATAGCGCACGTATTTCAAACGAATATTGCTATAGGTAAGCACAGACTGCTAAAACCTTGGCCTACTAAGATAATGCCAATCTATAACCTTTTTGTTTTTACCGACGAATTAGCATGCTGAATGGAATACTTTTGCGCGACCAAAACTTTTAATGACGCAACTATGTTTAAAGAATGTTCGGAGTACGGCAAACAATAAATAACTCGGTGGTTTCGTGTCTAGTATTGTCAACCGCGTCGACATTTGAAGTAAAAGTCACGTACCGACCATAAACCGTGACGGAGTGACCCTATTTCAGGTGCGAGCAATCTGCTATGACCTTCGCATTTTCAGTGTGCCCTCCTCTGTCCCCTGGCGCTAGTTCCATGCGAGCGGCATTCCACTCTCCAGGGAGTTAGCCGCCCGAGACCGTGCGCCGCCCGCTTCTAGCACACGAAGTACCAACGATAATAAAACAGACCTTCCGCAATTATTCAGCCCCTGGATTATTAATGCTTCGTTTCTTTGCACTCGCTCGACAAACGATGCCGCGCGCCTTGTTTGCGGACCGTAGGTATTAAACTTAATACCGACATTACCGATGCAAAACCAATTACCGACCGTTTTGGCGATTCATCGAAAGCATAATAGACAATTTTAATATTATAAAAGGTAAAACAGTCAGACGATGAGTTTCATTAGCTCTGTTTTATCTGATCGGTCTGTAATTATACGTGGCCATTGTATGAAATACTGATGAGGGCTTTGGTATTGTGCCAAATTGAAATTTTAACTTCCCGTCTGTGTTAATCTAGGAGGATTTAATTTGAGTGTTATGAGAATGTTATTAGGTTACATGAGACCATGAAGTAATAAATAAATTAAAAGTAATGAATAAATTTTCTGGCAGTTGTTTGCGTGCTGTGTGGTCAATGTTACGAGTATTGAGCTGGCGCGCCTGCATGCCGACATTATGACAAGCCCTCTGTCTGGACAAAACAATATGCAACGTGTATTATATTTTTCTAATAACCCGTCTACGCAAGAAAGGTTGATTTTCTTAGAATCACTTTTGATGAAAGAGGTATCGTTAGAATCCTCACATTAACGCGAATATCTTATATTAGTAACATTTTTTTAAAGGCCCATAGTAGGTACTATTGAGAACTTAGACCCTATATTTTTTCCAATAAATCATATTCAATTGATAATACGTATGATGGTCGCGTCGAGAAGCAGTTAAATGGACGGACGTTACATCCAGTAAATGAAGTTGGGGTCTTGGGTTCTTAAAACGACTTACCTGTTCGCTGACTTTTAAACTTTCGCGGTTTATACTCATGTTCATGGCACTTTGTACAGAACTTCAATTTATTCTTATGAAGTAGGCATTTAAGAATAACAAAAATAAGTCACAAACGGATAAATTAGCAAATTAATTAATACGTATCATACGCCGTGTGGACGAGTATGTACTTATAAGAAAAAATAAGGAAATGGAAAAACTGAATTCAGGTCTCTAAAGCAATAAAATAATTGCTTGCACGCCCATCAAGGCTTGGGAATCTATGATTCCAATGGAACTTTAATTAAAATACGACGAACTTATTTGTAGAATTTAACGATGGCGCCACGCCCGAAAACTATTGCCACTTTTAACAAAATTAAAAAACTTCTTCTGCTTAAAAACGTAGTTCTGCTTTTGGTCTTTCTATAGATAAGTTGTTGTTATAAGGCTCTGTACATGGGTATGGTAATGGTTGATGTGTCCGTCAGATGTGACGACCATCCTGGCGTCGCTGGTGGTGCTGGCGATGGGCTCCTCCGGGCAGGTGTTCGCGGCGTCCGCGCTGCGCGGGCTTCGGTTCTTCCAAATCCTGCGCATGGTGCGCATGGACCGCCGCGGAGGGACCTGGAAACTGCTCGGCTCCGTCGTCTACGCTCACAGACAGGTTACCGCTAACTAATCCTCGCAGAGACACAGTAATAGGTTAGCTACAGAATGCCTGCCTTCCAATAGGCATGATTACAAAAAAACAAATAACCTCTAACGAAAAAAAAGAGAAGGCTAGAAAGATTTATAGGATATACAACATATACCTATAAGTCAAATAATTATTATGAGAATCAACTTGCGTGACGTTTCCTGACTAATCTATCTGAATTTAATGTCACGAACAAAATTGTTATCATTAGATAAGTACAGAAAATTATAGTTTAGCACGCTCCCGGTATAAAACCCTCGTTAGTAGGTGCGCTGCTAAAGCTCTAGCTTAGCCTAGCCCGCCGCGCCGTTGCGGCGGTGTGGGTGTACGGAAGTGGAACGTTTTTCAAGAATTTGCATTAGCAGGGGAGGCGTCGGAAACGTAATCTAGTCTACGCAGTACACAATAGCTTGCGCTAGTATTAACCTCGTGCTAACTCGATTCCGTAGAACAAACTACACCGCGGTTTGGTATAAACTTAAACACTACGCTCCTACACTACTCACTCCGAATATTAAATTTTAAGATGAAATGTACGGTATTATTTAATTATAGCCTGCTAAATCCGACATTTCGACCTGACTTAGGGAAAAGTTGATTATTTTAACAGTGTAGGAGCATATTTGAATAATTTTGTAAGTTTCGTAATACTTCATTATTTAAATCGGTTTTGACAAACTAAAAGTGCTCTATTATTGTAGGCGCATTGGATATAAATATTATGATCCAATGGCTGACTGAAAATTCTACATATTTACTAGCTGACCCCGCAAACGTTGTTTTGCCTTAGTGAACAACCCTTGTCACTTAGGGGTATGAAAAATAGCTAGTAGCCGATTCTCATACCTACAGAATATGCATATAAAATTTGGTTAAAATCAGTAAAGCCGTTTCGGAGGAGTAAGGAAACAAACACTGTGACACGAGAATTTTATATATAAGAAGATAGAACACAACAAGAATATTGTCAAAACAATCGAGCCGTTCTCAAGTAGGTATAAGTAGAAGGTATTACCTACACACTAGCAGTGCCGTTATCGACAAACCGTGAAATTATTTTAACTGTTAATGTTAAATTGTCCCGTAAACTTGCCTTTTTATTCGAAAATAGGTATGCGCTAGACCGCTATCTCCTCTAATTAATTAAGCGACGATGTGGCATATCACATGCAACAAAAAAATCTGAATTCTACTTATACTTATTTCTATGTCAAATCTTTCAAAAAACAACTCTTGGCCTTTATAATATAATTCTATGTAAACTGGCTGTTCGCAGCTGCTATTTTACCCGCAATTTTTTTTTTGTCGTTAAACCTTGTCCTGTTAATGGCGCTCACAGTAAAAATATCAAGCAAATCAGTCAAGTCATTCTCAATTTAACCTCAGAATTATTTCAATTAAAATAAACGAGAAAAGGATGGTACGGCTGTGCCGCTTTTTTGCTCGACTTGGCGGGGGCACTACCGTGCCCCCAGAGTTTTAATAATTTCCTTCCCTAAAATATCGTGTTTGGAGTCAAAAGAAGGAAGGAAGAATAAGACAATTTTCAATTGTTCAAATTACGTACGAGTATACATATAAAAATAAATTACTCTAGAATATTTAGAGAAAATGTGTGGCAAAATATAATTAGGTTTCGTTATTGGTATTTTTATTTTGTAACCTATATCCTATATGTAATTTAACTGTATTATTGTATTTAAATATTATATGCCTACCTATATGGATTGGAAATGCCTCTATTTCGAGTGTTACTTTAAGTAGTTACAGAAAAAAGGCTAATTCGAACAATCGTGATTTTTAAAAACTGTACAATTTAGGTCACGTAAATTATAAGTACTCTGAGATTAAAATTAGGTAATTGCAGTCCATAAAACTAAGTGCCGAGCGGAGCGGGGCAACGGCGCACGCCTACTCCACGTTACATTTACTAACAATAAATTAGAACAGATGCCCGCCAGCGACTGATTTATATTCCAGTTTACCTAATTTTATTTACCGTGCCTAACGATCGCGTTAATTATGCTTCTTGATTAGTTCATAACCAAACTGGCAATTCGACTATTTCGGGCTCACGATTCCTAGAAACAATATTATTTTTAAATCTAGCTATCAGCTCTGAGTAACAATGAGCACGTGGCGCTGCCAATGACTAACGTGGCCGTGACTAAAAATGTTTCATTACCCACATTCGGTCGCTCCAAACCGAATGATATTCATTACGAAATCTGTTCGATATTAATAAAATTTATTTCTTTCCATCAGACGTCTCGGAATGCCGATTCTATTGACACGGAACGAAAACAATAATGGGCTATTAATATCTTACAATGGATATCTGTTGATTTAAACTCGTATTTATTTGATTGAGTGAGGATTTCATAACAGTCATCTTATAAAAGTATCGACATTCTTACTGCGGACTTTCCTTGACACGAACGTTACAAAAAGTGTCCGCGGTTGGGCGTCAGGTATTATACAAGTAATTGACCTTTTTGTGTGATGAAAAAGCTATGTTAGCACGCGTCAGGGCGACTGTTGGTTCCCTTTTGCATAAGCCAGGTATGCTGAGTAAGCGGGCGCCCTTGCGGGTCCGCCCGCAATTTCCTCCGGGGCCGCGCCGACCACGTGTGTAGCTATAGCCTACCTACATTTACTGCCCGATACCTACTTACAATCGGTTCGGGTTAAAGTTGCATGATCACAATGCAGAACAAGCCCACTGCCGCAATTTTTACTCGCCGATAAAATAGTAAAATGTTTTCGCCTTTCTCCGTAACAAAACATTGTGTATGCTTCGATGCCTACGCATTAGATGGGTTCTTTTACACGTAAATAACTTCTATATCACTGACTAGCGGCCGGTGCCGGCTTCGCATGGGCAAACATTGCTAAAATTCTTGTGATAAGAGATGAACACATACAGTGCCTTTCTAGTGGAGGCATTTTTGTCTAGTTTTTAAATATCATGTGAAAAATCCCAAACATCGTATTTTAAGTTTTTTTTTTTTGTAGAAACGGTTAAGAGTGTTCCTAACTTCATTTTTCTTAATTCACTTTTCGTTCGGTCGTAGCATCGGTTAGGGAGTGAGTTACACCATAGATTAATAACATCTAGATCGATAATCTTCAAACAAATCCTTCATCGTAAGTAAGGCAATACGCAGATTGATGTCGGCGTAAGCAGTATGTACACTGAATGTTTGCCAAATAAAACTTTAATGTCGTGGAGTATGTACAGTGAAGGACCACACAAACCATCATAATGTTTTTAATTGTTGGAGACGCATGCATAGCACTTGACCTTGACAAATAATGGTAGTTTCGAACGGACTAACCCAATAATGGCTGCCTATGATTTGCCTCACTTTTCTTGCGCTGACCCGGTTACTAGGCGTTATTATTCTATGAGTTACACATAAAATGTCGAGACATTGATTGTAGACTAGCAATTACTTGCGACCTCGTTTTCGTAGGATTTAGAAGATGAACGTCCTCTTTAAGTAACTGTTTATTTTTTGGAATAAAAAGTGGCACGAGACGAATAATCTGTGATCTCAATTTCCGTCTGATTGGTTCAGTTCTAACGACTTGACTAAACTTAATATCTAAACTTTTGTATTTATTATATTTTATAATATAATTAGCTAATGGTGTGTTCTACATTGCTGTAGTACATTATTTTATTATATCATCAATAGTTTTAGCAGCGTACGTAACTTAAGGAATTTTATAGGTGTTTTATTTGCACTTTGAGTTTACTTTATTGAGTTTTCGTAGAGATCCGGAACGTATATGGATTAATAACATAGTCTATGTTACTTAGTTTAATGTAGCATTGTAATAGCCTTTTTTATCTGTGTGAATTTTAAAGTTCATTCATTACAAACAAAAACTAAGGAAGAAAAAATTCAAAAATAAAAAAGGAGAAGTCCTTTTATTATCCACTCTAATAGAGATTACGCATAGATTAGGAAATATAATTTTTAACCAACATGAATATTTTTTCTAATTGACATCGACTACGATCGTACGATGAACATGTTTCACACTGATTAAAACTAATAAGAGCCAGACACCCAAATCTAATTAAATTAATCAGTCAGAAGGCTAACTCCGAACTGCTGTTGTCATCATAATAAATCGATACCTAGTACCTAGATTCTAGATTGTCCTATCGCCTGTCAACCTACTTACTTAACTGTAGTTTGTTTTCAACTGTACCTACTGGATGTATGCTAATGATACAAATTTATTTCAGGAATTAATAACAACATTATACATCGGATTTCTCGGGCTGATTTTCGCATCGTTTTTGGTCTATTTAGCAGAAAAAGACGTCGCCGACACAAAGTTTAAAAATTTCGCTGAAGCGTTGTGGTGGGGAGTTGTAAGTATCGATTCGTGCGTCCGTCTTTGTTTGTTTTGTAACGGCCTACTGGCCGCCGCCGCCTTGGAGCGAGGTGTGTAGTGCAGCGTACGTTCCAGATCACGCTGTGCACAGTGGGCTACGGCGACATGGTGCCGCAGACCTGGCAAGGGAAATTCATCGCCTCCTTCTGCGCGCTCCTCGGGATATCGTTCTTCGCACTCCCCGCGGTGAGAATCACTCAGCCCACATTATTTGTTTATTCAATTTATCGAGCTCGTTACATTTTTGTTTTCCAATTGCGAAAAGAAAACTAAATGTCGGGAGTAATAAACCGAAACGAGCATTTTAATATTTTCTGAAGTTAACTGAATCAGCAATTCGTTTTATGTTTACGAGGCTAGACGACCTTATTTTCACGGTGATTTTGAAAAGTTTGTTTTCACAACAGGGTATTCTAGGCTCGGGCTTCGCGCTGAAGGTTCAACAGCAGCAGCGACAGAAGCACATGATCCGACGGCGCCAGCCGGCCGCCACGCTCATACAGGCCTTGTGGCGGTGTTACGCGGCCGACGAGCATTCCATTAGCGTAGCCACCTGGAAAATACACCAGGTCCCATTACCCAGCCCGCAAACGAGGTAACTACTGTGCCCGAACAGTGAACAAACAAAATATTTAGCCAAATTTTGCGAGCGTATAACCTATTTAGCCCGAAAAAGTCGGAAGCTCGCTTGAAAAGCGGCCCAAACCATTTTTATTCAAATGTAAATTTGCCCCTGTCAGTCAACTCGTAACTTAATCGCGAGTAGGAATCGTAAAATAGCCGTCGAGTGGCTCGAGGAGGGTAATGACGAGCATTATGTATATTTGACAGTCGAGTGATGAGCGCCTCGTTCAAGAACAATGCGTCCTTTGTGTCGCGGCTGCCGACGATCCGGCGGCACAAGAGCTCGTCGCTGCACTCGCCGGCGCCGCACTCGAAGCCCGCGCACCGCTACGACGTCAACGCTAGCGCAGAGAACCTCGGTGAGCCGCCCCCCTCCCCCCGCGCACACATCCCCACTCCACCCACTCTCCTGCACCACTGACGATACCGATGCATCACTCAACCGACATAGCGTTATCGATATTAAAACGAATACCTCCGTCCGTTCGATCGCCTTATCAAACCTCAGATTCTCACTCGACTAATCTGGCTACGCAGCTACGCAAAATTACACGTATCGATCGCTTACTACTTACCACTAAATTGATTCCAAATTTATTTATCGTTTCATATTGTTTGATCCGCATTTATATTATTTTAAACAAATAGGTAGATAAATTGGCATACAATTGGCCCTTTGAATACAAAACCTCAATTCGACCAAGTTTACTCACTGGCAGATTTCGAAATAATATTTCTATTCGATCTTAAACTAGTCTCACCAGCACAAAGTATAAAACACAATAATTTTTAATTCGGAAAACCATTCAAGGAGTCACTCAGATACCAATCACCCGATACCAAAATGCAGCGCACTAAAACTACCACCTACCATATTCAAACCCAAGGTACCCGACAACACAATAAGACACGAGTCTTCGCCTCGAGCCTCGATAAGTATACCTCTTATCGAACCACGAGAGACTCGACTGAGAAGACTTTGTTGGAATGGAGAGTAATATTTATTACCCTGTTCCGTAGATAATCATACATCCAGAGGGGACCGTGCGTGTTGCCTACTCCATTGTTGGAAAAGCTGCTTTAAAGGTTCTATTCTCATCTCTTAGACGGCACTATGGCATGACAATTACAGTCGATAAACTTCTGCTGCGTTTCTTATAATTCTTATTATACCTAGTGGAAACTATCCCAGAACATGTGAATACACGAAATGCGAAGTGATTGCGTAGCCTTGAGTCCGGAGAGAAGTGCAGCCTCCGGCGGACCGGCCACGAATCTAGCTCCAGACACGATGCTAATGTTCTACTTTCTACTTCTTTCTATTATTTTTCACTTTTTTGAATCAGAATGCACCCGCGTAGATTGACAAATCGCTTCGAAATACTTGATTAAATTACCTACTTATAATGCAGTGAGAAGCTTCACGTATCTATTTGACAAAGTGGCTTCTAATGGTAACGCTTCCGCGTATGTGAGTGCTGAGGTAGAGACATGCCAGATGAAGATGACGGTTGCCCGATTGCGTTCATTTAGCATCATAGAGTGCGGTTCACATGATTTTTCAAATTTTTACAAGCGATTAGTGTAGGAATCTCATGTTATTGGAATGGCTTCAATCAAAGCTTGTGTTTTTGAGTTCGGTTACGTATCTAAACAAACAATAGGTATCTAATTTCACACTGCTTTGCATTTTTTATTATGCATGCCAGATAGTACATAGGAATCTGTACAATATATATTATACTTGAGCTACTTTCAAGGGAGTTAAATATCCCTGTATTTAATAATATGTCTATATATCAAAAAGTTAACATTTGCCAACCTCACTGCTAGGGTGCTAGGTATATATAGTTCTACTTGGGGTAAAGCTCAAATAATATTACAATTAACGTTTGAAATAAATATTACTTATAGATATTTCTTCTAACTAGGTGTTAAAATGTGATGGTCCAATTCTATAGCATTTTTTTCTAATAAATATATCCTAGAGCAGCTATAACGCGATGGGTTTGTTTGTACAAGTCGAAATCATAATCGTTATAAAAGTAGTTCAACCCCCGTCGATGGTTATCACAAAAACATGGAACAAGTTTGATGCTTGTAAACAAGTTTCGCTGTCATAAAAACACAGTCAGATTCTTTCTGTTTCATTCAGCTGCGCTATGGAAAGCACTTTTGCGGACTCACGATTTTTGTTTATCCAATTTAAGTAAAAGGGCCTCCTGTTGTTGCTTTTCATGTCAATATCTATCATCGTTACACGCCGCGTCACGGAACGATACCGAACAAGGGTTCGCTATCTCAATTGTGTTATCGACATGCAAATATTCTATCTGACACTTGACCGTGTTCCCAAATTACTTTAATTATACCCAAACTCGATTAAGGGACGTGTGAATTAAAACAAGTTGTTCTTGAACTGAGCGATCACGTTCCTTAAACGCTTTGACGTAAAATTGATTTTCCTGTATGAATATTGAAGATTCGTTCATAAAGTGATTTCCGTTGGTTAGAAAGAGATACCGAATGGATCGATCCTACTCGCGGTTTGTCTGAGACTTAAAAAGCAACCACTGCATTGGCCTCATTATTTAAGTATTTCTTCATTGCAGCCATTATAACTATATTTATTGCTAAGTCAACCTTGACATTCCCGATAACGAGTATTTATTTGTTTAAGTTACGGCTTGAAATTAAGGAATAAAAGGAAACATAACATACATGTGCAGGTAGAGTAAGAAAGGAGTAGAAAAATATAAAATTACACATTGGAGTATTTAATAAACCCTTAGCGTTTATAAATTAATAATAAAAACTGATTAACTAGATCTAATATTATGAAATAATACGTAAATAAATAATAATATAGTATGTAGTATTACAATACAATACTATATGTATATTTGTGGTTCATCTGGATGACTTCATTCGAGTACATACGTGTCCTTGGCAACAAAAACAGATCTCTTCAACAAATATCACCCATGTGATGAGCATTTTCAGAGTAACATAGGTAGGTATTAGTGATACAGATTACAAACATGATTTGCAGATATACAGATATAAGCAGAACGCTTGCAACGAGCCAAAATGGACGTGTTATAGCTCATAGGTAGTGTCAATTATGAACAACTTTTACTAAGAAGCAAACGATGAAACCGCGAAAACATATCTTTCAGACAAAAAAGATTCTTTATACTCGATGAAATGTATAAAACTGTAATATACGCGTACTATATAGGTAGTTAATAACCTCAAAAATAATATTTTTAAGTTGGAAAATGAGAATCATGAAAAGAAGACGACCCAATCAGCATAATACAGGTTTACTGTGTAACCCTGTACAAAGAAAAAACAACGTAAGTGTAGCTAAGAACATACACAGTGCGGAACAACTCCAGTATTAATAGTTAAAAATTAACCACCAGAAGGTTCAGACGGAAGTAGGTAGATAATTCTCAAAAGTATTTCTTTAAAATCTGTGCGGATCTGATCGTTACGTGATACGTGATCGTTAAGTTTCTTTATTAGCGCATTTCTAATAATAATAACCTTAATTTGTGTAGTTTTATTTATCTGAAAGTAGAGCAATGCAACGATTCTTCGAGTTTTTAATTATATTGGCCCGTACGGCCCCTAGCTATTTTAGTAACCGCATAAAACGTTATGCAATGTGGTTCACGACGCGGCTAACCCCAAAAGTTTATGAAAATATAATTATTTTGAAGGCCAGCTAAACCACAGATGCCACCAGTGCATCTTGCTGAACACACGGCTTACAAATTAAAATTATTTTTACCTACTTAGTAGTGATAGGATTCTTTTAGAATCCGCCTAGAGTTACCACGCATTTGCCACGTATTCTACTGCTAAGCAATATCACACCATCGTCGCTTAAAGGTACAAGTTCGCGCTGAGATCGCGACGCGAGACCGCGACAGGAGACCGCCACCGCAGACGGCGACCGGAGACCGCGACCGGAGACCGCGACAGCCACATAACATTATGGAATTGTATGGGCGCCAGTTCGTGCCGAGACCGCAACACGTGTGTGTATCGGTCTCGGCGCGAACTGGCGCCCATACAATTCCATAGTGTTAAGTGCCTGTCGTGGTCTCCTGTCGCGGTCTCGTGTTTCGGTCTCAGCGCAAACTTGTACTTTAACATGACGCGAGATGGCGTTCATGTGTAAACAAACAAAAGTTTTAAAAAAAACTGTACCTAACGTCCATTTTTATGATCCAACTCGAAGGGTACCTAATAATTATTTCCGGAGAAATCACTTAGCATTAATTCTCAGTGAACAAAAAATATAATTAAAAGCACGTTTAAAAAAAAACTCACTTACTTTATTGTAAAGCATTTGTTGGTGCTAACTAACTCTGCGAGGAATAAGCTTAACTTTACTTATTAACGAACAATTCCGGCTAATACTACTTACCTAATTATCACTCATGTATGATACGAAATTATAAATATCAAATGATTACTTCGTAATATGCATGAAGTTTTCCTTTACATATAATAATAATAAATCCGGGATAACGGTACCATTTACGTTCCTATACCTCTATATCTTATAGCAATTACGCCGCGTCGCATGAACTCGTATAATAACATACTCATAAAAGAAAATATGAAAGAATCCTTCCCACTCACAAGAGGTTTTCCACCACCCTGTAATATAAAACAAGATGAAAGACGAATCCTGCTTAGCATAAGCTACGACAAGATCACGTTTAGACGGTATTATTTAAGCCTGTTTTGCATTAGGTGACATTTCGAAACGATTTAACCTGGTAAATAGAATGCAAAGTTGCGACTTAATTAAAATATTGTCACATTTTAAATTTACTCCGTGAAAATTATGAATTTCAACTCGTTAAATAAATCAAGAAAGTATGTAACCAACAATGTTTTTATCAAGATGAATGTCGGAGCAGAAATAGCTTAGAACCAGACCACTTTATTTTTTAATTAGTGGCGAGTGTTGACACCGAGCTGCGCACATTTGTTTTCATAATTTGTAAATAACGGTAATGTTAATGATTAGCCTTCACAGACAGTTGGATTAACTAGGTACCCGTCAATGCTGAAACAGAAAACAATGTACCAGATGGTGCTATTATAAACACAATAAAATAGAGTGACAAAAACAGCAAACCGGCCACCAGACAACCGCTGTCACAGAGCTTGTCATGCAAAAGAGCAGTGGGCTATATCTTAAATATATCCACTGTATGGCACGCACCATAATTTTACCATTACTTTATTAGGAAACTTATATTCCACGTGGTGAAACTGGTACTAAATAAATTATGAGATATTTTGTAGTGTAGTGCGGATAATGCAGGTATCTAATAAATGATTCAGGGCTACATGTGAGGTATAGCGAAGGTCGTACCGTAGGGAAGCTATCGAATCGTAGTCGTGGAGCGGGAGCGTTAGGAGTCAGCATTAGGCAGAGCAAGTGTTGAAGTGAGCGTGTGTGTGGCTCGGCAGGCGCGACCAACGGCCGCACAGGGCGCGCGCGGCCCGTCAACCCTTCGCTCAGCGAGGACTCGGTGGCTGAGACTGCGCTCTCCAAGAAAAACTCCGACGGTAAGATGTTCCAACACGCCGCTGTATCTATCGGCAGTTTCTCATAGTCTCTTTGCGTTTAGACGTGAACGTTCACTGATATGCTCTTACTGTCGCTTTCGAGTAGTAACTTCATAATGTTAGATATTCTGTGTATGGGTTTAGTGAATGTGATTTGACGTGACGTAGGTACACCGGCTTCACTTGTTACACTGTTCTTCCGGCTGCGTACTTTTCACTGTATGAGTAATGAGTATGTTTCACTTAGATTTAGACTTGCTAATCGACTATAGTGTCTAATAATTAGTTAATTTTCAGTCCACAAAGCTAATGTCAAATTAATGTTTTAAAAAAATTTATAGAATATTAACTATCTACCAGTGTGTCATTCATTTGTGAGAGAAATTTGTCGCTTAAAGTCGAGTTGTATGTACAAAAATGTTTTCAGGTCATGTGTTCGTATCTACTTATTTGTACTTGTGTTTGTGTGTGGTCATTTAAACTTCTAGCGACAATATTCTAACCGATTGAAATGAATT
The DNA here is from genome assembly GCA_963693475.1 of Ectropis crepuscularia. Taxonomy (NCBI): domain Eukaryota; kingdom Metazoa; phylum Arthropoda; class Insecta; order Lepidoptera; family Geometridae; genus Ectropis; species Ectropis crepuscularia. Next base: position 16,195,252 of record OY856341.1, read on the forward strand.
TCAGCTGGTTTTGCAGTTGCTCGTACATTCAACTATAATGTGTACATATACCTTACATAGCTGAAACTTCTTAAAATTGATTCTCCGCTCAAGTAGGAGTTGTTATTTGTAACTATACTTACTACTACTTATCTAAACGTTACAGTTTTTTAATGTTATTAAGCTACGTGTGGTGGATAATGTATGGAGAATGTAATTAGAAATTCGTGTTGGTTTTTATAGTATATCTGTTAATAAATAGAATGTAGATGTGTCAGTCCTTCGTATTGAATTCACCGTCAGTATTTATTGTGTGAATGTTAGAAATATTTCTTTATGTGTATTTTACTTATTTCATGAAACAGCGTACTGTATAAGTTCAATTGAAAATAACTTGTGATGGAATTTAGGCAGCCAACCCAAATCGGATAATCGTATAGATACTGAATACCTAACAGTGTATTGAGAAAACCTTATTGAAGAGGTAGTTGTAGATAAGCGACGACCACCGTTATTTATTTAATCGTAGTCGGCCGTCTTGCCAATCCAACATATTTATGATAGCGTATTGCTATAATATAGGCTTTTTAATCAATCTGACAGAAGTAACTGTAAATCTTCGATTAGGTGACTAAATACCATTAGAATTAGCATTGATGTTGTCGGTAATGGCATGATTTGTAAATTGTCGGTACCGATCAATGAAGGAATTTTGTAATTAATTGTTGTTAAGAGACTGTAGAGACAAATACCTAATTATTATTATAGGTCTTAGTTGGCTCTAACTTGACCAGCCTTTACCTGTGCTAATTTACTAATGATATTTGTTGTGTACGCCAATATATCTACACAAGAAATAAAGAAGTAAATATTGTATGAAATAATCGATAAATGAATATTAAAATAAGAGGACTTCAAAAGATTAAAATATATTGCGCCCATTAATAAATAAGGCCTGTATAGAGAACTACAAGATGGGTATATCCAATAATAATAAATAAATTATTATCTACCTACGTGGCATGACGGCTATCTACAAATGTCAGTCAGACTATGATTGAGCGAAAGGTTGTGATACCTTGGTCGCGAATCACATCTCGAAATACTTAGTCCTTATTTTTACTTTTATAGGTTTACACTTGACCGCCATCTCGCCTGATGTTAAGCCACGATGCGGTCTACGATGGAGAGTGTTTACCTAGAAAAAAACCAATTCACTCTCGATTTGAAGACACAAAGATTGTAACCATCAGGGAAAACCTACTCAGGCAACATATTCCACAGCCTAGACATTCTTATCACAAAAGTAGGATCAAATCTCTTCGTTCGTGTCTTTGGAACATTGACCATGAAACGATATCGCTTTTGCGAGCTACGAGCATTTCGATAGAAAAAAGGACAAGGTGTATTAGATCATGCAAATCAGTCGCTCACTCTCCGAAGTGTATCCGATAAAAACCCGATAGGCTAGCGATTTTTCGGCGATGTTCAAGACTTTGAAGTCTTTTTCGCACAAAAGTATCGTTGCCTTTTGCCACGTCTTTCGATCGATTCCAGAGCCTCCAGCTGATACTTAGCCTATCCATCCCAAAGGTGCGAACAGTACTCCATATAGGAGCGAATCTGTGCTTGATATAATGTAAGCAACTGTTCAGACTTTTAAGTACCTTCGCACCTTTGAGAGGACACCTAGTTTTTTGGCATTTTAGCCTTGGATTCGATATACGAGCCAAAGTTGAGCGTAGAGGTCAATGTAACGCCCAAAAGCTCAAGACGGTCAGCAACCGGCACGGATACACCTCTAAAAGTTGGAGTCAGTTGAAATTGTCCTTTTAGCGGAGAACAGACACGCCTGTGTCTTACTCTCGTTGAACTTGACCAGATTGGCATCGCCCGATTTAAACACCGCCTTAAGGGTCAAGCTCAAACGCTCGATCAAACTCTCTCTCAGTACCTGAGTTTGCTACCCACTGGCTCTCGGGCTAGATATGTGACTCTCTACAACGGTATGCTATCATCTGCATACCCAAAGCTACCGGGTTTCCACAGATCGTTGAAATGTAGCAGGAAGAGCGTCGCAGAGAGTACCGACCCTTGAGGGAATCCGGCATTTGATCCCAGGAGCAGCCATAAATGACGACTCGTATGGATCGATCCCTCAAGAAGTCCGATATCCACACAATAAACCCAGGAGACAAACCATAACTAGAAAGCTTGCTTATAAGGCCATCATGCCAAACCCTGTCGAAAGGCTTTCGAGATATCCAGGGAGACTGCAAGTGCTTCCCCGTGTTTCTCAATAGCTTCACTCCAGATGTGAGTGACGTACGCTAGAATATCCCCGGTGGACCGGTTTCGACGACACCCGTATTGCTGGTCACTGAGGAGAACGTTCGATTCTAGGTACGGTACAGAAGCCTGTGGTGTAAGACACATTTCATAGTCTTGCAGAGTATGGACGTGACCGAGATGGGTTTGTAGTTGACAGGGTCACCACGACTACCCTTTTTGTGCACTGGTTACACATTGGCAAGCTTCCAAGACTTCAGTACTAGCCCAATTTGGAGAGAGACTTCGGTACTAGACCAAGAATACCATCTGGGCCACTAGCTTTATTCACGTCCAGATTGCGTAGCACTTTGCGAACCTCCATTTGGCGATTACGTATCTCTGACATAAAAGTCGAACAACCAGGTGGAGTAGGAGGTGTCGCGCTACCAGCATCTAGACGCGAAGATTCCGCAAACTGAGTTGCAAACAAGTTTGATTTCTCCGTTGCAGTGTGACCCAGTGTTCTATCAGGTTTCAGCATTGGAGGTAGTGAGGGGCGGCAGAAGTTCGTTTCGACCGATTTCGATAGTCCATTGAAAAGTTACATTTGGTATTACATCTGTCAGAGGACCTAATCTTATTTTTGAGATATCGACGACGAATAAATTTTTAAGTCTACATTTATGAGGTCATGGCACTTGTCTCACGGCCATTATATTGAAAAAAATGTTTTTATCATTGTTTTACAAATTACAAGTCTCATAATCTACCTGAAATTAAATACTTGCATTTAGTTACAAATATAACTATCTACAACTTTATCCCGGTAGTTTTTGTCGTAGAATCAAAAATAACAAAAATATGATGAACATAAATTAATGAAAATTTACGAAAATAAATTATGTTGGTTATAACTTTTTTTCTAATAATTTTACAAAAACCTTAATAGTTTTTTACTGTTTTTACAGAAAGGATTTCAATTATTTTTTTTACATTGTTTACTTTTTTGGTTTGGTACTTAATGTTTTACACACAGAAATCTAAAGGAGACGGCTCATTTCTGCCCCACGTCGTTTCAAGTTTATTTACTTATTAGCCCTGGAGACCTACAAAAGTTATTTATTTAAAATAACATATAATTAAATAATGCAAACTGTACATTCACTACTAACGTGCCAAGCGGGGATTGCAAATTGGTGTGAATAAAAAGTACTTTAATGACTGTATTTAAAGTCAGCCATGTTTTTCACGTGCTTGTGTCATTTTGACAAACATGTCGCCTCATTGTATATTTTCTTTAACTTATATATTTTTGAGTGGCAATATGTAATATAAATGGTGGATTATTATAAATTATTTATTTTGATGGTCGTGAACGTGCTTCTTTGACGATTTTTAGTAAAAACTTGAAAATATTTAAATACGTAATATGGGAAAACAAAAAATACGTGCGACGCCAAAATAAAAAAAAAGTTAAATTTATTTAATAAAATTGACACATCCTCGGATTCGTTCGAAACTCGATTCTAAAGAGAATGTAAAATATGGTCGATTCGTTCGAAACTCACTCAACACAAGGAATTTCGTTTTTTTTTCAACGTTTTAGTTGATATCCCTTAAAGCCCGCTATGCAGAATAAAAACATTAACGGCTTCTCAATATATATTAAAAATCCTATTTAGTGATCTAATTTTGGTCGAGTCTCCTGCAATTTTGCTGTGGGGTAAATGTCCATGGAAAATGGGCCGTCTCCTCTTTTATTTAGATTTCTTTGGTTTTACATCACACCGAAATGAAAGCGAACTTCAATATTAATTACAAGAAATCAGTTAAATGTATTTTTTTAAAACGACGTACAGTAATGTCCGTCAGTCTTTATGTACGGAGATGTCATTGCGGATAATTTGCTATTTCTCCATACTTTTTCACACAACTTCTACAGTCCACGATATGGGCACTCAAATTTCAAAAAACTCTAAAGAAACAACAGGTTCAATTCTATTGTTCCTCAACAAAAGAGTTGAATCTGCCGTACTCACTGTTGTTGGTAAAAGTTTTATCATCTTTTTACACAATGGTAATAAAAATGATAATTCTCTTGACAAACTAGGAATTAAACGATTCGCCAATCTAGTGACAAACAGAACGGTTTAATCTTCCCTTAATTATTTTTTTAAATTAATTTTCTCTTCCTCCAACTCAAGATTCAACCTGCTTCCGCAGTTTAGCTTCCGAATGTATCATCAGACGCAGTCGTGGCTTGGGAATTACAAAGGCCTTGAAGATAAATAAAAAGGATAGAGGAAAAAGGTCTGTCAATATTGATGCCTGTACATGTGTACTATACAGACCCCTTCAGAGTTTCTAAAATGAAATTGATAAATTGCAAAGGAACCTGTGAAGCAATTTGTGGATATTTTACAGTAGGCAAATCAAATGTCCTGCGTCCTGCGTCCTGCAGTGTACTCGTACATCCATTGTTCTGAGAAGACTTGCAGCAACATAGTGAAATTTTCAAAATTAATTGATGATGAATCGCCGACAATGTCGCCACTCCCTTCACAGGTTCTCCCTCATCAAGTCAAGTCAACCAGATCCTGAGCCGCAACCTGGTGCATCAAAAAAAGCCGAGGACATAGTAATTATAAGATTTAGAAAATTACCGTGGATTATGCATCCATCCACAGGAGGAAAACTACGCCACATAAAAATTAAAAAATACGCACCCACATTCCAGACTCTACCTTGTAGGTGGGAAAAAAATCTAATAAATAATGTATAGAGAAATGAATAATTGAAATCTAGAAGTGAATCGGTTCCTTCTAGGTAAACACGCTCCATCGTAGACCGCATCGTTGCTTAACATCAGGCGAGATGGCGGTCAAATGTAAACATATAAAAGTAAAAAAGTAGCTAATTCTAAAATTAGAAAGTTTATCGTCGAAGAATATGAACATGTTGTGTTTAAAAATGTATTACTGAAGAACAGTGTTTGTTACGCGGCGCGGCGCTATGAAACCTTAAGTAATTAATAAAATTTAAAAAGATTCCAAAAAACAATTAGAAAAAAATTTGCTCATAACTTGTTATTTTTCGTTCCATGATTAAAAATTCCAGTAACTTGTAGGATTTTCACGATCTTAGTAGGTATGTTATCAATCTAAACAGTGTTCCTAAAGCTTAATACTAGACATTCAATCTTCACTTTTAAAGTCTAGATTACTACGGCTACACTGCTGCTTTAACAAAATATCGTACACCAATGTCCCATGTCAAATAATTCTAGCTAATTATACCTATACATCGTTTAATAACTTTTCTGCTTTTAAATGTTTTCGTAATACATAATGTACTTCTAATAATTTCTATGAAACCACGATTTATGAATAATGGCCAAACACTAGAAATAAAACAAGCAACAGTTTCTGTGAAAAGGAAATACGTACGAGTAATAGGAGGATTTCGGATATCTAAATATTTATGGTAAACACCAGCTGCCATCCTTAATTACTCCTATGTACCAACATAATGATTATGTGCGAAAATCAAATCGAGCCGTTTTTGTAGGATGCCATTATACTTAGCTTTGAGGCATGGACGTATAAAAAAAGTCGGACGTAGTCTCGCTAACACAAAAACTGTGACGATAGAGTCGGCCACATATCCACGTGTGCGTTGTGAGGTTGTCACTGATAAGGTGACACGCACTTTTTAAACACAAGTTTGCGCCTGTAATGACACACTGATGTGTGTATGATGCGTGTCAGCCTGTACGTGACAGAGCACTCGTGCATATTATGTGCCCGACTCTATAGACTCAGTTTTTGTTTTAGACAGAGGCGGAAGTGGACACTGGGGCGAGCCTAGAGAGTAGCCAACTCTGGGCTCGCACCCCGTCTCCACAAGAAGGCCTGGGGCGTTGGATGTTTAAGGCCGTCCGACGCCTCACCTAGGGATAGGCCTTCGAGGAGGGGACGCGCCGCTGATTTCCGGTGCGTCACTAGAGCCAAATGCGGGGGTACTAAGGCTCCCCGCGAGGCGGGTGCGCAAGGACAGTGGCAGGTAGGTCGGGGTCGTCGTAGGAGTGCGAAAAGTGATCCCGCGGCCCTGACCCCTGGCCATGCAGGAGAAATCTGTGGGGGTTTTAGTCGGTAGGGGCACCATGTCGTATCCCATGGTGTCGAGGCCGACATATCCCACCATGTCCCTGCATGATGGGCATACCTAAAAGTATTTCCCCCACATAAAAAAAGGGTTCCGCAATCACCTGGTGAAAACCAAAAGAGGATATTATATTCATACACCTTTATGAACAACTTTTACCACCCAACCCAACCACGACAACAAAGTTTTGGGACCAACCCCATATACGGCAATTGTTGTATTTATTTTCTTAAACAAAGCGCATTTTTCGTGGAACAGGTATGTATTTTACTTTTCGGGATTATTTTTACAGTAAAATTTGTTCATACTTGGTTTATAACGCGTGTCAATCAATCTCGTGTACAGTGACGTCCTGTCATTGAACGATATAAAAATCTATACTAATATTATAAAGCTGAAGAGTTTGTTTGTTTGTTTGAACGCTAGGATCTCGGGAACTACTGGTCCGAATTGAAAGATTCTTTCTCTGTTGGATAATCCATTTATCGAGGAAGGCTATAGGCTATTTAACATTACGCTACTATTAACAGGAGCGGAGCATAAATACAAAATGTAACAAAAACGGGGGAAAATATTTCTTTTTGAGAGTTTTCGTTGCGTGACAGCTTGTGTCTAACTTAAAGTTTGCGTCATTAGAACCTAAGGTAACCTAGGAATTGGTACGACCAATTTTCGATAGACGGCGTAGCAACGCGCGCACGGATCAGCTAGTATTAGATAAAACTGTACCAATTATGCTTTCTGGAAACAGTATTGGTGAGAATGAGAATGAAATACAATATTGTTTAATCTAAAATCTAATAAAGTATAGAGTATTGGGAGCACGCCACACATATCTGAATAATAATATGTTTCATGCAAAGACAAGTCATGATAAGACTGAGCAACATTTTACTGAGCTTTCACACTGAACTCATACACGTCCTTCGTGCATTGAACGGTGTCGAGACGAGATAGTAGTGAAGCAACTGCGCTGGGACGCGTTCAGAATAATGTTTCGACTGCGGTCGAAGTATCACTATGATATTCATAGTGGTGGAATAAACAAGTACGGAAAACTAATATAAATGTCAATTTATGAACCTATTACGTTAATAATTTAACTGAGACAATCGGCAAAATTTCATTCTTTTTTTAAACACAGTGATATTATTATAGATTTAGTTACATATGTATATGTAAGCTCTTTGGATTTCATAGATGTAGGCAAATTTAATTTTTTTTGTTGATTTTTCTAAAACGGCTGTATCGATTTTCATGAATTTTATGGACTAATTTATAATCTACTCTGAAGTATGTTCTATGGAACAAAAACTGAATCATTTAAATTAATTCATAGTTGGCGGAGCTATCGCGAAACATACTTACATACAGAAAAAAAAACATAGGTAGGTACAGCCGAATTGAAAACCTTCTCCTTTTTTGTTCACTCGAAATATCCATTTATAGATTTCTATTCATCATTTTAGATTTTTAGTTTGCCAATTTCAATGGCTAGGGTTACTTTATTATTGAACTAGCGATCCGTCTCGACGTCGCACAGAGGGGTATTTGAGACATCTAGCTGGCCAAAATTATTTATCGCTCTTAATCAATTAGAAATGGTTCAGTATCTCATAAAACCTTAAATACAAGTGTATAATTTTCAAATAGATCACTTCTATATTTTGCTGCTACCCATCGATGCTTCATTTCTGATTTCATGCGTGCAAAATTACGACTTATGTGAAATCAAATAATTTTCAACATATTCTAATTGGTCGTTAAAATTGAGATCATTTTGTGATCTCATTAGACCAAATATCTCCTTGCGAGTCATTAAAGTACTTCCAGATGGTCCTGAAATAATAAAAACTAAATTAAATCAAAATTTCATTTTTTTTTTTACATTTTTAAGTACGATATCTAAAATCGCCCCAGATGACGGAGTAGGAATTAGTAGGAACCAATTTTTTCCTTTTTTAAAAGTAGAAAGTCTATATATTACGAATATATAAAAATTATAGCCGGGTAATGCCGGGCACTAAAACAAAAAGCCTCGTAAAACTAAATTTTCTTGAAAAAATTAGGGATTTAAACCGGTATTTTTTAAAATGACGAAAAATAATATAATCCCGTCACAAAATTTAATATTTTAAATATGTAAAATAAGTCACTTACCAGCAGTTTCAGAATCCATAGCCAATTTTGGATTATTCACAACACAACATAAAATAAAAAATAGTTAAAATTGAGTTTTAAAGCACGAATATTGAAAATAAACAACCGCTTCGAGCAATGTCTCAGTTTCAACTGACTATATCTTGTTCAATTTGGGGTGGGTAAAAAAAAACAACAATAGGGTTGGGTCGCCCAACTACCTGGCTCTTCTAGGAATGCATTTTTTTTTACCTGAGCGTAATTCTGAGAAATGTAATTTTGGCCGGCTAGATCATGTAAATACTCCTATGTGCGTCGGTCGTTTGGGCCGATAAATATAGCCTTTGCTACTCAGGGACAGTGAAGGTATCTAACTAAGGTACATTTTAATGGTGACACAATTTTTCATCAATCCAATTGTATTATCTTTTAAGTTTCTTTGTTACAAACATTCAAAAAAGTAAATCTTTCCTCTTAGTAACTAATATCATTAGTACCTTACCTATAGATAAAGTTTACGATAATTTTCGCAATGATTAGGTAGTATAGTCTAGTATACTATTAAATCCAAAATATAAGTGAACTTCCAGGGCTCCCACACAAAACTGCGATGCGATACGATGCGACGCCGCATCGGAAGAACTGCGATGCGAATTGCTGCGATGCGAATTCGTGCGGCAAACCGTTGGTTAGGGTAACCATACCTTCGACGGTAGTCAGCCGTGTTGGACGTGTTTTTCGGAAGCGTAACATGGATCGCAAAAGGATTGTTGTACTGCTGTTATTGTTAAGTACCTAGATATGAAAGAAAAAAAAATGTGGTTTCATACACATATTGCTATTATGAATGCTGATGGGAACTATTTTACTCGCAAGTGTTATGGATTGAGAATAGAAGAAGATATTTTTTTTATTATTTTAGAATGAGCATATCTTCATTTGAAGAGCGTCTTTCTCTTCTTCTGTCTCAGAGCTGACTAAAATGGTGGTGACATCATTATGACCAGTATGACGTAATATCGGAGGAACGTGCGATGCGAATCAAATCGGAAGTTATTGCGATGCATTCGTGCGAACGAATAACTTCCGATTTGATTGCGAAGTCGCCTTCGCAGATATTTCCGATGCGATGCGAATTCGTGGTTTTGTGCCACGTCATTTTGTGTCATTCTTGGGAGCCTTCAATGGTGCAAGAGAAACCTATAATCCAAAATAAAATACTTCTTGTACTTTTCTACTCTTGTACACGAATGATAAACATAGTCACTGAACCGACCGAAGGATCTCTGCGTGCAAATAAACAATCGCCAAACTAGTAGTTAAACATGTTCTGATGTTGATGCTGACGAATGTTAACGTCGCAACGCGACGCGTGGATGTTGCAGTCTGAATAGTAGTCAGGTTTCAATTAGTTTTTAGTTGTAATTAGTTTCAATTATTTTATTTTGACTTCCTTTGCATCAACATGAGAGTTTCAAACAAATAATAAGTTTATTACGTACGCTTTGAAACAGATTACAATTTATTAAGTTGTTTAGGCTTTAGATTATTACATGTCAAATATCAAAGAAACAACCATTCACCTTAGGTCAAAGAGACTACCGCGTACTAACCCCTGCACTAAAAAATGTATCTACATATATATATATACTTAGGCCTACTGTCCACGCACGCGTCTTTTGTCGAATGCATGCATCCTACAAACAAACACAAGACGTGCGACTGTCGTGTCGTTGTCGCTTCGTGGACAACGACTTCATTATTTGTACGCAAGATGCAAGCATTCATCTTGCATCCGACAATTGTCGAAATCGTGCGGATGTCGTGCAGCTGCGTGGACAATTGGCCTTAGTTTTTCAACTTGTAACACAGAGTAAAAAATTGTAAGCTTAAAAAGTATACTTTTTTACTGTGGATGGTGTGAAATACAACTAGCAAATTATTTGCAGTTATATTCTCAAAACGTAACTCTGTTGGAGTTTTGCTCTACCTCTCCGTTTGACGGCTTATTTCTCCTCTCATACAGTTTAATTTATGCCAACGTAAATTTGTTTGTGTCGGTACTTAATGTCTTCTGAAATCTGTTTTGAAATTTATGATTACTTTGAACGTTCATATAAATATTTAAAAAGAAATAAACATTCATAATTTACTACGGTTGGTAAATAGGTAAGAAAATAATAATTAGCTTGTAGACACGAAGAACGTTGAAAATGATTTTCGAATCTGTTTTTTGCTTATGTCATGTGTTTAACATTTCTATATAAATACTTTCTTATTTTAAATTTGTTACCTCTAATATTTTAATAATTACCTCTAAGAGGAGAACGAAGAAAATGTAGCAAGTAAAGAACATTTTCATTCCACCAGCTCGGAAAGAGTACTTTTGCTTTTTGCTCCTCGATACCAGCGGGGCTAGCACGGACTGTGGACTAATAGTCTTTCCACCATTTTTATCCACCTGTCAGTGGATATAAAAATCATTTCCACCTTGCATAGCATGGCAACAGGGGAAAGGGATAAAACGTTTCCACTTGACGTTTGTCGTGGACATTATATCACGCTACTCCCCGCTGTATAGCACGGACTCGGGAAAACGAAGATAAATACTCTTCAATTGACATATGACAGGGGACAAACTATCGTCTGATTTGGAGGTGGGGATATAAGTAAATCTCTCTCAAACATAATGTCGCAAGCATATTATAATTATATAATTACTCATTTTTATATCTAAATGCGTTCTCTATACTAAGGTATGTGATTTAGATGAGAAAATGTTTTATAGTTGTTTACAAAAATATAAAACCTACAAATAAAACCTCAAAACGCAGCACAGAAAAAAAAAGGAAAAAGAGCAAACGTTGACAGAAAAACTGATGATCAATACGTCATTTTTAGGGTTCCGTAAAACTTAAAAACGGAACCCTTATAGATTCGTCACGTCTGTCTGTCACAGCCACTTTTTGCCGAAACTATGAAAACTACACTGTTGAAACTTGGTAAGTAGATGTATTCTGTGAACCGCATTAAGTTTTTATAAAAAAAAAAAAAAATTAGGGTTGCCCCCCATACTGAGAAATGAAACTCATCAAACCTACACGTGTGGGGTGTCTATCGATAGGTCTTCAAAAACGATATTGAGGTTTCTAATATAATTTTTGTCTACACTGAATAATTTGCGCGAGAGACACTTCCAAAGTGGTAAAATGTCTGCCCCCCCCCCCCTCCCTCTAACTTCTAAAGTAAGAGAATGAAAAATCTAAAAAAAATATAAATATGATGTACATTACCATGCAAACTACCAACGAAAATTGGTTTGAACTCGATCTGATAAGTAGTTGTTTTTAGTACGTCATAAATACACTATCATTAAAACTTCGATCAAAGTTACAACGAAGTACAAGAACTATGTGTACTATGTATATTATGTTACTTGCTGCAACGGAACCCTTCATGGGCGAGTCCAACTTGCACTTGGCCACTTTATTATTTAATTTTCTTATAACGGCAATACTGAAGTGATAACGCTACTCCCGCCGTATATCCACCGTGGAATAACTATCCACCGGCGAGTCCGTGCTCTGACAGTGGACAAAATTGACAAGGGGGAAAGAGATTATTTCCTTTCCCGGTGGAGTAATTGTCAACTGCCCGTGCTAGCCCCGCAGGGCGCAAAAGTCGTTTTTACCCTCTAGAGTCTAGAGGTCAAAGTAAATTTGAATTTAGAACATCGTGCGTACTGAGGTTTTGAATTCAAAACATAATTTAACCTAATTATTTCTACCTCCTTGGTGCCGAATTCATCAAACATTTATTTTTAATTTGTTAAAAACTCATACGGTACCTCCTTGGTGTACTTTTTTCCTAAATGCTTTGCGCGCAATTTTCTTTTCACGTATGGAGGATAGAGGTAAAGAATGTTATTTCAAATGGCAGAACATTTTAAAATGCTATGAATGAATCAATTGTAATCGAATTGAAGTATGCCGAGTTAAATAATTAAATATTATTGACTACTAAAATAGTAACTAATAGATAATTTCATCTACTTGTGCCGTTCAAAATAATGTAGTAAATATATCATCAAATAAATAATTACTATTTTGAGAAAACATGTAGGTACAATATATTTTGAAGTCAACACTTCTTTTGGCGCGCCAAAGACAGATTTTTCGTGGGCTGTCAATTGAATTCTATCGTCACGCTCGGAAATGATAACAAATCTTCGGGTAAACTCGGGATAGCCATTGGCCATCTAGAAATGCCTCAGCCTTTCCCATTGGCCATTTAAAAATGCGTCAGCATTTCTAGATGGTCATGCTCATGGCCATGCTCATAGCCACGCCCTCCGGTTTCACACGCGTAGTTTGCAAAGTAAGCAATCAAATTCTGAGTTATAAGTTAGCACTTCTATCGGCAGTGCCTATGACTGCCAATTTTTTTTTCATGTATTCTGAATAGTACGTTTATTTATTTCCTTTAAAATGTACCCTGATGCAAATTTAGCGCTACTATACTTTAATGCATTTGGGCGGGCACTTTTTCATGTACACATATGAAACTCCTTACCTCAATCGGTCAACTCTCCATATTTTCACGTCATATTATTATTGTTAAAAACATGGCTAAATAAACTTAAAGTTTAAAACTTAGGTTAATAACAGTAAAATTGAATACAAGTGAAAAACCGAAATACCATAACAATAAGAGATTCTAGCGACCAAGAAGTTTATTTGACGCCAACAGAATTGACTGAAACTGAAAATCCGCAAAGCGTTTGGTAATTTCCTCGCTAAGGTGGGATGAAAAATTACGTGTTGCACTCGAGTGCAAAGATTTTTCACCTTGTGCCCTTTTGATTCCCTTGCTACGCTCAGGATTCTAATTATTGAATCCCTCGCTACGCTCGTGATTCAACTTTAGAATCCTTCGCTTGCTCGGTCATCAAAATTGAGCACGCGGTTAAAAAGCCACTTTTCACTCTTGTACAACAAATAACTATTTCCATTCTTGTGTCAGGGACATTTTCAGTATGTAGGTACACAAGTACAGGTAAGACACGAGCGTTCAGACACCTGTTCTAAATTTCAAAGTAAAATTGTTTCGTTGTAAACTTGCAACAGAGGAGTCAGAATGTATGCATCCATACCCAAGAAAAGTTTTAGTACCGACTTTGTTTTTATGACAGCAAAATTACAAAGGATAAGCATGCCCAGTGTTCGATTACTGGGATCATAACACTACCAACATAGTTAATTTAATTTATAATCATTAAAATTGTATCTAGCAAACTAAGTGGGATGTTTGTTATGATCTGTGAAGAAAGTAAAAATGAAGTGCCACATCCGTGAATTTAATATTTCGTGTTTAAGCACATTGTCAAATAGATTATCGTAACGGATGACAAGAAAGTAGTAGGTTTATATTTGTCTGGTATAATACCCCGTTTACATGATTCCAGTCCAGCGATCGAATCCAGCGCTGGATTGCTTACTAGAATAATACCCCGTTTACATGATTCCAGTCCAGCGACCGAATCCAGCGCTGGATTGCTTACTGGAATAATGGAAACCGGCACTGGAATGCATCAATCCAGTGCTAATTTAGCATTCCAGTGCCGGTTTACATTATTCCAGTAAGCAATCCAGCGCTGGATTCGGTCGCTGGACTGGAATCATGTAAACGGGGTATAAGGGTCCTAAACATTTCATGTTACAAGTATCCACAAAAAATTAAATATTTAAATTTTAATAAAAATGCTCTACTAAAAATATATTACTGACAAAAAATAAAAATATGAATTAGTTAAAAGTAACGTTTACTAACGAAATACATTTTGATATCGGTCTGTCTCTGCCCATCGGTCAAGTCCATTTATCTGATGTATTTTGGGTTAAACATTTCTAATCGTAATAATAGTTGAGATGTCCACAAAAAATCGTTTCGTTTATTTAAAACGAAATGATCTAAAAAATCTAACAATGTAGGTTTATTGGTATGAAACCCTCGACCCTCGATTGAGAGTCAGACTGTACCATATTTGACTGATTCATTGCTATAATTATTAATTATATATGTATGGATTTAGTTTTTTTATGAATATTAAAAATAACCTAAACATTACTTTGTAGCGCCTTTATCATATTTTTAGTTATTTCAAATTTAATATAAACTGTTTAAGTGCGTGTCTAAATGACATGTTTTGACCTCTTATAGGTACATTTGTCATACTGTCATGTCAAAACTTAAAACCAAATCATGAAAGAAGACTTTTGGTAATGCTGTTACGGAGCTTCGTTGAAAAAGTGTATGTCTTGGGAAACAACACTGGATATTTTATTACTTACTATAATTAAATTTATAATATCTGAAATGAAATCCAGTGTCCCTGAGTAAATACACAGAACTTAATATTCGATATCGACTAAAAACATTGGAACTTACTCGTACAATGGAGGTCATTTGTGTATTTTACCTGCCATAGAATATTTATTTTTAAGTAGCTTAAATGTTGACTGTTGAATGTTGATATCTTTTATCAAAATATTCTAACATACTGTTAACTTTCGCCTTACTTATTAAGTAGGCCAATAACTAACTGCTATAGGTACAAAACAAGACAGATTTAATTTGAGTCAGCATACTTAGTCGAAGTCAAAAACAATATTGATCAGAGTTAAAAATATTTCTTGTTTGGGTGTTATGGTTATAAAGAATACGTAAAATAATGTAGTAACGCCTACATATAAAAACTACGACTGAAGATGAATAGACTCCTTTAATTCTGTACATTTCCAGTGGTAACTAACAAGGGCTTTCTTTTTACACAGACGAGGACGACGAGCCCCGTTGTGTGACTCTGACACCTCGACACAAAGCGGCCATTCGGTTTATAAGAAAGGTATGTAAAACCTACAATCTAGCTAAAAAAGCTTTACCCTTATATATTTACCCACTGTATCTTACAATTAGACACAAACAACCTTTGAAGTGACAACTTAGGTATATACAGAAAATACATTATTTTTCACTTCAGTTCATTTACACAAGACCTTCAAAACTTACGGTACAGTTTTGAAGATAATACGTGTCACTCTAGTGTTAATATTATATCTAGGTATACCTATTTACAGAAAGGAAGCAGAATGCCATAAACTTAGCGACTTTAATTGAAATCTGCTGCCGATTTAGTAAGGATGTGGCTTGTGACAAATATCCGGCAGCTACTGTTTTCCACGAATAAACTAATTTCCTGATTAAATTATTTGGATTGTACGGTCACTGGATCGCGCTACGTAATAGCTACTCTTGGAAGTTCGCCTTGGTTCAACGGAATTATTTAGCCTAATGACGAGCGTCTCCCATTTTACTTCCCGTGTTTTTGCAAAATTAGATAGCTGAACTTTATATTTTTATTGAGATATTTACTTGAATGATAAACAAGTTGAAATAGAGATTGCAATGTTATACTCTACATGTTAGTATTGATTTACAAAATAATTTAGCTGTGTTGTGGAATTCTAACAGATGAAGTATTTTGTGGCCCGTCGTAAGTTTAAAGAAGCCCTAAAGCCATACGATGTGAAGGATGTTATTGAGCAATATTCCGCGGGCCACGTGGACCTTCTGGGCCGCGTCAAAAACGTCCAAACTAGGTACTGCAGCCAGCGTTCCTTCACACCATGCACCACCATTTACTGTCTACAAGCCATGCTCTCTGTCTGGACTGTACCTACTGTCTGTCATGTTGTCTTGTAGTCCGAGTTGGCATCGATTCTAATACCTTCCGTATATCTAGTGAGTAGTTAGTACTGCATTGCTAAACATAATAAGTACCTTTTACCTTCATAACTGCTTCGAAATCGCTGATCGAAGATTACTTACATTATTCTACTGACATATTGAGGAGATTAACGTCATTATGTGTGCATGAACTAATGACACTTGTTATATTTTAATATACGTATTTAATTATAAATATTATTATTATAAAGATTAACTTTCATATACTTTTGCGTACGATGAATTAAATAATTAAATCCTCAGTTTTACAATCCATCAAATCTCAGCGATTTAGAAGTAAACTCAACACTGAAAACTTCAAAACGATTACAATGACTATTGGACATTCAGCCAACCCTGCGATTTGCACCTGTGTAACGAGTTATTTCTAACACACGTTTTACACCTTTTTACTTTTAGGTACTTATATTTTTGAAAGGAACTTTTCAGTGAACCAAACTATTTTAAAAGTGTAGGTCCCCTAATATTGCATCTATACTCTCGTACCTACCTTACTTAGCAAAAAAAATTACATTAAGGTAGTAAGTACGTTTTCCATGCAAATATCAAGAGGAAATACATTATCTTGAGATTTAGAAACGTCTGAATATATGTATTTTGAAACTGAAATCTGTCAAAGTTTTAGATAAACAAAATTAATCTAATTTGTAAATCTATTGACTTGTATACCTGTGAGGGTAGGTACGTCTAAATATATTGGCTGTATTTGTTCATCGCAAATCTAAATCTCAAAAACTATATCTGTTGATTTTTGTATGGATAAAATGTAGCCTGATACGTATGCATGGCTGCCTTTAGGTCATCAAACTGCCTACATCAACCTTACAATAATTAGGTATACCTACTAACTTACTGCTCTCTCAAACACATTGTGATGTCTTTAATGTTTTATGTCAATCTTATTTTAAACCGAATACAATTAATTATAAAGATTAAAAAAATGAGCTATGTAATGCGCAATTTGCTGTCGCTCATGAGTTATTAAAAATCTGCACCATAAAAATTCGTGTTTTCTCTTTGAAAGCGTCAGAATGCAGAATGTCGCGTACCTTGTATAGCATATACAACATGATCCATCTGGATATGTTTTGTTTTCGTGTAGCTCAAGTATTTTGTGGCACGCAAGAGATTTAGAGAGGCGTTGAAACCTTACGACGTGAAAGACGTCATAGAGCAATACTCTTCGGGGCATGCCGACCTGCTAAACCGAACCAAGAACCTACAATACAGGTGAGATGAGTCCCCGCCGTAGCCTACCACTCATCAACCACCATCGTTCATCATCTCGAATCCCCTTCATATGTCACATGTCTCGAAATTCCTTTTCATCTTTTGATAAAAACCTACTCATCGATGTTGTGTAAACAATTTTAGATATTATATATCTCGTGTCACCTTAAATAACGTTCGTAAAACGTAGACAGTAAAGACAATTGGCTACAGAAATGCGTCTGAACATGTGACTTTTCATTTGCTAGAGTAAAAGTCTAGATAACGATGAATTATTATAATAAAAGCTCTAGAGTTAATCAATTTAATCAACTGTATAAGCTACGTCGTAGTTTTAGTATTAGATGTTGTTAATAAATATTCCGTTGAAGTTCATTTAACGATTGTTCGGATTTCAATAATGCTGTTATTTAATATATTCATTTGAAGGTTTTACCGCAATTATGAGAGACTTAGTTGCATGTTTTTTTTTTTTCATTTTCTCTATTTAAAATTTTCCATATCTAATATAGCCTATTAGAAAATAAAAGTAAGGATGGTGTAGGTGCCGTGCCATTCTGAACCTGTCAATTTATAAAATTTGACATGGTACCTTCCTAAAATGAACACAGTTTAAGCTTCAATTCAAACTTTATTTCAGATAGGTAGGTAGATGTTAAAGGAAACTTCACAAAAAAAACTAAAATCTTATGAGTAAAATATGACTTCTCACTTGCTAAACGAAAGCTAGTTTTTGTTTTGTTTTTTTGTTGTTTATAAATCAAAGCTTAAACTGTGAACTTGCAGTAAATACAGATCGCATAAGATTTTCCTTAAAAATACAAGTACCATTTTCATTTTCAAAAATGCTTTATTTATTTTAATAAGAATAAGCAAATCTGACATAACCGTGTATAATATATTCTTTTGTAATGTACAATGAATTAAACTGTTAGCAATGAAGAATAACCACCGCATTGTAAAACTACTTGAGCTCTATAATATCACACTCAGTTCACTCGTCACAAACATTAAAAAAATGATTGACTGAACTCAAAAATTTGACAAAATGATGGCTCGCGGTAGGTTTGAATAAAAGTTTGGAATACATTGGTAGGTGCCTAGACCTCAACAGAGCATTGAAATGGTGTTAAGTGTTGAAAGTGGATCTAACTGCTAGCCCTCGTCACGGTAATATTATTTTAATATAGTGTGGGTCTTAAATTTTGTATTAATTAGGTACCATGCCCTCGTTTTGTATTCAATCGCTGGAATATTGTTATTCGTTATATTTTGTAACATTAGTGCATAGCCTAACATCGAATCGGTAACTTGATTAATTATTAATTGATGTAGATCGTGCGTATCCCAGAACTGTTGTCAAAATTATTGTGGATCCTTTACAACTAGTATTTTCGGTAAGCCCCATTAGGCCACTCATTTCAGTGTAGCCACAAATCATTGTACCACATGAAGTCATTTTCAAAAGCCACGTGATTTCAATAATGCAGGTGGAAAATATACTTGTTCACTTGAAAGTATTAACTAGGTCAATGTCAGGTTTGCTTACGTTCTATTTTTACTTCTATGTAGACTTGCTTAGCGTAGTGTTTGCCGCTGTTATAAGTACCTATGTATGTGTATTTTGTATCTAGTAAATTGTGATATAAGGTAACACTTTTCTTATTTGTAACAATGATATTAAGTTAATCCATCTCTAGAACCATAACGAAGTTTTTGATTTTCTCCATATTTTGAAGTAACATTCGATGCTATTTCATACTCGATAACTTCTTAGCTTCTTACTAAGAATTTCCAAATAACTTGTGTTCCTAAAAACGTTTCTCACAAAAGCTTAGGCGTATATTTGATTAATTATAGTTCCTAATAGCTGTTTTGTTTGCAATAGTTGTTTAGTAATCGTAGTAAACAAAGCAGTATGATTTAACGATGTTTCATTAGTGATTGTGCCAGTTTATCGTTACATGGATGAGTAGTTTCCCACCGAGTGTTGCCGAGCAACGTAACTACTACAAACTGTTATTAATTACCTTTTCACTTGTCTCTATCCGGCTCTATGAAGGTAAGACAGATGACGGTTGAGTAAGCGTAGAGCATTGTCACTGTTATTTACATTGAATAGCCGCTTAATTACAAGATAGATACTGCATCGTTTCGGTGGAGAGTATTAAATTGTGCCAGTTAAAAAGTTCTGACCAAAGTTTAAACAGTATCCATGTCAAAACGTTGCTGCCCAACGGCGGCCCTTTATTTTCAACGTTAGGAACATGTTACGGCAATGATGTATTGTTCCTACGGAAATTTTAGCAACAGTTTACTCAAATTTTCTCTTACATTGAAGGTAAATTAATTGTTTTAATTAAATACTTTCCAATTATTTTCGTTCAACTTACTCTTGTGTGAGCGTCAATTTTGCGTTAAGCTACTGTATTCTACATTCTACCTCTATGTGTAAAATTTAAAGTTTATGAATTGTATGTATTCACAGGTTAGATCAAATCCTAGGAAAGCAAGGGTCGAAAGCTAAAGACGTCTACGCCTCCAAAATCAGCCTAGCTTCCAGAGTAGTTAAAATTGAAAGACAAGTAAGTGAATATGGTTAAACTTCTTATAAGACATACCTACAATTCAGAGACGTTGTAGGTACAAACGTAGTTTCCTGTCGCCAAGGGAATATGTAGAATAAAGTTGACGAGCATATTAACTAAAATGAGGTTGTTATATAGATATGAATGAGGAATGTGGGTAGATCAATTTTTTTTAAATAGTTGTCTTACATTAATTATTAATTTGGACACAGAAAGAAGAACTAGCAACAACCATTTATGTTAATTTATTTCAGACCTGAGATACAACAGAAATAAATTAAATATTGTTAAATACAAAATCAAATATAGTTGAAAATGAATTATTATCTATAAGTACTAATAATTATTTTTGAACGCGCTAATATCATAAACTATCGGACGGATTAAAAAAAATATTTCGCCGTTAGATATGTACGTGATCCCTGAGTGATATAGGCTATATATGTACCACAGGCAAAGCTGGGGCGGACCGCTAGTTCAAAATAAAAAATGCTGTTTGGAAATGGTCTTATCAGCTCAATGTAGCTGTACCTAATGAGGTGTTGCCTGAATGTGTGAAGGCAAAAAAAATATTGATAGTAAATTAATAAATTATAAAATAGAAACGACAAGATTATGGAATATAAATGAAATGATATCGAGGTATAAAATAATTTTTCCAATTATTTCTGTATTTTATGAATAATTTAACGTCAAACCTTAGGTATACATCAGATATCAACAATTTAACTTCTCTCTTGAATTTGGTCTCACTGAGGTTGGCTACCTGTTGTATAATTACGTTACCGTAGCGAAAACTTTCTTTGCTTCTATGACCATTTGTTCATACGTTTATTAAAACAATCCGTTTTCGTATTGAAGCAGTAGACATGGATTTCACTATTATTTAGTTCTACCCACGGATATCGGGTTCTACCCTATGTTGCATTTAAGTAGGTACAAACATATACTACTTACAATCTACCGGCAGCTCTATCCACGTAGAATTTAGAAAAAGGTTGTTTCCTAAGGAACTTTACCGTTTTCGG
This sequence comes from Ectropis crepuscularia, assembly GCA_963693475.1. Taxonomy (NCBI): domain Eukaryota; kingdom Metazoa; phylum Arthropoda; class Insecta; order Lepidoptera; family Geometridae; genus Ectropis; species Ectropis crepuscularia. The sequence goes on from OY856341.1 coordinate 16,216,457, forward strand.
GATAAAAGTAGCGTATAATGCTGTTCAGGACTATAATCTAAGTTTCAAATAGACTGATTTGTTCAGTTCTTACAACGTAATTCAGCAACAAACATCAAACTCCCACTTTTATAATGTTAGTATAACTTTGTTAATGTATTTAAATAGCGAAACATAAATGAAACAGTGACTATTTATTTTCAGGTAGATGATATAGAGAGTAAGTTGGATCATTTAATAGAGTTATTCGAGGAAGATAGACGAGTGAGGAGGATAGGCGGCAGCAGTAATAGCGGCGCGGGCGGCGACAGTGGCCCCGGGGAGTGCATTGTGGCGCTTCGGGGGCGCAATCGACCCGCACTAGTCGATAAGCAGGTCACTTTCATATTACAGTGCCACCAACTTATCTGTAGAACGGCCAAAACCTGAACTACAGTTTTACGGGTATTCAAGAACACAGATGTTGTCGAAGAGCCGGCGTCCACTGAAGACAAGTTGTGATGCGCCTTACCGTGGCATCTTGCGGCGTGTCCTGGCATCTCGCCGTGGTATCCCGTGGCATTCCGCGATTTTGGCATCAATCAGTTTTGCTCCGTACGGATATGAAGTTGGTTGTGTCGTTATGATTGACTGGGATTTAGTATCATATCACTTCTAAGCTAAAGTAGAAGAGAGATAAATACGAACTGGTAATTTGACGAACTGTGTCCCAATTAGCACTAATTAACCGAAATGAGCGTTGCACGTTTCAATCTTTTTTCAACTTTCTTAGGTATCATAAATCTTCGACACAAACACCCGTACACTTCTCCCGAAATGCAGCGGCGCGCTGCGACAACCCGTAGATTTCATGATACGTCATGTCGCAGCATCCTGCTTGATTAGTAATAAAATCCTTTGCCATGACACGGCGTGCCATACCATCAGTGGGCGCCGGCCCTTGTTTTGTAATAGGTGGCAACAGTTTTTGATTGTGGTGCCATCGCCACATTCTACAGATAAGTTGGTCGTATTATACTCCTAAGAGACGTTTGAATTAATTAATAAGTAAGCACTAAATCTGACGTTTATCATGGTGATTAAACCTAAGATAAACATCACAGAAAAAAAGACGGTGCTGGTTAGTATTTTAAGCAAGACGAGTTGAACCATTATGTATAGTGATCTGTCCGAAGATATAGGTAATATATGAATTCACTCTACTAGAGATTATGCCCTTAAAACCGGAACACTGTAATTGTTAGCGGTTCCCACTACGGCTTAGCAGTGGAATGGAACCTACAAAAATGAAAAACTTCTCTCCAACGGGACTTTTTTTATTACTTTGTTGATTACATTTGTGGGACTGCTCATCTATCATCTAACATATCTATGTATCATAGTTTCGCCCCCGAAACTATTCTATATAGAAACATAACTATTCGGGGATGTTCCGAAAGTTTTAAATATCAACCGTGTGTGCCTTGAATTTCACTCATATTTAACCTAAAAACAACGTATTTTTACTTATTATTGACGGTATCCTAAATAAGTAGGCACCTATATCGAGCCTGATCAAGGGTTTTGAAAATTTTGCTCAGGTGTCGTTAATATGTGTGTTTTTTGCTACAATAAAAAGTTTATAACATTTTATTTTTGTGTTTAGTGTTCGGAGCCGAACTCGCCGGTGTCGCGGCACGAGCCGCCCGCGCCAGCTTCCGCGCCGCCCGTGCCGCACCATAGGCCTATGAACCGCGGCTACTCTGACCTTGGCACGCGCTTCATGAAGAAGAGGGTCATTGTTAAGTGAGTACACAACTCTGGCCGGGCATGCCGCACCTCCGGCGTGTAGAGGGTCATTGTTAAGTGAGTACACAATGCTCACCACCCTTTCGCCATCTATGGTACGAATAAAGTTCTTGCTAAATGATTCCACAACGCTGGCCGCCCGTACCGCACCACTGACAAGAAGCCCTCCTCAGTGATCGGTGTTACGGGATTCGCGGAAACTGATTCACCGGAGATATTCTAGCGTATGTCACTCATATCTGAAGTGACGGGGGGAAAACACGGGGAAGCATTTCTTGCAGTCTCCCCGGATATCTCGAAGGCATTTGGCAGGGTTTGGCATGATGACCTTATAAGCAAGCTTTCTAGTTTGTCTCCTGGGTTTATTGCGTGGATATCGGACTTCTTGAGGGCTCGATCCACACGAGTCGTCATTGATGGCTGCTTGACGGATCAAATGGTTATCAACGCCCGAGTCCCTCAAAGGTCGGTATTCTCTGCAACGCTCTTATTGCTACATATCAACAATCTGTTGAAGCCCGGTATCTTTGGGTACACAGATGATAACACCGTTGTAGAGAGTTACATTTCTTTTGATTTGAAGGGCAATGTTTCCAGAAAAATTACTGGGCTTAGAGATATAGCACCTGAGATCTCTGGGTGTCGAGCGCAGTGCAGTGCTAGGTAATGAATGGACTCTTCATGTTCCAATAGCTGTGTGTCTGCTGTTATGTGGCAGGCATGTTGCTTACCGTCAGGCACATGGCCTGTTCGTCTCGACACTCTTTAATACGAGGGTCAAACTGAAAGTTCTTAGAACTGGCCACTTATAAACAATATAATAAAAAATCTATAATTTGAAAATAGAACTCTTTGCCAATATTACTGAGTATATACTTCATTCATTTGTCATTTGTTTTACGATTTGGCGGCAAATTGAAAATTGTCTGTGTCACGTCAACATGAATTTAACACGAGAAAATTTTCGTGCAATGATTTTTTATGACTTTCGATGTCATTTAAGTCAACAAGAAAGTTATGATAGACTACGGATTATTGGCTTTATTATTACGGACGGATTATTAGATTATTGGCCTTTCACGATGAAGCCCCATCTCGTGTGACTGTTTACAACTGGTTTTATGAGTTTAAACGTGGTCGCACTAATCTCACTGATGATTTACGTGAGGGACGGCCTTCTACGGCGACGACTGAAGATAACATCTGTGTTGTGCGGCGTATGATAGAGACTGACAAAAGAGTGACCTATCAGCAGATTCGAACAAGCTTAGGCATCGGTATGAGTCAAGTGCACAAAATCCTACACGAACATTTAGCGGTCAGGAAGCTTTGCGCCCGGTGGATACCTCATAATTTGACTGAGGCTCAAAAACTCCATCGTGTGGATTGGTGCCGTAAAATGATTGAAAGATTTAACGGAGGTGACTCAAATGCTGTGTTCGACATACTAACAGGTGACGAAAGCTGGATTTACTGTTATGATCCTGAAACCAAAAGACAATCTGCTCAGTGGGTGTTTCCTTTCGAGGAGTTGCCAACTAAAGTGAAGAGAGATCGAAGTGCGGGGAAAAAAATGGTGGCCTCGTTCTTTGGAAGGATAGGTCATTTCGCAACAATTGTGTTAGAGGATCAAAAAACAGTTTCTGCAGAATGGTACACTACCAATTGTTTGCCACTTGTCTTGGAAAAAGTTCGAGAGAAACGACCTCGCAGTAGGATCCTCCTTCACCACGACAACGCCTCATCGCACACCGCCAAGCGAACGATCGACTATTTGGCGACATCAAACGTTGAATTACTGGGTCACCCGCCGTATAGCCCCGACCTCGCGCCTTGCGATTTTTATTTATTTTCAAAAATTAACGAAAAACTTAAAGGAAAGCGGTTTATGAATGCTGAAGAAGCGGTGGCTGCGTATCGCGATGCCATTGAAGAGACCCCTAAGGACGAGTGGGCAAAGTGCTTTTCCCAGTGGTTCCATCGCATGCAGCGGTGTATTGACGTGAATGGACAATATTTTGAAAAGATATAATAAAACTAATAACTGGCTAATGTAATCAGTTTTTGATTTTCTAAGAACTTTCAGTTTGACCCTCGTATAGAAAAAATATTTACCGCGAGAGCCAATGGGCAACAAAACTGAGGTAGTTACTGAGAGAGGGTATGATTGAGCGTTTGAGGCAGTCTCTAAATAGGGCGATGCCAATTTGGTCAAGTTGAAAGAGGGAAAGGCGCAGACGCGTCCGTTCTCTGCAAAAAGGAGTCCATTACAACATACTCCTATTTTTCGAATGTATCCATGCCAGTTTCTGACCATCACGAGCTTTTGGGCGTTACTTTAACATCTAAGTAAGCTCAACTTTGGCTCGTAGGTATATCGAGTCCAAGGCTAAATTAGAACCCAAAATACTAGGTGCCCTCTCAAAAGTGCGAATGCACTTCAAGTCTAAACAGTTACTCACGTTATATCAAGCACAGATTCGCTCTTGTATATAGTACTGTTTGAACCTTTGGAATGGATCGTCTAAGTATCAGCTGGAGATTCTGGAATCGATCGAGAGATGTGCCAAAAGACTCCTAGGTAACGACACTCTTCTGCGAAATAAACTTCAGTCTTGAACATCGCTGCAGAATTGCTAGCTTATCGGGTACACTTCAGAGAGTGTGCAACTGATCTGCATTATCTAATACCACCTCGCCCTTTTTTCGCGCCATCGTTTCATGATTGATGTTCCAAAGACACGACTGAAGAGGTTTGACTCTACTTTTGTGATGAGACCGTCCAGGCTGTGGAATGCGTTGCCTGAGTGGGTGTTTCCCGATAGTTATAGTGTCTTCAAATTAAAAGTGAATAGGTTTCTTCTAGGTAAACACACTCCATCGTCGCATCGTCGCTTAACATCAGGCGAGATGGCGGTCAAGTGTAAACCTATAAAAGTTAAAAAAAAGTCGATCATTATTAAGTATGTAAGTGCACACCACTCGCAGTCCGTACCGTACCACTGCAACTGACCCATGAATTGTAAGTTTTATAAGAAAATTTCCGATCGGTAACCGGGAAGACCTAAGCATCAACGACTTCATAAAACCATTGCAACGACAAAGCTTTTGGTACACGACGTACCAAAAACGACGCATATAGCAACAGCTGATGCCTAAACCTATGACTACCAACTAAAACCTCTACGGGGTTCTACTCTACGTAGAACGGCTACACCGGCGCGCTCCCCATCCCTGGATCCCCATCCCATCCACCGCGTTCACCTTCTCACGGTGGCGACAACGTCAAGAAGCGGAGGGAGAATGGCGCACTATAATACTGGCAGTTGTTTCCCATCGCAGCCCCAGAGCAGTGTTGTCTAGATATCTACCACCTATCATCACATCATTCACATCAAACCTCAGTTGCACCGGTTCCCATACATCGCATAACCTTAATGGCTGTATCGTTGTCGGCAAACAACATGGCTGTAAATGGTAACAGATTTATTACTTCATGTTATATTCCATTCTCCACAACAAACGAGACCTTATCAGACTCCCGTGAGTCAACATCTATCCTACCTATTCAAAATAGTATCTGCGGAACGGTAATGGGTAGGTACATAGTTGAATTTTGACGAAATATGTGTTTTTACGGCGAATAAAGTAAATAATGTAGATATTTAGAGTAAACCCGCCAACCGCGAGTTAGCTCACAGTGAATTTTCAAGAGAATGAAATGAAATTATTTTAAAATGAATGGTTGTCTTACGGAACTCTCGGTGTGTGTATCCTAGTTTTACTATCGAGGTCTACGAATAAAGTTTAAAAAACATTGAAATTAAAACAAAAAGGTGTTTCGCTTTTGGCAGTTGGTTTAAAAAAAGACTACGACGGTATTTAAAATAAAACTCGCAACAGGAAACAATAAAATCAGCTAGGACTTACTTAGCCAGTGGTTAAAACAAACTTAGGAAGTTCACAACGTCAAGTTAGTGTCATTCCATCCGTTTGAATCAAATAAATGAACTACTATAACGGAGGTACTATAAACATACATTATGTCTTATAATTTCTGAGTTAAGTCATCCGTCAATATCCAACTAATCATGGAACGCATTCAATTTGCAGAACATCGTCGAGCCGCAACGGCGAGTCCCCGCGGGACGACGAAGTAGTTATAGTAGTGCCCACCGACCGGGAAGACACGCCCCCCCGTCTCATCACCGACAGCTCCGGTTCGTACAAACCTACTCTATTATACACAGTCCCTACTTACACCACAACGCTGCAACACAATTAAATATGTGTTACGTAACTACGCACTCATTTCACACAGAGGCTACATTAATTTCACTATAACACCTATTCCATCCACTGTTAATTTTATCTCAACTGAGCTCTTTCATTTTATATGTACTAACTTATAGCACGAGGGGTGAACAAAACTGAGTTGGGTTGCGCATGGTAACCAAAACCTAAACCCAACATGGTGAACAATTTTTATCAAACAAAAAAATCCGCGGTAGCAAACGTTTTGCTACGTCGTTCACTCTTGGAAAATGTTGTGTAATTTTGTGAGGCACAAATTAATTTTCATAATTTCGTTTTGTGTTCTACTTAAATGTTGTTCACCATAGTGCGTTTCTTTGCCCTGTGTCAATCTGGATCTACGTCTGTTAAAATCGAACACAGGTATACATTTTTCATTCCTCTACTAAAGCACTGCCAGTGGTCACGCTGTAATTCGCGCACACTACACAGAACTAACTTAGTCAATATCATGAATGCTAATTTAACCTATTCAACATCGTTGCCTTAGGTATAAATATGCGCATATTACAAAATTGCAGCATCTTATGAAGATTATTCATCATCTACCTCTCTCTGACGATCGACTTGGGAGAGCCCTGTATTCCTCCGCCGTGGGCTGCGTGAGTCGACATACCTACCCCCTTCCCTTTCGATGTGTGGAATGTTTCATCTGTATAGTTTAATAGACCCGTATGTGTGTGCCCTCCCTTGTCCAATCTACGAGTTTCTCTCTCGACTATGATATGATTGTGTTTTTGTCTCCGTGGTGTTGTATTTAGATAGATATCTTTAGGATCCTCTAATATTTTTGTTGTGATTACTTTGCTGAATATTTTTATCTGTGTCCCTTGTAGTGATTTGGACTAAACATTTTATGATTTATATCTAAATGTATACCTACGAATCTACTATGTAATAGTGTATTGAAATAGCAAACTAACGTACTAAGTAATTTCACTGTTATCAAGCTTCAGAAAACAACTTCGATTTTCGGACTTACATTGTCATTGCAGATTATCTTTACACAGCACCGTGACTACATTCATGGGGCGCAGTTAGTACTAAATGTTAAAACAACTACAAGTGATGCTAACCTTACTACCTACCTCTCAAATTATACATACAGTAGTAATTATAATAATAAAGGTAAAATAATTTTGCTACAGAATAAAAAGTGGTGTACTACTTACCTTTTAATTAGTTTATATGGCTTTTTATATCATATACTACACCTCTTTTGATTGCATCAGCATGTTTGTTATACTCAATATTTTATACTACAATATCTACGAGTAGCGTACGTAGTATCTAAATGTATGTATTGAAAATGTTTTATTTTTAGTTATCTATTTACATTGATGTCTAAAAATAAATATAGTTTTTTTAAGTATGTAAAACACAACACATAAAATATTAACGCTTTCACTTCAAATAATAATGTTCGTACTCTGATAGGTTAATTTAATTAACTTGCTCTACATGACAGTCTTACAATGTCTTTCATGATAGATAGAACCATTATAGACTACAGGCCCGTGAACAAAAATTACAGGTCAAATGAACCACCAGGAGACCTATGTAGGATGATAGAAGGGTGTAAAGTAATAAGATTCAGCACTATGCCGTCACTTGTAAGCTGTCCAACTGAGTGCAGTTGAAGAGGGAGGGTTGCAACCGTCGATCATTTCTCCTTGTCGCATGATTTTTATACGGCAATGCGAAATAATGGATTAGAAGAGGTATTGAAACTGTATGGAACCAATGCCGTACAAAATCAACGACCAAATTTACTCTGTAAATTACTCGTACCCTGTAAATTTTTCCGGCAAACTAATTATTAAAAAGTTAAAATTTATAATTTTTATACTTTCAATACCTCTTATAATCTATTATTCCGCAACGCCGTACAAAAATAGTGCGACAAGGAGAAATTATAGAGGATTGCAACCCCCCCTCTTCAATTGCATTCAGTTGGACAGCTTACAAGTGACGGCATAGTGTTGAATCTTCTTACTTTATACCCTTCTATAATCCTACATAGGTCTCCTAGTGGTTCATTTGGCTCATTCGCATAATATCAGATTATCGAAATAGCAGATTCTCAATATAGCGGAAGTACAATCAAGAAAAAAAACATTAAATTATTTTTTAATTTTTATTTCTAGATTTGCTTACAGAGTAATTTAAACATATATATTATATTCGAAAAAAAAACATAAAGCAACTTCAATTTAAAATTAAATGAGACAGTAGACAAAATTAAAAACTATTAAAATAAAAAAAAACGTACAAAAATCATGAGACAAGGAGAAATGATCGAGGGTTGCAACCCCCCTCTTCAACTGTACTCAGTTGGACAACTTACAAGTGACGGCATAGTGCTGAATCTTATTACCTTATACCCTTCTATCATCCTACATAGGTCTCCTGGTGGTTCATTTACTACGTAAATTTTGTTCACGGGCCTGTAGTCTATTAATGTAGTAGTGGTAGGTCTCATTTACTGAGTCCTCTTGGGGAAAATACCACACTTTCGCTGTTATTCTCTAGAAGCTCTGTGCAAACATGGCTGTTTCAGAACGACGATCAATGTATGTAACGATGTTACTGAACATAAAGTTATTTGCAATCTCTTGTTTGTTGGGATTATGAAGGTAGTGATTTCATTTATTTTGTTCAAAATAGTTTTATTCGGCTGTAATATTTTGCAGGCATACGAGTATTGGTTTCGGCGTCTGACTTGCTTGTTTCGTTTCTATAGCACAAAACAAGAAGTAGGTACATCAGTTTATAACATAACTTAATTAAAACTGATTGTGCAGATATTATTGCCAATAAAAATAATTTATTAATATAACTTAAGATGATAATTATGTAACATAATCTATATTTAACAGCCATGCTTAATATTCTGGGCTTAAAATGCCAATCCAATTACTACATATTTTGGTTTTAGACGAGTTTGTCGTCCCCGAATTAGTCGAAATATTTGCAAAATAAAGTGCCCTTAAAATCCCAAAGATGCTTGAACCGTCTGTCACAGGGGTCTGGTCATACACATTCGTAATTTTTCAGAAGTATGCGCAAGCTGTTCCGTTGAAGTGGAGACGGAGGGCGAGGGGGGCGCGTCGCAGGAATGCAGCTCGGGCTCCGGCTCGTGGTGCGAGGGCGAGGCCGGGGAGCCCGACGTGGAAGTGGAGGCCGAAGGCGAAGAGCGGGGGTACGGGTCCGGCGACTCGGTGGCGGAGGACGCCGCTCTGCTAGGCGAGCCCCCGCCGCCGCGGCTCCACCGACACCAGAAGCGAGACGTCGCCGTCGACTTACACCTGCTGCGCCCCGACGTCTGACCCCTGCGCCGCTCGATACCGCCCGCACTAGGGAACTGCTGAACCCACATCGCCACCCTCTGTCTCGCCACCACCCAACTGACGTCGTATCATGAACCATTATTGCAAGAATTATGATTACATTTAGGACTTTTAATATTTCGTGCACCGCGATCGCTGAACGATACAATTCCCAAATGCTGTGCACGAAATATTAAACGCCAATTGAATCTAATGATGATCGTAATTAGAGCGCTTAGCACAGGCCTTCTACTCCACCCTCGGTCACGTATTCGATTCGGGTTGATTTTGCTGGTCATTACAGAGAATTAGTTAAATGAACTGAGTTAACTTAAATACCTATCGTTAAAGACCTATCGGTATCGTAAATATCGGCACATTATTAAATGGGTTTTGTACAACTATCTCTCGCAATATATTATGAAACTGATGCCACCTAACAATGGGAGCGATCCCTTCATAGGTTATCTGACAACACTTGATATTATTTTGTATGATTTTAGACTTTAAATGACAATCTCAATACGTAGTCATGTGGCATTTGCATTTGCCATTAAACCGCACTTTAAACTTTTTTCGTCAGGTAGTACTCTGACGCTAGTATAAAATCTTATCACGGGGTTCGCTTACGTTACCATGTTTACTTTAAAATGGTGTTTCTCTCAAAAGTTACCATTGATTAGGTAGGTGTTCACCTAGTTTTTATCAATGAACATTGAACAGTGAAATCAATCTCATCGAAGTGACTCTCTACCTGTGACACCGACTAATACGTGCTGATCGAAGAGGAGAGAAACAGTACTCGTACCATTTAAACTGGCAAATTTATTTATTTTGTGGCAGAATATCCACATGATATTATAAATTCTGATAGTCTGAAATGTCTTATACTTACCTAAAGAAAGAACTACTATACACAGTAATAGCACGTTAATATAAGACCGCATTCAAAAAGAACGATTAGAGATGAGAACAATTATTTAAAACAGATAACAATACAAAAGACAGTTATATTTTTAAATGTCCGTAGATTAGGGCTTATTATCTAATGAACTGAGTGTCCCTAGTAAAATAAGGCGATTCAAGACGCAAGTGATGAGTGATATCTTAAATTAGTGATATCTCCGGTTTTGCCCCCTCATCGGCAGTTCCTCGGTGCAGTGTGGTTCCATGGGACCCGACCCCACTGATATCCCAAGTTGGCCTTCTCCGCACAATAATAGCAAGATAATGACACAAAATGCTGTCCAATCACAAAATTTCCTGGTAGATAGGTGCTTTGTTTAAGGAAAGAAGCAATCATAGATTAAGTAGAGTTTAACTATAAGTTATTATAGAATAAAAGTTGAAGTGTGTCTTAAATCTTGAATAAATCGAATAAAATTATACAACGAGCCAGTATTGTGGTAATAAAGTATTCTCACTTCCACTCGGTTACGAAGAATTTTTAAATTATTTAGCTATGTAAGTGACGTAGTTAATTTGAAATCCTACGCTTAACTCGATTAATTTAATTAGAGAGTTGTTGCTTTAACGATGTGACGTTTTTATTGTAGGTGCTTCAATTTTATTTATTAAAAATCCCAAAGGAATTTAAACTATTGTTACGTTGTAAATATTTTATAAATACTTAGATAAGTTAGATCTTTAGGTACTATTTACTGCTAATAGAATAATATAGAGAATTTATATTACCTATTGTTCGCATCAGAATCATATACTTACCTAACATAATAATCGCTGTGGAACAAAATTTAGAAGCTAGCTAATATTTTTCAGACGACAATGTGTGTACCTACTTACGCAATTACTTACATATTTCCGGTAAGTACTTACCTAGTCATAATTTCAATTAGGTACGGTCTACAAAATTGTTAATATTCCATATACCTATAATATTCCACTTCAATTAGACTATAAACAGAGAATTGACAAAGAAACTGTGATAAACTTTCAGTTTTCCTAATTGCACAAGATGATAGGTATTGCATATTGAGATTATAACTTGTGTCATTTTAAAATACCAAAACATTATATGTAAAAGTGGTACCACAATGCCTAGAATTGTAAATAAAGTGTATAGTCACTTTGCTATGTGGAACGTACCTATTACGATGTATCTACTCATGTAGATACATATTTTACTAGGAAACCCTTTTCTCGAACCAATTTTAAGATTTTGGACATGTTTCTCAATAAAAAGCAGGGTAATCATTGCCTGGGATTCAAATTACATAGATAAGATTGTGAAATTGTTATTGAAATAGAACGATTGTTGTCTTGTCTGTCTTACAGTTTAAACAATATTTTATTAGAATTCTGTCTTATCTTTCTATTGAAATTGTTATACTAACGAATCACTGATTCCTACTTGTAGTTAATGATACTAGGTAATCTTGATGGATGCAGTAGGTACCTTATCTAGTCATTACTTTAACTTTTTAGTTTAAACCATTTAAAGTCAGCCTTTGTAATGCTATACATTGGTGTAGTGCCACCACCTATCTTGGTACCAATCGTACACTTTGTCAATGAATCAGCTTATAAAAGAGCATCCGCAGTCAATATGTGATATTTGAGTTTAACACTGTCCTTTCCATTTGTATGTGAAAAAATTGTGGCGTCCTCACTGCCGGCAAACAATCAATCGATGTTCGAGGGATTTCATTAAAACTTGTACCTATGTGTATTTATACTTTGATGTTACAAAAATTACATAGGTTCCTACTTTTTTTAAAGTATAGAGTGATAAGACGAGCAGGACATGTGCCTGATGGTAAGCAACATGCCTGCCACATAACAGCACAGTGACAAGCACCTATTGGAACATGAAGAGTCAAAATCATTACCTAGCACTGCACTGCGCTCGTCACCGAGAGATATAAGATGATTCATCTCTATGCCCTGTAATTTCACTGGAAACATTGCCTTCAAACCGGAACGCAGTAGTGCCTGGCAAAGGTGTAGTACTTCCCCAGACGGACTCTGCAATGAGTCTTACCACTACTGACTGGCGGTTTTACGATCCCCGGGCATAACGGCTTACACAGTGTTAGTTATTTGTCGATTTTTGGACGATGGTATCACCTGTCCTACCCCTATATGTGCAAATCCCCTAATCTTGTATTTTAACATAAAAAAGACGTTAAGACAGTGACATCGCAGGCATCGCAGACTTTCTAAAATAAAATTTTGAAACTACCTCCAATTATCACATCGACATCTATGTAATTAAGGTAGTGGAACTACACCTATATTGTAATCTTTAATGGTGGACCTAACAAACTCAATAAATAAAAACATAAGTACAATGGGACCTACTTTTGCCTAACTGTTAGACCTTAGTAAAAATGTGATAAGCTTAAGAATAAATAATGCTTAATTTTACCATTTTACTACATCATTTCCTAGATAAAACATGTACAGAGATAGCGCTGAATTAATAGAAATTTATTCGAGTCACGTTAACAATCACAAGAGGTATATTTATATATAGTTTACGGCAAATATGGTGAACATTCGCAGTGGCCGAGATAGATACTTTATAGTTTTATTTGAATTTGCAAGTCCACGGACTCTGGGATCCGTGACCTTTGTTTTTTGGGTTATTTTTTTATATTTGCTTTGGGTTAGGAAAAGAGGAGGGACGGCAACAAGCAGCGCGTGGCGGTGTTCAAGATGTTTACCTGTAGATATACCTTAGTGTACCGCGGACTCTCGTCCTTGTGTTCAAAGAAGTATTTATCTATCATGTATCTATTTAATCATCAAAACATTGTTTTGTTACCTAATGTTAAAAATTAGGTGCCTGTTAAGATTTAATAAAATATAATTACCAAATAAAATTATTGACACATTATATTATGTACTGGCTGATGCGTATTTGTAATACATTATATAGTACATACTGACCTAAATCAAAATATATTTGGGGAAGTGCAATTCAAGCTAGACTAGATATTTCTGAAACTGCTTTAGACGTACCGATGTGTCGAGAACAACTCTGGTAGGTATGTTAATTATATTAGCTGCGTTGTCCATATTTATTATTCCATCAGGCATTTTGTTCCCTACAGCCGCACGAGTTAAAGAACCCTCATAGATTACTAGTTGTACAAAATATTTGATCAGGAATGAATACTCATGAGAATTCTGTTTACGCATGCAAAATAGTTATTATGTACTGACTTACAAGTATACTAAAAAGCCTAGTATGACGAAAACCTGCTAAGTAGCAGTTTTCTTTAAGACCAAGTAGACCACAATAGGTGAATGTATCATTTCGTAAAGCATTACTATATATATACCTACTTAATAAAGCTGGCTTTTTGGCCAAAAATTAAATAAGCGTTTAAGTATTAGATTTTCTAAAACATGACAATTGCTTAATAATGTACCTACCTAAGTACCTATTGCATAAATTATAATAAATCGAGTGAATAGGTATTGCGTTGTTTTATTTTCACCAGCCTACACTATTGTCCTGTAAATTTCAGATTAGAACTTTGCTAACGTAATTCATACTGTATGAGTCTGTATGGCAGTGAAAATCTATAACAAGTTACCTAATGAAATCAGAAAGCTAACATAGGTACTTCAAATATTCAAGCACAAATTAACAACTTATTAACTAGATCACTGCTTTTATGGAATTAATAATTAAGTACCTGGGTCACCGAGCTTTGCTCGGTTTAAATACTAAAAATACTTAGATACTCTTAGGTTTTCTTAAAAAAAAGAATACTTTAAAAAAAAAGAGGTCAAAATGGATGGTGGCCAAAATAACTTCGCAATGAAACGACACAACCTCAACGAGTTTGGGCTCATTTGAAACGTCTTGACGAGTAATTTGTCTCTCAAACTCTCAATGGTAACCAGGATGACGATGGAGCTGGAAGGAAGGTGGTCATAGGAACTCTGTAATGGAACGACGTAACCCCATCCAGTATGAGCTCATTTCATTCGTTTTTTACTTAGTTCTTATATTTATTTACTAGCTGAACGCGCCCGCGTTGCTACGCTATCTATCGAAATTCGGTCGTACCAATTCAAATTTTGAACAAATTCGGTTATTTAGGTTCTAATGACGCAACCTTTTAAATATGAAATATGCTCTCAAAAGCTCTCAAAAAGCAATATTTTTTCCCGATTTTGTTACATTTTTCACTCCTGTTCGGCTCCTGTTGATAGTAGCGTAAAGTTAAATAGCCTAATAGCCTATAGCCTTCCTCGATAAATGGGCTGTCCTACAAAGAAAGAATCATTCAATTCGGACCAGTAGTTCCAGAGATCCTTGCGTTCAAACAAACATACAAACAAACTCTTCAGCTTTATAATATTAGAATAGATTCAAGTACTTAATTTTTTTTTAAGGTAAGTAGGTATCTTGTGTGTCAAGTCTTACTGCATGTTAAATGCTTTCAAAAACAATGTAAACAAGCACCCCCTCACCTGCACCCCCTCACCTGCACCCCCTCACCTGCACCCCCCCCCCCCCTCACCTGCACCCCCGCGACAACAACCGTTAAGCTTGCGTGCGCGCCGTGCGGCTGCCCGCAGTGCTAATCGAGCTGCGAACATGCGCGCGCACTCGCCTTGAAGAAGATCGCCGGACGCGATCGAAACTCGAGTCAGACTATTCTGACTATTTTACACGTGAGTTACCCGTGTATTTGTTTAAAGTTTAAAATGTAAACAAGCTTTATTTACACCTTGGTTTGTTTTTTAAACTTCCACATGGGCATCTTAGGTAGCCTTCATGTATTACGTTTTTTTTTTTTTTTTAACTTTTATAGGCTTACACTAGACCGCCATCTCGCCTGATGCCTGAGCGACGATGCGGTCTACGATGGAGCGTGTTTACCTAGAAGAAATCGATTCACTCTCGACTTGAAGACACAAAGATTGTAACCAACAGGGAAAACCCACTCAGGCAACGCATTCCACAGCCTAGACGTTCTTATCACAAAAGTAGAGTCAAATCTCTTCGTTCGCGTCTTTGGAACATCAACCATGAAACGATGTCGCTTTCTCGAGCTACGAGCATTCCGATAGAAAAAAGGGCAAGGTGGTATTAGATCATGTAAATCAGTCGCACACTCTCCGAAGTGTATCCGATAAAAAACCGAAAGACTAGCAACTTTTCGGCGATGTTCAAGACTTTGTAGTCTTTTTCGCACAAGAGTGTCGTTGCCTATGAGCCTTTTGGCACGTCTCTCGATCGATTCCAAGGCCTCCACTAAGTTGCCACGTATTACTAAGTTGTTTGGAAGATTCCTTATAGGATTGGTAAGTAAATTCTACATGCTATCTACTTAAGAGCTGGATAATTAATTTGCAATATTTCAGGGTAAGTCTCATTGCAAATGCAAAGTTACTCCTAATTACGGGTAATTGTACTAAACCCTTTCATGCTAGATTTTCTACGTAACCCTAATGGTAACCCTGTATATAATTTAAAATATGACTCACAGTTTTTTTGGGTGTTTATTTAGGTAATATTTTACACCACTAATGAAATAAAATCATCACCTAAGTATTTTACCTCATTGTTAAAATATAGTTTCACAGACTAGCTTCTGGTTTTTGCAAAGATTGTTGGTTTTGGCTTCTAACTTCTAAGCTTCTGTTCTGACTTCTGACCTTCTGACTGGGTAAAGACACAGGGTAAAGAGTCAAAGACAAAGAGTCAAACTTTACAACAACAAAAACAAGAAGCTCAAACTTTTCAAAAGAAGAACATTCCTAGTAAACTTTCCCGCCAGAAACATTAACATTGGAAGCGTGGTAATGTTGGTATTTTAGGTAGTTCCTATTACCGCCAAACTACTCGCACAGCCACAGACTAAGTAGGGCGTAGGGCGACAATTCAGCGGACTACCTTGAAGCCTTTACTTAGTTCTATCACTTTATTTTTATCACCGATTAATAATAAGCCGTTCTCCGACGAGACAAAAAAAATGCTAATAAAAATGATGATAGTAGGTAGGCGCCTCTAGGTTTGGCTCCCAGACCAATGCTAAACACATTCGCTGCTTTGTATGTACAGGGTGCTAATTCATGATGCAGTTGGAACGATTCCGGCAAGAAGTAACAATGTTTGTCTATCATTCTAAACGCATAAGATAAAGTCCGAGAGTTTTGAACCGTTTGAACCCGAGTCTAGGGTAATGATTCTAAACGCAAAAGAACGGCTGAAATTTGGAATGACAATATTTGTCTCTGTCATTCTAAAATATGATACAAAGACAAACAGATGAGATTCCGCGTTGCATCAATACGACTGGGTTCAGGGTAGCGATTCTGAAACCATCCGGTTGCATCCGACACGGAATCTCATCTCTTGGTCTTTGTCATACTAAACAGATAAGACAAAGACCGAGAGATGAGATTCCGTGTCGGATGCAACCGAATGGATTCAGAATCGCTACCCAGAATCGCTAGGCACCTAGGCGAGGATTGCTTCTTTCTTACTTTCTAAACTTGCTTCTGAATACAGTAAACTAAAAGCCTAGCCTTTTAGTCTGAGATTTAGAGTTTACAGAATGAATGAAATCCCTAGTGAATTTAGATTTTAGAGAATGTCCCTACTTATATAGTCTGTGTTACTTAACTACTCAGTGTGTGATCTGTCGTTCTCTGTTCTCTCGACTGTCTACTTTCTACTTAGTCTGTGGTTATTTTAAGTTGATTATGTTCACTCTACTTGCTTGCTATGAGAGGGTTTCCGACGAGACAAAAATAGTTCCACCGTACGCACTAGATGGCGTAGTGTAGATTTGGCAAGATCTGTCTCTACCATAGACTCTCAAAAGTGTAATCACAACGAAACCCCTCCCCATTTTCAAAGAAAAAATCTTATCTTAATAGGGTATCGGACAACTTTTCAAAAAGTGCTTAAAATTAATCGTAATGGCTAAATATAGCCCTACATTTTTTTATTTTAAACAAATATAACTTTTTAAGTACTTAAAATAGTGTGTAAAAAATAATTGTTTTAAATTGCCGCGTAAACGGTATGTCACGTGATCTCAGAGCGTGTGACGTCATACGTGTTTCAAACTGTAAATAAACACAGTTATTCAGTGGAAAGTGTTGTTTTTGTTTTCTTTCTTTAATGTTATAATGGATCACATAAGATATCGTACGTGTGTAGTTCCTCAGTGTAGTAATAACAGTAAAACCACACCAGCTAAATTATTCATTGATGTGCCACGAAAAGCAGATATACGAAAAAAATGGTTGAAACTAGCAAGACGAAATTTCGATGGAATGTCTGTAACTTCACCGATTTACTTCTGCGAGGATCACTTTGATGTAAGTACACAAATTTACATTACGGTAAATAGGTACATAACACTGCGAACACTTCATATTTAAAGGCGGTGGAATATTAGATGCTATTAATTATGTAAGTACTTACTTTGGATTTTTTGTTTTAGCTACCGAATGACATGGAAAATTACATGAGATACCGAATTATGGGTTATGTAAATAAAATTATGATGAAACCAGGATGTCTTCCATCAATATTTCAATGTCAAACTAATAGAAAAAGAAGTTTCCCATCAACTAGTATGCCTCGACCCGCTGCTATGAAAAGGCAAAGATTGGCCCTAATACAAGAAGCCCTAGAAGATAGTAAATTGAGCAGTAGTAACGAAAATGAAAACACCACTTTGCCTATTAGTAAGTATTAATTCAATATTGAACTTGGGTAGGTCGGTATACCTATTTTTACTGATGAAAAATAATGAACTGTCCATTTCTTTCAGATTTACAAACGGAAGTTGTAGCAGTAGAACATCAATCAAACTATCAAGATAAAGGTGTACAAGCTTTTGTAAAAAGTAAATATTTCAGAAGCAAGTATACCCAAACCAAACATAAATCTCAAGATATAGCAGTGTCACCATTTAAAACATTGACCACAAGTGTTTCAACATCTCCCTTCAAAGTAGAACAACATTCAAAGCCAGCTATGCCTAGTGGTCCTAGTGTTATTAGAAAACTAATTGATCGTTCTGATAGTGACATATCACAGAACAACCCATCATCATCATATCAGCCATCATCACCTTCAGTCCAGTCATTAGAGTTTAAATTACCATCGGATAGCAGTAGCTTAAATGAAGAATATTCTAAAATGGAAAAAGAAAGCGAGGCAAAGCAAGCCATAAATGACATGTGTAAAAGAATTAAAACCAAACCTCGTTTATATATCGGCATACCTAATGATTGTTATTTTTTGGTTGATTTGATACATACAAATACCATGATACCTACAGAGCATATATTACTATGCTTAAAAAAAATTAGGTTGAATACAACATTCTCAGAACTTGCAGATCAATTTGGAACATCTGAATCATATGCTGGCAAAATATTTCGGAAGAATATCCCAATAATCTCTAGCATTCTCAAACCATTTATTGTAGACCTAGATAAAAAAAATATTAAAAAATGTCTTCCAATAGCATTTAGACATCGCTACAATAAAGTAAGCTGTTTAATAGACTGTTTTGAAATTGAAATAGCGAAACCCTCAAAGCCACTACATCAAGCTCTAACATGGTCTGAATATAAGAAAGCAAATACAATTAAATATTTAGTATCAAGTACACCTAACGGCTTAATAAATTATATATCATCAGGGTATGGAGGACGGATAAGTGACACATTACTTGTAGAAAAGTGTGGGTTTCTACAACAACTAAAACCTGAAAGCTGGGTTTTAGCTGACCGTGGTTTCAAACACATAGAACAAATGCTAATTGAAAATAAATGTCATTTACTGAGACCCCCAAGTCTAGGTCAAGGTCAAAAGTTATCCAAGCAAGAAGCCATAAAAACAAAACAGATTGCAAGTTTAAGGATTCACATTGAAAGGGTCATTCGTAGAATCCGGGAATTTTCTATGTTGAAACCACATTCTGTTGTGAATTCGAAGTTGATAAGTATGCTAGATTATTGCATGATAATAGCATGTGCTCTTATCAACTTACAAAGTAGCATTGTCTTTTAAATTATATACATCCCAATAACAGGCACCAGATTATGTTAAACACTATTAGTTAGTACTTTACTATTTAATGTCTATAACTAAGTTAATGTTAACATACTGATTTAAATAGCTATTTTTGTTCAGTGGCTTCTTTGAAACTGAAACATATTGTTGTCACCTGTAATGTTTGTAGTATATTTCACTTATAGTATTATATTTAATTCTGGGATTTGAGTCTAAATATGTGTCATATAAAAGAACAAGTAGCTGATTATTTAAAGAAATGGGTATGACTGATAAAATTTAGTACAGAGGGCGCCAGTGTGAAACTATCCATTTCTACCCGCCATCTCAAAAGAGTTTTGAAGGGGTTGTGGCTATAAGTAGATGGAGCTAAGGGGTTGACGGGCATTCCTTTTTGAAATTTTATATGAGAAAGATCGAACAGTTGTCAATATAAATTCTTACATTTATTTAATTGATTTACTTTTACTCAATTGATAACAATATTTTGTACTTCTTTTCACTTTGTATTTCTCGCTTGTGTCATCTTAAATAAAAGGTTTTTTAATACTTAGGAAACCACTTAGATTTGCATACAATTTTTGTAATGATTTCTCATACTGACTGGCCTCGTGGCTTAGTTGGTAGTAGCTCTGCCTGCGAAGCCGAGGGTCGTGGGTTCGATTCCCACCCAGTGCAAAAATATTTGTGTGATTAATTCAAATGTTTGCACTGTGTCTGGGTGTTTCTATGTATAATAAGTATGTATTTAAAACTATATAAGTATTATATCAGCTCTCTGGCCGCCATCATACAAGCTTTGCTTAGTTTGGGGTCAGATGGTGTTGTGTGTGAATTGTCCACCAATATTTATTACACCTAATTACTATTTTAATCACGTGATTTTTACATCTATATATATATAAAAGCGAAAGGTCACTCATCAAGGAATCTCAGAAACTACAAATCTGAAATTTTGCATGGAGGTCCCTTTTAGCACATAGGCGCTCGCTAAGACGGGGTTTTGTGAAATTCAACCCCTAAGAGGGTTAAACAAGGGATGAAAATTCGTGATTTTCAAAGTTATCAAATTTTGTATCTATATATCACTAGACACGAAGCAATTAAATGTTTGTTCTATCAATTTTGTAATTTCGAACTGTACGGGGGTGAAATGGGGGATGAATGTCAATATGGAAGTTCCCAACCGTTGCAGATAAAACCATGAAACTCTGTATATAGACACTTGACACGAAGCAAACGAATATTGGTTCTAGCAATTTTGTAATTTCGAGCTGTATGGGTATGAAATTGGAGTTGAAAAGAGGGACGAATGTCTCTTACGCTTTCACACCTAAACAACTGAACGGATTTTGATAAAATTGTATGAAATTGTTTTATTATATGCTGTTTTAAGTAACCATAAATGTGTCTGGGTATAACAATAGGTACTGCCTGAGTTACCATAGTATTTATTTCACGCGAACGAAGTTGCGAGTACCAGCTAGTTATAAATAAAATCTATTGTCAATTTAATTGAATATATATGTTTGTATCACTACATAGTAGAAAACAAATTAACTTCCCGTGTCTCTCTGTCCCTGTGTATGTTTAGATCTTTACAACTACCTAACAGATTTTGATGCGGGCTTTTTTAATAGATACGAGTGATTTAAGAGGAAGGTTTTTGTGTAGAATACATGCATAGTACAGTAGAGAGACACTGATAATTAAAAAAAAATCTAAACGATGTCATTAATAAACACAATTTTTGCGCTTAAATTGCAAACCCTGGCTGAACCCTGTGAGATAGATAAAAATAATGTACTGCAGTATTGTACACCTAAAAAGGTCTACAAAAAAGCTCATGGTATGTGTCTATCTCGTAGGGATAACCCACAATAACTATTTTAATATTGTATTTACTGTAAATTTTAGCAAATAAAACATAGCTGATCATGAAAATCAAATTTTATTTTCTACTTTCATACAGAATAGGATATACATTATTTTTCCAAAATTGGCATATGCTTGATATATAGTGCTTAACTAAAGCTTCATCATAATGAACTAACAACATTTCCACGTGGTTGGTGATTTCGAAGTTAGGATCAGCAACACAAAAGTAACAATTTTTCAAATTTGTCACAAACATTTGGATTTGCATTTGTACCATGTATTTTTTTGCCACTTTATTATCTTTTAAATAACTTTTGTATGTTTTTTCACTGGTAGGACATTTTATTTCAATACAAAATTTATCATCATAAATACCATCTGGTGAACCAGCAATGAATGGGTATTGACAGGAAATAAATAAGCCACATTCCTTCACTTTCTTACCTAATCTCTTTTCCACTGCTATTTTCACTTTGTTTTCTAAATTCCTTCCTCTCATCATGGCTTTTGTGTCAGGAATTTTGGCTCCCATTATCATTGCGATTAAAGACCCATCTGTGGTATGACATTTGCTTACTTCGTAAGCTCTTGAAGCTGTAACACGCCCATATCTCAGTTCATACCACAACTTGTTTTTGTATTGTGCCCGAGTATTTTGTTCAATTCTTTTAATATTTTCTTCGATAAAATACTGTGAAATCTTATTTAAAAATAAGTCATAATCACCATCACCACCATATTCTAAAACTAAATAGTGAAGTGACAATTTCTCGTAATCTTCCATTCTGTTTATTTTATACTTCAATAATTCACAGTTTGTAACACCTCGATTTGCCGCTGCTTCAAGAAATTGTTCCAGCATGTTTTTTTGCAGAGTAGCCTGTGTAGAGCATGGATTTCTTTCATTTGACAGATCCTTCGAATTTATAAACTTGAGACTAGTGCCAACTTGAGCCAGTTTCGATTTTTTCCAGTAACACTGCACTTCAGTACTGGACGGTTCCTCACTTCTCCTGTGGACCCACATCAGAAAAGCTACAGCATGTTTGCAGCCCCCAGTTGATGCAGCACAATCATGACACTGTACGCTTACAATTTTACCTTGTTTTTCGTCAACTATCATAGTCACTGCGTACAATTTTGAATGAACTTTGTGTTCTGGACACACCTTACATTTAATAGTACACATGTCAGAATCACGCCGAAGTTGTACGTATCCTATCGCGTCATCACCGTAAGACTTTCTCGCCGATCTGAAAAGATGTAAAAACAATAAGTTTTAAATCTTGAAGTAATAGAAAGTACATAATATAACTACGAGTACAATAAATATGTTAGGTTAGACTGACATTTATTTTATACTGGAAACAAATAACAGGTGAAACAAGGGATTAAAGTTTATATGAAACTTTCTATTCCTTGGACATTTTGCATGAATACTTACATAGATGTTTTAACATTTCTAAATTCAGCAGCACAGAAGTCAGAATTTGTGGCAAAGAAATTTCCAACCATGAACATATCCACTCTTGGGAGATTTCGGCAGTCAGCTTTCAAATAACCTGCTTCCATAGTTAAAACGTGTTGTTTTAATTACTGTTCCTCAATTGTAATAGTTTTAAATACTTTAAAAACGGCAAAGAATCGTAAAATTCGCAAATACACTATACAAAATACTGTTATTTAGACACAGTTGACGTCACGCGCTGTGATTGGTGTTTCGTTTACGGCGGCCAACAGATGAAAAATATTAGAAATATTAAACTTTATTAATTGAATTAAAATTATAAATCAGTATTCCTTCGTGCAAATTTTAATTAAATGGTTATTTCACTTCATAAATGTACTAACTAACTTAATTTCAGATTTTTTTGTGACTACTGTCCGGTACCCTATTATTAAATTTTTAGAGGTTTCGTAAACACATCAATTATTTTAGATACTTAAATTATAATTTTCTTCTTAGCTCAGCTGATTAGTTTGGTATGTCTACCTTCTATAAAAACCCCTAAACACATGAAGGAATTTCACACTGAAACAATTTTTTGACGTGATAACGTCTTATAATTCGATGAAGCCGGCTGCACGCCCGCAAAACTGTAACGTTCCGCCGTTACCGTTAGTTCGTCTTCCGTGCCATGCGGACGAAGCTGAGCGCTGAGGGCGCCACCCGCCGAGTCGAGCGGTATCACTACTCGCACTATCAGCGTACTGATTTCTTAAGACGTTGTCACGTTCTATCGTCAGTAAACCGACTTTACAGACAACCATTTTCATCTTACCATTTGTGTTAAACTGTTAAAATATTGAGAATTAAATAGCCAATTAAGTTGATAATGTAATAAAAAACTGTTACTGATCACAATCCATTTTCAGTAAAAAATCTTTAGAACTCCCGATGTATCTCTCTACCTAGTCTGTGCTTCCGATCCAATAGACACCAACTAAGCCAAAGTAGAAGCAAAATTCAAAGATATAAATAGCAACACTGATACGACAATATTTTATCCACAGACTAAGTAGAGAGATACTCTCTCGGCTGAAGGATTAGTATCCATAGCCAAGAATAAAAAGAAAGAAAAAATAAAAAAAATAAAAATTTTTAATAATGTATATTTTGTCTTTCATCAGGTTTATGAATTTGTTTTGAAGTTTGCATGTTTTGGTATAGTTTTCATTCGAATAAAATGCGTACATGGATAAGGTAGTTTATTATTTATTACTAGAAGTCGTGCTTTCGCAAATTAAATGAATTGAGTCCCATTGCGCCTACCGCTTTTGACAACAAACCGAAAGACCTAGCAGCGCCTCCTATTATCGTTTTATTGAACCATATCTTTTTGTCTCGTCGGAAAACGCCTCATTCCTCTAGAGTATCTCTCTACTTAGTCTGTGACCTATATAGAAGTATAGAACTAGTCTCTAGTGACTCTAGTCTGTGATTATGTTGTTTTGGTTTATTGGTTTTTGGTTGTGGGAAACAAGTGGGAAATTGGGAATATTTACTAGTTTTGTGGTAGATTCTGATTTCTGAATATTGCCGAAGATTTACAAAATATTGGCTTTAGTCAGTGATTTAATTGTTGTATAAACCGGGACACATTGTTAATATCCCTGTTATTGAAAAAGTGTTTGTTTAATCAGCGTTTTTACCTCTAGGTAATCTAAAATTTCGACTAAAATGCCTAGCCAATACGAAGAAGAACGCGTTTGGGAGGCACCGAATCACAATCAGTATGAGGTGAGAATTATAATATCAAAAATCCTTAACAGGAAATAGGCTGAAATAAAAAGAGAGCTGATTAACCATACGATAGTAGTACCATAAATCATACTGTCTGTGTAATATAAGTTTAACTGTATTTATAGGAAGAAGGCAGTGAAGATGTTATTGAAAATCCAGAAGAAGTATTATTGGAATGCTTGGAGAAATTCAAGACCCCAGATTACATTATGGAACCAGGAATTTTTGGCCAGCTTAAGCGCTATTTCCAGGCCGGAGGCAATCCTGAGCAAGTTATAGAACAGCTGTCTATTAACTATAGTGCTGTGGCTCAAATGGCTAACCTCCTAGCTGAATGGCTAATTCTTGGAGGTATAATAACATAACATTGTTATAAAATTGGCCTACATCTAGTAGTTTCTAATCCTACAATTAAAAACATTGAAGCTTACATTATGTTTTAGGAGTTAAAGTGACCGAAGTACAAGCGATGGTGGAAAATCATTTGAAAGATATGATTTTAAAAACTTTTGACCCTAAAAAAGCTGATACAATTTTTACCGAGGAGGGTGAAGTAAGTATTACAACTTTTACTAATTCAAATGTTTGTTGATTAGCACTGTTTAAAATATTTTGTTGTGTAATTAGTAACTTTAGTCATTAATGTATATTTTTGAAATGAAGTTTAACGTCACGCATCCCACAGTCTCAAGACAAAAGACAGAGACGAACTTCTTAGCATTCCATGGATTCACCGTGCGGGTGCCGGGTCCATCGTGTGGCAGAGAGAGAAATCTCAAGTAGACCCCAAGACTTGTAACACGGGCGTAGGTTTAAAAAGGGTCCCTTTGTGACGTACGTCAACATTCACTACTCGTATTTCTCTCCCTGCCCAGCCAAATCCGATATGATCCTACTAGTGCAGCTTTAGATACTCGTTCTAGTATCAGAACTTACTGCACTTCTGGACAAGCCAAGGTCTTTCAGCAGGTTATAGAAAGATTTTGCTGGTATACCTCTCGCTCCTACTTCTACAGCGTATAAATTAACTACATAGCCATTTTTTGTTAATTCACTCATATTTGCCTTGCTGTACATCAGGGATGTAACGGAGGTGATCTTATCGGAACCGAAGTCGGAGTCGGAGTTTTTAAATTTGATTTATCGGAGTCGGAGTCGGAACCGGAGTCGGAGGTAGGGTCAGAAGTAGTGGTAGGAGAGAGATTTTTATTTTAGGACAAATAAAACATTCATTCAAACTTTTCATTGTTTTGTTTCATGAAATATCACAAAAAATGAAATATTCAAAAATAAACAAAAAATTCAATTAATTGAATCCCAAAATACCATATAAAATATGTTAAATGAACAAAAGTTTTCAAACAAATTAAATTAAATAGGTACATTGACACCAAAAGTGTGTATATGTACTTCATGAACATAAGCTTTGAAGCTGTCTGTTTCACCCGCGCGAGGCCCTTCTTAATATGATAGGCATAAAGTCGAGAATAGCATGACACAGTTTGGAGGGGAAATCAATATTAAATCAGGTGTCAGGAGTAAATTTTTGACCAAGTTTTATTTAATTACTCAATAATTAAACATAAATTTAAAAAGTGTTCGGTCTAATATTTATTCTGTGGTTCGGTTACTTTAATAGAACGTAAAATTAGAAATGTTATTAACAAAAAATAATGTGGGGTCATCGCTGATAATTTCGAGTACATGAATTAAAATAGTTTTTTCAGGTGTCATTTTAATTTTTATCTGTAAAAAATCTGATCTATTTTTAAAATTCTATTCGGTTATTGTGCTTTTTCTTGATTGTACCCACACGTCAATATTTTTTTGTTATAGTTTTTAGTTTCTTAACATCAGTGAGCGGCGTCGAAAATGTCCTTTTTTCGTTTTCTGGCACTAGGCGCCCCCTTATAGATTAAAATCGACGCCACCAAAAAGGTATTCGCTCGCTACTGAGGCTGGTGAACACGATAATATTGGCGGAAATTTAATATAAGGTGCTGGAATTTTGCGTTTTTCTATGTTGTGCTCATTTAGTATACTTTTCATTACACTCGTGCGCGGGAGATTCCCTGCGCGACATGTTCCTGCGAAACTGTTCTTTACTGACGGCGCAGGGCGCCGCCGCT
Source organism: Ectropis crepuscularia (assembly GCA_963693475.1). Taxonomy (NCBI): domain Eukaryota; kingdom Metazoa; phylum Arthropoda; class Insecta; order Lepidoptera; family Geometridae; genus Ectropis; species Ectropis crepuscularia. The sequence continues at coordinate 16,243,145 of OY856341.1, forward strand.
AAGTTATGCTTCGACATCCGATTAACCTCCGATTCAAAAGTTTCGGAACCGGAGTCGGAACCGGAGGTGTAAAACTAATCGGAACTTCCGACATAACGGAGTCGGAACCGAAGCTCCGTAACATCCCTGCTGTACATATCGCCTCACCACAAGACAAGTATAGCAACATTTTTCAGAGGCTTTTCCCCATCTTACCAAGTTACTCTGGTCAGGGAGGGTCATTTGGAAAGCATTTAAATAAAATTTTAATGAGGCAGGAGACCAGTCATATAGCAAGGTGCGCCACTTCAGAGCTAATGGGATACAAAACTCACCTATGGTTAACCACTCACTTTGCATTTCTAAATTCATAGCATGCACTTTGTAACTGTCATTTTCGTCTTGTTGTAGAAAGGTTTTTATCATGTCTCGGTCTTCCCTTTTCTTTCTCGCACCCAACCCAGCTGTATTTACTTGTGCACCTGTCATAAATTGTTGATGGAATTGAATTCTAGATTCAAGGTCTGAAGCGCTTTTGTCTTTTGGGAGAGATGCAATTAATTCGTCTTGCGACTTTCCCAAAACATGCGTTTTTGTAACTCTAAAGGTACAAGTTCGCGCCGCGACCGCGACCGGAGACCGAGACCGGAGACCGCGACAGGCACTTGACACTATGGAATTGTATGGACGCCAGTTTGCGCTGAGACCGCGACAGGAGACCGAGACAGGTCGCGGTCGCGGCGCGAATTGGCGCCCATACAATTCCATAGTGTCAAGTGCCTGTCTTGGTCTCGGATCGCGGTCTTGCGTCGCGGTCGCGGCGCGAACCGCTACCTTAAGGTGTTTGTAGAGTTCGGATGTTTTTTTTAGTTTCAGCCCAAAACTATTGTGATCCCTAAAGAGAGTAGTGGGATCAGCCGGATGTGCCAATCCAAACCATGACTTCAATATCTTTATGACATTAGCATCTAGCTTTGCCAGGAGGGTTTTACCGATGTAAAGGAGTACTAGTAGTACTAGGAAAGGCCAAGTGAGACGTGATATAAGATAGTTGTCATATATCCATGCTTTTGTGATATTGATGATAGGCTGTTGGTCTACCTTATTGAGGTTATTCATGAAATTTCCAACAATTACCTCTAATGATGGTGTGCGCCCTTTGTAATCCATCTTTCTACCAAGAAATTTGAAAGGCACTGCCTCTGCAATTGTGGCAACTTTTTGGCCACTTATGGAGAGTCCGGGATCGTAAGAAGTATATTTGGTATTTCGTCTACCCAAACATAAACAATGACATTTACTTGGTTTTGCCCTCATTCCCTCCGTCCATGTACAGAACTCATCGACATCATTCAACAATTCCTGACACTGTTTGGGATTGCGTGTAAGTATTGCAAGGTCGTCCGCAAAGGCTAAGATTGACTCAGTGTACTTATTGCTGATTTTAAATCGGTAGCCCCATTTCTTCTCACGGAATATTAATTTGTCTACTAGAATATTAATAACGATATTAAATACTATTGGTGACAAGCAGCACCCTTGGAATAGTTACATTACATTATATTTAAGTGGTTTTGAGTATTCCTTGTTTACTGCTATAACGAATTTTAAATGACAATAATATTAATTAATTATATCAATAATTACAGCAGGAAAGTTACCTACCGCCAACGAAAACTGTCTTATCTTTGATATCGCTGTCTCTTTTCTTCTCCCTTGAAAAGAAAGAGATGGCAATAAGAAACCCAAAGCCGATTTAGTTAGGGGGTAGAGGGGCCGCTCCTCTACCGCCTAACTAAATCGGCTATGCCTTTGCTATTGCTGTCTCTATCGTTTCAAGGGAAAAGAAAAGAGATAGCAATATCAAAGCTAAGACAGTTTTAGTTTGGCGGTAGACCCTCCGAACGAAGAGGTTTGACTCTACTTTTGTGATAAGCAGGGCTGGATTTAGGGGAGGGCTAACACGGGGCACACGCCCCGGGGCCTCCACAATAGACACTTCGGAAAAAAAACTTGTGAGAAATCTGCCTCCACACCTCTAAATCCGCCCCTGGTGATAAGTACGTCCAGGCTGTGGAATAAGTTGCCTGAGTGGGTGTTTCCCGATGGTTATGCTCTTGGTGTCTTCAAATCGAGAGTGAATCGGTTACATCTAGGTAAACACGCTCCGTCATAGACCGCATCGTCGCTTAACATCAGGTGAGATGACAGTCAAGTGAAAAACTATAAAAGTTAAAAAAAAGTTACAGACCACTGGTCAAATTCGTGATCTGTGTCACTGGAATACTAAATAATATGATTTATCTGTATGCAACAACTAGTTATACAACAATATCTTTAGTTTAACAATTTACATAAGCTAGCAGCATAATTATGCACCTGCCTAACAGTCATGGCTAATAAAACAATTAAAATATGTTTTAGACTCCAGCATGGTTAACTGAAATGATAGAGCACCCCACTTGGCGATCCCTCATCTATAGACTAGCTGAAGAATATCCTGATTGTCTTATGCTCAACTTTACTATAAAGGCAAGTATTGATTGTTCTCTGTAACCTATCTTATACCTTTAAACGAGCAATTCTTGTATATATTATAGAATCTGAGTCTCGGAAACGACTCGAACGATTTTCATAAAATTATGTATGCAGGGGGTTTCGGGGACGATAAATCGATCTAACTAGGTTTCATTTTTTAAAAACCGCATATTATGCGCGTTTTTAGACAATGAAAAACTGTCACATTAGACATTAGAATGCAAAAGTAAATTTCGCCGGGGTTCTGACATAACTGGCTCAGACGGGAAGTTGGGCGTTCGTGGCGGTCACGAATTAAAAGCTGCGGGTTCGAATCCAGACGGCTTCTCTTTTTTTTTTTAAGAAAATCGAAGAGTATCTAAGTATTTTTAGTATTTAAACCGAGCAAACCTTGGTGACCCAGGTACTATAAATAAAAGTGAAAGGTCTCTCATCAACGAACCTCAGAAACTACAAATGCTAGGAGTTTCAAATTTTGCATGGAGGTAAGACGGGGTTTTTGCGAAATTCAACCCCTAAGAGGGTGAAACAAGGGATGGACGGTTGTATGGAAAGTCCTTCATTTTCAAATTTTTAAGAAATTCACAGAACCGATTTTAATGAAATTTGGTACATAGATAGACTATCCCAAAAAAGGACTTAGGCTACTTTTTATTACGGAAAAGTGTTGAAGGGGTTAAAATTAAGGGTTAAAGGGGAACAAAGTTTTATATGGAAATTCGGCATTCTTGAAGATAAAACCATGAAACTTTGTATCTAGCCACTAGAGAAAAGCAAATAAATCTTTGTTCTGGCAATTTTGCAATTTCGAATTGTCCGGGAATAAAATAGGGGTTGAAATGGAGGATGAAAGTACAAAAATGATATAAATTGTACAAAAATGTTTTAATATAAACGGTTTTTTGTTAACGTAAATTTGTATGGGTCTACAAACACTGCCTCGGTGACCTTAATCTTGATTTCGCGCGGACGAAGTTGGGGGTAAAAGCTATTTGGTTATAAACTAAAACTGAATTTAATCATTTTTTTTAATAAATATGTAAAACTTAGCAAACATATTAAGCTATCACAGTTACTGTTGTTCACTGTAGTATTATTTATTAAGAGACTTATGTGTAAACAATGAAAACATAGTGCATGAAATTGTTTCAATATACAGGGTTACTGGTAATCAGCCTGCATCCGTTTAAGGGCATGTTCTGTATATTTAAACAAACAACTTTTGTTCTACAACTTTCGTTAAAACTTAATAGATAACACAAAAAAAAATTGTATTTGTTGCCCTTTTTTGTACTGTTTAGCGACTTTTTAGTGTTTATTCACTTCGGTACATCATTTTTTGCGCGTTAAAGAGCGTACGCGCTCTCGTTACGAATTGTTACGAAGAGTTCGATACTTTTAGACCGTGCAAATGCACTTTTTATTTATTTTGTAAAAGAAAAAAAAAGCCTTTTTTTTTAAAACTGTAGAACAAAAGTTGACGTATAGAATGTACCTAACATCCCCTTAAAAGGATGCAGGCTAATTACCAATAACCCTGTATACATATATTTTATTCAATATATTTAAATATCGGGGAAAGCCTCCACATTCAAGCATGATAAATAAGGGGGTGTTTGAGTATAACACAATTTTCAAAGCTTTTAAATAGTTCATAAGCCAAATAAAGATAGATATAATTCTTACATTATTTTTGTAAATGTCATACTTAAGTTACAATGAATATATGAATAAAATTATATGTATATAGGTATATTGAAATCAACAGTTATTTAAAAAATCAGATGTATAAAAAAATGTGTTCCACAATTCTGAGACAGAGACTACATTGCAGCTTATATCAGATGCCGGGTTCCAAGGGGAAATCACCAGTATTTCGACAGCAGCCCAACAGATAGAAGTATTCTCAAGGGTCCTCAAATCAGCTATTGTTGGTTTTCTACAAAGCTCTGATGACTGGCAGAATAGTGTTAATGAATGTGCAGTAAGTACAGCATTAATTCCTAGACGCGGAAGCTAACTAACTGCTAACCTGGACTCAATTAGGTCAATTACGTTGACTAAAGGAGATGGCACAGTGGGGTGCGTGGCTCAGGAACCTCCACATGATCCACCCTGGGCATCACACAATAATTTGCCTCGGTGGCATCTTGTTGTATGATGGCGAACCCCGGCCGGGGCTGGGAACTTTACACGCGCTCCTCATCCCCTTGAGCAGTACGTGTAGAGGTTGGAGAGAGGGACTGGAAGACTTGCGAAGGTTACTCGGCTGACATATCGGCCAAGTAAAATTCCTAAGTCTTCCAGATGAGGATCCTCCACGAGCACTCTGATTAGCAAAATGCTCAGTGGAAGGGCAAGGGCTGCCGTGCGGCCATAGAGGCGGAACCGCGGCTATCCCTAGCCGCGGTGGTGAGGGCAAACCTCTCGCTGCCGATCATCTTCGCCGTGGTGCTCGACAGTGAGAGGTCGTGTGAGTTGGCTCCTCCACTGAGGCAGAACCGGACATGGGGGTGAGCCTGGAGATTGCGACTCTGGGCTCGCATCCCGTCTCCACTGGAAGACATGGGGCGTCGGACTTTTAGGGCCGTCCGACACCCCACCTAGGGATAGGCCTTCGAGGAGGTGACGCGCCGCTGATTTCCGGCGCGTCACTAAACTTAAATGCGGGGGTACTAACGCCCCCGCGGGGCGGGTCCGTAAGGGCGTTGGCAAGGGTTAGTTGACGCGAATACGAAAAGTGACCCCGCGACCCTGACCCCTGACCATGCAGGAGAAATCTGTGGGGGTTTTAGTCGGTAGGGGCACCATGTCTGTCGTCGCCATGGTATCGAGCCCTACATACTTCACCATGTCCCTGCATGGTGTGGTAAATGTATTTCCCTCACATAAAAAAAGGAGATGGCAAAATAAGAGAGAAGCATATACCCTGCAGTGGAATACAGAAGGCTGTGGATGATGATGAAGGCTAATAGGTTAGTTTCAATGCTTCTAATGGATTTATTAGAGGGCTAAACATGCCTTTGGTTGCATTCCAGTCATCTTTGGCAGAGGTCAAACTACAAAAAATAACTCCAACAAAAACATCTGAAAATCTAACCCAAGTAAATCTTAGATGATGATCTTGAATCAAATGATGGTAACAATATGACGTCTACAGAGGCTTCAGACGAAAATAGGCCTTATTATGCAAACTTTTAATAGGTTTTTTAAAATCTTTTGTGCAATTGAATGGCAGTAATAAATCATGCTTGTAATTTTTATGTGTAGCATGCCAATACGATTATTTAGCAAAAGTAAGTGAAGAAGAATCCAAAAAAAGTTAAACTAGATTACATGGGTCAAAATATCTGTCCCTGTCGTGCACCTTAAGTTCTAGCCCTAAGTTTGCTAGTCATCAGAGGTCTTCTGAGGCCAATTACCAAAGTCCCTTCATAAAAAACTCCGTGGGTAATTTTTGCAAAGTTTGCCTATAGTATTTATTTATAGCATATCTGCACTCCACCCTGCAGTTGAGTTCCTTGCCAGAAACCACTACGAAACCGAATCTAGAACAGGTAGGTATCACATTAATCTTATTAGCCTTGGTCTTTTTAAATCTTAATCTTATTCTAAATTGAGTAAGAATTAGTATAGACCATATAAATCAGTAGCCATAATCCTTTGCTATGAATTAAAATAATATTCCTTAATTTGTATTACAGAAAATGGTATGCCACGGAGCACACACTTATGTGTACAGCCAAGTGATAGTACATATACTGGCACAGGAGCCCAGGGGAGGGGCTATTATGAAACGTCTCAGTCAAGAAATAACCCGATGTGCACAACAAAGGTCAGCTAACCAAAACACTTTCTTGGAAACTATTCGTAGGTTGTAATGTTTTGAAAAAAAATTATTATAGAATTTTTTTTTATTTTTACTATATCTCATTTATAGGCAACTGCTATTACGCATGTCGGTGACGCGAACTTTTCACCCTCACTTTTCTAACTCCCACGACCCGGGGGTCGACCGCCTAACAAAAACTGTCTTAGCTTTGATATCGCTCTCTCTTTTCTTTTCGCTTGAAAAAATAAAGACAACAATAGCAAGTCCAAAGTCGATTTAGTTAGGCGGTAGAAGGGCGGCTATAACGGAGATTTGTATCTCCGTAAGAAACAAGAGTGACGGCTGTTCAGTCTCGAGGTGATGGTGGACTGCTGTATTTGTGAGGTGCGCTTTGAAGAACAAGGAGTGCAGCCACTGTTTGTCTTGGTTCCTATTTTTATGCTTCATGTTTATTTTTGGGAGTGAATGTCGGTGGGAAAATGGAAATAAAACGAGGCTACACACTGCTAACCAACGGCCTCTCAGTTTTGTCTGGGAACTGCGGGGACGCCCGAGCCGATTAGTTCTTTAGTTGAGCCTCTCACAGCCATATAATTGGTAGTGGTAGGGCGCTTTGCAGAGCCCGCCTAGGGAGGGACCTTTGCCAGTTATTCTTCCACCAAGCAGAAATGATTAAAAATCACTGTATTCCGGTTTGAAGGGCAATTTTTCCAGTTAAATTACAGGGCATACACAAATACACATACATACACATAAACAGCCCACTAAATGTTCCCACTGCTGGGCCTTCTCTCGTAAGGAGTCAAGGCCATAATCCACCAAGCTGACCCAGTGCGGGTTGGTGGATGACATATGACTTCGAAAGATTCTAGATACATGTCGGTTTCCTCACGATGTTTTCATTCACCGTTTTTAAGTTAGTGGCATTACACACATGACTGTTAGCGACATTACACACATGACGTTCAAGAGGTAATGTTTGGGTGACGAGCACAGTTCAATGCTAGGTAATGATTTGGACTCTTCATGCTCCAATATCTGCGTGTCACTGCGCTGTTATGAGCAGGCATGTTGTTTACCATCAGGCACGTGTCCTGCTCGTCTCGTTACTATATGCCTAATATAACAAAAAAAATGTTTGTCTGTAAAGTCGGTTTACTGACGATAGAACGTGACAACGTCTTAAGAAAATACTGATGGAATGGTAGCATTTTTCAAAAGAAAATTTTAATTTCATTTGTTTAATAGATTTGTATGTAAAAAGTAATCAGTAGAATTTAGTTATTTTCAATCAAAACAATGCAAAAAAGCTTTTAGATGCCGGGGATCGAACCCGGTGCATTTCACATACAAAGCGAACGCTCTACCACTGAGCTACATCTCCGCTTGAACTACTGGTCGAAATAATTAATACAACTGTAACAAACATGCGGCGAGGTAACGACCGACGGTAACGGTACATGACGTCATGTTTTGTGGGCGTGCAGCCGGCTTCATCGAATTATAAGACGTTATCACGTCAAAAGCTCTGCCACCGCATGCGCTCATTGGTCAAATCAAATAGCGCGTGCTTCTCCGGTTTCCTGTAACACATTTCCATCCCGTTTGACGAAAACACTCTCACAAAATTATATCCGGCAACGGAGAGGAAAAATTTGTACACATCAATAAAAGCCGTGATGGCCTAGTGCCTAGGACTAAATGGTGCGGTTCACAATAATACAGATGCAAATGCAGCAGTGGGGAACATTTAGCGGATTGCTTATCAAATGAGTGTGTTGCAGCGGTCACGACGTGACGCCGATCACGCTGGCGCTGACGCCGGGCGAGGCGTGGCGGCCCGCGCGCACTGCGTTGGCGGCCATGCTGTCGCGCGGCGCGCTCAACCCCGCTGACATCTCCGTGCTGTTCCGCGCCTACACGCAGCCCGAGCCGCCGCCCGTGCACCTACTCCGCATACCGCAGTTCTTGGGTACCGCCATCTTCTAACAATTCATTCATCGCCATCTTCTTTTTTTGGCATTTTTTGCGGCTTTTTTGTTCTTTTGTATGTCCATTTCGATTTGAGAAACTTTCATGATTGATGGTCAAATGAAATCGGATTAGAAAAATATTTTATAATAATTGATATCCAATTCTTTAGAAAAGTATTTAAAATGTGAGAGTCGAATATTAGGACATTCCGTTAGCAATATAATATGTGTTTTTTCAGAGCTGCTGGTAGACGCCCTGTTCAAGCTCGGAAGCAAACTGAACCCGGAGCACAAGTCGAAGTACATGTACCTGCTCGCGTACGCGGCGAGCGTGTGCGAGGCCGCCAGCCCGGGCCGGCCCGCCAAGGACGAGCTGAAGGCCACCGTGCAGGCCATCGAGAAGGTGCACGCCGTGTGCTGCTCCTCCGCCAGCTCCAGCGACCTCGTCGCCGAGCTGCAGACACTCTACCACTGCATCAGGTATTGTTCTAATTTTTGAAGTGAAACCTTCTTTTGACGCACAACTCACAGATTTTTCGTAGGCTGTGGATTTTTTTTTTTTTTAAATAAAGAGTGACGAGACGAGCAGGACATGTGCCTAATGGTAAGCAACATGCCTGCCACATAACACCACAGTGACACGCAGCTATTGGAACATGAAGAGCCAAAATCATTACCTAGCACCGCACTGCGCTCGTCACCCAGAGATCTAAGTTGTTATATCTCTAAGCCCTGTAATTTCTCTGGAAACATTGCCCTTCAAACCGGAACACAGTAATGTTTGCACATTACTGCTTGGCGGTAGAATAATTGACAAAGGTGTGGTACTTCCCCAGGCGGACTCTGCTAAGAGTCCTACCACTACATTGCCCTTCAAACCGGAACACAGTAATGTTTGCACATTACTGCTTGGCGGTAGAATAATTGACAAAGGTGTGGTACTTCCCCAGGCGGACTCTGCTAAGAGTCCTACCACTACAGAACTCAAGCGTCACGCTCGTAAATGAAAGAAATCTTCGGGAGAACTCGGGACCATGGCCATCGGCCATCTAGATATGAGATGGCGGTCAAGTGTAAACCTATAGGTGTTAAAAAAAAAAGATGCGTTAGCATTTCCAATTGGCAATCTCGAAATGCTCATGACCACACCCTCCGGTTTCACCCGCGTAGTTTCCAAAGTAAGCTATCAAATTCTGAGTTATTATAGGTTTTCACTTCTATCGGCACTTCCTATGACTGCCAATTTTTTTCTTGTTTCTGTAAACAAACACTTTTGTTGTACCTATAGTGCTTAGAAATTTCGAGTGACCTCCCTTGATGGTACGATTTTTACCCGCAATTGACGTCGCAACCCCGCACTTTGGAAATTTGATGATCTATATTTGTGTCGATTTTTAATAAATTGATAAAACAAAAATGGGTCCCATATTTTTCCATGATCGGACTACCTGACGGACTAATTTATAATTATAATATATTTTTGATCCAGTCATCATCGCAATTCTGTTCTAATATATTTTATCGATGGTAATAAATAACCCCAGGTTCCCCGTCGTCGGTATGGGGGTGCTGGTGTGGGTGGAGTGCGTGGTGACGGAGCCGTCGTACTTCAAGCTGTGCACGGAGCACTGCCCCGTGCACCTGGCTCTGCTCGACGAGGTGGCGTCCTGCCACCAGCTGCTTCACCACCGCCTGCTTCGACTGCTCGTTCAACTCTTCGAGTCGTCGCAGGACGAGCTAGAGATACTAGTACAGGTAACCTAGCTTTCTGGTACTCTGGGCAGACACGGTCCTAGCCTTCAATTTTGGAGGTGGTCACCAGTACGCAACCTCAGATTTTCGAGGGGGGTCACCAGTTGAAATACATTTAAATATTTTAATTTTTTTAGATTTTTTATACCTATACGATTTTGGGGGGGAGTCATGTCCCCTTATGAAGGGGGGAGGCTTCAGACCGCGCATGACTCTGAGACAGCGTTTTTTGAACAAAGTTCCTTACGGCAGGCTTGAACGACAAACATTTTGCTACGCGTCCGAACTGATAAAAATTTGAGACTAAAAGTCTACGCCCACTTATTCGACTCCGCTCTCACCCGTCAAATAAAATACACTCAAGCAGGGATGTAACGGAGGTGATCTTATCGGAACCGAAGTCGGAGTCGGAGTTTTTAAATTTGATTTATCGGAGTCGGAGTCGGAACCGGAGTCGGAGATAGGGTCAGAAGTAGTGGTAAGAGAGAGATTTTTATTTTAGAACAAATAAAACATTCATGATGTTCATTCATGATGAACATTCAATGAAAAGTTTGAAACTTTTCATTGTTTTGTTTCATGAAATATCACAAAAAATGAAAAAAAAATGGAATATAAAAAAATCAACAAAAATTCAATTAATTGAATCCCAAAGTGCCATATAAAGTATGTTAAATGAACAAAAGCTTTCAAACAAATTAAATCCATTGACACCAAAAGTGTGTATAAATATGTACTTCATGAACATAAGCTCTGAAGCTGTCTCAGTCTAAGATATTTCTTAAGAGTGCGCCTAATGGCAGAAAAAAATCTGATTTCAACCGCGCGAGGCCCTTCTTAATACGATATGCATAAAGTCGAGAATAGCATGACACAGTTTGGAGGGGAAATCAATATTAAATCAGGAGTCAATTTTTGACCAAGTTTTATTTAATTACTCAATAATTAAACATACATTTAAAAAGTGTTCGGTCTAATATTTATTCTGTGGTTCGGTTACTTTAATAGAACGTAAAATTAGAAATTATATCATCAAAAAATAATGTGGGGTCATCGCTGATAATTTCGAGTACATGAATTAAAATAGTTTTTTCAGGTGCCATTTTAATTTTTTTCTGTAAAATATCTGATCTATTTTTAAAATTCTATTCGGTTATTGTGGTTTTTCTTGATTGTACCCACACGTCAATATTTTTTTTGTTATAGTTTATAGTTTCTAACATCAGTGAGCGGCGTCGAAAATGTCCTTTTTTTTGTTTTCTGGCACTAGGCGCCCCCTTGTAGATTAAATCGACGCCACCAAAAAGGTATTCGCTCGCTACCGAGCCTGGTGGACACGATAATATTGGCGGAAATTTAATATAAGGTGCTGGAATTTTGCGTTTTTCTATGTTGTGCTCATTTAGTATACTTTTCATTACACTCGTGCGCGGGAGATTCCCTGCGCGACAGGTTCCTGCGAAACTGTTCGTTACTGCGCAGGCGCAGGGCGCCGCCGCTAAGTTATGCTTCGAGATCCGATTAAAACCTCCGATTCAAAAGTTTCGGAACCGGAGGTGTAAAACTAATCGGAACTTCCGACATAACGGAGTCGGAGTCGAAGCTCCGTAACATCCCTGCAAATCATTATCTAGCACTGCACTGCGCGTATCACCCAGAAATGTAAGATGTTTTATCTGTATGGCCTGTTATTTCAATGGAAACATTGCCCTTCAAATCGGAACACAGCGATGTTTTCACATTACTGCTGGGCGGTAAAATAATTGGTAAAGGTGTGATATTTTCCTAAGCGAATTCTGCAATAAGTCCTACACAATAATTGTATGTGGTGGTGGGTTATGGCTTTGACTCTCTCCTTGCGAGAGAAGGTTCCGAGTCTAAGCAGGAAGTAAGCAGCCGAGTAAAGTACCAAAACATTAGAAGATTTAATTAGGTTTTACATATAGTTACAAGTAGCGGCACGAAACTCTAGCGCTGACCGTTATTGCGCAAAAGTAAAAAATTAAGTACCTGAGGGGGGCTAGCGGGATGAAGATCGGGCTTGCGTAGCGTTGATTGGCTCTGCAGTCGCATTCCGTCCCCCGCACCGATACGACGCCCCGCGCACATCCCGTGTACAGTCGCGTTATTAATTTTATTGTTACTGCTGTTAATTTATGTTGTTTTTTGTTAAGTTTGAATTTGGTAGTGTTTTGCTGTTTGTTTTTGACTTTAAGTGAATATGCCTAGAAAAAATATTGTTTTGAAAAGACAAGCCCGGAAAATGGTTTATGACATGAATTGTTTTTTTATAAAGGGAATCTAACGAATGAATTGGTTCTTTGAAACAAATCCTATAAAAAAAAAATTGGCAGTCATAGGAACTGCCGATAGAAGTGAAAACTTATAACTCAGAATTTGATAGCTTACCTTGGAAACTACACGGGTGTAACCGGAGGGCGTGGCCTCGCCATCTTGGCATGGCCATCTAGAAATGTGTCAGCATTTCCCATTGGCTGACGTATTTCTAGATGGCCAATAGCCATGGTCCCGAGTTTACCCGAAGCTTTCTTATCATACCCGAGCGTGTCCCCTCCACGTATCGGCCAGCGCTAAACTTACATGCCGCTGCCTGTACTTGCTTACTTGTCAGATCTCAGATTTTTATAATGCTTAGATTTTGTACTGAAATGTTAAAGTAATTAAAAGCATTGATTATTGAAATGTAAAAATATTATTTTTCAATGTTGTTTAACGTCATTGTATTAAAAAAACAATAAAGATTACGCTCAGTCTTTCATTTATATATATTTTTTTTATATATAAAACAGAAAATAATAAATAAGCAGTCACCATGACCGCCGTTAGGTGGTAGGGTAACTCAAAAACACGTTAGGTGGCTAAGGGTTAAATCATGCAAATCAGATGCACACTCACCGATAAGTACCCGATAAGCTAGCAATTATGCGGCGATGTTCAAGATTTTTTCTGATGGAAAACTTTTTTAGCCATGTTGAATTTTAGTCTGAAACGTGGTCACTTATTTTCCAAAAAAATAGCTAATTTCTTTAAAAAAAGTCGCTTTTCTATATTCTAACTTTTTTTTGCCTGAGACTGATACATTATAAAACTGACCTACTTATATTTTTTGAGTGGTAGATCATATGTTTAAGGAAAGTTCCTTAATTTATGTGGTGTTGAAATAATTTTTCTATTACAGTTGGAGTTGAGAAAAATGCTTCTCGATCGTATGGTGAATCTACTAAGCAGAGGCTGCGTAGTACCCGTCTTACGATACATCAAACAATGTTGGCAGCGAGGCGACACTGATATCTCCTTGATACGATATTTTATTACAGAGGTATCTACGAAGTACTTAATCTATGCAAAGCATGTTTAGTAAAACAAAAATCTGTGTTCTACACAATTTCAAAGATTCCTTTGGATACTTGTCCCCTTTTCCCGTGTAAATATATAGTGTATTGCTCTGGCCTTTGTTAGATCCATGATAGAAATCAAATTAAATCATCAGTTAGGTACATTGCAATACATATCAAGAAATTGTAAAAAAAAACTTCAAAAAAATAGAAAATGTTAAGATATTGTAATCTATCAGTTTTTCAGAACACTACCTATCATTAACCATAGGTAGAGATACGAACTTCTTAGCATTTCATGGATTTACCGTGCGGGTGCTGGGTCCATCGTGTGGCAGAGAGAGAAATCTCGAATAGACCCCAAGACTTGTGACTCGGGCGTAGGTTTAAAAGGGGCCCCTTTTAGTGACGTACGTGAACACTCACCTTCACTACTCGTATTTCTCTCCCTGCCCAGCCAAATCCGATATGACCCTACTAGTGCAGCTTTAGATACTCGTTCTAGTATAGAACTTACTGCACTTCTGGACAATCCAAGGTCTTTCAGCAGGTTATAGGGAGATTTTGCTGGTATACCTCTCGCTCCTACTTCTACAGCGTTTAATATAAATTAACTACATAGTCATTTTTTGTTAATTCGTTCAGAAGGTCGTAATACTTATTTTGTTTCATCGCGTACCTTGGAGTATCTCGCGTATCGTGTAACTTCGGAAAAAAATCCCGTAATCAATAATGCTTTTGTAGTAATATCAGACAGATTGGACTCCTTTTATTCAATACAGTTGTCGATATATTGATGTACTATTTTTCAGGTTCTTGACGCCATAGCTCCGCCATATACATCTGAATTCGTTCAACTAGTACTGCCCATGGTGGAGAATGAAGAAATAACCGGTACCATGAGGGCTGAAGGTGAAAACGACCCTGTCTCAGAGTTCATAGGTAAGGATTTGGACTCAACTTGATCTAATTAGCAGTCTATTCTGTAGAACGAATTATTGTCAGTCAGAAATAGTTCGAAGAATGTAGAGATATATATATAAATATAATATAAATATAAATAAATATTGGTGGACAATTCACACACAACACCATCTGACCCCAAACTAAGCAAAGCTTGTATGATGGCGGCCAGATAGCTGATATAATACTTATATAGTTTTAAATACATACTTATTATACATATAAACACCCAGACACAGTGCAAACATTTGAATTCATCACACAAATATTTGCATTGGGTGGGAATCGAACCCTCGGCTTCGCAGGCAGAGCTACTACCAACTAAGCCACAAGGACAGTCAATATATAATGTATGCTTGTCAATATGTTCAACTGATACATTATATTATTTATTTTAATATGAATAAACATGTACTTATCTCCCTGACACAGATAATATATTGATCATGACATCCTTAAATAAAAAAATTGCACCAAAATCAGTTTCATTTGTTAGGACAGTTATTGCACATGTCGAGAGCCAGGATGCAATAGACAAGCACAAACCTGTACTTTTATGGGTGTTAAGATAGTTAACTTAAATTGGGTCAGCAAACATTTGAGTGAATGTTTTATCTGTATTTTAGCAAGAATAGAATAGGTTATGATGATGGGATCACTTTAAATTACAACTAAATATTAAATATAATAATTACAAAATTTGTAATTATAACCTTTTTTGTTTCAGTTCATTGCAAAGCACACTATGTTGCAGTATAAAATAAAAACAAGTGTTATAAGGTAAATGTTATTGTAAAATGTTTATATTTAAATTAAGATAATAAAACTTCATTGACTACATCATATTTATCTGTTTTATTAACAAGCTCTAGCAGCCTTTCTTTCATAGTATCTTTTAAGAGCCTCATCAAATACCACACCTATAGTCCTCTTTTTCCAAATATCGATTTTTGGTTTCACTTCCTCAATGACTTTAAGCTCATCTATTTTCTTTATTTCTTTTTTAATGTCTTGTTCTGAGGTTTCAGATATCTTTACTTCAGTCTCTGTTTGTAAATCTTTTGTTTGCTTTTCATTAGACTTCTTTTCAGTTTCTTCATCACTAGACTCATCAATGGAGAAGTCAGAATCTGCATCAATATTTTCACCAGGTGCTTTGTTTTTCTTTGACAATTTAATGTCATCGAGATTCAATCGATTTATTTCTTCATCAGAATTGTCAATCTCACCATCAGATAGTTGAGTTTTCTTCTTGTCCGTAGACTTTCTTTTCCTGTAATTTCTTTTTATTGGTTCTGATTTCTGAGCACTATTGGGTGACTCAGAATTCTTCTCTACATGCACTTCTGTCTTAGGTTCCTTAACTTCATTATTATCACTAACAGGTTTTGCTGTTCCCATTTTTTGTTCATATATATGACGATAAAAGCCCCCTGAAAGAAAATTATAAGTGTAATGTTAGTGTTTAAAAATAACTTCTATTACTTTAATCACCATTATCTGGTATAAAATATCCTTTTTAGGGTTCCGTAAAACGTAAAAACGGAACCCTTATAGATTCGTCATGTCTGTCTGTCTGTCCGTCCGTATGTCACAGCCACTTTTTGCCGAAACTATGAGAACTACACTGTTGAAACTTGGTAAGTATATGTATTCTGTGAACCGCATTAGGATTTTTACAAAAGTTTAAAAAAAAAAAAAATTAGGGGTGCTCCCCATACTGAGAACTGAAACTCAAAAATTTTTTTTTCATCGAACCTACACGTGTGGGGTGTCTATTGATAGGTCTTCAAAAATGATGTTGAGGTTCCTAATATAATTTTTGTCTACACTGAATAATTTGCGCGAGAGACGCTTCCAAAGTGGTAAAATGTGTGTCGTCCCCCCTCTAACTTCTAAAGTAACAGAATGAAAAATCTAAAAAAAATATATGATGTACATTACTATGAAAACTACCAACGAAAATTAGTTTGAACTCGATCTGATGAGTAGTTTTTTTTCAGTACGTCATAAATACACTATTATTAAAACTTCGATCAAAGTTACACGAACTACAAGAACTATGTGTACTATGTATATTATGTTACTTGCTGCAACGGAACCCTTCATGGGCGAGTCCAACTTGCACTTGGCTACTTTATTTATCTCTGATGGTCTTTGCTCTCTACTTACATATCTAGCTATGGGCTACCGCTGAAAGGATAGAGCCCTACTAACCTAATCTTGCTAAATAATTATACATACAAGTGTAAAACAACAACAACATTGTTTTGATATTTTTATGTTCTCAAGATATTTGATTGAGAACATAAAAATATTTAAACATTGTCCCAACATACTTGTCATTGTGTCTATTTTTTATTTCCGATGATGTTGAACTTATACATATTATGATCTTCGTGTAACAAGAAATCAAGTCATTTGTTACATTACTTACCAAGATCTCCCTGCTTTGTAACATCTCCAATATTTTCCAAGTATTCTTCTCTTTTCTCTTTCTCTTCTTCTTCCTTCAACTCTTGTAATTTCTTCTTATATGCAGATGTTACAAATACTTCTTTATCCTTGAATTCTTCTCCCTCCTTTTCTCTCTCCTTTTGAATCTATAAAATAATTATGAAAAAGTAAATAAAGTTTGTGTGTACAAAAATTTACTTATAAACAACATACAAGGTTTGGGTACCGATTCTAAATGCAATCCGAATGGTTCAAAATCGGAATGACAATCCCTGTCTCTGTCATGCTAAACAGATAAGACAAAGACCGAGATATGAGATTCAGTGTCGGATACAACGAAATGGATTTAGAATCACTACCCTGAGCACGACATAAAAATTAGTAAAGGATGTTTTCATAGATCAGCATAAACTTGAATAATGCCTCACCAGATGTAAGAGGTAAATAGGTATATTTATGATCTATGACAACAAATATTTATTTTTGTTGAAAATAAGGATATTTATTCCAAAATCTTATAGACATAAAAAATAGTATAAATAAAATGTCATACATATTGGATTGGTAAAATGGATACTGTTAATACCAACATACAATGTATGATAATTATTGATTTTATTATATTGTAACAAACAAACTGACGTGTAACAAATGTTATAAATAAATTATGATTACAAATAAAACATCAATTTACTTGTCTTTCTATACGCCGCTCATTCTCAATTTTCCTTTTGTTGGCTGATTTCATCAAATTTTCTATGTATCGAGGTTTGGAATCTTCCTTGTTTTTCTGTTTCTCTTTTTGCTTGGAATCAACCATTTCGTCGTAAATTTCATCATACTGGTAAACTGTAGGATCCTCTATAACAGCCTTTTCTTGTGTAATTTTAGCCTGCATCAAATGAATAGCTTGATATTAATTTTGAAATTCTTAATTGAAGCCTTACATAAACAATCATCTAAGCCTTATCAACTCACATTAAACAGAAGCTACTTCATCACTTAGTATCATCACATTCATCACATCACATTTTGTAGTGGTAGGACTCTTAGCAGAGTCCGCCTGGGGAAGTACCACACCTTTGTCAGTTATTCTACCGCCAAGCAGTAATGTGCAAACATTACTGTGCTCCGGTTTGAAGGGCAATGTTTCCAGAGAAATTACAGGGCTTAGAGATAAAACAACTTAGATCTCTGGATGACGAGCGCAGTGTGGTGCTAGGTAATGATTTGGGCTCTTCATGTTCCAATAGCTGCGTGTCACTGTGATGTTATGTGGCAGGCATGTTGCTTACCATCAGGCACATGTCCTGCTCGTCTCGTCACTCTTTATTTAAAAAAAAACTTGTGGGTAGTAAAACGAGACAAACATAATTTGTTTGAAATTCAAATATACATACTATCCTAAGTACTAATATTATAAATATGTAAAAGTTTGTGAGTATGTATTTGTTTATTTCTCTTTCATGCAAGAACTACTGAAGGCATCAGGATGAAATTTAGTACATAGATAGGTGACAGTCTGGAACAACAGTCAAAATGTAATCCCCGGAAAATAATGGGATCAGGAACTATGTTCAAAGAGCTGCTAATTTTTATTTAAGCAACTGCCATAAACTTAAAAAACCCGTTCTGACCCACCGCACTACCAAACTGCACTACTGGTAGTGTAGTGGGGATTTCTTTTCCTTTCTGCACTACTAGTGTAATGATCCGACCTCACATATAAAATTTTAAACGAATGATCTTGGTTGAACGGCAACTAAGTGTAATGGCTTGGACAGTGACTCTAGATTTATTTATATATATTTTTCATCCTGGTCACGGCACCAAATTGAAATGGCTGGACCTGAGAGCTGGACTAAATAGAAAAAGTACTCTGGCTGAAGGCCGTAACAAACATTGATTGGTATAAGCTGAAGACTTTTTTCTGATAGAAGATTAATAAGTATTTGAAAATGAAAATCACCGTTTACCATAAATACAAATTATTTAGTTTTAACTAGCCTGCCTGTCTATAGAATTAAATAGCGAACTTCTTTCTACTACAAACGAAAAGCATGTAAGTATATGAATTTTAGTTTAGTTTATTATTTTTCTTAAAACGCATTAGTCGGGATTCCACGCTTCAACACTGTTTCGGAATCCTAGCCGCGAGAAGAGAGACATGTCTAGACCATATATTTATCAAATCTAAACACAATGCTTTTGGCACGATTTGCTCATCTTCAATAACAGATCATTCTATAGTAATAGCTGGTGTATCCCAACACATTCGAAACGCCAGTAAGCAATGTAGGTATCAACCAAAGTTTAACCTGATTGACGCAGTCGAAGAGTTAAAAACTACTGACTGGTCTTCGGTAACTTCTATTCTAAATGTTAATTCAGCTGTAGAGTCTTTTAACGAAATCATGGCAAAGCTCGTGAATAAACACACTCAGATAGTAAAATTACGTAAACAATCCGTACCCCTAAAACCATGGATTACTCCGGGACTAATACGCTGCTTACGTCATAGAGATAAGCTACACAGCGAATCCAAAAACAACCCAAGGGATAATCTGCGTCATAAAGTATTTGTTAGATATCGAAATTTTTGTAGCAAACTCCTCCGTAACGTCAAAGCTCGGTACAATAGTTTACTTTTAGAGCAAAACGCGCACGACCCAAAAAGTCTCTGGAAAACTATAAAGAATATATGTTATACCTCTAAAATAAAACACTCAGCGACCGAACTGTTTGACATTAACTCAAATGCCAACCCACTCAACCATTGTAACCAGCACTTCGTTTCCGTTGGCCAAAAACTTGCTAATGTGATTCTAAAAAAGCTCAAAGAAACGGAAGAAACTTTAATAGAATCACATAAGCTTAGCTTTGGTCACCCGCATTCGTTATTTTTTCTTCCAACTGACGCGCACGAGATATCCAAAGTGGTTAGCGGTATAAAAGCCGATGGTGCATCAGGACCTGACGCTATCACAGCTCAACTTATAAAGAAATCAATCAGTTCCCTGGTGATTCCACTGGCTTATATATTCAACCAGAGCCTTGAGACCGGCACTTTTCCAGACTGTTGGAAAGTGGCTGCAGTGTCCCCAATCCACAAAAATGGTCCGAAAAATATTCCAGATAACTACAGACCCATTGCGCTACTAAGTATTGTATCTAAACTATTGGAAAAACTTGTTAATGCCAGAGTAATTGGTTTCTTGGAAAAACACAAGCTTATATCCAATAACCAATTTGGATTCCGACGTGGCAGGTCTACTACAGATGCCGTATCCTTACTATCGAATATTGTGTCTTCTCATGTCGATAAAGGCAACCGGTGTCTCTCGGTATTTCTTGACTTGGCGAAGGCCTTCGACTCGCTTTCAGAGGGCCTGCTGCTGAAAAAACTAAGCACTGTCGGAATAAGGGGTCTAACCCTCAAGTGGTTTGAAAGCTACTTGTCAAACCGGAGACAATACGTAAAGTCCAATTTTCCACCCACCTCCAGCGACCATTTACCCATCAAATTTGGCGTGCCACAGGGCAGTATATTAGGGCCAACTCTCTTCATTATTTACATCAACGATATTCTCAAAATAAACATAAAAAACGCGGATATTATCACCTACGCAGATGATACAGCTATTATTTTTCACGGGAAAACCTGGAACCATGTCTATGGCGTGGCCAGAGAGGGACTATCAACCGTGGCTAAAATTCTAGATAATAACCTGCTCACACTAAACACGGAGAAAACAAAGTACGTTGCTTTCACTAAGACATGTGTGTCCTCTCCTCCGTCTGACATGAATATAAAAATTCACTACTGCACCTCGTTTTTCAATTCTCTATCTAACCCTTGTTCATGTGATTCAATTGATCGCGTAGCCTGCATAAAGTATCTAGGTATTTTAATTGATGAAAACCTATCCTATAAACAGCACATCCAGCACGTGTCAGCACGGACACGTAAACTAATCTTTGTGATGAAGAATCTTCGAGACTGTACTCCTGTGCCACTTCTCAGACAGGTCTATTTTGCACTGTGCCAATCTATAATACAGTACTGTATTGTCGTTTGGGGCAGTGCGGGCCAGACCATATTTATGTCGATAGAGAGAGCGCAGAGAGCCTTAATCAAGGTAATTCTCCGTAAGCCTTTTCGTTATCCCACCAACTCGCTTTATGAAGAGTTTAAAGTCTTGCGTGTACGACAACTCTTTCTGTACAACGCTGCTCTGACAAATCACGTTACATTAAAGTCACGCTCTGACTATGTGCTGCTTAAGAAAAAACGCGCCTTCTCATGTCGAATTCCAATACCACAAGTGAGATCACAAATTGCGAAGCGTTCCCCTTCGTTTTCTCTCCCATACGTTTACAACAACATTTGTAGACAACTCAAAAAGGATCACTACAATCTCCCACTGTTCTCATTCAAAAAAAGTGTTAGAGATCTACTGTTTACGCTGTCATATGAAGAAACTGAGAGTATTCTCCGCGGTATTTTCAACTAAAAATGAAATAGTCACTAACTATGGTGCAGAGATGAGGTAGCTATTGTTATTATTATCGTCATGCATTTATTTTTACTTCACGGCTTAACCGTGAATGCATAATTTGTAAATTTTTTCCTTGCAACTTAGTTTTCAGCCCAGGAAGATTTGTATTACTTCGCACCAGGACCCCAAGATACAAGCTTGGTGCTTAGTTTGGGGCCCGCTAAACATCTTTTATATACACAAATACTGTAACGACATTGTCAACCTTTTCTGCTATCCTGTGAAGTTTTTGTGTATGTTGTAACTTTCTGTGTGTAAATAAAAAATTATTCTATTCTTATTCTATTCTATTCCTTGCGAGAGAAGGCCCTGAGTCCCAGCAGTGGGATCGTTTAGTGGGCTGTTGATGATGATGATGAATACTTATTTTGTTTCTCCATATATATTTTGTAATTAATCACTTTTTTCAACAACATAAAATATATATTTGACAGTTTTTTCCTTCCATCAAACAAAAAAAGAACTCCAAAAATGCCAATATTTAAAAATGAAAATTTTGAAAGAAGTTTTGCAAAAAAAAGATCGGAACACACCGGCCAAGTGCGTTTTATGTGAAGGCTCAACACACCGGCCAAGTGCGTTTTATGTGAAGGCTCACATCCTGCGAATTACTAAGGATGCACTGTGTACAGGGAGATTCTATATAGGAGAATAGGCCAAAAGCCTACAGCCTAAACCATACCATACGAAGAAACAAAAATCACACCTGCGACTGAACAAAATAGACCGCAAGACAAGAATAAACAGCCAAAACAACACGTTTCACCTGCGATCGGACAAAATAGCCAACAAGACGAGAATAAACAGCCAAAACGTCTTGCTAATGATAAAAATGTACTGACATATGCAGAAACTTCTAAAAACGAATCAAAATTAGAAATATTGCTCACACAACAGGCTGAAAAGCTAGATAAACTATTAGATCAGATGTCGACAATGATGACTTTACTCACAACAATTATCAGTAAACTTGTCCGATGAAATGGCTACTCTCAGAGCTGGAACCTGGAACATAAATGGATTGGTTAAACATAAACATGATGTAGAGATACTTCTTGTTTCTGAAGCACACCTTACATCCAATCATTCATGTAGCTTCAAAAATTATAGTATGTACTCCACATTTCACCCCAATGGAACTGCACATGCAGAGACAGCAATTATAATTAAAAAACACATCCAACATAATATTGTTCTGGAAGAGTATAAAACTGACCAGATATAGGCTACTTCAGTATCGGTGCAGGATAAGCAGAGCTCACTAACCCTATCCGCTATATATTGTCCCCCTAAGCATACCCTAAAGGAAAATAGGTTTACAGATTTCTTCAGAACTCTAGGTCAAAGATTCATATGTGGTGGAGATTGGAATGCCAAAAATGTCCTCTGGGGTTCCCGATTGACATTGCCCAGAGAAAGAGAACTGAAAAAAAGCCTTGACAAAAAAATGGTTGTCTGTAAAGTCGGGTTACTGACGTTAGTTGAACGTGACAACTTCAACTACGCCTTAGAGCGAGGTAACGCCGGCGGCGAGGTAACGGCGGTAACGTTACATGACGTCATGTTTTGCGGGCGTGCAGCCGGCTTCATCGAATTATAAGACGTTGTCACGTCAAAAATAAACTACATGTCCTGAGTACGGGCAAACCTTCATACTGGCCAACAAACCCCAAAAAACTCCCTGACCTGACCGCCGCTGATCTGAAGCAATATCTGAAGGACATCGAAAGTGATACCTTAAAAAATAGACTGGAAAATCTGGACGCCACAGCTGAAAACGAGTCCTCGCTTTGGAACACCGTAAAGCATAGCAAAAATGCGCCACAAACTGTTCAGAATCCTTTAAAACTGGAAAAGAATACAAGGGCAAGAAAAAAACGACCAACGTACCGAGGCCTTTGGATGTTTCTTGGCCGATGTATTTACTCCTAATTCCGGCGACACATCAAGCGAAAAAGAGATAAAAAACTACTTGGAGTCAGATCTACAACTCAGCCTACCGTTAAAGCATTGCTCACCACGCGAAATCTGAAAAATTATAAAAGGTCTGAAACTAAATAAAGCTCCTGGGTACTGCCTTATAACTGCCGAAATCCTACGACAACTGCCAAGAAAAGCCATCGTCTTTATAACACAGCTCTTTAATGGAATTTTGAAGACTGGATATTTTCCTAGATTATGGAAAGTGTCAGAAATTATTATGATCCCAAAACCTGGAAAACCACCGTATCTTGTGTCGTCATACAGGCCAATAAGCCTACTACCTATTATTTCCAAACTGTTTGAGAAAGTCGCTGCACATAAGCTTAATGAAACACCAGTTCGCATTCAGAATAGGGCACTCAACCGTGGAGCAGGTTCATAGCGTGGTGAATAAGATAGGAGATGGGCTGGAACGAAAGGAGTACTGCTCGGCAGTATTTCTGTATGTACAACAAGAATTCGACAAGGTTTGGCACCAGTAGGTCTACCGCCTAACTCTAAAGCATTCGGAAAGCATGAGATGTCTTCATTGCATTTGTAATGTAATGCTTTCATTTTAGAGCGATCGCCTAACTACTATTGCTTTAAAAAATTGGTCAAGTAATCACAGATTATAAACAATTGAAGTAAAGCATTCGTTATCACGTTTCGACACCACGTAATCGGTTTCGTCAAACTGGTCAATGCGAAAATATTTTAAGAGTTTGTACAACAGTTAAAACGTCAAAAAGCATCAGTTCATATTTCAAATTACGAGATTTGCTATAAATCTGTTTTATTTTATTTATTTAGGTCAATATAGAAGAGCATTATTAGCACTACGTTTAAATATGATTAATTACGAAGATAGGAAAAAAATAAAAAACGGAACGCAATATTTGACAATTACTCTAAGTGTTCCCACCGTATTTTTAAATTTCTTTCTAGGTTTTATTTCTAATAATCTACATAAATCTCAAATATCCATAATTGATAGAAAATCGTCGTTTTTCTTTTCAAGTTTAGTGAAAACATTTAAAAAAAAGATGTTTTCATCTCAAGAAATTATCACAAGTTACCTATTCTTCGCCAAAGTTAATTATAGTAAAAAAATACCCACGGCAGCCTAGCTTGCTGTGGATATATTTGGCTGGCAACATTGTTATTGTTTACACTTTTCATAACCTCCATCTGAGGTAAACATTTACGATTTAATTTATGATAAACAATTTAAACATATGTAACATAAATATATAATATATTATTTGTTATTGTGATACGATATGTTATACTTTTTAAAGTCATGCAGTTCGCTCACTCTTGCTTCAGGAATCTAGCTAGCGATTCCCAATAAAAACTGGACTTCGGCGATGACAAAAACAAGTATTTGTACTCTATTTTATGAGGTATGTAATGATAATAGGTAAATTTTAATAGTGTCCATCGTTGTTAAGCTTGTTTTCACATTTCGTGAGGTTGTGACTTCGAATCCCGCTTACATTTTTTTGAGTATTATTCTTAGTGCTGATGTATACATAAATTAAGTTTCATCATTTGTCCAGAGTCCTAGCAGTAGCATAAATTCGGCTGCCCATGTTTTATAATATTAGTATAGATAAAATGTATGTCGAGGCGGCGGCTCAAGTGTACTGGCATGTCTTTAGAAGTGATAGGTAGATGTTCCTCTTGTTAAGCAACACACCTGCCCATAACAGCACAGTGTCACAAACCTATTGGAATTAGAGTCCAAAAATTACCTAACACTGCACTGCACTTGTCACCTAGAGATATTAAATGATTATATCTAGGCCCTGTGATTTCTGTGTAAAATTCATCCTCCAAAGTGATACTTTTAAGTAATGAAGGATCCTGATTCTGTTTGCACATTACTGCTTGGCGGTAGAATCACAGGCAAAGGTGTTGATTTCCCCAGGCAGACTTTTATGTGCCTGATGGTAAGTGACACAGTTCAGTGACACGCAGCTATTAGAACATGAAGAGTCTAAATCATTACCTAGCACTGCACTGCGGTCATCACCCAGATATCTAAGTTGTTATAAGCCCTGAATATCTCTAAGCCCTGTAATTTGTCTGGAAACATTGACCTTCAAGCCGGAACACAGACTTTGCAAAGTGTTACCACTAGATCAATAAGTTACATGTTAAAAATAAAAGTTCTTTGTTTCAGATATATCTATTGTTATGCGTTATGGTTTGCGGTGGCCGATATATCAAGCTTCTCTGAAACCATCTCGACTCCCAGAACACCTTAATGAAGTGATGTCACTGATTTATTAAAACAAAGTTTTAAGTGTGATTGTCAAAGCACCTGTTATTTACAAGAGTGTGATAAGTGTAAAAAAATACTGAAAATTAAATGTATCTGTTGCATCGACAACAATAACAATCAATATTGTGTTTTTGTAATTTTTTTGTATCCTTAATGAGAATTTTACTGTAGAATACCAGTAATGATTTCTTAATGATCCATGAATCTACACAGATTGATTTATCTGTGTAGATTCATGGAGAATAGTGAGATGAGATAATGCCTGGTGATAAGCAATCATACAACTATTGAACAGGAAGTCTAAATAACTACCTAGCACTGTACTTCACTCAAAAGTGGTTATGCCCCAGCCGTCTCTCCCAAAGAGTCCTAACCATACATAACTGAGTACAGCTTGAGGTTGAGATATAACAAGGATTTCTATTACAGTTAATAATATTGGCGGTGGACATTTCACACACAACACCATCTAGCCCCAAACTAATCAAAGCTCGTACCGTACTATGAGAGCCAGATAGCTGTTATAATATTTATATATTTTTAAATACATACTTATTTTAAATAGCAAACACCCAGCCAAAGTACAAACATTTGTTTTCGCCACACAAATATTTGCACTGGATAGGGATCGAACCTATGGTATTTCATAGCAGACTTACTACCAACTAGGCCAGCCAGACCATGCATTCTACTAGCTTTTCAAACTGGATATCATGTTTGCTTAGGATGATTTAGGCAAGGGTTTTCATGTCCCCATGCAGATTATAGAATAAGGAATCAGAAACTAAAGAAATGTGGGTGTATTTATTCTCAATCATTTTTTAACAGTTCAATGCTGTTGGTGACATTGGGTATCCTTGTAAGACAACTCATTGTTTTCTTGTAAGCTATGGGAGCAGGCAGCAGTCAATATTTTATCTTCTTGTGACTCCTGAAACAATAACAAAATTTAATTATATTGGTATGAAATATGAACATTAAATCATTACATGACTAGCAGCACCCCACGGCTTTACCCGTGCATTACTGCAATTCTTTTCCTGTTATAAAAAGTATAATACATAATATATTTCAATCTGATCCCTTCTGACATTCCAAAGAGACAAAACAATCTTTCACATACTAGGTATATAATATTTGTAAGAGGTGGCTGGTTCATAAATTAACTAAATAGGTTTGTAATATGGAATTGAATACTTGTTAATTATTATTTTGAACCACATTCTGTGGTTCAATTTTGTATTTATGTCTAATGGTGTTTTTATTCAATACCTACAATCAAAAAAAAATTAATGTACCTACCTCCTGCTGTTTGCTGATAACAAGTCTCTCGCAATAATATTGATCTCAAGCAATTCAGAATGTTTAAAATAATAACTTAGTGGTAGTAACTTAGCCAGTCTCTATAACAATTTGTGAACGTAAGTATTAAAGCACAAATGATAATAACTAAAGCTAGGTATTATTATCCAAACAAAAAGGGTTTCTAGTTTATCATAAGTTCTTTCTTACCTTTGTCTCAGGTTTGATGTCTCGTCCTTCAAAGATGCAAGAGGGAATTCATTATGCCCTCTCAAAGTGTAAAATTCTGAGATTTACTTATTTTTAGTAAAATCACTGTTTCTAAGACGAAACGGTCACGGTCACGGTTTTCCCGCAATAGTACATGTTCACCGTGCTATTTTTGATCTTTACAAACCAGTATCTAACGAAAATATTTGAGAATTACACTACTTAAATTCCAAAACAACACCTAAATTGGCGATGCTTTCATGACATGACTTGAAAGCCGATAATGCTTTGCTTGAAAGCAGATAAAACATTAGGCGGTCGCTATTTTAGTGCAAATGTATGGAGTTTCGTTCATTCTTCTAACTACTAATGCTTTCCATAGAACTGAAAGCATTTGTAGTGTTCGGCTTTCATCGGCGGTACCAAATTGGCCGATGACGTCACAAATCAAAGCATGACCGAAAGCAAGAGCGTTAGGCGGTAGACCTACAGGGCTTGTTATTTAAGATAAAAAAGCATCTGCCACATAACTTTTATGTGCTATTTAAGTCATACTTAGAAGATCGATTTTTCCAGGTAAAAGTTAATGGACTCATACTCAAAATTCTACAACATACAGGCCGGCGTACCCCAGGGTTCCGTATTGGGTCCAATCCTCTATTTTATCTACACTGCAGACTTACCAACGTCAGAAGAAGTTCTCTCAGCCACCTTTGCTGATGATACGGCCGCTTTGTGTAATAATAAAGACCCTCACATGGCTTCACTAACGCTACAAAATCACCTAGACAAATTCTGTGAGTGGATGAGAGAATGGAAGATAAAAGCTTGCGCCAACAAGTCGATGCATGTGACATTTACTCTCAGAAAAGATGACTGCCCACCTGTCAAACTCGGACACTTCCACACGGGACAACTGCTAAGTACCTCAGAGTACATTTTGACAGGAAACAAACGTGGAGATACCACATAGAGAAAAAAACCTGACGAACTTAACATCCTGCTCCGACGACTGAACTGGCTCTTAGGTAGAACATCACACGTATCACTGGAAAACAAAGTTCTCATCTACAAAGTAATATTAAAGCCTGTCTGGACATACAGAATCGAGTTGTGGGGCTCTGCTAGAAACTCAAATGTTGAAATTCTCCAGCAATTTCAAAATAAAGCTCTCAGAACTATTTCAAATGCTCCTTGGTTCATGAAGACGACAGAATTACACAAACATCTACAAACCAGAACTGTAAAAGAGGAAATAGAACACAGGACGTCTACTCTGTTCCTACGAAAACGAAATTTTGAAAAAGAACTCGCGACTTTCCTACTCTCGTTCAACATGGTTTCGTCCGATACAACATTGTTTGATGTTTAAATGTTCTAAGCATACTCTAATTAGAGTAGGCTTAAAACATTTAAATGGACAAAATGACGGATCGAAGTAGAATCGGAGTAGGAAAATCGCGAGTTTATTTCGAAATTACGTTTTCGTTGAATTAGAGTAGACGTCCAGGATACATTCATATAAACAACAAATAACGTCACACACTAACACCTTAGCAATAGCCCTAAGTGAACCTATATCAACAAAAAGGCTCAGACGCCACCATGTATGGGACCTTACTGAATAAATTTTGGAGGCAGATTCTTCACTGGAAGAATGGACCTTAGCAGTCAATATTCGCTCAACACATCTGCTAAAGGTTTACAACCGATTGCAAGAAAACTGATAAAAAAAAAGTTTTTGCTTTGCTTTCCGTAAACGAGGTCCTACTGGCTCGTTACACTAGCCAGTATTGTCATGGGTAAGACCCCTTGGTCTTACATCTTTGTTCCCATCAACACCACTATGTACCTTAAACATTCTACCAGTAGTGCCGTAGGGAACATTTCTGAACGGCCTATATTAAATTTTTGTTATATGCATACCTGTCTGTTAATATTATCACTTGGGCGAAGTAACATTGGCCTCTTAGTAGTTTCTTTATCTGAGTCTGAATCATCCCCAAACACATTTCGTGATGCTTCAAATTTTGGTCGTTGTCTTCCCTTGTCTGGCAAAACTAGACCATACCTGCAAGCAAGTGGTAAAAGCAATAAAATAATAACCATTAACTTGAATGGCAATTATAGGTTCAACTTTCTGAAGTAAACGCGTTTTGTACTAGGAAAAGGAACTAATATAAGTCAGTACTTTTAGGATGTACGAAGCTGTGTATTCGAAAGTTATACTTACTTTTTGTTGGACATTTTGAGATAAGATTTATTTTTTACTCTTTGTTAACAATTTGTTTCTAGGAGTAGTAGCTACGTTGGCAACAGACGTGTAGATAAGCCTTTTATAGCTAATCGCCAATCTTTCAATAGTATTCTTTGACTAAACTTGCGAACTTGCGATGTTGTGGTTCACAGACCAGGTGGACCAGGTAGTTGTGGTTGCACTTTTATCAAAAGACAGAATCGTGATTTCGTGATCTGTGCACAGACAGCAGAATCACACATTCACACGAACACACGATATTTTTGGCAGGGCCTATTCGTATGCAGTTCGTTCATTCAATGCCTGCACAGATAATTAATTTATCGTTCATTCATTCGTTCAATGCTGCCGTGCAAAACCTTCAATAACACTAAAGGTGCGCCCGCACTGGGCGACGCGACGCGACGCGACGCGCCGCGGCCAAATAGTCACAGATCACAATATACTACTAGCACAGATAAGTAATTTTAGATACTCATTCATTCTATGATGCCATATAAAAAATTTAAAAAAACTGGCCAAGTGGGCTTTGACATTTTGTGACCTTCGAAACGGAACACAGTGATTGTTGCAAATTACTGCTTGGCCGTAGAATAACTAGCAAAGATGGTAGTTCCCCAGGGGGACTCTGCAAAGAGTCCTACCACTACTAAACTATCTCTGGGTGTTGAGCGCATTGCAGTGTTAGGTAATGATTTAGACGAGTCCAAATCATGTTCAAACGCTGCGTGACGCTAGGTTGTTATGGCTTACCATCCATCTTCTGCTCATCCTGTCGCATTATACATATGCCTCACTTTATATAGGATGAAACATTATGGCATTAATATATAGTTATATCAAACTTTTTCAGTCATAGGAACTGCCGATAGAAGTGAAAAGTTATAACTCAGAATTTGATAGCTTACCTTGGAAACTACACGGATGTAACTAGAGGGCGTTTCCTCGCCATCTTGGCATTGCGTCTAGAAATGCGTCAGCATTTCCCATTGGCTGACGCATTTCTAGATGCCCAATCGCCAAGGTCCCGAGTTTACCCGAAGATTTCTTATCATACCCGAGCGTAACGTTAGAAATCAATTTACCCCCCCCCCCCCACGAAAAACTTGTCGAGGCGCGCCTGAAGAAGTTTTCACTTCAAAAAATAATTTATGGTGATTGTTAATTTCGTAAGATTCCATTCAAAAGATCGTATATTTTGCGTACGATTTCGACTTTGCAATCGTACATCGTACATGAGCCAAAAAGATCTTATAAATACGATTTAAATCGTATTAACTCGTATCGTTTGGCAACACAGTTCGTAACAGTAATGTTTGTCACTGATTCACTGACACTGACATTTAATAATATCGCGAAAATGACGGCAGCTTCAAGGTTTACTTATCTGTGCTAGTAGTAGACTCCGTGCCATCACTGAAGTACTTTGGCGAAATTATTGAACTAAGCCACTATAATATCATAGGTTTCATCTGTCATTGTGGAATACGACAGTGGCTCCTTTCGCCAACGGTCACGAGTGGTGGCGCGGAGTCTATATTGTGATCTGTGACGATTTGGCCGCGGCGCGTCGCGTCGCGTCGCGTCGCCCAGTGCGGGCGCACCTTAAAGGTGCGCCCGCAAATTACAAAACTGCGCAAGTGGGCTTTGACATTTTGTGACCTTCGAAACGGAACACAGTGATTGTTGCAAATTACTGCTTGGCCGTAGAATAACTAGCAAAGATGGTAGTTCCCCAGGGGGACTCTGCAAAGAGTCCTACCACTACTAAACTATCTATGGGTGTTAAGCGCTTTGCAGTGTTAGGTAATGATTTAGACTTAAAGAGTCCAAATCATGTTCAAACGCTGCGTGACGCTAGGTTGTTATGGCTTACCATCCATGTTCTGCTCATCCTGTCGCATTATACATATGCCTCTCTTTATATAGGATGAAACATTATGGCATTAAGATATAGTTATATCAAACTTTTTCAGATTAGAAAACTGTTAGGTTTATTCCGAAACTTGATCAAAAACAACTTCAACTGGTTGCATAGCCAAATTGACAAGATAATACCACAATTTAACTATATATCGACTGTGTTAACATTAAAACGCTATATATTTATAAAGGAACTACGCAGAGATATTCCGGTATGCATTCATAAAGCAATCTACATTTAAGAAGTTCAGTTCGACTAACTCTTTTGTTGTTCGACCATCTTGTTTTACTTTTCACACTAAAAAAAAATGGCAGTCATAGGAACTGCCGAAAGAAGTGAAAACTTATAACTCAGAATTTGATAGCTTACCTTGGAAACTACACGGATGTAACTGGAGGGCGTTGCCTCGCCATCTTGGCATTGCGTCTAGAAATGCGTCAGCATTTCCCATTGGCTGACGCATTTCTAGATACCCAATCGCCAAGGTCCCGAGTTTACCCGAAGATTTCTTATCATACCCGAGTGTAACGCTAGAAATCAATAAAAAACGAAACGAAACCCCACAAAAAACTTGTCGAGGCGCGCCTGAAGAAGTTTTCACTTCAAAAAATAATTTATGGTGCTTGTTAATTTCGTAAGATTCCATTCAAAAGATCGTATATTTTCCGTACGATTTCGACTTTGCAATCGTACATCGTACATGAGCCAAAAATATCTTATAAATACGATTTAAATCGTATTAACTCGTATCGTTTGGCAACACAGTTCGTAACAGTAATGTTTGTCACTGATTCACTGACACTGACATTTAATAATATCTCGAAAATGACGGCAGCTTCAAGATTTACTTATCTGTGCTAGTAGTAGACTCCGTGCCATCACTGAAGTACTTTGGCGAAATTATTGAACTAAGCCACTATAATATCATAGGTTTCATCTGTCATTGTGGAATACGACAGTGGCTCCTTTCGCCAACGGTCACGAGTGGTGGCGCGGAGTCTATATTGTGATCTGTGACGATTTGGCCGCGGCGCGTCGCGTCGCGTCGCGTCGCCCAGTGCGGGCCCACCTTTAAGGTGCGCCCGCACTGGGCGACGCGACGCGACGCGACGCGCCGCGGCCAAATAGTCACAGATCACAATATACTACTAGCACAGATAAGTAATTTTAGATACTCATTCATTCTATGCTGCCATATAAAAAAATTAAAAAACTGGCCAAGTGGGCTTTGGCATTTTGTGACCTTCGAAACGGAACACGGTGATTGTTGCAAATTACTGCTTGGCCGTAGAATAACTAGCAAAGATGGTAGTTCCCCAGGGGGGCTCTGCAAAGAGTCCTACCACTACTAAACTATCTATGGGTGTTGAGCGCTTTGCAGTGTTAGGTAATGATAGAGTCCAAATCATGTTCAAACGCTGCGTGACGCTAGGTTGTTATGGCTTACCATCCATGTTCTGCTCATCCTGTCGCATTATACATATGCCTCACTTTATATAGGATGAAACATTATGGCATTAAGATATAGTTACATCAAACTTTTTCAGATTAGAAAACTGTTAGGTTTATTCCGAAACTTGATCAAAAACAACTTCAACTGGTTGCATAGGCAAATTGACAAGATAATACCACAATTTAACTATATATCGACTGTGTTAACATTAAAACGCTATCTATACTAATATTATAAAGCTGAAGAGTTTGTTTGTTTGTTTGTATGTTTGTTTGTTTGTTTGATCTCTTATATTTATAAAGGAACTACGTAGAGATATTCGGGTATGCATTCATAAAGCAATCTACATTTAAGAAGTTCAGTTCGATTAACTCTTTTGTTGTTCGACCATCTTGTTTACTTTTCACACTAAAAAAAATGGCAGTCATAGGAACTGCCGATAGAAGTGAAAACTTATAACTCAGAATTTGATAGCTTACCTTGGAAACCACATGGATGTAACTGGAGGGAGTTGCCTCGCCATCTTGGCATTGCGTCTAGAAATGCGTCAGCGTTTCCCATTGGCTGACGCATTTCTAGATGCCCAATCGCCAAGGTCCCGAGTTTACCCGAAGATTTCTTATCAAACCGGAGCGAAAGAAGTTTTCACTTCAAAAAATAATTTATGGTGATTGTTAATTTCGTAAGATTCCATTCAAAAGATCGTACATTTTGCGTACGATTTCGACTTTGCAATCGTACATCGTACATGAGCCAAAAAGATCTTATAAATACGATTTAAATCGTATTAACTCGTATCGTTTGGCAACACAGTTCGTAACAGTAATGTTTGTCATTGATTCACTGACACTGACATTTAATAATATCTCGAAAATGACGGCAGCTTCAAGATTTACTTATCTGTGCTAGTAGTAGACTCCGTGCCATCACTGAAGTACTTTGGCGAAATTATTGAACTAAGCCACCATAATATCATAGGTTTCATCTGTCATTGTGGAATACTACAGTGGCTCCTTTCGCCAACGGTCACGAGTGGTCTATATTGTGATCTGTGACGATTTGGCCGCGGCGCGTCGCGTCGCGTCGCGTCGCCCAGTGCGGGCGCACCTTAAGGGCCTTATCATACTAGCGGTTTGCGAGCGGCTGGGAGGCGAAGCGGGCACGCAGCGAACACGCCGCGGCTGCGCAGCGAGGACGTCGCGGACGCGCAACGTTTTCGTTACGTGTCTGTAGCGAGTACAATACACTCAGTAACAAAATGGATTCCGACGAGGAAACACTGCTGTGCTTTGTTACTTCGAAGACGCCGCAGACGAAAACGAAAGCATCGACGAGTTTGGGAGGATCCATTATCAATTCATCGAATGGAAGAGAGCGACTACTTTGTGTTGTTCTGCAAACGAATAAAAAATAATCCAAAACAATTCCATTCTTACCTGCGAATGTCAAGACCTATAGAGTAAGATCCCAGAGCTCCCAGACGTCACCTATTTTCTGATGAATGAAATGTGGACGATAGAGTAGAGTTAGTAAGTACTAAGAACACATGCATGCTTACTCGCTAACTTGCTTATACAGCCAATTTTGAGATATGGGGTAATGAAGGTACATACAAACATTACTTACTTCGCGTATTTTCTAATTAGTGATTTTCACGTATGTTCAACAAAATGTGACGTCTCTGGGATCTCGGATTACTACATTTTATGAGTTGCTGTATCTGATACTAACTGACTTAACACGTTCCGGGGCGGTAACGGCTGTGGCCGTTATTTTGAATTTTAGAAAATGACAGTACGGTAAGAGCCGTATAGTTTTTTGCCTTGTTTATATCAAGTACGGACACCGCAGTAGAAAATTTGTTTGCTTACAGCATAGACCGTATTGTTTATTTTATAAGATTGCGAATACGTTGTCGTATTGTAAATTATAAAGTGGTTTACGAGCTCTGAATGTGTGATATCCACACACATAAACGAAATACTATCTCAGCGCCAGTACGGCTGTAGCCGGATCGGTTACTATGGGGCGCCGACCAACTCTCAAGCCAGTGACGCGGGCGGCGGACGACGTTGGGTGTGCGCATTTGAGTTTGCGCGGGAAAATTACCACGCTCTGGGTTAGCATAAATAACGATTTCTAAGCGCAAATAAGTATCAGAGAGTGTTTATAGATGTTATTATGATTAGTACATCCTTTATTTTGCATTACTTTTTGATATTTTCAACGCGATTTATTATTTTCTAGACGAGTCGACGCTTGAATGATGATGGTATTTCGAAGCTACTGGAAAACTGGTTCACACCAGACTTATCAAGCTCCGAGAAAGACCCGTTCTGTGACGATGGAGAATACGGGTTGGATAAAGATTTTGAACCCGATTTCAAAGAGTTATCGTCCGATTCTGATGGTCCTAGGAAAAGACGGCGATTTCATGTGACACATAATGAAACCTATGATTCAGATCTAGAGGATGAGTTTAGTACGTTACTTAAAGTCAATATTTCTGCTATCGACAGTGGCCTAAGCCCAAAAGAAAGCCTAGACAGCAATCAATCCCCTCTTGAACAAATAAAAGATATACCGTCTGAATCGTCATTTTCATCGGCTACAGCTATAGCCGTGTCTGTCTCTAGGTATATCTTCGGGTTTCTTAGATGTTGCCAGTACGGTTATGACAGTATTGTGATTTTGTATGAACTTTTTCACTGCCAACTTCCAATACAGCACCGCGCCGGAACGTGTTAACACATGAAGATATACATTTGTACGAGACAGTACAAAATCGCTGCACATGCGCCGCGTGTTCGCTGCGCGCCCGCAACGTATTCGTTACGCGCTCGCTTCGCTTTGAGGACGCTCGCAACCCGCTAGTATGATAAGGCCCTTACATAATAAATCTGCATAGCGATCCTGGAGTTCAAATAGACTTGTGTCGATTATTGTCAAATCAGGGTTTTAATAATTAACATTTGCGGAACTTGATTGGGGAGTATAACTAATAGTAAATAAATATACGATCATGTTGGTTGTTCACTATGGATTCAATTAACCGATTTCAATCGAATTTTAACACCGATAGATTAAACCAACTCGATATATAGGATAGTTTATTTCGATTAATAGTTTGTATGAAAATATTCGAGCGGAAACGGAATGGACCGCTAGTAGATTGTAAATTTATGAATAACTTTCATTGGTGATATTTTTTGTGAATGTAATCAAATGAAAATAACACTTATTTTTGGAAATAGGTAAATAAATAGATACGGTTACCGATAAAAGTTTAATATTAGATACCGGTTTTCATAGTTTTTTTTTTGTGTCATATTTATTTTATAATAACAGACTTACCTCGAACCTCGAACCAAACATTTTTATTCAAGTTTAACATTTTATAGGCGTGTACGGGTTAAATATTTAAGTTTAAGTAAACATAATTTTTGTTAGGGGTTCACTTGGATTAGGTGAATAATATTTTTTATAATAACAGACTTACTTACCTCGAACCAAACATTGTTATTCAAGTTTAACATTTTATAGGCGTGTACGGGTTAAATATTTAAGTTTAAGTAAACATAATTTTTGTTAGGGGTTCACTTGGATTAGGTTAATAATATTTATGTTATATAAAATATTTAAAAATAACAAATCAAGAATAGGGTTACCATCTGGAGGAAAATAATTTACCCTAAAAAAAAATTCACTACCTAACAAATGTTTTAATAGACACATGTGCAAACATTACTGTGTTCCGGTTTGAAGGGCAATGTTTCCAGAGAAATTACAGGGCTTAGAGATATAACATCTTAGATCTCTAAGTGACGAGAGCAGTGCAGTGCTAGGTGATGATTTGGACTCATCATGTTCCTATAGCTGCGTGTCACTGTGCTGTTATGTGGCAGGCATGTTGCTTACCATCAGGCACATGTCCTGCTCGTCTCGTCACTCTTTATTTAAAAAAAAAAAAACACATTTTGGGTTCTTTGGATCATGATCATTTTTTTTTTTGACGTGATAACGTCTTATAATTCGATGAAGCCGGCTGCACGCCCACAAAACATGACGTCATGTAGCGTTACCGCCGGTCGTTACCGTCGGTCGTTACCTCGCCGCATGTTTGTTACAGTTGTATTTCGACATAATTATTTCGACCAGTAGTTCAAGCGGGGATGTAGCTCAGTGGTAGAGCGTTCGCTTTGCATGTGAAATGCCCCGGGTTCGATCCCCGGCATCTAAAAGCTTTTATGCATTGTTTTTTGCATTGTTTTGATTGAAAATGACTAAATTCTACTGATTACTTTTTACATACAAATCTATTAAACAAATGAAATTAAAATTTTCTTTTGAAAAATGCTACCATTCCATCAGTATTTTCTTAAGACGTTGTCACGTTCTATCGTCAGTAAACCGACTTTACAGACAAACATTTTTTTGTTATTATAAAGGTTTTAATATTATCAACGAAAGGGAGAAAAATAAATTCATGCATTAAAAAATAATAATTATACAGGGTTATTGGTAATCAGCCTGCATCCTTTTAAGGGCATGTTAAGGACATTACATATAACAACTTTTGTTCTACGGTTTTTAAAAATTCAATTTTTTTGTCTCATACAAAATAAAGAAAATATATTTGTCCTGTCTAAAACCATTTAACTCTTCATACACGTGTCCGCAACAAGCAGGCGCGCTCTCTTTGACGCTCGCCGACAGTAGGCACGATGCTACAGATAGGATAATAGTTACTACTGTGCCGTCAAGGCAAATGAAAGGGTAGCGGGGCCTGCACGGGGGCGCCGGGCGGCTCCACGTGCCTACAGATCTAAACCTCTAACATTTGATACCCATATTGCCCTCAATATATATTTTTTATTACATGATATTATATTAATAATATTTGTGAAAAAAGAAATGTATTTCGCCATTTTGTGGTAGCCATCCAAGATGGCTATCTTGGATTTGAAATTTGTCATAGTGCATAGTATTTTACTAGTCAAGCCCTT
Source organism: Ectropis crepuscularia (assembly GCA_963693475.1). Classification (NCBI taxonomy): domain Eukaryota; kingdom Metazoa; phylum Arthropoda; class Insecta; order Lepidoptera; family Geometridae; genus Ectropis; species Ectropis crepuscularia. The sequence goes on from OY856341.1 coordinate 16,280,958, forward strand.
TCATTTGATACCCATATTGAGGTAGGTTGTGAAGAAATATTTTATCCGCCATTTGGTAGAAGCGGCCATCTTGAATCGATATTGACCAAACATAGCTGAAATCATCCGCACGGAAATTAATCTTCAAATAAAAAACCTGCATCGAAATCGGCTTATCCGTTTGAGCTCTACGGTGCCAGATACAGACACACACACTCAGGCAGACAGGCACACACACACAGACAGACAGATATTGACGTCAAACTTATAACACCCCTTTTTTTGGTAGGGTGTTAAAAACAGTATTATTTAGGTAGGTACTAACAACAGTCTACAGCAGCTGCGCTCGCTAAGTAGGTATCAACCAGACACGACTGAGATGGACAGAGCGATGCAGGTATGTGCTTGTAGAAAAGTAAAAATTCACTACCTAACAAATGTTTTAATAGACACATGTGCAAACATTACTGTGTTCCGGTTTGAAGGGCAATGTTTCCAGAGAAATTACAGGGCTTAGAGATATAACATCTTAGATCTCTAAGTGACGAGAGCAGTGCAGTGCTAGGTGATGATTTGGACTCATCATGTTCCTATAGCTGCGTGTCACTGTGCTGTTATGTGGCAGGCATGTTGCTTACCATCAGGCACATGTCCTGCTCGTCTCGTCACTCTTTATTTAAAAAAAAAAAAACACATTTTGGGTTCTTTGGATCATGATCATTTTTTTTTTGACGTGATAACGTCTTATAATTCGATGAAGCCGGCTGCACGCCCACAAAACATGACGTCATGTAGCGTTACCGCCGGTCGTTACCGTCGGTCGTTACCTCGCCGCATGTTTGTTACAGTTGTATTTCGACATAATTATTTCGACCAGTAGTTCAAGCGGGGATGTAGCTCAGTGGTAGAGCGTTCGCTTTGCATGTGAAATGCCCCGGGTTCGATCCCCGGCATCTAAAAGCTTTTATGCATTGTTTTTTGCATTGTTTTGATTGAAAATGACTAAATTCTACTGATTACTTTTTACATACAAATCTATTAAACAAATGAAATTAAAATTTTCTTTTGAAAAATGCTACCATTCCATCAGTATTTTCTTAAGACGTTGTCACGTTCTATCGTCAGTAAACCGACTTTACAGACAAACATTTTTTTGTTATTATAAAGGTTTTAATATTATCAACGAAAGGGAGAAAAATAAATTCATGCATTAAAAAATAATAATTATACAGGGTTATTGGTAATCAGCCTGCATCCTTTTAAGGGCATGTTAAGGACATTACATATAACAACTTTTGTTCTACGGTTTTTAAAAATTCAATTTTTTTGTCTCATACAAAATAAAGAAAATATATTTGTCCTGTCTAAAACCATTTAACTCTTCATACACGTGTCCGCAACAAGCAGGCGCGCTCTCTTTGACGCTCGCCGACAGTAGGCACGATGCTACAGATAGGATAATAGTTACTACTGTGCCGTCAAGGCAAATGAAAGGGTAGCGGGGCCTGCACGGGGGCGCCGGGCGGCTCCACGTGCCTACAGATCTAAACCTCTAACATTTGATACCCATATTGCCCTCAATATATATTTTTTATTACATGATATTATATTAATAATATTTGTGAAAAAAGAAATGTATTTCGCCATTTTGTGGTAGCCATCCAAGATGGCTATCTTGGATTTGAAATTTGTCATAGTGCATAGTATTTTACTAGTCAAGCCCTTTCATTTGATACCCATATTGAGGTAGGTTGTGAAGAAATATTTTATCCGCCATTTGGTAGAAGCGGCCATCTTGAATCGATATTGACCAAACATAGCTGAAATCATCCGCACGGAAATTAATCTTCAAATAAAAAACCTGCATCGAAATCGGCTTATCCGTTTGAGCTCTACGGTGCCAGATACAGACACACACACTCAGGCAGACAGGCACACACACACAGACAGACAGATATTGACGTCAAACTTATAACACCCCTTTTTTTGGTAGGGTGTTAAAAACAGTATTATTTAGGTAGGTACTAACAACAGTCTACAGCAGCTGCGCTCGCTAAGTAGGTATCAACCAGACACGACTGAGATGGACAGAGCGATGCAGGTATGTGCTTGTAGAAAAGTAAAAATTCACTACCTAACAAATGTTTTAATAGACACATGTGCAAACATTACTGTGTTCCGGTTTGAAGGGCAATGTTTCCAGAGAAATTACAGGGCTTAGAGATATAACATCTTAGATCTCTAAGTGACGAGAGCAGTGCAGTGCTAGGTGATGATTTGGACTCATCATGTTCCTATAGCTGCGTGTCACTGTGCTGTTATGTGGCAGGCATGTTGCTTACCATCAGGCACATGTCCTGCTCGTCTCGTCACTCTTTATTTAAAAAAAAAAAAACACATTTTGGGTTCTTTGGATCATGATCATTTTTTTTTTGACGTGATAACGTCTTATAATTCGATGAAGCCGGCTGCACGCCCACAAAACATGACGTCATGTAGCGTTACCGCCGGTCGTTACCGTCGGTCGTTACCTCGCCGCATGTTTGTTACAGTTGTATTTCGACATAATTATTTCGACCAGTAGTTCAAGCGGGGATGTAGCTCAGTGGTAGAGCGTTCGCTTTGCATGTGAAATGCCCCGGGTTCGATCCCCGGCATCTAAAAGCTTTTATGCATTGTTTTTTGCATTGTTTTGATTGAAAATGACTAAATTCTACTGATTACTTTTTACATACAAATCTATTAAACAAATGAAATTAAAATTTTCTTTTGAAAAATGCTACCATTCCATCAGTATTTTCTTAAGACGTTGTCACGTTCTATCGTCAGTAAACCGACTTTACAGACAAACATTTTTTTGTTATTATAAAGGTTTTAATATTATCAACGAAAGGGAGAAAAATAAATTCATGCATTAAAAAATAATAATTATACAGGGTTATTGGTAATCAGCCTGCATCCTTTTAAGGGCATGTTAAGGACATTACATATAACAACTTTTGTTCTACGGTTTTTAAAAATTCAATTTTTTTGTCTCATACAAAATAAAGAAAATATATTTGTCCTGTCTAAAACCATTTAACTCTTCATACACGTGTCCGCAACAAGCAGGCGCGCTCTCTTTGACGCTCGCCGACAGTAGGCACGATGCTACAGATAGGATAATAGTTACTACTGTGCCGTCAAGGCAAATGAAAGGGTAGCGGGGCCTGCACGGGGGCGCCGGGCGGCTCCACGTGCCTACAGATCTAAACCTCTAACATTTGATACCCATATTGCCCTCAATATATATTTTTTATTACATGATATTATATTAATAATATTTGTGAAAAAAGAAATGTATTTCGCCATTTTGTGGTAGCCATCCAAGATGGCTATCTTGGATTTGAAATTTGTCATAGTGCATAGTATTTTACTAGTCAAGCCCTTTCATTTGATACCCATATTGAGGTAGGTTGTGAAGAAATATTTTATCCGCCATTTGGTAGAAGCGGCCATCTTGAATCGATATTGACCAAACATAGCTGAAATCATCCGCACGGAAATTAATCTTCAAATAAAAAACCTGCATCGAAATCGGCTTATCCGTTTGAGCTCTACGGTGCCAGATACAGACACACACACTCAGGCAGACAGGCACACACACACAGACAGACAGATATTGACGTCAAACTTATAACACCCCTTTTTTTGGTAGGGTGTTAAAAACAGTATTATTTAGGTAGGTACTAACAACAGTCTACAGCAGCTGCGCTCGCTAAGTAGGTATCAACCAGACACGACTGAGATGGACAGAGCGATGCAGGTATGTGCTTGTAGTCTCTGCGTCCACTGCGTAAGTAGGTACATAAATACCAGAACGAGAAAGAAACTTAAGAAACAAAACATGATCGTGTGCCAAGTTACTGAAGTGCAGCTGGTGTTTGACGTTGGTGTTTCGTTTTGTAAGTACCTACCTAATTGGAAATCATGGTAAGTAATGTTTTTGAAGTGAAACTTCTTTAGAATCGATGTGATTTCAAACCGGATGCAACGGAAAAAACGACAGGTAAGAGACATAAATACAAAAATGTGCAGGAAAGAATGAGACAGAAATATACATACTATTTTGTCCCATACTACAACTAAGCGTCATTTTCGATGCATTTCTCGAACGGCGTTTGGCGCAATTGTTACGGTCTCGGGCTAACAATTTTGTTGAGTGCCGTGTTCGATCCTTACCAAGGCCTCTGTATTAAGGTTTTTGTTTTGCACGCTTTTTGAAGTGAAAACTGCTTTAGGCGGTAGTTTCCAAGGTAAGCTATAAAATCTTGAGTTTAAAAATTAAGAAAAATATTGTGTCACTGGCAAGCCAATCTTCACTTTTTAATCACTTGCGCGCCGCGCAAGATTGGCTTGTTTATCCTACCCTTGTTATATTTATTCTTCTCATTCTTTTGTCGATTTACTGAAGTTTCACTTCTATCGTGTGTGAATGGCACACACACCTTTTTTTTGCATTTTTATGAGTGGAAATTAACATTACTCACTTGCATTTTCGTTAATCTATCAAATATACATAAGTTTAGATTTTTATGAGCACAGTGCGTAATTTAACCCATATGTGTAGGACTCAAAATTAATAAATTTAGCACTTTTTTTGGAAATGCCTCGCAATCTAACTCTTTTATAAAAGTTGTGTAGCACCGATTCGTGGAATCAAGTATCGAGTTGGCAGGCCGATTACTACGTTGTTGTTGTCGGCTGAAGGACTAGTATCCATGGTCAAGAATAAATTTAAAAAAACCTTTGTTGTTGTTGTTGTTTGAACGTTTGTTGCTTTCCTTGCTTTGGTTCACCTTTGGTTTTTGGTTATTGGGTTATTCTAATTTCATGTGGATTTGTGTTTCGGTCTACAATCTACATACCTAATTCAAATTAAGTAATTCCATATTTTTAATTAATACCATGGAAAATACGATAAAGGTTGACCAAATCCCTACAGCTGCTCATCGTTTGTATATCCAACTTTATTGTGAAAGGAAAGGTCAAAACGATAGAGTAAGTTTACAGCTTCATCATCTATATACCTATCTATGATCTATGAGAATTTATACTGTGGTCACCAACTAGATTCATGTCACATGTCACTAGATAGAGAGACATCTAGTTTTGTAGTGGCACGACTCTTTTTTTGCAGAGTCCGCCTGGGTAAATACCTCAAATACCACGCCTTTGCCATTTTGTTATTCTACCACCAAGCAGTAATGTGCAACCATCACTGTGTTCCAGTGTGAAGGGAACACCACATCGACAAGATGTGTGCTAAAGTTAGCAGTGTGTGCTTTGCGCTAAGACGAGTATCTCGAGTGGTGTTTGTAGAAGTGTCGCGTGCGTGTTACTTCGCCACAGTGCATTCTCGGTTACAGTAGTATGGCGCTGAGCTATACGCGCGCTGCCGACTGGGAGCGTGCGTTCCGCGCCCAAAAACGTGCCGCATCGTTGGCGTTTCAGAATGAAAATCCGTCAGACCATATTTCAAAGAACTTAGCATACTTACGGTACCTGCTATATTGATCTACCAAGTGGCTGTGTATGTCAGAAATAAACTAGAATCATACAAGTGAGGAGAGAGACATTCTCTTAACATATGCAACACCGACAAGCTGGATACTATATCACACTCTCTCACGAAGTCACGGTAGATGACTCACATGATGGGACTAGAACTTTATAACACTCCCTAAAATAGTTACCAAGTTTCGGGAACTTCAAAAACAGATTTTTAAGTGCTGGCTTATCAACCAAGCATTTTATAGTTACAGCGAATTTTTAGACTGATGACAAAGCTCCTATAAAAATGTAAGAAAATTGACATGGGGGTATTAAAAACATATTTGTTATACTTGTGTAATGCTTCACAGTTTTCTGTATGATAATTATAATAATACAGTGAAGTGATCATTTGAAACTTTGATAATGTATACAATTTGTATGCACTATACAAAAAAAATATATGTAAATACACTTTCTCCTTTAATTTTTTCATTCATCAAAAACTCAATGAAAGCTTGATGACCTTGTACATATAAACCATTAATATTTTTGACTTATAAAAATATTGTGTTCTTTTAAGAGCATAAGCACAAAATCAAAGATACCTACTTTAAATAGTCATATTGTTTGCTACAATAGACATCAATAAATTATTATTGATGATTTTTCTTGATGAATTGAATACCTACTTACCTATTTTTATTTAGTAAATGTATTTGTAAATTGTAGCAAAGCATCATAGAAGCAAGACAATCATGGGCATCCCTGAGCAAATTTAAGAAACAGTTATTTTACAAAACAGCTGCACATGGAAATTCATTAAACTATGCACATACTTTAAGTAAAACCACATTATATTTAAAAGAAAAAACAACTGAAGGAAATAAAAATTCAGGCCAGCAACAAAATCATACTGCACATCTGCAAGACACAGATGAAAGATATCCTTCAGAAGGTTGTTCACAACTATTGCCAGAAGCAAATGAAGTCATTTGTATTGGAACTGAGTAAGTCATTTATTTTTTAAAGATGCTGTTTGACAATTGCTAGTTACATCTGCAATGCCACTGAAATGGTTACAATTGATGTTTCAATTCCAGTGTTTATTATCATGTTGTCTATTACTTAATACTGCTAACTTAATTTGTATTTTCATAAGTTATCATAAATATATACCTAAATGATATTTCCTATGTCGATACTCGATAGCATCCAATAAATTATACAATTTATTCACAATTTGTACAATTCCACATCATCTTTAAAATGAATTACCCAATTACAATTATTTCAGTCAGAACAGAGAAGAATCCCAGAAATCTCATATTAATGAGAGTGGACAAAGTTTCATATTTTCATTGGCAGAATCAACACTGCCTATTCAAAAGTAAGTTTTTAAAATCCTGTAAAACTATGATGTCACATTGATGGTTTAATGATGGTACAAAAAACTGATATGATGGTCTAAGTTTATTTTTTAGTTATATTAGAAGTAAGTCACAGAAACTGAGAGTTACAACTTAGCTCAAAGTGACACAAACATTTGTGGAGGATCAACAGTGCTTACTATACTCCACCAACCCTTCCAGTTCCGTAAAAAAAGTATGGATTACAGAATTCTTACTATCATACATAGACATATAACATACATATACTTCATTTTACAAGATTGAGTAAACTATGCTTAATATTATTAACTGTAAATAAAGAAGATGTAGGTAAGTAATCACTATTCATATATTTTCAGTTGTATAACAGAAGATGCACTTGAGTCTCAAAATAACAGTAGTGCTCAAACACTTGCAATCCCATTAGCAGAACCCTCATCATTTACTGATAAGTAAGTATTTTAGAAACAGTATCATTAAGATGTACCTTTTTTGGAAATTGAGAAACAAGTTGGACAAATTGCCTTCACCTTCACCTCCCAGGATATATGCTGTTCCGAGATATTAGTATTTACAATGTATAAAATACAATAGATAAAATTACCCAAAGCATGAGTCTTTCTCAACCAAAAAGAAATATCATGATCAAATATATCAGTAGTAGATGGCACGCACTACTACTGGAAAACATGATCCAATTTTGAATTTGAATATAGCTTGTGATGATTTCACTACAAGCTACTTTCATATACACATGATATTTTTGGTAAGACTTCCTAAAAAGCATCTCAACCTGGTATATATTTTTAAGATAATTTAATTAAACATTTACAGCAATAGAAGAGATGATGCACAAGAAACTCAAAGTAACATTGGCAGTGTTAATATGATTGAATTTCCATTGGCAGAACCAACACCACCTACTGTAAAGTAAGTAAACCCAAATAATATGGGGATAATTCAACATTATCAGCCTGTATTCATCCATTGCTGGATATAGGCCTCTCCCATAATACAGCACTCAGCCTGATCCTCAGTCTTATTGGGGATAATTTACTTGTTCTAGTTCAATATGGGGTTGATAAATACTGCACCATTCTGTTTGAATTATTTTGGTTCACTTCTCCCACCAGCAAACCCCTAAGCAACTCCTATGTAATGTTGGAGCAATGCTCTGGGTCTCTGGCATAGACGATCCAGAGGTGAAGATGATGTCATTAATTCATAGAGTTATTGTTGAGACATTGGTGTGACAACCCACAGGTGATTCTCACATTTTCTATGGCATCACAGTGCCACAGCACATGCGCTATAGTCTCAGCATATAAGCGTAAACAGCCCACTGAATGTTCCCACTGATGGGACTCGGGGCCTTCTCTCACAAGGAGATAGTCAAGCCATAACCCACCATGCTGGCCCAGTGTAAGTTGGTGGATGACACTACTTGACTTCGAAAGATTAGGAGACTAGGTACATGTCGGTTTCCTCACCATGTTTTCCTTCACAGTTTTAAGTTAATGGAAGTGAAGTTACAGCTGGTCGAGTCGGGAGAACGGCGACTGCCGATCCGGAGACTCCGGGTCTGTCCACTGTCTTTTCAAAGTCATGTGCGTAATGCCGCTGACTACAGTCTCATCCACCTACAAACAGCCGTTTTTTTGTTGTCGTGGAAGAAATGCCTTTACGGTCCCTACCGCCTGGGGGAGATCGTTGGGTTATGTGTTATGTCGGACTCGACACCACGGATGGACTTGGTGCTCCTACCGACTAAAAGATCCACGGGGTTCCAATTCTGGCGTTCGCGGCGGGAACGCGGGACCGCTCACGCATTCCTCTACGAAAACTACAAACAGGAATATGGAGGTATCCAAGTTGCAATGACTTGTCACAAGCCACACTATGACGTCTTGTCTTTGCAACTTTGGTGTACATATATATTATTTTTAAAAAAAAACTGTTGAGGTGGAAAAATCGGGTTTTGGTGTTAGCAGTCATCTCTCTTTTCGTACAGATTCTGTTGTTTATGTTTTACCTGATTGATTTCTGTGGTCTAGGGTCTAGGCTATCTACCAGTTCTTCTTACACTTTTTCATTTTTGTTTGGTTGATATAATCAATTTTGTTGTTGAAATTCTTTATTGTCGATCTAAACATTATAAATAATTATTCCACATAGGTAAGATGATTCAATTACTGAAAGGCATAAATATAGTTTTGCAATAAAAATATCATTTTAACACGTTCGCTGCTTTTTACCTGATAAGACACATTAATTTTTAAATTAATCGCATAACAACCATCATTCGTGATTCAATCTGTTCTTAGAATGACCCTCCCTGACCAGAGTAACTTGGTAAGGTGGGGAAAAGCCTCTGAAAAATGTTGCTATACTTGTGGTGAGGCGATATGTACAGCAAGGCACATATTGGTGGGATGCAAGGTGCTCCTTAATAGGGGTCATTACTCACAGCGCCATGACAGAGTACTTGAAATCATACGTGAAGCCGTAAGCATTTCGGTAGCTAGAGCCCAAAAGGGTTTGACGATAAACAAAAGACAAATTATCTTTGTAAAAGAGGGATCAACTTCAAACTCCAAGAACAAGCCTTACTCAATCCTGGGTTGAGCACCTGATTGGACTATTTTAATGGACACGTATGAAAAGCACTACAAAATCCCAGAGGATGTGGGTGTTTCGTCATCCAGGCCGGACATTTTCCTTTTTTCTAGGGCTACGAAACGCATAGTCCTTGTAGAACTTACCGTACCGTGGGAAACTAATAGACCACGCGATGAAACAAAATAAGTATTACGACCTTCAAAACGAATTAACAAAAAATGGCTATGTAGTTGATTTATACGCTGTAGAAGTAGGAGCGAGAGGTATACCAGCAAAATCTCTCTATAACCTGCTTAAAGACCTTGGCTTGTTCAGAAGTGCAGTAAGTTCTATACTAGAACGAGTATCTAAAGCTGCACTAGTAGGATCATATCGGATTTGGCTGGGCAGGGAGAGAAATACGAGTAGTGAAGGTGAGTGTTGACGTCATCAAAAGGGGCCCCTTTTAAACCTACGCCCGAGTCACAAGTTTTGGGGTCTATTCGAGATTTCTCTCTCTGCCACACGATGGACCCGGCACCCGCACGGTGAATCCATGGAATGCTAAGTAGTTCGTCTCTTATTTTTCAAGTACCTACTTAATTTTATGTTATTGGCCATAATCATTATTATGAACAAAAAATAAAAATAAATGGATCAAAATTTCTTTTACAGGATTGGCAAGGATTTGTATGAAGCAATGAGACGTCCAGATGAACCAGATTTCAGAGATCTAGATAAAAAAGATCGCAGACATTTCAACATAGCAGTTCAGACTATCAAAAGAGATTATATTAAAAAATACACTAAGTATTTAGAAAGTTTAACCCAACAACAACTATTTGAACATTACATTAAAACTTTTCACTAAATCAAAAATTTGTTCTGAAATCGTTGACTTAGGAAAAAGCAAATATTCTACTTATATCATCAATCAATATTCTATTTTATATTGTAAGTTGCATATAAGTGAATTATTAATATCCATTTTTTTTCATTCATGATAATGGATGATAAGGAGTACTTATTATTTGTTTTAGTGAAACAATTATGTAAGTACAAAAGTAAAATAGCATTTAGGTATTTTTCTCTTACAATTTGAAATTACATGTATGGGAAAATGTACCTATAAATAGTACTTACTACATTTTAACCTTGACATCCTGACAATATTGAGTGTATAATAAAGCAGTCCGTCTTGGTTTTGAAAGGATTGTATTGTAATTCTACTAATTTTAAAACAGTTTGTAAGAATGTATCAGTGTATGTTTGTTACTCTTCCACACAAATACTTCTGAAGGGATTTGGATGAAATTTACTACATAGATAGGTAATGGTCTGGTATAACACAGGCTATTTTTTATCCTGGAAAAATAACGGGCTCGGACACTACATGGGTGACGTACGTGGGCGCTGGTAGTTGGTTAAACCAATTTATATATTATTTCTTTTGTAGTTAATCTGCAACATACAAAAAATGTATTTCGTTTTTAGGGTTCCGTAAAACGTAAAAACGGAACCCTTATAGATTCGTCATGTCTGTCTGTCTGTCTGTCTGTCCGTCCGTATGTCACAGCCACTTTTTGCCGAAACTATGAGAACTACACTGTTGAAACTTGGTAAGTAGATGTATTCTGTGAACCGCATTAAGATTTGAACAAAAAAATTAAAAAAAAAGAAAAATTAGGGTTGCCCCCCATACTGAGAACTGAAACTCGAAAAATTTTTTTTCATCATACCTACACGTGAGGGGTGTCTATCGATAGGTCTTAAAAATGATATTGAGGTTTCTATAATCATTTTCGTCTACACTGAATTATTTGCGCGAGAGACACTTCCAAAGTGGTAAAATGTGTGTCCCCCCCCCCTCTAACTTCTAAAGTAAGAGAATGAAAAATCTAAAAAAAATATATGATGTACATTAACATGTAAACTACCAACGAAAATTAGTTTGAACTCGATCTGATGAGTAGTTTTTTTTTAGTACGTCATAAATACACTATTATTGAAACTTCGATCAAAGTTAGAACTAACTACAAGAACTATGTATATTATGTTACTTGCTGCAACGGAACCCTTCATGGGCGAGTCCAACTCGCACTTGGCCACTTTATTTAATGAGTACCTAGGTGAACATTTATCATTTAAAGTGTCCCTAACAAAGATCGTAGAGTCTACGATCGTCGTGAATAACTCGCCAATGATATGTAGTAGATCGGCAAAACTTTACAGGATCGTGTGTATATGTAAGGTACCAGTCGGCACTAACGCAAAGTCCTTAGTCTTGTTCGTTCGAGAGCCAGAGGCTTTTCAAATTTTTCAGGAAAAAAATAATAACTCCTGAACTATGCTAGTCATGGTAATGAAAATTCCGGCACAAATATGCACAAATTTAATGTACCTATCTGTATAAAAAAAATCATGACTGTGCGTCCAACCGTTTCCGATATATAGCAATCTCCAAAACGTTCTCCCAGCAAAAAACGAAATATCTCTGAAACCTTAAGAGGCATAACTTTAAAACTTCGGGCACATTTACACGAGATAGGGCACTAATTATCTGCATCATTCAATTCTTGAAAGGCGGTACTTTTTTGCTGGGCGAACCCACACGCTATTTTGACGTAGGTAGGTACCATAGAGTCGTAAACTAGAATATTTGAAATCTGTTTTTTACTGTTGTAGTAAGAACTTCTAAACTGGACCAATTCACCTGAGTGGATACTATCTGGCTGTCTCTTAATAAAGACGGCACACTCCATCGTAGAATACACCTTTTTTATGTGGGGGAAATACATTTACTTATGCCCATCATGCAGGGACATGGGGGTATGTCGGGCTCGACACCATGGGAGTCGACATGGTGCCCTTACCGACTAAAACCCCCACAGGTTTCTCCTGCATAGCCCAGGGGTCAGGGTCGCGGGGTCACTTTTCGCACTCCCATCAACGACCGTGACCCACCTGCCACGACACTTGCGGGCCCACCTCGCGGGGCGTGTTAACACCCCCGCATTTGGATCCAGCGAAGCGCCGGAAAGCAGCGGCGCGTTACCCCCTCAGGAAGGCCTATCCCTCGATAGGGTGTCGGATGGCCCTTAACGTCCGACGCCCCAAGCCTTCCAGTAGAGACGGGGTGCGAGCCTGAGCGTGAGCGTGCCCGGTTCCGCCTCAGTGAAGGAGCGAGAGGCTTCAGGTCTCGCTCCTCCAACTCACACGAACACATCGGCCGCATCGCGGCCCTTATCCTTCCACTGAGCACTCTGCTTATCAGATTGCTTGTGGAGGACCCTCATCTGGAAGACTTAGGAATTTTACTTGGCCGATATATCAGACGAGTAACCTTCCCAAGTCTTGTAGTGATGCCCAGGGTACACCACGTGGAGGTTCCCGAACTAGGCACCCCATCGTAGAATACACCTTGGCTTAACATCAAGTAACATAGCTGTTATTAAGCACGAACCTACAACCTACTAGGTATAATAATAATTAGTTACCTACATACACTAATCACTACATACTTTTGAGACTGTATATCCCGCGGAAGTTGGGGGTCGTGGCATTATAAAAGCTGCAAGAGCGATTCCATCGGGCCTTGATGTTAATTTGCTGGCCTGGGTGTACTGGCTGGGCTTCGGGGACCTCTTCGGAGAAACCGAGGGTTTTATCTGTGCAATTGCGGATGAAATTATCAAGACGTACAATTACCGGAAATACATAATGAAGGACGGTACGGTCGACATTTGTCGGGCATGCCGCCGTCCAGGCGAATCACTTCGTCGTGTTATTTCCGGTTGTTCGCATCTTTCTAACGGCGAGTACTTGACACAGACATAACATAGTAGCCCGGATCATCCACCAGCCACTTGCTCTTCGATACGGACTTGTCGAGTCAGAGGTGCCGTACTATAAGATCCACCTTTGCCAGTTCTCGAAAATAGTTGTGCATTGCTCTACTGGGAACGTTCTACCATCACGCATAGGACTATTGTCGCCAATAAGCCTGATATCGTGCTGGTAGACCGGTCTCAGCGCCGGGCAGTGATCGTCGATATCACCATACCACATGACGAGAACTTCGTGAAAGCCGAGAAGGAAAAGCTTAGCAAGTGCGTTGACTTGGCTTGAGGTTACTGTGGGACGTCGATTCCACGATCACAAGTCCCGAGGTCCCGATAGTCGTGTCGGCAAACAACCTTATAAAAAGTCTCCACCAACATCTTAAGAGACTTTCGCTAGATGGTTGGATCAAGGGTCAGATGCCGACGGCAGTCATTGACACAGCGCGCTTCGTCGGGAAGTTCCACACTCTGGAGCCCCAACTACCGATAGCTTGGGCTCTGCCCCGTTGCTGGTTGTATTCTAGTTTTTAAGTTTTTTATAATGTTCATATTTTTTATATGTATGTACTTACTTATTCTAAAAAATTACAAGTGTTTCATAAGTTTTTAGGTTGAAAAGTTGAAATAAAACCATACTAATAATTTACAATGATGATCTTATTAGATATTGTTTACAACAGTGACACAACTAAATATTGCTACAGTATTAAGATTTCAGCAGACAGATAGGCACTAAAATAACAATTTCAATACAATAATGACTAACTTTTACATTAACACTAGACTAATTAAAATGCTATAATCAATATTCAAATAAAACTACTATAGACTTGAGATGAATTATTAATAAATAATAATACACACCATAGTGATAGCCTTATTATAGTTAAATTTGGATAAAATAATACTAAAATTGCAATGGAGTAATAAGTAAATATGGTATTGTATAGATTTATTTACCACACAGGAGGCCTAAAGCCATTCCGGCCACAAAGGAAGCCATAAAGACATGACTTTCTGTTGCATGATAGTGGTCATCTCCAATAAAACCAGAATACCATTTTTTTGCTTTGATTTCTTTCTTCTTAAACAATCCTTCAGCTTTGTCCAATTTCCTATCTACAAATCTTTCCAGCTGAAAAAGAAATGCATTACTTAAATGACTAAATTGTCAAGCAAATCCAGGTTGCAGCCAGCATCCAGCAGTGTTTAAGGTGTGTTAGAAAACAGTTTGAAAGGAACATAGCTGATATCCTAGTCTTTTATTATAATCATACTTTAATTTTTCTTGTTTTTGTTGAGTTATCAATAAAGGAAGGTGAATGTACCAAGAAGTAGAAGAAACTGATAGGACATAAATATATAACAAGTTGAAATCTGTAATAGTATTTTTAGGAAAATTTCACTCGCCTTACATTTTAAATAAACTTTATGAAGACGCAATGCCAAACAGAAATCCTCCAGAAAAGCCTGCTGAGTAATATGAATTATTTTGAATAAATAATAATACCTGCAACAAAACAAAAATGAATTGTGGAATATTGAACTTTCAAAACCCATGTGTAAACAACAACTACCACCAGACACCCACAGAAAACAATTATGATAAAATTTATGTTTTCACTTAGTTTAGGATATCAGCTATATACCAGTACAGTAATATTATTAGTGTGTTACAATTATGTAAATGAGGAAAATACTCATCCATCTATTTGCACACCTTATCCTGTCAAAGCTAATTTTATACCACATTTCAAACTCATGAATAAGTTTTATGGCCAAAATAGATAGGCCATAGAAGACTATAAAAGAAATCAATACTTTTCCCATATTGGATACATGTAAAACAGAATGACCAAATAATGTTCTGTAATATCAACATGATAATTATATTTTGGAAGACAATATGAGTTGCAATGCCCAATAGGTTAGCCCCAAAGTTATTTATTTTTGTCATGTTACTAACATTGCAACAGTTTTGGTGTACAATGCAGTATGGAAGGGCAAAGACCTTGACAACAATTGCTGGTGACATTTACTTTTAGGATACAATATGTGAAGGTCAAGTATAAATTATACTTACTTTTTCACTCCAGTTGGGTCCCTTTCCTGTGGCCTCTTTCTCAATTTTGTCTGTGATTTTATCAACTTTTTTGTTGATTTTGTCCCAGTTTATATCAATGTACCCTTTCTGACTTGCAATGTGCAGTAAAATAACACTACCACCTAAACCTACTGCAGCTACTTTTCCTATTTTCATGGATATGAAACCTGTGATCCTGTGGAAAATAAAAAACAAAAATCAAGTACTTATTTATATATTATTTAGTCTTATGTATTGTAGTATTGTGAATATATATATAAGACTAAGTAATAAGTAGTCTTATATGTAAGACTAAGTACTATCCACTTGTATGTTGGTCTAAGAATAAAGATTTGAGTTTTAGGTGATCTCATCACATACCAAATGCATTACTAATTATTTGATTTCATCATAAGACATCAGCTCCACAATTAAAAATAGATAATTGCATCAATAGATGCTACCGGGAATATTATCTTTTGAGAACAAACTAAACCAAATATTTACACACAAATGAGTATGAATTATCATTAGCAAGGACATTCGTGGTCTCAAAGATGATAGGAAAACGCCTAGAAAAATGCGTACTGTTCTCTAACAGATGCAGACAATATCTATATTAGTCATCAAATTGTTTTGTTTGTTTTTGTAGTAGGTACTGAAATTGGTTCTCATACCATCCTGACGCGGTTCCTAATATTAGCTGCTTTGTTGCGGATGTAGTGCCGATTTCTGATATTGCTTTTTCAATAAAGTTCTTAGCGTCATCTACAATCTTTTTCGCTTCTTCACTAGGATCTTCGTTCCTTGGTCGAGCCATATTTTAACTGCCACTAGTGGTAATGATTTAGTCCAATAAAATAAACCACAATTTCAAATTCTTCAAAGATCGCGAAAATAATGAAATCGAACTGAGCTGAGAGTAAGAGACTATGACTTTGACGTCATTAGGTCATCACCCAGTATCCCAGTGTTGCCAAGTGATGGATTGTGCATTTGATTCCGAACCCAGTCGGATTGATCCGACAAGGAATCTCAATGTCTGGGTAGCGATTCTGAAACCATTCGGTTGCATCCGACACGGAATCTCATCTCTCGGTCTTTGTCTTATCTGTTTAGCATGACAAAGACCGAGAGATGAGATTCCGTGTCGGATGCAACCGAATGGTTTCAGAATCGCTATCCTGGGTAGTGATTCTGAAACCATTCGGTTACATGTTATCTGTTTAGCATGACAAAAACCGAGAGATGAGATTCCGAGTCGGATGCAACCGAATGGTTTCAGAATCGCTACCCTGGTCTAGATGTAATAGAAGAATGACAGAGACAAAGATTATCATTCCGAATCTAAGCCATTCGGATTACCTACATTTAGCATCACTTGATTTACATTATGTGATGACACATTAAAAAAATACATGTAAAATGAGAGCCAAGTTCAATACTATAATGAGCCGTTTTCCGACGAGACAAAAAGATATGATTTAATAAAACGATAATAGGGGGCGCTTGTAGGTCTTTTGGTTTGTTGTCAAAAGCGTTAGGCATAATGGGACTCAATTCATTCAATTTGCGAAAGCACGACTTCTAGTAATAAATAATAAACTACTTTATTCATGTACGCATTTTATTTGAATGAAAACTATATCAAAACATCAAAATTTCAAAACAAATTCGTAAACCTGATGAGAGACAAAATATATATTTTTTAAATTTATTCTTGGCTATGGATACTAATCCTTCAGCCGAGAGAGTATCTCTCTACTTAGTCTGTGGATAAAATATTGTCGTATCAGTGTTACTATTTATATCTTTGAATTTTCCTTCTACTTTGGCTTAGTTTGTGTCTATTGCCTCGGGAGTTCTAAAGATTTTTACTGAAAAGGGATTGTGATCAGTAACGGTTTTTTATTACATTATCAACCTAATTAGCTATTTTTATTCCCAATATTTTAAAATTAAAAAAGACACTTTTTACACTATACTTTTTCCCTGAAAACGGGTAGGGTCTCTAAAGGGATTACACTGTTGAGAGTATATGGTAGAGACAGATCTATCTGCATCTCGAACAATCGCCATCTAGTGCGTCCGTTGGAACTATTTTTGTCTCGTCGGAAACTCCCTCATACAGGCTGACTGGCTGAACACTTTACACATCGATCGTGTTCAGTAATCGATTCTCTTTCTGCTTACGTAAAAAAATAAGTGCTTAATATTTGACTAATTTAACTTTAATTATATATACATAATAAGCTCACTAGGGCAGCGTGCGTACCTCTAAAATTCGCCAGTCACGTGGCAAGTTAGGTAGGTACAGTCGTCGCATCGTTCGCTGCGCGCGGCGCATGATTGTAGGCACCGGCAAAGGTTAAAGGCCTTCGACAGGGTTTGGCATGATGGCCTTATAATCAAGCTTTCTAGTTATGGTTTGTCTCCTGGGTTTATTGCGTGGATATCGGACTTTTTGAGGGATCGATCCATTGCGAGTCGTCAGTGATGGCTGCTCGTCGGATCAAATTAATAGCTATCACTGCTGGAGTCCCTCAAGGGTCGGTACTCTCTGCGACGCTCTTCCTGCTACATATCAACGATCTGTTAAAACCCGGTATCTTTACGTGTACGCAGATGATAGCATCGTTGTAGTTACATATCTAGCGCGAGAGATAGTGGGCAACAAACTCAGGTACCGAGAGAGAGTTTGATCGAGCATTTGAGCTTGGCCCTTGAGGCAGTGTCTAAATGGGACGATACCAATCTGGTCAAGTGCAACGACAGTAAGACGCAGCGACGCAGCAGTGTCTGTTCTCCGCCAAAAGGAGTCCATTCCAACTGACTCCAACTTTTAGAGGTGTATCCGTGCCGGTTTTTTTTTTTTATTTAAATTTTACAGCTCCACAGACTCCGGGGTCCGTGACCTTTGTCAATCGTTTTCTTTTTGTTACATTAATCTTGGATTGGAGAAGAAAAGGAAATAGGGGAGAGTAGGGAACATTTTCTTGCTAATTCTAGGACTATTTTATTTTCTAAGTCGCCTCCTCCCGGCTCAGCGCCTCCACCACGACTGCATTTCTATCCTTGATGGCCATCTGCAAATTGAACTCTCGGATGGTCTTCGGTGTTGCAGACAACGCTCGCCGCACATTGCGATTACCGACTCGTATGTTAGTCCCTGAGCTTCATGGATGGTAAGGATGCGTGACCCGGTGCCTGAACCATAACCCTGGTTTGTCAGGGTCTTCTTCTCCTCTTGAGTGTGAACTAAAAAGAGGGTGTTTGGTTGGGTGTTGGGTATTTGCGCTCCCTGATACCTTCTCTGCTCTAGGGACTTTATGCGAGGCGCCGAGGAATACATACCCGAGTATATTTCCCTCAGCGCATATGCGACGTCCATTGGGTTTCGATGTGTGCAGAGCAACTCCTGGCTGATCTTTGTTACCAGGTTCGGGCGGTGATACCTCATTTCGAAGAGATTTTCCCTATCGATATAAGGCAGTTGATTGACATCTCCGATGAGGACAATTTCGCCAGCACCAGACAGGCGTGAGACCATTACAATGGCTCCGAAATGGTTCATGAGGGCTTCATCCACCATGAGGCGACTGAAACTCTCTTTTCCGAATCCATTTACGAGAGCAGAAGCCATAGTCCGCACCCTGGTTTTGACCAGGTTTCCAATGCGGTGCGATAGCTTTTCTCTTAGATCTTTTGCTGCCTCAGTTGTTGTGGTGATGATAGCGTCCTTGTCCACGTCGAAGTGTCTAATAACCCATGTTGTCTTTCCACATCCCGGAACACCATTGACCCACTGTATTCTTGGTACCTCCCAATTTTCCCAAGCCGCTGTGACACTTGAGTTCCCTTCGATAATTTTGGCCATCTCTAGGATCTTGTCGTCCAACATAATTTTGGTGCATCGGGCGGTAACTACAATAGGGTCGTTTGGTGGTGTCGCATATACAGGCATTCCCGCGCGCTCTGTCTCGTTCTCGTTCAGTGTCACGAAGCCATTTTCTGCACTGTAGGCTGCCATATACTGTCCTGTCATAGTTCCCTTGATGACCTGGGAAGTAACATTGTTGTAAATGGCTGCTTCGGCCTCCTCGAGTTTCGCCTTTAATAGGCTTTCACTTCCCAGCCTATAGAACTGCATGATGTTTTCGCAGGTCTTGAGGTTGACTTGTCTTGTCGCTCTCAGTGTGGCTGTGAATTCGATAAAGGCGTTACGTGCATGACTCCGCGGCTCCGAGGCCGTGACATAACGGGGCGGTTCCACCAGTCCCATGTCGGCTCTGGTTCGGCTAATTAGTTGCTGTGAAGCTGCTTTGAGGGTCTTTGACGTCAAGGGGTTTGATGATGATGAAGGGGATGAGATTCGGAGTACGCTCCTTGCTGCTGCGTTAAAGGCCGCCACGAAAGTCGTGTTGGTTCCTCGGCTGCTGCTTTGATTGGCTGCGGCTTTTTCCGCCGCCGCCCTCTGCTGTGCTCTTTCGGAGCCGGTTTGGGCGGTCGAACTTGGAACAGGATGTCCCCAGCTGTCAGTTGCATTAGATAGGTCGTGCGAAGGGACTCTGAGGAAGCTCAGATTTTCTCCTCTATCTTCGTATACGACAACCTCGTGATGTTTAGAGGCCTCAATGCAACCCAGCCGGTCTGCGACCCTCGCTCTTGAATATTCAATCGCCATCGCATCCACGCTTATCACCCGGGGTGTGTCACCCGCATTTCTGCTCAGATGTGCGAGCAGTGCACTTGCCTGTGTGAAAGGCGTCCGACCTTCCGAGTACTCTATTAGTGCAATCGTTTTGTTTTTCGATCGCACCAACCGAAATCGGTGGCCGTCTACCACGCACACTGGCATAGCATCGTAGGTTTTCCGCTTCATTGTGACTTTAGCGGTACTTCCATTGAGCAGGCACGACAATCCAGGTGACAAACGGGCGCGTTTCCGTTCCCAGGCGAAGCAAAAGCTCACTCCGAATCTTTCTTTGTTGCTGTCCATGAAGAGAGCCACTCCGCGGATACGAATCCCTGCCTCTCCTCGGTCTGCATTCTCCAGTAGTTGTTGGACGGAGATGCTTTTTGAGGGGTTATCTTGGGCGGGGACTGCATTCCGCGCGGCTTCCACGGACAGCGCGGTAGAATGTGGTGGCGAAGGGGGGCGTGTAGAATGTGGTGGCGAAGGGGGGCGTGTAGAATGTGGTGGTGAAGGGGGGCGTGTATTTGAGAGTGTGGAATTCCTATTGGTCGCTATGCGGAATGAGCTTTCCATGAAGGACAGGAGCCGTGGTCTGTTATCTGGATCTGCTAAGATATTTTGGAGATCCGAAACAACCAGCCTCCCGTCGATCATAGATTCGAGCTCATGTCTTGTGGCCATGAATCTGGGACAATCGACCAGCACATGCCAGACCGTTTCGGGTTGGTCAGGGTCACACTCGCATGCAGGACTGCTCTTGAGCTTAAATCTGTACAGATATTCAGCTATTCCTCCATGTCCCGTCAACGCTTGTACCTGGAAAGGAGTCAGTTTCGTGGTTCTCGTCAACCGATATGCGTTTGCTACATCGGGCAAGAACATCTGAGTGACTTTTCCGGTTTCCGAGGTCTCATATCGGTCCTGCCATTTCTTGACCGATTCTTCGCGTATTTTTCGTTTGACGTAGGACAAGGGGATCCCCTCGTAGTCTCTGGGTGATTTCATGACCGCCGCCGACTTCGCTAGTTCATCTGCTCTTTCGTTGCCGACGGTACCCACATGCGCTCTTACCCAGAAAAAACGAAGAGATCTCCCTTCTGCACGTATCTGTCCAATGTTTTCCTTTATACACTTTGCCAAGGGGTGACTCGTTTTAGGGTTACTTAGCAGTTCGAGTGAAGATCGGGAGTCACTCAGGACATTGACTTCTGGGTCCTTGCTTGTTAACACCATTTGAGTTGCCCGACAAAGAGCATAAAGTTCCGATTGAAAGACTGTGCATTCGGAGTGAAGCTTGAAGGTCGAGTTCTTATCGTATCCGTGCCGGTTTCTGACCGTCTTGAGCTTTTGGGCGTTACTTTGACCTCAACGCTCAACTTTGGCTATATATCGAGACCAAGGCTAAAGTAGGTGCCTAAAAACTAGGTGTCCCCTCAAAGGTGCGAAGGTACTTCAAGTCTGAACAGTTGCTAAGCTTTCATTATATCAAGCACAGATTCGCTCCTGTATGGAGTACTGTTCGCACTTTTGGGATGGTTCGGATAAGTATCAGCTGGAGGCTCTGGAATCACTCGAGAGACGTACCAAGACTCATAGGCAATGACAATCTTGTGCGAGAAAGACTTCAAAGTCTTGAACATCAGAACATCACCGTAAAATTGGTAGCCTATCGGTTTTTTATCGGATACACTTCGCAGAGTGTACGACCCTATTTGCATGATCTAATACCACCTTGTCCTTTTTTCTATCGGAATGCTCGTAGCTCGAAAAAGCGACATCGTTTCATGGTTGATGTTCCAAAGACACGAACGAAGAGATTTGACTCTTTAAAAATAAAATAATAAAACTTTTGTGATAAGAACTTCTAGGCTGTGGAATACGTTGCCTGAGTTGGTTTTCCCCGATGGTTACAATCTTCAAATCGAGAGTGAATCGGTTTTTTTTTCTAGGTAAACACGCTCCATCGTAGACAGCATCGTCGCTTAACATCAGGCGAGATGCAGATGGCGGTCAAGTGTTAACCTATAAAAGTAAAAAAAAACATTACTTTTTTATACTGGAATTATTAGCTATCATACTAAAATGAAAGTTCAGATGTTTGGGTATCTGTTGCTCTATCACGTCGGATCAGCTACATAATGCAGTTTCGGTTAGGTTACAGTCAGAAATAGTACATACATAAGCAGCTCACTAAATGTACCCACTACTGAATCTCGAGGCCTCTTTTCACAAGGATAGAATCAAGGCTATTCTCACTTATTTCTCACTATATTTTACTTCACCTTATTTTAAGTTAGCGGCATTACGCACGTGACTCCGAAAAAACAGTCGCCAATTAAGCCAAATCTGACAAAACCCACCAGTGCAGTTTTAGATACTCGTTCTAGCATAGAACGTACTGCATTTCTGGACAAGCCAAGATCTTTCAGCAGGTTATAGAGTAGAGAGATTTTGCTGGTATACCTCTCACTCCTACTTCTACAGCAACTTTCTATGTAGAAATTAACTACATTGCTGTTTTTGTTAATTTGTTTAGAAGGTTATAATACTTATTTTGTTTCATCGCGTATTCGTTAGAGATTATAAATATGTAGTATAAATCTACGTTAATTTGTTTAGAAGGTTATAATACTTATTCTGTCGCATTCTTTCGAGATTATAAACTAAACCTACGTTAATTTGTTTAGAAAGTTGTAATACTTATTCTTTCTCATTGCGTATTCTTTGGAGATTATAGACTTAATCTACGTCAATTTGTTTAGAAGGTTGTAATACTTATTTTGTCTCATCGCGTATACTTTAGAGATTATAGTCTCAATCTATGATCATTCAGACAGTAATAAAATCAGGATTTTGCCCCGAATGTCTGGAAGAAAAGTCTCTGTGTCAAATTCTTGTTCTGTATAAGTATACCTGTTACTTATACAGAACAAGTTCTGTATAAGTAACAGGTATTCGACGAGCACTGCATTGCCCGGCCCATGGACTAACTTCCTGGTTGCAGAACAAAACACTCATTCCATTAGAGCCGAAGAACTAAGAGTTTATAAACCCCATAGAATAATCTACATACTAATACAAATTGTTAGTACAGATAACCATGTTCCTTCTGTAAAAATTTCAATACATTAATGAACAACCGCTGTCGTTTTAAACGGAGAACATCAAGACACAATGTGAATCATAATAGACCAACAAGATTACACGAACTTATTAATTTACTTTAAAGTCTCTATAGCACTAAGAGTTTTAAGTTGTCGGAAAATCATGAAATTACGTGTATTTAGCTATGTTTAGCTATGTCGAATCAGACGCGTCTGGACTCGAACCAGAGCTCCGTATCAAAAATAAATGCAACTATTATTATACAACGATAAAACTTACATTTGATTATATATGTTTTTCCACAATTTTTCTTTGGGATCTTTTTTACCCGACTGAAAGAAGGGTTATGTTTTTCGCGCGTATCTTGTATGTTTGTAAATTTCTTTATTCCCACGTATCTTCCAAACGGCTGAATGGATTATGACGATTCAGATATCGTTAGATTTGTCTCAACTACCCAAGTGTCCTTAGATATATATTAAATTAAAAAAACAACACATCCGATTTTTGACGCAAATTTGTAAGTAGTTGAAAAAAATATTTTTATCTAGCATATCGAGAAGGGTATCAAAATAAAGAGAATTTTAAGAGCATTACAAATATGTACATAATATATGTTGTGTAGTTAAATGTCATTTACAATAATTACAAGCATTTCAATTCAACCATTCGAATACATATTTTGTTTATCAATGCCTTCAGATGACACTGTTTTTAAAAAAAGATTGATAAGATTGATATTGATAATGTATTAAACAAAACCCGAACGAAAATTATAATTGACGTACTAAGTGATTCAACATTTCTCAAGAGTTTGATGAGTATGGTTTCACTTGCAACCGATCCGACATTGGTGTAAATGTCGAGCCTTGTACGTACCTACTACTGAATTTTAGGTTATTTTTATTATATTTCTTTTTTCAACAACATGAAATATATTTATATTTGACATCAAGTTTTTTCCTTCCGTCGAACAAAAAAAGAACTCCAAAAATGCCAATATTTAAAGCTGAAAATGTTGAAAGAAGTTTTTGCTTTACTTTCTGTAAATGAGGTCCTACTGGCCCGTTACATTATGTACGTGTAAAAATAAAGAGAGGAAGCGATTCACTGTCCACACAATAAAATCGGGTGCGTACACACCATATTTAATGATCCGTCACACCGGACCAGCAAGAATGGTAGTACAGTGCAAATATAAATATATCATCGCAACGCCGTTCATAAGATAGAATATAGTTCGTGGCAACCATATTATGTTATTATTCGAGTATCTCTGGGGCTGGGCAATATCTACTTATAATTTACTATATTATCTCTTACTAGCATACTACATAAATATTAACTTACTATTAAAATAAGTTTCAAATTAAAATTCTCTTAATCAATCAATCAAATCAATCTCTTCATTTAAAACTTAATGGAGCGCGCTGTAACTTATCTCGTCTATCGTCAATGTCTGTTTCGTGGCAGCTTCATAAACGGTAGCGATTGAGATTAATTTTAGAAGAATAATTTGGTCGGTTTAATTCGACGTTACATTTATTGATTATCCCAAAACAAAGAAGCAACACAAAAAAAACTTGTATTATCTACTTGTCTTGGTATGTCTGTCTAATCTGTAACTTCAATGTCATATTTTTGTCAGTGACTTATCTGTAATGTCAGCTGATACAAAAACAATAAAATTCTAGATGCTAATTTCTTGGTTATGTTATGGTTTATGGTGTTTTGAAGTTTCGATTTTCGATTGAATTGGTTTTGTTTAGTCTTGGTCCGATTAACGGTTTATTGTAAAAATCGTAATAAAATTAAAGGTATTAAAAATACAGAATTCTGGATAGAATTCATGTGCAAAATGGAAACGCCTCATTTATCATTTCTCAAAGAAATTTGAATCCGCTAATGTCTTCTAGTTTTTAACTAAATAATTATATTGTAAATTATTCTTAACATAATAATAGATTAACACTATGATTTTATGTAGTCTGAAATCATACCACCAATGTAAGCATTTAAGAAAACCCCTTACATCTTTTCTAGTATCCAGACCAAAAAGTAGTCTTAATCTATGGGTAAGTGATTTAGTTAATTTTGTACTAAATGTGCTACATTAATAACTATTGTAAAATAAATATTTTTGTTTTGCAGCATGAAGATATTAATACAGAAATTAAAGTCAGTATTGAAAAGCATTGGCAAACTGAAGTATTGCAAAAGAATGGAAGGGAAGAAAGAAATAAATCGCACTATGTTCTGCCTATGTTTCCATATCCATCTGGTAATTTGCATATGGGACATGTTCGAGTCTACACAATTTCAGACACCTTAGCCAGATTTCAAAAGCTTAATGGAAACAATGCTATACATCCAATAGGCTGGGATGCATTTGGATTACCTGCCGAAAATGCAGCAATAGAGCGAAATATTGCTCCCAAAACTTGGACTAAGTCAAACATTAGTTCAATGAAACAACAACTACTACAATTAGGATTTAATTTTGATTGGGACAGAGAAATATCCACATGCAATCCTCAGTACTATCGCTGGACACAATATATATTTTTAAAGCTTTTTGAAAAGGGATTGGCTTATCAAAGTGAGGTATGTTGTAGCTTACTTACTGTTAGGGGCTTTAGGCAATAGGCCTTGTGTGGTGACTTAAGTAAAAATGTACACTTGGATGCTATGTGATCTTTATAAAGAGTGAGAGGAAGAGTGTTAAAAATGTTAACGTGTGTTATGAGGGGGAAGGGGGGGTATAACATTTTCAAAAATTGCATTACGTACTACTTGAATGGCCCCTTATTGATAGTTTTTAATTACCATATTTTTAAAATATCTCTTTGATTGTTTAGGCTCAAGTGAATTGGGATCCTGTCGACCAAACAGTTTTGGCAGATGAACAGGTTGATGACCTTGGCTGCTCGTGGAGATCAGGTGTTAAAGTTGAAAAGAAATACTTAAGACAATGGTTCATTAAGACTAGGCAATATGCCAAACAATTGTATGATGGACTCAATAGTGATCACTTGGAAAATTGGAAAGATATCATTAATTTACAAAAGCATTGGATTGGAGATTGTGATGGTGTAGTTGTGACCTTTAAATTAAAAGGCAATGATAAAACAGTAGATTTGGATGTATGGTCTTCTGAACCATACAAATTCATCCATGGAAATTTTCTCACAATTAGCTCAAGTAATGCTCTAATTCAAAAACTAGCCAATGAAAATCAAAAAATTGTAGCTGTTAATCCAATAAATAATTCTGAATTACCAGTCTATATAACAGATCAATGTAATTATCCTGAAGGGAAAGATATTTATCTGGCATGTCCTACCACAAATGAAAATGATAAGAATATAGCTCTGTCTTTAAATATCCCATTTTTGGATGATGCTTTTGAAATAGACATCCAAAACGAAAATCAGAAAGCAATAGAATTAGCACAGAAAAAAAATGTTGGGGGATATTTTGTTAGTTCCAAATTAAAAGACTGGCTTATATCTCGCCAAAGATACTGGGGTACACCTATACCAATAGTGCATTGCAAGGTATGTGGTGCTGTCCCTGTGCCTTATGATGAGCTACCCATAGAGCTGCCTGCTATCAGCTCATCTGCCAAAGGAATTCAAACATTGGCAAAAGTAGAAGAATGGGTCAACTGCAAGTGCCCTAACTGCAATTCAAATGCTAAAAGGGAGACAGATACCATGGACACATTTGTTGATTCATCTTGGTATTACTATAGATTCTTAGATCCTAATAATGAGAATGCTCCATTTGATAGGAATTTGTTAGAGAACCAGACCCCAGTTGACATTTATATAGGAGGCAAAGAGCATGCTGTGCTGCATTTGTACTATGCTCGCTTTATGAGTTATTTTCTGCATTCCCTTGGATGGACCCCTACTCCAGAACCGTTCAAAAAACTTCTGGTGCAGGGTATGGTTATGGGACAGTCATATAGATTGAAATCATCAGGAAAGTATCTTCCACCAGAAAAAGTTGAAAAAATAGGAAAAGAGTACAAGGAAAAAGAAAGTGGAGATCCTGTACTAGTACAATGGGAAAAAATGAGCAAGTCTAAATATAATGGAGTGAACCCAGAAAAGTTGTTATTGGAATATGGATGTGACACAACTCGCTTGCTGATCTTGGCAGACGTGCCTCCTGCAACGCCCAGGAAATGGTCTGATGCAAGTAAGGAAACAATATCATCCTTAACTTTTAATCAACTATAAAGATAAGAGAATGTCTATTCAACTGTACTTTTTATTATGTATGTTTTGCAATGCCTGCTCGAATCTATTTTAAAGTTTTTTTTTTTTTTTCGAAATTCGTATGGTAATTCTGATCGTAATTCTGTAGTGGTAGGACTCTTGGAAGAGTCCGCCTGGGGAAGGACCACACCTTGGCAGTTATTCTACCGCCAAGCAGTAATGTGCATACATTACTGTGTTCCGGTTTGAAGGGCAATGTTTTCAGAGAAATTACAGGGCTTAGAGATATAACAACTTAGATATCTGGGTGGCGAGCGCAGTGCAGTGCTAGGTAATGATTTGGACTCTTCATATTCCAATAACTGCGTGTCACTGTGCTGTTATGTGGCAGCCATGTTGCTTACCATCAGGCACATCTCCTGCTCGTCTCGTCACTTTATTTAAAAAAAACCGGCCAAGTCCGAGTGAGACTTCCGCACGAAGGGATTAGCATTTAGCAAATAGACGGCGAAAACATTTTTGGCTTTATTCGAAATTTCTTAAACATCGCAATTTCCGCAGACAGGAAAAAAGTTTTGTTAAAATATTGATTTTTAGCTCATGATTCTGACGATAAAAATCGATATCGCGAACTATTTTTTCCAGTGCGCCAATGAACTGGTCATTTGGACGGACTAATCGAGCAAAAATCAAGTTTGTTGTTTGGGAGCCCCCGTTAAATAATATTTTATTTTTAGTATTTTTTGTTATAGCGGCAATAGAAATACATCATCTGTGAAAATTTCAACTGTCTAGCTATCACCGTTCTTGAGATACAGCCTGGTGACAGACGGACGGACGGACACCCAAGTCTCAGTAATAGAGTTCTGTTTTTACCCTTTGGGTACGGAACCCTAAAAAGAAAAATGTAATTGATGTATTTTCTCGAAATCAGTGTTTTTGTTAAAATAATATGTTGGAAGTAGTTTGTAAGATATTTATTAAATGACTTTTGGTTTACTATATTTGCAGCATTACCTGGTGTTTTAAACTGGCAACACAGACTGTGGATGACGATGCGGGAGTTTTTAAAAGCAAGAAATGATACATCCATCCCACAAACACTTTCAGAAGAAGAAATTAAGAAATACGAAGAAAAACTCAGGGATGCGCGAAATTATTTTACAGCTACTGCTACTTTCCACTTCAAATACTCACAAAAATTGAGTGTGGGCATATCACGATTACAAAGTCTGACAAGTACACTGCGGGTATGTCTATTTTATGTTGATATGATTTAGTATTTATTATAAAATCAACTTTGATGGTATGTAATTACTAACATTCTAAATGTGTTCGACGTGTGTGACGAAATTTCCGAGAAACCGTAAATGTGGCAAGACCAAAACATGCCATCAGACTATATGCCCAAGGTCTTATTTTATCACTTAAATGTTGTGTTATTATACAATTATCTAATATTTCACTTACAAATGTAATGATTTATTATTGTTTTTGACAGAATAAAGTGCCACCAGAAATAATTTCAAGGAGCAAAGATTTTGAGGAGGCGTTAGCTGTTCTGCTGATAATGTTGGCGCCGGTGACGCCGCACTTTTGCTCGGAGCTGTGGGCGGGGCTGGCGGCGGCCCCGCGCCGGGCGGCCGACCGCTCGCGGCTGGTCCGCTGGGACAGGAGCGTGCTCGACCAGCGCTGGCCTAGCGTCGACGACGACTATAAACTCTCTGTGCAGTGTAAAGTACGTATACTACTAACAGCCCGCTGCGGTATTACTCGCAGTTTCCCTTCCAGTAACTTTCCCGAGATGAAAAAACCTATGCTGTTCCAGACTATAAACTATTTGTGATCTAAATTTCGACCCAATATGTCACACTTTCTTCCCCATCAGTTGTCAGTTCTGCGAGCGATGTGGCCTGCCCATTGCCACATGATGGGGAAGAAAGGTTCTCGAGTGGCGACCACGGACCGGAAGACGCAGTGTTGCACGGCCTCCCATTAAACGGACCTCACAAAGGTCGCTGGAAACAGCTGGTTGTAGGTAGGGCAGGACCGTTCGTTGTGGAAATCTAGGCGAGAGGCCTATGTTCAGCAGTGGACGTCTTGCGGCTGATGATGACGATGTCACACAGCTGAATATCCAAACATTCGCATATATAATACTAGCTGTTACCCGCGACTTCGTCCGCGCGAAATAAATACTGAGGTAACAATAACTAATTTTACACCAAGACACATTTACTAAAAACAGCTTATAATAAAATAATTTCATCAAATCGGTTCAGTTGTTTAGGTGTAAAAGCGTAAGAGACATTCGTCCCCCATTTCAACTTCAATTTCATCCCCATACAGTTCAAAATCACAAAATTGCTAGAAAAATGTTCGTTTGCTTTGTGTCAAGCGTCTATATTCAGAGTTTCATGGTTTTATCTTCAACGGTTGGGAACTTTCATATTGACATTCATCCCTCATTTTAACCCCAATTTCACCCCTGTACAGTTCGAAATTGCTAAATTGATAGAATAAACATTCGTTTGCTTCGTGTCAAGTGTCTATATACAGAGTTTCATGGTTTTATAATTAAGGTTGGGAACTTCCATATTGACATTCATCCCCCATTTCAACCTCAATTTCATCCCCGTACAGTTCAAAATTACGAAATTGATGGAACAAACATTCGTTTGCTTCGTGTCAAGTGTCTATATACAGAGTTTCATGGTTTTATCTTCAACGGTTGGGAGTTTCCATATTGACATTCATCCCTCATTTCAACCCCAATTTCACCCCCGTACAGTTCGAAATTACGAAATTGATGGAACAAACATTTGTTTGCTTCGTGTCTAGTGTCTATATACAGAATTTCATGGTTTTATCTTCAACGGTTGGGAATTTCCATATTGACATTCATCCCTCATTTCAACCCCAATTTTACCCCCGTACAGTTCGATATTACGAAATTGATAGAACATGCATTTAATTGCTTCGTGTCAAGTGTCTAGATACAAAATTTGATAACTTTGAAAATCACGTTTCATACAAAATCTTCATACAACCGTTCATCCCTTGTTTCACCCTCTTAGGGGTTGAATTTCGCAAAACCCCGTCTTAGCGAGCGCCTACGTGCTAAAAGGAACCTCCATGCAAAATTTCAGATTCCTAGCATTTGTAGTTTCTGAGATTCCTTGATGAGT
The DNA here is from genome assembly GCA_963693475.1 of Ectropis crepuscularia. Taxonomy (NCBI): domain Eukaryota; kingdom Metazoa; phylum Arthropoda; class Insecta; order Lepidoptera; family Geometridae; genus Ectropis; species Ectropis crepuscularia. Next base: position 16,311,598 of record OY856341.1, read on the forward strand.
GACCTTTCGCTTTTATATATATAGATTAGTAGAATTCTTTATAAATAGTCGGGATCAGCACAAACAGAATGGAGCGCAGCTGTGATGATTTTATTAACGCACTTGAAAATTAACTTTAAATGTTTTATTATAAAGTGCATAAATGCTTGAACCTTATTCCTGCGTATCTTCGAGGACGCGCGAGCATCTATTGTCAGGTTCAAGCATTGATGCACTTTATAATAATACATTTAAAGTTTATTTTCAAGTACGTTAATAAAATCCTCTTCCCTTACTCCCTTACTCTCGTGTGATACGGTCTGTTAATTTCGACGTTGGGATCACTAACACGACTACAGCTTCGCCCATAGAATAGCGGGCGCGGTATCCGCGGTCCGCGGTATAAACCTGTACTAGTTAATGGAATAGTATCAATTAGGTTTATGATGTGCCCTACTTGACCGGGCCCTCTAATGCTGGTCCTGGCTCCTGGCTCCTTGTAAGTCAGTCCTCTGATGTTCTTTATACTACATTTGTTTGTACATAGTCTAGGCTGCGTTTCGTTTAACTCTCTAGACCTCTAGGTTTAGAGTGTCAAACGAAACGCAGAAGCGCGTGCGGTTCTCTTGAAAAATGCGACGATATCAACGAGCTGTAGAAGTGTCTGATGGTAAGCAAGCAACACATCGCCCATAACAGGTGTTCGCCCAGCAAAAAAGTACCGCCTTTCAAGAATTTAATGATGCAGATAATTAGTGCCTTATCTCGTGTAAATCTGTAAATGCGCCCGAAATTTTAAATTTGTGCCTCCAACGGTTTCAGATTTATTTAAGAAAAAGTGATTATGCTGCACGAACGTTCGCCCAGCAATTTTTTTTTGAAATTTTGGGTTTAGCTGGATATGAAATATGCAAAAAGATAGCTTATATACTAGTATAAATGTGCCCTTAAACTCAAATTTGTGCCTCTTGGGTTCAGAGATATTTCGTTTTTTTCTGGGCGAACGTTTTGGAGATTGCTATATATCGGAAACGGTTGGACGCACAGTCATGATTTTTTTTATACAGATACATTAAATTTGTGCATATTTGTGCCGGAATTTTCATTAACATGACTAGCATAGTTCAGGAGTTTTTATTTTATTTCCTGAAAAATGGAAAAGGCTCTGGCTCTCGAACGAACAAGACTAAGGACTTCGCGTTAGTGCCGACTGGTATCTATCATATATTCACAGCTCACACGATCCCGTGAAGTTTTGCCGATGTACTACATATCATTGGCGAGTTATTAGCGATTTTGTCTGTTTTTTGAGGTTATCTATATATATAAAAGCGAAAGGTCACTCATCAAGGAATCTCAGAAACTACAAAGGCTAGTAACCTGAAATTTTGCATGGAGGTCCTTTTTAGCACGTAGACGCTCGCTAAGACGGGGTTTTGCGAAATTCAACCCCTAAGAGGGTGAAACAAGGGATAAACGGTTGAATGAAATTCGTCATTTTCAAAGTTATCAAATTTTGTATAGACACTTGACACGAACCAAACGAATGTTTATTCTATCAATTTCGTTCTTTTGAACTGTACGGGGGTGAAATTGGGGTTGAACTAAGGGGGGGGGGGGATGAATGCCAATATGCAAGTTCCCAACCGTTGAAGATAAAACCATGAAACTCGGTATATATACACTTGCCACGAAGCAAACGAATGTTGGTTCTAGCAATTTTGTAATTTCGAACTGTACAGGGGTGAAATGGCGGATGAATGTCAACATAGAAGATCCCAACCGTTGAAGGTAAAACCATGAAATTCTGAATATAGACACTTGACACGAAGCAAACGAATGTTGGTTCTAGCAATTTTGTAATTTCTAACTGTACTGGGGTGAAATTGGGGTTGAAATGGGGGATGAATGTCAATATGGAAGATCCCAACCGTTAAAGATAAAACTATGAAACTCTGAACATGGACACTTGACACGAAGCATACGAATGTTGGTTCTAGCAATTTTGTAATTTCGAACTGTACGGGGATGAAATTGGGGTTGAAATAGGGGATGAATGTCAATATGGAAGTTCCCAATCGTTGAAGATAAAATTATGAAACTCTTTATTTTGGCACTTGACACGAAGCTAATAAATGTTTGTTCAAGCAATTTTGTAATTTTGAACTCTATGGGGATAAAATTGGAGTTGAAATGGGGGACGAATGTCTTTTACTCTTTCACACCTGAACAATTTTGATGAAATTGTTTTATTATAAGCTGTTTTTAGTAACCGTAAATGTGTCTGGGTATAAAAATAGGTAGGTACTGCCTGAATTACCTTAGTATTTATTTCGTGCGGACGAAGTCGCGGGTAACAGCTAGTCTTGAATATAATTACTAAAAATACGAAAACACTACTTTTATGTGAGCTGGCTTATTACAAGCTTCTATATATAATATATAGGTACGAATGGTTATTTATCATTATTGTCTGAACTAACAAGTATACAAAACTGATTTTTTACATACGTAGGTACTCTTAAAATAGCGCACTAATTATTATGGAAGCTTGTAATAGCCAGCTTACATAAAAGTAATGTTTTTGTATTTTAAGTAATTTCATTCAAGATAACCTCAAAAAACAGACAAAATCGTTAATAACTCGCCAATTGTATGTACTAGATCGGCAAAATTTTACAGGATCGTGTGAATTTATGATGGGTAGCAGTCGGCACTCGGCACTAACTCGAAGTCCTTAGTCTTGTTCGTTCGAGAGCCAGAGCCTTTTTAAATATTTCAGGAAATAAAATAATAACTCTTGAATTATGCTAGTCATTTTAATGAAAATTCCGGCACAAATATGCACAAATTGACTGTATCTGTATAAAAATCATGATTGTGCGTTTAACCGTTCTCGATATATAGCAATCGATAAAACGTTGGCCCAGCAAAAAACTAAATATCTCTGAAATCTTAAGAGGAACAGATTGGGCTTTCAACGCACATTTATGCTGGTATACAAGCTATCTTTTTTCATATTTAATATCCAGCTAAACCCATATTTTAATTTTTCTTTGCTGGGCGAACGTTCGTGCAGCATACCTAATCACTTTTTCTTAAATAAATCTGAAACCGTTGGTACAAATTTAAAATTTCGGGCACATTTACACGAGATAAAGCACTAATTATGTGCATCATTCAATTCTTGAAAGGCTGTACTTTTTTGCTGGGCGAACGTAAACCCATAACAGCGCAGGGTTACGCAGCTATTTTAACATCAAATGTTCAAATTATTAGCTGGCTTCATCCTTGCCCTGCGTTGCGCTAGTCCCACAGAGATATATAATTTATCTTAATGCCGTGTAATTTATCTAGAAACCTATTATTACATATTTAGTCACCATTTTATGTTGACAGGTGGATGGAGCCGACAGGGCCGAACTTAAAGTGAAGGCTTCTGATCTTCCTCACCTGACCCACGAAAAGGCCCTACAAGCGATGCTCAATGAAACTACAGTACAGAAAAGGCTAAAAAGTGGAATCTCCCGAACCAAGTACGAAATCTACCCTGACTGTCGAGCTATACTACATATTTATACCAATAGAAGTATGAAATCCAAAGATGTAGTTGAACCAGTAGAAAACTTAAATAATTAAGCTATATTTAAATAAATAGACCTAGAGTTAGGTTAATTTAAATGTTATTTGCTTATTTTATTTTCTATCTACTAGTGAACCGCAGTCACTCGTAATGCTAAGCGTTTACCTGAATTAGCCCAACATCCCGAATCCTTGAAACAGCGGTGTGAAGCTCTAGACAGATGGCATAGACTCCTGAATGGTTAAGGTGGTGACTGGTGATCACTGGTGGTGAAGATGTTAGTTCATCAAGCTGTTGTGATGATTCCACTGATGCCGAAGTTGAATTTGCCGCAATTTTATTTGCGATCAATTTGGTAATCAAATAATAGAAAAAAAATATAATAATTATTATTCATCTAAATTCTTTGAGCCATCTAAACTTAGTTTGAGTGATAAAACTATTTGGATAGAATTCTAAATAACTTATGTTCTAAGTAGGTAGGTACTTATTGGACTAGATTTTTCATTAGTCTATCAATTATCTCCTTGGTTTCTTTCCTCTGAATATTTCGTCCTTGTAGGCTCTTAAATTCGCTGCGGAATCCTGAAATTAATTAAATTAACATGTCAATACATCCATTTCATAAAACCATCGTATATTTCAATAGGCAATCAATCTTTTTTGCTACCCTTTCAACTGAGTTTCCATTCTACGCTAGCTAAATCTTGTCGTTATCGAAGACATTATTTCTCAATTCATTTTACAAACCCCTGCCAAAGACTTTTCTATAGATTTAATGAACAAAATGTATCTACGTCACAAATTACAGTTCTCGGACGAATTACTTCATTACGAATGCAATCCCTCAGAGAAACTCCAGGCATAGCCCCTTCCATAGCTCGCTGAGCGATAACTGTTGGGGTAGACGGGTTTTGGAGTAGAGACCGCGAATCAGTAAACGTAATGTAGGACGCCCTGAGACTACATGGAGTGACGATATATGAAAGATGGCTGGTGGTGGTTAGAAACGTAAGACCGAGGATTGGGCTGAGTAGCGTATTATAGGAGAGGCCTACGTCCAGCAGTGGACGAACACGAGATGATGATGACAAATTATACTATGTATCCATTTACATACTACGTGTCTAATTTTGTAATATTAGTAATGATAACTAAGATATAAATTGCAAAAAAAACATTTGGATTAGTTCATTCGTTTATAGCGATTGTACATTGTACAGACAGACACTTCAAAACTTAAGTAGGTACCTAACTTAACTGCTTAACTTCAGTAGGTAGGTACCTACTCTTAATTTTGACATCGGGGATTAAAACATTATTTTTTTTACCTTCCTTGCTTCTCGCCACTCGAGATTTCTTAAGCGATTTAATCCTTTGAGATTCCTATCGAGTATTTTCAGAAACTCTGCACGGGAAATTTTTGGCGTTGGAGTAGTTCCGTTGACTTCAACGGGTGCCGCAGTGGATACCTGAGAAAATAGCATTTGTTAAGATAGATAGGTAGGTACCTACACTTTATTAAACACACCAAATAACAATATTTGACAAATTAAAACAATTAATGTATTTAAAGCTATAGATGGCGATCTTATCGCTGATAGATAGATTAACTCTTTATTGCACTTAACAAGTAAACAAAGTTACAAAAAATATACAAAAACTTAATGGAATAAAGTAGCAATTGGCGACCTTATCGCGAAAAGCGAAATGAAAGATGAAAGTGAGAAATGAAGAATAATAAGACAGGGAAGTACCTACAAACAATAAATGAAAGATATATATAAGTCTGCAAATTTATATGAAAACTAGCGGCCCGTTCCGGCTTCGCTCGGACATAACCTAGACACTGTCTGCAGCGCCATCTGCCGGGCTTATTTGTGAATTTAAACCATCTTCGAATACACACACAAAAAAAAACATTCAAATCGGTCCCGTTGTTTAGGAGTTCACTGTCAAATGATTAAATTACTAAAATGGCTATAAAAAAACAGGGGTTGGTGATAAAAGGGTAAAAACTTAGGGTTGTATGTATTTTTTAACGCTACATTATAAAAAAATAAAAACAAAAAGAATTGACCAAAAATTTAAAAAAAAATGTTTGGGGTGAACAACCCCTAATACTTAGGGGTATGAAAAATAGCTAGTAGCCGATTCTCAGACCTACTGAATATGCATATAAAATTTGGTAAAAATCAGTAAAGCCGTTTCGGAGGAGTAAGGAAACAAACACTGTGACACGAGAATTTTATATATAAGATTAACTTTTAAGGAAGTATACTCTTGTATACTAATATAAACACTACAATACTATTAAACATACACCTACATGTTAATAGCTGTACATCCATATACATAAATACGAATATAATATGCCTAAACTAATATATAGCAATTTCTAGGAAACCTTTGGATATTAAGTTACGATAGAACGTAATTGAATCAGCACATTAGTCACAGTTTACGAAAAATTCACAGAAACCCATAATTTGGCTAAAGGTCCGATAATTTTACAAGTGGTAGTAGGTTAGGTACTACTTAGGTTTGTAGTTTTCTTCAATTATTTTCGTCATACCATTAATTATCCGTTATCTGTTTTTTTATTTCTATACCTAGGTATTGAAAAACAAACTCACACTGTCGTCGATGAACTGACCATTCACCAAGTCTGATACTTGAGTGTACGCGCTTTTGGTGTCATTAATTTGCTGGAAATAAATAAAAAAGTGTTTAAATGTCAAAGAAAAACACGTTAATTCAATGTTGTAGAAATAATTTTACAATGCTATTTGCACGGTGGTTCTTATTTACCTGCACAATGAGGTTGAAAATAGTTCCAAAAAAACCCCATTTCGGTGTTGTAGCGACACGTTTTCCTGACTTGATTGCGGTTTGCCTTGATTGACGGTCGTTTTGTATCACGTCGTCGGCAGTTGGCTGAAACAAATGGTAACAAGCGTTTTATCCTACACTAGTGGTCATCGGTTGAGCCAGCATCATTTTACTCCCAAATAACATTATTTTGAAAACTAATAGCAGCAGCGCCACGCGGATTTATCCGCGTAGTTCCCGATCCCGCTACTTTTCCGAGATAAAAAATAGCCTATGTGTTATTCCAGACCATTATCTACTTATATTTATGTTATCCAAATTTCATCCCAAATCCCATCAGTAGCTTTATTGTGAAAGAGTAACAAACATACATCCATACATTCTTACAAACTTTCGCGTTTATAATATTAGTACAGTACCCGGCGATAAGTATTGCACATCGGCCTTTGGAGGGAGACAGTCGGCTGATTTCGTCTTCGTAGAGCATTATCTCTGTCGCACACTACCTATGTGACGTTTTGTCAGTCGTTGTTCAAGTGCGATAGAGTGCGGGCGCGTCCAGTTAAAAAAAAATATATAGAGTTGTTAACACCCCCAAATTTAAATAATTTAAAGTTGTACTATGGCATCTTTAGGAAAAAGAGGAAAACCTTTACGAGGTCAGTCACGCCAAATTATCTACAATGTTTATAAATATTTTCTAACCTTTTAATATTTTTAAGCTGACAGATTTTAAAAAAATGAAGATGAAACTGTAAGTTGTTATTTTAAGAAGGTTCAAGCGCGAGTTGCAAATGCCACTGGAATTTCAAGAAGAACTTTGAACAATATATTAAACGAAGTCAGTACTGAAACACATTCTACTGAAATTAAGTTTAGCACTCCCAAAAAAGGGAGACCAAAAAAGCAATTTCGTTTGGATATGGACGATTTTGATTATGATGTTGTTCGAGGAATGGTGTATGATTTTCACTTACGATTTAATGAACTGCCAACAATAAAGTCATTAAAAGCTAAATTATGTGAAGCTATTAATTACAATGGGTCTGAAAAGACGTTGAGAAAAATACTTCACGAGATGGGATTTCGGTTCACTAAAATGGAAGACAATCGAAAAGTTTTAATGGAAAAGCACGATGTAAGTCTCAAACGAATGGAATATATCGATAAAATGCGCATATTTCGCGAAAGAGGAAAAAATATCGTCTACATGGATGAGTCTTACATACATACATCCCACACTAAAGGTAAATCTTGGAGTGATAATAAGAAAAAAGGAGTAAAAAAGCCAATTTCAAAAGTGCAACGTTTGATAATAGTTCATGCGGGAAATGAAAAATGCTATGTACCCGGTGCCTTTTTAACGTATAAATCCACGGATACTACAGGTGACTATCACAATGAAATGAATAACGATAACTACGAGAAATGGCTGGTTAATCAATTAATCCCAAATATACCCAGTGATTCCGTTCTAGTTATCGACAACGCACCCTATCACAACAATAAATATGTTGAAAGACCCCCCAACTCAAACATCATTAAACAGGAAATGATCAACTGGTTAAACAGACACGAAATTCCAGTTGATCCAAAATTAACAAAAACCCAGATTTATGCCATTATAATTATGTCAGCACAAGGAGAGGTATACAGAGTTTTCCGTGGACAAAGTACTTGCCGGACATGGGCACACTGTGTTGCGATTGCTACCGTATCATCCGGATTTTAGTCCAATTGAAAATATATGGTCTCAACTAAAAGGCTATGTAGCCTGTAGAAATGTGGGTATGAATTTAACTACAGTAAAAACGTTATTGACTGAAAAAGTAAACATGATCGGGACTGAAGAGTGGAAAAAGGTTTGCGATCACACAATCAAATGTGAAAATGAACATAAAAGCATTAAACACGGTTTAGACAATTACACTGATAGACTAGTGATAAAAACGGCTGATAGTGACAGTGATATTGACCTCTTTGAGAGCACAGATAGTGAAATGGAAGTAATTGAGAATTATTATTATTTTTATTACAATGTCTCACTTTAACAATAGGTACAATGGTGTTTATTATGTACACTACAGCTGTAATTTTCCAAAATAATTAAATACGTAAACATAATGTGAACATATTTTTTTGGTTCCGTAAAACGTAAAAACGGAACCCTTATAGATTCGTCGTGTCTGTCTGTCCGTCCGTATGTCACAGCCACTTTTTGCCGAAACTATGAGAACTACACTATTGAAACTTTGTAAGTAGATGTATTCTGTGAACCGCATTACGATTTTTTCAAAAAAAAAGTAAAATTAGGGTTGCCTCTCATACTGAGAACTGAAACTCAAATTTTTTCCATAAAACCTACACGTGTGGGTGTCTATCGATAGGTCTTCAAAAATGATGTTGAGGTTTCTAATATAATTTTTGTCTACACTGAATAATTTGCGCGAGAGACACTTCCAAAGTGGTAAATTGTGTCCCCCCCCCCCCCCCCCATCTAACTTCTAAAGTAAGAGAATGAAAAAACTAAAAAAAATATATAATGTACATTACCATGCAAACTACCAACGAAAATTGGTTTGGACCCGATCTGATGAGTAGTTTTTTTTTAGTACGTCATAAACACACTATTATTAAAACTTCGATCAAAGTTACAACGAACTACAAGAACTATGTGTACTATGTATATTATGTTACTTGCTGCAACGGAATCCTTCATGGGCGAGTCCAACTTGCACTTGGCTACTTTTTTATTTTATTTTACTCGAACCTAAAGCCATCACTTATAGAACACTTATTGGTGTATTTTATACAAAGAATAAAAAGAATTATTAAAAGAAGCAAATTAAAATTGTTTTAACAGCTCCTAATAGATACCGCACTGTTTGTATTTCGTGCTACAGAGATGACGCTCTACGAAGCCGAAGTTGGCCGATTGTCTCTTTCCAGGTGTCGATGTGCAATATTTATCGCCGGGTACTGTACCTAGAATTAATTCATAATATCGATCATTCCTTCATCATCATCATCTGATTGTCATTGCCTATTGGTAAACAATACCTGCTTATGACCATCATTCCACTGCAGTCGACGACGTTTTATCCGCCCGGAGTTTGTTCAAAGATATCCATTTTAAACTTTTCTTTATTGAAGTTTGTCGGAAGATCATATCCTGCAGATTTTTGGTAAAAATGTTCGGGAGAACAGCGCAGCGTGGGTACCTAGAGATTCATAATCCAGTCGGTTCGGCCAGCCTAGGAATGTGCCCGCTATCGATACCCCGCGCCGCCGATATTAAAAGTTGTATAAGATCTTGCAAAACGGCATCATACTCTTAAAGTAGTCGGTGCTGGTGGAGAGCTAATCTAAAAGTATAGCTGCAATGGACAATATATTCATAGAGATGAACACCCCAAGTATAGGTATAATTCAAAAGATATGATATAGCCTGGAAACAAACCCGGCAATTTCCTCTCGTTCTGCAAGCAGGGGTAGGTATAGTAGGCACTATACCTCAGTAGGTAAACGATGGCGATGTACGAATACTAGCGAGAATAAAGTGGTTCCTTTGTATCCATTTTAACCGACTGCAAAAAAGGAGGAGGTTCTCAATTCGACTGTATTTTTGTACACTGAGTCTAAATGCAATCGGATTGATCTCGACACGGCATCAAACCTCTCGGTCTTTGTCTTATCCGTTTAGATTGATAGACAAAGATTGTCATTCCGAATTGCGTTCAGATTTCAGAATCAGTACCCCTGAATTAGATTTTTTTACTCGACTTCCGAAATGGTGCCAGTGGTGGTTTCATCACAGGGCAAAGAGATAAATCATCTTATATCTTCAGTTGACGAACGCAGTGTAGTGCAAGATTAGTTATTTTAACTCTTTACGCTATGCATTTGAATTCATGTGCATATACATAGCTCTGTGGCACTGTGCTGTTGTGGGCGGGCGTGTTGCTTACCATTAGGTGCAAGTCTTGCGCGTCTCAAAAAAGTGTTTTATAGTAAATGTTTAAGTGCTATTCGATGCTGCCTACGTCACGTCACAACAATCTACTTAGTCTTTTGTTATGTAGTTGGTAATATTTACATACTTATAGCTTATAGTAGGAGATCCCGCTATACAACGACCTTCACCGAGATGTTTACTTGACGAAACGTATTTTATATGTAATTTGATAGGTCAATATATATATTGCATATGGGTTGCCTAACAAATTTTAGTCCAGAGTATGATTAATTAATAAATGTTTTTTTTTGCATTGATACTGCATTTTGCAATGGTCTAATTATTGAATTGAAATTAAATAAAATGAAAGATTATTTTATAATTAATACGGTGGTATAGGGTTGCCTGCGAAAACTTAGTCCGGATGTCCGGTTGCCTAATTTTTAAATGTAAAATATTGCTGCAACCTTGTCCAATATCTCGGAAACTATAAACTTTAGGGCAAACATTATTGAGGTCGTTATTGTAGAAAATACAATTTTGCATCTTTTGTGGCATGAACACTTTTCTGTGACATGTACCGTTTACGATTTAATAAAAATATAAAGTTTTCATTTAATAATTAATCATACTCTGGACTAAAATTTGTTAGGCAACACATATGCAATATATTTATTGACATATAAAATACGTTTCATCAAATAAACATCTCGGTGAAGGTCCTTGTATAGCGGGATCTTAGACCAATATCATCTGATCTCCCGATGTGTCAATGACGTCCTGTGCGTCGGCGAATTTTTTTTCATGCACTACTCCAACCCCCATGAAAAGGGGCTTTGGTTAGTGGACTCGTGGGTAGGCTCCAATTCTTGCAGAGAGTCCCACATATCCACTCACTCCACCAAGAGCTGGATGGAATTCACAATTCACATATAATATTCCCTGGGCATAAGATAATATTTGCAGTTGAGTAGGCAAGTATACTTACTGGTTGTGCTGTAAAATGCGGTGCGACAATGGCCACGACCACAATGGCGATCCACACGGCGCCCTGCCCTCTCAGTGCCATTTCTACACTATGCTTCGGCTAAATCTACAACAAACATTACATTCGAATGCGTGTCAACATATTGGGAAACATAACGCTGTATACGTATACAGCTTGCTTGTACAAGCAACCCTGGCAAGGTCAGATGTCTAATTCATTATGCGAGTGTAATTTGTTATGCAACCTTTCACCTTATCTTCAACGGCTCAGGGTTCAGGATGTTAGTGACGGAGCGAGGTCGCACACACTTCGCGTGTGTAGAATCCCTGCCATTGTTAGAAGCCTAAGATGGTACCTAGGTACCTATTATTCATGTTTTAATCTCCATTTGAAGTTTTATGCAAGTACGTACCTGAAGTAAAGTTGTAAAAATAATGTTTTTTATTATAGTAGTGACTAGACGAGCAGGACATGTGCCTGATGGTAAGCAACATGCCTGCCACAGCACAGTGACACGCAGCTATTGGAACATGAAGAGTCCAAATCATTACCTAGTACTGCACAGTGCTCGTCACCCAGAGGTGTTTTATCTCTACCTATGCCCTGTCATTTTACTGAAAACATTGCCCTTCAAACCGGAACTCAGTAATGTTTGCACATTACTGCTTGGGGGTAGAATAACTAGCAAAAGTGTGGTACTTCCCCAGACGGACTCTGCAAAGACTCCTACCACTATACTACACCACTCCACTATATGCTATTAACTATAATAGGTAGGTACTTTTGATGCTTAAGGTACCTACGATTAGCGGACCACGTCGTCATTATGGCAGAGGAGGATATGTACCTAGCTACCTAGTAGTTGCAGGACAGCCTGGCTAACGCTTCTCTACGCGTGGTGTCCGGATGTATTTGGACTAAACCAAAGACATGTGCAACGAGTAGGAGTAGGTACGTTGCTCGGTGGCCGATTGCCGTAGGTAAATGGAACCACTCTCGAAATTGTTCAGAGATACGTTTACTTGGGACAGACGCTCGAACTAGGTAGATGTAGCTTTGAGAGTGAGGCCATGAGAAAAATCGATTTGGCCTGGGCAGCGTTTGGGTAACTTCATTGAGTCGTCTCATCACCCATCCCACAAACTCTCAAAACAAGAATGTACAACCAGTGCGTCCTGCCCGTTATGACCTACAAGAAGTAGGTACTGAAACGTGGATACTGACAGCTGACAATCAAAATGGTCCCCCGGTTGCCCCGCCTCTCACCAGCCAGGTTTACATCTCTGTGTTGGGGTATACCTACCTAATAGGAGAGCTTTGTGACAAATTTTCAGCTTGCCTCAAATACCTGCCCAAAATTTGTTAGTAGCTCTCAGAAATCTAAGCTTGGGGTTTCTCTGAGGGACTGCATCCGTAATTCTTCAAAGAACTAAATTCACCGACATGGCTCAGCGTATTAACAAACTGAAGTGGGAGTAGGCCGGATCTGTCACAGACCTGATAACCGTTGGAGTAGACGGGTTCTGAAGTGGAGACCGCGAATCGGTAAACGTACTGTACGACGCCCTGAGAATTGATAGAGTGACGATATATTAAAGACGGCTGGTGGCGGTTGGAAACGAAAGACCGAGGATCGGACTGAGTGGCGTATTATGGGAGAGGCCTATGTCCAGCTCAGCAGTGGACGAACACAGGCTGGTGATGATAATGATAAGGTAGAAACCCCTTTGAACACCTTCGATACTCAGATAACGAGTATACTAACCCGAAAATTGTTTTTCACAGGATGAGTGACGATGAGCATACGATCCGCTTGGTGGCAAGCGGTATAAATGTTTAAAGGTATATACCTAGTATATACGTAGATCACATTGTTTATGTACCTACCTGAGCAGTAGATACATGTGCCAGATGGTAAGCAACTCGGCTGTCCTTAACAGTATAACGCAGCTATTGGAACATGAAAAATCCAAATCATTACGTACTTAGCACTGCACTGCGCTCGTCACTTAGATTTATGACGATTTTACTCTATCCCTGTAATTTAAACCTTTATACTTTAGACATTAATGTTTGACCATAATATAACGGCACTAATACATAATAAGTAGGTACCTAATATACATAATGGGTAATATACATAATCAGTATGTATTTCTGCTGTACAATGTACTAGCAGCGCCCCGCGGTGTTACCCGCGAAGTTCCCGTTCACGTTGTTTCGGGATAAAAAGTAGCCTATGTGTTCTTCCAGACTTTAATCTATCTGTGTTCCACAGCCCGATCCGTTCATACGTTAGGACGTGATTGAGCAACAAACGTCCAAATATCCAAACATCCATACATTGACATTTATAATATTATTATTTATTTATAATATTAGTAGGATTCTTGTCACGATAAAGAATTCTGTAAAATTGTAATTGCATGTTTTCACTAGTTTCACCTGAAACACCAAGGTTTCTTTATTATAAAATGACTAGCAGCGCCTCGCTGTGTTACCCGGTTAGTTCCCGTTCCTCCCGTTGTTTTTACAGGATAAAAAGTGTGCCTCCGTGATAAAAAGCCTATGTGTTCTTCCAGACTATAATCTATATGTGTTCCAAATTTCAGCCCGATCCGTTCATACGTTAGGACGTGATTGAGCAACAAACATCCATACAAGTATCATATCGTAGCAAATTTAGTCTACTTTATAAACGCCATAAGAAAGTTTTTTCAAAAACTAGTCGTAGGTTATAATCGCCAAAATTTGAAAAATAAACGATTTGTTCGCGGTTTTTTCGATTTTTGACAAAGTTGCGTTCGTCGCTCGAGGTCACAAACTTGGGATAATCATTAGGCCAACATCATAAACAAGTCTGCAAAAAATCAGATCTACCGGATTTAACGCATCCTACTCCATACTTTCAGGCGATAAAGTTACTGGATTTAATGACTTATGAGGCAATATTAATTTATTTTCCGTTCTTAGATATTACTTACTCTGGTTGAAAATTACCTAGCTACTTTTTTTGTATGGTAAAAAAATAATGAAACACCAAAATTATTAAAATTACCTTGAAACTAATATCGGCTCTACATTTTTAACAAAAAATATTACTGTCTGGAATCTTTACTATAAGCAATTATTACTGGTTAGGCCCGCGGTGTCGTTTAATGTAAGCGGCTATCAAGGGCCGTAGCGTGGTGCTAAATTATAACCATAGTTTTAGACAATTAAAGTATTATTTGCGCCTCTGACTAAAACTTGGGAGGTCGCAAAGATTGATGTTACACAACGAACAAATGAGTTACCAGAATACGCAAGAAGATGCGATTAGGTAGCATTACGTTTGAGCGGAAAATCTGAGGTGATTTGTTGTCGAGTGCTTAGGTAGATGATTACCCGCGTGTCACACAAAAACAACATTTGATACAGTAAGCACTACCTGTTCACCTATCTACACGCAACAGTCGGGTTATGAAGTCATGACACTAACTGGTTTTGAGTTATTTCCGTGGTTGTACGATGCTGGGGATATTTTACTCTCACTGGTGCGAACTGTGCGTTGCGACAATCTGTATTATTATGATTTATGATAGCTGATAGGTATTGCGGTGTTCCCTAGGTTAGTCGCGGCGTTCTTCCTGGGAACTACTAACATTCTTCCAGGAACCTCGCGGCCTTTTCAAAGGACCTACCATAAACCATAGCGAAGCACACACAATGCTTGTCGCAACGCCACCCAGTCGTATGACCGCAGTGCGTTGTCTGACTTTGTTTTCAACTGAAACGCGACTCGAAACTGAAACGAGTTTCACTGGAAACATTGCCCTTCAAATGTGAACACAGTAATGTTTGTACAATACTATAACTAGTTTGGCGGAAGAATAACTGGCAAAGGTGTGGTACTTCCCCAGGCGGACTCTGCAAAGAGTCCTACCAGTAGTAAAAATAATATTCACTTACCCATGGTCGGGCTAGCTTTCGATAAAACTGCAACTTAATAAGTATAGCGCAAACATAAGCGTCAAGTCTTATTCCATAATTTGGATTAACTATAGAAGGTTTTACCTACTGGGATTAGACTAAGGACTAACAGTAAACGTTACAAAATGAAATTTTGCTCTAAGCCACGCACTATCTCTGGTACTTTTTTATATAAAGAGTGACGGGACAAGAAGGACATGTGCCTGATGGAAAACAACACGCCTGTCCTATAACAACAGTGTCACGCATCTATTGGAACACGGAGAGTCTAAATCATTCGATACCTAACACTGTACTGCGTTCGTCACCCAGAGATATAGGTACCTATGTAAGATGATTTATCATTATGCACTGTAATTTCTCTGGAAGCATTAGACACTCTTCAAACCGGAACACAGTGATGTTTACACATTATACTACATGGCGGTAGAAAAGTTGGCAAAGGCGTGGGGGTACCTATTACTTCCTCAAACTAGACTTACTAATGATAATCCGCCGAGACCCCTAATTTGACCTGTATTATTTCTAAGCACACATGCAGTAAATGCATTTGTTATTCGCAGTTTATAGCGTATTCGGTGTTTTTTTATAGAATCTAATGAAGGTTTCATCTAACCTGCCATATAATAAACCCACTCCTATGTTTAAAGTCAATTAAATAGGATTTTGGATAGGTTTGCTACGTTGTTTTGACCATAATAAAATAGCAGATAGGTACTTAAATGCATGTTTCTGTAGGAACTTAATTTACCTACAATTTAAATAATTTATATGAGTGGATGAAATATAGCATACTCTATTGCCTTAATTTTCAAACCAACTTAGGTAATGTAACAAGACTTTGGTGAGCATAAACCTAAATTAAAATTTACGAAATAACGGTTGCCGAGATCTAAGAAGTATTTGTGCAAGTACGTTAAATTGCTGCAATAACTTGACGCCCTCTTGCACATAATTTATCACCAAGTTGCGAGCTTTAGGAGACTTAATAACTATCGAAATCAATAACTTCACACTGCCATGCCAGGGTCACCACTATCATTGCTAATTTAACAATCACTTATAAAATTAATGACACTTTGAAAGGAATTATTTTCGACGGTAATTTTACCAAAAGAGCAAAGTGTAGATGGTAAGGTAGGTTTGAGAGGCGCACGCGCACCGGCTAAGCGCGCAAAGCAGCCGAGGACACTGGAAGCGCAACGCTGCGCGGGCGCCGGCGGCGGCGGCGCGGCCCGCTGCGGTGCCGCAGACCCGCCGCTCGACGCATACGAAGTCCGCGGCGCGATCGGGGCCAAGGCCGCCGCGGGAACGGATTGCGAAGTAGCTAGGTGGGTATTAGTTATGTCAGATTCAGTTTGCGTTCTACTTATGCAATGATTCTGACCATTTAATGCAGTTCGATGGCCCGATCATTATTGCTTATTAATCAGCATTACATATTGAGCTATGATAGCTGTTTACTTAAGTGGACAATATGATTACACGGTTAAACATTTTCCGCTCTAGGCTCCGAGTGGTGTCGAAAGAACTTGCTTGTTTTTGGAATGTACACTTAACCATACCAATCTGTATTATCTATTCTATGACCATACTTAACCTAAGTTCTTCGTTACAACATCGCGAAGTCAGTCAAAAGATGTCATACAAAACTTGTATCCTGTGGAAAAAACGTCTGCGGCATAACGAAGTGCAATTTCATAAAGGCCAAATGTAAAATTAAATATGAAATAAAACAAGTATGTAGTTAACTTAATCATAATATATTTGGTTTAAAACATTTACTTATATTATAATACCTACTACTTAAATTTATAAAGTACGAGTAACGAGTAATTTGTTTATCATTTAGGTAGGAGGATATAGGAGGACTATCATACTAAATGCACTTTTTTCCATTCATACTGTGAACATTAAAAACTGACTAATTTTCAATTGCTTTCCTTTTGGAATTTTTAAAGACTAATATTTCTCAAACTGATACAATAAAAATACTTAAATCAAGATAAACCTAATTAATACTAGATCTTGAAACTTTTTTTAATTTAGTCTATATTCATGTAATTACTTGTTTTTAAGCTATTTTAATAGGAGATAAATAAAATTAAGGGTTGGCTATTGAATTATTAAAAACTATTAAATTAATATACATTCAACAGCAAATTCACATGATAACACTCATTACAAAGTCACATTTGTAAACCTAATGGTTTTGCCTAAATAATATAGCAACCAAAATTTTGATGACCGCTGCTGAGAATGGAATGATCGAGTTGAGTCACGACACACGACTCATTGCTGCTACCTTTACGATCCTCAACAGAACTAATCACTGACTCAATTCATAATTCAAATAAGATCTATCCATCAATTTCTAAATATGAGTGGGGTTTTCCCCATGGTTACAGTTTTGGTTACTTCAAATCGAGAGTGAATCTGTTTCTTTTGGGTAGGCGTAGGCACGCACCATCTTATACCGCTTCAGGCGAGATAGCGGTCAAGTGTAATAATAGTTTAAAAATATATAAAATACTCGGTGAGGTGGACACAAACATTACTTGGCGGTACACATTGGATCGTCGTTCCAGTCCAGTTGGTATCAATGCGTGCGCGACGCTCATACGGCCCGGGAAACTTTGGTGAAACTTCGAGACACATTTGAAGGTAAACAAACATCTTCATCGAAAACTATCATTGTTGTATAAATTGCAAAGAACAGAGGTTGAAACTATGTCCGAATACATCGATAGAGTAGTCAAAATGATGTAGGATGTCTGATGTAGGCAAAATGATCGATAATGATGAGGTGGTGAAGGTGAGCTACACCAGTAGAACGGCTTGTTTCGTGTCTGAATTGGTGAAGACTATTTCACCAAGTCAATAGCTACTTTGTTTGTGCCGACTCTCTTACCGTAGGGGGGCTACAATGAAACTAGAAATAAAACTTTTATATAGTGAGTAATGTCAGCAAACTTGCTACTCATAGATACTATTATCTACTGTAAAAACCGAATCATATTGCTCAAACCGAATAATAGTTTCTTATGTATCGATTTCTTTAGAGCGAAGTAGAGTTTATATTGAACAGTGGTGGAAGGTGCAACTGCATACATGTGTTCCAAATCATAAATACGAGTATTATTTGGGTGCTGTTTTTTAGTCATTTAATAGTTCGAACATTTAGTGGCTAACGAAACATCTTCAAATATCACTAATATTGGAAATGAACACTAGAAGATTTGATCTTAATATTATATTTCATTGTAAGACGAAGCAATTATTTCATTAAACTATTAAAGCCGGGTCACACAGAGGCGATCCGATAGCGATAGCGATCCGATACGGGATTTTTTGTAATGTTCGAATTTGTATGCAACCTGACACACAGCAAGCGGGCGCGATCCCATACTCGGATACGATCCGGATCGCTATCGGATCGCTATCGCTATCGGATCGCCTCTGTGTGACCCGGATTTTAGGTGAACCTTATCTGTTGAAGTTTGCTGTGCAAAATTTATTTTGTTTAGCAATAATGGGAGTAGCTAAATTTGCAAGTCGGAGGCGGTTGCATGTTAGCGCGGCGGGTGCGAGGCAAGACGGTCTCTCACCTGCGCACGGGAGAATATATAAAAACCTATCTCCTTCAAAAAAACAAGAACCGACTTCAATTCAAAATTAAATTCAGACACTCGACCAAATTTAATAAGAATATATCACTATATCGTCATACATGAAATATGTATACATGTACAAATGTACATGTAGTATACATGAAAGCAAATTTTAGTTTTATTTTTGTATGGCCAAAACCGCTGCTACACCGATCTCGATTAAATTTATATGGGACCATCTCTGAACTATAATCTACTAAACAAAAAAAAACATCAAAATCGATTCACAAAATTGGTGGCGCTATCGCGTTACATCGGTACTTACAAAAAAAAACACAACCGAATTGATAACCTCTTCTTTTTTTGGAAGTCGGTCAAAAAGAGGCTGCTTCGCCAGCGGGGTTTTAGGTTTTTAGGTATAATCATACAATTTGGCTGTGGAGGAAATAATAGTAGGTAATACATTCTTACCGACGCTTCTCTATTTCTCTTGCCCTGAGTCGTCCCTTGGATGGAGCTTCGTCGGGCGCTAAAACCGGCTTCGCGCTATGCACTCGTGGTATTATTGGAAACAAAAATATAAAAAGATGCAAAAATATCTCCTGATCGTTATAAATAGACCAATGCTATGCAAATTAGCACTAAAATGAAATTTGGCTTATTAGTTGATCACCCTGAAAACATTGCCAAATGTAAGTAGGTTTTAAAAAACAACTTAATATAACAATATACAACCTTCGGTATTTTCAACAAGTACAAAACTAAAATACTTAGTTGCTTCTTTTTCACTGAAGTTTTTAAGTCTTGATAAAAAAACAGTGGTAGTTTAACTGTTATAAACTGTAATGTTGTTTGATTGATTGTTTAATTTCCGCAACAATATTCCAAAAAAAAATACAACATTTTACACATAATTTATTAGATCTTTATTGAGAATGAATAATAGATTTTTTTCGATTTTTCTGAGGCTTTTTTATAATCCAGGCATTCTGCATTATATCTCTTAATTCATTACGCAGTAAAATATAATGTAAGCAGCAAACAAACTGTTTAAATATATCTTACCATACGGTTGTATTTTAATATTAAGCTAAAGTGCAACAATCCTCTACTGCTGTAATTCAATCTCCGTAATAAATTGTCTATCATGATATTTATCTTACTTATATATCGCGAACACCTCTCTCTACCAGCGAAATCGAGAAAGGGCCCAAATGGGAAATTAGTGAAATTACCATATTATGTAGATTGATTTGAAAAGTACAGTTCTAATATGTTGTTCAGGAAGCAAATAAATCGATTGCATTGAATATTCATAGCATTACGTGAGCTAACCCAGACTAACACAGCAAGTTCTGAAGACGCACTGTGTAAAACGAAAACCTCAATAATGTATCGTTGTAAAACAAATAGTATTCATTTCTTGTAAAAAAAAACGTAATTGTCCTGGTACAGCACATTACGCGCGGTAATTCAGGTTGGACAGGCAATCAATGTGTGGAATATCCTACTATCTAATATTAAAAATTTCAAAGTTAGGATGTTTAGATGTATGTTGCTCCATCACGTCGGTACGGCTGAACAGATCGAATTGAAAGGACATTGTTCATTTATAAGGGACTTTGGGCTAAACGTGGCCATTGACTGTCACTGATATCATATATTAAACTTGATGGCTTCTAGCAGTTGATATCAGAATATTATCTTTTGGTAGTAGCAGAAAAATTACTTACGCATATTTCCCATAAGTAATGCGAACGTTGACGAGGTTATTTTTAAACAAAACTACAACATTTTGTACCATCGGAGGGCCAGAGTCGTTATTGGACGATGCCATCGATTTCCGAGGGTCAGCTAGGGTCCCAAGAATGCATTTTCATCAACCAAAAACACATCATAACACAATTTCCAAATACGAAACACATGACACAATAAACATAAACAAACAGCTGATAACTACGCATTTTGCATCGACGTATTCAGTGCTGCTATTGTAAAAATATATTAATATCGATCTAAAAAAATCGATAGTGATCGTGTGGACAAAATCGATGCAATTCTATTATGTTGGCTGCTGATTAAAATAATAACTAATATATTCACAAGTTAGTGGTTAAAATGAGTAGATGATTATTAATACTGTTCCATGGAATTATTGTTTACTGTTTATTCAGCACTAGGTAGTTGTCTCACCGGCAACGATGAACCAGTAAAGCTAGAATTAGAAAC
This sequence comes from Ectropis crepuscularia, assembly GCA_963693475.1. Taxonomy (NCBI): domain Eukaryota; kingdom Metazoa; phylum Arthropoda; class Insecta; order Lepidoptera; family Geometridae; genus Ectropis; species Ectropis crepuscularia. Next base: position 16,332,747 of record OY856341.1, read on the forward strand.
GAGTTGGCGAGCCGCGGGGAGCGAGTGCGTAGTTCCCATAGTTGTGTACCTCGGCTCTATGCGAGTGTGCGAGTGAGGCGAGCGATTACTCGCATCACTTGCTCGCGGCGTAAAATAACGTGTACGTTCAGATCCACACTGAATAGACAGAAATGAACCGCTGGTTGCTCTCTCGGCGTGTTCTAATTCTAATCGCTTAGCGAGTGTTATCTTTCATAGCTCTTGTCGCTCAGCGACTAACTAGTGAAGCGAGTGCTCGCCGGGAGTGTGCAGAGTCAGCGATCAACTATTTGTATATGCATCTCTTTTATTTAGGTACACGGAATGTATAATATCTATTGTACGTTTCTTGAGCGAGAAAATAGTCGATAGTTACTCGTTTTCTCGCCGGCGGTAGGAAAACTGCCTAAGTAGATGATTTTGTTTATCGTGGCGTTGTAAAACAAAATCGGGTGCGACGAAAACCCATTGCACAAAAAAGCTAGCTACAGTGTCGCTTGAAAACAACTTAAATACGATATCAATTGTTTATTTCACGCATAATTATTAAGACGACTTTTTCTATCGATTTACAGAAATCGATTTTATTCGAGAAAAAAATCGACATCATTCAAAGCTTATAGACTGGCAATATAATTGGTTGAGAAGTCGGAAATAAAGATTAAATTACTTATATAATTAACTTTTTGTCTATTAATCTGGGTACTAAAATAATACATCATAATTCATTACAAAAATAAATCGATTTTTTGACAAAATCAAATTATCAAGAACATTTTGTCCACGGATAGCCCATTTTGAACAATGTCCTTTGGAAAACAGTTACATTATAGTCTGTAATAGCAAATAAGCTACTTTTTATCGCGAGAAAATAACGGGAACGAGAACTACGCTGATAAAAAGCTGCGGAGCGCTGCTAGATTAAAATATAATTTATAACATATTTGCTCGTAAAGGGTCTCTTATTGGACCAATTTCTGTATCGTAATGTATCTTATTACGCACTAGTGCTGTAATGTGTAATGTAAAACGCACGGTTTCAAAATGCTCCGTCCACAGACTAGGTAGAGAGATATGCTCCGACTAAAACGAACGGTACCTTTTTAAATCTTAGTAAAGAGTTTTTATGTCAGAAAAGTGTGGTCAAAATTTTATGAATAAAATTAACTTTGAGAGGTAAAATATAATAAAGAATTATTAAATTCGTTAATTTAATTAATTTAGACCATAAATTACTTTAATTTTTCTGTAACAAAACACAAAAATATTAATTTACTTTATTATAATGGCATACCGGCTGGTTCTGAGCCGTTGCTTAAAAAAAAAAAGGCGCCGATGCGCGCGCAATGCTAATCTGTGATACATAGTGATTATTTACTCTGTGCTGTGATCTGTGATCAAGTAAATATTATTCCGTGCGTTTTTTTTCGCTGTATTGTTTATATTTGAAAATGTCGTCAGAGTTTTGTTTATTTCCTCGCAAATATGTTATAAAACGTCGTATGACATACGTGCGCTTTGATAATTACAGCCTCTGCTAATTATAGCTCTCGCCTTCGGCTCGAGCTAGCAATAAAGCCTCGGCTGTAATTATCAACTTACCGCACTTATATCATAATGTACTATTACAATCACGTATCAAGTGACGTTTTGACAAGAATAGTCTTCCATGTCGGACGACTACAACGGCACTGGAGTACCGAAATACCGCGCAACACATTACCCACTTTTCAAAATTTCAATGTGTTGAATATAGAGAAAGCAAACCACAATCACGTAGTAGTATACAATACTAAACATCATTACGAAGTGAGTAGTTCCATTTTCCGGTACTTCTTGCGGAGCGTAGAGACAGGGTCCTTGAAGAGTACGGGGTCGAGTCGCAGCACGGAGCGCAGGAGCGGCATGTAGCCCCACGCCGCAGCGAACGTGTTGAGGCACGACTGACGCTGCACGAAGTGCTCCGGGTCTCGCCACGCGGACCTGACAACACACAAGTTATATTAGAAGCTGTGTGTGGCGCAAACAAAGCATACAAGCTATGCTTCATAGCTAGCATAACTTCTAAGAACAGTAAAAACAATTGAATTGAAATCCACCTCGGATATTACAATTATTTTTCCTGTGTTTCCTGGGATCTTTGCGGCGTTTGCGGCAGCGACTGCCGTTTTGGTTATTTAAATCTGATTATGAAGTCCTATTTAAATTTATGAAGTGAAAACTTCTTTAGGCGCGTTATAGACAGAATTTTCGTGGGCTGTGAATTGGATTTATCAATCGTCACGCTTGGATATGATAAGAACGGACTGCTCGTAACTCAAAGAAGCGGCACCGTTTCATGGTTGATGTTCCAAAGACACGGACTAAGAGGTTTGACTCTACTTTTGTGATAAGAACGTCTAGGCTGTGGAATGAGTTGCCAGAGTGGGTTTTCCCTGATAGTTATGACCTACCTATAAGGTACCAGGGCAACAGAAACAGTAAAGAGTTTCGATTACCTACCTCCAACAGCCCAGCGTTTATCTCCAGATACCAGGACAACAGAAATATAAAAGAGTTGTGTTTGCCCCTAGGTACCAGTACCAGGGAAACAAAAACAGTAAAGAGTTGCAATATTTTGTACAACTTCGTTCCATCAGAATGTCCCTTGACACCTCCCAAGTATTTTGAAGTGAAAACTTCTTTTGGCGCGCAGGCGCGCTTTTAGACAGATTTTTCGTGGGGTGTGATTTGAATTCTAGCGTCACGCTCGGAAATGATAAGAAATCTTCGGATAAACTCGGGACCATGGCGTGTGTGTGTGTGTGAGCGTAAATGTGGTGCGCGGGCTTGTAGCGGCGCCGCATGGCCAGCTTGAGCGGCGGGCGGAGCGTGAGGTGCGCCACGAGGCAGTTGAGCAGGATGTCCTCGCAGTTGGCGGCGCGGCGCACGGCGCGGCGCAGCGCGGGCGCGCCGGCCGCGTACAGTTGAGGTAGAGTGTGTGTGTGTGAGCGTACTTGTGGTGCGCGGGCTTGTAGCGGCGCCGCATGGCCAGCTTGAGCGGCGGGCGGAGCGTGAGGTGCGCCACGAGGCAGTTGAGCAGGATGTCCTCGCAGTTGGCGGCGCGGCGCACGGCGCGGCGCAGCGCGGGCGCGCCGGCCGCGTACAGTTGAGGTAGAGTGTGTGTGTGTGTGAGCGTACTTGTGGTGCGCGGGCTTGTAGCGGCGCCGCATGGCCAGCTTGAGCGGCGGGCGGCGCGTGAGGTGCGCCACGAGGCAGTTGAGCAGGATGTCCTCGCAGTTGGCGGCGCGGCGCACGGCGCGGCGCAGCGCGGGCGCGCCGGCCGCGTACAGTTGAGGTAGAGTGTGTGTGTGTGTGAGCGTACTTGTGGTGCGCGGGCTTGTAGCGGCGCCGCATGGCCAGCTTGAGCGGCGGGCGGCGCGTGAGGTGCGCCACGAGGCAGTTGAGCAGGATGTCCTCGCAGTTGGCGGCGCGGCGCACGGCGCGGCGCAGCGCGGGCGCGCCGGCCGCGTACAGTTGAGGTAGAGTGTGTGTGTGTGTGAGCGTACTTGTGGTGCGCGGGCTTGTAGCGGCGCCGCATGGCCAGCTTGAGCGGCGGGCGGCGCGTGAGGTGCGCCACGAGGCAGTTGAGCAGGATGTCCTCGCAGTTGGCGGCGCGGCGCACGGCGCGGCGCAGCGCGGGCGCGCCGGCCGCGTACAGTTGAGGTAGAGTGTGTGTGTGTGTGAGCGTACTTGTGGTGCGCGGGCTTGTAGCGGCGCCGCATGGCCAGCTTGAGCGGCGGGCGGCGCGTGAGGTGCGCCACGAGGCAGTTGAGCAGGATGTCCTCGCAGTTGGCGGCGCGGCGCACGGCGCGGCGCAGCGCGGGCGCGCCGGCCGCGTACAGCGCCAGCGAGCCGCGGTGCACGAGCGCCGCGCCGCCCAGCACCATCGAGTACGACGAGCCCCACTTGCTGCTGTAGCCCCACGCGCCCTAAACACATACACATGCATCATTTACACAGTGCCATGTGGGTCATTCATTTCTATTAGGTTGTTACTTTGAATTCAATTACGATGGTAATTTAGATGTTGGTCATATTTTTGTAAGTTGTCAATATTATTTAAAACCAGTAAGGCGGCGCGGGACCCATATCGGTTCGGCGCCGGATATGACTCATGATGTGAAAAGATAATTGAATCTACCCTCAATTTTTTTTAGGTTAGTTTTGCCAAAACAAATCAAACAAACAAATAAGTGAAGGTTTATCAACTAAAAATAGGTTTATCAACTAATGTTTCGCGGCAGCAGAAAAAAAAACTAATGAAATAAATTAATAGAATTTGTTCTAAAACTTGCTTATCACGTGTCAAAATGTATATTTATTATAAATTACTTAATGTTATGCTAAACTGGGCTGGGTAGGCAGGACACATCTATCGTAAAGCCAGAACAACAATGTGGAAAAAACCATCAATGTCTGGGTACCTACCGGAGACGAAACGGCTACCAGTTCGGCTCAGAAAGAGGTGCAAAGACGAGCTTATTATCGTCCACGAAAGCTACAATGACATTGGCTTAGAGAGGATTGGAGGCAGGGAAAAGAGATCTTTAGGACAAGATGGATTGGCCTCTGAACTCAGTAATACCTCGGTCTATTCAATCATACAATCGTTCGACGAAGCCGCCTAGACGGGGCAATCGTGCGGGGCATGCGGGGTGAGATGCGGGAAGCGCGCTCCTGCATTGCCTACATTACAATGTTAATATTGCAAGAGCGCGGCTCAGGGCTGACGTCTTCAGTATGTTTCAATAAATTTTTTTGACACGTTTTATAAAATTGCGACAACTCTACCCGTGTACGCGCGGCGATGAAGTACAGGTAGTATTTTTTTATACTGTGGTAATACCTTAGCTTCGTCCCAGTAGTGGTTCCTGGCGGGGTATCCGACGAGGCGGTCGGGGAAGTGGCGCCACACTCGGAAGGCGAAGTCCAGCTCCTCAGCCAGCAGCGGCGCGTCGCCGTCCAGCGAGAACACGGCCGCCGTCGGCACCGCCCACAGCGGCGCCCAGCGCGCGCCCACCCCTTCCCTGTACCAAGACAATATATATATTATATTATTTATTTATATATAAAAGCGAAAGGTCACTCATCAAGGAATCTCAGAAACTACAAATGCTAGGAATCTGAAATTTTGCATGGAGGTCCCTTTTAGCACGTAGGCGCTCGCTAAGACGGGGTTTTGCGAAATTCAACCCTTAAGAGGGTGGCGGGAACTTCGCGGGTAATACCGCGGGGCGCTGCTAGTATATATATAAAAGCGAAAGGTCACTCATCACGAAATCTCAGAAACTACAAATGCTAGAAGTCTCAAATTTTGCATGAAGGTTCCTTTTAGTACGTAGGCGCTCGCTAAGACGGGGTTTTGCGAAATTCAACCCCTAAGAGGGTGAAACATGGGATGGAGAGTTGTATGAAAATTCCGTCACTTTCAAAGTTATACTGCCTCAGTTACCTTAATACAAATTTATTTTGCGCGGACGAAGTCGCGGGTAAAAGCTAGTATATTTATATTATTTATTGAATAATAGGCGAGTAGCATTTGCTGATATGCCTATAGTGCCCAGTATCACATTATTTTACCCCTAAATGTCCAGTGCAAATATTTGTACTGTGTCTGGGTGTTTCTATGCATAATATGTATTATATCAGCTATCTGGCTACCATAGTACAATCTTTGCTTAGTTTGGGGTCAGATGGTGTTGTGTGTGTCCACCAATATTTATTTATTGACTTAGGTATATTATGAGCAAGAGAATGACCGACTAGCGCTCACCCGGGGTAGTGCGTCGTAGCGTCTATGACCAGCACCGGCAAGGGCTCGCGCCGGTCACCCGCCACCCGCGACAGTGACTTGAGCGACGGCGCCGCCCGCTCGCTGTCCCACACCAACACCACCTACAAACGTCTCACCAATCAGTCAACGAATCGGGATAATGTATTTAATAACTAATTCTAAACTTTTTTTTTGAAGTGAACATTTGTTTTGACTCACAACAGACCGATTTTTGGTGGGCTGTGAATTTACCTCAAGTATCACGCTCGGGAATTAAAGAAAAACTTCGGGTAATTTCCCATTAGCCATCTAGAAAGGCTTCAGCACTTCTAGATGGCCATTCTCATGCCCACACGTTAACCCGGTTTACGGTTTAAACCGCGTAGTTCCCAAAGTGAGCTATCAACTTCTGAGTTATAAAAGTTTTCACTTCCATCGGCAGTTCCTATGACTGTCCATTTTTTTATAGTATAGTATAGTGTGACCGGACAAGCAGGACATGCGCCTGAAAGTTAGCAACACGCATGCACATAAATGCAGTCTCACGCAATAATTGGAACATGATGAGTCCAAATCATTAGCACTGCACTCGTCACCCAGAGATTTAAGATGATTTTTCTCTACCCCCTGTAATTTATCTGGAGACTTTGCCCTTCAAAGCGGAACACAGTCATTGCGCACTACTGCTTGGCGTTACAGTAACTGAGTTGACTTTGACTGTAGGTTTGGTAAAAAAAAAACACCCAAATCCCAAATCATGTTAGGTGTCATGTATATTACTTTCAACCTTGTATATGGAGGTCTTCCATACAAAATGAACTGATAATAACACAACTCATGTCACCAAACGAATTCAAGTAGGAATGAGGATTAAGGAAACTATGACCTAATTACGCATAAGCATTGCCTTTCAGCGTGGTGGTTGCAGCCAGCATACTGGGCACGCTTCCGACTAGTAGTGGGCTTGAACATCTTGATTATCTGTAGACCTTCGTTGGTCAATGCATATTGGATAATTCAAAAAAGTCGAATTGATAACCTCCTCCTTTTTGGAAGTCGGTTAATAAAGGTGACCTTATAGAAAAAGGAAACTCAATGTCATATTCTTACCTTCTCACAGAACTCAGTGCTGGCTATATTGGCGAGGAGCTTGTGTAAGGCAGGCGAGGTGGCCTGGACGTAGAGGAGGGCGGTGAAGGAGTTACCGGGAGTGGGGGGCGGGGCGGCGAGGGGCAGGGCGGGCGCGGGCAGCGGCGCGAGCGGCGGCGCGGGCGCGGCCGGCGCGGCGAGCACCGGCGCCGCGGTCGGGTAGTGCGCGCGCGAGTCGCCGTACGAGGCCAGCGTGCCGAGCGCGCCCGGCGACGCGTTCCACACCAGGGCCTCGCGCTCGCGAGACCACTTGTGAGCCATCACGCGCTCCACTATTATCTATCACGGAAGTAGACATTACTATATTATGTTAGTATCAAAACTGATGTGAACGTGAACGCTTTACATTTGATGTCACAAATATATGTAACAAATAGTTGTTACATATATTTGTACCAAAAGTACCAAAAGTGTGTGAACGCTTTACTTTTGATGTCACATATATACATAACAACTATGGAGGGTAGAGGTAAGGAGTGTCATCTCATATGGTAGAGCATTTTAAAAAGTGTACAGCTCAGCTGTACGCTATAAATGACAGTTAAAAAATGTCCACAATGGTGTTTGATGTAGACAATTTGTATGAATGTAGCAATTGTAAATGAATGGAAGTATGTATGTTTGCCAAGCTAAAAAAAATTGGTTGTCTGTAAGCTCGTTTGGTTTACGCACGATAGTATAACGTGATAACGTCATAACAAAACATTGATAGATGCGGCGCGAGCGCACAATGAGCGTAACGGGACATAATGGGACACTTTTTCGTGCATGCAACCGGCGTTCATCGATTTATTAGACGATGTCACGTCTACCGTCTTAACAGACAACAATTTTTAGGGTTCCGTAAAACATAAAAACCTTATAGATTCGTCATGTCTGTCGGTCTGTCTGTCCGTCCGTATATCACAGCCACTTTTTACCGAAACTATGATAACTACACTGTTGAAACTTGGTAAGTAGATGTATTCTGTGAACAGCATTAAGATTTGTACAACAAAATAAAAAATGAGGGTTGCCCCCCATACTGAGAACTGAAACTCATTTTTTTTTCCATCAAACCTACACGTGTGGTGTGTCTATCGATAGGTCTTCAAAAATAATGTTAAGGTTTTTAAAATAACTAATATAATAATTAATTAATTTAATATAATAATTGACGACAAACAAAAGACAAATTAACTTTGTAAAAGAGGGCTCAACTTCAAACTCCAAGAACAAGCCTTACTCAATCCTGGGTTCAGCACCTGATTGGACTATTTTAATGGCCACGTATAGCACTATAAAATCCCAGAGGATGTGGGTGTTTCGTCATCCAGACCAGACATTTTCCTTTTTTCTAGGGCTACGATACGCATAGTCCTGGTAGAACTTACCGTACCATGGGAAACTAATATACCTAAAGACCATACGATGAAACAAAATAAGTAATACGACCTTCAAAACGAATTGACAAATAAAGTGGCCAAGTGCGAGTTGGACTCGCCCATGAAGGGTTCCGTTGCAGCAAGTAACATTATATACATAGTACACATAGTTCTTGTAGTTCGTTGTAACTTTGATCGAAGTTTCAATAATAGTGTATTTATGACGTACTAAAAAAAAACTACTCATCAGATCGAGTTCAAACTAATTTTCGTTGGTAGTTTACATGGTAATGTACATCATATATTTTTTTTAGATTTTTAAATCTCTTACTTTAGAAGTTAGAGGGGGGGGGACACACATTTTACCACTTTGGAAGTGTCTCTCGCGCAAATTATTCAGTTTAGACGAAAATTATTTTAAAAACCTCAACATCATTTTTGAAGCCCTATCGATAGACAACCCACACGTGTAGGTTTGATGAAAAAAAAATATTTGAGTTTCAGTTCTCAGTATGGGGGGCAACCCTAATTTTTCTTTTTTTTTAATTTTTCTGTTGAAATCTTAATGCGGTTTTTTTTTTTTTTTTTTTTTTTTTAACTTCTATAAGTTTACACTTGACCGCCATCTCGCCTGATGTTAAGCGATGATGCGGTCTACGATGGAGCGTGTTTACCTAGATAAAACCGATTCACTCTCGATTTGAAGACACAAAGATTGTAACCATCGGGGAAAACCCACTCAGGCAACGTATTCCACAGCTTAGACGTTCTTATCACAAAAGTAGAGTCGAATCTCTTCGTTCGTGTCTTTGGAACATCAACCATGAAACGATGTCGCTTTTTCGAGCTACGAGCATTCCGATAGAAAAAAGGAGAAGGTGGTATCAGATCATGCAAATCAGTCGCACACTCTCCGAAGTGTATCCGATAAAAAACCGATAGGCTAGCAATTTTTCGGCGATGTTCAAGACTTTGAAGTCTTTTTCGCACAAGAGTGTCGTTGCCTATGAGCCTTTTGGCACGTCTCTCGATCGATTCCAGAGCCTCCAGCTGATACTTAGCCGATCCATCCCACAGGTGCGAACAGTACTCCATACAGGAGCGAATCTGTGCTTGATATAGTGTAAGCAACTGTTCAGACTTGAAGTACCTTCGCACCTTTGAGAGGACACCAAGTTTTTTGGCAGCAAGTTTAGCCTTGGACTCGATAAACGAGCCAAAGTTGAGCGTAGAGGTCAAAGTAACGCCCAAAAGTTCAAGACGGTCAGAGACCGGCACGGATACACCTCTAAAAGTTGGAGTCAGTTGGAAAGGACTCCTTTTAGCGGAGAACAGACACGCCTGCGTCTTAATCTCGTTGAACTTGACCAGATTGGCATCGCCCCATTTGGACACCGCATCAAGGGTCAAGCCCAAACGCTCGATCAGACTCTCTCTCAGTACCTGAGTTTGCTGCCCAGTGGCTCTCGCGCTAGATATGTAACTCTCTACAACGGTGCTATCATCTGCGTACCCATAGATACCGGGCTTCAACAGATCATTGATATGTAGCAGGAAGAGCGTCGCAGAGAGTACCGACCCTTGTGGGACTCCGGCACTGATACCCATTTGATCCGACGAGCAGCCATCAATGACGACTCGTATGGATCGATCCCTCAAGAAGTCCGATATCCAAGCAATGAACCCAGAAGACAAACCATAACTAGAAAGCTTGCTTATAAGGCCATCATGCCAAACCCTGTCGAAAGCCTTCGAGATATCCAGGGAGACTGCAAGTGCTTCCCCGTGTTTCTCAATAGCTTCACTCCAGATGTGAGTGACGTACGCTAGAATATCCCCGGTGGACCGGTTTCGGCGAAACCCGTATTGCTGGTCACTGAGGAGGTCGTTCGATTCTAGGTACGTCAGGAGCCTGTGGTTTAAGACACGTTCCATAGTCTTGCAGAGTATGGACGTGACTGAGATGGGCCTGTAGTTGACAGGGTCAGCACGACTACCTTTTTTGGGCACAGGTTGCACATTGGCAAGCTTCCAAGACTTCGGTACTAGCCCAGTTTGGAGAGAGAGTCTAAATAGGCGTGTCAATATCGGTGACAACTCAGGCGCACAAGCCTTCAATACTAGAGCAGGAATACCATCTGGGCCACTGGCTTTATTCACGTCCAGATTGCGTAGCACTTTGCGAACCTCCTTTTGGCGAATGCGTATCTCTGACATAAAAGTCGAACAGCCAGGTGGAGTAGGAGGTGTCGCGCTACCAACACGCGGTTACAGAATACATCTACTTACCAAGTTTCAACAGTGTAGTTCTCATAGTTTCGGCAAAAAGTGGCTGTGACATACGGACGGACAGACAGACAGACAGACAGACAGACATGACGAATCTATAACGCGACGTCTTGCGTGAGCGACTTTGACGCGAACGCGAAGCGACGCGACGCGGTGCGAAAACAACAAACAATCAATACTGAGTGGCCTACGTGACCAACGCATGTAGAGTGCGATGCAGCAGCTTTGTCCTACATGCGCGAGAATTGTCAAGCACCGCCGCCGCCATTCAGTCATGGACGGACGCAAGCGAATATTATTGGAAAATTCATATATGAAATATCAAATATTCAAGAAGTATGTACGGCAGAGAAATGAAACTAATATTGTGTATTTAGAAAGGCATATTTATGGGGAATTTCACAATTTGTATGAAGAATTACGGGCTCAACCCCTGTTATTCAAGGAATATTCTCGAATGTTGCCTACAACGTTTGATTATATTGTGCAAGCTATAAAACCTGTTTTGGGATTCACTAGAACTAATTTCCAGCAACCTATTTCCATAGAAGAACGATTGATGGTGACTTTAAGGTAAGAAAACTATGAAATAATAAATCAACTCTAATATTTATTAAAGTTATAGTAGTATAAGTATTTCAATAATTTCACAAAGAAGTGTAAAATCCATGTTGAGAACCGGATTATGGTGGATTTAACTTTGCCAGCTCCGTTAGTAGAAGATCCTGCATCTGCGTTCTAAAATGTATTTTTTTCAGTGCTGGCAACTGTTTCATATAAGGTAATATGGATCTGAACCAAAGAAGGTCATCATCAGCATTATCTTGTTGATCCTGGCGAAAAATTTTTATCTTTTCTCTCTCTATATCGAGGAATGCTTCTAAGCTATTATCTTTTCTTTTGCGTGTTTTTTTTGTTTGTTTTGTGATGGCTGGCAACGAGGGTGAAGGTGAAGGTGAAGGCGCTTGACGTGAGTTGATATCTATAGATGTATTCTGCGGTATTTCTTGTAAAATAGACGCAGATTCATTCAGTTGGGTGTTGTCATTGTCAGCCACGTCCACGCTCAAAATTTCTTCCAGGCAAGCAACGTCTGTAGATTCTGACAGGTATGTTGAATTTCCTTCTGTTGAGTAATATTCTGGTATAATAATATTTCCTTCTGTTTTTCGGGGTTTCAAAATTACCGTTAAGAATGACATGTTCTCAAAATACGGCCAAGTGCCTGTATACTTCGGCTCATTTTCAGCGTCAGCTCCAGAACGAGGTTTCGGAATTTTTTTCAATTCTTTCGTAAATGTGTCTCGCAAATTTTTCCATTTTTTCTTAGCTATATCACCTAAAAAACAAACAAATTAATTCTTAATACTTTTCAATTATTTCAGGTATTTGGCCACGGGCATACAGTACCGGCAACTAGCTTTCTCATTCAGAATTTCAAAATCAGCTATTTCCACAATCGTACCACAGGTTTGCAAAGCTATATGGACACAATTAGTTACGAAGCACATGCCCGAGCCTTCAGAAAATAACTTTAAGAACATAGCGCAATGTTTCTGGGACAGATGGCAGTTTCCTAACTGCATCGGATGTATTGACGGAAAGCACATTCGCTTAAAAAAACCAAAAAAAACTGGTTCAATGTACTATAACTATAAATCCTTCTTTTCGATTGGGTTGTTAGCGGTCACTGATGCTAATTATAAGTTTGTAATGATTAATGTGGGTTCTTATGGAAAAGAAAACGATGCTGGTGTTTTTGATGAATGCCCTTTTCGAAGTGCAATAGAACAAGGAAGACTAAAAATACCTAAAGAACAAGTATTGCCGGGCTCAAATATTGAAGCTCCATATGTTCTCCTAGGAGACGCGGCGTTTCCTCTCAAAGAGTACCTAATGAGACCATTTCCAGAGAGATCAACGACTAAAGGGGATGCTAAAGATAATTATAATTATCGCTTATCTCGAGCAAGAATGGTGGTGGAATGTTCTTTTGGTTCAATAACCTCTAAATTCAGAATTCTGCAGAAATCTATCGAAACCAATGTAGAAAATGCAGTCCATATCGTAAAAGCTATATGTTTAATGCACAATGTTATACGTGATTTTGAATCAATAACTGAAACTGAATTTGCGTCTTTCCGGGAAACATATCAAAATATGCCACAAACACCACAACGTCATTCACACTGGAGATTTGATGCTACATCACGAGTAGCCGCACAAGCAAGAGAAAACTTTAAGCTGTATTTTGAACAACATCCTATACAAAGAGAATAAAAAAAAAATGTGTTGTACTTACTTGTAGTCCCAGTTACTTTGGCCAAATTCTCCCATTCACGGTAAGATAATAATCGGTTGTGATATTTTTTATTCCTTTTATCCCATAATATGGGACGTTCTTGGATAGAATGAATAAAAAATTCTACATCTGACATTCTACACAAATAAATTATGGCACCGCAACCAGTCCGCGCGAAAATATCAAACCGACTGACCGCGTTCGCTTCGTTTCGCGCCGCGCCGCACTGCACTCTACGTGCGTTTGGTCACGTAGGCCACTTAGTGTTGACTGTTTGTTGTTTTCGCACCGCGCCGCGCCGCTTCGCGTTCGCTTCGAGGTCGCTCACGCAAGACGTCGCGTAAGGGTTCCGTTTTTACGTTTTACGGAACCCTAAAAATGGCTATGTAGTTAATTTATACGCTGTAGAAGTAGGAGCGAGAGGTATACCAGCAAAATCTCTCTATAACCTGCTTAAAGACCTTGGATTGAGAAGTGCAGTAAGTTCTATACTAGAACGAGTATCTAAAGCTGCACTAGTTGGATCATATCGGATTTGGCTGAGCAGGGAGAGAAATACGAGTAGTGAAGGCAAGTGTTCACGTACGTCACTAAAAGGGGCCCCTTTTAAACCTACGCCCGAGTCACAAGTCTTGGGGTCTATTCGAGATTTCTCTCTCTGCCACACGATTGCCACACGATGGACCCGGCACCCGCACGGTGAATCCATGGAATGCTAAGAAGTACGTCTCATATTTATGATATTTACTTTCGCGCACACTCTTCTAAGTTTTAAAATGCATCTTCATTATATTTTTGTATTACATAAATTACATGCTGGATAATCTCTGAACAGTTACTAGATTCTTGATAGTAATGGTTATATACGGGCACACCAAAGGATAATTACCTCAACAGTAGTTAAAACAATTTTTTCAATTGACGAAAAATACAATTCCCACAATAACTGTGTCTGTTGTCGTAATGCCAGGATACGTTCTGGTGGTACTGAGCGCACTAGCTCTGGGACCTGAAAATATAATTAATTATATTGACAAAGCTTCCCAGTGAAACACCATTGGGTAACATAATAGGGGTACTACGAGGGTCAAACTGAAAGTTCTTAGAAAATTAAAAACTGATTACATTAGCCAGTTATTAGTTTTATTATATCTTTTCAAAATATTGTCCATTCACGTCAATACACCGCTGCATGCGATGGAACCACTGGGAAAAGCACTTTGCCCACTCGTCCTTAGGGGTCTCTTCAATGGCATCGCGATACGCAGCCACCGCTTCTTCAGCATTCATAAACCGCTTTCCTTTAAGTTTTTCTTTAATTTTTGAAAATAAATAAAAATCACAAGGCGCGAGGTCGGGGCTATACGGCGGGTGACCCAGTAATTCAACGTTTGATGTCGCCAAATAGTCGATCGTTCGCTTGGCGGTGTGCGATGAGGCGTTGTCGTGGTGAAGGAGGATCCTACTGCGAGGTCGTTTCTCTCGAACTTTTTCCAAGACAAGTGGCAAACAATTGGTAGTGTACCATTCTGCAAAAACTGTTTTTTGATCCTCTAACACAATTGTTGCAAAATGACCTATCCTTCCAAAGAACGAGGCCACCATTTTTTTCCCCGCACTTCGATCTCTCTTCACTTTAGTTGGCAACTCCTCGAAAAGAAACACCCACTGAGCAGATTGTCTTTTGGTTTCAGGATCATAACAGTAAATCCAGCTTTCGTCACCTGTTAGTATGTCGAACACAGCATTTGAGTCACCTCCGTTAAATCTTTCAATCATTTTACGGCACCTATCCACACGATGGAGTTTTTGAGCCTCAGTCAAATTATGAGGTATCCACCGGGCGCAAAGCTTCCTGACCGCTAAATGTTCGTGTAGGATTTTGTGCACTTGACTCATACCGATGCCTAAGCTTGTCCGAATCTGCTGATAGGTCACTCATTTGTCAGTCTCTATCATACGCCGCACAACACAGATGTTATCTTCAGTCGTCGCCGTAGAAGGCCGTCCCTCACGTAAATCATCAGTGAGATTAGTGCGACCACGTTTAAACTCATTAAACCAGTTGTAAACAGTCGCACGAGATGGGGCTTCATCGTGAAAGGCCAATCGTAGTCTATCATAACTTTCTTGTTGACTTAAATGACATCGAAAGTCATAAAAAATCATTGCACGAAAATTTTGTCGTGTTAAATTCATGTTGACGTGACAATTTTCAATTTGCCGCCAAATCGTAAAACAAATGACAAATTAATGAAGTATATACTCAGTAATATTGGCAAAGAGTTCTATTTTCAAATTATAGAATTATTTTTTTATTATATTGTTTATAAGTGGCCAGTTCTAAGAACTTTCAGTTTGACCCTCGTATAAACTGACAAACTAAACTTTGCTGTTGTACTTGAACAGGAGTGCCCATAATTTGATGTTATATGAATATTTTCTTTTTGAATCTCCTTTATCATTATTTGAAATAAAAAATTGAAAATAAAACTTCAATTTTTTTTTATTTCAGTACCATTGTTTTGATGATAGAAGATTAAAACAATGTACACTACATTTATTCTTATTATCTTTTAACAGCATTAGGAATTGAGGAGTAATGGGTTCAAATGCGGTCACATTTCATAAGTCAAAACGTAAATAACACACTTAGGAAACCATAAGGACAACCATTTTCCCACCATTATTGCGCAAAAGCACATGCACCATTGTAGCAACCGGTGATATTAACATAGTGATAACATGCCAAAATTTTATTGCTAAACTTCTATCACTTAGAAACATACTGCCAATGCCAATAGAAATTTGATGATGTTAAATCTTCAATAATAGTAATTAAGTTAGTAGTTAATAGTTTTAAGATTGAGACCTGAGTTTTGAAATAAATTTACTAAGGAAACATACCTGTAGCAGTAAGCGCTCATCAGCCCAAATGACAGCACGACGCCAATCAATTCTCTCATCAAAAGGTAGACGCCAGCTGTTGCTCAAAAGCACAGGTATGCAGCCGGCAGCTAATGCTTCCAAAAAACGATATGAACCCAAACGGCGGCCTCTAGCCACAAGGCAAAATGTTGAGTTAGCCAAGAGCTGTTCATAGTCAAACCTAAGAAAAAGGTACATTTTAATGGAATAATATGCAAACTTTCCCTGCAAACTGAGATAGCATGCCAGGTTTAATTTAGTTTCTCCAAAAAAACCAACTTCAATTTAAAATTGAATTCAGACACTCTAATACCAAATTTCATAAGAAACTATGATATGCTTGACTAAGCCATCCAGATAAATGAAAGCAAATCTTAGTCTAATTATAACACCACCACACCTCTAAACTATGATCTATCAAACAAAGAGAGAATCATCAAAATCATTTCACAATTGGCGGGTTCTTCACTATGCAGTCCTAACCACTGGTAGCTTGGGTCCTGCCCCACTGCTGGCAGCAATAGGTTTACGATTTTATAATTTTTTTAATGTTGTTTTACATATAAATATTGTAAAAAAAAATGTATGACTCTGAATAAATAACCGAATAATCAGCCATAAAAGTAATAATGGTTACATAGGCAATACATTGTTTGTTTACTCATAACTTACTTGTCATATTCTCTGTTATCTTCATCACATCTTTCATCACGTAAATCTTTCCATGATTTTCCATGGCGACAAGTAGTGACCAATATAAGATTGTTTCCATCATGCAAATGCCACAATGAGTTTCTAGTCTCACTGCCAATGCCATGTACATATCTTTTGCCTTTAAATGCCAATAAATGTCGTTTGGGTGCTGGAAAAGGATTGCCTGTTGCTGCTGGTGGAGCTCCTCCTTTTTCTGGATGTTCTTTGTGGAACAAAGGTAAAGAAATATCAAATCCATCACGGAATATTGTTTCTGATGCACTGGCCCGTGCCAATATTGCCTCACCAGCATCAAAACCTAAGGCATCTTCAGCATAGTCAGGCCAAGTGCCTGCATATAAATTAAATATAAGGTGATTTCTACCATTTTTCCAATAAGGCAATCGAGCTAAGTGCGATCCCACATCAGAAACATGCTCTGGTGACAATGGATCCGCATCTAAAGTGTCTATTGCCGGGACAAATAGACATGCTTCATTAGGATCTCTTGTAGCATATCTAGACTCCCTGAGAACTGATAAAACTTTGCGATACGATGTGCTCACTGTGCCGTCACTGGGATAAATATATATTTTAGGATCACTACTGCACTTTGAAAAATCAAAGCAAGTTTCCATCCGGCAAGGGTTGGCAGTCGCTGCGGGTTGCCTTTGAGGAGTCCTGGGAGACTCTTCCAGTTCATCCAGAGTAGCAAAGGACGGCAGCAGATCACGACGGGCACTATGCACTAATTCTGATTTTAAGTGATAACTTCCAAAGTAGCAGTAAATTAAAAATGCACATGTTAGGAACAAGAGAACAAAACGTTTTCTTGCCTGCATTTCTATTTTATATCTCGCCTAATGAATTAGATATTCATTTAGTTTTTCAGAAACTTTATTTTGTCTACTCAGTCTACAGCTCTACAGTAAACAAACAAGCAAGCACAGACTAAGTAGAGAGAATAGAGAGATACTCAAAAACTAACTGAACCACAGACTAGGTAGAGAGAAGTGAACTAACCATGAAGTCACCAAGGTAGTGTGATTTGATACCGTTTATGGATCAAAGCATTTATTCATTCAAAATTAGCACACTCACGATATTATGACACTGTAACCACCAAAATTATGTAAATTATATCATGTTACGACAATAATGTTTTCCGCATCGCCGTCCACGGTAGCGATTCTAAATGCAATTCGAATGGTTCGGAATCGGAATGACAATCCCTGTCTCTGTCATGATAAACAGATAAGACAAAGACAAAGAGATGAGATTCCGTGTCGGATGCAACCGAATGGATTTAGAATCGCTACTCACATGCCCGAATAATTATGATTCGTGGCGAATCATAACACGTAGTGCGCACGAACCCCTTTCGATCGTCTATGGAAACTTTATCTCTCTGCTTACTGAGATAATCTGTAGTATTCTATAGTCTGTGGATGTGGACGACACTGGCGACACTGAGAGTACTGAGTAGAGGTGGGCGAAAATGAATGATCGGCATCATCGATTTTTTTTGTATTACTTTTGTTGATAATCGATTTTGGAATTAGTAACTAATATTATGTTTTATAATTCGAATGATATTACTAATCGTGTTTTACGACGTCAACGACAGTTGTTGCGTGACTTTAGTAGTCTAGACTCTAGACATTGGTTTAGTTTGGTTTGTATTGTGTTTATTATGGTGGTGTGAAACGTCACGCTTCTTACTTGTGGATTTAATTAACGGTACGTTTACTGATTTTTATATTGATGTGTTTTATACTTGTGTTTTAGGTACCTAACTCTTTTCGCTCGCTGTCCCGCTTTTATACTGGGCCGCCGAGAGACCACATCGTGTTGTCCCTTCCTCACCCCACGCGGCTGTGAGTGAATTGAGTCGCGCGCGACTAGCGACCGTGCGTGCGTGACTGACTACTAATTAGTAACTACAAACTGTCAAAATCGAGATATTTCGAGACATTCTCAAAATCGAATAATTTCATTAGTAAATTAGTATATCTCATAATCGCCCACCTCTAGTACTGAGCCTGGAACACTGGAATCCTGGATCTTCTCTTGCTATTGCTATATTCTGAGTTTCTTGGTGTTTTATCTGATTTCGACACAATTATTTGTAATTTATGAAAATAAATACTATTCTAGCGTTGAAGTGAAAGTGAAGAATATATTCGAATAGCAGGGTAAGTATTGTAAAACTACAAAAGTGCTATTTCTACTCATGCCTCGCCGTCGCCATTCGTTGTACGTGGTTGGTTCGCCATTTTATAGTGTTATTTTCAGGTTGAAGGCGTGTTGTCTCGTTTTATTTTGTGACTGTAAATCGAACTGTCTTAGGTAAATAAAACGAAGTTTACTTTTAAAACGTTATATTTATCTTAAATCTCAAACATAACCTACGGTCACGACCCGACCTCATTAGTATTCTTCCGGCCGGCGCAAATCGGTCTGCGCACTCACAATTCCTCTATTACTAGAATATCGCTGTCCCCGGAGAACAAAATGGTAATTGACGTTATCATAGTTTTAGTGTTATGGCATATTTGAAGTCTACCATGCCCAATACATATACTCAATTTTTTTTGTGGACTTAACACTGTTATTGATAAGGTTATTAAAAATTACAACAATCTTCGCCACTCCTTAATGTCATCATACGTACCTGAATAAAAATATAGCACCATGTTAGTGGAACTGTTTCTGCATTGAACATGGGACAAAAGCTTTTTGCATTCATATTCTCGTCAAACATATCGGCAGGGTAATTTTGAAAGTTATTACCATATTTTTCGCTTAAAAGAATGCTTTTCTTTGGAAACTAACAGATACTTACTAAATAATAACTGAGCAATGCCATCTTTTTCTGTCATAAAAACAAACCATGATTAAAAAAAACAACACATTGCTAATTTCCAATAATATTTATTGGCTCAAAATATCTGAAGAACGCCACTTCAAAGTATTATTTTATTTTAAATCATGTAGATGTTGTAGCATCTCCATAAAAAATACACGAAAATCAGACACAACGCATAATACTGCATAACACCGAATCTTTAATATCATCAACTTTAAGATTTTAAACAAAATGTAAACTTGGAAAAAGAACACAGTGTACAATAAGCAGCTTCAAGAAAGGTGCACGCACGTAGTGAAGCGACAATGAATAGACAGAGACTGAAATTGGTTTCATCATTAAAGATAAAAACCAATACGAGGTACCATAAGAGATGAATGAGACACATTTAATTGCCATTTTATTAAAACTTGTCTGAAATGATACTTAATGAAATTATGTTGGAAATTACGACGGGTCGGGTCTTGAATCGAGTCGCCTGAATTTGAGGATACTGCTAATGTGGAATGGTCAAGGGGCTTTGTCTTGACCCTCCCAATTCGATTTTAGCTGCCGGAGTTACGCGAAAATATTTTTAATTAATATTTAAAGTTTCTGTAAATTCACACGAAAAACACGTGGATGCGTGAAATGGAACGCAATATCAGGAAATATTGCATAAATTTGAATGTCTGCTATGTCTAAGTTCGTGAAACGAAACGTTTTGATCGCGATTTTTAAGGTTCAATAAAGTAAAAAAAAATAAAAAAATTTTTTTTGATGTTGATCATGATCAGTGTAATCAACTATGTTTATAAATTAAAATAAATACTCGTACATCGTTTTGTTAAAATCGTTTTCCTCCCTTCAATACTTAACAAATTACCCACCCACCCAGAGACCAACTCAGACCGGTTAGGTTTAGTCACAAAACCGACACAGAGCACCCCGACTCCACCTAGTCTTGTGGCTACTACCCCTAGAGTGTTTATAAAAAATGCGGGAGCCAGAAGCTCAAGGGAGGAGGCTGAGTGTGGCGAAGCAACATTCAGGGGCGACCGCAAGAGCTTCTGGCGGGAGCCCACCCAGAGTCCAAGTTAGACCGGTTAGGTCAAAATTAGTGACAAATCCAACTCTGACCTGTTAGGTCCAGATCAATGACAGATACAACTAGCCCCACCCTCTACCCCTCTCCCCCGCCCTAAATTTAGGTGTAAAAGTGTTTTAGTAGAGTAGACAAAATGATCTTTGATATTAAATTTAAAAAAAACTATGCAGTTCCGGCAGGGGAAAATTTCAGGGGGGTTTCTCTGCCCCTAACCCCCCTTCCTACCCACTCCCCCTCCCCCAAAGTTAGGTGTAAAAGTGTTTAAATAGAGTAGATAAAATGATCTTTGATATTAAATTAAAAAAAAACTACGCGATTCCGGCAGGCGAAAATGGTGGGGGGGTGTTACCCTCCCCTCCCCCCACCCCCCTCCACTCCTCCCCCCCCTAAATTCAGGCGACTCGATTCAAGACCTTACCCTATTTCCTGAAAGTCGTGGAACGCTACAAGAGCTATAAGAGCTCCAAGAGTTATTAGATTTCGATTATCTTTACTGGGAGAACTCATAGGGTGTGGCACAGAAGCATCGACTTATTTTAATAAAAAATACCTTTCAAAGAACTATCGGCCATTCTGAGTCATATCTAGAAGTTATTTTCAAGGGTCATCACAAATTATCTTGTGCACAAAAGTCTCGACAAGTTTGAATCATCGAAACAAAGCCTGATTTGCAGTGGATAAAGCACTATAAATCATATTTACACAGAAAAGTTCACAGTTACACACGATTAATGAGTATAAACAGACCCTTTGCTTGAGATATGTGTACTTTGTGAAGGCTCTGTGGACGCCTGATCTATTCTAGACTCTTTGCAGTAATGCCAAATTGACTTGCAATAAATCAAGGTTATGAAATGGTAACATGATGCCGTAACAAAGTTCAAAAGTCACAGGCTAAGGTTATCTTCCTGCACCGAGAAGTGACACAAGGGAACGTAATCCATCCGAAACTGTTCTCAAACGCATTGTAAAATATGTGTATGAGGCTGGATTGGGCTGGACGCGGCGCGCGATGGTTAAGATTAACGGCTATGACGACTATTTTTTTTCCTACGATTTGCAGATGATACTAATCACCGAAACGGTGAAGGATTTACAAAGGATACTGAGAGACTTAGCTGACTCGTCTCAACGCATCGGTCTCCAGATGAACTTAGATAAAACCAAAATCATAGCTAACGTGCTCCAGGACCGGTTGCCATAGGTGGTGCCATTTTCGAGACTGTTCAGAAATATATATATCTAAAGTGAACTCTCGTTCTAGGGAATAAAATATGTAAAATGTAAGGCCATCAGGTAATGAGAAGAGTACTCTTGGGCTAGACACCGTTTAAAAAAATACATCGGGTCTTTTTGTCACCCGTCCCGCAAAACAGTCAGCGTGTTAATTGATCATAAGCTACGGTGAAGAAAAGTGAGCACTCACAGATAAAACCTCCCACTTGTTTAAAGTGCCACAAAGAGCACTATGGAACGAGCTATGCTCGAAGTTTTTCTAACCACTTGACTGTCCGCGCTAGCAGACTTTTTTGCATTTAACGTTGCCGCTCGATAGAGGCTTATAAAAAACCGAGCAACCTCTCCTGATAAAAACGTTCATTAAAATAGAATTATAGAATCGATTTCAAAAAGAAAAATACATTTGAATAGATAATGAAACAAGGCATCATTTAAGTTTAAAATATGAACTTTAAACTCACGACTTCTTACCAATAAAGCAAATTCAAAATTAAATTTCTAATCTTTCTACTGATTTCCCACCAATTATGTATTATGTTATTACAACAAAATTACGCTATATTTTATAGTTTTATAAACTCATTGAAAAAGTAAACTATATTTCCTTTCAAATAATGATAAAATATAAACAGAGTATACATGAGAAATCTACTAAATTATAAGATTAAAATGACTCCACAAAACGCGCCCATTGTTCCCGACGCGACGGCGAAAAGGAAAAAGATTGCAATGTCTCAAAAATTTAAAAATTGATTAAACACCATCTATGATTATTTCTGCAGATTATAAACCACAGTCAATACATATCTGCGCTACAGATTATTAATAAAAACGTGTTTCCGAACGCATCGTGGTTGTGGCTCTGTAGTACCAGTAACAGTTAACCGGAAAAAAAATTATGGTACTGTAGTGACCAGGGACAGGCAAGTGGCTAAGGGATCATATCCGAAACAATCATCTGTCAGAGATCCAAGGTAATTGACATAGCTCAGTATATTAGCAAGCTGAAGTGGCTGAGGGAGGAGGCAGGTAAAAATATGTTAGCCGTGAGCCGAAAACCGTTGAGATAGACGTGTTCTAAAGTAGATGTATTGGCAAACGTAGCGTTGGACACCCAAGAGTGATAAACTTGCTGGAGTAACGATATATATACACTAAGAAATTGCCTACGTTCATCAGTGGAGTAAGAAAGGCTGATGATGATCATGGTGATGATGAATTTAATATTCTAAAATATCTTTAATGATAATTTTGTGTCTAGTTTATTTTAACCAATAGTTAATTACCAGAGTTTGGTTTTGTTATAAATTTCCGAACAAGAGTGAAAAACTGTATTACCAAACGATGCGTACTTGAAATTAACGAGAATGAAATGGCAAGTGACATTGTTGACCATTAGTATCGTTTTTAGCATGTGATGAATATTATTGTATCATTGCAATGCAATATCCATTGTTTAGGAAAGTAACGAGAATAAAATGGTCAGTGTCTATTAGCAAATAAAACCAAACGCAACATTTAAGTAACTTTTTAAATTCTAAATCTGAATTCACTAGGTATAAAATCGTTAATACATAATAATAGTTAATAAATAACTTATCGTTGTACGTATTTTTATGCCTGTAAGTTCATTGTAAAGCAAGTTATAGTAAAAAATCGGTTTTTATTTTTCCTGAAAAATTGTGTTTTTGCACTTACCATTTTGTTCTCCGGGGACGGCGATATTACGTATGGACTATTGAAGTAATACGGGTTTCTGAAAACCCCAGGATATGATACCTGTCCCTTTAGTTCAGTACTAAAATGATGTAAGAATGAATAGAACTAATACCCAAAATACAGGTGTGCTATAGGTACACCTAGTTTGGGAAATTAGAAATATTATTGTAGAATGTACAGATTTTATTGAAATAAACAATTTTTGATTTTTTTTTTTTGAATACGGGTTTCTGAAAACCCCTGGATATGATACCTGTCCCTTTAGTTCAGTACTAAAATGACATAAATGTTACATTCAGATGTCGTCTCGAGGAAGAGGATATGGAGGGTACGCGGGAAGGAACAACTACACCAGTGGGCGCGGCGGGTATCGAGGCTCGTATCGCGGAAACAATCGCGGGTCGTACGAGAGCCGCGGGCGCGGCGGGGGCTACTCGTCTTATAATAACGACTCTCGTTACACCACTAGCGCCACTCGTTATAGCAATCGAGACAGAATGGAGGAATCATACAAGAAACCTTACAGATCTGTAAGTAAAATTCGTAAATTAAATTATTTAGATCCTTTGGAGACTATGATAACATGAAACACTTTTTATACAACCTGTTGCAGGAGTCTGCAAGTTACTCCAGTCGTGACTATGGCGGTCGTTCAGGCTCTCCTGAACGTAAAAGAATGAGAATGGAGGTCAGTATATAGACAAGTGATCAAGATTTTAATTATATTGTAGTTAATTTCATAATATACAACTATAAATTTCAATAAATCTACGTGATTCAAAACAAAATATGAATTCTAAAAGATTGGATTGCCCACTCTGATTAAGATAAAGATTGTTCTAGAAATCAGTAATGGGTCATGAGGATGATATATTATATTTGTGAACATATGAATCTTTTACCGGAGGCTACATGCAAAAGACATACAAATCAGAATATGAATTTGTATCAACCAAAGATCTAGTGAATGACACTCTTCCACACTATACATGGTATCCTTGTTAATTGTCTATACTACAAGCTCTGCAACCAAACCTGTAGCTGAAAATGCAGGAATTACCAGTTTTAAATAGTTCACACATCTACAACTATGCATAGTCAGAAGTTCTTTGACTGAAAATCTGATGAGTTGTTTAATCATTTCAATTCCATGTACACAAGTTGACTACTAATAGAGGCACTGAGAGTGTTGGATCATGGTGCATATTAACCTGATACAGGAAACTGAGATGAAAAAAATGTGAGATTAATTTGCAGCACTTTCTTTTTACAGTAAGGCTGGAGTGTCCATCTGTCACAAAGAAATTGTTGATTGTGTAGTTAGATATATACCATGCTGCTAATATTGATCAGGTTGTTCAGAAAAGAACTCCTTCATTATTTACAGAGAATATAGAGAAATCTGATGGTATTTAATGTTGTGTGTTATCCCATGGAGTGTTAAATGGTAAACACTGAATCTATTCTACAATACTGATGATTTACTGAAGTGTTCCCTCTTCATGAGTTGTTTCCTCTCTCACAAGAATGAATTGCCAAATGACATTTGTCTTGACTAATTTTTCATCTTCACAAAGAATTTCTAAAATTGAATAACAGAATATCCTTCATAATTATGGCAAGGTCACATCACTGACTACCAATAAACTATCTGAATCTGACTTTAAGGGCCATGCAGAAAAACTCTTCTCCCTCTTCAAAGAGGCATCAAAACCTGCAAGTGAAAGATAATCATAGGAACTTCAGTGAGAAAGAATGGTCATGTAATGAAGTAGCGAAAATAGAGTAAACCGCTACTATTTATACTAATTCATGCAATATGATTTGTGAACGATGTAGAAAGAACCGTAGAGAATTGTGTACAGGGTTCGTCGAGCGATAGACGTAGCCACGATGGCGGCGGCCATTACGGGGGCTCATACAGCACGAGGCAAGAGAATTATGGCGGCGAGAGAAGGTCGTTCAGCGGCGAGGATCGCAGGCGGTCCCCGGCGCGGGAGAGCTATCGCAAGCCGAGCGGCATGGGGCCGCCGCGCGAGCCCATGCGCTCGTCTCTGCGGCCGCGCGCGCCGCGCCGCTCCTTCCGCGGGCGCACGCTGCGCTCGCGCGCCTCCTACCGCGGCGCGCCCCGCTCGCGCGGCACCTACGCGCCCCGCCGCTTCATCGACCGAACCCTGGGATACACCCGTGCATACAAAACTATCAAGAGAAGGTAATTTTAGATATTGACTAACTTTATCACACAATGTAGAAACCATATGCCATCTTGAAAAAGAGCAGTTGAAAATAGAAAGAGGGCAGACTGAGAACTGACACTGGCACCTGCCGATGTGCGGTAGATGACTGGTTGGTTGCAGTCATGGACAGAGGCAAACATTTCTTATGATCCGATCAGAATGAAATTGGCCACTGAGAAACCAATCACTGTTGAAGTCAGGTGGGAAAACTACATTATTTTTGCAAAACTACTCTTATACTTACTCTATGTCTTAAATAGTTTAGAAACAGAATGTAATTTTTCCGCAGCAGTTCAATTAAGTCCAAAGATGAAGCTTCTTCTACTGAAGAGGAATGGGATGCTGATGATAAGGAAGAGCCCACTGAAGATAAAAAGGAGTTAAAAATTAAAGAAGAGGTTAGTATCACACATAGATATGTTTTCTAATTAATTATGTTGAACTCTTGTACTACTATGAAAAGCAGGAAGCTAACCAAGTCTTCCTGCTGGTTGCAAAATTAGGTAAAATTCTATAGTTACTAATAACAGTCCCAGCTGTACCGATATTTATTTAGCTATTTCAAGAATAACTGAAGTGTTTATAAAAGGATACACTAACGGTCTGCCTCAGCTTCGCCCTTGATAACTAAAATATAAATCCTTATAGCACTCAGGGATTATATAAATATCCAATGGGGAAAGAATTTTTGAAATTGGTCCAGTAGTTTCTGAGATTAGCACATTCGAGCAAAAAAAAACTCTTCAGCTTTATAATAATACTATAGATTATTCAGTCATCACTTTAGAAGAGTTTAAAACACGATATTATTATGTTAGTTGGAAGCTGAGCCGTCGTCGGAACCGGAAGGAGGCGAGGGGGGAGAGGAGACGGACAAGGAGCCCGACGAGACGTCGGACGTGCCGCGGCAGCGCGCACGCACCTACGTGCATCTCTCGTGCGTGCACTGCAAGGAGAAACACGCCACTTTCGCCGTATGTTCATTTATTCCTCTTGTGTATATTGTGTGCCACTTGTGCATCAACCTAAATTGTTAGTCAATTAAAAAGCTTTTTTCTAATTTTGCAAACAAAAAATATTCTCACAATTTCACCAAATTTTCACTATTATATTAAAAATATTCACTTATTATCTTGGATTCCTCAGTGAGTGGAGAAGTTGAATGTAGTTCGATTGGTGGGGATATTACCAATATACCAATGTAGGAATTAGAAATCAAATAAAGTATTATCACTTTTTCACAGATATTACTGCAAAGTTAGGTAATAGTACATTATGATATAAGTGCGGTAAGTTGATAATTACAGCCGAGGCTTTATTGCTAGCTCGAGCCGAAGGCGAGAGCTATAATTAGCAGAGGCTGTAATTATCAAAGCGCACGTATGTCATACGACGTTTTATAACATATTTGCGAGGAAATGAACAAAACTCTGACGACATTTTCAAATAAAAACAATACACCGAAAAAAACGCACGGAATAATATTTACTTGATCACAGATCACAGCACAGAGTAAGTAATCACTATGGATCACAGATTAGCAATGCGCGCACATCGACGCCTTTTTTTTTTTAAGCAACGGCACAGAACCAGCCGGTATGCCATTAATAATAAAGTAAATTAATATTTTTGTGTTTTGTTACAGAAAAATTAAAGTCATTTATGGTCAAATTAATTAAATTAACGAATTTAATAATTCTTTATTTTATTTTACCTCTCAAAGTTAATTTTATTCATAAAATGTTGACCACACTTTTCTGACATAAAAACTCTTTACTAAGATTTAAAAAGGTACCGTTCGTTTTAGACGGAGCATATCTCTCTACCTAGTCTGTGGACGGAGCATTTTGAAACCGTGCGTTTTACATTACACATTACAGCACTAGTGCGTAATAAGATACATTACGATACAGAAATTGGTCCAATAAGAGACCCTTTACGAGCAAATATGTTATAAATTTAGTTTACCTAATTAGAACAGAACTTTGGGATTTATTATTATACGATAATTCTGAATAAAATGAAAATCAAACTGATAATGCAAACTGCTAACATGGTCGTGTTCGCAGCTTAGTAAGCTTTCCGCGACTCACCACGCACGATTCCCTCATCTAGACCTGTCTTTGTATGATTAGAGTGTGGTAGTAGTGAGAAGCGTCAGGAGATATTTGTGACGGTACAGGGTTACGCGAAGCACTTGATGTCGATGAAGCACCGCGCGGCGATGGGTGGCGTGGCGCGGCGGCACAAGGCGCAGCTGCTGCGGATGCGCGTGGCCCAGCGCGGAGCGCAGCGCGAGCTGGAGGCGGCGGCGGGCGCGGAGGAGCTGGCCCCGCGGACCACGTTCTGCCTGGTGTGCCGGCTCAACCACCGCACCACGCGCCACGCGCACAACCTCACCGACACGCACCGCGCCATGAAGCGCTTCCTCATGCCCTTCTGCCGCACCTGCCGGCTCACCTTCCGCTCGCCCATGATCTACGAACACCACATCTGCTCCTTGGAACATCTCAAGGTAATCGCACGTAGATAATCACCACATACCACTATTAAAGTCTATCAAACCTGAGCTATATTCGCTGCCGCTTGCGTTAGAGGAAACCTAGTGAGTATGCAGTAATATTACTGTTTAAAGCGCATTTCGCCGCCTGTGATAGCGGAAAATTGCGCCAAACAAGCAAAATAACCGCCTACAAAATACTACTGTATCTGTACTGTATCTAGCTCTACCCAAAGCGGTAGCGAATACCGCTCCGGTTTGAACAGGCCTTTAGATATTTTTGAATTGTGTAGTTTTAGTAAAATCCAAAGCCATGTGGTTTAGCTATCAGCCGGTTTAGGTGGGCTGGACAGGGAGAAATGTAAAATACGATCCAAGTGGAGGATATCAGTGAACCCAATCACCCCTCATATTGACTTAAAATTAGAACTCCTTGTTACAATAAGTACTTGCTATGGCAGTAACACTTTCTAAAATTGGAATGATACAGTAAAAATAAGCATGGCCTGACTGCAACAATGACACTATGACTAAACTGTTGTATCGTGTGCATAAGTTATCACCTTTTGTTTTTAATCTACTCATTTTACAGTGTTTTCACACAGTAAGATGTTTGTTATAACCATGAATTTGATCAAGAGTTTTGTTAACTATAACTACTAAATAGAAAACTCACATAATTATGATTTGATCAGTGGAAGCCAACAAGTTTCAGCCTCATTCATTAAAAATGTGTAATAACAACATTAGTTTGGTAATTTTCAGATATACCAGTTGTATTTCGTTAAGTGTAATAAATCTATTTTTTTTTGTACTTATTCTAATAACATGTTTGTACAGAGGAAGGCTGGTCAGCCCGTGCGTCGCGCTGCGAGCCCCAAGGCAGAGGCAAGTGGTGATGAAGGAATGGATGTCGATCTGGATAACTTTATGACTCTGGATTCTGTTGGTGATGTCGATGGTGAGATTTCATTCTTCAAACACTTAAAAAAGTCAACATAATTAGTTGTTACTCTTAGTTACTGCTCTTTTGTTGATAATAAATAGTTACATATCATATTCATATAATTAGAAAATACAATTTTAATGACTTAAAAAATATATATTGAATTATTGATATATTTACTTAAATACAACATCCATTCTATGGGTTGTAGTTTGTCAATCTTGCAGGAACTTTTTTTTACACTATTCACTTTTTCATTCATATTTAAATTACCTGAATCAATTGAGTCATTGAGATAATCATTTTGTGTGAACAGAAGTTGAAGATGACGATTCTGGGGGCGAGAAGAAAGACGAGACTTCTCCGAAGAAGGTCAAGGTTGAGATTAACATCGGGAGCGAGCACATCAAGAAATTGGAGGTGAGATATAGAAATAATAATGTTATTATCACACTATGATACAAAGTTTTGTTTGCTCATTATGACCCTGAAGAACGCTAATCGAAATTGAGATATTGGTGCTTGAAGCGCCACTACAATACATGCGGTCAAGGTGGTCATTTTTTCGGGAGATCATATTTTTCACTGCTGACTAGATAGATCTTAAGTTCATTTATTTGTCTTTGATATAAAAATAAATTTTATTGTCAGGCTAAATCGCAAAAAAAAGAAATAATCAGTAAATAAATACCTACTTACTTACCTGAGATTTGATGCCAGCTTATTTATTTTCAAGGTTTTGTATCAATAATTGCTGGTTGGATACCTAGGTACATTGTAAAAAAATGGTTGTCTGTAAAGTCGGTTTACTGACGATAGTTAAACGTGACAACGTCTTAAGAAAATACTGATGGAATGGTAGCATTTTTCAAAAGAAAATTTTCGCGGTTGAAATTTCGTTTCCTTTTAATGCAGTCATAGTATTTGTGTTAAGCGCCATCTAGGTAAAACATTCTGAAGCTTTTTGAAAAGCTGTTCAAAGCGCCATCTCTGGGTACATCATTGTACTAGCACAAGTTCTTAACTTCATATCGTCGCTTTTCTAAAACATGGACAGACTCCTTGAACGTAATACACATTTCACTCACTAGATGGTGCGAAAAGTAATAAAAATACTGATGGAATGGTACTGACTGTGGTAACGACGGTAACGGCACATGACGTCATGTTTTGCGGGCGTGCAGCCGGCTTCATCAAATTATAAGACGTTATCACGTCAAAAAAGTCTGACGTAGCCTCGCTAAAACGAAAGTCCTTGGCCTAAACATTATCTTTTGAAATTAATTTATTATAAGATCTGATTAGGTCCGATCATCCACGATTTTGTCACAACAAACTTACTGAGGTATTTTATAAGCACAGTATGAAGAAAAATTACTGTGGTATATATTAGGCTAAAGACGATACAACTCTATTCAAGGTATAATAAATCCCATCAAAAACATGAATGTGCAATGACAGCCAAGTTCAATACCATGATATATGGTTTGATTGTTGACTTCAACAACAAAAAGAGTGAGATGTAAATGGGTGCCAAGTTCAATGATCAGTCCTGCAATTGTTAATTGGTTCACTGAGTACCACTGGCTCACTGTTGAACACCTCACCCATAAGAAATTTCGAATAAAGCGAAAATAAACGGCGAAAACCGTTTATTTGCTAATGGTTCGGAACCCTTCGTGCGGGAGTCCCACCCGCACTTGGCCGGTTTTTTTTGTTTTATCAATGAAAACTGTATTTAGCTTTAGTGTTTCTATTCATCTCATTTTTTTTTATTGTGTAATGCTTTTTGTTTTTCATTTAGAATAAAATAAGTTCAAACCACTGCCTAGAATTGGACCTACACATATTACGGACACCATACATACTGTACCCCTTTGCTATGTAATTTATCTAGAAACAATATCCTCAAACCGAAACACAGTAATGTTTGTAATGTAATTACCTAAACACACTGGCGACTACGGCTTTATGTTATAAGTACAGTAGATATTTGCTTATGAAGCATAGAAATATATCCCATCTTTACTATTCATAATAACATAAATATACAATAGTGATAGGTTCAAACGATGTGTGACGTAGTACATATGCGAGTCAATATCTCCCTATTATGCAGTGGACGAGTAGGTCACAGGTAGTTGTAATGTAATGGTACCGGCAGGTGTACTGGTGCGAGCTGTGCCGCGTTTACCTGCCGCGCGCGGAGGCCGGCAGCGCGGAGCAGGCGGAGGCGCTGCGCCGCCACTGCCGGCTGCGCATCCACCTCGGCCGCTACGTGCAGCACCGCGACACGCGCACGCTGCGCAAGCACGCCGAGCGCATCCACCGACAGCTGCACCAGCAGAAAGGTTCCTCCGCTCTCTGTATTCTGCAACACCCTCACCACACTCGGGACGCTCGACCATTCAAAACTACTTGCAAACGGCCCCGTCGAATACATCCTACTAATATTTTAAATGTGACAGTTTGGATGTTTAGATAATATACGTTGCTCAATCAACAAATTTGGAACGTAGATTGTAGCCTGGAATAACACAAGCTACTTTTTGTCATGGGAAAATAAGGGGAACGAGAAATATGCGAATAAAACCACAGGGCGTTGCTAGTAACTACATAGGCAACAACTGTGTAGTCACATGATCACACAGTTTATTTAATCATTATCCATCTCAATTGCTAACATATTCATACAGCATAGCCATTACGTCCACACAACTATACACAAACCTTGAAAAAAAAAACAGCCATTTCTTAGTGATAGTAAATGAACGATATTCATAATGGCGAAAATGTGTCCCTGTCAGATGAGTTTGTGTAACTGTGTACTTCACATCTTTACCGACACAGTCTTTATAAAGCTGCCTATACACACTGGGCCAGTGGAGGCCAACGCGAGTGTCGACAAAACGTAGCATCCACACACTGGCCCAGCGCAGGCCAACGCGAGCGCCGACAAAACGGCACGAGACAAAACGTAGCATCCACACACTGGCCCAGCGCTGGCAAAAGCGCGGTAGGCGGTAGGAGAACAGGACGCTACTCGCCGAGCGCCTTTGTTTTGTGCACAAAAACCCACACCGGTCACGAGAGACGAGTCGAGATAAAACAGCCCTATACACACTGGCCACTTGCCGTCACTCGGCAAGCGAGGCGAGCAACGTGAGCTATCACAAAACAACCCTCCACACACTGGTGTTGGCCTGCACTGGCCCAGTGTGTATAGGCAGCTCAAGATAAAAAACAGTGAGGACACAACACCTACCAAGCACAGATTGAATTTAATTTATTTTTAACAATAAAAAAGAACGGTAATTTTTTTGTTATATAACTTACAGTGAATTTAAAAAAAAATAAGTTATAAATTTCTGTCTGTGTTTTTAGAAGGAGAGAAAGAAGCCGTAGCTGCTGACGAGGAAGAAAAAATCAAAGAAGAAAAGACTGATCCCACTGAGCAAAACAAGAAACTGGACAATGGCACTGATGCTAACGCCTCTGGTATGTCCTTTTGTATAAATCGTACCGCGCGATACTCTCTCTCTACTTGATCTGCGTTAGGTTATGTATTACCATTTCGCCCTACTATTTTGTAAATGCAATATATTTTGTTGTGTGGAACTCGTGAAACTTTTCTGCTATTTTTCACATAATAAACAAATATTTACAAAATATGACGTACCTTAGAATGTACCTTCTAAAGCTAGTACCTTCTAGTAAAAGTCCCATTGAAATCAGTTCAGCTCAGAGCACAAAATGACAAGTAAACATTTTTAGTGTATCTATCTGGCTAGTAATCATATTAATTTAAAAGTTAGTAAAAAGTGTTTATAAATTATTGGTCACTGAGTGTTTAGAATCTCGTATTTTTCTTGTATCTTTAGGGTATTATATGTTTGGGAATAATGCTCTTATTCATTATATTTGTTGGTAGTTCTTAGTATTTGAACACAGCTATGTCTAAACATAATATGTATATCATTTTATATTATACAATTTGGTTGTTAAAGGAAATGAAGACAAGATGTGGGCTGATGTGGATAAAGATATAGGAGAATTCCTGCGCGAAGTGGACCCTCAAGGCAACGAGGGCAGCGACGAAGACGAGGATCATGGAAGGTAAACCTAGCCACTAAAACTACAAAATATTATTAAAATGACATGTATTTTTTCATTTAAATTATATAACAGTGTGGATTATTTACACTATAATTATGTTATCTTTGTACACAACTCCCTCTATATGGGTATCAAATGAAAGGGCTTGACTAGTAGAATACTATACAGCTATACAAATTTCAAATCCAAAGTGACCGCCACCAGAAAATGTTGGGAGTTTTTTAATTTAATCAGCTATATAAAACTTTTCTAATAATTTATACATAATCATTAATTTCTAGTAATCTATACATAATTACCACAGGAAAGTGTTTTTTTTCATAAATAGGAGAAAGGTGCACTGTTGATATTAATTTAGATAAACTTTCACAGGTATGATAAATTCCGTAAGAGTAACAAGAAAGCGAAGAATGGTGACGGCGACGAGAACGAAGCTAGCGTGACCGATGCCGCCGCAGAAACGAACAACGCGGAAGTCAACACGCCTGCTTAATTCAATGTTATTAATTCAAAGTTATTCATAAGTTAGGGTCTCTAATCTCTACTGATGACTGAGCCGCAAAAGACCGCATAAGAAATATTTCTTTGTAGCATTCTAATTGTATCGTCTTTATCTATTATTAAACAAATATTAAATGCCAATCAGTTATATTGGGTATTCCTCGTGTATAGAGTTAGAGGCCTTGATTAAGAAAAGTCTTTATGCTTGATTAAAAGAGGCCGTTATTAAGCATTGAAATATTATGAGCGTGATGAATGGCCAGAAGTTTGCTTCTCCAAACATTCGCAGATCGCAGTGTACAGCGCGTTGAGGGAAATATAGGGCACGTTCCAAAAGAGATTGTTGATACGTCACTTGTACGAACCTCAATCAATTCTACTGTATTTAGTTACTAATTAGTATAAACTGCAATAATATGTTAGGTAAAAACTATGAAATATTAGTTATTAACTACATCCTAATTTACAGTAGTAACTAGTTATTATTGATGGGCAGTCATGATAGGATTAGGTTTCGGTTTGTGTTTCTATGTATGTAAATGTATAATGATCTTTCGCCATAAACCCATATCAACATTGTCGATTGGGGCTATTTTGTTGGTATCCAAGCTATTACAGTTGTCGTTTTAGGATGAACTATTTAGAACTACGGCGCATGTAGTCCGTACTACCGATGTACTAAACATGTGCATCACAAACTATGAGATATAGAACATTCGTAATCGGTACTGTATACAACTATATTAATTTTAATTATTTTATGACACTGAATAATTCTAAGTAAACACACACATCTTTCCTAGTGTGTCGCCTGCGTCTGACGAAAATTGCGATCGCGTAATGGTGACATTCAATTGTTAAACTGGTGACAAGATGAGAAAATCAATCAGTTTTCACAAAACAATTGGTTAGTTCATAGATTGTACTTGTAGGTAATTATAAAAATATAAATATAATATTCAATAGTTTATATTAAAAAACACACCAAGCTACTAAAAGCGTCTTAATAAGATATATCTGTTTATGTTATGAGAAGTTTTTTTTTAATATTAACTTTATTGTGAAGTAAAATGTTTGGATTCTCTCACTTATTAGGATTAATCGAGTTGCGATAAAGTGCAATTTGATAGTTGTGATCTATACTGAAAGCACCTAAACACATTTCCTGTATTTAAACTGACCAAGTGTGCTGTCGGGAGCTACAAATGATAAATGATTATAAAATGTGTATTATTGTATGTAAGCGAGCAATCTACGCACATGGATATAATTATGTCTCCGAAGTGGAGTGGTTGGTTTCTTTACTAAGTAGTAGTTGTCATAAAGTAAGCCAGTATTTAAAATCTAATGCTTAAACCAAACACTTACCCTTCGTAATATTCGCTAGTATTATTAGTTACGGGAGATTTAACGTGGTTATATGGTAGAGAGAGAGTCCTCTAGTGATGACCACTGTGAAATATTCCGTAATTAACAATAAAAGTGTAGTGGACAATCATGATTGCTTTGGAAAATGTTTACCATCTAATTAAAATCAAAATCACAAATCTTTCGCAACTCTGATATTTCACAAACACCATAATTTTGAAGACAATATTTACAATGTAAAGCAAACACTCTATTCGTATTCCCGATCGCCCCCTAAAGAAGTTTGCATTTGTGTGTTGGTTTAGTATGTAGTTAGGAATGTTTTATTTTTAAGTAATAAACCTATTCATATTACTGGGAATGTGTGTTATTATTGAATAGTACCCAATTGTAAAATGTCAGATGAGTGCAATAATCTCAGAAAAATATTTCAGTGAGCCGTTTTCAACAAGTATATAAATATAAATAAATAAATAAATATTGGTGGACAATTCACACACAACACCATCTGACCCCAAACTTAGCAAAGCTTGTATATTATATAGTTGTCAATTATATGTATAGTGCGCGCAGTATAACTCTGCGCTGCGCGCGACTGGTGGCGTACTTAATGTTGCCAGGTCAAGCTAATAGCACTAATAGGTTCCCTCCCCGTAATAGGTTACCTCGTGAGTATTGACCGCAGGTTTTCGCGGTTTCTGCTCCGGAAAGCTACTGCGCAAGAATCACGCGGGCGCCGCGCGGCTGCCGCGGCCGTAAACCGCGTCGTGTGAATTGAATTTTATATGGAAATCTGCTGCGCCGTGTGAATCGTCTCTGAGACTATAACGAACGTCTCGAAGTAATGAACGCCGTTACAGGGCTGGTTTGGTTCAGTATGACCAAGTATTATTGGTACAGGCTAATGGCTGTCTGAGTCTCTTACCACCCTGGGTAGCGATTCTGAAACCATTCGGTTGCATCCGACACGGAATCTCATCTCTCGGTCTTTGTCTTATCAAATTCTGTTTAGCATGACAAAGACCGAGAGATGAGATTCCGTGTCGGATGCAACCGAATGGTTTCAGAATCGCTACCCTGATCTTGAAAATAAATCTCCAGGTAAATTTTCACATGCCCGTTGGCCGTTGGATCCACGTGCCAACCAAATACTACGTTTGTATGTGGCAACTGAAAATCCGACGGACAATTTAAGGATTCTAGCTAATTTCGTATAGGTATAAAGTTGGGCCGCCTTGGTTTTCAATTAGGATCCATGGATCCAACCATCCTGCAAAAATGTCACTCGTCATCTGTTTAACATTGTTATGGACTCCAAAAACCTGTCCAGAGAAAGGTTATGGGTCCGGTTATCCAAAGAAAAGCGTATTTTGCGCCTCTCGAAAGCCTTCTTCTTGCGATGATAACAGATGAGAGAAAGCATAATATTAGAGAGCTGGCTGCTTGTCGCATAGGTACTAAAGGGACGCAGTGTGAGTCTTCCTTCAACACTAGAATCAAGTGACATTGATACATTTTAATGCTACTTCAAGTTTATAACGATTAATAATTAATGTGATGCCTAAATTTTAAACAAAAAATGCTTTTTCATCTTAATAAATAATGGATTTTTTCAAATCCTTAGTATTTTCATGTTTATTGTCACAGTATTATTCTCATAAAAGTTTAAACCATAGGTACATGATCTATAATTAGTACCTTCGTTCTTGTGAATGGGGTACACCATTTCACATTTTACGACTTTCTTGAAGTAAAAAAAAAATTTTTAAGTCACTGCGGAGGCAAAAGTTAGGTACTAATTAAATGAGATGAAAAAATATACTTCATTATGACGCACAAATACCCCCCTATTAGAACTGCGAAACTAAAAAAAAAATTTTGTTCATTCGTGTTCCACCCTACTGTCCAACTGAGTGCAATTGAAGAGGGCAGTTGCAATCCTGGATAATTTCTCCTTGTCGCATGATTTTTGTACGGCATTGCGAAATAATGGATTAGGAGAGGTAGGTATTGAAACTGTATGGAACCAATGCCGTACATAATCAAATGCCCAAATTTCAGAGACGAACTTCTTAGCATTCCATGAATTCACCGTGCGGGTGCCGGGTCCATCGTGTGGCAGAGAGAGAAATCTCGAATAGACCCCAAGACTTGTGACTCGGGCGTAGGTTTAAAAGGGGCCCCTTTTGGTGACGTACTACGTTAACACTCACCTTCACTACTCGTATTTCTCTCCCTGCCCAGCCAAATCCAAATCGCCGGAAAATCACGAATTTTTCCGACAAACTAATAATTAAAAACTAAAATGTTTTATCGTTTCAATAGCTCTTCTTATCTATTATTCTGCAAGGGGGCGTCCATAAATTACGTAAGGTGTTTTTTTAAATTTTCTGGCCCCCCCTCCCCCGTTGGTGAGATGTCGTGAGATTTTGTTCAACCCCCTCCCCCATCCCCCAATCTCACGTGAGATTTTTCAGAATGTGGGTTTCTTACGTAAACGCGTTGGGTTGTTATTGTAGAAAGAAAAAAAACAATTTGCTTCGTGCTTTTATTTACGACTAGTTTAGACTAGTAATTTGACAATCTACTATGATAAAAAGAAAAGAATACCTACTCTAATTCAGTCCTTATACCTTTAAACGAGCAATTCTTGTACCTATATAAATATGTATATATATATAGAATCTGAATCTCGGAAACGGCTCGAACGATTTTGATGAAATCATGTATGCAGCAGGGGGTTTCGGGGACGATAAATCAATCTAACTAGGTTTCATCTTATATATAAAATTCTCGTGTCACAGTGTTTGTTTCCTTACTCCTCCGAAACGGCTTTACTGAGTTTAACCAAATTTTATATGCATATTCTGTAGGTATGAGAATCGGCTACTAGCTATTTTTCATACCCCTAAGTGACAAGGGTTGTTCACTAAGGCAAAACAACGTTTGCGGGGTCAGCTAGTTTTTTATAAACGCATATTATGCGCGTTTTTAGAGAATGAAAAACTGTCACATTAGATTGCGAAGGTAAATTTCGCCGCGTGACGCGACAGCGTAATAGCTCAGATGGGATGTCGGGCGGTCATAGCGGTCACGAATTAATAGCTCCGGGTTCGAATCCAGACGGCTTCTCATTTTTTTCATGTTTTCTTTTTTTTAAGAAAATCTATTTCTTGGTTTTTTTTATCTGTACGTATCTAAGTATATTTACTATTTAAACCGAGCAAAGCTCGGTTACCCAGGTACTGGAGAATTATGAGCGGTCTCAAGAGAGACTATTGGCACCAACATGTCCATATGATTTTCTGTAAAATCATCTGCTCCTTCGAAATAGTGAATAATCTTAATCGTATTAATACGATGACGCTCAAGATTAATCTTGAGCATGTACATACAATTTGGATTGAATGGAACAAAACAGTATAATCTTTTTTTGTTTCAATCAGAACAAAAATTACGTGATATTTGTCGAGACCCTCCCTCCCCCTAACGTGAGATTACATGAGATTTGACTCGACCCCCTCCCCCCCTAAATCATCTCACGTAATTTATGGACGCACCCCAACGCCGTACAAAAATCATGCGACAAGAAGAAATGATAGAGGGTTCCAACCTCATCGACTGTACTCAGTTGGACAGCTTACAAGTGACAGCATAGTGCTGAATCTTATTACTTTATACCCTTCTATCGTACTACTTAGGTCTCCTGGTGGTTCATTTACTACGTAAATTTTGATCACGGGCCTGTAGTCTATACTGAAAGTTTTAGGATTGTAAATTATTACACAATTTTAGGTTTTTATGAGTTTTAATGATAAATTCACTTTTTGGACTTAGGTTCCTTTACAGCAGTGGGAGCCTTGGTGACGTCATCAGGGTTTTCTGCGGCGTCCTTCAATCTCTTGGCGCGGATACCAACCAGCTTGGCAATGGAACGAGCCTGGAAAAGAAACAAATAATATAACAATAGTTTTGAACAAGTATTTTAAAATTAGCCGCCAAGGCATGTTTTTGTAATGTGCTTTATTGCTGAGTATTAGTAGATTGTTACCACTCCTATGTATGTAGTGGTAGGACTCTTGGCAGAGCCCGCCTGGGGAAGGACCACACCTTTACAGGGCTTTGAGATATAACAACTTAGATATCTGGGTGGCGAGCGCAGTGCAGTGCTAGGTAATGATTTGGACTCTTCATGTTCCAATAGCTGTGTGTCACTGTGGTGTTATGTAGCAGGCGTGTAACTTACCTTCAGACACATGTCCTGCTCGCCTCTCTTTATTTAAAAAAAAAAGTATACAAAAGCAAAGATATCAACTTGCTGACAGCTTTGTTTGCCAAGCGACCTAGACTTGCAAAGCCTGTTAAGTTAGCCCTGCCCTAGTATCATGAAGTGTACAAATACAGTTTCCTTTGCCATGTACATATTTACAATATGCTTAGACCTCCCACACAAAACTGCGATGCGACGCCGCATGGGAGGAACTTGCGATGGCAAATTGCTCCGATGCGGCGTCGTAGTTTTGTTTGAGAGCCCTTAGATTGACACCACACAATTCTCTATGGGAACCGACCATATCTGTGATGACTCAGAACTTACTTTCTTGACTTATACTACATAGTTTTAAACACAAATCTTCAGAAAAGATGGTGTGATTAGAACCATTATTACTAATCAATACAAAATGAAATTGAACAAGGTCAGTTGAAGTGGGTTACCATTAAATTAGAAACACTTACGCCTCGCAGGTAATTGTATGCCTTGAAGTCCTTCTCTTCATCAGTGATGGCACGTGCAAGGGACTTGGGTGCGGGCTGCTGCACAGGCATCAGAGGACCACGCAGTTGGGTAGCCAGCTTACGCTCCTCTTCGTTGGCCTCACCCTTCAGTACCTGTAGGAATAGAATAACTTTTATTGTCATATTTAAACATTTGATTAATATTTTATGTTGAACACTTTGGATTTTAATTGCTTTTTAATGCACTTAACACAATAATAAAATTATATGGTATTTTTTTAGTACAATAAAAAAAATAAAAAATTAGAAACAACATTTTTGCAAAATTAAAAATTAAGTGAGTGATAAACAAATATTGGTGCCTTTGGTTTTGCTAGAATATAACTCAAAACAGGCAAATTGAGATGTTGAGTTGCAGAAAACACCCTGGCTATGAATAGAAATATTTCAGATTATAATCTGTGTTCCAAATGTCAACCCGATTCATTCAGCTGTTCCATCATAATTGAACAACAAACATCTAAACTTTGACATTTATAATATTACTGGAATATAATACATATACTCAAGACTGTTTTCATTGTTTGCTGAACTAGTAAATACAA
This sequence comes from Ectropis crepuscularia, assembly GCA_963693475.1. Lineage (NCBI taxonomy): Eukaryota > Metazoa > Arthropoda > Insecta > Lepidoptera > Geometridae > Ectropis > Ectropis crepuscularia. Next base: position 16,373,211 of record OY856341.1, read on the forward strand.
TTTTCTGTAATTTTTTGGTTATTCTGGTGCACAATAAACTGGTAAATGAAAATTGTACTGCACTAATTAGAATATTAAAAGATTAATGATTACTTTCAGTGAACTGGTTTCTTTTCAAGTTGAAAAATAGATAAAATTTGTCTGATATGTCTGTTTATCCGTAGCTACTAAACTGAATTTTGAAATGATCTACTACCAGCAGCACCCTGCGGGTTTACCCGCATAGTTCCTGTTCCCATTGTTTTATAGGGATAAAAAGTAGCCTATGTGTTCTTCCAGACTGTAATCCAACTGTGTTCTAAATTTCAGCCCCATCATGATGTTAGGACGTGATCGAGCAATAAACATCTAAACATTGACATTTATAAAATTAGAAGGATTTTTGATTATGTGAAAAAAATCTACACCAATAACTAGGCCGCATAATATGCTAGTTGTTAACTTAAGTTAGCCAGAAGGACTAAAAAAATATATAATGATATTAGAATGTTGGTGTTATCACCTCTCAAGAATTTTGGAGTTTTTTTGTCTGTAGCTGTGTCTAAACTACAGCAAATCATACAAAGACCAAATGATTCAAGGATTACTTTTCTTTGATAAATCAAGAGGATATGTACCATCCTATGCAAACTGTGGATATCCATGTTTTCTGTTTATGTAAATTAATTTTCCTGGACACAAGAACTTGAATGCACAAGAAATCACTTGCTCTATAGAGAAACAACTTGACCAAGAGAAAATCGGAAGTATAAAAGTTACTTAAAACTTTTGAATTAGAAACCCAAAACACTGGGTTTAACCTGAACCTTACTTTTAGATGGTCTCATTTACAATGAACCAGTTGTAGCTGTAGATATAAATGTTATTTTATTCTAAATGAAAAACAAACAGCGTTCATTACACAATCAAAAATTTGAGATGAATAAAATCACTAAAGCCAAATCCAGTTTTAACTGATAAAACAAATAAAAATACAGATAGAGCAAGTCTCTATGGGGCAGAACTGTTACTGGACTTGTGCTTTGACATCATAAATAATATAGAAGTTACATTACCTTCTTGCCCTTAGGGAACAAGATAAGACGAGCTCTGTATTCCTTCAGCCTTTGCACATTGATTTGCAATGACTCAACAGACTTGTTACGCCTGCGAGGATCTACTGCAATACCAATGGTTCTGGCAAAAGCAGCGCTCAGTCCAGATGCCTGAAAGATATTAGAATAAATAGTTAAAGGACACTGCACTTAACTTTTATTTGTAGGTACTTTTAATTTACTGTTTAGTTTCAACAATCTTCTATTTTTTACAATATCAGAAAATGTGTATTATAAAATTCATGATGTACATAAATTGTATTTTGAAAATATTACAATAAACTTTACAGGTTAATTGTATCCCTACATGTTAAATAGTACCTTTATAACACTATTATTATATCCAGTTTATGTAATTTAGTTTGACACTTATTAAAAATATTAAATATTCTAGTCCGGGAATAACAACATTTGAATAGGTTATGTTTTACAGGAATAAAAATTTGAAAGCAAGTAGCAGGCTATTATCGTTTGCTTCTAAGCCAATATATTCATAAGGACATACCCTGATTTCACGAAGAGTAAATCCACGACCAGCTCGGACTTTAGTGTGATAACGGACTGTGGGACACCGGACGACAGGGCGCAGAGGACCAGCGGCTGGGCGCGGGGCAATGGCTTTAGCTTTCTTGATTCTATTTTGTTTTCGGCGGTGTCGCCGAGCAGGTTGGTTGAACCAAGTTTTGACGAATCTTTGCCAATCCTTATGGAAATGGCCATTAGGAATCATATTATTCCCTTTCCCCATTTTGAATGTGAAGCCGCAACCTTACCTACAATAACACAAATAAAATAAATATTGAATGTCACATTTATGCAGGATCATGCTCCTTTCACATTTCAATTAATTTATAACAGATTAATCTGATTTATAGAGATTTATTCCAAAACACTGACCGATGCAAGAGAACTTCACTGAAAAAGAAACAAAATTACAACAGCACAATACTGCCTCTACTGTCAAAGTCAAAGTTGTCTAATATTTTGAGCTATCATTGTCAGTTTCGATGTCTTTCAGTGTGGTCATCTCTAGAACTCGAATCCTGCCATGCTCCGGGTGAAATCCTGACACCGCACCGCACCGCTTAGAACAAAAAATGCCAATATATTAGCGATTCTAAATCCATTCGGTTGCTTTTGACACGGAATCTCATCTCTCGGTCTTTGTCTTATCTGATTAGCAAGACAGAGACAGGGATTATCATTCCGATTTCGAACCATTCGGAATGGAATCGCATTTAGAATCGATCTAGTACGAGTAGGTATCGGACTCTTCTTCTTAATCTTAGCGGCGCTCATTCACGCCAGGTGTCAGCGTCCTCGTTATGGCCGGTTGTCTAACGGAAACCCACCTATTATTATTTTTTCTACCTACATATTAGATTGCGTTTTAATCTACGTCGTTCGACCATAAATCTATTTGCGTTATATGTAGCTGGAATAGTACAGACATAAGTTATTCCTCTTTAGTATTGTCCTTTAATAACGGCATTTACGAGTTATTTAATATTACTTATGTAAATTGTTTCCCTAAATCCACTAAGATCCATCACAAAAATCCATTGATGGATCTTTTTACACTTTTATGTCCACTTTAATCCTCGATCCTAGAATATTCCCAAAATTTTCTTTCAATACCTCGTTTGTTTATAGCTCTTTTAGGTTAGTTTGTCATTTCATTTATTAGGTAGTTTCTTAAAAAAAACACTTTAAAGTAAGTAGTAGGAAAGGTGCCAGAAAATGAATGAGGAATGCTTTCTATTATCTCTAATATTTAAGAGAATGTTGACAACAGCAGGAAAAAGAAAACCATGCAGCGGAAACGGAAGAAAATACATTAAATCTCAATACCTGCTTAGTTTTCAAGTTTTCTTTATAACAAGTAACAAGTAATGATAGCCCGCCCAAACATAAATGAGAAAAAGGAGAGCCAAGTTCAATACAAAAATTATGGTTGTCTGTGGGCGTCGCTGCAAAAAGAATAGAGATCTAAATGAGTGCCAAGTTCTATGCAAAAATCTTAATATGTATTTATCGGAACAAAATAACATTACGAACAAGTATAAAACTCTATTTCTTTGCTTTATTGGATACCATATAACAAAAGTTGTAATGTAACACGGCGAGTGGGGGCTTTGCACCGGGAGCAGTTCGAGGTGGGTTATTTGGGGATTAGTTGTTTTAAATCTATTCATTTAATTAAATATTTTAACTTCTTACCGCATGCCAAGCCATTTATGGCTTCCCATCACAGAGTAAGTAATCACTACGTCTTCCCATTTTTTATATTTTTTTACAGTTTATCTAAATATTAAAATAAGAAAACAAATATGGAATAGTGTCTATCATTTGTCAGTGAAACGAAACGTATCTTTTTAAATCTATGGTAAGTCTATGGTTAATCAAATATTTTAGGTTATTTGATGCGCGGCCGGCTGTTGAAGTTGAATTGCAACAAATTGAGTAATAAACATATTAGTGAAAAACAAATATAAAACGGTGAGTGAGTAAATCAAATAAAATAATTGTATACTCCTTGAATAATGCACTATGACGAGTGTTAGTTATTTTTGTGTTCATGCTTTGTTTTTGGTACATTTTGACCCAGGTTTTGCAAATTCCAAATATGGCTTCGTATGCGTTCCCGCTATAGTACTGTCAGTCATATATGGCTTTGTATGCATTAAGGCTTATCATTCTGCTATTTCAGAAATGGATCCTTCTCGCTTTTATGGACATTCTAAGCATGTAAATTTTATCCCTGGTGATGCCTTTTTGAGTGATGACGACCTCGTTTCCGATTCAGACCCAGAATACGAACCTTCCTCTTCTCGTTTACCCAAAAAAAAATGGTTGTCTGTAAAGTCGGTTTACTGACGAAAGTTGAACGTGACAACTTAAACTACACCTTAGAGCGAGGTAACGCCGCATGACGTCATGCGGCGAGGTAACGGCGGTAACGGCGCATGACGTCATGATTTTTCGTGCGTGCAGCCGGCTTCATCGAATTATAAGACGTTGTCACGTCAAAAAGACCTATCCTCATACCTGAGTCTGACTCAGAAAGCTCTGATGACAACATACCTTTACAGAAACTACAGTCTAATAAAAAAAAAAGGGTAACAAATTTAAAAAAGACCTGATACAATGGAAATCTGACAAAATGGAACCATACGATAAAAATAACTTCCAATTTATGGGAAACGCAGATTTACCGGATACAATACAGCAATTAGAATCACCGGCAGATTTTTTCCGATTTTTGTTCACAGATGATATGATTGAACTAATTGTTGAGCAGTCTAATATAAAATCTGTTCAGGAAAATATCAATAAGCCAGCAGGCATTACAAATAAAGAGATGGAATAATTTATTGGTATTGTTGTTTTTATGTCGTGTATGAAATTGCCAGCAACGAGAATGTATTGGTCAAAACACATCGGTCAAGCACAAGTTTATGAAGTTATGACGTGCAATAGATTCGAAGTCATAAAACAGTTTTTGCACTTCTATAATAATGACAATTTCAAGCCTTTCGGAACCGACGGACATGATAAACTTTTTAAAATTAGATCTTTTCTTTTCTGCTAAATTTTGCATGATTTGTCAATTTATTAGAATATTTTTCCATGGGGCGTGTAGTAATTCTGTACTTTGTTTGATTTTGTCTGTTTAATATAGTATTGTATAAAAAATACCTGTTGTACATTTATCGGGCATTGTGGTTTATTTATTAAGTCATTTTTTTTATTATTTTTTTTCCTTTCTTGAGTGGATGTTTATGTGTGCAACTAATTTTGTTTTTTTTTTATTGCGCGTGACACATATCGCAGGTGATTTATATTGCCAAATTATTATTTTTTTGTTTGTTTTTAAGGTAGTTATTAAGTTATTTGTTTTAGTTTATTTATTTATTTATTATTAATGCCAAACAATGAACATAGTGACCTATTTCATTCTTTACCTTCTGATAGTGTTTCTGAATCTGATGACAGTTTCGTGAGCATACCATCTCTGTGTGACACTTTATCAAATTATTTTTCTGATGTACCTAAGAACTTAAATATACTTCACATTAATGCTCAAAGTATCCCGGCGCATTACCCAGAGCTGCTGGCATCCTTTGTTGATAGAAATGTTCATGCTATATTAGTCTCCGAGAGTTGGTTGAAACCTTGTCTTCCTACTCTTTCCTATTCCCTTCCTGGTTTCACTCTCATACGAAACGACCGGACGAGCAGGCCTGGCGGCGGAGTTGCTGTTTACTTGCGTTCTAATATTGCCTACTCGGTTGTTAGCACTTCTGCTCAGCCTCCCCCGTCCGACGCTGGTGAACATCTTTTTCTAGAAATTACTCTTTCCCACACGAAACTTCTTCTCGGAGTCTATTATAGTCATGACAAAAACGTTCACTACTTCTCCTCTTTCGAAAAGCTTCTTGAAGATCTTCTTCCCTACTACTCTCATTCTATAATTATGGGTGACTTTAATACCGGCTTGTTGAAGGCAGATGCACGCTGTGAAAAATTGCATGCGATTATTCGCTCCAGCGGCATGCATGTTCTGCCATTAACAGCCACCCATCATTTTCCAAACGGCTCCCCTTCTCTTCTCGACCTCATGTTCGTTTCGTCGATTCAGAATGTCGCAAAACACGGGCAATGCTCGCATTCTGCACATGACATGTCGTATCATGATGTTGTCTATTTATCTTACAAAACTCGACCACCACGAAGCAAACCCAAAATCCTTCTGCAGCGTAGCTTTGGTGCCGTTGATTCTGACAAACTTTGTGAGGATGCGATTGGTATCGACTGGTCCGCAGTATTTGATGCAGAAACCATGTCGGACAAGGTATTCTTATTCAATGACAAATTAACTGAACTTTATGATGTTCATGCTCCTGTTCACCCTGTAAAAATAAAACATATGCCCGCTCCTTGGCTTACAGATAATATTAAGAAATTATTACACCTAAAAGCATCAGCAAAGCGTAAGTTTGTTTCTAATCCAACCGAGGTGAACAAGGAGGGATTCCAACTTTTGCGAAATCGTTGCAATAGAGTGTGTAGGGATGCTCAACGCCGCCATATCCATAGATCTGTTGAGAACGGAGATCCGGCGAAAGTCTGGAAGTTTCTCCGTACGTTGGGTGTTGGAAAGTCTAAACAAGATTCTAATTCATGTAATATTGATATAAACTCACTTAATCTTCACTTTTCTTCGTCATCAAACATTAATCAGAATGACAAATTAGCTACTTTAAATTATCTATCGTCTCTTCCTACACCCAACCACGCTCCTTTTGTCATAAGTCAGTTTGCCGATTGTGATGTTAAGAAGAGCATTTTATCCATATCATCTAATGCTGTTGGTAGTGACAGTATCGGTCGTTGCATGATTGTGCCTATCCTGGAGGAAATCCTTCCTGTCTTGTGTCATCTTTTAAATTCCTTACTCTGCTTGACTTCAGCAATGCATTTAACACGATCGATTTCGATGTCCTACTCGCTATACTCCGCTCTATTAACATATCTCCGACGGCAATTGACTGGTTTCGCAGTTATCTGCTTGGACGTCGGTAACGTGTACGCCTGGGCGAGTCTTTCTCTACTTGGTGCGATACGAGTGCTGGTGTTCCCCAAGGTGGCGTTCTTTCTCCTCTTCTTTTCGCAATCTTTATTAACTCAATTACATCCCATGTTACTTCTTCCTACCACCTATATGCTGATGATTTTCAAATTTATTCGCAGGCATCACTAGACCGTCTGGGTGTAGCTGTGGGGTATATTAATGATGACTTGCGTCGTATCGAGGCCTGGAGTCGATCGTTTGGACTTGCAGTCAATCCCTCGAAGACTCAAGCCATTATTATTGGAAGTAAAAGGCTGATCTCGCGGATAGACTGGACTGTTCTGCCCCGACTCATGTTTGGCAGTGTTATTATTCCATATAGTTCCCAAATTAAAAACCTAGGGGTTATTTTTGATAGTTGTATGACGTGGGACCCACAATTGCAATCTGTCAAACGCAAGTTGTTTGCCTCTGCCGCGTCATTGAGAAGAATAAGAAACTTTTTACCAACGGCTACTAAAGTTGCGTTAGCACATTCTCTTTTACTACCTATTTTGGACTATGCGGATGCCTGTTACCTCGACTTGACCCAGGAGCAATTTGAAAGACTCGAGCGTCTCCAGAATTTTTGTATCAGGTTTATTTTCGGCCTTCGAAAATACGACCATGTTTCGCAGTTCCGTAAAAAACTCGACTGGCTCCCTATCAGGCTTCGCCGGGATACACATATACTCTCTCTTTTCTATAATACACTATTTAATCCCATGTCACCCACCTATCTTAGTTCTCGTTTCATATTTCTTTGTGATACTCACTCTAGCAATCTTAGGTCATCTAATAATCTTCTTCTGTCCACTCCGTCTCACACTAGTTCCTTCTGTGGGTCTTCGTTCTGCGTGAGAGCGGTTGCTCTCTGGAATGCACTTCCGGTGGGTATTAGGCGTGCGCAGAGCTTAGACTCCTTCAAGGCTCAGATTAAGAAACACTATCTCTCTGAATTAATCGCTTGACTTATCTTACTTCTTATTGTTCCTGAATTATCACTATCATTGGCTATGTATATTTATGTATGTTTATTTTATTTATTTATTATTATGTATTTTTATTTTAATATCTAAATTGTATGTGTAAAATTTTGTTAAGTAGTTTATTATTATTATTTAAACTATCAGTTTGTTATATGTTATTAAGTGACGTCACTTTATTACAATTTTTCTCATGTTCTTACTTTTGCACTCTATCCTCACTGTACTCTCATTGACATGTTTTTCCTGCTGTTAATGGTTGCTTGGAAGAGATCGCTTTTAGCGATAAAGCCGCCATTTATGGCACTAGATAGTAAGTAATTGTTTTTATTGTTTAAGTGTTTGTAATTTACTATATAGTGTGCATAATAAAGAGTTTCTGTCTGTCTGTCTGTCTGTCTGTCTCTTGTTAGTGATTTGTGATCACTAGTGATAAGTGATCAAATTCGTGAACGTTTGTTACTAGTTCCAAAATAAGAGTTTTTGGCTGTTAACGAACAAATAATCCCGACAAAATGTCATCACGAGCTAAAACAATATAAACCTGCAAAACCACATAAGTGGGATTACAAAAATCAGGTTTTGAGTGGCGTATCAGGCTTTAGTTATGATTTTGATACCTTTGCTGGAGACCAAAGCAATACTCGTCCTACAGATGCACCTGATTTGGGTAGCGATTCTGAAACCATTTGGTTGCATCCGACACGGAATCTCATCTCTCGGTCTTTGTCTTATCTGATAAGCATGATGTGCATGCATGATGAGTCGGCTCACCGCTACCGTTCCAAGACACGTCAACCATAGTTTGTTTTGACAACTGGTTCAACAGCCCGAATCTTCAAGTTTATTTGTACAAAAACGGCATGTTGCCTTTAGGTACAGTAAGACTCAATCGTGTGCCAAACTCAAACATGCCTTCCGAAAAAGAATTAAAAAAAAAGGGGACGAGGTAGTTTCGAAGAAAAAGTTGCCATTGTAGATGACGTCAAACTAAGTCTAATTTCATGGTTTGATAATAAGAATGTAAACATTCTATCAGCATATGTGGGTAGTGAACCAACCACGACAAAACGACGTTATTCCCGTCAAGAAAAAAATGACATAGCTGTAGTTTCTCCCCAAGCTATCGATGTTTATAACCAGCATATGGGAGGGGTCGACTTATTGGATTCAATGCTCGGTTATTACCGCATTCACTTACGATCACGCAAATGGTACAAAAGGATCTTCTTCCATATGATAGACTTGTGCATGGTTAACGCATGGCTTCTATGGCGCAGGGTTAATGAAAATCAATATATGCCCCTATTTGATTTTAAGCTTGCAGTTTCCGAACATATGCGTAAAGCGGGCAAAGTTATTTCCAAGGCAAAAAAACGTGGTCGTCCAGCAAGTCTCTTAGGAACACCGACATCGTCGAGAGCTGGTACTTGATGATCCAAACAGCATGCCAGGTTCGCCAGTAACCTCGAAAAGGTCTCGAAGGGCGCCAGCCAGGCATCAGGATTTACCATTGAATTCAGTACGTATTGACAACGTGGATCACTTTCCTATTTGGGTCAAAAACCAACGTCAACTATGCCAAAACTGCTCAAAGCTTCGATCTTATACTAAATGTGAAAAATGTGAGGTATTTTTATGTTACAATGAGAAAAGAAACTTTTAAAGATTTTCACAATATGTAATAACTGTGCATACGAAGCCATATATGCTTTCAACCCATTTTACCAAAATGCATACGAAGCCATATATGGCTTCACTATATAACTTCTTATATAATAAGTACATTTTTTTTTCCTGTTTCGAGAGTTTAATTAAACATTAATAAAGACTATTTTCCATAATATTTTTTATTGTACATCCTTCATAATTCATGCAGTAAGAGGTTAAAACTGTATTTTATATTCCGTGACTCTTATTTAAAAATCAGAATCATCGGAGCTATCACTCACACTATCATCAGTGCTATCATAAAAGTTGTTATATACATATATAAAATATGAGATCTTAAAGTAGTTTAAACTTTGCCAGTTCTCAGAATTTAATCCGGTTGCATCCGACACGGAATCAGGGTAGCGATTCTGAAACCATTCGGTTGCATCCGACACGAAATCTCATCTCTCGGTCTTTGTCTTATCTGTTTAGCATGACAAAGACCGAGATATGAGATTCCGTGTCGGATGCAACCGAATGGTTTCAGAATCGCTACCCAGTAGTTCAAGCGAGGATGTAGCTCAGTGGTAGAGCGTTCGCTTTGCATGTGAAATGCCCCGGGTTCGATCCCCGGCATCTAAATCTAATAAATCTAAATCTAAATCTAATCTTTGCATTGTTTTGATTGAAAATGACTAAATTCTACTGATTACTTTTTACATACAAATCTATTAAACAAATGAAATTAAAATTTTCTTTTGAAAAATGCTACCATTCCATCAGTATTTTCTTAAGACGTTGTCACGTTTTATCGTCAGTAAACCGACTTTACAGACAAACATTTTTTTCAACTACTTAGGTAGTACAGTTTTGCGCCAAAAATCGACTTTGTTGATTATTTTTTATTTTATACCCATCTAAGGACACTTGGGTAATTGAGACAAATGTAACGATATATGAATCGTCGAAATCCATCCAGCCGTTTGGAAGATACGTGGGAATAAAGAAATTTACAAACATACAAGATACGCGCGAAAAACATAACCCTTCTTTCAGTCGGGTAAAAAATTAAAGATCAATTTTCTTGCGTACCTACCTATGTGTACTACTATACTATTAACACGTCATGTAAATGCACCCTTACCGTGTTCTGGTGTTCGGTAGTAGTTTAAACTTTGCCAGTTCTCAGAATTTAATCCGGTTGCATCCGACACGGAATCAGGGTAGCGATTCTGAAACCATTCGGTTGCATCCGACACGAAATCTCATCTCTCGGTCTTTGTCTTATCTGTTTAGCATGATAGAGATACGGACAGGGCCGAATTTAGGGGAGGGCCCGGGGCCTCCACAACAGACACAGGACAAAAAAAACTAATTTCGAGTGTAAACTTCTTTTACGAGTTTTTGGCTGAGAAATCTTAACCTAGGGGGGAGGGGCATGTATTTCAACGTCCCCAACGAAGCTCTGCCCCGGTGCCTCCACACCTCTAAATCCGGCCCTGGACACGGTTTGTCATTCCGATTCCGAACCATTCGGAATCGCATTTAGAATCACTATCCTGTGGATTTGTTGCTCATGTGTGAGTTTACAAATGTGTCAAGATCACTAATGTGTGAAATATACGTTCTCCCCGCGCTCTAGAAAAAATTGAAAATGTTTCTATTTTTTATTTAAATTATCTACTACACAGACTCCGGGGTCCGTGATCTTTGTCAATACATTTTTTTACACATTTCTTGGATTAGGACAAGAAATTAAAAGTAGGGGGGAGTTGGGCACATTTCAAACCTGATTCTAGAGCTCGTCTGTAGAGCCGGTCACTACCGGTTGGGATTCTACCGCTAGTAATCGACTCGACATCGAGTCTTTGCCTAACTGCCATTTGCCTAAGCCGCCTCCTCCCGGCCCACAGCCTTCACTACGACTGCAAATGTGCAAATGAAAGCGTCCTCTTATCCTCAAAGGGTATTTCACAGATCACTAATGGGTATTTGGGACAGTAGTGTTTTATCAATTAACGAATGAACTTACTCATTAGCTATATTTGTGTAAAACTACCATTATTTCATTGTAATTTGTAATGTTGGCAGTTCTGTGACGGCTGACCAACCGCCATCTTGATTTTTGTCAAACGTCACCTTTTCCTTTGGTGAGCAAGGTGTGTTCACGTGAGGTTGTGTGTTCCCTGAGATATAGGTCACACAATCCTCAGAATTTCGTGAAATATTCTTGTAAAATAAAAAAAAAAATCATAAAATACACAAAAATCCAAAAAAATAGCAAAATAAGAAAAAACAAACGGGAATCACTTGATTTTAAGTTAGTGTACGTAAGCGTGCAACGTGGTCTGTGGAATGCGATAGTCATTGTGAAGAGAAAGTGAAGTTGTCTTTACCTTCGTATATGTCTACATAAAACTGCCGCAGTAAAAATATCAAGATGAATTCTGGTCCACCGAATTATCCTATGGCATCTCTCTATGTCGGAGATTTGCACTCGGATATAACCGAAGCCATGTTGTTTGAAAAATTTTCAACTGCTGGCCCGGTCCTTTCAATTCGAGTTTGTCGCGACATGATAACTCGTAGATCGCTTGGTTACGCTTATGTTAACTTTCAGCAGCCTGCGGATGGTAAGTTGATATTTGTTTTACTAAAAAACTTAATCCATAACCCTAGCATTTTATGTGTTCGTGTTTTAGATAATTGAAACCATATGGAGATTACATCGATAAATTAAAAAAAAAAACTTGTCCCTTCCATTCACAATTATATTAATCACTTGAATGTATTCTTTAGGGTATGTAGGTATTGAAAGTAATTACCTACGTCATAAATTTGTGTATTTCTTGTGCTTACCTACATACCTACCTTACGCAATTTGAATTATTGGCATAACTAGTATTTACAGTCATGATTATCTGTAACACTTGCAACCTGTGAGTGTTTAGTAACAAAGTATATTTATGTTTTAGCGTTTCGGTCATAGGCATGGAGTATGTTGTTTCCTAACTATTTTTTCTGTTGTTATAGCTGAAAGAGCACTAGACACTATGAATTTTGATATTATTAAAGGAAGACCAATTAGAATCATGTGGTCCCAACGAGACCCTTCTCTGCGCAAGTCTGGTGTGGGTAACGTCTTCATCAAGAACTTAGATAAGACTATTGATAACAAAGCAATGTATGACACATTCACTGCTTTTGGCAATATTCTCAGTTGCAAAGTAGCTCAAGATGAAACCGGTGCCTCCAAAGGCTATGGATTTGTTCATTTTGAAACTGAGGAAGCAGCAAATAAGTCTATCGAGAAAGTTAATGGTATGTTGTTGAATGGGAAGAAAGTTTACGTAGGCAGATTCATTCCTCGTAAAGAACGCGAAAAGGAATTGGGAGAGAAGGCTAAACTATTCACCAATGTGTATGTGAAGAACTTTGGTGAAGATTTCCAAGATGAGCTGCTTCGCGACATGTTCGAGAAATATGGCCGAATAACAAGCCATAAAGTGATGTACAAGGATGACGGGAGTTCGAGAGGATTTGGTTTTGTTGCCTTTGAAGACCCAGATGCAGCTGAAAGAGCTTGCATGGAACTAAATGGAAAAGAATTGGTTGAAGGCAAACCATTGTATGTTGGACGTGCTCAGAAAAAAGCAGAGCGTCAGAAAGAACTGAAACGCAAGTTTGAGCAATTAAAATCTGAGCGTCTGACTCGCTACCAAGGAGTCAACTTGTATGTCAAGAACTTGGACGATACCATTGATGATGAACGCTTACGTAAAGAATTTGCTCCTTTCGGCACTATAACATCAGCTAAGGTAAATTAACAATCTGTATATAATTCCCTATTTCACAGTATTACATGCATGTGCAGACAGTATCCTAATGCATGGTCATGTTATCTCTGATACCTACAATTATCTCGGCACAAAATGTAGCATAAATGTATAATAATGTAACGAAATGTCAATAGTATGTTAAAACTGATAGGGTGAAACTGTTGGGAGATAATATAGAAATATTGGTGGACATTTCTCACAAATAATACATATCTACTTGTATAAAGCTATGACCAGTTTTACCCCAAATCAAAATAAATAATACACTTTTATTTAATGTTATTGGTTATTATTAGCTATAACCAGTTTTACCCCAAATCAAAGTATATAATACACTTTTATAATGTATTTGGTTATTATTTATTATTATTTCTGTTATTGCAAAAAGGTTCTTATGTTTTGTGAATAATATAATGTTTTACTCATATTACATCATTATTTATTCATTGAATAATAGACTAGCAGCCTTAGCTGATATGCCTATATCAGTGTTGAAATAACAAATTATAGGTTAATAATATATAATAAGTTAATTGTCTGTTAAAATGATTTTGTCTTTTACTATCCATTTGTCCAGTTCTTGAAAGATAAAAAGTCAAGAAATGCTGAAATAACATCATCAGGCAACCTGTCCCAGGTGTAAACAACTATGTTGCTGAGGATGTGATTTGCAATGTTTTCTTATAAAGTCTTCAAATTCCTCTAATGATACATGCAACAGTTAACTCAAATTTTTGTTTATAGGTCATGTTAGAAGACGGGCGCAGCAAAGGTTTTGGATTTGTTTGTTTCTCATCTCCCGAAGAAGCTACTAAAGCTGTAACAGAAATGAATGGGCGTATTGTGGGGACGAAACCTCTTTATGTGGCTTTAGCTCAACGTAAGGAAGACCGCAAAGCTCATCTGACATCTCAGTACATGCAAAGGATGGCAAGTGTACGTATGCAGCAAATGGGACAAATCTTCCAGCCAGGTGGTGCAGGAGGATACTTTGTACCGACCATTCCACCCGCACAGCGTTTCTACGGCCCTGCTCAGATGACCCAAATCAGACCTTCACCGCGCTGGACTGCTCAGCCACCAGTCAGGCCAAGCTCACAGAATGCAGGATCAGGGTATCCCAACATGCAGGCCACTTTCCGCCCCACCCCTAGAGCTCCTGCTCAGGCAGCTCTGCGTACTTCTCTCGGTGCTCGGCCAATTACAGGACAACAAGGTGTGGCAGCAGCTGCTTCCATTCGTGCACCACTTGTTACTCAGAGTGGTCGTCCTGCTGGATATAAGTACACTGCCAACATGCGCAATCCGCCAGCTCCTCAACCAGCGGTTCACATTCAAGGTCAAGAACCACTCACTGCGACCATGCTGGCCACCGCTCCTCTTCAAGAACAGAAGCAAATGCTTGGAGAACGTCTATTCCCTCTAATTCAGAGAATGCATCCAGACTTGGCTGGGAAAATTACTGGCATGCTTTTGGAAATTGATAACTCTGAGCTTCTCCACATGTTAGAGCATGGAGAGTCTTTGAAAGCCAAAGTCGACGAAGCTGTTGCTGTATTGCAGGCTCACCAAGCTAAGCAGCAAGCTACTAAAAAGGAATAACATTGTTGCACTAAAGTTGATCACTAAGTAATGAGGTCAACTTAAATTGTCAAGAAGTATTGTCTTGACCATTTTTATGCTTGAACACCATAATATGAACTAGTTATTATATGATCCCGCTCATAAAAATATATAAATAAAAATTGAAAAACAAAAAAGTGGATTACACTCCTAAATAATTATAATATAACATTTATATCAAGGAGTGAAAATCTACAAACAAAAATAACGCAACTGTGTTAAGAAGAGTTGAATTGACTCGTGACTTTTTACATTGACTAGAGAGTTTGTTTTTGTTTCATCAGTAAAATACATTTCTTGTCCTGTATCTCAGAAAATGGAGGTGGCTTTTTGTTTTCTTGTCTTTTTTCCAAATCAGCTTACATTAAATTTTGTACCTTGAATTGAAAACTTGGTCCCTAATGTAACTGATAATTTCTTTATAATTTGTTATTTCATTACAATATATTCTGTGGAATATTCTGAATAATGTGTTGTTTTATTATCCATATCACCTTTTCTCGTTTTAATTAGTATCCTGTGAACAAGACTCCCAAGTACGATTAGGTATAAAGATTTTTTCTGGCCATGATAATGTCATCATTTATTTAAAAATCGTCGTTCGGCATTCAATACCGCGAATGCCACAATCAGATTTACACTGGGACAAAAAATCTTTGTAAATAATCCTTTGTGCGTTCGCCCAGCAAAAAAGCACCGCCTTTCAAGAATTGAATGATGCAGATAATTCTATCCCTATCTCGTGTAAACGTGCCCGAAGTTTTAAATTTGTGCCCACTAAGGTTTCAGATTTATTTAATTAAGAGCATGGACGTATAAAAAAGTACTAATACTTTTTTTATACGTCCATGAGAGAAAGAGATTCTGCTGCACGAACGTTCGCCCAGCAAACATTTTTTGAAATGTTGGGTTTAGCTGGATATGAAATATGCAAAAAGATAGCTTATACACTACTAATAAATGTGCCCTGAAACTCAAATTGTGCCTCTTGGTTTCAGAGATATTTCGTTTTTTGCTGGGGGAACGTTTTGGAGATTGCTAAATAATATCGGAAACGGTTGGACGCAGTCATGATTTTTTTTATACAGGTACATCAAGGACGTTTAAAAAAAGGTCCTTAAAGGTGCATTAAATTTGTGCCGGAATTTTCATTAACATGACTAGCATAGTTCAGGAGTTATTATTTTTTTCCTGAAAAATTGAAAAACGCTCTGGCTCTCGAACGAACAAGACTAAGAACTTCGCGATAGTGCCGACTGGTACCTATCATATATGCACATGATCCTGTAAACTTTTACTGATCTACTACAATGTACCTTATGTACCTATCATTGGCGAGTTATTAACGATTTTGTCTGTTTAGGTTAACTTGAATGAAAGTACTTAGCATACGAAAACACTAGGGGGAGGTGGGGTGCATTGATACACTAGCCTTATCTAATAATGGAGTGTATGGTGGTATGGATTCGAGTGGCTCCATCTCTAAAACGTTCGCTAAAACTTCCGAACGTATCCATTGTAACCGCTCCGACCGTCTCTCAACGGTCATCCTTGGGCATGTCGTGATGTGTTTCGAGCATCCATAAGTAAATTCTGACGAACTATGTGAAAATGTTTCGATGCTGTTCCATAACATCTAACGAGGTTCTTTATTTACAAGGTAAGTTAAACTATCAATTATTTTGATTTCTGTTAATTTTACTTAAAATCAAAGTTAATCTAGTTGTGATAATTTTAATTTTCAAAAATGTCGTTTGGGGCACTTTGATGCAACCAAGTGCGGGGCATCTCTATGTTATGGTGCCCAATGCCCATGCCCATGGTACCAAGGTCATTACTAAATACAATTTGACAGAGTATGAGGTGTTAAGTATACTTGAAAAAAAAGTGAAGTGCCAGGACTTACATTTTCGTCTTTCTAGAAGTCGAAGACAAAGCAAGTGTTGATTTTAGAGATGTTATTTTACACTTCCTTATACCAAATTTTACGAAAGGCACTTGTCGAACCTCATCTATGTATACCTTTTCTATTAATTTGAGTCCATATAATGTGCAATAAAATATAATCAAATTTTATGTTTTTTTTTTTCAAATAATATTTAATTTATTGACTGTTTAAGACTGACTTTGATTAAGGTTTATTCGTTATAAGAATTGCTTAAATGACTTATATTAAAAGGCTAAAAATGATCTCATCACGATAAACAAGTTTAATCAGTCTAAAAGTGTTTTAATTTGACCATTTTAATAGATTTTTCACCCTGTATGAAAGTGCCCCACGAGTTGTATCAAAGTACCCCACTAGTGGGGCAGATTGATACTAAAGCCATTTTTTACAAAAGGTCAATTATTTATTTTCTTTGATAACTTAAAAACATTGAACTGTGACATTATAAAATTAAATTATTAGGCTAAAACTATAATAGAAAATTCATGGAAAATATTAAGTTTTTATACACTTTTTTGAACTTCAAATTTTTGTGTATCAATCTGCCCCACTTCCCCCTACAGGGTTGGAAAAAAAACAGTTTTTTTATTTTATAAAATAAACATTTCAAAATGTTTTAAACAAGTGTTTTTTTTGTTTTTTATATTTTTTTTATTAATTTTAGTTGTGTTCATTCATTTCATTTCAAATAGTCATATTTATTCATTTATAGGTTTAATAGGCTATACCTCATTCCAAATCTCTGTGAATAAAAGGTAAACAAATCGATGTCACTCAAAATATGACAGACCAGGGTAGCGATTCTGAAACCATTCGGTTGCATCCGACACGGAATCTCATCTCTCGGTCTTTGTCTTATCTGTTTAGCATGACAAAGACCGAGAGGTGAGATTCCGTGTCGGATGCAACCGAATGGTTTCAGAATCGCTACCCTGCATTTCTCAACCATTGTTTTACAAGATAGTTTGTAGTACCTTTCATTGCTTGCCCTTTTAAATTTTCGCCGCATAAAAAGGCTAAATATATATGTATGCATATCATAAACACCCAAATAAATGTTCCCACTGCTGCTGGGACTTGGAACAATCAACACATTGCCGCTGTAAAAAATCGTCAGGCACAAGAATCTGCAATTGCTGAACATTTGATTGATGCTAAAACTGGTCATTGGATCGAGATCCACGACCCGAAGGTTCTATCTACCGAATGTCATTACTACGCAAGAATGGTTCGGGAAGCATTGGAAAATAAAAAACATAGGTATATATTTCAACTACGACGCGATGACCACGATGTCAATAACCGAAAACTAACCAGTTTACGGTTATCGGCGTCGCGAAATCCTCTAATAAATAAATGTGTGCATAGCGCACTTAGTTTGGAGAAACCTGGTGATATGGTTAGTCTTGTGTGTAGTGTTAGTCACCGTGCAATTTTTGAAGCCCAAATGAGGGTAGATGGAGATTTCCTCTCATTTCATAATGAGAATATGGCGGGCATACGTACATTTATTTCCCCCACGTAAAAAAAGGAAAGGCAAAGCATTTGAGTTCGGAGAAGAATGTAACACTAGAAGAAAAGTAATTTAGATGTTTCCTTATGTGAAAACGTTCCATTTATTTTTAACAATAATTAAATAAGACTGGCCTCGTGGCTTAGTTGGTAGTAGCTCTACCTGCGAAGCCGAGGGTCGTGGGTTCGATTCCCACCCAGTGCAAATATTTGTGTGATGAATTCAAATGTTTGCACTGTGTCTGGGTGTTTCTATGTATAATAAAAATGTATTTCAAACTATATAAGTATTATATCAGCTATCTGGCCACCATCACACAAGCTTTGCTTAGTTTGGGGTCAGATGGTATTGTGTGTAAATTGTCCACCAGTATTTATTTATAAAAAAAATATCTCGTTCGAATTGTCCTCGTACTACCCAAAACTGATCATTACACTATGACGTAATATTCTGTAAACACATACAAAAGTTTCGATCAAAATAACACAAAATGTATGTCATTTTAGAGTGAAAACTATACATGCTTTTGATAGTAAACAGCGTAATGTGGAACACGTATTTAGAGGTTTGCGATTTTCTCTCAACTCGTTACGACACAAGAAACCTTTTTCTCGGAGTTCTTTAGTCATACTCTTACTCTTTTATTGATAACGAGTAGTTGCATGTCATATTCAAGGTATTCAAATATTACCAATACAAGTCAATAATTAAAAAAAAAGTAGACGTCAATTTAAAATCCCATTACAATAAAAATCAAATAATACATTATATTAAAATCAAATTACATTATAATTAAAAATTCTAAATTAATGCCAAAAATAAATAGAGTAAAATTAATCCATACTGGAATATAATGGAAATGGGCATTTTCACAATATGGGCATGATGGGCAATATGGGTATGTTAGAAAAATAGGCGCGTACTTAATAAGAATAATTTGATGAAAATAAGTATAAATGTCTTGAATGCAACATTGAGAGTTTGAGAAACACAGATCAAATTGCTAGTACTTAAAATCATATTTCTATCATCCTACCATTACTTTATATAACTTTTAAAATAAGATAGTATAGAATTATTTGATCAATACAAATCTAAGTATATGGTATTTAAGATCGCAATAAAGTCGAATTCTATTTGTGAAAAATATTTTAAGGCTATTTCATAAAAATACTAAGATTAAACGATGTTTATGTTATGGTATCACCTTTGTTTTGGTTTGTTTTGGTTTTCTACACAGCTTATTGGAATGCACTATAGGTACTTTCAAATTTGGAAAATTGTTATTGGTTACATCGACATCTATATATAAAAGCGAAAGGTCACTCATCAATGTTGTGTTACTTATTGTCAACTTTGTTTGTGGTGCCAATAAAGTGTTTTTGTATTGTATTGTATTGTATCAAGGAATCTCAGAAACTACAAATGCTAGGAGTCTGAAATTTTGCATGGAGATTCCTTTTAGCACGTAAGCGCTCGCTAAGACGGGGTTTTGCGAAACTCAACCCCTAAGAGGGTAAAACAAGGGATGAATGATTGTATGAAAATTCGTCATTTTCAAAGTTATCAAATTTTGTATCTAGACGCTTGATACGAAGCAATTAAATGTTTGTTCTATCAATTTTGTAATTTTGAACTGTATGGGGTTGAAATTGGGGTTGAAATGGGGGATGAATGTCAATATGGAAGTTCCCAACCGTTGCAGATAAAACCATGAAACTCTGTATATAGGCACTTGACACGAAGGAAACAAATCTAGCAATTTCGTAATTTCAAACTGTACGGGGGTAAAATTGGGGTTGAAATGGGGGATGAATGTCAATATGGAAGTTCCCAAGCGTTGAAGATAAAACCATGAAACTCGGTATATATGCACTTGACACGAAGCTAACGACTGTTTATTCTAGCAATTTCGTAATTTCAAACTTAACGGGGGTGAAATTGGGGTTGAAATGGAGGATGAATGTCAATATATTATGGAAATTCCCAACCGTTGAAGATAAAACCATGAAACTCTGTATATAGACACTTGATACGAAACAATCGAATGTTTGTTCTATCAATTTCGTAATTTCAAACTGTACGGGGGTGAAATTGGGGTTGAAATGGGGATGAATGTCAATATGGAAGTTCCCAACCGTTGCAGATAAAACCATGAAACTCTGTATATAGGTACTTGACACGAAGCAAAATAATGTTTGTTTTAGTAATTTTGTAATTTCAAACTGTACGGGGGTGAAATTGGGGTTGAAATGGGGGATTAACAACAATATGGAACGTCCCAACCGTTGAAGATAAAACCATGAAACTCTGTATACAGACACTTGACACGAAGCAAACAGATGTTTATTCTAGCAATTTCGTAATTTTAACCTGCACGGGGGTGAAATGGGGGATGAATGTCAGTATGGAAGTTCCCATCCGTTGCAGATAAGACCATGAAACTTTGTATATAGGCACTTGACACGAAGTAAAATAATGTTTGGTTTAGTAATTTTGTAATTTGAAACTGTACGGGGGTGAAATTAAGGTTGAAATGGGGGATGCATGTCAATATGGAAGTTCCCAACCGTTGAAGACAAAATCATGAAACTCTGAATACTTATAGATACTTGACACGCAGCGAACGAATGTTTGTTTTTGCAATTTTATAATTTAAAACTGTACAAGTGAAATTAGAGTTGAAATGGCGGCTGAATGTATGAATCTACGCTTTCAGATCTAAACAAGAAACGATTTTGTTGAAATAGTATAAAGTTGTTTTATTATAAGCTGTTTTTAGTAACCGTAAATGTAAATGTAACGTACTGCCTGAGTTACCTTAGTATTTATTTCGCGCGGACGAAGTCGCGGGTAACAGCTAGTACTTAATATAAGTTTCTAATATAATTGATTGGTTATTTTATGTTGCGTGCATCTGTGCATACCTATATCTAATCTGTACTAAACGGTTTAGATTCACCTGTGTCTTTTAACTAATGTTCATTTTTAACAGGGGAAACCCATTGTTATAAATACCGTTTTTAAGAGTTCAATGGGAAACTCCAATATTTCTATTTTAATACGGGAAATACCCTTCTAGTCCATTGAATTACTTTCTTTCGACGGTCGACATTAGGGACTTTCCTAGCAAGACCAACGGGGAATTACCTATTAATTCTAGAGGTATACATTGAAGTGTCTTTCTTTGTAATATTTCTTTTCAAAAACTCATCATTCATTTTGTGAGTAGGTACAAAAAAATTAAATAAATAGCATAGACTCAACTGGTTTAATATCAATCTATTTTGAGGCCTAAATATTAATTTATTTTCATTCATTTGCAACGTAGTTTAAAAAGTAGTTTAAACATTGTTTTTTTCTTTATGTTTTAAACACTGTTTTAAACTTTTTTAAATCTTTGTTTTTAAACATGTGATTAAAAACACTGTTTAAATTCAAACTGTTTTAAACATTGATTTAAACATGTGTTTTAAAACAACTTGTTTTAATCATGCCAACCCTGCTTATATATTATGTGAGCCGACTTATTACGAGTTTCAACAATAATTAGAGCGCTATTTTAAGAATACGTGTGCAAAAAATCAGTTATATATAGGTACCCCGCAAGGACGTTTAAAAAAAGTCTTTTTTTAAACGTCCTTGCGGGTCCTTGGGTAGCCGTTAGTTAAGACAATAATGATAAAAACCCATGCTAAGTATTTGGGCGTTTTCACAAAAATGTATCCCCAACAAAAAATCACAGTATTTTTTTAAAGTATTATTTTTGAGCTTGTGTTTGGTCTCATTATGATGGGAAATGTATATATTTTTGGAAGAACTGGAATGTTATGAGATTAGAAGTAAATAGTGTAAGTTATACTAAAACAATGGAAAGTCACGTAAATTAATATCAGTTGTGTGACTATATTCTGGAGCTAAAAAACGTTAAAAACCTTATGATTTTTTTGATAATTTTGGCGTCTACCTACCACTTATAAATTGCACATTTAATATAAAAAAACTGTAAATAATTGCAATTTTGAATTTACTTTCAACAATAATTCAATAAACTCATCAGTTGTGTGATTCTTGATACTTTCTTACCCCTTAATAATTATCATTACTTTTATTTTACTAAATATATTTTAGAGGAAAAGGTACAAAATACTTTACAAATAAATCATTTTGCGTTCCAGAGAGTACTTTAACTGACTTAAAATATGAAATTAACTTCTTTAAAATATATTGTAGTTGTTTAAAATTAAGGGACAGTCACAAAACCGAACACCAGAACACGGTAAGGGTGCATTTACATGACGTGTTAATAGTATAGTAGTACACATAGGTAGGTACGCAAGAAAATTGATCTTTAATTTTTTACCCGACTGAAAGAAGGGTTATGTTTTTCGCGCGTATCTTGTATGTTTGTAAATTTCTTTATTCCCACGTATCTTCCAAACGGCTGGATGGATTTCGACGATTCATATATCGTTACATTTGTCTCAATTACCCAAGTGTCCTTAGATGGGTATAAAATAAAAAATAATCAACAAAGTCGATTTTTGGCGCAAAACTGTACTACCTAAGTAGTTGAAAAAAATGTTTGTCTGTAAAGTCGGTTTACTGACGATAAAACGTGACAACGTCTTAAGAAAATACTGATGGAATGGTAGCATTTTTCAAAAGAAAATTTTAATTTCATTTGTTTAATAGATTTGTATGTAAAAAGTAATCAGTAGAATTTAGTCATTTTCAATCAAAACAATGCAAAGATTAGATTTAGATTTAGATTTATTAGATTTAGATGCCGGGGATCGAACCCGGGGCATTTCACATGCAAAGCGAACGCTCTACCACTGAGCTACATCCTCGCTTGAACTACTGGGTAGCGATTCTGAAACCATTCGGTTGCATCCGACACGGAATCTCATTTCTCGGTCTTTGTCATGCTAAACAGATAAGACAAAGACCGAGAGATGAGATTCCGTGTCGGATGCAACCGAATGGTTTCAGAATCGCTACCCTGATCGAAATAATTAATACAACTGTAACAAGGTAACGACCGTCGGTCGTTACCGTCGGTAACGTTACATGACGCCATGTTTTGCGGCCGTGCAGCCGGCTTCATCGAATTATAAGACGTTATCACGTCAAAAATATTTTTATCTAGCATATCAAGTAGGACATCAAAATAAAGGGAATTTAAAGACCATTACAAATATGTACCTATACATGTTGTGTAGTTAAATGCCTTAATCTTGGTAATTTCATTTCTGTTTTGTTTGACACGCCATCAAAAGTTCAAAAGTAACCTACTCACCAATCAGTTTTTGCTACATTTACAAAGGCAATAAAACTACACGCTTTCGTTCATAGGAGACTGCCGAAAGGAACACTAAAAAGATGCAAGAAATAAAATAAATAATTATTTATTAGTAAATTTCTTTTCCACTGGGCTTTATGTTCTTCTGGTCGTTCTATTTTTTATAAGTAACACCTATTTTTTCCGACTCCAGTACGATACGATAATGATGATGATTTATACCTAAAACAAATGTTGAATCTTATAAAACTTACCGTCAATGTATTTTACAGTTATACTAAAGTTAAGTTAAAAGTTAAAGCCAAGATATTTTTCAGTTGTTTCATTGCGCATTTATACCCGACTGCGCGACGCAAAGGAGTGGTAATGTGTATGTATGTATGTATGTTTGTATGTTCTGTAGGTGTTACTGGTACTGGAGAGGAAATGAAACCACGTCACTGTATAAACTGCTGACTATATTGATGTTAATTATACACAAGTGACGCGGGGCGAGAGACTGATCGCTCTACCGCTGTCATCTGCTTATATACTAAATCTTACCACATAAGTACGTGCTCTTAGGCTTAGGCCCTACATACACCCCTTTCTTAAAAAAGGAGAAAAACATAAGCTAATAACATAAGATAACAACCCAAAAAAAATTACTTATATCACAAATTGTTTACATTATAAAATTACGATCAACTCGTCACATGTTTCTTCCACTTGTTTAGCTAGCACATTTTTCCTTCCGTGCTAACCTTGGCCTCTTGACATCGAACCGCTTTGCACACTCGGCGTTCTAGTTTGCACTATTGACTATTGACTTATATTTCCTATTACATGACGCATATCACTTGCAATCCAATCTGTAAAATACACAATACCCGAATAAATCGCCAGAAGTTCCTTGTCGTATACACAGTACTTTTTCTGGGATTCCGTGGGCTTCTTTGCAAAAATAATCGAGGGTTCTCCAAATACCCTTTTCCTTCTGTGCAATACCGCGCCTATACTAATGTCTGACGCGTCTGTCATAAGGGTTAACCTTGCCCCTGGACCCGGGTCCTATAACTTGGCAGCATTTTGTAAGCTTTCCTTACTTTTCAACGCTCTAATTGCCTCTATAGCCCATATTGTCCCTTTTCCTTGCACATTGTCCGTCAATATCTATCAAAAATTCTCTATACTCTTGCAGCGTTTGGTATGTATGCTCTATAAATATTAAACATACCCAAAAACCTGCGTAACTACTCTACTGTCTCCGGTTTGAGATAGTCCTGAATAACCTTGACTTTGTCAGGCAAAGGACTTATTCCATTTTCCGAGACTTCGTAACATAAAAAATCTATTTTACTTTTCTCAACATACATTTACCTATTTCAACTTCCATGTAATATATCTGTAAACGCTCAAATAACCTACGCAAATGCTCTTTACGCCAGGTTGCATTTCTCGAGCCAATTTATTATGTTATCTAAGCATCCAAGCAAAACTGATTGCTCGGCATTATTACCGCTGCCATTGACCCCATTATGTATTTGTTCTATGCCAGCTAAAACGTTCGTGTTTATAAATCTTTGAAACGTCTGCGCTGCATTTCATAACCCAAAGGTCAATCTCGTAATTTCTAAAATACCAAACGCGTAATAATTGCTATTTATCTATATCCTCTGTACTAATTTTCTACCGTCAGCTTAAAATTCCTTGAACAATCGGCTCCAATTATCGGCTGTTTAACATCGCATAGCAATTTTCTTAAACCGGAAATGTGATCTGCACAGCCACTCTGGATCACCTGGTGCCCTTTTCTTCCGCGAACCAGTCCTATTTTCGCTCCATTTTTGGCTGCTTCGGCTTCTTCCGCGTTCTTTGCCTTGAACCTTACTGCGTAGTGAAGCTACTTCTAACTCCAGCTTCCTGATCTGCTTGACTAGCTCCGTGAGAGGTAAATGGGGTACCTGTTCGTCACTCCCGGACACAGCAGCGATGTCGTAGCACGTGGTGTTCTCTAAAATTTTGTTCTTGTTGCTAAGTTCTTGTCGCTCAGCACTATCCTCATAGACCTGCAGCAGTCGGTCCTTCAGCGCCGTATACTTGTTGTTCACCGGCGTCTGGAATGAGTCTCTCCCCAATTTTGATGTAACCATGTTGAACTTTCCTCCATCCCCTTGTTTCTGCGATGCCATCACTGCTTCAAACTGGGCCAACCATAACCGCGGCCTGTCAACCCAAAAATCTGGAAGTCTCGTTGACACACCTATAGCGGCCAGGGCACAATCAGCGGAATTCATTCGCTCGTCTTTCATGCCCTGCTGACCCACTTGCCCACTTACTGGTGCAGCGTGCGGAAACATTGTTCAAAAACAATTTACTAACGCAGTAACACCAACAAAAAAAAATCTGAATCTTCTCTTCAACTCACTGATCAATCGTCGTGGTCACCACTGTAACCACCACTGAATCACGTCGAGCTGGATCACGTCGGGCTGGATCACGTCGGGGTCACCACTGTAGGTGTTACTGGTACTGGAGAGGAAATGAAACCACGTCACTGTATAAACTGCTGACTATATTGATGTTAATTATACACAAGTGACGCGGGGCGAGAGACTGATCGCTCTACCGCTGTCATCTGCTTATATACTAAATCTTACCACATAAGTACGTGCTCTTAGGCTTAGGCCCTACAGTTCCTTTGAGGCACTATACAGACCAAACGCCTGGGCCGATTTTTATGATTCACACGTCAATCGATTCCTCTTAATCTGGCGAGTGACACTAAAGACATGACATTAGTGTAAGTCCAATATGGCGGCTTCAGGACGCCATATTGTCCAAATAAAAAAAATGAAAATCACCAAAATATGTCAAGAGGGGTATCGTTGAATAGGTATTTCAAAATAATGTTTAGCTTTCTCTCAATGTTTTTCAATTCGACTGACCGTTTAGGATGTATATCGATTTAAAGTTGAGTAACAACCATTCTCACATTTATAGGTTTTTAGGTAGCAGAAAACTTCGTATAACTAACTGTACGTGTGAATGTGGATGGACATTATATACTAATGTATCTAGTAGGCATCGATATAAATCAATAGATGTGCCCTGAGCACCTTGAAATTGGTAATAAACTGCGTCTCTGTATGTATCGTAAGTGGTTTACAACAACCAATCTACTTGACCCCTATAATCGCTAGCGGCGAGATTTGCTGTGGTTCTACTTATTTTGGTTGTTGACACCGAATAATGATAGGTAAAAACGTCTGGCGTCCACCGCGTCCTGCAACCGACTAGAACGGAAAGAGTGAGCTCACTCTTCCCAACGTTGACATGATTGCGTGCGCCGTGAAGTTTGGGATGGGGCCCATCTTGCGTTCTACGATCTATGCTAGTAGGTATATTGGACTACCTTTTTTTCGTACGTGCAGGAAATGTATTTACGCAAACCCTACTGCCCCGCCCGGGAGACACAGCCAGGTTATGTTAGACTCTATATCATGTATGGATATGATATGGTGTATCTACTAATAAACCTCTATGGGGTTTCAACTCTGCCGCTGATAGTGGGACCACGGAACCGCTCTCGGATATGGTGGTATCTACTAATAAACCTCTATGGGGTTTCAACTCTGCCGCTGATAGTGGGACCACGGAACCGCTCTCGGATTGCTCCGCCTCGGTCGCCCATCTCCAACTTCAAACGAGTTAGTAGGTACTCAACGTCAATCGAAAACCTATACTAACACAAAACTATAAATATGAATTACATGCAGTAGAAAATCCTACATATTAAATCAGTAGAAACGAAGACATTTGGTCAACAACCAAAAGATGCATATTATTATGTTGAGCATATTAACATTCACAACATTGTTCATAACTAAAAAGTATTAAAAAAAAATATAATTTAAAAACTCAAAAACCCGACTGCGTAAAAAGTGAACCAAACTACGTTCTCGCATACTAAAAAAAACTGAAAAGAATAAAACAAGCATTTAGATTTCTGGTGGTCTAGAATTCTATAATATGTTATTGTATTAATACTATTGAAATATATACAATATTTTCTAATAAAAGAACATTACAACTGAACAGTCGGGATCCATTGAACAATTAGGTACATTGTACGAGTATGTCGAATAATAATGGATCCCGACTCTTCAGTTGTAATGTTCTTTTATCAGAAAATATGGTATATATTTCAATAGTATTAATACAATAACATATTATAGAATTCTAGACCACCAGAAATCTAAATGCTTGTTTTATTCTTTTCAGTTTTTTTTAGTATGCGAGAACGTAGTTTGGTTCACTTTTTACGCAGTCGGGTTTTTGAGTTTTTAAATTATATTTTTTTTAATTTACAGTTTGACGTTTGTAACAGTACGATATCGAAAATTCTTTTAGTGCTGGTAGGACTCTTTGCAGAGTACGCCTGGAGATTACAAGTTATTTTACCGCCAAACAGTATTTTGAAAACACGTGTTCCGGTTTGAAAGGCAATTTTTTAAATTAAATTGCAGGGTAAATTAAATATTTTTATTACATTCTTCTTCTTTCATCTTCTTCTTCGTGTCGATAATGTTATTTTGTTATTAAACCTAATCTACTAATATATGTTTCCTACAATGTAAAGAATTATAATATTTAAAAATTATTATATTATATATTTAAAATATATATATTATATATATATTTATAAGGCATCTTTTATCTTTGGGTGACGAGCGCAGTGCAGTGCTAGGTAAAGTTTTGGATTCTGTATGTTTCCAAGAGCTGGGTGTTATATGCTGTCATGGGGTGGGAATGGTGGCATGTTGCTTACCATCAGGCACGTGTCCTGCTTCTCTCAGTCATAATTTAAAAAATCTAATTTTTCAAAAACGTGTCACAATTTTTTTAAGAGTCTGCAATGTAAACTGGGCTTTAGGATGTTCAGAAATGTAGTGACTTTCTGTTCCGCTTATATTATGATTATATGTGACCGCTCAAATAGTCTCACAACGGAAGTCACATTTTGGTGTCCTCTGACACATAAAAATCGTTTATAAAATAACTTCAATGATTATGCATACGAACTTTTGATTAAATTAGATACAATAATATTTTCAAACTAATTTACTAAAAACAACACAATAAAATAGATGGGAACAAGACAAATTATGGCCACATCCCTGATTGAAAAAAATGTCACGCATCGGCTTGTGAGACACGTGTCCACAGAACAAAATACTCACGGCACCTGTCCCACAGCGAGCAACACGGAAGGGAGTAGCCTTAGCTAAAAAATATTGTTCAAATCTTTCTGTCATTTCTTGCGGGAGGGGAAGCAGCACACTAGCGCAAAGCCGCACTATTACACACAAAACATACCTGTACCGATCCATTGCCGATCATACTCACACAACCAAATCACTAACACATAAAAAATAAAGCACCATTCACAAATCTAGCCCCGCCCTCACGCCACAGTATATTATCAAACTCCATGGTCCACGCGGACTTGTACTTTGACAGAGGGGAAACGCTGTGTATGCCTACTCCCTTCCGTGTTGCTCGCTGGTGTCCCATTCTCGAGCAGTTGTAAAACCACTGACGGTTACATTTTGTTCCATTCAAAAGTATATACTAACTAGCGGCCCGTCCCGGCTTCGCACGGGGTCAATATTTTTTGTTAAGTAGGTATGCTAAATGAAACGTAGATACATGACCAAATTTTTCCAAATGATCAAAATTAGAAACCAAAACTTTAAAGAGTAAAAACATTAAACTGGCTGGCCTGGTGGCTTAGTCGGTTGAGGGCCGTTTTGTAAAGCAGCGGTTTAACGATCAGCCGGATTGAATACGGCTGATTAAAAAACCGCCGGAATGTATTCGACGCCATACGTCATTCAACACGGCTAGGCGTTAAGTAATAAAGCGAGAGATTAGCCGCCTCTTTCACAATTTTTAGTTCCGATTCTTAACACTCATGGCACTGCCTGACATAAGGGAGGGATTCGGAGGATTTGTACACAATATTAAAAATCTTTGACACAATATTATTGGAGTGTCACTTGTCACCCTGGGTGTTACTTGGAAACTATTTCGTTTCCACCGTCCACCTTGTTAAGACTAAATCGGACCGGGTTGGTTACATGAGACCCAGATCCGACTCGGAGCACACCGACTCCATATTATAGTCTTGGCGCTACTACCTCTGGAGTGTATTAAAAAAAATGCGGGAGCCAGAAGCTCAAGGGAGGTCCTGAGTGGAGCAAGCCATGCAAGTAGCCGTAGTGTATCGCAGGCCGAGTATGGAGAAGCGACACTCAGGGCTGACCGCAGAGCTTCTGGCGGGAGCCCACCCGGAGTCAAATCTCGATGATAGACCCTTGTCTATGGAAGTGCACCATGTTTCTTAGGTGTACCGTCACCGATATCAATTTATGAGCTTTCAAACTTTATGTGAGAGGTAAAATGTTGTAAAAAATATTAAGGAATACCGTAGTTTAAAAATACCGGTCAGTTTTTTCGGATGAACAAAATTAATTTTGATTTTGTTTATTTAAATTATGTTTTTTTAAATTTGGTCACCCTATAATATAAGCAGTAATACAATACGGCTGAACGTGGGCCGCCTTATTGAAGAACGTATCGCAATGACAATGCGGCTAATCGTTGAACCGCCGCATTACAAAAAGGCACTGTTTTTCAAAACGGCTAGCTGTAATGTAATACGGCGGAAACAAAATAATAATAATACCATAAATCGTAGAACCTAAGATAGGCCCTACCAAACTTCAGGGCGCACGCAATCATGTCAACGTTGGGAAGAGTGAGCTCACTCTTTCCGTTCTAGTCGGTTGCAGGACGCGGTGGACGCCGGACGTTTTTATCTATCACTAGCGGCCCGCTCCGGCTTCGCTCGAATAATAACCTAGATATCAACTGCAGCGCCATCTGCCGTAGCCTATGTTACTCGGGAATAATGTAGCTTTCTAAAGGTGAAAGAATTTTTGAAATCGGTCCAGTAGTTTCGGAGCCTATTCATTACAAACAAACAAACAAATATTTCCTCTTTATAATATTAGTATAGATTATTCGTTGTCAACAACCAAAATAAGTAGAACCACAGCACCGATTTCAAGGTTCTCAGGGCACATCCATTGATTTGTATCGATGGCATGTACCGCCACGTTGCGCCGCGCCGCGCTACAGTCGGCGCGCCGCACCGGCCCGTCGCATCGCATCGTTTATTAGGGTTCCGTAAAACGTAAAAACGGAACCCTTATAGATTCGTCATGTCTGTCTGTCTGTCTGTCTGTCTGTCTGTCCGTCTGTATGTCACAGCCACTTTTTGCCGAAACTATGAGAACAACACTGTTGAAACTTGGTAAGTAGATGTATTCTGTGAACCGCATTAAGATTTGAACAAAAAAATTAAAAAAAAACAAAAACTAGGGTTGCCCCCCCATACTGAGAACTGAAACTCAAAAAATTTTTTTTCATCGTACCTACGTGTGGGGTGTCTATCGCAGGGCCGTCTTAAGTCTAATCTGCGCCGGGGTGCGGGACTCGGCCTGCGCCCTCGTTTTGTTTACACTACAGCGACGTGACCGCCGCGACACGGCAGTATGAAAGTGGGCCTGGCCTAGTCAACCAAAAACACAATACACGTAATTTTGATAATATATGTATTTATTACTCTAAAAATTAAACTTAAAACTTAAACGATTACTAAATATCTATTTATTACATGAACATACACATACTTACATCAAACAAACTCATTTTTTCTTGCTTTTGAGTTGGCAAAGATTTTAATTAAATCATTTATTTTTATATCAATTTTGGATTCTATACTTATAATGGCCAAGTTGAACGAAGATATTTTTGTATTCATTTTAATTTTGAAAAGGATCTTTCACCTTCTGCTACTATTATAGTAGGCTGTGTTAAATACATACGCACAGCTGTTGAGATCTTGAGATATTAGGAAATTAAATTATTAGAATTTATATAGCTTAAAATATAATATATATTCTATTCACTATATTCACTATAGGCTATTCACGCAACACGTGCGTACGTGATGAATCCGAGAAATTGAGGTAATATCGTGCTGAAGATGGACATTAAAAATCTTTTTAACACCTTGGAAAGGGACGTTCTGTTGAGAGAAGTTAAGGAAAAAGTTCCCAAAAAGACACTTTTCCCACGCCTCAGAGACCTGGGCCTCGTGGTGAGCCCTTCTAAGTGTGATTTTTTTCCCTGCGTGGGGAGTGTGGTTAGCTGTTCCGAATAAATTATTTGTTGCGGACTGCTCCCACCTGGCAATATCCAGCTAAACTGTTGACATTTGACGAGGCTCTGAAATTCGCGGCTGAGTCTTTCCTCAACGTTTCCTTTGACGATAATTAATGGTTGCAGGCAGCTCTGCCGATCTCGTATGGGGGTCTTGGCTTGCGTTGCGCGCGGGACGTTGGCCTGCCGGCTTTTTTGCATCGGTGCATGGGGTTGCTGACCTTGTCGCTGCTATCTTTAATTCAAATGCCAGCGAGGAAAGTTTGCCTTATGCATGTGATGCTTTGATGGCTTGGAGTGTCCCCAACTCCTGCTAATAGTCTCTGGTGATGTCTAATGTTCAGCGGGAGTGGGATATTGTTGGGGCTAGGCGGATCCAGGAGCAGCTACTGTCTTGTGCCACAAGGGCGGGTATGGACAGACTCCGGGCCGTCTCGCAGCCAGAATCTGGAGCATAGTTGCACGCGCTACCGTCTCCTCACCTGGGCACCTTATTAGAAGACAACTCGCTGCGCGTGGCGGTGGCTCTTCGTCTGGGCCCTGGGCTACGAGTATAAGGTGTGTGAACCCCATATATTTATGCACCTGCGGATCCATGGTTGAAGCTGATGGCTATCACAGGAAGATTCTCGCGTCACCATGCACTCAATGACGTAGTTCGGAGAGTTTTGATATCGGCGAGTGTTCCTTGCACGCTTGAAGCCCCGGGGCTGTGTAGATCGGATGGCAAGAGACCGGACGGGCTGACCCTCGTGCCTTGGAAGAACAGAAAGTGCCTTATATGGGACGCCACTTGCGTCAGGACTGTTGCTGCCACCCACTTGGGTCGCACTGTTCACTCGCCGTCAGCGGCTATGGAGGATGCTGCTGAGAGGAAGAAGGCGAAGTACAGCGCGCTAGTGCCGATGTACGAGATTGTACCAGTCGCCGTGGAGGCCCTGGGTTGTTAGGGGGCGGAGACTAAGGGGTTCCTTTGGGAGTTAGGACGCAGACTCCGAGAAACTATTGGTGACTCCCGCTCCGGATCATTCCTGGAGCAAAGGTTGGCCATTGCTATTCAATGAGGCTTGGAGCCGATAACACTGAGATTTTGACGTTTACATAGGCGCCGCGCGCCGCGCTGTAAATTCAAATGAACTTACACCTAATTGTAGTGATTTAGAGATCATTTCTCTTTAAGTGCGAGCGCCCGGACGGCTATGTCAAAAGACGCAACAGACGTACAGGTGCCGCACCGCGCGCTAATTTCAAATGAACTAACACTCTATTGACTTAGAGTTGATTTTGCTTCAAGTGCGGGCGATCGGGCGGCAATGTCAAAGGACGCAATTACTCGCCTATGACAGACGCACAGGTGCCGCACCGCGCGCCTATTTCAAATAAACTTATTACACTCTATTGACTTAGAGATCATTTTGCATCAAGTGCGGCGACCGACTTGACCGGGCGACCGGGCGGCAACGTGTCAAACGTACATGCTTACATACTCTTTGGATTAGAGATATTGCTGCGCGCGTGTTGAATTAAATAAAATTGTTAGATATTTGAGTAGTGTAGTAATGCGGCATGACAAGCGCCGAAAGCGTAATAAAAGTAAAAAAAAATATTATTGTTGATGACTATTTTTTTTGGTTGCATATTTGTCGGCGCTCGATAGGCGCCCCCGGGCGCTCCGCGCCCGGGTGCATCGCACCCCTTGCACCCCCTGGTAAAGACGGCCCTGGTCTATCGATAGGTCTTCAAAAATGATGTTGAGGTTTCTAAAATCATTTTCGTATACACTGAATAGTTTGCGCGAGACACACTTCCAAAGTGGTAAAATGTGTGTCCCCCCCCCTCTAACTTCTAAAGTAAGATAATGAAAAATCTAAAAAAAATATATGATGTACATTACCATGTAAACTACCAACGAAAATTAGTTTGAACTCGATCTGATGAGTAGTTTTTTTTTAGTACGTCATAAATACACTATTATTGAAACTTCGATCAAAGTTACAACGAACTACAAGAACTATGTGTACTATGTATATTATGTTACTTGCTGCAACGGAACCCTTCATGGGCGAGTCCAACTCGCACTTGGCCACTTTATTATTATTTCGACAGGATGGAATTTTGTAACTTCGTAATATCTTTTGAATGCAATGTCCGATTTTAATAATTCAAAAAGGAATCAGTAGGGATTAAAGCAATCTTGAATACGAAATAGTTTATTTGGATAAGAATTAATACAAATGTATGGATAACATGGTCTGAATTTGATCGGCATTTTTATCTTCTTTTAAAATGTAAAAAAGCAGTTGTAGCGACGTAATTACAGTAGTTAGACATATGGTCTCGCGGGGCTTTTTACGTTTTATTGTTTTGTTCTATCATTGGTACTTTTTTTTTTTTTTTTAACTGTGATAGGTTCGCACTTGACCACCATCTCGCCTGATGTTAAGCGACGATGCGATCTACGATGGAACGTGCTTACCTAGAAGAAACCGATTCACTCTCGATTTGAAGACACCCAGATTGTAACCATCGGGGAAAACCCACTCCGGCAACGCATTCCACAACCTTGACGTTCTTATCACAAACGTGGAGTCAAATCTCTTCGTTCGTGTTTTTGGAACATCAACCATGAAACGATGTCGCTTTTTTGAGATACGAGAATTCCGATAGAAGAAAGGGCAAGGTGGTATTAGATCATGCAGATCAGTTGCACACTCTCCGAAGTGTATCCGATAAAAAACCGATAAGCTAGCAATCTTGCGGCGATGATCAAGACTTTGAAGTCTTTTACGCACAAGAGTGTCATTGCCTATGAGCCTTTTGGCACGTCTCTCAATAGATTCCAGAGTCTCCAGCTGATACTTGGCCGATCCATCCCAAAGGTGCGAACAGTACTCCATACAGGATCGAATCTGTGCTTTGTACAACGTGAGCAACTGCTCAGAGTTGAAGTATCTTCGCACCTTTGTGTCGCAAAGAGGACACCCAGTTTTTTGGCGGCTAATTTAGCCTTAGACTCAATATACGTGCCAAAGTTGAGCGTCGATGACAAAGAAACGCCCAAAAGCTCGAGATGGTCAGTAACCGGCACGGACACGCCTCGAAAAGTAGGAGCCAGTTCAAATGGACTCCTTTTAGCTGAGAATGAACATGCCTGTGTTTTTCCTTCGTTAAACTTGGCCAAATTGGCATCGCCCCATGTAGAGACTGCCTCAAGGGCCAAGTTCAAACGCTCGACCATACCTTCTCTCAGGAGCTGAGTTTGTTGTCCACTGGCTCTTGCGCTGGATATATAACTCTCTACGACGGTGCTATCATCTGCGTACCCAACGATACTTTCCGCAGCGTATGCGATGAAAGCCATTTTATGGCTGTTTTTTTTATACCTTGCGTTGGTTTTAGTAAAGAAATCAAAGTAATTCTATTTTTTTCTCGTAATAAAAGTAGCCTATGTTACTCAGTGATAATGTAGCTCTCTTTTGGTAAAAGAATTTTTGAAATCGGTTCAGTAGTTTTTGAGTTTATTGATAACATACAAAAATACAAATCTTTCCTCTTTATAATCTACTAGCGGCCCGTCCCGGCTTCGCACGGGGTCAATATTTTTTGTTAAGTAGGTATGCTAAATGAAACGTACATGACCAAATTTTTCCAAATTATCAAAATTAGAAACCAAAACTTTAAAGAGTAAAAACATTAAACTGGCTGGCCTGGTGGCTTAGTTGGTTGAGGGCCGTTTTGTAAAGCGGCGGTTTAACGATCAGCCGGATTGAATACGGCGGATTAAAAAACCGCCGGAATGTATTCGACGCCATACGTCATTCAACACGGCTAGCCGTTAAGTAATAAAGCGAGAGATTAGCCGCCTCTTTCACAATTTTTAGTTCCGATTCTTAACACTCATGGCACTGCCTGACATAACAACAACTATGGCATTGAATAGGTACTGCAAGTGTGTTGCTAAATTGCTAAAGTGACAGTGGATTCTGGAGTTCGGAGGGATTGTACACAATCCCTCCGACAAAGTATTGGAGTGTCACTTGTCACCCTGGGTGTTACTTGGAAACTATTTCGTTTCCACCGTCCACCTTGTTAAGACTAAATCGGACCGGGTTGGTTACATGAGACCCAGATCCGACTCGGAGCACACCGACTCCATATAGTCTTGGCGCTACTACCTCAGCGGGGCTAGCACGGGGAGTGGACTAATAGTCTTTCCACCATTTTTATCCACCTGTCAGTGGATATAATAATCATTTCCACCTTGCATAGCATGGCAACAGGGGAAAAGGAAAAATGTTTCCACTTGACGTTTGTCGTGGACATTATATCACGCTACTCCCCGCTGTATAGCACGGACTCGGGAAAACGAAGATAAATACTCTTCAATTGACATATGACAGAGGACAAACTATCGTCTGATTTGGAGGTGGGGATATAAGTAAATCTCTCTCAAACATAATGTCGCGAGCATATTATAATTATATTTTCATTATATAATTACTCATTTTTATATCTAAATGCGTTCTCTATACTAAGGTATGTGATTTAGATGAGAAAATGTTTTATAGTTGTTTACAAAAATATAAAACCTACATATAAAACCTCAAAACGCAGCACAGAAAAAAAAAGTAAAAGGAGCGAACGTTGACAGAAAAACTGATGATTAATACGTCATTTTTAGGGTTCCGTAAAACGTAAAAACGGAACCCTTATAGATTCGTCACGTCTGTCTGTCACAGCCACTTTTTGCCGAAACTATGTAAACTACACTGTTGAAACTTGGTAAGTAGATGTATTCTGTGACCCGCATTAAGTTTTTATTAAAAAAATAATTAGGGTTGCCCCCATACTGAGAAATGAAACTCATCAAACCTACACGTGTCTATCGATAGGTCTTTAAAAATGATATTGAGGTTTCTGATATAATTTTTATCTACACTGAATAATTTGCGCGAGAGACACTTCCAAAGTGGTAAAATGTGTGCTAACTTCTAAAGTAAGAGAATGAAAAAATATATGATGTATATTACCATGCAAACTACCAACGAAAATTGGTTTGAACTCGACTGATTTAGTAGTTTTTTTTAGTACCTACGTCATAAATATACTCACTATCATTAAAACTTCGATCAAAGTTACAACGAAGTACAAGAACTATGTGTATTGTGTACTATGTATATTATGTTACTTGCTGCAACGGAACCCTTCATGGACGAGTCCAACTTGCACTTGGCCACTTTATTATTTAATTTTCTTATAACGGCAATACTGAAGTGATAACGCTACTCCCGCCGTATATCCACCGTGGAATAACTATCCACCGGCGAGTCCGTGCTCTGACAGTGGACAAAATTGACAAGGGGGAAAGAGATTATTTCCTTTCCCGGTGGAGTAATTGTCAACTGCCCGTGCTAGCCCCGGAGTGTATTAAAAAAAATGCGGGAGCCAGAAGCTCAAGGGAGGTCCTGAGTGGAGCAAGCCATGCAAGTAGCCGTAGTGTATCGCAGGCCGAGTATGGAGAAGCGACACTCAGGGCTGACCGCAGAGCTTCTGGCGGGAGCCCACCCGGAGTCAAATCTCGATGATAGACCCTTGTCTATGGAAGTGCACCATGTTTCTTAGGTGCACCGTCACCGATATCAATTTATGGGCTTTCAAACTTTATGTGAGAGGTAAAATGTTGTAAAAAAATATTAAGGAATACCGTAAGTAATCGGTCAGTTTTTTCGGATGAATGAAATTAATTTTGATTTTGTTTATTTAAATTATGTTTTTTTAAATTTGGTCACCCTATAATATAATCAGTAATACAATACGGCTGAACGTGGGCCGCCTTATTGAAGAACGTATCGCAATGACAATGCGGCTAATCGTTGAACCGCCGCATTACAAAAAGGCACTATTTTTCAAAACGGCTAGCTGTAATGTAATACGGCGGAAACAAAATAATAATATTACCATAAATCGTAGAACCTAAGATAGGCCCTACCAAACTTCAGGGCGCACGCAATCATGTCAACGTTGGGGAGAGTGAGCTCACTCTTCCCAACGTTGGAAAATGTTGTAAAAAAATATTAAGGAATACCGTAAGTAATCAGTCAGTTTTTTCGGATGAATGAAATTAATTTTGATTTTGTTTATTTAAATTATGTTTTTTTAAATTTGGTCACCCTATAATATAATCAGTAATACAATACGGCTGAACGTGGGCCGCCTTATTGAAGAACGTATCGCAATGACAATGCGGCTAATCGTTGAACCGCCGCATTACAAAAAGGCACTATTTTTCAAAACGGCTAGCTGTAATGTAATACGGCGGAAACAAAATAATAATATTACCATAAATCGTAGAACCTAAGATAGGCCCTACCAAACTTCAGGGCGCACGCAATCATGTCAACGTTGGGAAGAGTGAGCTCACTCTTTCCGTTCTAGTCGGTTGCAGGACGCGGTGGACGCCGGACGTTTTTACCTATCATTATTCGTTGTCAATAACCAAAATAAGTAGCACCACAGCAAATCTCGCCGCTAGCGATTGTGCGGGTCAAGTAGATTGGTTTTATGTAAACCAGATACGATACACACAGAGACGCAGTTTATTACCGATGTCAAGGTGCTCTGGGCACATCTATTGATTTATATCGATGAATATTACCACAAACAACTCTCAGCCTCAACGGACACCGGGAAATTGAAGCTTCTCTCAAAGGGATTTCCCATTGGCTATAATTTTGTAACAAACCCCCGTCTCGGCATGCGGATTGGTAAGTTTCTTTTACACGATTTTAAAGTCTTGGAACCATGTACCAACGCGGTACATGATAAAAAAGTATTCTGAGATAACAACACTCTGACTGGGAAGGATGAACGCTGTACACTCTTCCTTATTCTACATCTACCATAGATCGTAGAACCCAAGATTGGCCTTCCCAAACTTCAGAGCGCACGTAATCATGTGAAAGTTGGGAAGAGTGAGCTCACTCTTTCCGTTCTAGTCGGTTGCAGGACGCGGTGGACGCCGGACGTTTTTACCTATCATTATTCGTTGTCAACAACCAAAATAAGTAGAACCACAGCAAATCTCGCCGCTAGCGATTATAGGGGTCAAGTAGATTGGTTGTTTGTAAACCACTTACGATACACACAGAGACGCAATTTATTACCAATTTCAAGGTTCTCAGGGCACATCCATTGATTTGTATCGCTGGCATTGTACCGCCACGTTGCGCCGCGCCGCGCTACAGTCGGCGCGCCGCGCCGGCCCGTCGCGTCGATAATTATTATTTCGACAGGATGGAATTTTTTAACTTCGTAATATCTTTTGAATGCAATGTCCGATTTTAATAATTCAAAAAGGAATCAGTAGGTATTAAAGCAATCTTGAATACGAAATAGTTTATTTGGATAAGAATTAATACAAATGTATGGATAACATGGTCTGAATTTGATCGGCATTTTTATCTTCTTTTAAAATTTAAAAAAACAGTTGTAGCGACGTAATTACAGTAGTTAGACATATGGTCTCGCGAGGTTTTTTGTAGATTTTAATACGTTTTATAATATTGTAGAACATTGTTTTGTTCTATCATTGGTACTTTCCGCAGCGTATGCGATGAAAGCCATTTTATGGCTGTTTTTTTTATACCTTGCGTTGGTTTTAGTAAAGAAATCAAAGTAGTTCTAATTTTTTCTCGTAATAAAAGTAGCCTATGTTACCCAGTGATAATGTAGCTCTCTTTTGGTAAAAGAATTTTTGAAATCGGTTCAGTAGTTTTTGAGTTTATTACATACATACAAAAATACAAAAATACAAATCTTTCCTCTTTATAATATTAGTATAGATATATATATATATATATATATATATATATATATATATATATATATATATATATATATATATATATATATATATATATATATATATGTATATATATATATATAAAAGCGAAAGGTCACTCATCAAGGAATCTCAGAAACTACAAATGCTAGGAATCTGAAATTTTGCATGGAGGTTCCTTTTAGCACGTAGGCGCTCGCTAAGACGGGATTTTGCGAAATTCAACCCCTAAGAGGGTGAAACAAGGGAGGAACGGTTGTATGAAAATTCGTGTTTTTCAAAGTTATTATTTTCAAAGTTTTGTATTTAGACACTCGACACGACGCAATTAAATGTTTTTTCTATCAATTTTGTAATTTCGAACTGTACTGGGGTGGAATGGGGGATGAACGTCAATATGGAAGTTCCCAACCGTTGAAGATAAAACCATGAAACTCTGAATATAGACACTTGAAGCAATCTTTGTTCTTAAACATTTTGTAATTTCGAACTGTATAGGGATGAAATTGGGATTGAAATGGGGATGAAAGATAAAAGTATACATGGAAGCTTCCAATCGTTGAAGATAAAAAACCATGAAACTCTGTGTAAAGGCATTCGACACGAAGCAAATAAATGTAGCAATTTTGTAATTTCGAACTGTACGGGGATGAAATCGGGGTTTAAATGGGGGATGAATGTCAATATGGAACGTCCCATCCGTTAAAGATAAAACCATGAAACTCTGTATATAGACATTTGATATCAAGCAAACGAATGTTTGTTCTATCTATTTCGTAATTTCGAACTGTACGGGGGTGAAAATGGGGGATGAATGTCAATATGGAAGTTCCCAACCGAAGATAAAACCATGAAACTCTGTATATAGGCACTTGACATGAGGCAAACCAATGTTTGTTTTAGTAATTTTGTAATTTCAAACTGTACGGGGGTGAAATTGGGGTTGAAATGGGAGATTAATGTCGATATGGAACGTCCCAACCGTTGAAGATAAAACCATGAAACTGAATATAGACACTTGATAGGAAGCAAACGAATGTTTATTCATTCAATTTCGTAATTTCGGACTGTACGGGGGTGAAATGGGGGGTGAATGTCAATATGAAATTTCCCAACCGTTGAAGAACACCATGAAACTCTGAATACTTATAGATACTTAACACGCAGCAAAAGAATGTTTGTTCTTGGAATTTTGTAATTTCTAACTGTAGGGGGGTGAAATTGGAGTTGAAATGGGGGCCGAATGTCTCTTACGCTTTCAGATCTTAACAACTGAACCGATTTTGATTAAATCAAATCAAAATTCATTTTATTCTGTCAACACATACAGTACACTTAGAAACGTAATTTTATACAATTCTTTAAATTGAACCTGTAGTCACTTTATAATAATTATAATCAAAATTGTATACAATTGTATTATAAGCTATTTTTAGTA
Organism: Ectropis crepuscularia; assembly: GCA_963693475.1. NCBI lineage: Eukaryota > Metazoa > Arthropoda > Insecta > Lepidoptera > Geometridae > Ectropis > Ectropis crepuscularia. Next base: position 16,414,335 of record OY856341.1, read on the forward strand.
ACCGTAAATGTGTCTGGGTATACAAATAGGTACTGCCTGAGTTACCTTAGTATTTATTCCGCGCGGACGAAGTCGCGGGTAACAGCTAGTATTAGTATAGATGTGTTGCCTACAACGAAAAAAAATGTTATTACTGTAATAAATTTTGTGGTGTAATAAAGAATTTTATTATTATTATTATTATTACAAATATGGTATCCGATCGCAAGATGGAATGTTCCGGAATTATCAATATTTTTGAATTTTACTTTATTTTGTACTAGCGGCCCGCTCCGGCTTCACTCGAATAATAACCTAGATATCAACTGCAGCGCCATCTGCCGTAGCCTATGTTACTCGGGAATAATGTAGCTTTCTAAAGGTGAAAGAATTTTTGAAATCGGTCCAGTAGTTTCGGAGCCTATTCATTACAAACAAACAAACAAATATTTCCTCTTTATAATATTAGTATAGACAACCACAGATTACAGAAATAAACCGGTAACGTAAGGTTTATTTCTGTATTCTGTGTGTACAACTAATTTATTTTTAATTTGTAAATCAGCTGTTTCTTATAATATTACGGAAATCATGTAGGTACATGGATTATAAATATAAACCACAAAAAATAGTATCCTCCTTTAAAAAAAAAGTTAAAGTTACAGATTATTGTGCGTAAGAATCAGTTGGGGACAGCAAAAAATTAACCATTTCGGCATTGACGTATTATAGAAATGGACATAATGTCTGAAACAAAAATCACCAATACACAGCCCCCAGTTCAACTCGCCAAAGTTGTCAAAGTCATTTGACTTTGACAACTGACTCGTAATATCGCACTAGAGTGCTCGCAATATAACTCTGCGCGTAGCAAAATATGGAACTAATTGACAGGCCGTCAACTTCTTGTTTACGTCAGTTGACAAAAGTTTGTTTACGATTGATGTATTTATTAATTTCCAAAGTAATTAATAGCTTTCATTATGCCGAAAGTGATTAAAAGTGCTGGCCGTGGCTGGTTCTTGAAAATCAATCGTAGTTGTGAAGAAGAACGATACAATAACGGGCCAAAATTGCAGTTTTCCAAACGCAGAGCTATTTGACAACTAATATTTAGGGATACCATAGCAATCAAATCTCCACCTATTATCGCCATATTTTAAAGCTGAGGCTTTAGGTTGAAGTGCGGCTTTGGGTTTGATTGTTTTATCGCCAATTTACCCGTGGGAAAAAATGTGAGTGCTTAAGACCGAATGTGAGAAACTAGTTATAAATGTTTTTTTTTTCATAATATACAAATCAAAATAGAAAACACAGTGACACCGCAGTGAAGATCAGCTGATTGTATCTTTCTCGCTCGGGTACACTCGGCGGTTCCATGTTCACCCGATCAACCCTTTCACCTAACAGCGTCAGCTTCATTTACCACTTGAGGGAAAATCTGTGGGCCAAAAGAAATTTTACTTAATTTGTTTTTCAACGTTAGCTTGAATGCTCTTTGATCCTTAACTCTGTATTAATTACTGTATTTTTATTATAGGCGTTTCAAAACGTACTGTCAATGGACAACGCATTATACCACTGCACTCAGAGAAATAAAGCGGGTACAATGGGCAATGTAAAAGAAGAAAGCCAAAAGTGGCTTAAGAAAAATTAAATAAAATTCGACGATTGTAGGACAAATCCGCAGTTACTCGAATAAAGACGCACAAAGAAGACCCACAATACCAAGTAGAATAACTGTTAAAGGAACATGAACAGGAAGTTTTGCGGTTACCGCTGTGATTTTAACCCTATTGAAAAAAGAAGATGACTCTATGGAAGCCAATGACTCATTAAAAGAACGCTCATGCGCCAAATTTTAAAATAGTTTTATTTATGGTCTCAAAAGATTTACAAGTTTAAGAGGACGCCTTGAACCAAGAAGCACGAATACGAGTACTTTTGATTGCATAGTATGAGACTATCCAATGATATAATTCAAATATTAAAAATATGGTAGGTAAGGAAAAAACTTGTATAATTTTATGAACCGAACACAATTTTTGAAAATTGACCGAATTTTTTAAACAAAAATATACAAACTTCACACCAAAAAAGTTCAAATGCTTGGAATTATCAGCGACAACACCCTACTTTTTTTTACGAATAAAATAGCCAGACTGCTATTCTATTTCATAGACCGAGAAGTTATTTCATGTCATGTTTACATTATCAGTAATTAAATAAAAACAGAGTCAAAAATTACGCCTGCATTTCACTGCATTCATCATCATCCGCTGTGCCAGGCGATTATCAACTTTTAACAGGGCTGCTAAGACCTAAAATAAATGCGGCGCGGAGCTCAGTCAGCGAGCCGCGCTCGCAGTGAATGCATGTGACCCGGCTGCTCTGAGCAACGATAGATTATTTAATATTTATTTCCTTGTGAATAAGTTAGGCTTTAGTGTACGAGTTTTAGAACGTTATATTATAGTAGTTAGTAAGTGTTATAATATATTATTTATTTGGAGGTGTATATATGTTTAGTACTTATTTTAGTGTTACTCATAGAAAATGGGAAGAAAAGATAAGAGGAAAGAATTATTTTTAAGGAAACGAAAACCAAAAACTAAAAAAAATGATGGAATGTTTGGGTAAGTTGAATAATATTTTTATTTTGTTTATAATTTTATCGAAGTATGAATGTATATAGGTACATAGGTTGTAGGCAATAATTACAAATTATAAAGTAAACTTGCCATATAAATGCAGTAAGAAATTGCACTCTAATAGGTATACCTATACTATACTGTGAAGGAACAGAAAAACAAATCAGAATAAAAAGCTATGGAGTCGTCATTTGATATTTTAGAATTACTTAACCATTTAAAAATAATATATTATGCAATCGAACTTAGCAGTATTTAAAAAAATGGTTATTCTTACCCGACTTCAAAAAAGATAAATTCAACTATATTTGAATAAGGGTACTGTATCTTATTTTGCAGCCAACCAGAAATATCATTGATGTACGCAGAGTTTTCATTATTACTTATTGATGACTAATAAATAAAAATATTTGTTATTGTAAATGTAAAATACTTATGTATCTTACGGTTAATATCTTTTTCAGGACAATTGAGAAGAACAAAACGCTTTCAAATGACTATGAACGTTCACCTAGATCTACAGTGAGTTAATAGTACAGTATTCTTAATTAAACAATTTCGGAATACAGAATGTAAAAGTAGTAACCTGACAACTATACTTTTCTTTTTATTTCAGACGAACAAGGAATATGACGTCAGCGACGTCAATGAAAAACCGAATGAAGAAAAAAATGAGACATCTGAAGTTTCGGCGGCAACGGTAAACTTGTTGTTTATTTATTATTTTTTTGATTATAAATATTAGAAAACAAAACTTGTCTAATTACTTACTTACTTACGCAATAATGCCTTCAAAAAAGTTTTAGTTTTCTAATTTCTTTAATAAATAGTAATGTAAGTAATTTTATTTTAGATAGAAAAATCACTTTCTGAAAATAATGAGCGTTCATACGAAGTTGAAAGTACCTCTAAAACTACTGTAAGTATGCAATTTGTTATTTCTGAGTAATATTTATCTAAGATATTTTATACTTAATATATATATATAGATATTTTTTTTTAAATAAAGAGTTACGAGACGAGCAGGACATGTGCCTGATGGTAAGCAACATGCCTTCCACATAACAGCACAGTGACACGCAGCTATTGGAATATCACTCCAGGAGTCCAAATCATTACCTAGCACTGCACTGCGCTCGTCACCCAGAGATCTAAGATGTTATATATAATAACAAATGTATACCTCAACTTATGTTTCAGATTCAAACAGAAACACACGACTTGGGGCATCGAGTTATAGATGTTAATCATTTTACATCACAACTTGTCAGCAAAAAACAGCAGGCCTTACTTGGGATATGGTACGGTAACAACAAAATAAAAACAGAAGTCATAGAAAAGGACGATACATTTTGGTCAGATGTCATGGAGCCGAAACTGCTGAAATTTTATTATGATTGTCTTCTTCCCGAGTTGATCGACCCTAGACACATAAGGAATAGGCCAATTCGTGATCCAAAACCCGTAATTCCAAAGGACAAAGAAAATGAAATTAGTACCGTTTCAAAAGAAATAAATAATTTCGAAGTTGATGATGGTTCTGTCTTAGATTACGTGATGTCTTTTGTAGAATATTAATTACAATATCTTAACGATTCCGTTGTTTTATTTCTTTATGTATATAGGAGCCTAAAATGCAAAGATAAAATATATATAACTCAGGCAAAGTAACAGACTTCAGAATATTAAAATTAATTAATGAGAGAGAAATGATTTCTTTATTTATATTTAACTTTATTCCTATCAAAATTCTTTGATATATACATACACGTTCAAAAAATTGTTTCTTAAAAGCAAAATTGTTGTCACATATTTTTACTATTTTTAACCACCTTACTGTATGTGACGTTAATACTAAAGCAAAATTCGTTCATACTTGTAATTAACTATAATACAAAATTTAAATAATTAAGTGTTTCCATATTATAAAAAGAGGCTCTAAAAATTTGATCTGCGGATGATGTGAATAAACATAAACAATATGTATTACCTATTAATATACCAAAAATACAATGAAACAAATTAGTTCGAATTGAATTTTTGTCTTTATCGCAAGGATAAATAAATAAAGACGAGGCGACTCCACGATAGCTATGCTCCAGACAGCGAGAGTTCGGACAGCGTTCGAGTTGACCGGTTTTGCCGCGCGCCGTCCGCAGCGCCACGTACGATAGACCAGCCATGCCGTCCGCCGCTGTTTCGGCCGGTCAAGAGCGACGCGTAAAATTTATCAGGGTGAGCGGGGAGTGTGGTACATGATTTTTGAAACAATAGTTTATCAATGCGTCACCTTAAATTAAATTCTTGTTATTTCGATGTTGGTGTAGGTTGAAAATGACAGATTTTTTATAATGTAATAAACTATAATAAAGTTTTCCTGGTGGTAAGAGACTCAGACAGCCTGTACCAATTACCAATGATACTTGGTCACATACTGAACCAAACCAGCACTGCAAAGGCGTTCATTACTTCGAGACATTCGTTCTTGAGTCTCAGTTGTCGTGTAGTTACTTAAATTGCTTCCCTGAAAAATCCCTTCCCGTTCCTGTTTTATGAAGTTGTACGTTCCCAATGAACGGGAAGGGAACCTATTAGCTTGACCTGGCAACATTAAATACGCCACCAGTCGCGCGCAGACTTATACTGCTAGCACTATAGTGATTGCGATCCGGCGTAATTTACAGTCCGGCCGGATCGGGCTGAATTCCCGTCGATCACTTATCAGCTGGTTTATCAAATCGGGATAATTTTCTTTTTTCGGCTCAAAACGAACTGTTAGTAAGTTAGTCAAGTGTAAGTAAGGATATCAGGCAAAATAAAGGTGGGTTATAGAAATAAAAGTCACGACTATATCAATTTTGATTTTGATCGAAAAATTAATATAGATTGCTTGTAAATTTAAAATACTTGAACACCAGGGTAGCGATTCTGAACCCAGTCGGATTAATTTCGACACGGAATCAAACCTCTAGGTCTTTCTCATACCCGTTTAGAATGAATGAGAGAAACAATGGTTCATTATTATCATTCCGAATGTTAGCCATTCGGATTGCGTTTAGAAACAGTACTCATATTATTTCCAATGTTACAATTATTAGTTTTACGAATTAAATTTGTCGAAATATGCGTCAATCACACCAATCGATATTACACGAACATGAATCTATGGACAAAAAATCTGCGTACTAATTATTGCAACCCAATCCGAAAGATTGAAATTCGGAATGACTATCTATCTATCGTTCTAAACGGATAAGACAAAGATTGAGAAGTTTAATTCCGTGTCAAGATCAACTCGATTGCGTTGTGAATTAAGGTACAGGAAATGGTTAGTTAGACTGTATGAATAACGTATTTCGCCATTTTGTAGTGGCAGCTATCTTGGATTTGAAATTTGTCATAGTGCATAGTATTCTACTAGTCAAGCCCTTTCTTTTGATACCCATATTGAGGTAGTAGTGAAAATGTAATGTAATTCGCCATTTTGTGGTGATAGCCATCTTGGATTTGAAATTTGTCATAGTATTTAGTATTTTACTAATCAAGTCCTTTCACTGGCACCCATATTGAGGTAAGTTGTAAAGACATATTTTGTCCACCATTTTGTGGAGGCGGCCATCTTGAATTGATATTAACCAAACATAGCAACGAACCACCGCACAAACATTAACATTCAAATAAAAAATCACATTGAAATCGGCCCATCCGTTTGAGCTGTACGTTGCCACAGACAGACAACAGACAGATAGACACACATACAGATAGACAGACAGACATCGACGTAAAACTTACACCACCCATATTTTGGTTGAGGGTTAAAATAGATGCGGTATAAGCTTACAATGAGCGTAACGGGACAATGATCGTAACGGGACACTTTTTCACAGATGCACCCGGCGTTCATCGATTTATGAGACGGAGTCACGTCAAAACACGGCGACAGCAGCCAGACAACAGCAGCTGATTGTTTCTTTCTTGCATTGTTCTCTCGTTCATCAGAACATTTCTTTCATTTTTTTTTTTTTTTTTTTTTTTTTTTTTTAATTTTACAGCTCCACAGACTCCGGGGTCCGTGACCTTTGTCAATCGTTTCCTTTTTGTTACATGAGTCTTGGATTGGAGAAGAAAAGGAAATAGGGGAGAGTAGGGAACATTTTCTTGCTAATTCTAGGACTATTTTATTTTCTAAGTCGCCTCCTCCCGGCTCAGCGCCTCCACCACGACTGCATTTCTATCCTTGATGGCCATCTGCAAATTGAACTCTCGGATGGTCTTCGGTGTTGCAGACAACGCTCGCCGCACGAACCGACCGATGGCGTCGTCGGTGTCGTCAGCGTAATATGTGAAGGTCCCCGTGTGCCGTGAGATTGCGACGACCGCATGGGGCACGCTCTCGTGCAGCTTCGTGTTTGCCTTAGTTTTTATTGCGATTACCGACTCGTATGTTAGTCCCTGAGCTTCATGGATGGTAAGGATGCGTGACCCGGTGCCTGAACCATAACCCTGGTTTGTCAGGGTCTCCTTCTCCTCTTGAGTGTGAACTAAAAAGAGGGTGTTTGGTTGGGTGTTGGGTATTTGCGCTCCCTTATACCTTCTCTGCTCTAGGGACTTTATGCGAGGCGCCGAGGAATACATACCCGAGTATATTTCCCTCAGCGCATATGGGACGTCCATTGGGTTTCGATGTGTGCAGAGCAACTCCTGGCTGATCTTTGTTCCCCAGGTTCGGGCGGTGATACCTCATTTCGAAGAGATTTTCCCTATCGATATAAGGCAGTTGATTGACATCTCCGATGAGGACAATTTCGCCAGCACCAGACAGGCGTGAGACCATTACAATGGCTCCGAAATGATTCATGAGGGCTTCATCCACCATGAGGCGACTGAAACTCTCTTTTCCGAATCCATTTACGAGAGCAGAAGCCATAGTTCGCACCCTGGTTTTGACCAGGTTTCCAATGCGGTGCGATAGCTTTTCTCTTAGATCTTTTGCTGCCTCAGTTGTTGTGGTGATGATAGCGTCCTTGTCCACGTCGAAGTGTCTAATAACCCAAGTTGTCTTTCCACATCCCGGAACACCATTGACCCATTGTATTCTTGGTACCTCCCAATTTTCCCAAGCCGCTGTGACACTTGAGTTCCCTTCGATAATTTTGGCCATCTCTAGGATCTTGTCGTCCAACATAATTTTGGTGCATCGGGCGGTAACTACAATAGGGTCGTTTGGTGGTGTCGCATATACAGGCATTCCCGCGGGCTCTGTCTCTTTCTCGTTCAGTGTCACGAAGCCATTTCTTTCATTTACGGGCGTCACGATGATTCATTCACACCACAGAAATCTAAATAATAAGGTAATAGAAATGGCATAACTCTAAAATTACTTGCAAAACGCTTGTCGCCACATTTCCCCTACCCCCGCGATCACTACTACATGCGCGTAGTATTCAAATAGAGCTCCACTCACACACCAATAGCTGCACATTATCAACCTGGGTCTGTGATTGCACCACACACATCCATAAACGCTTATCAGTGAACCTACTAATACATTGAAAAATTAACAATTTTTCACATATACGCTAGTGCTTGACAAAAATTAAAACATATCGATATTTCAAAGTACGGTCCAATTTTAACATTCGATAAAGGTTATTATTGATTTCATTAATTAGGTGTATTACACTACAACAAAGTCAATATGCCTACCTATAAAATAAGTGAGTCACATGGGGTATACTATTGTTTTGAAAACTGAACTATGTAATTCTGACACCACATGGGCTTAGGTATAGTTGAAGAACAAAGGTTGTTGTATATTTTGTACATCGAGCAACTCGATCTTCCGCGCAAGCACGTAAGGCAAGTAGCCTTTGCTAAAAATTATTGTTCAAATCTTTCTGTCATTTCTTGCGGGAGGGGAAAGTTGCACACTAGCGTAAAGCCGCACTATTACATACAAAACATACCTGTACCGATCCATTGCCGACCATACTCACACAGCCAAATCACTAACACATAAAAAATAAAGCACCATTCACAAATCTAGCCCCGCCCTCAGTGTATTCCACGCCACAGTATATTTTCAAACTCCATGGTCCACGCGGACTTGTACTTTGACAGAGGGGAAACGCTGTGTATGCCTACTCCCTTCCGTGTTGCTCGCTGATTTTGTATGAAAACTAATGAAGTCTTAAAAATAAAAGCTTACAATAGATAAATACTGCCTCAGTTATCTTAATATTTATTTTGCACGGACGAACAATCGCGCGTTATAGCCAGTATGTATATACTTTTGTTAATAATTAATGAATTATGAAGTAATGTATACCGCGAATTAAAAGATTGTACGTACGGGTGTAATGTTAATTTGCGTACAATTTTTTTTATCGATTTATTATGTTACTTTATCGATAAAACTATGTAAAATTTAAAATACATTTTTTATCGTTTATTTTTGGGAAAGTAAAATTGGACCGTCACAGCACTAACTCACAATCGCTACCTGCGGTTGTACCATGGAAGATTAGAGGTTATGAAGATATCTTTAATTTTACATTACATTGCTGTTTATGCTTGTACCACTTTAGATGTTAATTAATGTATGCAGCAATGGTATGCAAAATGACGTTCACACCAAAAATGTATAACTATCATAGTGAATCATTGGGCTCCGTTTATTTAATTAAAAAATACAATTAAAATAAAATAAAATACCTATCGGTGAAATGTAATCTCATTATTGGTATAATTGCAAGTTGTGGAAGAACTTCCACAGTTGTTTATGCTGCATAACACAAGTTTTTAAAGATGATTCACGCCTGCCGGTTCGAACAAGACTAAACTACAATTCGAGCACTGGTGGCCTACAAGTCACCTGTGCGGCGACAATGTCACGCGGTCATGCGACTTCTAGTACCTTATTATATAGATTTCTGTGATTCACACACAGCCCACGAAAAATCTTTGCGTGGTGAGCCCAAAGAAATGTTCACTTCAGAAATAAAATCGATTCATCCGTTCGGGATAACACCTTATGCCGGATCCACCGGAATATCAAATTCGTTTTTCCGGATGGCAATCCCTATCGGACACGTTACGTAGGTATTGAAGTATTTGAATGGGGCATTTTCCAGATGAAGATACACTTGTCAAAGACAGTTCCCAATTTCACCATAAGTGGCGCTAATGTTTCATTTTGTTAGAGAAATTTCACAAAAACAAACAGTGGTGCCACACTTGGCAAAATTTAGAACTATTTTTGACAAGTCTATCTACATCTGGAAAACGCCCCATTGAAGTTTACTAAAGAATTGTTTATAAATTGCTTTTTCGAGTATTAACGACCCTAAATTGACAGAATGAGATGTATTTACTGATAATATGGTATACCATCTCTCTTTTTCACCTTTTTGTTATAACTTTTGCACGACGATGCTGTGCAAAACACCATCATAAAGGAGTACACAATACGACCGCTAAGGTGCAGAGTCATACAACCATTATTGAGTAACTTAAGTAATATTGTTCTGTGCATACAACGACTGACGTAAAATTAGCTGACTTGAGGGGTTTTGTCTGTTGTTGAGTGGGGCCGGTTTTGAACGCTGACATAAAATCCATAGTTTCAAATATCATTGCATTTCGGAATAGTTTTGGAACGAAGTTCCTTATCGCGCGTTATGAAAGGGAGCTAGACGGAAAAAAATCTCACGAAAAATTGTAACGTTTCGTGCCTATGGCGTAATAGAATTAGAATACGATAACAAATTTCACCTATGTCAACAACGACCGATTGGCGCAATGAGTAAGTAAGGGGTCACCTATGAAGATAGGTGCCCCCGGTTCGAATCACGGTAATTACCGCTATACTGTTTTTGTTCTTTTTTTTCTCTCAACACTCTTTTTTTTTGTTCTTTTTCTTCTAGGCCCCAGCTAGGCCGATCGCTCAGACGGAACACGCTCGGGACGCGGGAACGGAGCGCGGGCCCGACGACGAGGGAGGGGCGCGTGGTGCTTGAGGGGGTGTTACGGGCGGGCCGCTAACTGTCCGCCGCTTCTCCACGAAGCGGGTTCAGGGAAGCGGAGGCGCCGGTTGTGCAGGAGCACGATGCGGGAATCCGCCCGGAGCTTCTACGCGCGCGGCGGAGCTCGACGGGATGGATTAGTACGCAGGCGTGAGGCGTGTGTCGCCTGAGGCGGGCGCGCTCTGCGGCGGGGAGTCAACTTCCCGCGGGGGAAGTACTACGACCACGGCCGACAGAGGTACACGGGGCAGGCGACTGTAGTCCTCGAACGTATGTGGTGCGACGGGGCGCGGAACACACACACGGAGGACCAAAAAAAAAAGGGGCCGTATACATTTTTGTGAAAATGCCCAGTTACGGCACAGTAACCGACCAAATACGAGTGAACATTAAAAAGCGGCCGCACGATACTTCATGCTAGCCTTCTTAAATCGCCGTGATATAATTTAGTGTCTGGAGAACGTTGCGTACAAAAGTGGAATCGTCGTTTCAAATATAATAAATAATCTCCTTGCCAACATGATCTACTAATCGATATTATCGAAAACTAGGTATATCAATACAATATTCAATTCGAACGGACTCTGTTATTACAATATACCTTTCTACTCGTAGTTTTAGTAACAGTAGGTATACACTGTTTTGTGATAGTATTTTACTGTGATTTTGAATTAATAAGAAATTAAATGGTTCTGTGGTCCGGTTTGAAGGGCAATGTTTCCAGAGAAATTACAGGGCTTAGGGATATAACATCTTAGATCTCTCGGTGACGAGCGCAGTGCAGTGCTAGGTAATGATTTGGACTCTTAAAGTTTTTTGTTTTTTTTTTTAAATAAAGAGTGACGAGACGAGCAGGACATGTGCCAGTGCACAGTGACAGCAGCTATTGGAACATGAATGGAACATGTAGAGACCAAGTCATTACCTAGCACCGCACTGCGCTCGTCACCCAGAGAAGTTGTTATATCTCTAAGCCCTGTAATTTCTCTGGAAAAAATACCCTTCAAACCGGAACACAGTAATGTTTGCACATTACTGCTTGGCGGTAGAATAACAGGCAAAGGTGTGGTAGGTACTTCCCCAGGCGGACTCTGCTAAGAGTCCTACCACTACCTATGTTCCAATAGCTGCGTGTCACTGTGCTGTAATGTGGCAGGTATGTTGCTTACCATCAGGCACATGTCCTGTATGTCTCGTCACTCTTTATTTAAAAAAAAAAAAAGGTGTGTGCTTAAGACCACACGGCAGAAGTGAAAACTTCATTATCTGATTTTTGTATTAGGTATGTCGTATTATAATAAAATATTGTGGATCGTATTAGTTGAATAAACGAGTAAAACAAGCCAGAAATTAAAGTAAATATTTATTGAAATTTTATTTAAACAAAGTTGCTGTTACCCGCGACTTAGTTCGCGCGAAATAAATACTAAGGTTACTCAGGCAGTACTTATTTGTACACCCAGATTGTATACACATTTATGGTTAGTAAAAAAAGTGTCCATGTTCAAAAAGTTGTTGGCCGGGGCTGGCTTTTTAAAAGTTACTCCAACTTTGTATGCATTCACACGGTGCACCCCTATGATGCCCCTAACATTGTCCGCAAAAAGGTTGGAGAATGTAATAGAATTTTTGTTACCGACTTTCTCCTGTTCCGTCGATTCCACATACACTACACAGTCTCCACTACGATTTTCTGGGTATAGTCTCTTATAAAAGGGTTTTCTAAATAGTTTGTAAGAAACATTTTCACTTGGATTTGGCTTCAATAGTTTTCTTTTTCTGGTCTGTTCGACGGGGTCATCCCCGTCGCTAGCGACGCTCATATTTATTTATACTATTGACTATATAGACATGAACGGGGGCCACGCGAAGGTCTTTTTAAAAACAATTTTTAAAAGGTTATAAATGAATTTATTAATTAAGACCTTACTCTAGGACGCTTGAACAAAGAATGACTTAAACCTAAAGCTTATTCTAAAGCCAGAGCCAGGCTGGGAGCCAGACGCTAATTCAGCAGTCTGCATCTGCACTGCGTCCGGCCGCTATAGGTGGCCGTCTTCTGGGAATGATTGGCTTTATGCTGACGGCACAATCACGGTGTGTGTAGAGCGGTAGGGCTGTGCTCCCAACATAACTCCTCCCTCCTCAAGATCGAGATTACCTGAGGGATGAGGGCGATCTCGAACCTGCCCAACAAACATTTTAGTCGTATAAGTGGTAGTAACGTGATTCAAAATGCTATAAACATCGCACTGAAGTAATTTTGGCGTGTAACACGACTTAGTGCCTTTTATCTTTATACAACTTGTAGTCGTATATAGACATCGTATAAACTTCTATACGACTGCTTTGCAAGACTGTTTTACAACTTTCAGTAGTATTAACCAGTGCGTCGCCATAATAACGTTTATACGGATTTTACCCCAACATTAATTGTATTAGAGTCGCGAGAACTACTTTTACATGACGATAGTATTAGAGTGATAAATTGCATTTCTTTACGATTTTAAGCAAATGTGAGCACTTTTACATAACTTTTAAATGACTCGATGTTCTATTAGTGTATAATAATTTAGCTTCTTACGTCTAATTGTATTACATCAAATATTTCTACACGACATGTCAAGACTAACCAAACTGTAGATGGTTCCGCACAAAATGTAATTTTGAAGTCGAAAGAATTATGTTCTGTGCAGAGTGTGGGTGTAAACAATATGATGTAGCTTAAAACGCAGAAAGTAGATCTAGTGGATCCATAGTATTTATTTTAAATGTTTGTTACCTGATTTCTCGTGAATGGCCGGATCGATAAAAAAAAATTGTGTTCGGATGGGTATGCTTCCCGAATGGTCCCATATAAATTTTATCGAAATATGTCAGGTGGTTTTTGAAATATGAAGAAAAAACTAAAATTTTCCTACAATTTTGTCTGGATGACATGGTTGCAGATTTCACAAAAGTTAGGAAATGCTATCCTGACAACACAAAATTGTGTAAGTGAATGTAAACTTGTGTTGCACTAAAAAGGGTACAATAAACTATTTTCTACAAAAAATTAAACGGACTTCGAAACCACAAATAGGCATTCAAAAGTGTTAAATAAACTGATATAATAATTATAAGCCAGTATCACTTATAATTATTATAGTAGCGCTACTTACCCATCTACCATATTTAAAGTCGGTGCCAGCCAAGTCTAGCAGATAGTGTAACGTTACATATTGACTACAATATATAAACGTACATCTACATTTTCATTCCAAAATCACCACTTTTATAGGAGAGATGCGTTTATTTCCATACCAAATTTTCATATCACTAATTTCCTTTTAATTGTGTCCATACGACAAAGAATAATTTTCTCATCATTATGATATTGTTCTGGAATTATATATCTCACTTAAACCTGTAATATTTACGTTTTTCTAAAATCCTTTTTGTTTACATAATTTCATTATGTCAATACTCCAAACATCATTCGTCGCTTAGCAACCTCTACCCTTTTTCATAAGGTCGTATAGTTTTTAGAACTAATCCTCTTTGCATTATTAATATTAAAATAAAGTTTTTTATTCTAGATTCAAAAGACTAAAAGATTTCATTATGAATCAAATTGGCTGAGATGGGCAGAAATAATCTGGCTCCCATAAGAGCAACAACAAAAGTGCAGTGGACTTCTAAGTGACCAACATCACCAATAAACCTTGAAGGTCTGAACGTTCCTGCTGCCGGCTGTGAACCCTACCGTTCACGGACTATTATTCTGGAAGCAGACCACTGTTCCTGAAGTCGACCATCGTTCTGAAAGCAGACCACTGTTCTCGAAGTCGACTATCGTTGTGGAAGCAGACCACTGTTCCTGAAGTCGACCATCGTTCTGGAAGCAGACCACTGTTCTCGAAGTCGACTATCGTTCTGGAAGCCGACCACTGTTCCTGAAGTCGACCATCGTTCTGGAAGCAGACCACTGTTCTCGAAGTCGACTATCGTTCTGGAAGCAGACCACTGTTCCTGAAGTCGACCATCGTTCTGGAAGCAGACCACTGTTCTCGAAGTCGACTATCGTTCTGGAAGCCGACCACTGTTCCTGAAGTCGACCATCGTTCTGGAAGCAGACCACTGTTCTCGAAGTCGACTATCGTTCTGGAAGCCGACCACTGTTCCTGAAGTCGACCATCGTTCTGGAAGCAGACCACTGTTCTCGAAGTCGACTATCGTTCTGGAAGCAGACCACTGTTCCTGAAGTCAACGATCGTTCTGGAAGCAGACCACTGTTCTGAAGTCGATTATCGTTCCCGAAGCGGACTATCATTCCTGTGAAACTGCTTGGAAGCCACTACACTCACTAGCCCCTCAAGCCAGTTGATTCCCCAATCTTTATTTTTAAGTTACGTCTTTTTTTTTATTGTACTATCATTTCCATTTCACTTCATCATTTTCTTTTGTAATATACTTGTATTTATAACATCTTGTTATTTCCCCTTCATCTACCTCTCCCACCTAAACCTCTTAGGTTCACTAACGTGATATTTGGCGCCCAACCTTCTAAAACAACCCCCCCTCTCTTGCTCAATCTTTGATCCCTCAACCCCTGAATTTCTTCTAAATTCTAAAACATACTTACACTAGTATATATACTTAATATTTTCTTTTCGGCACTCTTTGGATAATAACTTCCCTCTTCACCCTCTCCTCATCTCTCCTCATCCTCTCCTCTCCTCATCTCCTCATCCTCATGATCTCTCCTCATCATTAACCTACAGTATTTTATTTACTCTTTAGTATTTTTCTAATTTTCTTACTTTCTCAAGTTAATGAGCTCTAAACTCATTAACTCTTTAACCAATGAGTACTTAACTCTTGGATTTTGTATGAGCCCTAAACTCATACGCTTATCTTGAACCCTACCGTTCAAGATATCTCTTGAGCCCTACCGCTCATGTTAGCTTTTGAGCCCTACCGCTCATGCTATCTTTTGAGCCCTTATGCTCATCCTTAATTACTTTCTTCCCCTTATAAAGAGCGGATGATAACTCTATAAATAAGCCTAACTATCAAGCCCTTATGTTCATCCTTTTTATCATTCTTATTTTTTTCTCCATAGAGCGGGTGATAACTCTTTAAATAAGCCGATTATTAGAGCGGTTGATGACTCTTTAAAAAAAGCCTGCCATCGCCGAGAGTGTATGCTTTGAGTGTTCGTCATTGAATGTGAACTTACACCCAAACAGAATGGAAGTGATGAGTGAAAGACTTGAAAGGTTACTTGAATGGAGTTATGTTTGTGTGAAGGTAATACCTCTCTCAAACCCTTTAGAACTTCTTCCCAAATTTTACCGAAGCGTAAAATTTCCGCAGTCGTGGGGAATATGTAACGTTACATATTGACTACAATATATAAACGTACATCTACATTTTCATTCCAAAATCACCACTTTTATAGGAGAGATGCGTTTATTTACATACCAAATTTTCATATCACTAATTTCCTTTTAATTGTGTCCATACAACAATATCATAATGATGAGAAAATTATCCTCATCCTCTCCTCTCCTCATCTCCTCATCCTCATGATCTCTCCTCATCATTAACCTACAGTATTTTATTTACTCTTTAGTATTTTTCTAATTTTCTTACTTTCTCAAGTTAATGAGCTCTAAACTCATTAACTCTTTAACCAATGAGTACTTAACTCTTGGATTTTGTATGAGCCCTAAACTCATACGCTTATCTTGAACCCTACCGTTCAAGATATCTCTTGAGCCCTACCGCTCATGTTAGCTTTTGAGCCCTACCGCTCATGCTATCTTTTGAGCCCTTATGCTCATCCTTAATTACTTTCTTCCCCTTATAAAGAGCGGATGATAACTCTATAAATAAGCCTAACTATCAAGCCCTTATGTTCATCCTTTTTATCATTCTTATTTTTTTCTCCATAGAGCGGGTGATAACTCTTTAAATAAGCCGATTATTAGAGCGGTTGATGACTCTTTAAAAAAAGCCTGCCATCGCCGAGAGTGTATGCTTTGAGTGTTCGTCATTGAATGTGAACTTACACCCAAACAGAATGGAAGTGATGAGTGAAAGACTTGAAAGGTTACTTGAATGGAGTTATGTTTGTGTGAAGGTAATACCTCTCTTAAACCCTTTAGAACTTCTTCCCAAATTTTACCGAAGCGTAAAATTTCCGCAGTCGTGGGGAATATGTAACGTTACATATTGACTACAATATATAAACGTACATCTACATTTTCATTCCAAAATCACCACTTTTATAGGAGAGATGCGTTTATTTACATACCAAATTTTCATATCACTAATTTCCTTTTAATTGTGTCCATACGACAAAGAATAATTTTCTCATCATTATGATATTGTTCTGGAATTATATATCTCACTTAAACCTGTAATATTTACGTTTTTCTAAAATCCTTTTTGTTTACATAATTTCATTATGTCAATACTCCAAACATCATTCGTCGCTTAGCAACCTCTACCCTTTTTCATAAGGTCGTATAGTTTTTAGAACTAATCCTCTTTGCATTATTAATATTAAAATAAAGTTTTTTATTCTAGATTCAAAAGACTAAAAGATTTCATTATGAATCAAATTGGCTGAGATGGGCAGAAATAATCTGGCTCCCATAAGAGCAACAACAAAAGTGCAGTGGACTTCCAAGTGACCAACATCACCAATAAACCTTGAAGGTCTGACGGTTCCTGCTGCCGGCTGTGAACCCTACCGTTCACGGACTATTATTCTGGAAGCAGACCACTGTTCCTGAAGTCGACCATCGTTCTGGAAGCAGACCACTGTTCTCGAAGTCGACTATCGTTCTGGAAGCAGACCACTGTTCCTGAAGTCGACTATCGTTCTGGAAGCAGACCACTGTTCCTGAAGTCGACCATCGTTCTGGAAGCAGACCACTGTTCTCGAAGTCGACTATCGTTCTGGAAGCAGACCACTGTTCCTGAAGTCGACCATCGTTCTGGAAGCAGACCACTGTTCTCGAAGTCGACTATCGTTCTGGAAGCCGACCACTGTTCCTGAAGTCGACCATCGTTCTGGAAGCAGACCACTGTTCTCGAAGTCGACAATCGTTCTGGAAGCAGACCACTGTTCCTGAAGTCGACTATCGTTCTGGAAGCAGACCACTGTTCCTGAAGTCGACCATCGTTCTGGAAGCAGACCACTGTTCTCGAAGTCGACTATCGTTCTGGAAGCAGACCACTGTTCCTGAAGTCAACGATCGTTCTGGAAGCAGACCACTGTATGCCACTGTTCTGAAGTCGATTATCGTTCCCGAAGCGGACTATCATTCCTGTGAAACTGCTTGGAAGCCACTACACTCACTAGCCCCTCAAGCCAGTTGATTCCCCAATCTTTATTTTTAAGTTACGTCTTTTTTTTTATTGTACTATCATTTCCATTTCACTTCATCATTTTCTTTTGTAATATACTTGTATTTATAACATCTTGTTATTTCCCCTTCATCTACCTCTCCCACCTAAACCTCTTAGGTTCACTAACGTGATAATAGTAGATAGATACTACCTATATACATATTTATATTGTATGGCTACTTACTACGTGCATAGTATAGTATCATTATCTATCTAAGTACTAGCTTTTTGACTAGGCTGGCACCGAGTTCAAATAGATGAGTGAGTAGCTCTTATAATAATTACTAGCAGTGCTCCGCGGTGTTACCCGCGTAGTTCCCGTTATTTTTCGGGATAAAAAGTACCCTATGTGTTCTTCCAGACTATAATCTGTGTTCCAAATTTCAGCCCGATCCGTTCATACGTTACGGCGTGATTGAGCAACAAACATCCAAACATCCATACTTTAACATTTATAATATTAGTAGGATATCAGTTTATTTTACGATTTTGAGTGCCTATTTGTGGTTTTGAAGTCGGTTTAATTTTTTGTAGAAAATAGTTTATTAAAGCAAGAGTAAAACCTTGCTTTACAAAGAATTTTGTTTAAGAGCTTACAAAACTATTAACAATCCTGGCCTAACTGGCCTCGTGACTTAGTAACTCTGCCTGCAAAGCCGATGGTCGTGGGTTCGATTCCCACCCAGTGCAAATTTATGTGACGAATGCTAATATTTAAAAAACATATATCATACACAACCTTTCAACGATAACAACCTTTTCTACCTAACAGGCATTACGACTGATCCTATAATTTCATATTAAATTAACTCTCATTATGACAGTGATGATTATCTGGAAAAAAACTGTACTTACTTTAATTTTTGTATCTTGCGTTTAAATTACTTTGTGATCATTCAAAGTTGGATGGGTAAGTCGTAAGTCCATTTTAAAAGTATGAATTTATTAAAAAATTACATTTTACCATTGGTAAGCCCATTAAATTTAAAGTGTCTTTTGTTATGAAATCAGTTTCCTAAACGCAATAACGCATAGAAAATACCGAACGGTGATGTCACGTTTTTGTGTGAAATCCAAAATTGTGATTTAAAATAAAGAATTTGGTTTTTTCACGTTAAATTTTCTTCAACTAGACCCTAAAAATTTCGTTAATATGGCTGACAATAAACCGATCAGAAAGAAGCGCCCGAAATGGAAAGTCGTTTAAATGTTGTATTACGGTTGTGCCTTACACCTGAAGTCGTATATAGGTAGCTGGTAGCACGTTCATTAAAAATATAGTTAAAAATATTGCTTATTTTTACGAATATACAACGTGGTGGATTTACCCCCAACAATATTTTAACAGTCCATTCTAACACTGATGTAGACTTCATCACCCAAGGTCTCTTTCCCCTCAGCACGGTAGATCACGAGATAATTCGAGTCAAAGTTTAACGTAAAATTTCCACCAAATCACCAGCTTCAACCCTAAAGCATGTATAGCAGACAAACGACCTCGCTGCCGACGCTGCGACATCGTACAAAAATCAGTGCGGATATCTGCCCATTAGGGGTATGTCAAATTAAATAACAATCAAAAAAAATATTTTTTTTATGGAAAAAAAATATTTGAGCTTTCATGCGTAATTTTCGCATACATGATTCTAAACTTAATGTAGATGAACTACCGTAAATATTGTTGCACCTTTCTGCAACACCTTGTATAAGGCGCGTTAGCTATATTGAGAAAAGTAGCTTAAATCACCCGATAACATTAATTTCCCAACAGATTTCTGTACTTGAACATGTTTCAAAGATGTAATATTATGTAGTTATGACGAAATTACCTTTCAAGTAATAACTAACATAGATTGTAAATTGTCGATTTAGTTTAAATACACTACTTTTTATCAATCACTTTACATCGAAATCCCTTATAAAAGTCCTGGTGGATGCTACTTATTCGATAAAATGTCCTAAAGTAGTGGCAATTACCATCATAACTCGACGAAAAGAACATCTCACGACGTCTATACAACGTCTATACAACGTCTATACAACCACTACACGACCATGTAGCTAGTTATACAACTGCTACGTAACTCTATTAAGACACCGATTCGTATAAAATGGGCCTATTTTCGGTTTTTTTAACGTGATAGCGACGTATTTGCGACCAGCGTATAGAACCAAAAGTAAGAATCGGCACGTTGTGGCGACCTATAAAATGTTTGTTGGGTGACCCCTAAATTTAAAATACATTTTCTTAACTTTGCTCTTAAACGCTAACAATACAAGGCCGGTTATGGCAAGTACACATAAAATGAGGTTACTTAAACTAACACTCTTATGAACTAAAACACTGGGGTTTTCACTATCACTAAAACTTCCACTTTTCTGCAATAATAAATTCAGGAACTGAGTGTCGCCGAGGTCGATCCCTTCTAAATTAACAGGTCGTTTCTGCATATCTGTACTGGTCGTTCTTATTTGGGGCAAATTGATCACGGGAAATCTGGTGTAAATTAAGCCTCTTCCTTGAGTTTGGTGTCTTCTTAAAGTTATTTGTTTTATCTTCACTGTACAACTGTCGTCAATGGTAAGAAGATAGGTTCCGGAGACAACTTCTTGTTCTATCTCGTCGCCACAATATTTGGTGAGTAAAGTCTCCCTCTTTGAGTAGAGGATCCAGCGGTTTGGTTGTATCAGGTCGGCTCTTACGTCATCAATGGTGACAGGAACTGGGTGACAATTTGAGATGTTGGTAGAAAATTTCATGAGTTCTGCAGTGCAGTGGTCTTCGATCAGTTGCGTGACGTCATTTTCAAAGCACAGGAATCGGGCTTCGTCGACTTCACGGCACGGCTGGGAGAGCGGCGTAGCTTTCAACCCTTTCACTAGGATAAAGGGGTATTTCGGAAGGATAAGGGAGGTTACGCCGTTAGTGTTGTTGTAGATAGGTAAGGGAACCAGTTTGAAATAATTAAATGTCTCATTTGTTACCAGAGGAATGTGCATAATGAGTTTTATCTGATTTTGCTTTACATAGGCTTTGATTTCTATACATTGCTCTATTTTGACTATAGTCTCTGCGTTTACAGGGAATACCAACTTGTCGGTTATTTCAATTCTGTGAAGTAGTTCTATGAGTTCGTCTGTATCTATAACAGACTGATGTAACAGGTCAACTTTAGCAAAGGCAATAGAAGTTTCAATCTCATTGAGTCTCAGATAAAGAATTTGAAAGTTATGTATAAAAGCGTCATATAAATGAATTAGTTTGTTGCTGAACTGCGAAAGTCTAGACTCATTAAGGGTCCGGCTGATGTCTTGTATACTTTGTTCGATTTGTATAAAGTTGCCTTTGGTAGAGTTAGCAATTTTTGAAAATGTACCCAACATTTCGGAAACGACGATCATTTTTCTGTCTAAATTATTTTGTTTTAATTCTATTTCTTGGATTAGCTTCTCATACATTACAGCGTCATCGTTATCTAGATTACCAGTTATTGCTTTTACGAGAGAACCAAGAGGGTAAATGAGTGAAGCCATTTATATTTTGTTCTAATTCCTCTAGTAAATACCTTAAGTCTAAAATTTTTATTATAGTCCATGAGTCGTGACTGACGAGGGCTTGGCCTTCCTTGATGGGTAAAAGGCCAGGGTTTCTTTCAACCTTCTGCAGGTGAAGGGCTCCGGCATGGGTCACCAGAAGTAACAACCTGTGGAGGGCGTTTTATGTCTTTAATAGGTACTGCGGTATCTCGGTTGCGGATATTGATAGATACGACGTTTTTATCTATAGGTCCAGTGACCTGGGCCTTTTGGTACCGTGGTTTATCTTTAGCGCGCCTAGTGTTAACCCCTTTGATGAAGACTGTGTCTCCTACGTCTATATCAAAGTTCTTTTCTCCACCTCGTTTCCTAATTTCATTCTCTTTTGCTGTAACAATTTTATCTGTAAGGTATTTGTAGAGGTGTCGCGTACGTCTCACATGTTCCTTAACCAACTGTTGGGTAAATTGCTTGTTAAAATCTACGTGGAATGCGCTGTTTGACTCAGTATGTCCAAAGACTACTTCAAATGGAGTAAGGCCTGTAGTGGAGTGTATGGTGTGGTTATATGACATTATAGAATATGTCATTACAGATGCAGCGTCAGTTACCTTTTGTTCGTATTTGGCAATCCTATAAATTTCAATGATAGTGGAGTGAAATCGCTCAACTACTCCTACTGAGTTGGGGTTATGAGGGGTTCCAATGTGGAGATCGATTTTGTAGAAAGATAACATTTCTTTAAGTAGAGCGTTATTGAATTCGGTCCCAGGGTCTGAGCTAATTCGCCTGGGCGTTCCATAAAGAGAGAAGTATTTTATTAGGGCTCTAACTACTTCGGGGGTAGATTTAGTGCTGATTTCAAATGCTTGGCCTAGTTTACTGAAAGCTTCGACTATTGTTAAGTATTTTTTTCCATCGATTGAGAAGGTGTCGATAAAAAGCTCCTGAAATGGTTTAATTTGAGTCTGCGTTAGTTGTAGTTCCGGTTTCAAGGGTTTTCGGTCGTACTTCATTTTTCTGCAAAGTTCACACGAGTTAATAATGCTAGCTACTGTTTCTGCCATGTTATGCCAGTGAAATGTGCGTCTTAAGTGGACTAGTGTCTCCCTTATTCCTCTGTGGCTATTTTTCCCTACATGATATTTAACTACTATGTTTCGTTGTTCTTCTTCATCCTCCACGTAAACTACTCTTTTAGTGCATTCGATGAATTTGACAGTTCCCTTCTGAAACAGGAATATGGTGGCTTCAGAGAATTGTTTCCGGTGTAGTGGGTCTTCGAAATAAAAGAAATATTTAATTTTTGGTTTGATATAGCTTTTCAGAAATCGTTTAACTAAATCTGGGTTAGACAAGGGCAAGTGGACTTCTAACACCTTTTGTTTATCCCTAGACAAATCTTTGACAGCCAGTTCGTCTCTATTACAGGTATATACGAGAATTTGATTAGGTTTAGTGTCGATAGCCTCTTCGAGTATAAATATGCCGTCTGTATCTAAATTTGCAGCGGAATGGATTGTGCCTATGGTGCTTTTCTCCTCTTCTCCTCCTTCAGATGCAGTAACAGTGTCACTACCTATGGACGGGTACGAGTAAGGGGATCGTGGGCCACCACTTGCTATAGATATGGTAGTTTCGTCTGAGTCGGATGATATGACTACTGGCGAGGGTGTTCGTTCGTGTGAGCTGCTGGTACCGGGTCTATTTTCGGAGTCTATGTGAACTTTCATGGAGACGTCGTCGTCTACGGCGTTTACCCTAATACGTGACAAGGCGTCAGCGTTGCAATTTTGTTTTCCTTCTTTGTGCTTTATGTCATAATCAAATTCTGCGAGACGTAGCTTCCATCTAGTTAGTTTGCTGTTAACTTCTGTAATTGATTTAGCCCATATTAATGGCCTATGGTCAGTGTATATAGTAAATTTCTTGCCGTATAAGTATGGGCGAAAGTGTTTGGTTGCCCAAACTATGGCAAGAAGTTCCTTCTCTGTGGTGCTATAGCGTGTTTCTGCTTCGTTTAGGGTGCGACTCGCGTATGCCACTGGTTGGTCACCACCAATGGGTCCCTGTGAAAGGACGGCGCCGATCGCAAAATTAGAGGCGTCGGTTGTGAGTACGAATGGTTTATTGAAGTCGGGGAATTGCAAGAGTGGTGCGTTCGTTAAAAGTTCTTTGCATTTCTCAAATGCACCTATATATTCAGGCTTGCTGCAGTCAATTTTATTTTTCTTTTTCAGACATGTAGTTAAGGGTTGTGTGAGTTTAGCGAAGTCTTTTATGAATTTCCGATAGTAGCCTACCAGACCGAGAAAACTTTTTATTTCGGTTGTTGTGCGGGGTAGAGGGAAGTTTAACACAGCTTTAATTTTGTCATCGTTTGGCTTAAGGCCGTCTTTGGTGATAGTGTGACCAAGATAGAGGACCTCTTTCCGTAGAAACTCACATTTGTCTAGCGTGACTTTAAGGTTGGTTTCTCGGAGTCGGTCAAAGATTTTTCTGAGTTTTTGGGTATGCTCCTGTAAGCTAGAAGAGAAGATAATTATGTCGTCAAGATATACCAGGCAATGTATACCTTGAAGTCCCCTAAGTACGTTATCCATTGCTCTTTGGAATGTAGCATGTGCGGTTTTTAGCCCAAATGGCATTCTTTTGAATTCGTAGTGTCCTGACTGTGTAGTGAAGGCTGTTTTCGCTCTATCCTTTTCATTTACTTCAATTTGATGATACCCAGAAGCGAGGTCAATCGTACTGAAGTATTGGGATTTACCTATTTTGTCAAATAAGTCCGTTATATTGGGCAAGGGGTATTTATCGTCAACAGTAATTTCGTTAAGGCGGCGATAGTCGATCACCATTCTGTATTTCTTTTCGCCAGATGCGTCAAGCTTTTTAGGCACTAGGTGGACTGGTGCGCTCCAAGGGGAGTGTGAGTCAGCTATTACATTGTCAGCTAGAAGTTTGTCTACTTGTTTCTGTATCTCTTGATTTACTACAGGGGGGTGTCGGTAAGGTCGGATATAAATCGGGTCTTCGTTTGTAGTGCGGATGTTGTGTTTAACTTGATTTGTAAATGACAAGGGTAGTTTTTCGCAATAAAATATGTCGCGGTATTCATAACAGAGTTTTGAAATACTCTCGCGTTCCTCGTTGCTAGTGTGGCCTAATCGTAATTTTTGTAAATTTTCTTTCAGTAAGTCGTCAATTGTATTGTCGTATTTTATTGAATTTATTTCGAGCTCTTCAATTTTAAATTTGGAGACTGAGAGAGGTCTATTGAGCTTAATAATAGCTTTTTCATTAGACGCATTTTGGATTACTGTATGTGCAAAATAGTTGTCACACTTGACAAGGGCTGAAGGCATTCGGACGCCGTGTTTAAATTGGACAAAGTCTAAAATTCCGTCACCATTTTGTAAGTTAGTCGGGACTCTAACTCTTCTTTCAGACCGGGGTGGTATCTCAACTTCGAAAGGAGGGTCGTACAAAATAGGTATGCAAGTATTATGTGTCTGTAATACTTTTCTGCGCATATCAATGTTTGCACCTAATTTTGACAGAAGGTCAGATCCAATAAGACCGTCATAACGTCCGTCTACGTCATATACATAAAATTTCTGATGTAATCTGCTCTTGAATGTCTTTAATAGTGGTATAATTATAACTTCGTTGTGTGTACTCTCCGCATGAGTACTAATGACCTTGAATGGTTCATAAAATTTGAAGTCACTAAAGAATTCGTAAACTTTGGCTGGGCTAATAAAGGAGCGACTGCTTCCTGTGTCTATAAGGAATTTAGCGTTAATTTCGGGGATTATTACGTGGGGTAGTCTTAGTATGCTGTCACAATAATTAAGGTTTATCACTTCACTATATTCGCCGAGGCAGGTTCCTGAAAACTTTCAGGTTGTTCAGTGTCGTTAGGGTACAAATTTTCTGGCTGCATATGCTCTATGTAATTTTCGTCGGAGGTGTATTCATTGTCATAATACTCGTAACTAAAATCGGGGGTGTAGTCCTGGGGCAGGGCGTCGTAGTCATAAAACGGTTCGTTTACCATCATGTTTTGCCTAATTGGGGCAGCAGTGCGCATAGTGACGTCATCGCTATGCGGCTTGGCTACTTGTTGTTGCTGCGGTGTTGGCATGCCAAATCTATGTTGTTGGGGAATACCAAATTTAAAACCGCCATGTTGAAATGGTGGGCGTTGTGTTGGCATATGGGCTTGCCCAAAGTTTCTTTGGGGTGCGTTTTGGGATATTCCGAAACGGTACCCTTGTGTCGGTGGTTGCCCTAGGTTTGGTCTAAAGCCTGTGTTTTGTGGTATGCCAAATTTAAAATTGGTTTGGGGGTTTCCAAATCTGAAGTTACTGTTGGTGCCAGGGTTAATTACTGGTTTAAATGATTGAGGCTGAACTAGTAGTGGCTTCGGTGGTATCTGTAAAGGCTGAAGGCCAGTCGTTTGAGGCTGTGTGCTTTTATTCAGTTTATTTTTGGCATCATACTGGAATTTAAAGTTGACTTCCTCAGTCACTATACTTAGTGCGTTTTCAAGGGTAGAGCATCCTTTCAACCTTACTATTTGGATCATATCCTCCGGTAGGTTGTACAAAAATACATTTAGTGCGGTGTTGTTATATACAATCATTTTGGCTGCTTTGATACCTTCGTCGCTTAACCGTATCACTTTTGCAAAAAGTGAGCTCCTGACATTTTGAACCCGATGACAAAACTGTATGTTTCGCTGCTTTTAATTTTAAGTGATTCTAGTTCGATAGCAATGCATTCCTATGAACGAGGGTCTCCAAAATGTTGAGTTAGTATCTCTTTTAACCCTTCGTAAGTGCAGACATTAGGGTGATCGCTAAGTAGGTTGGCCGCTTTGCTACAAAGTCTACTGGAGATAGTGTGGAAGAGGTACAAATTTTGAGCAGGGTTGCCTGCGATTCGGCTACAATTTATAACGTACTCGCACTTGTTCAAAAATAGGTTTAGGAGTTTTTCATCTCCGTCGTATCTGGGGATGATGTCGACAAACTCCTTGGGAATGGTTTTGATTTCCATTTTGAAACTATATAACTAACACTACTAGACACAAGTTAAGTCTAATTAATATGTACTTAAGTATATAGAGTGCCAATTTTGTGCACTATATTAAGCTTTAAAGTCGCCGATTAGTGTGCGACTATTTATTCTAAAAATCACCGATTTGCGTGCGATTGTTTAAACTAGAAATTGCCTATATTAGTGCAATTGTGTAATCTAGGGAATTGCCAATGGGTGTGCAATTATCTAACCTAATCCAGACAATTACACTTATCCTATTTGCCTATTTTTGTGCAAATCAAAATCAGATAAACGTAATATTTAAATCTGGTTAAAAATGGGTGGAAAAGACACGGGAAATGAAAGCAGGAAGTGAAAAGGTTTACTCACAGTATGCCCGCTCCCATGTCCTCCTGGTGATTCAGCGCCAAGGTCCTCGGAGTGCGCGCCTCCGCGGGGAGTCTTATTTGTAAGGTTCGGGTTTCCACCGCCGCGTAGAGTCGGGTTTAGCGCGAGCGCCTCGACCGCGATGTCGAAGTTTGGAAATCACGGAAGAAAACTCGCGAAAACTTGGTGAAAATCCGGCACGGCTGCGCCAGACATGCACGGGGGCCACGCGAAGGTCTTTTTAAAAACAATTTTTAAAAGGTTATAAATGAATTTATTAATTAAGACCTTACTCTAGGACGCTTGAACAAAGAATGACTTAAACCTTAAGCTTATTCTAAAGCCAGAGCCAGGCTGGGAGCCAGACGCTAATTCAGCAGTCTGCACTGCGTCCGGCCGCTATAGGTGGCCGTCTTCTGGGAATGATTGGCTTTATGCTGACGGCACAATCACGGTGTGTGTAGAGCGGTAGGGCTGTTGCTCCCAACATAACTATATACAAAACTAAAAATATTTACACGAAAGAAACGAAATATTTACACAGCAAAACTAATTAATTTGATTGTGAAAATTTTAAAGCACCCGTCGTGTTTTCTCGCCCAAAGAAAAGTCTTTTGGAGTTGGTAGCCGTCAGTGTTGCCACTATGATTTTGAGCTTGTCGCCAAATAGTTATGAAACAAAGTCGCCGGTTTTGATTGAATTATTAAGGGAATAACAGTCTGGAAGAATACATAAGCTATTTTTATCCCGGAAATATAGCTGCTAGTAAGAATATAAAATGGCACTGGTCTAAGTACCTACAATGTTAAGTAATTTAAATTAAAAGGAATAACTTAAGGCAATAATTAACATTATTATCATGTAAGATTCAAACGAAAATACAAATGATTGAATAAAATGTTAATAATATAATTGGGAAAGTTCCTGCTATAATGTGCGTATATTTATCTGTGTGTATAGAAATTGGAAGGTAGACTTCCATGTTGTTTATGTTTGAGAGAATGAGTTAATTTCCCTATAAATATGATCTGACTCCCAATGACCTTGTGTTTTTCCTTCTCCAACCTTCTACACTACACTAGTATATTCCCCTTTGTCGGTAACACGTCGTCTAAATCCGCTAAAAGGTTTTAAAAATTCGCCAGTTTCAGCGACATAGTCGCTAAGCTGTCAACACTGGTTGCCGGTAGCGAGCAGCGAGAGAGAGAGAGAGAGTATATATTGTCCCATGTCCTCCTCTAACAATTATCTTTCTCGGTCTGGCACGTTTGTTGACCACATTATCTTT
This sequence comes from Ectropis crepuscularia, assembly GCA_963693475.1. Lineage (NCBI taxonomy): Eukaryota > Metazoa > Arthropoda > Insecta > Lepidoptera > Geometridae > Ectropis > Ectropis crepuscularia. The sequence continues at coordinate 16,442,652 of OY856341.1, forward strand.
CTCGCTCTAGCATTCCGAGTTTACCCGAAAGGACATTGTTCATTTATAAGGGACTTTGGGCTAAACGTGGCCATTGACTGTCACTGATACCATATATTAAACTTGATGGCTTCTAGCAGTTGATATCAGAATATTATCTTTTGGTAGTAGCAGAAAAATTACTTACGCATATTTCCCATAAGTAATGCGAACGTTGACGAGGTTATTTTTAAACAAAACTACAACATTTTGTACCATCGGATGGCCAGAGTCGTTATTGGACGAAGCCAACGATTTCCGAGGGTCAGCTAGGGTCCCAAGAATGCATTTTCATCAACCAAAAACACATCATAACACAATTTCCAAATACGAAACACATGACACAATAAACATAAACAAACAGCTGATAACTACGCATTTTGCATCGACGTATTCAGTGCTGCCATTGTAAAAAATACATTAATATCGATCTAAAAAAATCGATAGTGATCGTTTGGATAAAATCGATGCAATTCTATTATGGTGGCTGCTGATTAAAATAATAACTAAAATATTCACAAGTTAGTGGTTAAAATGAGTAGATGATTATTAATACTGCTCTACGGAATTATTGTTTACTGTTTATTCAGCATTAGGCAGTTGTCTCACCGGCAACGATGAACGAGTAAAGCTAGAATTAGAAACGAGTTGGCGAGCCGCGGGGAGCGAGTGCGTCGTTCCCATAGTTGTGTACCTCGGTTCTATGCGAGTGTGGGAGTGAGGCGAGCGATTACTCGCATCACTCGCTCGCGGCGTAAAATAACGTGTACGTTCAGATCCACACTGAATAGACAGAAATGAACCGCTGGTTGCTCTCTCGGCGGTATTCTAATCGCTTAGCGAGTATCGCTTAGCGAGTGTTATCTTTCATAGCTATTGTCGCTCAGCGACTAACTAGTGAAGCGAGTGCTCGCCGGGAGTGTGAACAGTCAGCGATCAGCTGTTTGTATATGCATCTCTTTTATTTAGGTACACGGAATATATATCTATTGTACGTTTCTTGAGCGAGAAAATAGTCGATAGTTACTCGTTTTCTCGCCGGCGGTAGGAAAACTGCCTAAGTAGATGATTTTGGTTTTCGTGGCGTTGTAAAGTAAAAGCGGGTGCGACGAAAAACCATTGCACAAAAAAGCTAGCTACAGTGTCGCTTGAAAACAACTTAAATACGATATCAATTGTTTATTTCACGCATAATTATTAAGACGACTTTTTCTATCGATTTACAGAAATCGATTTTATTCGAGAAAAAAATCGATATCATTCAAAGCTTATAGACTGGCAATAGAATTGGTTGAGAAGTCGGAAATATAGATTAAATTACGTATATAATGAACTTATTGTCTATTAATCTGGGTACTAACATAATACATCATAAATCATTACAAAAATAAATCGATTTTTTGACAAAATCAAATTATCAAGAACATTTTGTCCACGGATAGCCCATTTTGAACAATGTCCTTTCTTATCATATCCGAGCGTGATGATCACGTGATCATGAATCCATTTCACAGCCCACGAAAATTCTGTCCATAGCGCGCCTAAAGAAGTTTTCACTTCAAAAATTAATGACTTAGGTTAGGAGCGATTTCTTGTTCATCATTATGATCCATTATTTTTGTTGTGTAATAGAACACTATTTGTTATGTTTAAGAAATACGTTACTTACTTCCTTTTTTTGGAATGTTAGTTTTATTGTACACTTTTTAATGATCTCAAAGGTACTTAGTACCTAAGTATATTGTCTACCAACAATAAATCCATAGAAAAAATATCATAATTATTTTCCTATCTTCTTTTATCCAAATTGCTTTATTTAGGTACTTACCTACCTGTAAAAAAACGAATGTACTGACAGCTGCACATCAATTTTGGATTGCTATGTAGGTATGTACCTACTTATAATTTTTTGTGCAAAGCCATTAATTCATTTCAATCTAAAAATGCCACCGATATACGTTGTTTAAGGACAATTTATTTCTAACAATGCATTACAAATTATAGTGTAGTAATCTATACTCGTACTTATAATAAAACTGTAGCGGGTCGAATTCTGTACATTGAAGATATATTGAAAAAAAAAATTTGGTGGCACTCCATAGTCGATACTGATGGTGAAACTGCATTTTTTTTCATTCATGTCTGTCTGTCTGTATAGGGAACTCTCATCACGCCGAAACTACTGCTTCAATTCAAATGAAACTTGACATGATTTAAGATCATACTAAGTAGATGGTAGCTGTCTACTTTTAATCCCCAAATTCTGCACGGTTTTCTTGCAGAAAGGGGTGAAAGTCGGAATGTGTATTTGGTTGTAACTCATGTTTGCGTTGTTCAATTTCGTTTATTGTTATTTTGTTAGAAAGAACACATTTTTAGTATGGTCTCATCAAATTTTTAACAATATTCGTCGTGTGGTTCGGAAGGTACATAGAAATTAAATAATAACGGTAATAATACGTTCGGTACACACTAACTTCTAAGTATTCTGTGGCATTGTAAACACTAGGGATGTAACGGAGGTCATTTTATCGGAACCGAAGGCACGGTCGGAGTTTTTCAATTTGATTTATCGGAGTCGGAACCGAAGTCGGAGACATAGGCAGGTTCAGAAGTGGTGGCAGGAGAATTATTTTTATTGGGTAAATGTTTTTTTGCCAAACACGTGGACACGGTAAACATTGACGAGCAATTGATTTAGGAAGTTGGGATTTTGTATTTCAATTCACTATAAGGGATTATCTGTCATATTTATACACCTTAACTCCGATTGTAACCTCCGTTTTAAAAATTTTGGAGCCGAAATCGGAACCGAAGTTGCAAAAGTAATCGGAAGTTCCGACTTAATCCAATTTTGGGTCCAGTTATATTTATGTTGTCTTCAGCTGACATTATCACACAGATTAAACATTGTAACGTACATATATTTATGCAGATGACATTCAGATATATATCTCATGTAAGCCGGAATACATCGACGGTGCTATAGATAAGCTTAATAAAGATCTGGAGAGAATAGCGACTTGGTCCTCTAATAGCGGTCTCAGTGCCAATCCAACTAAAACTAAATATTTAATCTTTGGCACTAGAAATCAGCTTGATAAGCTTAATCCAACACTAAACGTTACGTTTTTGAAGGAGCCCATTGAGCGAGTGTACGAGGCAAGGAATCTTGGCTTGGTTATGGATTCTCAATTGCGATTTGGCAAGCATGTAGCTGATTGTGTTAAAACTTGTTTTTATAAATTGAAATGCTTACACAAAATTAGACCATTTTTAAAGGAAGATTTACGAATGCAACTTGCGGAGTCACTGATCCTTTCAAAATTGAATTACTTGGACACTGTGATTGGGCCGCGTATTGTATACAAAACAAAAAAACTAATACAAAGAGTTCAAAATGCTTGTGCACGTTTTTGTTTCGATATACCATTCCGATCACACGTGACTCCATTTTTAAACAAAAACAAGCTTTTGAAAGTGATGCACCGCCGCAAGTTGCATTTGGCCTGCTTAATGTTTGGAGTTATGAAGTATAAATGTCCTAAATATTTATACGACAAGCTGTCGTGGAAAAAAAGTGATAGGCCTCTTCGCCAGTGTACCACGCAGCTTTCGATGGAGCGGCATGGGTCTGCCGCGTTTAGGGGCAGTTTCCGTTACGCTGCGACGAAATGCTGGAATAACATTCCTCCGCCAATAAGGAACCTGCAAAGTCTGTATTGTTTTAAGTTACACCTTAAAGAATTTCTTTTTAAACATCAAAAGGGAGAAGAGGAACTGAAAAACGATACGAGTGTAATTTAGGGACGGTTTGTTTATTAAATTTATGTGATAAAAAAAATCACTAGATAGGTAAGAAGTATTATTTTTTATTTAAAATTATTTATGTTCATCAGCTTGTCACAGTTATAGCTAGTTACTTGGTTGTAGAAGGTCGGAAAAGTGTACTCGTCGATTTATATGTACCTCTATATATAAATGTATATATTGGGTTGAGATGTCTATTTAAGTTTGGGTTTACGTATGGTTTGTAATATATGTACTTATTATTGTGAAGTAGCCTGGTTACATTTATTATGTGCGTGCTGTGTAGTGTGTGTCGTCATTCGCCGGCACCAGCGGAAGATCAGCGCCGGTTGGAAACGATCGGCATTATGCTGAGCTGGGGCCGGATTGTGACAAAAATGTGTAAATATAGATTATATGTAATGTGACCCAACTCTGAGGCCAGTGTTCGGGATTGAGGCTGGCAGTTATATTTATTATTTGTTGTCATAAATATCAGTAGTTAGAAGAGACAATGACTGCATAGGTCTTAGTTTTGAACCGTGTCTTCAGAGTGGGGTCCAACAATAATTTACTAGATTAAGTTTTTGTCTCAATAAATATTTTGTCATTTGTCATTTGTCATTAATCTTAACTGACTTAAACTTAGCTCATCCCTGGTACACACACCGCACTCTGCCATTGATCCATTGAAATCTGCCATCCGTCATCTATCGTCAGGTCATATGACAATCACTTTCTAATGTTTTTCCACATTAACTACACAGATGGCAGCTCATGGTACGAAACACGATCTGGGATTTATTAGAAAATGTGTAATGTCTGAATACAATGAAATAAACAGGAATACCGAAAACCGAAATCCTGGAGCTATTTCTAGGGCTACAGAAACAGCAAGATGAAAAGCTAAACGCAGTGCTTTCATCCATTGCTGAAGTAAAACAAACCGTGGAATCCATATCCACTAAGTATAATGAAGCACTGCATAGGATTGATGCTCTGGAACAAGCTCAAATTACCGACAAAAAACACATTTCTTTCCTCGAAAATAAACTGGAATTAATGGAACACAGACATCGTAAATCAAGCCTGGAGATTAAAAATATTCCACAAGTACCCAATGAGACAAGAGAAACTTTAAGTAATGTTATCTCCTCCGTGGCTACTCATCTCGGCATCCCAATACAGATGATTGATATGAGAGATGTCTATAGAGTGAGTACAAAAACAACTTCTGGGCCTATTGTAGTGGATTTTGCAACCGTTATTTTACGAGACAAATTTTTGAATGCTTACAAGCAATATAACAAGCAAAATCGACAATCAAGGCTCAGCACAACCACAATTAACATTGTAGGACCAGCTCAAGTGCTATATATGTCAGAAAGTCTCACCGCTTATGAGCGTAAGCTTTTTTATCTTGCTCGACAATTTGCGAAAAAACACACTTATGCTTTTTGTTGGACGTCTCTTGGGCGAGTCTTCTTACGCGAAAAGACAGGGTTTCCGCAGATTAGAATCTCAAATGAAACCGACCTGGAAAGACTCGGCATGGATTGACTAGTCTCTCTCGAACTGAGCGCTGCCTATCTAACTCAGAATATAAATTTTAGTCTTATTTTCCTCTCTATGTATTCATATTATAGAATAATGCTAACGTGTACGCATGTCTTCTATCTCGATATTGTACCTAAAACTTCAAACATTCTTAACAAACAGTCACACACACTTATATTGACACTACACCCCTTACGCACATACTCAATAAATATTAACATGTACTGTTACAATACTAAAACACCCTTTTTACATCTCACACACGACTTACAAAATCACAATCCTGATCGCACAGCCACAAACTTTACTATATTCATAAAAACCGGTAATCCCGACTACATCAGGCATCTTAGTTTTGCACTGACGAAACTGCAGGCGTACCCCGATTATATTACGAGTGTGTCTTTTAAACGTTATTATAATTGTTACCGGAAGAAAGCATTAGTACAAAACAGTGAACCATTGGTCGATGCGCAAACATTCCACCGTTCCTACCCCACAGTTAATAATAAATTCATTCGAATTGGCCTACTACCATCATACATTCAAAGAACTACTTCGTCAACTGTAATATCTACATATAACGCACACACAAAAATGTACATAATAAGAAAAATTTACCTGTCCGTTCTCACTAATATAAAATATGCCTCAGAAATTTGTCTGTTGAAGTTTTGTCATCGATGCTTATTAATTAAATTTGTTTTCTTCAAACTAAAACACAGGAATTCCTGTGTTTTACAAGAAATTGTTTTGTTTAAATGACATTGGACAGCATCGATTTGGCCGATTGCATCGATGACACGAATTTGGTGGACAGTTTTGGGGTCAAAGCGGCAGAAGACTGTATTAATAAACTCGGTAACTGTACTAAGCAAATAGTTGTAGTATCACAAAATATTAGAAGTGTTCGTGCTAACTTTGATAAGTTCCTGGTATACTTATCAAGATTGGACTTTCTTCCAGATGTCATTGTCTTATCGGAATCCTGGATTGATGTCAATTTCAACGGTATAAACTTGCCTCATTATAATTGTTACTATTCTTCAATATTAAGGAACCAAAATGATGGCTTAGTAGTCTTTACAAAACAAGAAATTAATGCTGAGGTCACTGAACCCCATTTTAAAGATGCAAACTGTTTGGTTATCAAACTAGGCAATTCTTTAACTATTATTGCTATATATCGCAGTCCAGCTACACAAAATACCTCTGATTTTATATCCTCTCTGGAAAATACAATTGCGTCAACAACAACTGACTCAGTTTTGATTACTGGAGATATAAATATAGATATCAAGAGTACCTCAACAGACAGAAAAGCTTTAGATTACTTAGAATTGACAGCTCATTATGGATTTATCCCCGGCCATACTATGCCAACACGCGAAAATAATAGTCTGGACCATTCCCTGATAAGGACGAAAAAAAAGGCGCGCGTAGTTGTTAATGATTCAGACATAACAGATCATTCTACTGTCATCACTGGTATTGACACTAGCTTCATAAAAAGGACTCAGGGTTCCAAAACAAAAACAACCGTTAATTACATCGGTGTAGTCACTGCATTGGAAGGAGCTAACTGGAGTGAATACTATGCCAAATCAGACGTTAATGTTGCAGCTCAGTTTTTGACTAATGAAATCGCACTAGCAATCCAGAATCACACTACCTATAGGAAAGTTCGAAGTGCTGAGGCTATAATTCAACCATGGATGACTTTTAAAAGTCTATTGAAATGTTCACGAAAGAAAGACCTTTTTCACCGAGAAGCTCGAAAATTTCCCCATGACCCAGATATCCAAACAAAATTTAAAAACTATCGAAACTTGTATAAAAGGTTACTACGTAGTCAAAAGAACAAATATGAAACGGAACAATTAAACAATCATAAAAACAATTCAAAAAACTCTGGAATACTGTTAAGAATATCTGCGATATCAAAAATCAGAAAACAAATATAGATGATCTCCTTAAAATCAAAGACACAAACATAGAGTCTCTCAATTCCGTCAATAGCTTCTTTTCGTCCATTGGTTGTGACCTCGCCGAAAAAATTATGCTTAAACTAGGTAAAACGGAAGAACAGTTGGCTAATTGTACCTCTATTAATAACTCACCTACTGATTCTCTCTTTTTGGTGCCTACTGATGCAGTAGAAATTAGGAAAATAATATCAGGATTGAAAGTTTCCTCTGCTTCCGAATACGACCAAATCAATAATGAAACTCTAAAACGAGCAAAAGATACTCTATCGCCACCTCTGGCTCATCTGTGTAACCTTAGTATGGCCCAAGGTATAGTTCCTTCGTGCTACAAAATTGCAGATATTTGCCCAATCTATAAGTCTGGTGCTACACATGTCGTATCAAATTACCGTCCAATCTCACTCTTGTCTTCTTTGTCTAAAATTTTAGAGAAATTAGTGAACAAACGCCTACTGAGCTTCTTAGAAAAACATAATCTACTATCTCCAAACCAATTTGGTTTTAGGAGTAATAAATCCACCGAAGACGCTGTTGTAGGCCTCGTAAACAAGATAACGGCAAACCTTGACTCTAAGAAGAAATGCATCGGAGTATTTTTAGATATGGCTAAGGCCTTCGACACAGTTAGTAGGAAAATCTTGCTTAAAAAACTGGAACTTCTTGGTATCCGAGGTACAGCACTGGACTGGTTTTTCTCTTACTTGAGCGACAGAAAGCAACGGGTGCGTCTTCCTGGTTGCAAAGAATACAGTGATTTTGCAAGTGTTAATTATGGCGTTCCACAGGGAAGTGTGCTTGGTCCTACACTGTTTCTGGCATATATCAATGACCTTTGTGAGCTAAAAGTGGATAGGGCAAATGTGTACACTTTCGCTGATGACACTGCGCTGATTTTTCATGGCGACACCTGGGAAGAGGTACTCAATGTGGCTCAACAGGGTCTATCGCTGGTGGCTAAGTGGTTTGAACACAATCTTCTTACACTAAATTCTGGTAAAACTAAATACATGGCATTTCGTATCACAAATAAAACCAAGCCAAAAACTAGTTTATCGCTAACAGTCCACTACTGTGATTCAGCAAATGGAGCAGATTGCGATTGTCCCGAAATAGATTGCGTAGATAATATCAGATATTTAGGAGTCATAATAGACCATAAACTAACATTTGAGACCCACATAACCACTCTGCGTAGTCGACTTCGAAAAATGATTCCCATTATGAGACGATTAGGTTCCATTGCCGATGGAAAAACCTTGAAAATGGTGTTCTCAGCTCTCTGCCTGTCAATAATAAATTACTGTATTGTTTGTTGGGGGTCGGCAGCTGAATCAAGATTTATAAAAATTTAAAGAGCTCAAAGAGCTCTTTTAAAAGTAGCGTACAAAAAACCATTCAGGTACCCTTCCCAGAAACTATATGAAGACACAAATTATCACGCAGTCCGACAATACTATATATTGGCAATAGCTCTACGTTTCCACAAATCGTCCCTCACCACGGCAGTCCACAACAAGCGAAATAACACCAGACGTAACATGTGGCCACTGCCCAAAGTAACAACGTCTCACGCTCAAAATGCCTACTATTTCAAGGGACCATTTATCTACCAATTTCTGGATATACAACTCCAGATACTAGAAGACTCGCGCTTTAATTGCAAGAAAAAGGTTTCCCTTTGGTTATCTACACAAAGCTACCAAAATACTCTGAATATAACAAAGGTAACAAAATAACAGTAAGGAACTCGATGTCTAAGCAGTGGAGTTGTATATGCTCATATGTTTATGTATTACCAGCGGCCCGCCCCAATTTTGTTGTTCCAGATACTAATCTCCATTGCCTTTTGAGGCTCCATCTACCGGAAAATTTTGAAATATACGATCAATAACAACAATCAATATTAATCATCAGTTTATTATTAATTAAAAATTATGGAGACCACTAACAGAAACAAAAATTATCCTGTCTCTTAAGTTGGACCAAATCACATTTAAATGCCAACTTTGGTGATTATCGGTTATCCTGGTGAGAACTGGGAAGTACACTGGGAACAAACATCAAGACACTGGAATTCCAGCTATATCCCTAGTATGTACGGGCTTTTCTCGGTTTTTGAAGTGAAAACTTCTTTAGGCGCGCCTAGACAGATTTTTCGTGGGCTGTGAATTGAATTCATTCGTCACGCTCGGGTATGATAAGAAAGCTTCGGGTAAACTCGGAACCTTAGCTATTGGCCATCAAGAAATACGTCAGCCAATGGGAAATGCTGTAAGGGCGTGGACAGGCCATCATGGCGTAGCCATCTAGAAACGCATCAGCCAATGGGAAATGCTGACGCATTTCTAGATGGCCATGCCAAGATGGCGAGGCCACGCCCTCCGGTTACACCCGTGTAGTTTCCAAGGTAAGCTATCAAATTCTGAGGTATAAGTTTTCACTTGTATCGGCAGTTCCTATGACTGCCAATTTTTTTTTATTTGTATGGCTTTTTATGCTAAACTGGAATAGTTAAATAATGGATACTTAAATTTAAAATGGCAAATGTAAGATGAAATAATGATTATAATAATATTCGGAATGTATTTATGAACGCATTGATCAAATAATAAACACTTACGCCATCGGGTGACGCGTAACCACCAACGAGTAAAACCGCATGGTTACCTAGTATAGTTTTAAACTCACACACACTACAGCGCTGCTCTGCGTATGCCCAGTCATAGAATAGATATGGCCCAGTGTAAGTTGTCATTCATTCGACTCACGGTAGCACACAACTGCAATCCAGACCTATCTAACTTACCGGTTTCTACACATATACACACACTACAACACTAACCTACTACACACACATTACTCATCTCAACACTTTATTATTCACTCGATTGCTCCATCAACATTTTTTTTGTCCTACCCTCTAATTAATAAAATAATAATTGTGAACCTAATTATATTATGTACCCTCATAAAACTAAGTTCATAAACGAATTATATAATTAATAATTAAGTATCCTAAACATAAGGAGTTTGATAGTTTCTTTTATAGTTTTCTTTTTTAGTAATATGTTTGCTTTGCTCTTCTTTCCATTTATTACTGTACCTACCTATAAAATTAGGAGAAGCCTGGATCCCACAACACAGGTAGCCCTAGTGTGGGGTTCAGTGCACACTAACACAATATGTATTCGTTTTTTTTGTATTTCCTTCTTGTCAAATGTACCTTTTCTTGTGTTTTTGTTTATGTCTTTTGTTATTGCCACAATAAACATTTTTTTCATTTTCATTTTCATACATGTAATGTAATGTTATCAACCAAAGTCGAAATACATTTAAAAATTTACCGGTTGGTGTTTGTGGAATGTGGATGCAATCTTTGCTTCTGAATTTAGTATGTTAGGTTACTGAATGCTATTATACTTAACCTACTGAATTTTGTAGCGAATAAAATCATGTTGGTAAGTAACCTAGGTACGTGACATCAATTCTAAATTATGTATTAAAAAACCGGCCAAGTGCGAGTGGGACTCGCGCACGAAGGATTCCGTACCATTACAAAACTTCTTTTATTGTATGGGAGCCTCCTTAATCATTAATTTTTTAATTGTTTAAAGAGAATATAAAACGAAATATTGTGTGAACAGTTAAAGCGTCTACCTGTCACCATTATTAGTATCGAGCAAGAAACGGTCCGATTACAGGACCAGTGCACAAAACATATCCGGCTACAGAAAGGCGTGAGACAGGGAGATGTCATATCTCCGAAACTGTTCACTGCCGCGCTGGAAGATGTTTTCAAGCTACTGAACTGGAACGGACATGGCATCAATATCAACGGCGAATGCATCACTCACCTTCGGTTTGCCGACGATATAGTCATTGTGGCGGAGTCGATGGAGGACCTCGGTGCTATGCTCAGGGACCTCAGTAGAGTATCCCAACAGGTAGGTTTGAGGATGAATATGGACAAGACGAAGGTCATGTCAAATGTTCATGTCTCACCTGTACCGGTTATTGTTGGGAATACCACACTCGAAGTTGTTGACGAATACGTCTACCTGGGTCAAAAGATCCGATTGGGTAGATCCAACTTCGACAAAGAGGTCCAGCGAAGGATCCAACTCGGATGGGCAGCGTTCGGGAAACTACGGCACATCTTGGAGTCCAAAATACCCCAATGCTTGAAGACGAAAGTCTTCAATCAGTGCGTGTTGCCAGTGATGACTTATGGAACTGAGACGTGGTCCTTAACTGTGGGCCTCATAACAAAGCTCAAAGTCACACAGCGAGCTATGGAGCGAGCTATGCTCGGAGTCTCTTTGCGCGACAGAATCCGTAATGAGGATATTCGCAAAAGAACTAAAGTAGCCGACGTAGCTCGAAGAGTAGCTAAGCTGAAGTGGCAATGGGCAGGCCACATCGCTCGCAGAACTGACAACCGATGGGGAAGAAAGGTTCTCGAGTGGCGACCACGAACCGGAAGACGCAGTGTTGGACGGCCTCCCACTAGATGGACAGATGACCTCACGAAGGTCGCTGGAAACCGCTGGTTGCAGGTTGCGCAGGACCGTTCGTTGTGGAAATCTAGGGGGGAGGCCTATGTCCAGCAGTGGACGTCTTACGGCTGATGATGATGATGATGAAGAAACGGTAAAAAAATCAGATTTGTTCTATGGGAGCCCCCCTTAAATATTTATTTTATGTTGTTTTTAGGGTTCCGTAAAACGTAAAAACGGAACCCTTATAGATTCGTCATGTCTGTCTGTCTGTCCGTCCGTATGTCACAGCCACTTTTTGCCGAAACTATGAGAACTATACTGTTGAAACTTGGTAAGTTGATGTATTCTGTGAACCGCATTAAGATTTTTACAAAAGTTTAAAAAAAAAACAAAAATTAGGGGTGCCCCCCATACTGAGAACTGAAGCTCAAAAATTTTTTTTTCATCCAACCTACACGTGTGGGGTGTCTATCGATAGGTCTTAAAAAATGATGTTGAGGTTTCTAATATAATTTTTGTCTACACTGAATAACTTGCGCGAGAGACGCTTCCAAAGTGGTAAAATGTGTGTCCCCCCCTCTAACTTCTAAAGTAACAGAATAACTTATTTATTGTATCAGTGATTAGGTATTGTTTATTAGATAATATTATGTTTTGTTACAAAGAAAATACTCGCTGAATGCCAAGAAAACTACGACTCGCTATACCTAAAAAAGATAAGTAACAAATGACATGTATAGATTTCGCCGCTTTGTTTTTCTCACAGAACAGAAATCAAGAAGAAGTAGCAAGTAGGCGGGGCAATCGTAGTACTAAGTAAGCGCAATCTCCGCATACTTTGAGAGTACGCCCACTTCCGAATACTTAGTCGTGCTCTGCCACTACTGCAGTACTCCTGAATCCGCAATTTTGAATAAAAAGTAAGCAGTCATGCCATATTGTGCAGTTATTGAGTGTAAAAACGATAGCCCTGCCAAAACTTTATCCAAAGGAGGCATATCGTACCATCGGTAAGTCCTATTTTATTTAATTTTGATTTTATTGTGAAAATAAATTAATATTAGCTTAAAGAGAGAAATGATTTAAATGAAGTCAACTTTAAAGTCATTGAAATAAGGTCCATTTTCATTCAAACTATATGTGATATTCTCGATAATTCTGTGCATGCGAGTAGCGCTACTGAGTAGCGCTACTCGCATGCACAGAATTATCAGTGAGTGATGGGACGCAAGCTGTTGAAATTGCTAATATCGATATTTCTAACTTGTATAGTTGTGTGAACAAAATATATTATCTTTTATTATTTAGTATTTGAATAATTTAACGTTTTATTTGAAAAAAGTACATTTTATCATTTCAGTTTTCCTAAAAGTCCCGTTGTTAAGGAGAAATGGATAGAAGCTACAGGAAGGCAAAATTGGTTTCCTTCCAAAACAAGCACGATTTGCTCTGAGCACTTTTTAGACAGCGATTTTATTTTATTTCTTACATTAAACCCCCATTTTGGCTATGGTTCATTTTATAAAAACCTAAAATCCTGTAATCATACCTTTAACCTCATATCATAGTTGTTTCCACATAAAATGTTATGATAATTTCCACATATATTCAGCGGCTTCTACTCCTCGAAAAAAGTTTCTATTCATGGTTATAAAAATATCTTGAATTTTTACTGACAACAACTTAAATGACAAGGTCGTCCCTCAAAGAAAATAACTATTTCCTTACATTGTGTAACAGCTATCTGGCCGCCATATTACAAGCTTAGCTTAGTTTAGCGTCAGACGGTGTTGTGTGTAAATGTTTTACCTATATTTATTTATCTTTACCTCACTCAAGAAAAATATCATTCGACTAAAATACAAATTTTAGTGCTACTTGCCAAGACCAATTTCATAATTACTTTATTTACTTAAGATATTTATTTAGTTTCCTCCGAGTATTTTTGTAATTTCTTCCTAGTAATTACTTTATTTTACAAAACTCTGTTACGCTACACTCTATAGTTAATAAAATTAAGATGGTACATGAAAAAATTTAATCATAATATTATGATTAAATTATACGATAGGTACGTAAACTGAATAACGTAATATCGATAATTTAACGAAAATGTAACAACAGTGTCTTATCACTATTAGCACAACCGGCTTATATTTACGAATCCCTTATTTTAAAGAAGGTAGCGTTGATAGTTGCATAAATTACATAAAGTGCCATCTAGTATGAAGTAGCAGAACTAGTGAGCACTAGATGTCACTAATCTTACAATTAGTGACATCTAGTGCGCACTAGTGAAAACAACTTACATTTTTGAAAGATGATAATAGTTACCACCTTATTGTATTCTACGAAGGTTGATTTTAGAAAGTTCGTAGCACTGATGTATTCGATACGCCCTAAAAGTCCTGATAATGGTACAAAATAAGCGACTTAGTCACATTCAGGATACGGTACTTTTTTCTGTAATTAGATAAAATTGAGTTATCCAAGAAAGTCGTAACAACATTTTGAATAGTTGACAATAACAGATTTATTGTGTTTGGCAATAGGGTTCATTTTTGAGTACGTAACTAAATGCAATACATCATTTTAGGTTCGTCACTATGGGACAAATCACTTGCATTGTTTCAATGTGTTTAAAATATATCAAAACCACGTTTGTGTGCAAACGTGATACGGTGGTTTTCCTAGTGAGATTCAGCTACGAGCCTTCTACTTGATTTCTGTTCTGTGGTTTTTCTTATCGAGGAACTATCCTTCATAACAGAAACAAAAAAGTGTCTGTATACCATCCACGGTGGGGACTAGTGAGACCAAATTATGCTCCCTGACATTGTCAACTGTTTTTAGACCTAGTTTCACAGACTATTAAAGTTTAATTAAAGTTAAAGGACGTATTATTGCTTTCTTCAGATCGTTTGGGAAACAACCTGAGGACGAACAACGAAAACAATCGAGGAGCAAAAGTACTCTTTCCGAGCTGGTGGGATGAAAATATTATTGCTGATGACTATTTTTGACGTGATAACGTCTTATAATTCGATGAAGCCGGCTGCACGCCCACAAAACATGACGTCATGTACCGTTACCGTCGCGTCGGTCGTTACCTCGCCGCATGTTTGTAACAGTTGTATTAATTATTTCGACCAGTAGTTCAAGCGGGGATGTAGCTCAGTGGTAGAGCGTTCGCTTTGCATGTGAAATGCCCCGGGTACGATCCCCGGCATCTATAAGCTTTTTTGCATTGTTTTGATTGAAAATGACTAAATTCTACTGATTACTTTTTACATACAAATCTATTAAACAAATGAAATAAAAAAATTCTTTTGAAAAATGCTATCATTCCATCAGTATTTTCTTAAGACGTTGTCACGTTCTATCGTCAGTAAACCGACTTTACAGACAAACATTTTTTTTTGCTTGCGCATACATATTTTGTCGTAAGTAACAAAGTTCAATGAAATATCCAAAAATTCAGCGCTCGACAGGCGCCCCCGGGTGCACCGCACCCCCTGGTAAAGACCGACCTGTATAAAATAATGTTTTATTGATTAAGTTCAATGGATTTTAGTGCCGAAAAATAAACCTCACAAACGTGAGGGTTCGGTTTGAACTTCATAATTTGTAAGAAGTTTCATACAAAGATAAAACTGGTTTGTTCTTTGTTTTCGGTATTGTTTTGATGTTAAACGGTTACTATGAGTAGTAGAAATATAGTATTTGACAATAATGCTGTTTTGGACGCAATAGATGATTCTGACTTCGGCAACGACTCTGATGAAGACGAAAACTGGAAGAGGCGAAGGGGAAGAGCCTGACAGCCCATCTGATGAAGAGGAGGAGACAGATGATAGAGTTCTTGTTGTGCCAGCTGCTGGAAGTACCTACATGGTCCAGACTGAGGTTACGTGGGAATGCCTTCAGTTACTTGAACTGCATACCTCTGGGTATGCAGTTTGAATAGTGATCTAGTTTTATGTAACTCTATGTACCATTTTACTTCTTTCAGCAAATTTTTTCAGTTTTTTAGGTACTGTCGCCTGCTGAATACTTCAAAAAGTATTACACACAAGAAGTCTAAGAAGCCTTCAAAAACTCGTACTGTTCACAAATATATACTATCAATCAACTAAGAATGAGGTACTCAAACATCCGATCACTGCAGTTGATGTTTAGATGTTCTTTGGTATTGGTATCCTTGGTTGTGTGAAATTTCCTAAGATAAAGATGATGTGGCAGCAGCGATTCAGGTTGCTCTAAATTACAGACGCATTGACGAGAGAGAAAGAACCTATTCTTTATTATTAGGACCAATTTTACATTGTTTACAAGGCTCCAGAAAACACTCAAAATTGGCTATCGCTAATAGATAATAAATGTTATTTTTGTTTATACTGTGACATGAAAAATGGTACAAATAATAATTTGTGATAATGTTAACTGATTTTTAATGATTAAAATTGAATTTCTTGTACTAAATAGTTAGTATTATTTATCAACCCTCACAATCGTGAGTGTAGCAAGACTTGGCCCGATCCCTCACAATTGTGAGTATCCTGAAAAGCCTATTTTCAGTTGGCCTACATTTTTTTCAGTCAGATTTTAGTTTTTGGCGCCCTATAATTACTTAGCAATAATAACTAGAGATAAGTTACGGTGGTCTAGTATAAGTTACGGTGGTCTAGTCGGGAGAACGGCGGCTGCCGATCCGGAGACCCCGGGTTCAAACCCCACACGCACCACTGTCTTTTCGAAGTCATGTGCGTAATGCCGCTAACTTAAAAACGGTGAAGGAAAACATCGTGAGGAAACCGACATGTACCTAGAATCTTTCGAAGTCATGTGTCATCCGCCAACCCGCACTGGGCCAGCGTGGTGGATTATGGCCTTAACTCTCTCCTTGCGAGAGAAGGCCCCGAGTCCCAGCAGTGGGAACGTTTAGTGGGCTGTTGATGATGATGAATAACTAGAGATGAAACGAATAGTGGTTTGGTCGGATACCGGATATTCGGCAAGCTACGAGGCCGGAGTGCCGGATATCCGGCTACCGGATATTCGGCCCTTTATCGATTTACGATATGAATATTGGTGCGGTGAACTTGATCGAAAATATTCGGGCGCGTTCGTAAATCTTTTAAAACCATTTGAAGAAATAACGAAAATTACAAGTTCTGGCCTTTCCTGAATATCTGAGGCAATTCCGCATATTTCTGCATTAAAAAAATATTTAGACAAAAACGAGACTGCACGAAGAACACCTGACTTAGCTCGTATGAGAGCTTCTTTGAAAGCTGAATTGGAAAGTCGTTTTAAATCTTTAGGAGAGAATCCAAACTACCTAATTGCTACTTTTCTAGACCCGAGGTGAAAGTCAGACTACTTAAAAGTTCTTGAAACTGAAAAAGCCCGACAGAAAATCATGATAGAGTATATAAAAAACTCTTACGACGAATCTTCTTCTGACAGTAATAAATCATCGCCCTTTTCAACACCTGCTGAACGAATAAAAGAAGATGAAACTGGATCCAACTTCACACGTGAAGCTCATGACACTTTTTGGAACTGCTTCAATGAAGTAGCAAAGGATGATACTAGTGATTGTCGCGATCAAGAGAAACAAAATCCAATTGCTTACGAGATTGACTTTTTTCTAAAGACATCTCGAATCGATCGCAATCACGACCCATACATTATACATTTGGTGGTCAGTTAATATACATCAGTACCCACAGTTGTCAAGGTTTGCTAAAATTTATCTTTCAGCACCTGGCAGTAGCGTTTACAGCGAAAGGCTATTTTCAGAAGCTGGTCTGGTATACGAAGCCAAGCGGAGTCGCCTCTTGCCAACAAACGCGGAAAATTTGGTGTTCATTCATCACAATTTACCACTTGTTAATTTTGAGTATTATTTAATGATAAATATCTTCTTTAATATATATAAAGCTCCTGTCACGATGTTTGTCCGCGATGGATTCCTAAACTACTTAACCGATTTTAAATTAAATTGGCACAATGTGAGCAGTCTGCTCCAACTTGAGAGATAAGATAGTTTTTATTTCGATTAATAGTCTTTAAATGACAATATCCGAGCGCAGCCGGAATGGGCCACTAGTAAAATTATAAAAATAAAAACGGTGTCAATAACCTATTGTGGTATAATTTGCCCTTTGTAAAATAATGTGGTATTTTAGAATTTTACTATTCGGTATCCGGCCGGATACTGAATTACTATCCGGTATCCGGCCGGATAGTGAAAACAAGGCCGGATACCGGATATCCGTTTCATCTCTAGTAATAACTTTAATTTTAAAATACCTTGCCGTTTAGCATCAGGTCCGAAAGGGATATAACTAGCTTTTAATTTTTTAATTAAAGTTGCAGTTTGATTATTTCACTTTATTATAATTATCCCTTCATACAGGTCCCTGCTAACGAGAATAACTGAATAGTGGTCCCTGATCAAGACAAGGTTGGGAACCCCTGATATATATAGATTCACTGCACTTTAATTCATTAGGGTTATGTCCACAATATCTGAATAATGAATAAAGTTGGAATGCAAATGAATGTTAAAATAACTGAAATTATACAAAGTTTCATCTAAATTGGATGCAGACAGACAGAAACAAATAAAAAAAAATTGCCACCAATATATAGAGTGCCCTGCAATTTTTTAAGTCTTTAATTTACAGAATTCAATCCGTTACAATTTTATTATTCGTGTAGATACCCATTTGCAATGATGGTTCATAGAATCAGTGACAAGCATCAGGAAAAGTATAAGTACAATTATTAACAAAATAAAGCAATCTTATACTAAAGCTATTTTTATTTGATAAAAACACTTTACATTTTGTGAAAATAAAAGGAAATAAACAGTTTTCTAATAAACATAAGTTAGAGTGAAAACTATACCAATAATGTTATTGCAACACTAAACCAATTTTATTAGGAGTCATACTTGGGCATCGCCAGTTGTACAGATAGTACTGCAAGTTGCCATCTCCAATGCCAAATTTAAGAGGCTCTAAGAATTCCTTGTTGTCCATCAAATCCAAAGCATTGAATACGTCAAATCCAGAATTTTTAGCAGTTATTAATGCATCTAGCATTAAGTCAACCCACGGAGTCTTTGTGGACACATTATAAAATGAGTAAGCAGCTTTTAGCATCTTGTGCACAGGATGATATACAACTGTTGATGGCAGCGTGTAGTAGCTGACAAAATCTGTTATTGCACCATCTGATGCCTCAACCACAAAGCTATCAATTATCCCACCTTGAGGTAGGAACCAATGCTTAAAATCTTCTTCAGTATAAATTGGTGCCAGGTCAAACTTCCTCAAGTAATCATTTAACAGTTTAACAACTTTAGTAACATCATCAACTTCCATCTTTCGAAAGCCTGCTGTTTTTGGTGCATCAGGCAGCTTGAACAATTTCAAAGTTCTTTGCATTGTCATATTTCTAGACAAATGACTGAATTTTATATCTATCAACTTTTTAGGATTGAGTGATCTATGCCAATACCTGCATGTAGCAATGGGCTTGGGTAACACAATACCAGCTGTGTACACCCCTTGGAAAATTCCAGTCAAATTGACCCTTCGAGTGATTTCCCTAATCAATACGGGAGCCACTCTTTTAGCTCGTAGCTTTTTATGAACACAGAGAAAATTGATTTCAACCACAGTTTGCTCATGTTCATAAATTCTCAGTAAAGCAGGAATGGCAGATATAAACCCAACTAACCTTCCAGATTTCACTACACGCACACCACAATGCCATTCTTTACGCCAGCCAGGCGGTTGAAGAGCCCATTTAAGGAACTCTGTTTGATAATCAAACCTGAACATACAATCATCATCTTCAACATAATTTTCATTTAAAAGAATGTATAGTTCTTTTAAAACTAATGGGTCATTCAAGTTCAATGTATCCCATTGAAACCCGTCAGGTAAGGTGTATGGTTCCGACCTTATCTCCTCCGGAGTTTTAGGCAGCTCAATAGGCTCATTACATATAATTTTCTCGTCCATTTTCGGAACGGGTTGAGTAGACCAGAACTGATACGACTTATGCAGAGCTTCTTCTGTAGTTTTAGCAGGTTTATGTTGTAAGTTTAAAACTTCCATAGCCATTTTCAAGTCTTTCAAAGATAAGTTAGGAGGAACGTCAGTAGAATTAGGCACTGCAACTACTCCGTCAGGTGTGGTTGGTACACCATGGTCGCCATCACCGCCGCCGCCGCCGCTTCTCTTTTTCTTATTTTTTGTTTTTTTCTTTGTGTTCTCGTCGTTTTCGTTTTGGTGGTCGTTAGAAGACGAAGCTTTAGCATCTTCCATTATACTATTTAAAGGAGAAACTATGAAATTAAATAGGTTTTCTAGAATCGACTTCGGGTCGGAAATGGATTAGGGATGATGGACAAAGTTGCCAGTGGATTGTAGTGAAATTCACCTTTTTAGGACATAAGAGTAACGTTTTATCGCGAATTACAACTTCTTTGGAACGTAGCCTCAACAAAATTAAAATCCACTTCATAATACTGATGTTCATAACGACTGTCTACTAGTAAATTTGTAATTAGCATTACAACATCCCTAATTCTTACCAAATCACCCAAAAGTTGCTTCTTGAGTAGAGTGAGTTTGCGTAGTCTTAAAGTTACTAAACAAGCCATAAAAATTATATCCTGGCAATGGCAATGACGGATAATTTTTGTTTTTTTTTGTTTTCAGTTTATGTCACCAACTTGGAGATAAATCAAATTAGCCTAGCCTTGAAGTTCAAGGCTTGAACCCGTTCGTACTCAGCAACATAAAACAACGGACTTGTACATAATATTTATAACTAAATAAGTAATATTATATAATTAGTCTCAATGTTTTTTTTATATATGCCAAAGTAATCTTTACGAAAAATCATTTTTTTTGAATGAGGCGTTTTCCGACGAGACAAAAAGATATGGTTCAATAAAACGATAATAGGAGGCGCTTCTAGGTCTTTCGGTTTGTTGTCAAAAGCGGTAGGCATAATTGGACTCAATTCATTCAATTTGCGAAAGCACGACTTCTAGTAATAAATAATAAACTACTTTAACCACGTACGCAGTTTATTCTTAGAAAGACAAAATATTTATTTTTTAAATTTATTCTTGATCTTGACTATGGATACTAATCCTTCAGCCGCGAGAGTATCTCTCTACTTAGTCTGTGGATAAAATATAGTCGTATCAGTGTTGCTATTTATATCTTTGAATTTTCCTTCTACTTTGACTTAGTTGGTGTCTATTGGATCGGGAGTTCTAAAGATCTTTACTGAAAATGGATTGTGATCTGGGTAGCGATTCTGAAACCATTCGGTTGCATCCGACACGGAATCTCATCTCTCGGTCTTTGTCTTATCTGTTTAGCATGACAAAGACCGAGAGATGAGATTCCGTGTCGGATGCAACCGAATGGTTTTAGAATCGCTACCCAGTAACGGGTTTTTATTACATTATCAACTTAATCGGCTATTTAATTCCCAATATTTTAAGAATTTAACACAAAAGGTAAGAAGAAAAATTGTATAGATCAGCTGATTAGTTTGAAATTCCTTCGTGTATTTAAGGGTTTTTATAGAAGGTAGACATACCAAACTAATCAGCTGATCTAAGAAGAGAAGTATCTAAATTTAAGTATTTAAATAATTGATGTTTTAACGAAAACGCAAAAATGTTCAAACATCACAAATAATTTAGATTTGATTTTTTCCTTGACAATGGGGAGGGGTTTCGTTGTGACTTCACTTTTGAGAGTCTACGGTAGAGACAGATCTTGCCAAATCTACACTACGCCATCTAGTGCGTACGGTGGAACTATTTTTGTCTCGTCGGAAACCCTCACATTGACTAGGACTAACCCGGTGGCGGATATAACCTCTACACGTGTTTGTTGTTTTTGTATAGTATTTGTGTACTATTTATTGGAATTTTATTGGTAAGTTTTATATATTTTATTAGCAAGTAGAAGGCAGAGACATGGAGAATGTTTCTCCGTCGCCAGAACCCCCTGATCCGCCCGATCCTAGTAATGTAATGGAAACGGAAAACTCATTGACTCCAAACCTCTTGAAGAGGCATCTACCATCTCAGCCAGACCGATCCGCACTCGTAAAGAAGTCTGTTACGAACTTAGAGACAACGACCGCGTCCATACAGCAAATATATGTCCATCCTGCCATGTCGATTATAGGAATACAACAATACGAAAACATCGACGCTGGACCGTTTATAGTGCATGTTTCTAGAACTGAACCTGACCCAACCTTAGGCACGGTTATTAGACCGATGAAATTTGGAAAATTCCTGCACACGAACAAGATTGATAGTGTCTGCCAAGATGGAGTAAAAAAAGTAGGTAGGAACAAAATATCTATCGAATTCCTAAATGCTGCAGCTGCCAATAAATTCTTAATCAACCCTATCCTGAAAATAGGTAAATACGAGGCAATGATCCCAACTTACAATGTCACCCGAATGGGCTTAGTGAGGGGTGTCCCTGTGGAATGGTCCATGGAGGACTTTGCAAACTCAATAAAAATCCCTGGTAACAGTTACGTCCTGAAAGCAAGGAGGCTAAACCGAAAAAACAAAGTCGAGAATACAGTAAATTGGGTTCCTACTCAGACAGTGGTTCTCACATTTAGAGCCCAACAACTGCCAACCAGAATATTCTCGTTCTACTCATCTTTGACCGTAGAGCCATATCAGTATCCCACCATCCAATGCAACAACTGCCTTAGATTTGGACACATTAAAAATCAGTGCCGCTCTCAACCTCGTTGCTTCCGTTGCACACAACCTCATAGTGGAGACAATTGCGTGGTGCTAGAGTCAGAGGCTTCATGCCTGTACTGCTCTGAGCGCCACTTCTCCACAAGTAGGTCTTGTCCAGAACAAGAAAGACAGCGAGCTATAAAAATAAAAATGTCAAGAGATGGGATTTCTTACCAAGAAGCATGCAGTCAAACCGCTAAAGTAAACAGAAGGTTTAGCCAAGTTGCTGGAAGCGTACCTGTTGCCCAAATGCAAGCCTCACAACTCCCACCCTCCAATGCCACTCAACCTCTCCCGTCCCCGTCCTCACAACCCTTCCAATCCTACAGAAAGACTATTTCTCAGAGTCCACGTCCAAGAGCTCCTCTTGGAAAATCCTACGACCGCATTGCCCATCAGAACATCACTGCCCAGGGTCCTTCCACAATCCCTAACGGATACTCCTTAGAGCAAGCTCAATCCCAGTCCCATCACCTAACACCAGACACTCATGATCTCCTTACCCAACTTCTCACAATTATCATGAAGATGATAACACAAGACCCTAATTCCTTACCGTCCAACGTAGCCCACATGATCTCCCAACTCCCAACCTTAATAGCCCACCATGGATCTATGCCCAATAATCCAATGGAACAGCAGGAGCCTCCGCAGGAAGCTTCCTGAACTCCTCCACCTTATCAACAAATACAGCCCCATCTTGGTGGCCGTCTCGGAGACGTGGTTTGTCCCTGGAGTTCGATATCGAGTCCCGGGATTCTCATGTCTTCGGAGCGACCGCCAGGATGGAACAGCTGGCTGTGCATTATTTGTCAAATTATCCCAAACATTCTCCCAAATCCCCCTTCCCCCTCACAGTCCTGAAATAAACGCTGTTGCTGTACATGCGTTTAATTCCTCCTTCATATCCCTATACATCCCTCATCCTTCCCCTCATCTCATATCCGATATCCTTCTCATCATATCCTCTGTTCCTTCTCCAGTTGTGGTTATGGGAGACTTCAATGCCCACCACACCTCCTGGGGTTCCTATCACAGTGACTCTTTTGGTCGATTACTGTTTGAGGCTCTGGATGAAGTAAATTTGTGCATAGGGAATGACGGCACTCCTACTCGAAGAGTTCTACCCACTTAAAATCCAAAATCAGCAGTAGATTTGACCCTCTGTTCTCCTGGTCTGCTTCCCTCCTTATCTTGGCAGGTCCTCCCTCTCACCAATGGTAGCGATCATTTCCCCATCTTAATCAGCCTAGGTCTCAAGGTATCCCATCTCCCCCCTCCCGCCCCTCTTTTAAAATATAGGTTAACTGGAGCCAAATGGGACTCATATTCTTCACAATTGGATGGAAAAATTACATCTCTTCCTAATCCAATAGAAGAAAATCCCCTGGTCTGCTACCAAAAACTTGTAGATATTATCATATCTTCCGCTGATGAGTCCATCCCTCTAAAAAAGCCCAGAAACAATCTCCTCTCCCCTCCCTGGTGGGATTCTGAGTGTACAAAAGCAGTTCATGATCGAAAAAGTTCAGAAACCAACTACAACCGACAAATGACTACAAATAATTTCCTCATTTATAAGAAGACAGCTGCAAAATGCAGAAAGATACTTGCGTCTAAAAAGAAACAGGGTTGGTTAAGTTTCTGCGAAAGCCTATCACCATCCACCCCATCTACCATTGTGTGGAAACAAATCCGTAGATTCAGAGGCTCTTACAGAGATAATAACCCGGCTACCAACGATCCTGTTTCCTGGTTGGAACCATTTGCTGACCAGTTGGCCCCCCCTTTTGTGCATCAGAATCCACATCGTCCCAGCCCATCACATTCCCATACATCTACCCATTTTGATGTCCCCTTCTCATTTGAAGAACTGCGATTGGCTCTAGATGGACTGACCGACTCTGCCCCTGGAGTAGATGGCATTCCTTACTCTTTTATCACTAGAGCTAATGATGCAACAAAACTTTACTTTCTAAATCTGGTAAACATATTTTTTGACCAGGGCTATATCCCAAATTCATGGAAAACCCAGATAGTAATTCCCATCCCTAAACCTGGCAAACTTCCTTCAGACCCCAAGTCTCGACGTCCCATAGCCCTCTCCTGCGTAGCTGCTAAGATTACAGAGGTTCTTATTAAGAATAGACTAGAATGGTACATAGAAAGCAATAGATTACTTCCGGTATCCCAATTTGGTTTTAGGAAGGGAATGAGCACCTTGGATAGTCTCGGCATACTAACTACAGATATTCGCATTGCAATTAAAAAAAAAAACAGTATGTTGTGGCGGTATTCTTGGACATCGCATCAGCCTATGACAACGTCCAGCTTCCAATACTCAGAGACAAGATGCTGCAGCTGAGTATTTCAGAGAAGATGGTACAGTTCATTAGTTGCTTCCTGATGGAAAGGACCATCCTCATTAAGAACCAAGATTCTATGCCTATATCTAGGAAGGTCTGGAAGGGGCTTCCGCAAGGCTCAGTATTAAGCCCCCCGCTGTATGGACTATACACTGCTGACCTCGACCAAACTGTGAATCCTTTCTGTAACATCCTACAATATGCTGATGATATTGCACTCTACTACTCTGGCGAATCTATCGAGGAAGCTGAAAACTCCCTAAACCTTGCCTTATTGTACCTTGAAGACCACTTAAATGAGATTGGATTATCTATTTCTCCTACCAAAAGTAATGCTATTGTCTTCACTAATAAAAGAACTATACCTAATTTGAATTTAAAATGTAACAACGAAATTATCCCACAAAAAACATGTGTTAAATTTTTAGGCTTATGGCTTGACACCAAATTAACAGGTGTTCCCCATTCAGACCATGTTGCCGCTAAATGTGAAAAAAACATCAATATCCTCCGCTCCCTTTCTGGTGTGTGGTGGGGCTCCCATCCATTCTCTCAAAAACTTCTGTACAATACCATTATTCGCAGTCACTTTGACTACGGAGCATTCCTGCTGGAGCCTGGTAATAAATCTGCTCTGAGTAAACTGACATCAATCCAAGCTAAATGTCTTCGCATTGTTTTAGGTGCTATGAAAACTTCTCCCACCAATGCCGTCCAAATTGAAGCAGGTGATCCCCCTCTCCATCTGCGAAGACAATTTTTAGCCGACAGATTCTACAATAAACTGGTCCAGAGTACAGATCGCCCTCTTTTGTCGAAAATTACAGAACTACACAGTCTGACTTCCCTTCAGGAGATAAGAACACAAACTAATTTGCCATGTATTCTTCGTAGCTTCGTTAAACTCTCTCTCCTTCCATTCCCTATCGTAAACTTCCCTGTTAATCCCCTATTCACAACGTCCTACCATGCCATAACATATCAGCCATCTGTTATACTAGATTTGGGCATTAGTAAGGACACAATAGATCCCGGCAAGACACTTTCTGAAATAATTGACAGCAACTGGAATGACTGGCTCCCTGTCTTTACTGATGCATCTAAGTTGTGTGCAGATGGCGATGTGGGTGCAGCCGTCTGGATCCCAAGATATAGTATTGTCTTAAGGTATAAATGTCCTCCATCTGCATCTGTTTTCACCGGTGAAGCAATAGCGATACTTGAGGCAATACAATATGTTACATCCCATTCCATTCCCAGAACTATCATCCTCTCGGACTCAAAAAGCTGTTTGCAAACTATCTTGACCAATCAATTCAAGGCCAGAACTAAATTTCCCATAATTTTGAAAATCAAGGAAGAGCTTCTTAAGTCTCATTACTTAGGCCTACACATAGTTCTGGCTTGGATACCCGGGCATTCGGGTATACCTGGTAATGAAAACGCCGACTTCTATGCTAAGCAAGCCACTACCCTTGGAAACAAAGATCATTACTATGTATACCCACATGACCTTTCCTCTACTTGTCAACCCCAGCTTCTTGACGCCTGGAATATTGAGTGGCAGAAATCTAAAAATATTAAAGGGAAATTCTATGGCCAAATTCAACCCACGATTCCCCCAAAACCTTGGTTCTTCAAATTCAAAAAGATTAATAAGCGGACTACCTCTACCATCTGTCGCCTAAGGTTGGGCTTTGTTTGTACTCCAGTGTTCCTCGCCAAAATAAGAGTACGCGACCATTCCCTTTGCGAGTGCGGATTGGCTGAAGGCACAACCGATCACATTTTTTTCGAGTGCTCCAAAAACCGTGGTTCTCTATATGACTTGATCCCAGATGACCTTCCCCGTCCTGCTTCCTTTTCCAACCTACTCCCGCTAGTATATTCTCCCTTTGTTTATATACTTAATAAATTTATGAATATCAATAACATTAAGTTATGATTATATAATACTATATTCTACATTTGTAAATAGTACTATTGATTGTTATATTTATTATTATTTATCTTTATGTATATCTGTGTTGTGACGTCATATTTGTGTTTGTCCCTTTCAGTAGTAGTAGTAGACTAACAACCAGTAAAACTACGTGAAGTCCACCGACCAACGGCCCATGTCAATATAACGCTGCGCCTATACCGATCAAACTTGGGAAGAGTGTACCAGCAACCATACATAGACGCTGGCGAAGTGGCAGTCAAGCTGCATACAGAAGCCAAAGATAAAAGTTGAAGTTGAAGTTGAACCCTCTCATTGTTTTCCTACAGTAAAATTATCAATGTTATAAGAATTTTTAGAATTTACCAACGCTTAAATGGTAAAAATTGCTCTCCTGTAATGTTGTTAAGCTGCCTATACACACTGGGCCAGTAGAGGCCAACGCGAGTGTCGACAAAACGGCACGAGACAAAACGTAGCATCCACACATTGGCCCAGCACAGGCCAACGCGAGCGCCGACAAAACGGCATGAGACAAAATGTAGCATCCACACACTGGCCCAGTGCAGACAAAAAAACGGCACGAGACAAAACGTAGCATCCACACACTGGCCCAGTGCAGGCAAAAACGAGTTAGGCCAATAGGAGAACAGGGTAGCGATTCTGAAACCATTCGGTTGCATCCGACACGGAATCTCATCTCTCGGTCTTTGTCTTATCTGTTTAGCATGACAAAGACCGAGAGATGAGATTCCGTGTC
Organism: Ectropis crepuscularia; assembly: GCA_963693475.1. NCBI lineage: Eukaryota > Metazoa > Arthropoda > Insecta > Lepidoptera > Geometridae > Ectropis > Ectropis crepuscularia. The sequence goes on from OY856341.1 coordinate 16,470,396, forward strand.
GGATGCAACCGCATGGTTTCAGAATCGCTACCCTGGACGCTACTCGCCGAGTCGCCAAGTGTCTTTGTTTTGTGCACAAAAACCGACACCGGTCACGAGAGACGAGTCGAGACAAAACAGCCCTATACACACTGGCCACTTGCCGTCACTCGGCAGCGAGGTGAGCGACGCGAGTCATCACAAAACGACCCTCCACACACTGGCGTTGGCCTGCATTGGCCCAGTGTGTATAAGCAGCTTTATGAAATAATCACATTGTTCTTGTAAAGAGGCGATATAAGTATACAATGTAGAAACACAGAGTTTTTTATTTTGTATTTAAAAAAATAAAACAAATAAATGGAAACTTCCATACATACAACTTCCATAATAGAGTCCATTTCACGAAAGAAGTCCCGCGGAAAATTGTGGAACTAAATTTGACAGATGGGTGAGATGGGGAGTTCGGCCATGTTGTCGTTTGTCGATGTTATCAAGGTGCGTTTGTTGTGGTAGATATTTTGTGAGTGTATTATTGGATTAGTGCGTTATAAGGTTTATTTACTATGCCAAAAGTTGTAAAAAATGCAGGTCGAGAAATGATATTAAAGGTGAAGGAGTTCTGTGAAGCGGAACACAAGAATCGCGGCGTTTTAATACCATTAGACAATGTTCGCAAAAGAGTCGCCGCCATGACAGGTAAATTTTGGGGCTGCCATATTATACATATTTTTTCCCGATTGATTTATAGATTGGAGTTAAGTTTTTTTTAATGCACGATTTTTATTAAGGAAAATTTGAAAAGGAATTAACACAACACAACAAAAATTTGTAAAGTTATATTCAACTATAATGTAATTAGATACGGAAATAGTCATGGTTAGATTTTTTTTAAATTGTTCATTTTATTGCAGGTGTGTCAGAGAAAACTGTAACGAGAGTTACAAAAGAAGGCGCAACAGCGGCGAGTACTTCTAAAGTTATCATCACCCCAGGGAAGAGTCGCCCGCATCCCAAAAAGTTCGACTTGGACGGATTTGATTTGTGCGCTATACGGCAAAAAATTCATAGTTTTTATGTTGTGAAGAAGGAATTACCTACATTGGCTAAATTACGTGCAGCTTTGAGAGAAGACATAAATTATCAAGGAAGTATCACAACATTGCACCGTATATTGCATAGCATCGGTTTCAAGTATAAGCGATGCCAATCGAAACGTAAATTACTAATGGAACGTTATGATATTACTGCATGGCGTTCAAGATATTTGGAGAGAATCCGAAGAAATCGCAATGTGGAAAAAAAACCTGTAGTATATTTAGACGACACCTATATACACAACACTTATCATGCCAAAAGTTGCTGGCAAAGTGAGGAGGAGCCTGGGGTGTTCGTGTCAGAGTCATCAGGGAGTCGTTGGATAATTGCTCATGCAGGAACTGAAAATGGTTTTGTTAATGGTGCATTGTTAATGTTCAAATCCCAATCCAAATCCTCAGATTACCACGATGACATGAACTCAACAAATTTTTTGAAATGGATGAGTGAGAAAGTCGTTCCTAACCTACCTGAAAGGTCACTTGTGGTAATGGACAACGCTCCGTATCATTGCACTCAAATAAATAAAGCACCTACAATGTCAAGTATTAAACGTGACATGCAGGAATGGCTGCGAGGAAAGGGAGTATATTTTGAAGATACTTGGACAAAAGCTGTATTATTATTTGGATTAATTAAGCAAAACAAAGGTCCACCTACATATGCCGTGGATGAATTATTAAAATCTCACAATCATGAATTGCTAAGATTGCCGCCTTACCACTGTTATCTCAATCCGATCGACAAAATGTGGAGCCTTGTAAAGAGACGGGTAGCGGATAAAAACGTGGGCCAAGATCCAAAAGAAATTGTACGCCCAACAGAAGAGGCTTTCGAGTCTGTTACAGCGGAAGATTGGGCAGTTCAATGTAAACATGTACAGCATTTGGAGGAAGAATATTTAAAAAATGATGGTTTTATGGATGAAGAAATGGATCGATTTATTATATCTACGGCTACGGATAGTGAAACAGAATCTGATTCTGTTTCTATTCACTCTTCTGACAGTGATCATAGTATGACCGATCATAATTATTCAATAAAACTTTGAATAAAACTTTTTAAATCTTATTTTATTTTTCTAATTTGAAGTTGGTTGAACATCTATATTTCCATTTTATATTTTAGAAATTACAGGAAGATTAATTTTTCACTAATCTGACCTTAGCAGTATAAACATCAAATAGGTATCTATATAAAAAATATATTCTATTAAAAACATTTTTTTTCTTATCTAACTGTTCGAGTACGAAGTTAATAAAATGAAACTAATGAACTATAAATTATTTCCCCTGATTTCCCCATACCATATAAATTTAACCGTGGCAACATTATGTCGCGCGAATACAGCGCTGCGTCTGCGGGACTTCTTTCGTGAAATGGACTTTAGTATTACTTATATTGCAACATTTTTTTGGCGGATGTCATTGTCAAATTCTAATTCCTATTGCTGACATTTGCGACGACGACGGCAACCGAGTGAATTTTGTGGTAATCAATAAAAGTTAAAAGCAAAAACGTTTAATAAAATTCACCGCTTTAAAAAGGTATGAAAGTATTTAAATATACGTAATTATCTTACTAACTTTGCTAATTTTTAAGGTCATTGTAATTCTTGTTAAAATATTTCAGATCGTTAGAGTTCGCGTGACAGCACGAATTTAAAACATTGCTTTATTTTGGTGAAAGCTATTGTAGTACCAATCAAAACGTACATAATATCGCATTTCTCTTGCTTACGCGTCAATATTCGTTTCAGGCTCAATTTCGGGACAGAGGTGCTCCAAATGGGTATGACTTATCCGTACACTTGGCATGTTTTGCCGTAGTTACGACATTCGTCAGTGTTTCCTAACCGGCTGTTACACTTATACTTCTGTACTTGTCATGTAAGTATTTGATACATATGCGCTTAATAACTGATGATATGTACTGCTACTGCTGCAATGGTCAAAATTCATATAAACAAAGAAATATTAAGTTCATATTTGATTTTAAAAAGTTGACTGTTGAGATCAGATTACTCATTTAAAAGTGAGGGTTTAATAAAACAACATTTTTACTCAAAAGCCCACTCCAATCACAATTGTTGGTTGGTAGATTATGATGTTGCTATATTAACCAATATTTTTAAAATTCTAATTTGTATGTTTTCTCCTGTCCGTGCACGGTTGCCTGGAAGAGATCGCTTTAAGCGATAAGGCCGCCAATTGAATAGCAATTTTTTTATTTTTTGTTTTGTAATTCATTTCTTGTACTTTCTGGCTTTTAATAAAGAGTTTTTGTATTGTATTGTATTGTTGAAAATGCAATTACTTTTTGGTGGCAAAATGTTTGAAAACACTGTTTTATCGTGATTTTTTAATTTGTTCTTATATGTTGAATACAAAGAATCTGCAGTTGCAGTTACTGTTCCAGACACTGCTGTTAAAATCCCACAAAATATTTTTACTTAGCGAGCGCCTACATGCTAAAAGGTACCTCCATGCAAAATTTCAGATTCGTAGCATTTGTACTTTCTGAGATTCCTTGATGAGTGACCTTTTATATATATAGAAGATAGATAAAAATACAAATAAATTACAAAGAAAACCTTCATTACATTAATGTGCGAAGACACGGAAATTATGGACAACACAGTGCCTAACAGTATTCTGTGTAAGTGTGTAACACGAGTGAATCCCCGGCGCCGCCGCTGGTCGAGCGCTCTTGCACAGAATAAGTAATAGCTAGTATCAGCGAACGGGGTTAACGACCGTAGGTACGTCAAGACAAGACGGTACTTTTGGCGCAGCTGTTTAATTTTAGAGGTATTAAATACGCACGCTGAGCTGGTGACCCTACTTATTTTTATTGACGGATGATTAAAGTTAAATTAGTCAAATATTAAGCACCTATTTTTTTTTACGTAAATAGAAAGAGAATCGACTACTGAACACGCTATATCAATATGTAAAGTGTTCAACCAGTCAGCCTGTACAGTATCATATTGTAACTTTTGCATAATAGTTTATATAAATATTAAATATATACATATTAATCCCTGATGAAATTAGACCATTATGGTATACGTGGGAGGCTGCTCAAATGGATAGAGCATTACTTGACTGGCAGAACTTTTCAAGTTCGAGTCGGAAATTCCCTGTCACAGCACAGGAACGTGTTCAGTGGTGTGCCTCAAGGATCGGTGACTGCTCCTCAACTCTTTGGGATCTACATAACTGATTTAATTGAAACAATTGAAAGTCAATCTGCCTTCTTCGCTGATGATAGTAAATTTTTTGCAAACCCATTGGTTAGTTCTGGACGGCTCCAAAAGGATCTAGATCAAGTGCAAGTATGGACCATGGATTGGGTTGTCAGTTTTAATGTTGCAAAGTGTGGGGTCTTACATCTCGGCAAGAATAACCCACTAATAACCTATTATCTCAATGGTGTTGCTTTATCCTCAGTGAATCAGCAAAAAGACCTTGGTGTTATAATTACATCAAATTTAAAATGGGAAGAACATATTTCTGCAATAGTTAAGAAAGCAAACTCTTTTCTTTATGTCATTCGTGGATCCTTTCAATCTATAACTGTAGAGATGTTTCTTAATATATATAAAACTTATGTGAGGCCGCTACTAGAATATGGTTATCAAGTCTGGAGCCCCTACTTCAAAAAAGATATTGATTTGCTTGAAAGTGTGCAAAGAAAAGCGACAAAATGGCCATATGCCCTTCGACGTAAATCCTACACGGACAGATTAAAAGCCCTACACCTCACTACATTGGAAGAGAGACGGTTACGAGGAGACTTGATCGAAACATTTAAAATACTGAATGGATTTTATAACCTCCCTCACATAAAGAACCTGTACAGATTAAAGGAGCATAAGAGAGACAGTCGGCGTCATAAGTCCCAGTTGTCCCACGCACCATCACTGACAAACACTGCACATCACATCCTCAGCAACAGAGTGGTTTACAACTGGAACAGGTTGCCTGAGGATGTTATTTCAGCAAAGTCATTAAACTCTTTCAAGAACAGATTGGACAAATGGATAGTTAAAGACAAAATCATTTTAACAGACAATTACCTATAATTTGTTATTTCAACACTGAGATATAGGCATATCAGCTAATGCTGCTCGCCTATTATTCAATAAATAAATAAATAATGCAGTCGAAAAAGGTTGCTAATCCTTGAAACTATCCAAATCAATCAATATCCAGAAACAAACGACACAATGAACGAGCTACAACTAGGGCTTCCAAAATTACGGACTTCTTAATTACGTAACTGATTACGAATTTTTAGCTTCGATTACGTACATAATTACGGATTTAATATGACCTTAAACCTTAAAAAATGGCTATGTAGTTAATTTATATGCTGTAGAAGTAGGAGCAAAATCTCTCTATAACCTGCTTAAAGACCTTGGATTGTCCAGAAGTGCAGTAAGTTCTATACTAGAACGAGTATCTAAAGCTACACTAGTAGGATCATATCGGATTTGGCTGGACAGGGAGAGAAATAAGAGTCGCGGCGTCGGTGGCAAGGTCGTTTGCCTGCTGTACATGCTTTAGGGTTGAAGCTGGTGATTTGGTGGAAATTTTACGTCAAACTTTGACTCGAATTATCTCGTGATCTACCGTGCTGAGGAGAAAGAGACCTTGGGTGATGAAGTCTACATCAGTGTTAGAATGGACTGTTAAAATATTGTTGGGGGTAAATCCACCACGTTGTATATTATTGTTGTTATGTATTATAGCGAAATATGTAAAAATAGGATCTGATCTGAAGTAGAGTGCAACAAATGGTAACAGTTAAACAACACCAATCAATGAAATGAGAAAAAGGATTGTTAAAATATTCAGGTATGCATATTGATCATAATACGGCCAGTGTTGTGTTAAAATATGTATATACATACACACAATCACAGTTGAACAATGTTGAAATTTAACCTTACTGCCCAAGAAGGAAAGTAATTGTTTCAAAAGTAAGTATATATCCATAAGTATGTTTATCAGAAATGGTTCAAGAGTAAGTATATCCATACATATAAAAGTATGTATATCAGAAATGGAATCTTTTCACCTCCCTAGCTTACACAGTTACAACAGATTCTGTGAAATTTGATTGATTAGACTTAAAGCGAATGATAAAGAAACTTAATGATTTAAATAATGGAAGTCCTTCTATAATGTTTTTGTTTCCTCTTTTGAATATACCTGACATTATTAAAACTGTCATATTGAACTCTAAAAATATTTCTCTTTAACTCACTCGTTAACTCAGGTAACTGAGGCAATTAACGCCCACCTTACTTCAAATATTATGTTTCCAACCGCCTCCAGCCGTCTTAATAAAGCTCAAAGTCGTTCTGGGAGCTATGCAATGGCCTCTGAAATTTTTCATATATTCTGTTTACTGTCTAGTTTATTATTCTCCATTACATTTTTTTTTAACAAATAAACTAGATAATAAACAGTATATTTGAAAAATAAAAACAATTTCACCTCCGATTTGAGTATAAATCCGAAAATATTGATCGTGAAAAAAAAGTGCGAGAACCAAAGATGAAGAAAATAAAATTCCACCCATTACGATTTTTTTTATAAACTTGACTTGACTTGAATATAACTCTGCAAATATTGATCCTAGCGTAAAAATGACAATAACCAAACTTGTGAGAAATTAATTAATTTCTATTATTTAATTTTCATATTAATTATTTTATCATATCATATTAATTAATTTTCGAAAATCGAGATTTATACTTCCAACCAGGGATGTAACGGAGGTGATCTTATCGGAACCGAAGTCGGAGTCGGAGTTTTTAAATTTGATTTATCGGAGTCGGAGTCGGAATCGGAGTCGGAGGTAGGGTCAGAAGTAGTGGTAGGAGAGAGATTTTTAATTTAGGACAAATAAAACATTCATTCAAACTTTTCATTGTTTTGTTTCATGAAATATCACAAAAAATGGAATATTAAAAAAAAAACAAAAAAATCAATTGAAAATGAAAAAACGTTTATTGTGGCAAAATCGAAGGACACTAACAAAAACACAAGAAAAGGTACAAGTGATGAGAAATACCATGAATGAGTACATAATTGTGTTAGTATGCACTGGACCCACACTAGGGCAACCTGTGTTGTGGAATCCAGGCTTCTTGGAAAATGGAATTAATTGAATCCCAAATATAAAGTATGTTAAATGAACAAAAGCTTTCAAACAAATTAAATTAAATACATTGACACCAAAAGTGTGTATATGTACTTCATGAACATAAGCTTTGAAGCTGTCTCAGTCTAAGATATTTCTTAAGAGTGCGCCTAATGCCAGGAAAAAATCTGATTTCACCCGCGCGAGGCCCTTCTTAATATGATGTGCATAAAGTCGAGAATAGCATGACACAGTTTGGAGGGGAAATCAATATTAAATCAGGAGTCAATTTTTGACCAAGTTTTATTTAATTAGGTACTCAATAATTAAACATAAATTTAAAAAGTGTTCGGTCTAATATTTATTCTTTGGTTCGGTTACTTTAATAGAACGTAAAATTAGAAATTTTATTAGCAAAAAATAATGTGGGGTCATCGCTGATAATTTCGAGGACATGAATTAAAATAGTTTTTTCAGGTGCCATTTTATTTTTTTTCTGTAAAAAAATCTGATCTATTGTTATTAAAATTATATTCGGTTATTGTGCTTTTTCTTGATTGTACCCACACGTCAATGTTTTTTTGTTATAGTTTTTAGTTTCTTAATATCAGTGAGCGGCGTCGAAAATGTCCTTTTTTCGTTTTCTGGCACTAGGCGCCCCCATGTACATTAAATCGAGGCCACCAAAAAGGTATTCGCTCGCTACCGAGCCTGGTGGACACGATAATATGGGCGGAAATTTAATATAAGGTGCTGGAATTTTGCGTTTTTCTATGTTGTGCTCATTTAGTATACTTTTCATTACACTCGTGCGCGGGAGATTCCCTGCGCGACATATTCCTGCGAAACTGTTCGTTACTGTCGGCGCAGGGCGCCGCCGCTAAGTTATGCTTCGACATCCGATTAACCTCCGATTCAAAAGTTTCGGAACCGGAGTCGGAACCGGAGGTTTAAAACTAATCGGAACTTCCGACATAACGGAGTCGGAGTCGAAGCTCCGTAACATCCCTGCTTCCAACCACCCTTTCCGACGTTTAAAAAAAAAAAATCGCTCCCCGGAGTTTTTTCTATTTCAAGCTAATTTTATGTCTGCCCCGACTGGACTAAGCTCACAGAACGACTTTGAGCTTTCGGACCATTTTCACTGTCAGTGTCCACGTTTCAGCATCATATGTCATAATGGTTAAAACGCACTGGTTGTACACTTTTCTCTTGACAATTTGTGGAATGGGTGACGAGAAGACTCGACAAAATGTCCCAAACGCTGCCCAGTCCAACTTCATACTTACCATGGCCTCACTCTGAAAGCTACTGCTACCTAATTTGAACGTCTGTCCCAGGTAAACGTATTTCAAAATCGGTCCCGGACCAACGACCTCGTTGCACATGACGTTCGAGATGATTCGTTATAACTTTTGAGAACAACGTCTAGACATATCTTATCTCCCTTTTTCCAGAAAAGGATGACCACACTTCTGTGCCATGTCTGTGGAGTTCTCCCGGTGAAAAGACGGCTTTTAAACAGATCTTGGAGCTCTTTTATAAGTGGATCTCTTTTTGTAGTGGTAGGACTCTTGGCAGAGTCCGCCTGGGGAAGTACCACACCTTTGCCAGTTATTTTAACGACAAGCAGTAATGTGCAAACATTACTGTGTTCCGGTTTGAAGGGCAATGTTTCCAGAGAAATTACAGGGCTTAGAGATATAATGTCTTAGATCTCTGGGTGACGAGCGCAGTGCAGTACTAGGTAATGATTTGGACTCTTCTTGTTCCAATAGCTGGGTGTCACTGCGCTGTTATGTGGCAGGTATATTGCTTACCATCAGGCACATGTCCTGCTCGTCTCGTCACAATATACTATAAAAAAAAGGATCTCAACCAGCCTTGAGCCTCAGCCAGAGCCTGAGCCGCAAAGAGATCTGTAGAAATCGTGCCCGCGCTTTCCATTGTTAATTTTCCCACGAGCCATCACGATTTTGGCCAGATTTATTTCGGGCAGTTCTTCCGTATAATGGCGAGTCAGATTGGCTGTTTTGTTCTGGTTTTGTGGATCATGAGGAAGATGGGAGATAAGGATAATGCGTTGCGTACAACTGGCCGTAAAAGTCTTTCACTTCTTCCTTTTCGAGGAAGTCATTCAGCATTTGGCGCCTGTCATTTCTTCTTCCAATACCATATGATCCTACTACCAATTCACTGCAAGACCGTACTCCCACTTTGGCGTTAAACAACGTTAAAGTGGGCTTTGGAGGTGTTGTGTAAATTCTTCGAAATTTCCTCAAATCATCATACAAAACCTCCACCTCTGAATCGGATACCCTGATTCAGAGGTGGAGGTTTTGTAGCTTTGTAAGCTAGGAGCGAGATCAGAAGTTCCTGTCTAGAATAGAAATCCTGTTTTGTACTAAGAATAAGTTTTAGGTTAAATTATTATGAATACCGGCACCGTCACCGATTTATTATCAATAAATAATTATAATTTATTATGGCTGCTATGAATTACTTAGTATATGGCTACAAAATTATGAGTAGTTTTAGAAGATATGAAGTTAATTTTTATTTGTTGCAGTGACTGAAGATGGCAGACAAAGAGCAAGTTATTCAGGCTCTCAGAGCTACATTAATATCTGTGAAAGGAGCTCTCACCATTAAACAATGCAATAGTAAGTCTTAATCATTTTAATAATCATTTACGGGAATCAGTGTGAGCCATACTCTTACACCAAGAGTTATGTAAGTCTATGAATAAAATTAATAAAATTTTACTGCATTGGGTTAGAAATTACAACATGCTCCACAACACATCATGCTCGCTCTTGTTTCAATTTTCAAAATTTGAAATTAAATAAATATAAATATTTGTGGACAATTCACACGCTACACTATACGACCCCAAACTAAGCAAAGCTTGTACGATTTGTTGTAAACGAAATGTAATAATACATTAATACAATATAAAACACAACGAAAAATAATAATACATATAGGTACTACAGATAGAGACATACACACAAATTTTACTTATGTGAGTAGTCGACAACAACTTTTGTTTTTTTGGGGTCACCCGTGCAATTTTTAAAGAGTGAAGAGACGAGCAGGACATGTTCCTGGTGGTAAGCGGTTTTCCGAACTTGCCTGAATCTGCAGACCTTGTGTTTTGTGTTTTATTTTTTAGTAATTAACTAGACATTTCCACAAAAGCTTTTAAAGCGATATACCTCGTCAAAACTAAGGGCGCATTTTCATTGCTCGTTAGAGCCCGCTTTCTGGATCCAGGAGATTTTTAAAGTGTCTGCACCCTATGACAGGGCATAATTAAATGAATTGGCAGAAATCCATAAATGAATGATGTTCATTGGTTGTTAGTGTTCACATGTGTAAATCTTTATGGTAGAGTTAGGCAGTTAATTTTGAGAGAATTTCACTAGCCATCGATCAACTGCTCTTTGCCGGGCAATTCAAATGGTGTTAAAGAGCAAGGACCCAGAAGTCAATGTCCTGAGTGACTCCAGATCTTCACTTGAACTGCTGAGTAATCCAAAAACGAGTCACCCCTTGGCAAAGTGCATAAAGGAAAACATTGCACAGATAAATGCTGAAGGGAGATTTCTTCGTCTTTTCTGGGTAAGAGCGCATGTGGGCACCGTCGGCAACGAAAAAGCTGACGAACTGGCCAAATCAGCAGCACTCACGGAATAGCCCAGGGACTACGAGGGGATCCCCTTGTCCTACTTCAAACGCAAAATCCGCGATGAATCGGTCAAGAAGTGGCAGGATCGATATGAGACCTCGGATACCGGAAAAGTCACTCAGACGTTCTTCCCCGATATAGCAAACGCATATCGGTTGATGAGAACCACGAAGCTGACTCCTTTCCAGGTACAAGCGTTGGCGGGACACGGTGGAATAGCAGAATACCTGTACAGATTTAAGCTTAAGAGCAGTCCTGTATGCGAGTGTGACTCTGAAAAATCCGAGAATGTCTGGCACGTGCTGGTCAATTGTCCCCGATTCATGGCTGCAAGACATGATCTCGAATATATGATTGACAGGAAGCTGGTTATCTCGGATCTCCACAACGTCTTGGCAGATCCAGATAGCAGACCACGGCTTCTGGCTTTCATGGAGAGCTCATTCCGCATTGCGGCCAAAAGAACCCTTCACCACCACACCCTACCCCGCTGTCCGTGGACGCCACGCCGGGTGCAATCTCCGTCCAAGATAGCTCCTCAAAGAGCATCTCCGTCCAACAACTACAGGAGAACGCAGACCGAGGAGAGGCGGAGATCTGTATCCGCGGAGTGGCGGGGATCCGTATCCGCGGAGTGGCTCTCTTCATGGACAGCAACAAAGAGAGATTCGGAATAAACTTTTGCTTCGCCTGGGAAAGGAAACGCGCCCGTTTGTCCCCGGGATTGTCTTGTCTGCTCAATGGGAGTACCGCAAAAGTCACAATGAAGCGGAAAACCTTCGACGCTATGCCAGTGTGGGAGGTAGACTGTCACCGATTTCGGTTGGTGCGATCGAGAAACAAAACGATTGCACTAATAGAATACTCGGAAGGTCGGACGCTTTTCACACAGGCAAGTGCGCTGCTTGCACATCTAAGCAGAAATGCGGGCGAATACCGGGATATCCATAAGCGTGGATGCGATGGCAATCGAATACCCAAAAGCGAAAGTCGCAGACCGGCTGGGTTGCATTGAAGCCTCTAAACATCATGAGGTTGTCGTATACGAAGATAGGGGAGAAAATCTGAGCTTCCTCAGAGCCCCTTCGCACGACCTAGCAAATGCAACAGACAGCTGGCGACACCCCGTTCCTAGTTCGACCAACCAAACCGGTTCCGAAAGAGCACAGCAGAAGGCAGCCGCGGAAAAAGCCGCAGCCAATCAAAGCGGCAGCCGAAGCACTATCACGGCCTTCATGGCTGCCTGCATCAGAGAGCGTACTCCGAATCTCATCCCATGCATCACCCCCTTCATCACGTCAAGGACCCTCAAAACAGCTTCACAGCAACAAACGAGCCGAACGAGAGCCGACATGGGACAGGTTGAACCGCCCCGCTATGTCACGGCTTCGGGGCCGCGGAGCCATGCACGTAACGCCTTCATCGAATTCATAGCCATACTGAGAGCAACAAGAGAACAAGACTATCAACCTCAAGATCTGGGATAAATAATAAAGCCATCGATCAACAATTACAGCATAGCAATGACAAGTAATTTACGGTCGGTGATTCAGCTGCTCTGTCACTTATAAAACATCTAATGAACAAAAGAATTTCTAAAGAAACTAATGGGATCATTAAGAATATGTTTGATGAAAACAGTGGCAACTGGACTATTCTAATAATATTATAAATGTCAATATATAGATATTTGGATGTTTGTTGCTCAATCACGTCGTAACGTCTGAACGGATCTGATTTAAATTTGGAACACAATTCGATTATAGTCTGGAAGAACACATAGGGCTACTTTTTATCCCGGGAAAATAACGGGAACTATGCGGGGGAAACCGTGGCTTTCTGCTAGTAAGTAATACAGTAAAACCAAAATGTGATATTAGCATAATAAGGTAGTATTAATGTACCTAGGCTTTTATTGTTGTAAAACAAAAATATAGATGCATGTATAAATAAAGTGGCCAAGTGCGAGTTGGACTCGCCCATGAAGGGTTCCGTTGCAGCAAGTAACATAATATACATAGTACATATAGTTCTTGCAGTTCCTTGTAACTTTGATCGAAGTTTCAATAATAGTGTATTTATGACGTACTAAAAAAAACTACTCATCAGATCGAATTCAAACCAATTTTCGTTGGTAGTTTACATGGTAATGTACATCATATATTTTTTTTAGATTTTTCATTCCCTTACTTTAGAAGTTAGAGGGGGGGGGGGGGGACACACATTTTACCACTTTGGAAGTGTCTCTCGCGCAAATTATTCAGTGTAGACGAAAATAATTTTAGAAACCTCAACATCATTTTTGAATACCTATCGATAGACACCCCGTGTAGGTTAGATGAAAAAAATTTTTTTGAGTTTCAGTTCAGTATGGGAGGCAACCCTACATTTTCTTTTTTTAATTTTTTTTTGTTCAAATCTTAATGCTGTTTACAGAATACATCTACTTACCAAGTTTCAACAGTGTAGTTCTCATAGTTTCGGCAAAAAGTGGCTGTGACATACGGACGGACAGACAGACAGACAGACAGACATGACGAATCTATAAGGGTTCCGTTTTTACGTTTTACGGAACCCTAAAAAGAGAGATAACTCTTGTAGCAACCATTTAATAATATAAATGATTCATTCTGGATTAAAATAGAAAATGCATTTAGGTCATTATCATTGTTACATATGTTAGAAACATCCTGTTGTAGCAGAAAACTGTACAGTTTACTGTAAATTATGTTGTCTGGATACAACATACAGAATTTGAGTGCCTAAATAATTAACATGGACAATGCTATTGTAGTTAGTCGTGATTTATTTAATATAATAAAAATAGTAATTAATGTTCTTACTAGTATTTCGTAATAGTAAAATATTCTTGTTCTGCCCTGAATTAAAAAGAAAAAAAATTGGCAGTCATAGGAACTGCCGATCACAGACTAGGTAGAGAGATACTCAGACAGAGAGAAGAATCTTATTGGGTTATACCTTTATAACCTTTTACAGGCGAGCGTGTTTCTGACTATCAGGCACGTGTCCTGCTCGTCGCATTACTCTATACTACAAAAAAAATACTAACGTGGGCTTATAATGGCTTTAGTAGTGGTAGGACTCTTGGAAGAGTCCGCCTGGGGAAGTACCACACCTTTGCCAGTTAAAATTCTACCGCCAAGCAGTAATGTGCAAACATTACTGTGTTCCGGTTTGATGGGCAATGTTTCCATAGAAATTATAGGGCTTAGAGATATAATATCTTATATCTCTGGGTGACTTGGTATCGGTATCTTAGTGCTAGGAAATTATTTGGACACTTCGTGTTCCAATAGCTGCGTGTCACTGTGCTGTTATGTGGCAGGCAAATTACCTACCATCAGGCACATGTCCTGCTTGTCTCGTACACTCTGTACTATAAAAAAATCTAATAATCTCACGGGTTAGTATAATTAACTCGAACTTATGGTAATTGCATGTATTTCGGTAACACGCATATTGATTACATTTTTATTTATGTTTTATCCGATTACAGTCATAAACTTAAATAATGTTAAATATACATTTAACATATTAATAAAATAAAATAAACGAATACTCGTTTATTTTATTTTATTAATATACATACTCTTGTTTACGAAAAAAATTTCGTTTTGCAATTACGTTTTTTTTCTTGTGACCCGCCCGGTCAAAGTCCACGGAACCGGGAACGAGGTATTCTTTCTCTTTCACGCCAGTGTCTTCGTATGTCTTTCTATCCTTGTCGAAATAAATATTTAAACAAACGTGTAAGTGAAAATTGGTCGTACCTACCAATTAAAATTTTGAACAAATTCGGTTACTTTAGGTTCTTCTAATGACGCAATCTTTAAAATATGACATATGCTGTCACGCAACGAAAGCTCTCAAAAAGCAATATTTTTTCCCGTTTTTGTTACATTTTTCATTCATGCTTGTCTCCTGTTGATAGTAGCGTAATGTTAAATAGCCTATAGCCTTCCTCGATAAATGGACTATCCTACAAAGAAATAATCTTGCAATTCGGACCAGTAGTTCCAGAGATCCTTGCGTTCAAACAAACTCTTTAGCTTTATAATATTAGTATAGATACATATTTATTTTAAAATAAACGTACATATGTAGGTAAATACACTTACAAAATACAATAATCGTAATGAACATAAGCAGCGATTTACGTAACAAGGTTATTTAAGTAATGCTGCGAAATCTGAGCCCTAAATGAGTCCACGCTCTGAGCACGCCTGATAGTCACCGGAAGAGTATTCCAGAGCGCAACAGCCAGCCCGCACACAAAACGAAGAGCCATAAAAGGAGCTATACCATACAAAAAATGTGTATTAACTTGTTAAAACTCTAGAACTATGTGTTTTTTTGTATAAAAGGGTCTGTACCCCGACGGCATTTATATTGTAGCTAAGTTGAGGTCATGTAAAACAAAACAATAAAATATCAATGAAATATACCACATTTTAAATATATTAATCTATACTAATATTATAAAGCTGAAGAGTTTGTTTGTTTGAACGCTAGGATCTCGGAAACTACTGGACCGATACGAAAGATTCTTTTTTTGTTGGATACTCCATTTATCGAGGAAGGCTATAGGGTATATAACATTACGCTACTATCAATATTTGGTTGCTGCAGTCTGTGACGGAGCGTGTCTACATTTGAAGTTTGTGTCATTTGAAGTAATCAAATTTGTTCTACAACAATGCATTGTTGCTTATTTACGTATTTTTAGGGTTCCGTAAAACGTAATAAAGTGGCCAGCAATGGATATTTTAGTATGGATTTTCCTCAAATAGACGCGGTTGAAACCGCGGGGCACAGCTAGTTAATTAATAAACATTGCCTTTACCTGTCTACTTCACATGAAACTCTCATATGAAAGATTCAACAGTATTTTCTACTTTTCAGGGGATTACAAAGAACTGCAGGGAGAATGGATTCCATTCAAAAGGTTGGGATATCCATCACTCGATAAATTATTTTTAGACGTACCCGGATTTAAAGTTACTCAAATAAATGGAGAGTGGTATGTCGACGCCATTGCCAGTCAGGAAACACAACACATTGCGTCAATGGTAGCTAAGCAAAAGACAGCTAAAAAACCTACCCCAAAGTACCCGGTAAGTTTATATTATGTACTGATATTTTTTTCTATTACATGAATGTGATGATATATTATATATATAATTATAATATATATGATTATATTAGCTGCGTCTAAAATTTAGACTCTTTATAAACTTGTAACAAATGCTTTTTTTTTTTTTTTTTTTTTTTTTTTAATCTTTATTAATTAAAAGGAGTTTTGTCATGCAATGACTATGTCACTCCCGTAACTATATACAAATATAATTAAGATTTATGTTATTATTACTTACATTACTTTTTTATAAAGATGCAACATCACCTTAGCCTCATCGGAAGACGGTGAAGATAAAGCGCTGTTGCAAATACCAACATTAAATATGTCGTCCTGTATCAAATCTCTTCTTTGAGCTTCGTTGCGAACACACTCCATTAGCACATGATGGACATCTTCTACCACTCCACATTCTAAGCAATTTGGTGAGTCGGTGATACCCACCAGATATTTGAATTTGTTCGATGGGATATGTCCGGAACGAAGTCTCATCATAAGTACACAATCTAATCTATTTAATTTAATATTTTCGAACCATGAGCAACGCGGTGGCAGACTTTGAATTGTTTTATACCATACACCTTTTGTAAGCGAGCGTTCATCGAAATACTCATTCCAGATTTGTCTGCAATCTACTTTTATTCCACATAACAATTCATTAGTCAATGGCAAGCAAGGGTATGGGAAGCCGTCAGATATCGCTTCTCTAGCTGCTCTGTCTGCTGCCTCATTGCCCAAGATACCTACATGTGAAGGGATCCACTGAATCACAACATCTTTCCCAGACGTACGCATTTTACAAATGGTATCTAATATTTTGTAGGCAATCGGGTGTCCTCGAAAAGTCGAGGGTAACCTAGCCAAATGATACAAGGCACTTTTTGAATCTGATAAAATAACAAAATTATCAAAATCTCGTGTTGACAAATAAGCCAGAGCTTCAGCAATCGCAATCAATTCACAATGCATTATAGATATCATTTTACATTGAATACTAAATTTTGCATAAATGTCAATCTGTGGATCGAAGAAAGCTGAGCCACATTTGTTTTCATCCTTTGATCCATCAGTATAGACTTTGTAAGCCAGACCATATTTACTAAGGATATATTCAGAACATATGTTTCTCAAATCTACTGTATTAAGATGCCTCTTTGCCGTTTCTACGCCGTCAACTTTAGTAACTATCGTGTTAGAGAGGTCATAGCTAGTAACCCACGCACTAAGCGAATACATAGGGAAGTTTACACCTGAGTGCACCGGAGTGTTACAGAACATTCTATGGGTTTCTACAAGTAGCGGTATTTTCTTCCTTCTCCAATAAGCACATTCAGAGATGCTACTTAAACTTTCTAATACCCGTATTGTTAAATTACCGTCTATATTCTTTGATCTAAGCCAGAATTTGGCTGCAAGATATCTTCTACGGATGAATAATGGTGGCAGGCCCAACTCACTCTCCATCACATGAATGGGAGTGGTTTTAATAAAGCCTCCCACTATTCTCATGGCTCGATTTTGAATATCATCAAGTTTATTTAAATGACATTTTGCGCTGTTGTCGTATAAAAAGCATCCATAATCCAACCTACTGCGGATAATAGCAATATAGAGACGCCTCAGATGCTTAGGATGTATACCCCACTTGGTTCCTGCCAATACTCTAAACACATTTAAGAAATTTAAAGTTTTGTCTCTAACTTCATTGATGTGTTTTCCCCATCTTAAATTATTGTCAAATTGTATCCCTAGATATTTCACATGATCCACTTGGGGTATTCTAAAATTATTTACAGTTAATTGTGCCCTACATCTATTTGTAAGTCTAGGTTGTCCTTTTGTAAATACACAAACCTTAGTTTTTCGGCAAGATATATTTAAACCAATTTCTTCGATCATAAAGTTTAGTGAATTCAACGCCGTTTGTATAACAGGTACCGCGTCTACAACACTCTTGGCGGTATAATAAAGAACAAAATCGTCCGCATATTGTGATACAAATACTTGGTGTATGTTCTTACAAACGTTAATAGTAGCGGCATTAAATAAGAAAGGAGATGAGGGATCTCCTTGGGCAATTCCAGTTCCTGTGTTTCTATTTAAAACTTCATTACTTTCCAATCTTATTGAGAGCCGACGTTCTTGTAAGAACTCCCACAAATATTTGCATACCATAGCTCCTACTCCCATTGTATCTAGCGATTTCAACAAACTTGTTATGTTTACGTTGTTATATGCACTATCAATGTCTACAAAACAGGCTACTGTCGGGTTTCCCTGAGTATAGCCCATCTGTATTCTTGTGACCATTCTAGTTAAGTTATCCATGCAAGAACGACCTTTTCTGAAACCTACTGTTTCCTGTGAATAATAATTGTTTTTTTCAAAGAACCATTCGAGTCTACGTGTAATAATAGTATGAAGTAGCTTGCATGGACAACATATTAAAGCTATAGGTCTAATACTAGAGCCAGTATCATGGTTAAGACCGGGTTTTGGTATAGGAACTATTTTAATCTCTCTCCATTGGCTCGGTGCAAAACTGGACTCTAAAAATCTATTAAGCAAGGATACAAATATTTGTTTACCTATTTTTGGGAGATTTTTGAACATAGAGTATGATATATCATCCAAACCTGGGGCCGTATCTGACTGTTTGATGGAGTTATTCAGTTCCTGAACTGAGATTGGTGAACATAAATGTTGATTCTTACTAAAAAAAACAGGAGTTGCTGGTTTCGAGTAATCTGGCGCTAAGCTGCATAATAGGTCCTCAGCTTTCTCACGGGTAATACTAGTTTTAGGAGACTTATAGCCTTTGATCCATCTCATTTTAGTCCACATTTCCTTAGTCGATGTTACGTTATCAATACTGTCACATAAATTGTGCCATGCTACGGAACTACTACTCCTTATAAGCTTCTGTGCAGTTCTGATTTTTTCTTGAAGAACTTGCAAGTTACCCGGTGTTGGCGATTTCCTAAATAATGCTAATGCCTTGCGCCTTTCCGCTACTGCTTTCGATAGGTTTTGGGTCCAGTATGGTCTAGGTTTAAATTTACGTTGATTCAGAGGATTTTCACAAATTCTAGTGAAAGGGATTGATATGTCTGCCGCTTTATTTATTGTATCAATAAAAAAATCATACGCTATTTGGTGATCTTCAGGTATAGTACAATTTTTAAAGTAATTTTCTATTAACTCTTTATACTTAGTCCAGTCCGCTAATTTGAAATTGCGCTTTTTTGATGTAGCTTGGAAGTGATTTACATTAATTTTAATTTTAATCACCAAGTGGTCACTACCCAAACTTTCATTTAAAACATTCCAATCGTATTTTAGAGCATTATCTGAACTAACACAAGAAATATCAGGTGATGTATTTTGAACCCTACCATTAACTAACTTGACTCTAGTATGTGTGCCATCATTCAATGATATAAAATTATTTTCCATAATTGAATCTAAAATTTGTCGTCCCCTTGTATCAGTCTTGGAAGACCAATTCGTGTGATGAGCATTAAAGTCACCTGCTATTAAGGATTTTTGCTGAGCTAACATTAGTATCTGATCCCAATCACTAGAAAATGTTCTGACCCACTGAGGACAGTACACCCCAATTATATTTTCTAAGTGGTCACAATTTAGTAATTTAATGTGGAGAACATCCATATCGGAATTGGAAATATCTGGGTTACATACTTGTCCTTTTACTGATTTATGAGCTAAAATAGCTATACCACCATACCCGTCTGCACGATCTTTCCTAAAAGTGTTGTAATCTCTAATTCTAAAGTAGCTATTTCTATCCAACCAGGTCTCACTGATAATAGCAATATGAACTTTTTCGTGGCTTAAAAGAGCTTCAAATTCTTTTTTTTTTGGGCGAATACTTTGCGCATTCCACTGAAGCACATTTATATTGATTTTTGCGCTAATGTCCATATTTTTTCGATTAAATTGCTGCCAGGCTTATCGACAATACTTTGCCACACTAAAGTTAATAACCCTTCCAGTAGAATTCCCAAACAACTCTTAATTTTATCTGCCCATGATAAATTATTATCAGAATTAAATATTTTTTCTTTCAATTTAGTAACTAAAATTTTCCACGACATTTTTTCTTTCAGCCACGATTTATCTTCAGTCGGTCGATCTTCACTCATATTGTCATTATCGCTAGTCTCAGACATATTTTCAGAAACACCGTTTTCTTTTTGTACTGCAGATCTTTTCTTTTTTCTTCTCTTATCCATTTTCAATGACTTTTTGGATGTAACGGTAGAATTTCTAACTGCGTTTGCGTATGTAGGAGTATTGCTGTATTCCGGTATTGAACTATGTAGAATCAAATCTTCTGCCATAGAAAGTCGTTTCGATAAGGGTAAGTCTGCATCTGAGGTAGGTCGTTCTGAACTTTGTGATACACCAAAAGGTCTCTTAGACGGAGGCTCATATAAAGTAAGGGCCTTTTTGTACGAATAATTTAATTCAGCCATTATATCTCTAATCTTCTTCTCTCTCATGTAAACGGGACAGACCTTAGCCATCGTCATATGTCTTCCCGTACAGTTGTTGCAATAAAAATTAGTTGTTTCGCAGTTTGGATGGTTTTTAGAACATTTAGGGCATACTGTTTTAAGTGACGGACAGTTCTTGATCATATGACCGAACCTCCAACATCGGCTACATTGTGTTACTGGGTATGTATATCGATTCACTATAACTCTAGTGTCATATATATATACGTGGGTAGGTAGAGAAGGGCCTGCAAAACATACCCGCACCGATTCACCTAGTTCCCAGCGGCCGTCAACTGTATTTCTTCGTTTGAGTCTTTTAACTGACACAATAGAAACATCACTAAACAACTCGTTCATAATGTTTTCCTCGCTCAAATCTAAGTCGACATTTTTAATCACACCGTAAGAATAACCAAGTTCCATCGTTTTTTGGGTTTTGAAACCGTTTTCATTAAACTGTTTTGACTTAATCAGCAATTCCGAACTAACTTCATTGTTAAAATGTATTAATACTTTATACGCATTGATATACTTGACATTAATAACATCGGGAATCTTCTCATCTCTTAACATTTTTGCTAAACCAAATTGTTTGGGTAATTTTTCGGTGCATGTTATGGAAATTTCTATTTTTGTATCACTCATCGCCTCGTTCTCTCCTGTTTTACGAACTATTTTATTTGGTCTACGTGTCACTGGGTACCAAATATCATCAGAAGCGGTTTTCCTCTTTACACCGCTCATCGGTCCCACAGCTTTCTCTACTTGGTCTCCACTCGCCGCAGCGTATAATTGTCTCAAATCCTCCATACTGCCCGTCATTTCACTCTCGCTTAACTCCGTAATTGCATCATTTATTGCTTGTATTTCTACTTGTACTGACATACCTGCTTCCTCATTATTACTCATAATGATTGATGATACAACCAGAAAACTTCATAGTCACTCCAAGCGACACAATTCACAATAAAAATTATCAAATAACGGGCGCCTGTATTAAAACTAAAAATCGCGTCTATCGCTAGCGAGCGCCCGCCACAGACTGAATAACAAATGCTTTCATTGCGTTCTCAGTGTTTTGTCCAAACATTTGTCTAATTGAATTTTCGCTTTTAGAGTCGATTTCCCAAAAGACAAGGATCTTGGCGTAAGCCCACATCATACACGCCGAATTATGATAATCAGTACTCAAATCAGTATTACCGAGCAAGAGGAGATTCAACACCTTTTAACAACAATTACAAGGTAAACAAACCTGAAAATAAATATATCTTGTGTTTTTATTCTCTAATCCCCGACGTTCAAATGTAACAAATGTTGTCATATCTGTCTGTGACCATGTGAGTGTGACATCATAGCTGTTGAAAATTTTAAATCAACTATAGAAGATAAATGTAGTGGGGGCGATCAAAAGGGTATTTCCCCTTTGCTGCACTTGCGGTAATTCTAAAATCCCCTTTTTAACTAATATGATTCTGATTCTGATCATCACATCATCACGACCTATGTGTTTAAGATGTTTTGGTGTTTTAAGGTATTCTTTCAATTTAAAGAAATATTTTTTTTTTTTTGTTTTATGGATGTATTTGCAATTGCAATTTTTATTTTAATTTCCGTCAGATGACATTTACAGCCTACCAAACTCCGATTTTATTTATTAGTATGGAATTGTGTCAATGTTATCCTTGTTTTACAATTAATTTCTTTTCAGAGTGTTAAATACAATTATAAAACGAATGAAACCAAACAAAACTCGGCTCCCGTCAAGCAACAACCGAAACTGACCAATTCGAAAGATTACAATACGAATTCGAAAGATTACAATACGAATTCGAAAGATTACAATACGAATTCGAAAGATTATAATACGAATTCGAAAGATTATAATACGAATTCGAAAGATTATAATACGAATTCGAAAGATTATAGTACGAATTCGAAAGATGAAAGGAGAGAATATACGATTAACTCGAAAATTAAAAATAATATTCCTGTATCTTTTCCTTCTCATCAAGATACGACTGCACACACTGAAGCGGTATGTAATGGAGAATAATTAGATTTTCTGATCCTCTTCTCCGTAGAAAGTCTGACTAACTATAACTACTAACTAAATATAACCTAAATATAACTATAATACTGGCCTCGTGGCTTAGTTGGTAGTAGCTTTGCCTGCGAAGCCGAGGGTCGTGGGCTCGATTCCCACCCAGTGCAAAAACTTGTGTGATGAATTCAAATGTTTGCACTGTGTCTGGGTGTTTCTATGTATAATAAGTATGTATTTAAAACTGTATAGGTAAGTATTTTATCAGCTATCTGGCCGCCATCATACAAGCTTTGCTTAAAGTGCGCTTATACGGGCAACTAAAATTGCTCAATTCCAGTCAATACTCGTCAACTATGACGTCACGACTACATCAAGCAATTTACGGCAACGGCAACAAGCATCAATACTGCGCAATACAATATTGTACGATGTGGCGCAACTTCATCAACTAGGCGCCACCCGACCTCTCGCTCTCCCCGCGGAAGCAAGACGGCAAGCCGCAAAAGAAACAAGTGCGAATGAGATATATACAAAAATTGCTAGGAATTTTCAAGCCCATTGGATATTCGTCAATTCGTATCTGCGACATTGAGCGATATGACATATCTGGAGGAATTAGAAGCAATATCGCCGAAATAATTGCCGCAATTTGTTGAAATTGCTCCATTGCCCTCGTGTAAGCGCACCTTTAGTTGGGGTCAGGTGGTGTTGTGTATGAATTGTCCACCAATATTTATATATTTTATAGATTGTATTAGTAGACATATTCTCACACTAGTCTATCTAGCTACATACTTGTGAGAACCATGCTGCTGACAAAATATTTATATAAATTTAGGTATCTGAATACCTGTGATATGACAAAAAAATATTTTTGTCCATGTTATACAAATACTTGTTGGGTGGGAATCGAACTCACAACCTACGGCTCTGTGGGCAGACTCAAACAGCATATCGCTTCGACAGGGGTAGTATTAGAAAGGCACTGACTCCTAACATCCTTTTTATTGTGCCTGTGTAGACACGGACTCCCTAACTGTGGACAGACTTACGAAATATAGACTGTAAAACTGTATGGAAAGGTTAAATTTTGTTGACATTTCGAAAGTGACAAATAAGACTACCTCCTCAAATATAATTCATATTATGTGATAGTGAGACCTTACATTCAACTATATGTTAGAAACTTAAAGTTGTTTAAATGTCATATTTTACTTATAGTATAATCACCCAAGTCGTGTCAGCAACACCGAAAACAACGAGAAACCGAGTGGTAAAGTGACCGCATCGCAGAGGCTATCGAATCTCAGGGACCTATTGAACACCGCCAACATTGACTGCATCCCACTGCAGCTGCCTGCAGCTTCCAACGAAACATGTGTGGTTAGTATACTAACGATACTCATAACACTGCGGTATTTACTAAGTATATTTTTGTCATGGTTTTGGGATTGGGGGTATCACAGAGTTGCAAATGTTTTGTATTTAAAATAACTATTTTGACGGATTATTTTTGACGGATATATTTGCATTCTCAAGACACCTCATTCTCACACAGGCCGGAGCTATGTGGAGTTGAGTGTGCTAAATATGAGGACCGCACACAGTGTACGGTTTTGAAATGGCAAATTATAATAATTATTAATATGAATAAATTTATTTGTAAACAAAATAATTACAATTGACTATTTTATTATAACAATCTGTAATTATGATTAAAGAGGACATGCATGGCATGGGTTTTAATTTTTTTTATCAACGTGTGCTATAAATGATCGTCGCCGGGATTCCCCATCAGATAACCTTACAAGAAGTGTTTCTAATGCCAAATGTCAATGTCCCGATTCCCAAAGTGAAACAATAAATTCAGAAGACTATTTTAAAGAGAAGAGAGAAGTTCTAAGAGAACAGAAAAATATTCATTCAATATACTTAAATCAGGCATTTTCAGATTGGAAATATACCTGGGTAAGGAATGTTTTTTTTCTCAGCAGTCATGATTGCTGTGACTAGTTTCGGTTTGCTGTATTTCTATTATTTTTATTACTAAACAAAGTAAAACTGGTAAATTATTGTGATAGTTTTAAAACTAGGAGTTTCCCCGCATAGCGCTCTCGATTTTGATATTAGGAATAATGATAGTCTACTGCTGATTCATAGTACCTAACAATAAATCCTGCCAATTAGGGTAAGTAATTCCCCAAAACGATAACACTACTTACAAATGTATCTTATCTCAATGATATACTAATAAAACATACTTGGAATGAATTCCAAGAATATTTTATTAGTTACTCCAACATAGTCATAGATATTTTTGCATTTTTAATCCCGTCCAAAAAGAGGGATATTATAAGTTTTATAATAAATTTCAAATTCAAGATCGCCACCACCACAAAAAGTACGAATTACATTTATTTTTCACAACTCCCCTCAATAAGGGCTATCAAATGAAAGGGCTTAATTAGTACAATACTGTAACAAATTTCAAATCTAGGGTTAAGTAATCAATATTTAATTAAATTAAAATTGTAATTTTGTTCTAGTTTTATAGTCTTATAGTCTAGTTTTTCTATAGTCTAAAATCTGACATTTATTTTAACAATGCTACATGAAGCTGCCAATTCGTTTTTTGTATTACATAGATAATGATATCTTCCCCGTTTACTGAACATGGGGAAGATATCAGGGTTTTCAAGGTTTTATTCTGAAGTTTCCTACGAAGCTTCCCAAGGAAGCCAAAGCAATTTTAAGAAAACGTTGTATCCTTGTTTATCTCCAGAGAATATAATTGAAAAACTATGGAAGGAATACAAGCTACACAACAGTGAAGCTCAAGAATGGCACTTAAACATGTGTTTGTGCTTAGAGGTTTGATGACCCTCTGTTTTTTTTAGCAACTGGATGATGATTTTGAAAATTCCGAAACGTGTTTTACTATGTTATCTTTGTAGATAAATTCAGATTTTATGATCGTAGCAAAAATAAGTTATAGAGATTTTCGTTAAAATTTACTTCACCATCAAAGAGGATCAGGCACCTGCCAACTTGTATTCTGTATTAAGGCCAAGGACGTTATTAAGGCCAAATATTTTTTAATGTTCAATGTCGACTTACTTATTGATTATTTGGGAAATCCGTTACAAAAGATGGAACTGTTAGCCGACTGATTGTTTTTTTTTTTGTGAC
The DNA here is from genome assembly GCA_963693475.1 of Ectropis crepuscularia. Taxonomy (NCBI): domain Eukaryota; kingdom Metazoa; phylum Arthropoda; class Insecta; order Lepidoptera; family Geometridae; genus Ectropis; species Ectropis crepuscularia. The sequence goes on from OY856341.1 coordinate 16,496,234, forward strand.
TGACTTATTATCGTCGAGAGATTTAAAGTTAAGTTTGATGAATCGTTGCTCGAGTGACTGGTATAATTTACCAGCTCTCGACAGTAGGTATAAGGGTTTATTCTGTCTAATGCGAATCCGAGGACAATAGCGTGTGCAACGGCACTACACGTCACGCGGCGGTGTACACAGAACAAAACTTTTCCATTGCCTCTGAAAACAGAATCTGAAATCGCTCTTTGATGACACTTAAATGATTAAATATTGGTATGATGGTATTCTCGACGATACCAGTTTAATTAATACGATTGGCAATGTAGTTTGTGTGGTTAGCAGCAGGAAGTGAGCGGGGCTGTGAAGCATGTGGCTCCGGCGCTCCGCCTGGAGCCCCCTCCGGACACGTCATCGTCGGTCGTCAAGCTGGAATGGACATGCAAGAAACTGGGCCTCGAGCAGCCCGTATACAAAGTGCACAACATGCCGCAGTCCAAGCACGGACCCGGAAGCTACTGTAGCGTCAAGGTGGGTACTACTATGGAGGCTTTAATGTCGAATTCCTTATTTGTGTCATCGATAAAATATATTCATCAACAAGTCAGGTATCAGGTTAAGCACAAGTGTACTCAGTAACACACGGTATTTCAATCTAAAAATACTAATAAGTCGAAACACACAAGAGCTGTGGTCTCACTGATAGATAGATCAGTTAATAAACTCCAAAATTGATAAACAAACCATGTGTAAAATAGGTGTCAGGATCTCTACGACCTCCCAATGGCGGATCCAGCTTTGGCTCCAGGGGGAGGTCATTTCACAAAACTGTGCAATAAGTACATGCATGCTTTTTAATCAGTGGCCCACCTGGGTACTGGACCCAGCCCAGGGGGGGGCGATGGATCCTGAATCCGCACTTGCCTCCCTCCCCCTGGATCCGCCCTTGGTGTTTGCATAATGCGTGTGCTGTCAGGTGGGGACGACATACAGCGCGTCGTCATATCCGGATTCGTCGCCATCGGAGGAGCTGGCTCGCGAGCTGGCGGCCGCGAAGCTGCTGACGGCGGTGGAGAGCGCCGAGGCGGCGGGCGTGCCGACCGCCGAGCCGGGCGCCGCGCTCGCCTCGCTCGCCGACCTCGTCGCGGACTGCGAGGCCGGCATCTGGGCCACCACCGTGCCGCACATGTACAGGTACTAAACATATATAAAAATAAAGTGGCCAAGTGCGAGTTGGACTCGCCCATGAAGGGTTCCGTTGCAGCATGTAACATAATATACATAGTACACATAGTTCTTGTAGTTCGTTGTAACTTTGATCGAAGTTTCAATAATAGTGTATTTATGACGTACTAAAAAAAAACTACTCATCAGATCGAGTTCAAACTAATTTTCGTTGGTAGTTTACATGGTAATGTACATCATATATTTTTTTTAGATTTTTCATTCTCTTACTGTAGAAGTTAGAGGGGGGGGGACACACATTTTACCACTTTGGAAGTGTCTCTCGCGCAAATTATTCAGTGTAGACGAAAATGATTATAGAAACCTCAACATTATTTTTGAAGACCTATCGATAGACACCCCATAAGTGTAGGTTTGATGAAAAAATTTTTTTTGAGTTTCAGTTCTCAGTATGGGGGGTAACCCTAATTTATCTTTTTTTTTAAATTTTTTGTTCAAATCTTATTGCGGTTCACAGAATACATCTACTTACCAAGTTTCAACAGTGTAGTTCTCATAGTTTCGGCAAAAAGTGGCTGTGACATACGGACGGACAGACAGACAGACAGACAGACAGACAGACAGACAGACAGACAGACATGACGAATCTATAAGGGTTCCGTTTTTACGTTTTACGGAACCCTAATTATGTAGGTATATAAAAATGGATCTTCGAAATTACTACTTTAATTTTTACGCTATGAAAAGTAGCCTATGTGCACACTATAATCTAACTGTATTTCAATTTTCAACCCGATCCGTTTAGACGTGTTTGAGCAGAAATATCCAAAGTTTGCACTGAATTTGAAGTTCTTGTGTCCTATGAATGATTTTATCCCCGGGGCGCCGCGTCGGTCGAGCTTCGATACGGATAAGGAATGACGATGGCAGCGATAGAACGAGAGATGTGGGAATCTAACGATAAAGCTTGGCGATAAATACTCGGCACATATACAATATTAGAAAGATTAATGGAATAAAATGAAACCCCCTTAGTTACTATTTTAACTGCGCTTAATACTCGATATTTTCATAACTAGCAGCGTCTACGGTTTCACCCGCGTAGTTCCCGTTATTTTCCCGCTATGAAACGTAGCATTACTATGTGTTAGTCCAGACTAACATATCTGTGTTCCAATTTTCAACCCGCTACGTTCAAGCGTTCTGACGTGATTGAGTAACATACATATATCCAAACTTTCCCATTTATAATGTTAGTAGGAAGTAGGATTCTCTATACCACTATTACACCTCACTGACTTTATCAATGTGCAAAAAATTACAAGTCCCAATATCATTTACATGCACTCCTTTGGGGTCGTCCATTCATCACAAAATGATGTTTTTCAGCATCGTTTTTTTGTTAAAAAACGCTCAAAATATTTTCAAGTGGCATTGATAGCTAGTTTCAAGTGTCTCCAAACAAATACATTTTGGCCATTTATCGAAAGGTTTGGCATATTTATTAATACTCTTCGCCGTGTGGCATATTCAGTTTAATCAACAGAAAGTAAAAAAATGTATTTCGAATCTTACCAGAGTGCTCGAAAGATATTTATTTATTTATAGATTTAAAGATATCTATTTATTGGGTTCTAAAATGTGTAACTTATAAATCCTTAAAGTAATGTAATTCCCAAGTGTTAGAGTAAAAGGACCGCTATTTTTTATAGTACATTTATTACGAAATACGCCCTTTTCAATGAGATATTTCCGAGAACAGAAGAAAAACAAATGACCACATTGTCTACATTTGGATGCATTTTTAACTCCGAAATATTTACCCTAAACTTTTTTTACGAACCCATTGTCTGACTTGGCACGCGTGGAACGGACGAAACCAGAAAAAAAGGGGACGAAATTAATTCCGTCACAGTGCGGACAGTGCCTATACAAAAGCAAGCGGTTTACGGTGGTGTACTCTGTATTGTGCATTCCTTTTGAAGTTAGGACGTATTTCTTTTGGCGCGTTAAGGAAAAATTATGAGATTAAATTTTTACGATACGCACAGCGACACGCAAAGCCGACACCCTGAAGTTAGCTAGTCAACAGTTTAGGAAACTTTAGGTTTGCAGTTTTTAGTAACTTCAGGTTAATACTTCTTGTGTTGAAGATATTATCTTTCCTATGGTTGAAGTTAGACTTCAACGAAGAAGTATTAACTTAACGTGCGTACATAAGTACACACACACTTTTTATAATAATTTCTTTAATTTTGAAAAAAAGCTAATTTTGTTTACTAGTAAACAATGTTTACTAGTGAATGATGAAACAATTTCATCATTCATTGTTGAATATGGCGATTTCACAATGGCTCAATTAAGAGGCTAAACACGGAAAAGCCCAGTGAAACTATGCCTATTTCACAATCCCACTGTGTTTAGGTATGTCACTCTGTTAATGTTAAATATGTTTTTCTTATTTACACATATTTATTGTTTGACTTTTTAGGATACCAGATGAAATCTTGTACACATTTTTCACACCACGCAGAAAAAAACACCTAAGTTAACCATTATTACTATTTTGTATGTTGGTAGTTGGTAGGTATAACCATTATTTCCTACAATTTTTTTTATTGTTTCAGGCAGAAGTATGGGGAGAATTTACCCAGGAACTGGCAAGAGCTGGTGGAGAGCTGTCCCCGTATTAAAAAAGATCGTTTAGTGAACGGGTTATTAGTGTTGCTTCCGAACAGAGATGTAAGTAATACATATAGTAGCCTATCATTTTGTGTATAAATGTATATTAATTTGTTTTCGCATGCGATTTTATAATAACGTTTTGTCCTATTTTTTAAATATAATAAACGAGAAAAATAGCTAACTGGCCTGATCCATTCACTAACAAGTAACCTCAGTGTCCTCAGTTGAACTTGAAATATAAGTACATGTATTGAAAATATACATCAGTGGTAAAGACGGAAGAGATGATATGAATATGTACTCATCACTCATGTGGCAATTGAGACAAAAGTTAGGCGATTTGCTGCACACTTCCCCGCACGCACCACGCAGCGTAGTGCGTAAATGCATGTTCCATCGTTGTACGTAAGTATCTCCGTTTGTATAGAAAACACACATAGACCAACAAGAAAATGAAAATGCATCCACGTGCGTTCATGCAATTCACGCTCTTACACGAGGAGAAACACGCACCCCCGCGCGTCGTTGCGGGCGAGACTCAAGTAGGTACATGTCGAAATAAATCTACAAAAACGCAACAACGCGCGTGAATGGGTGAAAACCCCGCACGATGATGCAGATCTGCACTCCCGCAAATACGCGCCTAGATGCACCGACATGTAGCATGCTGCATGTTAGTCGTTAAATCGCTTTAGTAGTACCAAGTCGTAATAACGACGATTATGGGTATCGATATCAATCCTGGTACGTTAGAATTAAAAGTAAATCTCTACGTCCATCACATCAGTATCGCTTCAATTATCGAATTGCGATATATGCATTAGGGTACGTAGCGATTTGATTTTTCATTTCATAGGTGTTGATTTACAGATATTCTTGTCATGGAAGCAATTTTGCAAACAAAAAATAAGACCTGTTTGTTGTTTCGAAGTGCTTCAATAAAATAGTACATTTGTAAATATGGATTGGACTAAACTACATGGCTTCGAAAAATTCTAGGTACGTGTCGGTTTCCTCACGATGTTTTCCCTTGCCGTTAGTTCTAAATTAGAATCTTTCGAAGTCATGTATCATCCACCTATCCGCACTGGGCCATCGTGGTGAAATATGGCATTGACTATCTCCTTGCGAAAGAAGGCACCGAGTCCCAACAGTGGGAACATTTAGTGGGCTGCTTATGCTAAATATGGATTGTTGGCAATTTCTGATACAACACTAATTAGCTCCAAACTATGAAATGCCTGTATATATGCCACCGTAGCCAGATAGCTTATCATGGGCGCAGCCATAATGATATGTATAACTAATAAGCTAATAAGTTTAAGGGTTTAAAGTTTAAATGCAATGTCAAATTCAAATCACGCGTGTAAATTAATAATAAGTAGAGCGAGTAAGTTAAATAAACTTCGCTCATTGGATATTTAAGGTTCGTTTTACTAGAGATCTTACATATATACCGACATAATATAGTCCGACACCGCGACACGTGTCTCGGTCTCCTGTCGTGGTCACCGCGCGAATGGCGCACATGGCGCCCATACAATTTCATAATGTCAAGTGCCTGTCACGGTCTCCGGTCGCGGTCTCTGCGCGAACCACTACCTTTAGATCGAACTATCTGACTCATGAAACAAAAATTCGCATTGATAATACAAATATTTGTGTTCGGTGTAGACGGGCCTGCCGCGCGTGCCGGAGCCCGCGTCGCCGGAAGACCTGGACGGGGACCTGCCGATGCTCCAGTTCCCGCAGGAGCAGTACTGGAACGTTCACATCACCGTGGCCAGCTCGCCCATCGAGATCTGGATCCGCATCATCGGCGACGACTACAGCGTGAGTAACTAATTCCGTTCATACACAAAAATTGGCAGTTAATTTAACTTTTAGGTTTACACTTGACTGCCATCTCGTCTGATGGTAAGCGACGATGCGGTCTACGATGGATCGTGTAAACACGCTCACTAAGAAGAAACCGATTCACTCTCGATTTGAATACACAAAGATTGTAACCATCGGGAAAACCCACTCAGGCAACGTATGCCACAAAACCCACTCAGGCAACGTATGCCACAAAACCCACTCAGGCAACGTATGCCACAAAACCCACTCAGGCAACGTATGCCACAAAACCCACTCAGGCAACGTATGCCACAGCCTAGACGTTCGTAGCAGTCATAGGGCCTACCGATTTCGCCACGCACGAAATTACCGCTTAATGGTCTGTTAAAATGGCCAAACGGCAACGAGTAGTAGCTACACTTTTGCCAGTTATTCTACCGCCAAGTAGTGATGTGCAAATATTACTCTGTTCCGGTTTGAAGGGCAATGCTTCCAGAGAAATTACAGGGCTTAGAAATATAATATCTTAGATCTCAGGGTGACGAGTGCAGTGCTAGGTAATGATTTAGAGTTATTCTTCATATTCTATTAGCTGCACGTCACTGTGCTGTTATGTGGCAGGCATGTTGCTTACCATCAGGCACAAACATGTCCTGCTCATCTCGTCACTCTATACTATAAAAAAAGTCCGCCAACTAATCGCAGTAATTCGCTGCCCCTATTATATATTACTAGCTGACCCCGCAAACGATGTTTTGCCTTAGTGAACAACCCTTGTCACTTAGGGGTATGAAAAATAGCTAGTAGCCGATTCTCATACCTACAGAATATGCATATAAAATTTGGTTAAAATCAGTAAAGCCGTTTCGGAGGAGTAAGGAAACAAACACTGTGACACGAGAATTTTATATATAAGATATCCGCATATTATATCAGGGGCCCATATTATATCCGCAATACCATATTTCGTCTGATAGCATATCACTTCAACTACAGGGGTAGATTTAGAAAGGCACCGATTCTATTAATTTGACCTTACTGTGTAGACACGGACTCCCAATAGAAGTGAATACTAGAAGTATTCACTAGAAGTATTCACTAGAAGTCATTTTAACTTGTAAATTTGAGTGTTAAACATGACTAATTTAGCGCAAATGCCTCCTGTATAACTACAGATATATTGCTGTTATGCATATTGGTGATGTGGAATCACAAGATTTCACCTATTCTAAAAGTGTCTTAACGCGTTCGTCACGCTCCGCTGCTCTCTCGCCGTTCCGAAGCTTTGAACGTTCCGAAATTGATTTGAACCTTGCCAAAGTTTGTGTACATGAATGGATTCTTTTCTACAATTATATAGATATAATCAATAGTGATGGCACTAAAGATTATGTACTTTTGGACTTTATAATATAGGTTATGCTATATTATAAAGTCCAAAAGACAAAGTAAAATAAGTGGTAACATAATATGTAATAACAATCAAATCTAAAATAGGAAATGATAATGCTATAACTAAACAAAAATATCTTATCCATCCGCAATGTTAACACATTAGCTGCTAGAAAGAATATCAATGGTCCATCATTCTGATCTTTCTCATCGTATTTAATTTTTATTTAGAAAAAACTGGAAGAGCTGCTAGAGAGAATGAGCTATTACTACGAGCGTGGCGGCACCCCTGTGGAACGGTCCATGCTGGTAAAGAATGGCTGGTAAGTCTATTTAACATTAACCAATGTATCACTGCCGTACCGTTAACTTACGGCACTTGAAACTTACAACAAAACTATCTATACTAGTTTGTGAAAAATGGATTGCAATGTTTTATTTTTGAATTTGAAATCATATGATGAAGGGAAACATCGTAATGAAACCGGTATTTTCCAATTAAGACATATTTCAAGGACATGGCCAGTGGCTTGATTCTTATTTTAGGCATCCCATTCCAACAGTTGAAGCATAATGTTGGCTGCTTACACTATGCATGCCTCCATTCAATATGTACATACTAAAACGGGTAGTTAAAAAGATCCTCATCATCATCATCAATATTCTGCGCCTTCTTAATTTTGTTTCTTATTGTATTGCTAGTATAGGCATCTCTCTTATATGGAGTCTTTTACTGTCATTTGCTAATTGAGTAAAAATAGTTAGACTTTTAATCTCTACCGTTGTAATAAATCAGATTGTGTTCGTTTGTTCCGCTTTCACTCAGTAACGGAACAATGATTCGACGTTATTATTGGTATGAAGATAAATCAGTGAAAACTTTGGTACTTTTTAAATTCAAAAACTGTTGTAGAGAGACGAGACGTACTTCTTAGCATTCCATGGATTCACCGTGCGGGTGCCGGGTCCATCGTGTGGCAGAGAGAGAAATCTCGAATAGACCCCAAGACTTGTGACTCGGGCGTAGGTTTAAAAGGGGCCCCTTTTATTGACGTACGTCAACACTCACCTTCACTACTCGCATTTCTCTCCCTGCCCAGCCAAATCCGATATGATCCTACTAGTGCAGCTTTAGATACTCGTTCTAGTATAGAACTTACTGCACTTCTGGACAATCTAAGGTATACCTCTCGTTCCTACTTCTACAGCATATAAATTAACTACATAGCCATTTTTTGTTAATTCGTTTTGAAGGTCGTAATACTTATTTTGTTTCATCGCGTGGTCTTTAGGTATATTAGTTTCCCACGGTACGGTAAGTTCTACCAGGACTATGGGTTTCGTAGCCCTAGAAAAAAGGAAAATGTCTGGTCTGGATGACGAAACACCCACACCCTCTGGGATTTTATAGTGCTTTTCATACGTGTCCATTAAAATAGTCCAATCAGGTACTGAACCCAGGATTGAGTAAGGCTTGTTCTTGGAGTTTGAAGTTGAACCCTCTTTTACAAAGTTAATTTGTCGTTTGTGTGTCGTCAATCCCTTTTGGGCTCTAGCTACCGAAAGGCTTACGGCTTCACGTATGATTTCAAGTACTCTGTCATGGCGCTGTGAGTAATGACCCTTAAGGAGCACCTTGCATCCCACCAATATGTGCCTTGCTGTACATATCGCCTCACGACAAGCATAGCAACATTTTTCAGAGGCTTTTCCCCACCTTACCAAGTTACTCTGGTCAGGAAGGGTCATTTGGAAAGCATTTAGATAAAATTTTAATAAGGCAGGAGACCAGTCATATAGCAAGGTGCGCCACTTCAGAGCTAATGGGATACAAAACTCACCTATGGTTAACCACTCACTTTGCATTTCTAAATTCATAGCGTGCACTTTATAACTGTCATTTTCGTTTTGTTGTAGAAGGTTTTTACCATGTCTCGGTCTTCCCTTTAAAATGTTCATATGGATAACGTAATTAATAGTGCTATTTGTAGAGTCAGCCTGGTAAGTACCCCACTCACTTTGCATTTCTAAATTCATAGCGTGCACTTCATAACTGTCATTTTTACCATGTCTCGGTCTTCCCTTTAAAATGTTCATATGGATAACGTAATTAATAGTGCTATTTGTAGAGTCAGCCTGGTAAGTACCCCACTCACTTTGCATTTCTAAATTCATAGCGTGCACTTTATAACTGTCATTTTTACCATGTCTCGGTCTTCCCTTTAAAATGTTCATATGGATAACGTAATTAATAGTGCTATTTGTAGAGTCAGCCTGGTAAGTACCATAACTTTGCTATTCCACTGTCAAGCAGTCATTTGAAAACATTACTGTGTACCTGTTTGAAGGACAATGTTTCCACAGAAATTACGGGACAAAGTTATCGTCTTGTATATAAAAATATTTGCATTCCTAGAAAATAACTCATCAATTATCTACTTACTAACCCACTCCCAATGGTACTGTGCAAAAATATCCATTATGCTGGCCACATTGCCTCCCTGGTTTGCTATGGCCAGGCTTTCCAACAGATACCTACGAGCCGGAGCGGGAGTCATCAGATTTTTCTATTTTGCGCCTCACCAAGCTTTTGGCCTCAGTTCCCCAACTGTCTAAAATCTCCACAGCAAATGGGACAAAGTCATGAAGATAGATGTAGTTGATTAGATTTGTATAAATGTGATGTGTTTCAGGTACGCAGTGAAGGACGAGGTGGGCTGGCAACGCGCCAAGATCCTGGACATCCACGAGGACACGGCAGCGGTGTTCCTCGGAGATCACGGCGACGATGACCTTGTGCCGCTGAGCTGTGTCCGCGTCCTCGAACCGCAGTTCCGGAAGCTGCCTGCGCAGGTAACACTCTCTTAAAGTGAAACCGTTATTAAACTTTGCCGCGTGGAGCAGTTCTTTAGTTGGGGATATCTTGTGGATTCGCGTCACTGACATGCGGAGTACAGTAGGTGTGGCGGCGCAGCGGGACGTACGCGTAAAGGTATTGTTATTAAGGAATTGTATGGGCGCCAGTTCGCGCCGAGACCGTGACACGAGTCTCTTGTCGCTGTCTCGGCACGAACTGGTGTACATACAAAACTATAATGTCAAATGCCTGTCGCGGTCGCGGCGCCTTCAGCTACCTTCAGCGCTTTTCGAATGGATGAAATCGTGTGAATTTATGTTGCCGACATGATACATCTGTTGATATACAGAAGACGTATTCTGCAACACTAGTACTGTTTAATACTAAAATTATATGTATAATTCCTATCGGCAGTAATGATAATTTTATGACCATGACTTTTTTTTCATAACGCCGCATTATTGTAACAAAAATATGCACCTAATACCTCAAATACAGAAGTCAGAAAGGTCTGAATTAGGTGTGCGGGGTGGATTATGGTCTTGAATTTTCTTGAGAGTTTCAACAACCTCCAACTGTTGAAGATATGTAAGTATTGGGCTACTTATGTAATTTATGCATTTTGAAGAGTATTAAGTTATTGTAACTTGATTCTTCAAATGTAGTAGTGTCTTTTGTGAATAAAACTTGAATGATAAAATATAAAAATAAAATAGGTATTAAGCAACCATACAAATATAGTGGCAACAAAATTCACCATAATTTGCTATTCACATACAACTTGTACGTATATTCTTTATGAACTAACTAGATACAACCAAGGACAATATTTTATTAACAATTTCTAAATTATTCAAAGAGTGATCTTAAATTAGATTACGGACATTTTATGTTAATTGCGCGGTAGATGGACCAGTATAACGCGTTATAGTTGATGTTATCAATTTGAAATCCAAGGTCGCAGTTAACATATTAGCTAAGCAGGGAGAAAAACAATCCATACATTAAACCGTACTGACTGGCCTCGTGTCTTAGTTAGTAGTAGGTCTGCCTGCGAAGCCGAGGGTCGTGGGTTCGATTCCCACCCAGTCCAAATATTTGTGTGATGAGTTCAAATGTTTGCACTGTGTCTGGGTGTTTCTATGTATAATAAGTATGTATTTAAAACTATATGAGTATTATACCAGCTATTTGGCCGCCATCACACAAGTTTTGCTTAGTTTGGGGTCAGATGGTGTTGTGTGTGAATTGTCCACCAATTACGAATGAAAAAGTAAACCCTATTTGTTTGTCTATGAACTATTAACGCCTAATTTATTAATGAACAAATTTAAATGAACTTGTTTTAGTAATTAAGCTAGTAGGCTGCAACAGCTATGTTACTAAATATCTTATATATAAAATTCTCGTGTCACAGTGTTTGTTTCCTTACTCCTCCGAAACGGCTTTACTGATTTTAACCAAAATTTATATGCATATTCAGTAGGACTGAGAATCGGCTACTAGCTATTTTTCATACCTTTATTTATATGGCAAAACAACGTTTGCGGGGTCAGCTAGTATTTGTATAAACTTCATAATTAAAATAAGTTTTACTAATACTGTAGCAGATATCGTAATTTTTTCTTTAAATGCTCATAGGTTTGACATTATAGTTGTAGTAATCTTCAGAGGTTTCGAGATATAGTCAGGTTGTGGGTGTATACATAACATACTACAGTGTTGATTAATAATTTTTGTTGGACAAATTTGATGAATATGAAAGGAACCAAATTGTTTACATTTTCTGACATGCAATTACTTAATTTTCGCTTCTTGTAATGCCATTTTTAACTTATATATTGGTTGCCTTGTATTAAGTAATTAGATTTTTAAAATCCGTCTGTGTACCTTACCTATGTAGTGTAAATAATTTATTTATTTAAAACTTATGTGTACACTTATACCTAGTTTTACAGGCCGATTAAAAATCTATACTAGTATTATAAAACCGAAGAGTTTGTTTAAACGCTAGGATCTCGGGAACTACTGGTTTGACTTGAAAGATTATTTTTCTGTTCGATAGTTCATTTAACGAGGAAGGCTATATAACATTACGCTACTATCAATAGGAGCAGAGCATGAATTAAGAATGTGACAAAAACGGAGAAAAATATTCCTTTTTGTGAGCTTTTGTGCGCCGAAGTCCGTGACAGCATGTGTCTATCTTTTAAGATTGCGTCATTATAACCTAAGCTACCCAGTTCTAAATCTGAGTTATTACAATCAATTTTCGATAGGTGGCGTAGCGACGCGCGCAGGGTTCAGCTAATTATGAACGATGTGGTTATGTTTGTGTGCAGGGCGTGCTGTGTCGCCTGGAGAACGCAGAAGAGGTCGCCGCGCACCCGGAGAGCGAGGCCATGGTGCGGCGGCTGGCGGGCGAGGTGCTGGTGGCGGCGCCGGGCGCGCGCACGGACCCGCTCGACCCGTCCGTGCCGCTCGAGCTCTACGACACCTCCACGGACTGCGACCTCAACCTCAACCGGGAGATCGTCGAGGACTTCTGCCTCAAGGGCGCGTTCAATCTCACGCAGAAACCGTTCGAGGTCACTCTCATATACCATCTTTTTTTTTTGACGTGACAACGTCTTATAATTCGATGAAGCCGGCTGCACGCACGAAAAAACATGACATCATGCGGTGATACCTCGCTCTGAGGCGTTCCATTTAAGTTTGGAGTTGAAGTTGTCACGTTCAACTATCGCCAGTAACTTTACAGACAACCGATTTTTTTTTAAATAAAGAGTTACGAGACGAGCAGGAGATGTGCCTGATGGTAAGCAACATGCCTGCCACATAACAGCACAGTGACACGCAGCTATTGGAACATGAAGAGTCCAAATCATTACCTAGCACTGCACTGTGCTCGTCACCGAGGTCTAAGATGTTATATCTCTAAGCCTTGTAATTTCTCTGGAAATGATGCCCTTCAGACCGGAACACAGTAATGGTTGCACGTTACTGCTTGGTGGTAGAATGACTGGCAAAGGTGTGACACTTCCCCAGGCGGACTTTGCCAAGAGTCCTACCACTACAATACTAAATACATTTTATTATTTTATACCAGATCTTTTTGAAGTGAATACTTCTTTTGGCCACACACAAAATTTTCGTAGGCTGTAAAGTAAGCTCAGCGTCACGCTCGTAAATGAAAGAAATCTTCGGGTGAACTCGGGACCATGGCCATGCTTAGAAGACTAGTCTAGATAGCCATGCTTTGAAGACTTATTTAAACAACAATGAAGATTTATTCCAGACTACAAAGTGATCTATCAAATTCTGAGTTATACGTTTTCACTTCTATCGGCAGTCCCTATGACTGCCAATTTTTTTTCCAAAGTTTGGAGTAAGTAAAGGAAAATCAGGATTTGTTTCTAATGCTACATGTCTTGTCTACCCATAACAGCATAGTGTCACACAACTATTGGAACTTGAGAAGTCCAAATCACTGCCTAGTACTCCACTGTGCTCGTCACTCAGGGTATAAGATGATTTATGTCTATGTCCTGTAACTTCTCTGGAAACATTACCCTTCAAACTGGAACCCATGGAAACAGTACCCTTCAAACCGAAACCCAGTAATGTTTGTACGTTACTGATTGGTGGTTGAATAACTGGCAAAGATATGCTTTTCCCCAGGCGGACTCTCCAAAGAGTCCTGCCACTACTGCAAGCTACAACATAGACGCGAGTAAAGTGTGTGTGCGCAGGTGGAGGTGGGGTGCGTGACGGAGGAGGGGCGCGTGTGGGTGTCGCGCGCGGGCGGCGCCGCCACCGTGCGCGCGGCGCTGGGGCTGCTGACGGCGGGCCCCTACCGCCGGCCGCTGCCCGCCGCGCCGCCCGCGCCGCCGCCGCTGCACAACGCGCTCTACATCGTGCGCACGCTCGCCGGCGACTGGTCAGTACACGAACACACGCACACATAGTGTTAACACGAGAATAGGTAAAGATGGCGATTGGCGCCGCGACTGCGACAGGAGATCGGGATCGGAGAGACCGCGACTAGTGTCGCGGTCGCGGTGCGCACCGCCGTATTTAACTATCCACGTCTAATCTATATTATGTCTCTATCTTTACCTATATGTCTTATATATCCTCGTCGGTGACTGGTCAGTCCAACAACATTATCTTACCTATCCTCGTCGTCGACAGGTCCATCCACGAACCTACATTAGTTTCATTCATAATTTGATGTCTACTGTGCCTATATTATAACGAATCGGATGAAAGGCGATTGCATGCAGTTGAGATTATTCAGAAAACTGGTTAAACGGCGTTGTTTAGTAAAGCCAAGCTATTGATTGAAAATTGAAACGACTGACTAAGCTGGTTGACTACGATGATAAAAGTTTCCTTTTCTCAATACTCAATAATTTATTGCTTCATTATGTACAGTTAGAAATAATTATACAGGTAGATTTGGTACAAAATGAAGTTACAACACGACGTACCCAATCGGGCATAACAATTTGATTATCGTTTGGAGCGTTTTTGTTCGAGTTGCTATTTATATCGATGAAGTGTGGTAATGTAAGCGTAATGTCGTGTGTGGTGCAGGGTGCGGTGCAGCATCATCAGCGGGCTGGACGGCGAGGGCACGGTGCGCACGCAGCTCGTGGACAGCGGGCTCATCCTGCGCGCGCCGCTCTCCTCGCTCGTGCCGCTGCAGGCCTTCTCGCCGGCGCTCAACGCGTACCCCCGCCAGGTGAGGACATGCTGCCAGACACAATGGATGTGCCCTCCCAAACTTCAGGCGCACGGAAAAGAGTGAGCTCATTCTTTCCGTTTTAGTCTTTTGTAGGAAGCGGTGAACGCCAGACGTGCATACCTATCGCTTTACCGATGTCTGTTTTGGTGGAATAAACGTTATAGATTCGTCATGTCTGTCTGTCCGTCCGTATGTCACAGCCACTTTTTGCCGAAACTATGAGAACTACACTGTTGAAACTTGGTAAGTAGATGTATGAAACGCATTAAGATTTTTACATAATTTATTATTATTTTTTTCATCAAACCTACACGTGTGGGATGTCTATCGATAGGTCTTCAAAAATGATGTTGAGGTTTCTAATATAATTTTTGTCTACACTGAATAGTTTGCGCGAGAGACACTTCCAAAGTGGTAAAATGTGTGTCCTAAACTGTCCTCTAACTTCTAAAATAAGAGAATGAAAAAACTAAAAAAAAAATGATGTACATTACCATGCAAACTACCAACGAAAATTGGTTTGGACTCGATCTGATGAGTAGTTTTTTTTTAGTTCGTCATAAATAAATACACTATTATTAAAACTTCGATCAAAGTTGTTACAACGAACTACAAGAACAATGTGTACTATGTACATTATGTTAATTGCTGCAACGGAACCCTTCATGGGCGAGTCCAACTCGCACTTGGCCACTTTATTTTAATTTTCATTATTGTGCGATGGTGGTAAGCATAGTGAGCAGGGTGTCGGTATTGATGTATGGTTCGTTGTCAGGCGGTGCAGGTCCGGCTGGGCGCGGCGGAGCGCGCGGCGGGCGGCATGGTGTCGCGGCTGCGCGACATGCTGCTCGGCGCGCGCGTGGTGTGCCGCGCGCTGCCCGCCGCGCCGGCCGCGCCCGCGCCCGCGCCGCCGCACGTCGAGCTCTTCGTGCGCACCGGCCCGCAGAACATACTCGCCTCCGTCAACAACGCGATACTCATGGAGTACGACTACCTGCAGCTGTGAGTACACCCTACTCACTCTAAAGGCCTTAGAGGTACCTTAAAGGAGCAAGTTCGCGCTGATACCGCGACACGAGACCGAGACTGGAGACAGCGACAGGCACTTATAGAAATTATAGAATTGTATGGGCACCAGTTCGCGTCGAGACTGCGATAGGAGACCGAGACCCGTCTCGCCAAACTCGCGAACCGGCGCCTATACAAATAAAAATCAGCAAACTTTTGCAGTTACATGAAGAGTCCAAATCATGATCTCACCCGGGAATGTAAGGTGTTTTAACTCTTAGCCCAGTAATTTCTCTCGAAACATTACCGTTCAAACCGGAACAGAGTAATGTTTGCACACTACTGCTTGGCGGTATACTTACCGTCTTTTTACTTATCGCACGAAGCGGCGCGCGCCTTACTTCACCACAAGTAAGACGCGCGTCGCTTCGTGAGATAAAACTACTGTAGATTTAAACAATGTACAAAATAGAATATCGTGTACAGCGGTAAGGAGAAAGAAGCGGTGAGCGTGGGCACGGACCCGGTGGAGGCCCTGAACAAGAAGAAGGAGCGCATCTTCCGCAGCGTGTCGGCGGGCGCGGGCCTGGGCGCGGGCGCGGGCGCGGGGGAGGAGCGCGAGCGCGGACAGCGCGCCGCCGCGCTGCCGGCGCCCGCGCTGCCCGCGCTCGGCAAGTGCTTCGACCTCTACATCGCCATGGCGGCCAACCCCTGGAACTTCGTGGTCAGTCATAGTTTTAATTACAAAAAAGGAGCAGGTTATCAATAGGTTATCTTAGGACGCGTTCACATATGAGGCGTCTAGTTGAAAAACCCGCTAAAACACTTTTTTTCCAAATGGAGTAAATAAAAAAAACTTCTCACGTCTTCCGCGTTCCAAACCAATCGCACTTCTTCAGCACAGAAGATTTTGCTACTCTGCGCAAAAAAGAAAGCTAAATTTTATATCATTACTAGCTGTACCCGCAACTTCGTCTGCGCAAAATAAATATTAAGGTAATAATTCAATTTCATCAAAATCGGTTCTGTTGTTTAGGTGTGAAAGCGTAAAATACATTCGTCCCCCATTTCAACTCCAATTTCATCCCCATACAGGTCGAAATTACAAAATTCCTAGAACAAACATTTATTTGCTTCGTGTCAAGTGTCTATGTTCAGAGTTTCATGGTTTTATATTCAACGGTTGAGAACTTTCATATTGACATTCATCCCCCATTTCAACCCCAATTTCACCTCATACAGTTCGAAATCACAAAATTGATAAAACAAACATTTAAGTGCTTCGTATCAAGTATCTAGAGACAAAATTTGATAACTTTGAAAATCACGAATTTTCATACAACCATTCATCCCTTGTTTCACTCTCTTAGGGGTTGAATTTCGCAAAACCCCGTCTTAGTGAGCGCCTACGTGCTAAAAGGGACCTCCATGCAAAATTTCAGATTCCTGGCATTTGTAGTTCCTTGTAGTTAATATATATAAGTAGTAGATTCCTTGATGAGTGACCTTTCGCTTTTATATATAGATTGAGGATTTTGCAGGGAACGAAGTAGCTCACTCAGTAGATAATTAAAGCCACTCTCAGATGGTACCAACGGCTTGTTTTTTGTGAAAAATCGTTATAGCGGGTTTTGTAATTAGACGTCTCATATAACGTCCGTTTTACAGGTCCGTTTAAACGTATGTATTATTAGCGTATGTAGTTGTATGAGCCAGTTCAGACCATAATACAGTATTCCGGATCCAGTTTACTGATCGTTTATCGGATCGAAACCGCGCGAGGCTTGGCACGGGGGTGCGCGGGGTGTGGGGTGCTGCACACAGCCGCCATTACAACACGACAACGTCCATCCCCGTTGAAAGTAGGCGAACACTGATGAACGAAAGTGCAGCAGCGTATCTACAGTAGCGACGGATCCGTTAAAAAAGATTCTGTAAATGCTGTGTGAATATTCTGTAAATCCAGTAACGACAGATCCGTTAAAAAGGATCCTGTAAAATCAGACATTATATGTGAACGCACCTTTAGATAAAGAATAAGTAAACAGATTCATTCGGTTTTTAGCACGGTTCCTTTGTACCAATCGTAAGCAGATGCGGTATATGTTACCTATGGCGACATAGTGATGTGCCGCGACAAAAGTATGACTCTTCCACAAGACCGATCAGACCGGGGGGTCTACCGCCTAACGAAAAACGCTTTGACTCTTTGACGTTGCCGTCTCTTTCATTTCAAGCGAGAAGAAAAGAGACAGCAATGTCAAAGCGTTTTTCGTTAGGCGTTAGACCCCCCCCGTGCTTTCGGTGTAAAGCGTTTGTTTTAACTCTATACGTAGTATATATGTAAACTCTTTGGCATCTAGCCAAGTTTACATATAAAGAGCCTAAAAAACGAACTATAGTCCGTCAGTTAGATTGCTAAAAACAGAAATTGGCCATCATAGGGACTGCCGATACAAACTTGTAACTCAGAATTCCATAACTCATTTTGGAAATTACGCGGGTGAAACCGCAGAGCGCTGCTAGTTTTCTTGGACCTTTTATAGGTTTACCCTTGATGTTATGCGACGATGCAGTAGTGTACGATGGATCGTGTATACCTAGAAGAAACCGATTCACTCTTGATTTGAAGACACCAATATTGTAACCCCGCAAGAAATCAGTGAGTGGTGCGCCAAAAGGAGATTTCTCTTCAAAAATCTTACTAAAGTCCTTACTCCCGTCTATGCGGTCTATAGAAATCAGAATCATTTATTGCTATAACTGTGTACAAAAGATGTCATTAAATACAAAACATGGACACAACAGTTTAGCCGTTTCGGGCGTGCAATATTAATTTTGTTTAATGTCTTATCAAGTCAATTTGGGATAAAACAATTTGATATCAGTGATGTCAAAATCCAATACAAAAGGGTTGGGGTAAAGGGAATTTTCACGTCGATAATAGTATTCGAATGGTGGCTACAGGTGCAGCCGAACAGAACCCGGAGCACGCTGCAGACGATGATGGCCACGCTGCAGGCGGAGTGCCCGAAGCTGAGCGAGGCGGACGCGCCCACCAGCCCCGCCAGCGGCGAGCTCTACACGGTCTTCTACAAGAAGGACTCCTCGTGGTACAGGTAACTTACATTTTTTTTTACCTTCATAATCTATACTGATTTATTTGTTAACCCGCGACGCATAAACGACAGGGCGTTATAAGTTAGACGTGTCTTTCACTATCTTTTTCTCTCTGTATGTGTCTGTCTGTGCCATCTTACGAATCACGAACGAATGGACCGATTTTGATTCTATTTTTTTACAACTTCCTCTATATGGGTATCGAATGAACAGGCTTGACTAGTAGAATACTACATTGTAATAAATTGCAAATCCGAGATGGCCGTCACCTCCAAATGAGAATGTTTTTTTTTCAATTTCCTTATGAAAATGAAAGGGCTTGACGAGCAGAATTACACTATGAAAAATTTCAAATCCAAGATGTCTGCCGCCACAAAAAGTTTAATTACTTTTTAACACGCTTTTATTAGCTTCACCTGTATGTATGTATGTAACCGACCCCTTTGAGCTCGATTTTGTCCGACTTTGTACGATCAGATTTGATTCAAACTTTGCACACCTGTCAAAAGTCGATGACAATGCAATAATCCGATCGAAGCATCCGATTATCCTAATTAGATTCGCCAGGATTAATTAATTTTTATCCGCATCCTTTGCATGCGAGTTTAACTCCATAACAAACTGCTAACGATTCTGCGCATGTATTCTGTTGTGTTTGTGTACCTACAGCGAGCGATGTATGCAACCGTTTGAAAAACGACCGTTGCCATGGTTACACTCGACGCCTAGAGGCCCCGTCTAGGGACTCCGGTGACACGCGCTTGCAGGAAATTTTAAAATCGACAAGTTACGAGGGTCAAACTGAAAGTTCTTAGAACTGGCCACTTATAAACAATATAATAAAAAAATAATTCTATAATTTGAAAATAGAACTCTTTGCCAATATTACTGAGTATATACTTCATTCATTTGTCATTTGTTTTACGATTTGGCGGCAAATTGAAAATTGTCTGTGTCACGTCAACATGAATTTAACACGAGAAAATTTTCGTGCAATGATTTTTTATGACTTTCGATGTCATTTAAGTCAACAAGAAAGTTATGATAGACTACGATTGGCCTTTCACGATGAAGCCCCATCTCGTGCGACTGTTTACAACTGGTTTAATGAGTTTAAACGTGGTCGCACTAATCTCACTGATGATTTACGTGAGGGACGGCGTTCTACGGCGACGACTGAAGATAACATCTGTGTTGTGCGGCGTATGATAGAGACTGACAAAAGAGTGACCTATCAGCAGATTCGGACAAGCTTAGGCATCGGTATGAGTCAAGTGCACAAAATCCTACACGAACATTTAGCGGTCAGGAAGCTTTGCGCCCGGTGGATACCTCATAATTTGACTGAGGCTCAAAAACTCCATCGTGTGGATTGGTGCCGTAAAATGATTGAAAGATTTAACGGAGGTGACTCAAATGCTGTGTTCGACATACTAACAGGTGACGAAAGCTGGATTTACTGTTATGATCCTGAAACCAAAAGACAATCTGCTCAGTGGGTGTTTCCTTTCGAGGAGTTGCCAACTAAAGTGAAGAGAGATCGAAGTGCGGGGAAAAAAATGGTGGCCTCGTTCTTTGGAAGGATAGGTCATTTCGCAACAATTGTGTTAGAGGATCAAAAAACAGTTTCTGCAGAATGGTACACTACCAATTGTTTGCCACTTGTCTTGGAAAAAGTTCGAGAGAAACGACCTCGCAGTAGGATCCTCCTTCACCACGACAACGCCTCATCGCACACCGCCAAGCGAACGATCGACTATTTGGCGACATCAAACGTTGAATTACTGGGTCACCCGCCGTATAGCCCCGACCTCGCGCCTTGTGATTTTTATTTATTTTCAAAAATTAAAGAAAAACTTAAAGGAAAGCGGTTTATGAATGCTGAAGAAGCGGTGGCTGCGTATCGCGATGCCATTGAAGAGACCCCTAAGGACGAGTGGGCAAAGTGCTTTTCCCAGTGGTTCCATCGCATGCAGCGGTGTATTGACGTGAATGGACAATATTTTGAAAAGATATAATAAAACTAATAACTGGCTAATGTAATCAGTTTTTGATTTTCTAAGAACTTTCAATTTGACCCTCGTATAACCTTTACCGTGACCCTGAGAACGGGGATTAGTGCTGTAAATTTTTTACAGCAACCTGATTATACTCAAGAGAGCTAGTGGTTTAGATTTTTCACAGCAATCTGATTATACTCAGGGAGCTAGTGGTTTGGATATATAGTGGTAGTGGTAATGTGTTGTGTAAATGTAGCTTGTTGTTACTTGTAGCTTGTTGTTGTTGTCCCACTTTAATAATTTTTACAGCTGGGATGAGTGGTGACTAGAAGTATCTGGTAGTTTATAGTAGACCGCTCTTTAAAATTATGCGAGATGGCAGTCAAGTTCAAAAAAGAGAAAATTGACGCTAATCTCAGGAACTACAGCTTTTTTATCTAATAAAACTCAAGTCAACTTTCAATCATTTCACATTTTTATGATTTTCGTGTCAAGGATCAAAAAAAACTTTAAATTTGTATTAACTAGTTGAACTTATTTTCGTTGTCAGGGATGATTGAAAAATCCATCAACGTGTGCCTCTAACCAATCATAGTTGCGCTTGTACTTTGAGCTGAGCGCAAATATCAGTTAGGTACTGCGCGCTATTTTGTACTTCTTTCTAACATATAAGACTTCAAAGTTTGCTACCACAAAATTTCAATTGGTATTCTCAAGAAATCTGCGTATTTCTTGTCAATTAGTTATCTATCAGCTAACATATTACACATGATCGTGTATTGATATGTGAGCTATGAGTTAGTATGTAATTATAGCGATACTATCTGATTCTTATGTGGTTATTTTGTTCGCCAGAGTCACGGTAGCAGGCTGCGTGTCCACTGAGATGGTGTCGGTGTATTTCTGTGACTACGGCGACCTGGCCCTGTTCGACACGAAAGACCTCCGTCCGGTGCCGGCGGGAGCGCCGCTCGCCCGCTCCCTTCCCCCGCAGGCACTAAAGGCTCGACTGTTTGGTACGTCTACACTAATATAACAACCGAGATTGACACATATGTTTCAAATTTACTTCAACATTTATTTCCGCCTTGTATGAAATGTTTAAAATGTTATGTATTCTGTATTTCAGATGTGTGGCCTTTGCATCAAGACTGGACAGTTGAAGATTGCGTGAGATTCCAAGAGCTGTGCGTGGAACAGCAGTTTGTAGGTATATGCAAAGACATCGGCAAGGACCCCCTGAACCCCAACGAGCCCTTGCTCACTCTGGACCTCATCGACACGTCCACTGACGAGGATGTTTATCTTAATAAGCAATTAGTATCCGAGGGCAGAGCGCGCCTCTCCTCTACTTCGACTTCTTAATTTATTTAACTTAATGTTTATTTTTGGTGAATACTCTTTATAGTTCAGGGTGCGACAATCAAACATGGCTGTAAGCAGAATAGCATTTTTTTTATTGAGATAAAAGGCTGACGCGTGTGGCAACTTGGCTCCTAAGTTATAAATCACAGACCTGCCGTTCCTGTGCTGTGTCAACTAAAACACTTTATTACGTTAATAGGCATATTATAGTTGACTTTGTTTGAAACATACAATACGGATACAGATAGATGAAAAATACAATACTGTTTTGCTAGTTAGTGAAAATGTTAGTATTTTGACGAAATGCTTAAACGATTTTCTATTTAAGGTTCGTAACAGGTGACGTAGGTAACGCAGCACTGATGTTTTAAGAAGACCTCCTAAATTAAAAGTCTTGAAAATCATAATGTTACATTCCAATTTTTTTTATTTGTATTCAGTGCTTTTCACAAAATATTGTAAGCTTACCTTGTCACCGATAATGCTTCTGATATTGGCCATGATTATTATTTTATAATTACGTAATTTATCCTAATTTTAATAGGCGTTCATATCTAACTCTGGCATACTATGGGAGTATCTATGTTTTTGTGTAACAAATAAAGCAGACGTCGATAGTAAAATGATGTGTGTGTAATCTCTCGATTACGCCTGAGACCGTTTCAAATTATAATATACACTCACAAGTGAACACAGTTCTGTGTCCGTAGCACTGAGTAATTAATCACTTCTATTATTAATCTTTATTTTACTATTCTGTAGTTAGCACGACATTCACCTGTTTTAGAATTCAATGCCAATATGTTTTACAATAAAATTGATTTATGTATCCAATCATTTGTTTCGAAAAGGGATGTCATGTAGCTCCGACTCTGCATCTTGTTCGGCAAAGCGGAAAGCTCGGAACTGCCCATAGGATTACTTCTAAATCACTTAGGGGAAACCCGTGTCATGTCCGCCATTTAGCTCATATGAATAACTTATGAGGTGTTTACGAATATTTCCATTATTCTGTAAGACATCAACTTTTAAGACATCTAGTTTTAGACTCCATTAAGGGTTTCTTCTCGTAATCCAATAAATATGTAAAAAAAAACTATACAAACTTATCATAATGGCTACCTAGACACGGAGCAGATTAAATTCATGAGTGAAATATCAGCTCAGCTTAGAATCAGTCAGTAGCCAAACTGGCTCTGATCCAAACAAGAAACATAAATACTCCATAAAAATTAGCCTAAGATATTAGTTTTTAAAATACTGTTACATGTGAAGGGATTTCAAAAGTGATGTGTATCACCATCCCAGCCTCTCTGCTCCTGAACTCTTGATTGGCAGAACTGAACAGATTTCTTTATTATTGTTGCACACTGCGTATGTTATTGTTATAATTTAAGTTACTGTTACTTTTCTTGAGTTAGATCTTCTAATTATAAGGTTTCAAGTCAAAAATACTCTATATTTTGTATGGTTTAAAGACATCTTACTAATTAATGCATGACTATTCCACTGATGTTTATATCACATTAGACATATATCCATAATATTCCATGTATTCATAGTTTACCAATCTTTAGAAAAGTGCTTGATCATGTGTAAAGATCATTCACCATACATAATATCATAAAATGCACCGACAATTATAAAAATTGTAGTGTTAGTAATGTAAAGTCTGTTTTATTAAGGATGTTCTTCCAAATGATAACACAGTTTTATGTAAGTAATTAAATAGTTACTGAAATTAATGTGTTTTATTTAATTTCGAATACAGTCTTGCTTGAAGTTAGCAACAATGTGGTCTATGATGGAACCACAGAAATCTAAATAATAAGGTAATTATTATTTAGATTTCTGTGGATGGAACACATTTTTTTTATTACTTACTAGCTTTTACCGGCGACTTCGTCCGCGCGAAATATATGTTGGTAACTGGCAAGTAGCTACCTGGTAAAGTAACGTTTACTAAAAACATAAATAAAAAATATTGGTGGACAATTCACACACAACACCATCTGACCCCAAACTAAGCAAAGCTTGTATGATGGCGGCCAGATAGCTGATATAATACTTATATAGTTTTAAATACATACTTATTATACATAGAAACACCCAAACACAGTGCAAACATTTGAATTCATCACACAAATATTTGCACTGGGTGGGAATTGAACCCACAGCCCTCGGCTTCGCAGGCCGAGCTACTACCTACTAAGCCACGGGGCCAGTCGCACAGCATAGCAATTTTTTATACAATTTCATCATCGGTTTAGTGGTTTAGGCGTTAAAGCGACGAAAACAGACGACAGAGTTACTTTTACAGTTATAATGTAATAAATATGTAATCATCCGTGTTTTCTTATGCTAAGTACTTTCATTCAAGATAACCTGAAAAACAGATAAAATCGTTAATAACTCGCCAATGACATGTAGTAGATTCGCATAACTTTACAGGAATGTGTATAGTGTGTATAAATGATAGGTACCAGTCGGCACTAACGCGAAGTCCTTAGTCTTGTTCGTTCGAGAGCCAGAGCTTTTTTCAATTTTTCAGGAAAAAAATAAACTACTGAACTATACTAGTCATGTTAATGAAAATTCCGGCACAAATTTATTGGAACGAAGTTCCTTATCCCGCGTTATGAAAATGAAAAGGACCTAGACGGAAAAAAAAATTAACGTTTTGTGCCTTGTGGCGTGATAGAATTAGAATACGATAACAAATTTCACCAATGTGGTGAACGACCGATTGGCGCAATTAGTAAGTAAGAGGTCACCTATGAAGTTAGGTACCCCGGTTCGAATCCCGGTAGTTACCGCTATACTCTTTTCGTTCTTTTTTCTCTCAACACTCTTTTTGTTCTTTTTTTTCCTGAGAATAATAGTTTTTATAAAGGATCCCTCTTATCAACGCATTTAATTTAAATCCTAAGTATTTTCTAACAAACAATAACGAAAAAAAATATCTATTGGCGATTTATCTGCACAAACTGACTGTTGTGGCGTTGCACAACTAAGCCTATGAGAATTTGGTTAGAGGCTAGACCAACACTAATTTACGACCACTGCCCGAATCGACTTGCACATGAAAGTTCCTATAATTACTAATAGGTGGCGCAGAACTCAAAATTAAATTCAGCTGTGGATTGTATCCTACTCTAGTCGTGTCATAGAAAATCTGGAGAGGTCACTACCGGTACGATAATTTTGTTCTTTTTTCCTGAGAATTTATGTAAAGTAATCATTCAGAACCGCAAAACAAACCCGAAATACAGTTATTTGACGATTTTCTTTCACTTTTGTCATATTCTTTTTGTCATACCGAATTTTTATTCTATAACCCACTTTAAACGTGATTTTGTTCGTTCAGGTGGAGTTGCGATATATCACAACACAAATTATACAACCAATCTTGTAACACCAAATATGTCGGTCATAATGAACAATATTCAGAACTTGCACGTAAGATGTACAAGTGTTGCAGAGTTATGTGCAGCAGAGTGTGTAATGGAAAACTGTGTTACCTTAATCATGGCAGTCATATATGTCTCACCAAATAACAAATTAATAGATATTCAGGAGTTCATTCATCGAGCACTGCTAGAGTATTCTAAAGATGTATCTCGAACGCTTAGCAGATACAACAAAGATTTAGATAAAGTTCCACTCATTTTAGCCGGTGATTTTAACATCAACTTTAGTAATGAAAAATCAAAACCATTGCTACAGTTTCTAGAGGAAGAATTTGATTTAAGAATTAACAATAATCCAGAATATAATACTACCATAGATGCAATTTTTTCAAGACATTTAAATAAAATAGAATCCCAAACATTTGTTTCCTATTTCAGTTACCACAAGCCAATTATTACTAAAATTGAGCCTACTCCTCAATGATATTAAAACTATGGATTTTAAATCAGCGTCAAAAACGGCCCCACTCAACAACAGACAAAACGCCTCAAGTTAAGTACATTATATTTGTTAATAAGTAATAAAAAAATATTATTATAACTTAAAGTTTTTATTACAATTCCTTCACTAATTAATCGACAAGAACTTCGTTCCATCCGGGTGTCCCTTGACACCTCTCAACTTTTTTTTTAAATTTATTTTCCTTTACTTTTGTTTATTTTTGTATGGATCATAGTTATCCGAAATAAAATTTATTATTATTCAGTCATTTATTTGTCTTCTTAGTTTTTAAATTTTTTACAATACATATATAAAATAAACATTATAAAAAACTTAAAAACTAGGGTGCCGCCAGCAGCGGCGCAGGGTCCAAGCTACCGGTGGTTAGGGATGCAGAAAGAGGAACCTCCTGACAATGCGCGCTGTGTCTAGGATGACTGCCTTCTGATCTGACCCTTGATCCAACCGTCTAGAGAAAGCCTCTTGAGAGGTCGAGTTGGTCGAGGCTTTTCGCTTGTTGGTCGAGTCTTTACGCTATTTATTATTATAAATATGCACAAATTTAATGTATCTGTATAAAAAAATCATGACTGTCCAACAGTTTCTGATATATAGCAATCTCCAAAACGTTCGCCCAGCAAAAAACGAAATATCTCTGAAACCTTAAGAGGCACAAATTTGAGTTTCAGGGCACATTTATACTCGTATGTAAGCTATCTTTTTGCATATTTCAAATCCAGTTAGACCCGATATTTCAAAAAATTTTTGCTAAGCGAACGTTCATGCAGCAGAATCTCTTTTTCTTAAATAAATCTGAAATCTTAGGAGGCACACAAATTTACACGAGATAGGGCACTAATTATCTGCATCATTCAATTCTTGAAAGGCAGTACTTTTTTGCTGGCCGAACGCACATGAAGGTGAGTGAAGGTGAAGGAGTTGGTAAAACAATAAGAATTGATAATGTACTATACTTCTATATTTATTATACAAAACAATATTTGTCCTTAAAAGGCATTAAACCTGGAACTTGATGCCAAAAAGTGGAGTTAAAGAAAGTGTAATACATTTTAATTTCTCAAGATTAAGTGTTATGTATCATACATTACTCACTATACTACTTTCTAAGTTCTTCCGTGGATATGCCATATTTCTTTTTGAGTGCATCAATTTCTTCTTGTTTCTTCTCAATATCAATACCTTTAAATGCTTTGTTGGATCTATAATATAACACCACCAAATATCTGTTGCAGACATTGAATCCAGACAAGTGATCACAAGCATTTTTAGCATCAAAAATATCTTCGTAAACTACAAAGGCAGTGCCTCTTGTTTCTGGGGTGTTCCCTCTAAAACAAAGCAATCAACATAATTTCAGTGAATCATAATATTTAAACAAAAGACCTTTCTATACTCTTCATTGATTTGTGAAAACACAATTTGTCTCAACATTGTGTAAATTATCATGTTAATTTTTAATTTGTTGTCAAAAGCTTTTACTCATATTAATTTATGTTAAAACATTTATATTATTTACTCAGATATACAACCATTAAATTTTTAAGGTCAGAGGGGCTAGACAAGGTCAGCATGCATCACCTGCCACCACATCACTAGTCTTACATCAAGCAAGTTAGTGTTCAAACATGGTTTTTGTACAACAATACCTAGTATGTATGATCTGATATACCTATGAATACATAGAATACTTACACACGAATTTGTCTAATCGCACCATATTTTCCAAATATATCATACATCTCCTCTGCTGATATCTTATATGGCAAGTTACGAATGTATAATACTCTATTTACTTCAGGAGGGAGACGAACCTATAACATAAATATAACATTGTAGATTAACATGTAATATTAGACTATAATATAAGTAGCACGCAAAGTATTACAGGAATTAAGATGAAAAGGAAAATGTCACAATAACTAAGACTTCATATGAAGCACAATCGTAAACTAGACTATAATATAAGTAACACGCAAAGTATTACAGGAATTAAGATGAAAAGGAAAATGTCACAATAACTAAGACTTCATATGAAGCACAATCGTAAACTATATATAAACGAGTATATGGTACAGTAGACATAGAGAAGCATTGATTGATCATCAACATCAACAGCCCACTAAACGTTCCCACTGCTGGGACTCGGGGCCTTCTCTCGCAAGGAGAGAGTTAAGGCCATAATCCACCACGCTGACATTGATTGATACATATTATTATTCAGTCATTTATTTGATTACTTGAAAAAAAAAATATTTTACATTTACAAATGTATAAAAACCTAAACCTATATCATAGCCAGCAGTGGGGTAGTGCCAAAGTTACCGGTGTTAAGGGGTGCAGAGTGAGGAATATCCTGACTATGCACACTGTGTCAAGGATGGTCATCCTTCTGCATCTGCCCCTTAATCCAACCTTCTAGCTAAAGTCTCGATGATGTTGGTCGAGACTTTTCGCTATCAGGCCGTTCTCCGAGACAACTATTGGGACTATGATCGTCGAATCAGCATCCCACACGGCGGTAACCTCGTGATCCATACAATTATTACTAACAAATTCAAAGAATTAAACTAATAATTACATTTGCACGTCGCTGAATGGCTAAAGCCATGGCCTGAACAAAATATTACAGAGGACCCAAATATAACACGAGATAACTATTTTCGCCAGATGCAGTGATGAGAAACACAGATAGTGAACCACGAACACTATATTATATTTTATATATTACTCATTAGCTAGAAACTCTTTAATATTACAAAGAAAAATTAAAAATGTACACAAACTCCACAATCCACACGAAATCCAAAGAGAATGAATCCTGCTCAGTGTTGCCACCTTGGTTTTTGAAAAAGAGCAGTCGGACAAGCTAGAAAGAGCTAGATTTAGCAAATGCAATCAAAAGAGGTGCTAGAAAGGGAAAAACCTTAAATGCAAAGGGTTAAAAATTGTTTATTCGAAATTTCAGAAAAATCTAATTATAATTAGGTACCGATTAAGTTGGTTATGAAATTGTTAAAAATCAGCGTCAGCATCGGAATTTTCCAAAATCATATTTGCCAAAGCAGAAGAAGTTGATGGCCGATTGACATCTGTGTTCTTAGCCAATTTGAACGAGTATTTCAAATTAGTCCCACACATTTCTATTATTTCAGTTGGCACCTTGTGGGAACAGCAAGACTTTCAATCGTTAACATAAAGTGTGAACTGACGAAATCTATACTACATGACGCGCATTGTTTCATAACTTGGTAATCGCGGTGCGAAGTCTTCGGCTCGCTTGAAAAGGGCTAGATTGCTCTTTTCGGGCTAAAGCATGAAAAAACGAGTGTACCTACAGTAAAAAGTGCTAGATCTAGCCCGAAAAGGGCTAAGGTGGCAACACTGATCCTGCTGTTTATTTGGGACTTGGGTGAACGCAGTGTTGCCGCTTAGGCAAAATATTATTCATTTTGCACTAGATTTGTAGAAAAAATACATTCAAAAAGTTACTAGAAATCACTAAATTCCTTGATCGATATTTGTTAACAAAATCATGTATCATAGTGGTATTTATAAGTAATTATGCAAAATCAGGGGTTTTTTACGATACAAAATACAAATAACATCAATTTACAAAAAAAATACATACGTAGTTCAAAATTTAATGACCCGAAAAAATCCTCGTCTAATAAGTCCGTATTATATTCATCTTCTGGCATCGAGCAACTCGATCTTCCGCGCAAGCACGGAAGGGAGTAGCCTTAGCTAAAAAAAAAATGTTTGTCTGTAAAGTCGGTTTACTGACGCTAGAACGTGACAACCGGCTTCATCGAATTATAAGACGTTATCACGTCAAAAATATTGTTCAAATTTTTCTGTCATTTCTTGCGGGAGGGGAAAGTTGCACACCAGCGCAAAGCCGCACTATTACATACAAAACATACCTGTACCGATCCATTGCCGATCATACTCACACAGCCAAATCACTATCACATAAAAAATAAAGCACCATTCACAAATCTAGCCCCGCCCTCAGTGTATTCCACGCCACAGTATATTATGAAACTCCATGGTCCACGCGGATTTGTACTTTGACAGAGGGGAAACGCTGTGTATGCCTACTCCCTTCCGTGTTGCTCGCTGTCTTCTGGTATAGTAAAAGTAGACGGTTGCTCTGTAATTATACTTAGTAGTAAAAGTAGAAACTTGCGATCTTGGTAATTTTTGCAGTCCTGGCTAGGAATTCAGGAGGTAAAGCATAAGTTTTGCATGTGTTAGTAAGATGTTTACATAACTAATGCGTTAGTCCTGAAAAAGCCACTAAAAATCACCAGATTTTTTATTGTCACTAAACCATGAAAAAAAATGTCACCATAGGCCACAAAAAGTCACTAGATCTAGTACCAAAGTCACTAAAACGGCAACACAGGATGCGCGCCACTTTTTTTTAAAATTTATTCTTGGCTAAGGATACTAGTTTTTCAGCCAAGTGTACGCAACCACCACGCAGTGCTGTCAGTACACCTTTACAATTTCTTCCCAAAATGTTCTCGAATTCTCGAAATCCCCCCAAAAACAAGGGTTTAGAGAAAATAAACCCCAAAAATAAATTATACATTAATTTACCCCTAAACATAATTAGGGCTTTTCCGACGAGACAAAAATAGTTCCACCGTACGCACTAGATGGCGATAGTCAAATGTCACGTTAGTGAACATAAAAGGTATTAGGTGGGAGATAGGTAAAAGGGGAAATAATAAACAGTTATAAATACAAGTATATTAAAAAAAAATGAAGATTAAAAGGGATGTTAAAAAAAAAGGTAAAGCAAAAGAAAAGAGTGTAAAAATAAATAAAAGAATTGAGAGGGTTAAGTGGCTGAGAGGGTTCAGTGACTGAGAGGGTTTAGCAGTCTGCAGCAGGTTCACTAGTCCGCAGCAGGAACATTAGTCCGCTTCAGGGAATGGCTCGCAGGTTCAGCGTTCAGCATTCCTCAGTAGGGAATGGCTCGCAAGTTCAGCAGCCTGGAGCAGGTTCAGCGTTCAGCATTCCACAGCAGGGAATGGCTCGCAGGTTCAGCAGCCTGGAGCAGGTTCAGCGTTCAGCAGACTTTCAAGGTTCAGCAGTCATGCTTCAGCAGCCTGGAGCAGGTTCAGCAGTCATACATGAGCGGTAGGTTCAGTGTTCAGCAGTCTTCAGCGTTCAGCAGTCATTTCAAGTTCTCCAGATATTACCCACTTAGAAGCCAACTGTTCACTGGTGATGTTCCTCTCTTGGAAGCCAATTCTCAACTGCCCAACTCAATTTACTAGATTTAACATGTAAACTTTTGGTGATTCAAGTCTAGAATGAGAGAACAGTTCATTTTTATAATTAACGGCCAGAGATAATTCGACCTCAAAACTATAAAACCTTATGAAGATGGTAGAGGTTGCTAAGCAATGTTTGATGTTTGAAGTATTATGACATTAATGTAAATAAATAAAATTTTGGAAAAACTATATTTTTACAGGTTTAAAGTGATATTATTACATAAATAATATTAGTATTATGATGAGAAAATTATGCTTTATCGTAAGGACACGATTGAAAAGATATTAGTTGTATGAAAATTTGGTATGTAAGTATACGCATCTCTCCTATGAAAAGTGGTTCTTTTGGAATGAAAATAGGGATAAAATGTACATTTTATCCCTATTTACATTTACATATTGTAGTCAATATGTAACGTTACACCATTTTCAAGGATAAAGTGTAATGCAGCACTCCCGATGCAGTAGAAACCAACTAAGCCAAAGTAGAAGGAAAATTCAAAGATATAAATAGCAACACTGTTACGACAATATTTTGTCCACAGACTAAGTAGAGAGGCTGAAGGACTAGTATCCATAGCCAAGAATAAATTAAAATAATATCATAGAATAGATAATACAGATAGAACGGACACTCCCCACCCCCCGCCAGTTTCAAGCTTCCTACCCCGCAAGAACGCGAGAAGCACTCAACGAAGGGTTATATCGGACGACAATTTTCTATGAGAATACGACCATGACGCTGTGTTGCTGTGTTATTTAAATTTAGGTACCAATTTTTTCATCTGTTCAACGAAACAAGAATAACAGATTTTTAATTTCATAAGAATTTCTATAATATAGGTACTAGGATTGAATCGTTTTTCTACTGTGTTTTGATAAGTTCACAATTTTAAGTTAAGAATAAGAGATTTTTGATTTCATAAGAATTTCTACAAAGATTGAATCATTTTTATAAAAACTGTGCTACTGGTTTTAGAAGTACGCGCCAACACTGAAGTCCTGTGACGAAATTATTAAACTCGTTTTTAAACTGCGGCTTTCGTTAATCGTTGTGAAATACGTCAGTGGCGCCAATAACGTATGGTAACGAGTGATGGCGCGGAGTATAGTTCGCTTAGTCACTAGTGTTGCCAATTTAGTGGATTTTTTTACTAAGATTGCTACTATTCAGATTTATTGGTAAGTGATTATTTCTTAGCATTCAACCGACTCAAAAAAAAGAAAGAGGTTCTATATTAGACTATCTGTACTTTTATGTGCGTCCATGTATATATTATGTCGGTCAATAGTGAACAATGAATATAGGATTTCATCTAGTAGTATGCTTATTTAAGATTTCGCAACAACCGTTCATTAAAAGCAGTAAGAGGATACGAGTACATTGACTATTGGAATGGATAGTTCCAAAAAAAATTAACGATATTTTTAAAATAAAACTTATTCAGTAATTAACGGCTTTGACATTGACTTTTAAACTTTACCGGTTCTAGTACTACCACGATTTAGATTCATTTTTAACCAACTTCAAAAAAGGAGACGGATCTCAATTCGTTTATATGTTTGTTACGTGATAGCTCCATTTATTGTGAAACAAAGGACATAAGCCCAAATCACATTGAAAAAACCCAGGTGCCACACCTGGGTTTTTTGATGAACCTCGGATTTTAAGTTATTAGTAATAATATTCTAAACTATCATCATCATCCGTTTGAGTGGCTAACCTGCGTTTTTTGCCTGTAGAAGTTTTGTAGAAGTTCGTGTCAAAAGCTCGTTTTATGGAACAAAATATGTTGTATAATTTGGTGTTAATGATAGAAAAATAATATATACCGGCTGAGTCGTAAAGAGACATATCAAACAATGCACGAATATGCTTAGGTTCTTTTCGCGATGGGTGGCCTTGGAATTCAAATTTAACGCGTGTAAGTAAAATAATTCATGATAATACGCTTATTTTTGGTAATGTACTTTGGACTTTGTATTCAATTATCAGTATGCTTACATCGCGGGTCAAATCTGGACAAGTACTAGCACAAGCACAGCACTAGCATAGGCCTGGGATATGAGGCGTAGGTACTTGAAGAGAGGTATATGCTAAGATGTTATGAAAATGATGATGATGATTACATCGGATTGCAAACAGTATTGGTGAACTTTAAAAAAAACGCCTACAAAACTACACTGATAAAAAAACATGTTAGCCACTAATTTGGGTTATGGGAGTGGTGTAATTTTTTTTTCCTAAAATATATTTACATACAATTATTAGATTTTTTTGAGATTAGATACAATTATTTTGTGCCGAGGTCAGGGTACGATTTGGGCCATGTCTCCTTTGATGTTTCTTTTTTTTTGGTAGATCACAGTTTTGAAATATGAAAACAAAACTAAAAATTACTTTCGTTTATTTTTGTTCAAGTTTTTTATGATCGTCGTTGAAATTTGGTCAATTAAGTTTCTGAATTTAATTTGAAATTAAAACTGATTTTTGTTTATTCGGCGCAAATATGATTGTGATTTGAGTATAATAGACTCACTTACTATTCTCACAATACTTATTTAAAGTTTTATGCGATCCTTACTATAATGCGAATAAATAAATCACTATTTATCAATATACAAAAGTAATATTTTTTAAGCAATTAGGAATAAATTAAATCCAGAACTAGCAACATTATCTTTCCGGCCGGTTCGTAGTTTGTTTACAAAATTGAATTGTGAGTTTTGAGTTGAAAAATCATGTTTTTCTTTACTGTGCTGACATGAGATGTAAATAATTAGTTTGTGCAGTGTATGATACCTACTCTGATATACCTAGTGAACTGTGATAACGCCTTGCAACTTATGAACGTTGTTGTACCTAATCTAATGTTCTGTGACTAGCCTACCTATAATGAAATACGCGATATGTGGAGTGATTAATTAATATATTGTCAGAATAAAGTTTTCTCTTTGGGTAAGTGTACTTAACTAAAAATCAATTCGTCCATGGTACCTTTATTATCTCCTATTTTGCTTTAAATCTTCTCCCTTCTGGTTGTTGATGAAAGTTATATTTACCTACATTAAAGATCGAACACTAACTAGGTAAAAGATTATAGGCCACTTAATACAGGCAGGTGAACTCACGGGTCACAGCTATTCCATAAAATAATTTAGTAACCCTAGATGACACGCACACATGCGTAAAGGGGCGGGGGGATGATCAATCAATTTGTTGATTGATAATTCCCCTACTCCCAGTATCTGTCCGATACTGGGTTTGGCAAATGGTTTCGGGAGTAGCGCAGGTCGCAGTGATCCCCTAAACAAGGCCAGTGGACTATCCTTCACGAGGTTGCCGCCTGTTCTTGACCAAATACCCTCTGTAATTGGTATAACAAAAACCTCTGGCCGAACCCCATTCCTATCCCAATGCCCTCTCCTTATCCTTATTCTCTTTCCATAAAACTCCATATCCTAATTCCTTTTAACCTATCCCAACTCCCTTATCCAACCAAACATCCCCAATCCCCAACCTACTCTCTTCCTCAACCCCTTCCCAATCCCTTCCCTTTTTGTTCACCCTATACCCTACAGAGCCGAACCGTGGCGGCGTATAACCCCTTCTTGGATTTGCAAGGCCCTGGGGCACCAAATACCCCCAAAAAATTGCACCACACCTACCAAGGGCGGGTAGTGTGTGAGTTCTTACACCAGCTCAACAACAACCCATGATGTCTGCACATAAAAAAAAGAAATTACCCCAGGAGGGTACCACTAGCTCACCAGCTAGTGGAGAATCCCTCACCGAGCCTAGCTCGGTCTGCCCCTCGTATTCTGGGGGGGGCAAATTGTGCACACAACCAGGCGCCAGCCTGGATTTGACGGGCCTCCTAAAGGCCATGCCACACACCAACACAACCTCCTTTGAGTCGCAGTGGACTGTAACTGCTCACGGGCGCCCTTGCAAAAGGGAGAACATGCACTCAAAGGCTGACACCAAAGAAACAGGGCTGAAGGGCAAATCACAACGCAGACGCCAAAACAGGCGCGCGAAAGCTCTTCGGTCTAAAAAACCAAACACGGGTATAGGCACTGTAGCAGCGGAAACGCAGCACACGCCAGTACCTTCCACCTCCACAGAGGTGGCACAACCACCAGCACCACCACCACCACCACCACCACCACCCAGCCAGCTGAAGAAGCAACGGGGCTCGAAAGGTTCTCGTGGTAGACGGCCCGCTGCGACGGCTCCCGTTCCAGAAAAGGAACATCCCGGGAAAGGGAATTGGCCGGACGAAAGAGCTTCCTCGAAGCGCGCTCGTCTGGACGAGACCCAATCTCCCAGGGGGGGAGCCAAGCGTGCGAAGACCGAGCCCAAAACCAAACGGCCGGTGAGCTACGCAGACGCGGCTCTATCGCACCTTAGGGTAGCGATCACCACCGTCCCGCTGAGAGACCTTTCGCAGACCCAGGCAGAAGCGGTTAGGGAGGCTGTCGATGACAGCATCCTACAAGCCGTACTGTCTCCATCCTCTTCGAGTGCGCTCGCACCATCATTCCGTGGAAGACCCTTCCCGATGGACGGGGCTTTAGCGATGTGGTGCGAAGACGCGAGTGCGCTCAGCTGGCTGCAGGAGGCAGTCAAACACATAAAGTCACCCATACCCAATACCACTCTCACAGTCGTCAAACAGTCGGAGATGAAGAAGAGGCTCAAAGCAGGGCTACTGATTCATACCCGTATCACAGACTCTACCACACTGCACCGAGTCCTTTGTGCCCAAAACCCGTGGTACAAGGTAGACTCATGGCAGTGCTACGACATGACGGTAGACGAGAAACCTCAGGATACCACGGGGTCCAAGGAAAAGGTGGTACACCTTATCCTCGGAATACCGGAGGATCAAAAACAGAGTATCCTTGATAGAGACCGCCGGGTTGCCCACATGTCGGGAAGTGGGTATATTCGCTTTTTCTCCCCAGAAGAAGCGACAACGGCCGGGAAAAAACCCGAAACTACCACCACAGCGTGTGAGACTGTGGCAAAGGAGTCTTCAACTCCGGAGCCATCCACCTCTGCTCCCCAACAAAGGGAGAGCGAGGAGGAAGCAGTGTCACCGCTAAAAATTGAGGGGTGCTCCAGCGACGAAGATGACGTCCTGCGTAGTCCTTAGCCCCCTCAATTTTATCCAAACCAACCTCCAGCACAAGCAAATAGCGGCGGCCACGCTACGCAGAGTGCTGGAGACAAATAACAAGACCGTCGCTATGATCCAGGAACCCTGGATCAGAAACAGCAGAATCTGTGGTCTAAATAACATCGGCGGTAAGTTAATGGTCGACACTACTGTTGATAACCCAAGAACCTGCATTTTTATGCCTAAATCTATAAATACCACTTTGCTTAACCAATTCTGTTCTAGAGACCTAACAGCAGTGAAACTCATTACGGAAAAACAAACTGTCCTAGTCCTAGCATCAGTATACCTGCCGGGTGAGGGAGATATTCCTTCAAGAGAACTGGCGGAACTGGTGCAGCACTGCGAGGCACACAACTGGGACCTCATAGTCTCCGCCGACTGCAACGCGCACCACTCTTTGTGGGGAAGTAAGAATACCAACAAAAGGGGTGAGTCTTTAGCCGAATACTTATTTCAAACAAATCTAAACATTATGAACAGAGGTACGGAACCTACATTTGTAAGTTCCAGGTACCAAACTATCATAGACATTACCTTGGCAACCAACGCGGTGGCCAGTCAAATCGAAGGATGGCACGTATCAGATGAGCCATCATTCGCAGATCACCGCCGCGTTTGTTTCCAACTACAATACAAATCAACAAGCCCTGTCCCATATCGTAACCCCCGTAAGACTGATATAACAAGGTACACAAAACTACTAAACCAAGCACTAGGTGACATACATTTAAATGACACAACACTTAGTACAGACAATATCGAATCAAACGTACAGCTTCTCACTGCAACTTTCATAAACAGCTATGAATTGGCATGTCCTGCTGTTAAACCAAATGACGTAGGAAATAGATCTTGGTGGGGGCCAGAACTTGAAAGACTACGTCAAGGACTTCGAACACTCTATAACCGGGCAAAAAATACCAGGACTAATGAGGACTGGGACAAATACAAACAAGCACAAAAACACTACAAGAGGCGAATCAGATTCAGAAGAACAGAATCCTGGCACAACTTCTGTAGTAGCATAAACTCAACAAACCAAGCCGGAAGAATAAAGAAAATTCTAGCTAAAGGGGAGCCAAATCTTCTGGGATCCCTAAAAAAGGAAGACGGCACTTATACAAACACAGACAATGAAACCAATGCAGTACTCCTGGAAACCCACTTCCCTGGATGTCAAATCATAGGAGATCAGGAGTGGCCAGAAGAACACTGCAGCACACCAACTGCCCCAGAGTGGGAAGTGGCAAACAAGATAGTAACTGCAGACAGAATAGAATGGGCACTGAAAAGTTTCAAACCCTTCAAATCTGCAGGTCTGGATGGCATATTCCCAGCATTACTACAATGGGAACCAAAGCAAGCTATAAAGCACTTACTACCAATATATAGAGCCTGTATAGCCTTTAAATATATACCAAAAAAGTGGAGAGAGGCGAAGGTAGTATTCTTACCGAAACCTGGTAAGGAGGACTACACACACGCTAAATCGTTTAGGCCCATCAGTCTAACGTCATTCCTTTTAAAAACACTAGAAAGATTAGTGGACCGATACCTAAGGGACGGCGCACTAAAGCACAAACAACTGCATCCTCAGCAGCACGCTTACAGGAAAGGCAGATCAACAGAGTCGGCACTACACATGGTAGTACATAAGATAGAATCGGCTACCGCAAACAAGCTTTCAACACTTGCCGCCTTTATAGATATAGAAGGTGCTTTTGATAAAACCATGCATAACAGCATAAACCACGCCCTCCGAAGACTCAAAGTGGAACCAGTGATTAGGAACTGGATTACCGAACTGGTCAGCAAGAGGGCGGTTCAGATAGTGATGAATACTACTACAAGAGCAAAAGTAGTCAAGGGATGCCCCCAGGGGGGTGTCCTATCACCACTATTATGGAACATAGTAGTGGACAGCCTTCTTAAGGCACTCAACGAGAAAGGGTACACTACTATTGGTTATGCAGATGACATTACAATACTGATAAGCGGGAGCGAGGAAAACATGTTATGTAAAGTTATGCGTTCAGCGCTTCAGATTGTAGAAAAATGGTGTGACGAGCATCAACTGTCAGTAAATCCAAGAAAAACAGAACTTATTCTTTTCACCAACAAAAGGAAGTTACCAGAACTACAACTACCAAAACTATTTAACACCAAACTCTCCCTATCATCTGAAGTGAAATATCTGGGCGTCACTCTTGACAACAAATTAAACTGGGCGAGCCATATTGATACAAAAATAAAGAGGGCCTGCATGACTTTTTGGCAATGCCGGAGACTTGTTGGAAAGAAATGGGGTCTCAATCCAAAAATCACACTGTGGTTATACACATCAGTTATCAGGCCCTCTCTGACCTACGGATCGGTTGTGTGGTGGCCCAGAACACAACTGACCACAGCAAAAGATAAACTCCAGAGTCTACAACGCTTAGCGAGTGTAACAGCCACTGGATGTATGAAGACCACACCATCAGCCGCATTAGAGTATCTCTTAAACCTGAGACCTCTACATTTAGTCATACAGGAAGAGGCCACGGCAGCCGCCCTAAGACTAAGAGCAAACGGACTGTGGAAACAGAACATTGAAACACGACACTCAAAAGTTCTACAACGGGTCATGGAAGACATACCGCTTCTTGAGGCACCCATGGATAGAACAATATGCCAACATGTCTTTGATCGTAGATACGATATCCAACTCAATGCAGAATCGAAAGATAGCTCTGGCAGCAGAGAAGTAAGGATATATACTGATGGCTCCAAAACCGGATGCGGTACAGGAGCTGGTGTCTTCTCAAATGACTTAAATATTAAGATATCAAACACCTTAAGCAACTTAAACACAATATTTCAAGCTGAATGTATCGGCATTACCAGGGCAGCACAGGCAGTCGCAGCCAGAGATGTTGGAGACCTAAACATCAAAATTGTCTCCGACAGCGCCTCCGTGCTTCAAGCCCTTAAAAACAATACTATAACCTCTGTCCTAATACTGGAATGCCATAATGCACTCCAATCCATAACGGGTGCGAATAAAGTAACCCTCCAATGGATTAAAGGACACAGCGACTCACTAGGTAATGACGCAGCAGATGAGCTGGCTAAAAGGGGAGCAAAGACAAAGGTGCATGGACCGGAACCACTCATGCCTATACCCCAGGCTCAAATAAAAACATGGCTGCGTAGAAATACCGAAGAAGCCCATTTAAATGAATGGAATAACAATGAAGGATGCAGGCAAACAAAAAATGCTATTCCGGAAGCATCTAAAAAACTTGCCCGCAACCTCATCAGACTAAACAGGGACAAAGTTCGTAAAGTTATAGGTATAATAACTGGCCACTGTCCCCTAAATAAGCACTTATATACCATAGGTGTAACAGACAGTCCTCTATGCAGAGGATGCATGGAGGAAGAAGAAACGCCACAGCATGTACTTGTGGAGTGCAGCAGTGTGGCAGATCAACGGGCAGAATTCCTCCAATCTTCATCGTCTGTTCCGGATGCCTGTCGCAACCTTAACAGGATGCTTGCTTTCTGGGACAGCCTGGGCTGGCTGGAGTAAAGGGAAGTATGAGTCACGTACAATGGCCCAATAAAGAGGCTAGGTGCGGAAAAGGCCCCGCTAAACTAACTAACTAACTAACTATGCGTAAATGCGTTCGAACGACATATGCGTAGCTGTGTGAGTGTAGGTATGTCAACTGCACCGTCTGTATAGATTTTAGGCCGAGTGTCCGGGGTGTGATAATATGTAAAAATGTACATTGTCTTTCATCAGGTGTACGAAGTTGTTTTGAAATTTGCATGTTTTGATATAGTTTTCATTCGAATAAAATGCGTACATGGATAAAGTAGTTTATTATTTATTACAATAAGTCGTGCTTTCGCAAATTTAATGAATTGAGTCCCATTAACATTATGCCTAACGCATTTGACAACTAAGTGAAAAACCTACAAGCGCCTCCTCGTCCTATCATCGTTTTATTGAACCATATCTTTTTGTCTCGATGGGTCGTCTGAAAACGCATTATGGCCCAATTTTCACGGCGCGGTTTCAAACCGCGCCGCGTGACGGTTTTGTTTCAATACTCACGAGACCGCAGGTTTTCGCTTTTTCTACAGCGTAAAGCTACTGCGCAAGAACCGCGCCCAGCCATGCGGGCGCCGCGCGGCCGTAAACCGCGTCGTGAGTTTTGAATTCAATTTTACATACCTACAAATTACAAATCTGCCGCGCCCGCGCGCGGGGGCTTGGTTGGCAACCGCTCCGTGAAAACCGGCTCTTAGTCAATTAAAAACATTCTCAGAGTATCTCTTTACCTAGTCTGTGCCATTCTCTTTGGTTTTTGTTGACGTTGTTTTAATTTAAATTAAATGTTAATGTATTTTTGTAAAAAATAAAAAACTATCTTTGTTTGTTTTGTAAATATGATGATCGTTTAATCGTAAGTCAGAGTAATTGGACGTTACTCTCATAATTGTGCCCAATTTGTTTAAATTGTGTTAACTTCAAGAACCGTGTACCAACACACCATGGCAAAGCGTTCAGCTTCTGTTGCATTCGACATAGTTGAAGAAATCCCAAAAGAAAAAGAAAAAAAAGAAGGCAAGAAGCATTCCTTAGATTCTGACGAAGAGGACAGCGGGGCCGAGGAGGAGAGGAATAATGTTCTCCATGCAGACGATATTGAAGGCGAGGAAGACGGTGTCGCTGGAATGGAAGG
Source organism: Ectropis crepuscularia (assembly GCA_963693475.1). Lineage (NCBI taxonomy): Eukaryota > Metazoa > Arthropoda > Insecta > Lepidoptera > Geometridae > Ectropis > Ectropis crepuscularia. The sequence goes on from OY856341.1 coordinate 16,537,554, forward strand.
TGAAGTAAGTGAATTTTAGAGGTTAAATTATGTGACTGTTACCAACGATCTCAATACACAAATGTGTATTGTGTATCCCAAACTTCAAGGCGCATGGAATCATGTCATCGTTGGGAGAGTGAGCTCACTCTTTCCGTTTTAGTCGGTTGCAGGAAGCGGGAACGCTTGACGTTTTTACCTATCACTATTAGTTGTCAACAACCAAAATAAGAAGAACCACAACATATCGCGCCGCTAGCGATTCTAGGAGTCAAGTAGATTAGTTGTGTGTTAACTACTTATGATACAAAGAGACACAGTTTATTAAGGTGCCAGGGCACATCTATTGGTTTATATTGATGACTATTGCCTGTCAGTTACAGGTTTTGACTAAAACAACATCAACATCATCAACAGCCCACTAAATGTTCCCACTGCTGGGACTCGGGGCCTTCTCTCGCAAGGAGAGAGTTAAGGGCATAATCTACCACGCTGGCCCAATGCGGGTTGGTGGATGACACATGACTTCGAAAGATTCTAGGTACATGTCGGTTTCCTCATGATGTTTTCCTTCACCGTTTTTAAGTTAGCGGCATTACGCACATGACTTCGAAAGGACAGTGGTGCGTGTGGGGTTTGAACCCGGGTTCTCCGGATCGGCAGGTTTTGTTCTCCTGACTAGACCAGCCGTTACTTAGCCAACTAAAACAACACTAGTTACTAAATATAAAATTCGCCTGAAGAGGCAGTGTATAGAATCACCTATGTAATGTACGAAAAGTGGTATGTGTAGATATTAGAGATAGAGCTAGATTAAATGAATCGTGGCTTCATTTATGACACACTACTCGTAGATGATTTCTTTATTAACAAATTCATGTTTGTATATTCTGTGTGTAGACACACTGGGGGTACAAGCAAATTGGTTTTGATGAGCAAGTATCTGCATACATCCTTGGATGGTTTTATCAACTAGCTTTTAATGGATATGAAACGGCTTGAAATGCTTAGGGTATTTGATGGCTTTCGATAACCATATAAAAGGTCTGCAAAGATTGTGTATACCTATAACAGATGCAATTAATTACACAACAAAAAACCTGACTTGTAACTTAATTTTATCTCCAGAAAATATCTATTACCTAATGGAACTTACTCAAAAATTTAAGAGGGTTTTGTTTTAATTTATTCAAGTTATATTTACACAGGTAAATGCAGCTGTACTAAATAATTTATAAATTCATTTTGTTTTCATAAAAAAGATTAATTTTTAGTTATGTTCCTTGAGTTATTGAGTTCCTAATACTCTAGGTGTATAGATATAATGCAAAATAATAAGAGAATTAAAGTTGCAAATTATTTTTACAGATTACGATCACCCCATTCAACATGAAAGAAGAATTAGAAGAAGGTCATTTTGATAATCAAGGTCATTACCACTGGAAGAAAGAAAAAGAGATCAGGGATGGGTGGCTTGATAACATTGATTGGGTGAAAGTTAAAGGTAGGCCTGAAGACAAGTACAAAGTACACAAAGACGATGATGATAAAGGCCTCGGAGATGAATCTAGCAGTGAAGATGAGGAACCGGAAGAACAATTTGACCTCATTAATAATTACAAAGAGATTGTGCAGAATATGAAACCACGGGAGACCATTGCTAAATCATTACAAAGACTTGGTAAGTTCATCTAATGGTACATGGTACACTCTTAAGAAACAAATAGAAAGAAATACATACATTAATCTTATCAGCCTTTAAATGTCCAGTCAACTACTCTTTGTTTTTCTAATAGTTTCTTAAATTTTTTTTTCATCATTGCTTCCTTTTTGTAATGCTACCGTAATTTCGCCAGCATCCAACGTTTCAACATTGAGTGTCTTTGTTCCATATTTGTTCTTAATTCAGGTAATCAGTCTTCTATTTTCATCAAAGCTTCTGAGAATTTTAAGCTTGATTGTCAGAAAACACATAAAATCAAGGTAGTTCAGAAGGGTTCTTGCTTCAAATATTTCCATGTATGTGAGCAGGGCCAGTAAAATAGTAAATACCCAATAAGATCCAAAGGGAAAGCTGATAAAAACAGAAAATTATAACAATGGATTCATAGGTGTTTTATAAATCAATATGCTTTCTAGATATATCAAATTGTATTAACATTGTATTTTTTTTGACAGGTGCCAGTACTAAAATATCCAGTGCAGAACGCTGGAAACGCAAGAAAGCTGGGATTGTAGATGAAAGTGGCCAGACAGTCACAAGAATTACAGAACTTGCAAACCAAATACTAACCAAAACCGGTAACATGGACATATACCAAGAAACTTATGAGAAGATCACAGGTATTCTAGACAAGGATAAAAAGAAGAATGAAGATGCTGACTTAGATATGTATGCAGACGATTTTGATCAAAAAGAAAAGGCAACACTTGGGCAGCCACAAACATCAGATCAAGATGGCAAAACAGAAGAGTCAGAGAATGAAAATACAAATATAGTTAAATGGGAATTTAAGTGGAGTCAAGATGATAATGCAGATATATCAGGGCCACATGCAACTGAGCAGATGCACAAGTGGTCAGAAGAAGGTTACTTCAAAACTGGGGTGTGGGTCCGGAAACACGGAGAAGACAGTCAGTTCTATAGCTCCAATAGAATGGATTTTGAGTTATACTTGTGAATACTTTTTACAAGAATAAGATAGAAAAGTATGTTTTTTGTGCGTCAATAACTTTATGCAAAAGTTGAGAAATAAAACAGTTTTCTTGTTTTTATATAAAGTTATTATTATTTGGGTACAATAAAAAAAATGTTTGGAGAAAGGAAGAATGAAAGAAATTAAAAATAATAAATAATTTTAAATAATTCAGAAATTCTGGGAAATATGGAATGTTATGTATGTACTACATCATGATCAGGAGGCTGGTTTAGTAATCGTCCTAAATTGCAATTACCATCTTCTTAAATCTGCACTAGCATAGCACATTTTATATTCCCACTTTTCATAATGAGAGAGAGAGAGATAAGCCCAAGGCCATTACCTACCACTCCGGTTATGTGCCGGTTATTATATATGGGTTGGCAGTTGCCACATGTTCTCAAAAAGCTTTTTGCCATTCTGGTTTCTTTGATGTTTCTACAACATTTTCCTTCACCCATAAGCTAGTTAGTGGTGGTGACAAATTTCAAATCTGTACTTCTGCACTTGAAAGAATATTCTAGAGGTGCATGTACAATGTGAGCCTACAACCTCAGGACCTCACTTATGAAGTCAGACATTCTATTTACTAGTCAGCCCATGGCTTAGAAATGTATGTTTTCGTTACAGTCTTGGATTATTATATCTATAACAACCTAACACAAATAAATAATTTTCTTAAATATCAACAGTAGATAAATGTATAAAAAACGTGTCAAATACAAATGCATTCAATTCAATTCTTTATTGGTCCGTCATTGTTTGTCAATTGTTTATTGGTAATTTTTAACTAGATTGACTATACCTCTGACAACAAAGAAAATAACTATACCTCAAACACAATTAAGTAATGAAATTTACCTAATCTCATAAAAATAGAATCTGTTAAACATATTTCTTTCTATTTTTATATATTCTACCGGCTATGCTGACGTCTGAATATAATTTTGCTATACTATTGATTATGACTATAAATACTGTTATTAGTTGTACTATCACAAATTGTGATATTGATGTACCAATTTCTAGCCAGCTTCCAGTGTTCCGCACATTGTACAGAAGTTGTATGCCCATAAGGTTTGAATACACTAACACTATGATGTTCAAACAGCCAATCGGAGCCTGGAATAAACAGAAAAATGTGTTAGTAGGAGCGAGAGGTAGGTATACCAGCAAAATCTCTCTATAACCTGCTAAAAGACCTTGCTTGTCCAGAAGCGCAGTAAGTTCTATACTAGAACGAGTATCTAAAGCTGCAATCCGATATGAACCATTGTAGGTTCATATCGGATTTGAATGGGCAGGGAGAGAAATACGAGTAGTGAAGGTGAGTGTTGATGACGTTGATGTACGTCAGAAAGGCCCCCCTTAAACCTACACCCGTCACACCCGTGTCTCAAGTCTCGGGATCTACTCGAGGTTTCTCTCTCTGCCACACGATGGACCCGGCACCCGCACGGTGAATTCATGGAATGCTAAGAAGTTCGTCTCTCGTATTATGGTGAACCACAAACGTTTGAAAATTATGCATGAAACTGAAATATCTGGAACTAGATCCATCATAATGAAACGATGAATGGTGATAGGATAAACAAATATTATTTTAAGCATCTTAGCAAACAATTTAGTATATTTTAACGTGTGCGTTCGCCCAGCACGAACGCACACTATTTTAACTACTTACTACCAGTGTCGGACTGGCTACTGGCTATGTACATATTCCTACCTAGTAGGAGATTCCACTATACAACTACCATCATCGAGTTGGTTATTGGATAAAAAGTATTTTATATTCAATTTAATATGTCAACAAATATATTGCTAAATGGGTTGTCTAAAAAATTTCAGTCCAGAATATGATTGAATGACTTTTTTTTTTTTAACTTAATTTTCTTTTTATCCAATAACCAGCTCGGTGATGGTCGTTGTATAGCGGGATCTTCTATAATAGTCGAGGTGGCATTTGTCAGCCGGGCTCCAGCCTGCTCGGGTCCATCACGCCCCACGGGCCTGGCTTACAGGACATGCGGCAATCCCTGCAGGTCCTTTGGGCCCAGTCCGACCATGACTACTACCACTGATCGTAGTACATAGTCTCATTTTCTGCTCCAATTTACAGCCACGGTAGACATTATTTCAACGGAGGTTGGTATACCTACATCTAAGCATCAACTTATGAATATGAATCATGATTCCAAACAGATCAGACAGAATGTCATAAAAAACAAATAGTTACACAGATTTTTCACAGCAGCAAACGTGCACTCCTAAAATCAAGGGAATTCCCGTATAAGGTCAACAGATACGTGATTATAGATTTGAGTTAAGTATTCCATAATTATTCATACTTAGCCTACCTCGCTTGGATAAATCATTTAAACCTCGTTTTCTTTGAAATATTACCGATAGTGTGTTCCAAATTAGGTACTACTTGCTCCAGTTAGTGTCTAGTACCTTAGTAAGTCTTGGTACCTACTTTCTGCTAAATTTATATGAAACTAGCGACCCGCCCCGGCTTCGCACGGGTGCAATGCTCATACTAAATATACTAATAAAAATGGTTATTGTGGGTTATCCCTAAGAGATAGACATATACCAAATATGAGCTTTTTTGAAGACCTTTTTAAGGTGTACAATACTGCAGTAGGTACATTATTTTGGTCTATCTCTTAGGGTTCAGCCAGCATTTGCAATTTAAGCGCAAAAGTTGTGTTTATCTATAACATCGTATTAGATTTTTTTTAAATTATCAGTGTCTCTCTACTGTAGGTACTATGCATGTATTCTACATCTAAAAAAACCTAAACCTTCCTCTTGAATCACTCTTATCTATTAAAAACCGGCATCAAAATCTGTTTGGGACAGAGAGACGCGAGAAGTGACTTTGTTTTATACTATGTAGTGATTATAATGAAAAAATGTTGACTAAATAATGTTTTATATGTCCAATAAACAAACTCTCTCCCGCTACCACTTCTGACTCTGCCTCCACCTCCGACTGCGATTCCGGAGAAACTCAGACTCCGCCTTTGGTTCCGATAAAATGACCTCCGTTACATCCCTGGTCTGAAGTATCAATCGACATAGAGTATGGATATTACTTGGTTGTCTAATGTCATATAGGTAGGTATTATAATAAAGTGGCCAAGTCCGAGTTGGACTCGCCCATGAAGGGTTCCGTTGCAGCTAGTAACATAATATAGGACCTACATAGTACACATAATTCTTTGGTTCAAACGTTACACACAAAACGTACGTACAAAAGTTACAACAACTTTGATCGAAGTTTCAATAATAGTGTATTTATGACGTACTAAAAAAAAACTACTCATCAGATCGAGTTCAAACTAATTTTCGTTGGTAGTTTACATGGTAATAGGTATACATCATATATTTTTTTTAGATTTTTAATTTTCTTACTTTAGAAGTTAGAGGGGGGGGGGGGGGACTCACATTTTACCACTTTGGAAGTGTCTCTCGCGCAAATTATTCAGTGTAGACGAAAATGATTTTAGAAACCTCAACATCATTTTTGAAGACCTATCGATAGACACCCCACACGTGTAGGTTTGATGAAAAAATTTTTTTTGTGTTTCAGTTCTTAGTATGGGGGGCAACGTTATTTTTTTTTTGTTTGAATCTTAATGCGGTTCACAGAATACATCTACTTACCAAGTTTCAACAGTGTAGTTCATATAGTCCGTATGTAACAGCCACTTTTTGTCGAAACTATGAAGTTTTGGCAAAAAGTGGTTGTGACATACGGACGGACAGACAGACATGACGAATCTATAAGGGTTCCGTTTTTACTTATTGCTTGGATTACTTATTCATTTAAACTATTCTTTCAATTTGATTTTTTAATGACGGGGGACACATAAAAAACTTATAAACTCTGTGTATTATACTTTTTGATTATAACTATACAGTATACATTATACTCTTTGATTAAAAGAGGTTGGATTACTTATTAATTAACTATTCTTTTTGCTTATTTATTTATTTTATAGGTATACAACCAAAACTTTTTTACAATGGATGTGAAATTCAATTTAAATATTTCGTAACAGGTTCAATGTGGTAAATAACTAGAAGTTTAATGTCGCGATAAAAAACATAATTAAATATACTAAACACAGGGACACAACAGCGAAGAGCAGTTGACTATATTATCTTTCTCGCTCTAGCAACCCAAGTTCACCCGAAAATTTATTATCATGTACCCGAGCGTGACGCTAGAATTCAATTCACAGCCCACAAAAAATCTGTCTAGGCGCGCCAAAAGATGTTTATACTGGGCAAAACCGGTTTTGGGACTTTAAAACCTTATTTTTTCATGATATACATATTCCATTATTAGTTTATTTTGATGCCTAAGAGATAGACGATAATATTAATTAGTACATTGTCGTTTACAGACACACAAAATTTGGATTAATTTTTTAGTAATGATTTTTTGTGTGACGTCACGACGCCGGCCGCGTCGCGAGTCGGGCTTAATGGGTATAGCTGTGACATACGGACGGACAGACAGACAGACAGACATGACGAATCTATAAGGGTTCCGTTTTTACGTTTTACTGAACCCTAAAACGTAAATAAAAACACCTTACAACTTAGATATACAATAAATATAGATAATTAATTATCCGTAGCAATAAAATGGGAATACTTTACGCGCCTTAATATAAAACTATGAATAAATAATTTAAAATAATAACAGAGAATACACACTTCGGACACATGAAAGTTTGGAGGTGTGATGCACTCTTCTGGAATATTAGGGCTGTTGGAAATTTGACAACAATTCGGTTCCGTTGTCAGTTGATTCCCTGTTATAGGTTCCATCCTTGACGGGTTCTAAAATTGATGAACAAATTCAATTGCAACGAGTTATGCTCAATCAGTCAGAGTTAAGTTTCAACTGCATTTGGCGGTTACTTTTAAAGGGAGTCTAAAAGACCGCCGATTTCGGTTGTAACTTAGGATTCCCACACAAAACTGCGATGCGATGTGACACCGCATCGGAGTTAAGTACTTGCGATGGCGAACTGCTCCGATGCGGCGTCGCATCGCAGTTTTGTGTGGGACCCCTTAAGTCAGATTTAGCCAACCTTACCACACTTGAATAATTCATAAGATCTATCTAGGTTTTACTACGAATAACTACAAACAAGGTTAATATAAAAAAAAAAATAAGAAGATACACACATGTGGCAGGGACGATTTTGATATTTTAGGGAAAGTTGGCCCCAGTGTAAGTTGATGTAATGATTCAGTCTTTGATGGACTCTAAAAAGGGAAAAAAATCTGATATTATGTACTATAACAGTGTAACAGTTATGTAATAGTACATTATGATATAAGTGCGGTAAGTTGATAATTACAGCCGAGGCTTTATTGCTAGCTCGAGCCGGAGGCGAGAGCTATAATTAGCAGAGGCTGTAATTATCAAAGCGCACGTATGTCATACGACGTTTTATAACATATTTGCGAGGAAATAAACAAAACTCTGACGACATTTTCAAATAAAAACAATACAGCGAAAAAAAACGCTCGGAATAATATTTACTTGATCACAGAACACAGCCCAGAGTAAGTAATCACTATGGATCACAGATTAGCAATGCGCGCGCATCGGCGCCTTTTTTTTTTAAGCAACGGCACCAGAACCAGCCCGTATGCCATTAATAATAAAGTAAATTAATATTTTTGTGTTTTGTTACAGAAAAATTAAAGTAATTTATGGTCTAAATTAATTAAATTAACGAATTTAATAATTCTTTATTATATTTTACCTCTCAAAGTTAATTTTATTCATAAAATGTTGACCACACTTTTCTGACATAAAAACTCTTTACTAAGATTTAAAAAGGTACCGTTCGTTTTAGACGGAGCATATCTCTCTACCTAGTCTGTGGACGGAGCATTTTGAAACCGTGCGTTTTACATTACACATTACAGCACTAGTGCGTAATAAGATACATTACGATACAGAAATTGGTCCAATAAGAGACCCTTTACGAGCAAATATGTTATAAAAAATATTATTAAAATCAGTGTCCATTTCGTGAAATGCATTTAACCCACACTTGGAAACATTTTTTTTAACATGTGAAAATTGATTAAATAGGTAACAAGAAATAGAAAACTAAAGAAACTTGAAAAACACAATTTTTTCAAGTCTGGGTCTGTCTATGTATCATAAGTTCAAGATCCCAGATTTCCGTTATTTTATACAATTTAAAAGTTATTCCATGTGTGTTCCCAACGTAATGAACGATCCCCAAATATTAAACTGGGAGTGGTGGTTTTGGCAGTTAACAGGTAGGAAAGGTGTATACGATTACTCACTTTCATCATAATATAAAGTTATCTTTTTTATAATTTCAGTCAAAACAATATTAAAAATAAAGCCGTAAAACGCCAGGCACTTCGTTCGGTTCCAACTATACCTACTCATTCTTGATTTCTATACTAATTATTAATATCCGTAGGTACTTATTTATTTACATTATACACACGATTACCACCAAAGAAATTTCTTTGACAACATTTGAAAACAAAAAATTGGCAGTCATAAGAACTACCGATAGAAGTGAAAACTTATAACTCAGAATTTGATAGCTTACCTTTGAAACTACACGGGTGTAACCGGTGGGCGTGGCCTCGCCATCTTGGCATGGCCATCTAGAAATGCGTCAGTATTTCCCATTGGCTGATGCGTTTCTAGATGGCCATGCCATGATGGCCTGTCCACGCCCTTTCAGCATTTCCCATTGGCTGACGTATTTCTCCCGAGTTTACCCGAAGCTTTCTTATCATGCCCGAGCGTGACGAATGAATTCAATTCACAGCCCACGAAAAATCTGTCTAGGCGCGCCTAAAGAAGTTTTCACTTCAAAAACAGAATATACACACTTCTGGAAGAGATGATTTTGAGATTTGAGGGTACGAGTTAGTTTTTTCCAATACCGGTTGATGTTCCACCATTGCGTCCATCCTTGACGAAGTCTACAATGGAAGGAAATGTATTTCAGATTAAATAGATACAGGTACCCAGATAAGATACACACTAAATATTGAAATTATGAATGTGTAAACAGAAAGTTACTCAACATTAATTTAACGTATTGCTTAGTTTGGGGCTAGATGGTGTTGTGTGTGAAATGTCCACCAATATTTACTCTTTGTTTGACCAAGAAAGATTGGAAAAGATAAATACGGATAAAGTGTCAGTCTTTCCGTACATATTTACTGTCAATTTAGTGAAGAGATTAGGTTTTCAGTTTTTTAAGGGACTTACTGGACAGTTGACTTCAAGTGTAATTTCTACTGAATACCAACGAGGATTTTAGTGTGTTTTGGGTGATGATATGCTGGCACTCTGGCACAACATTGTCTATGTACACAATTTGTGGACAAATGAAGAATAAACATAACAGAAGATACACACTTCTGGCATTGACGTATTAGAGTTTCGAGAGCAAGTTTGTTTTAATGTTGATTGATCACCACTTTTTGCTTGAATTCTTGACGTTCCCTGAAAGGGAATTAAATTTACTACGGGTTATTTCAATAGCATACCCTATAATTTAATTCACCACAAACGTGTAAAGCACTGATAATATATCGTTCTGTGACGTATTCCCTATTTAAAAAGTTTGTTTTGTTTGTAAATAACTATGACTGTGATCATATCCATAAGTTGATGCGTAAAAGTATTTTTGAGTGGCCTTTAAATGTATACCTACTTCTCGATTCTGGACGGGTTAATAATAGCTATTTGTTCCTAATGTCAGTACTCGTGTTAGTATAATATTAATTAATATTAAAATTCACATTTGAAGATTCGGCTAGCATATTACGAAAATATAATTAGCTCTTTATCTATGCATCACAAACTTACTGAGAAAATCGTTCGTTTTTTCATGTATTATTAAAGGTGTCCGCTTTGAGCTGACCTGCCCTATTTTTTGACTTTACGAACTGTTACAGGTTATACAAAAATTGGGCCAGGGTAGTTTAGGTAGTATATTGTATTTCTTTTTTTAAAGGACCCTAAGATAGTTGGCCTCAAGTGGCTTCTACTGCCTACTGAATTTTGGGCTAGCGCAGAAGGCGTCGGACCCTACGAACCTAATCTTACCGTACAATTAATGATAACGGTCTTGCTATGCTATAATTAAACTACATACCTCAGTCAGCAATTGCACGGCCACGAATCCACAACCGACCACCAAGAAAGGCGCAAATGTCTTCAGTAAAATGAGGGTAGTGATGAGGAACGGCTGGAATGACGTCACGAAGCACGTCACCCATCGTACTTCGAACGAGTTCAGTGACGCTATGTTACCCGTGCCGAAGAAAGCTAGGATTATGTAACACACCTGAACATTATGTTAAGGATAAGTAATTTAATTTTCTCCGAATAAACAAAAATCAACTTTAAATTCAAACTCAGACACACTAAATTTCCAATTTTTTGTGAAATATACGATTACGTCGTTGAGGTAAGCGGATAAATTAGTAAATTTAAAAGGATACAAAAAAGAAGGCTCTCCGGAAATCTTGCCTAGTCAAACTTCTCTCAATATAGATCTCATTTATATTCTTGTGCTTTTCTGAATCAAACGTACAGTCCACGATCTGAAATGAGTAGATTTTATTAATCACCCCCGGCGCTTTCTTGTGGGGGCACGCAGTGCCCCTAAAGACACACCGGCACACGGAATTGTCTAATAAATTGTTTAGCTTGAAATACAATCCCCAAAAAACCCGGGGACTACAAGAAATGGTTTAAAGTTAACGTAAAAGATGTTTACTAGTCGGAATTAGTTTTTTTTTATCCCCGAAGTCTCTGTTGTGGAGGGCCTCCGTTTGCGGAGACCCCGGGGCGTTACCTTGACATCTACGCTTTCAACTTTGGCTCGCACATCGAGTCCAAGGGTAAATTAACTGCCAAAAACTAGGTGTCCTCTTAAAGGTGCTGGTACAGGAACTGTCCTCTTCAAGTCTGAACAATTACATTTGTTATACAAAGCACAGATTCGCTCTTGTATGGAGTAGGTACTTTTCGCACCTTTGGGATAGATCGACTGAGTATCAGCTGGAGGATCTGGAATCGATTGCGAGACGTGCCAAAAGGCTCATAGGCAATGACACTCTTGTGCGTAAAAGACTCATCGCCGCAAAATTGCTAGCTTATCCGTTTTTTATCGGATACACTTCGAAGTGATTTGACATGCAGATCAGTTGATCTGCATGATCAAGTCACGGACCCCGGAGTCTGTGGAGTGTTTAAATTAAATAAAATAAAAATGATCTGCATGATCTAATACCACCTTGCCTTGCCCTTTCTTCTATCAGACTTCTCGTATCTCAAAAAAAACGACATCGTTTCATGGTAATGTTCCAAAAACACAAACGAAGACGACTGCACGTTTGGGACAAGAACATCTAGGTTGTGGAATGCGTTGCCTGAGTGGGTTTTCCCCGATAGTTACAATCTTGGTGTCTTTAAATCGAGAGCGAATCGGTTTCTTCTAGGTAAGCACGCTCCATCGTAGATCGCATCGTCACTTAACATCAGCCGAGACGGTGGTAAGTGCGACCCTATTATAGTAAAAAAAAAAAAAATCCCGCTCATTCTAGACAAAGCCGCCACCGCTTTAAAGTTACTTAGGTACACCTAATATTGGTCGCAATTAAGCCAGTCTCTCCGGGCTAGCAAAACGCCGGCAGCATCTCAGTTGTCGCAGATTTGTTGTTCATAAGCGACGACTACTGCCTACGATCAGGCCAAATTATAAAACTGAACAAGACGTCTACTCTCTTTCTACGAAAACGTAATTTCGTATAAAAACTCGCGACTTTCCTACTCTCGTTCTACTTCGTTTCGTCCGATACAACATTGTTTGACGTTTAAATGTTCTAAGCATCTTGGAACATTTAACTGGACAAAACAATGATGAAAGTAAAATCGGAGTTGGAATGTCGCGAGTTTATTTCGAAATTACGTTTTCGTAGAAAAAGAGTAGACGTCCAGGTTTTTGTTTGAACGTGTTAATCTCAGGAACTACTGAACCAAGACGGGCGATGCCGGGGCGGACCACTAGTACTAGAAAAAAAAAAGATTACTTCACCTCCATTTTTTCCAATCCCAGTAGACTGAATTCAATAATAATCCAGCATATAACGTGAAGCGCCAAAGAGACGATGAAAAGTCCCTCGTGAGCCACCGACATCATCAGGTAAAACGTTATCAGGGACGTGTTTATTGCTGTCAACCGGTTGACCATCCTTTTGGAATAGAGTAACGGTAGTAATGGTGATATTACTGAAAAAAAAAAACTTGTTTAGAGCAGAATACTTTTTGGTAGAAAATCTTATGGGTCGCGTCACCGAGATGCTAGTGTAGCGTCGGAGCGGTAGCGGAGTAGCAGAGCGACACGTACTATCTGTACTGGTAGGAATCTTTGCAGAGCCCGTTTGGGGAAGTACCCACACCTTTACCAGTTATTCTACCGCCAAGCAGTAATGGGCAAACATTATTGTGTTCCGGTTTGAAGGGCAATGTTTCCAGTGAAATTACGGTGCATAGAGATAAAACATCTCATATCTCTGGGTGACGAGCGCAGTGCAGTGCTAGGTAATGATTTAGAGTCTTAATGCTCCATTAGCCGCGTGTCATTGTGCTGTTATGTGGTAGGCATGTTGTTTACCATCAGGCACATGTCCTGCTCGTCTCATTACTCTCTATACCTACTGTAAAAACAAAAACATGTGCGTAATCTTTATGGATGGAGAGCAGACTTGGGAGTTCGTTTGTCAATGAAAAAGATAATTTTACCTGCAATCGCCCAAGCGACGGTCTGATCAACGTAGTTAACCGGCGTCCCTCGATCGAATCTCTCCCCTTGCTCATATATATTGTACAAAGCCAGCAGCAACATCGCTACTTGCACTGCAATCAGTTTGCGTTCTCTCATATTCGCTTCTTCCCCTTTACCCTTCAACGGGATAAGCACACAATAAATGTATACGCAAAGGAAGCCTATCCATGCAAATCCAGCTAACAATCTGAAATTTTAAAGTATTTAATGAGCTTCGGTAAATGAGGCCGTTTGGTAGGCAGGTCATTTATGTTACGCACATTATAAATTGCGCCACTAACAAGTCCATTGGTGACAATTTTGAACTTCACATTATTTATAAACTACTTCTAAGTATGTACCTAGTATCTATTCGTTTTTTTTTATAGTATAGAGTCGAAAGAGTGACAAGAGGAGCAGGACATGTGCCTGATGGTAAACAACATGCCAGCCCATAATAGCACAGTGACATGCAGCTATTCGAACATGAAGAGTCCAAATCATTACCTAGAACCGCACTGCGCTCGTCACCCGAAGATATAAGGTGTTTTATCTCTTAGCCCAGTTATCTCTCTGGTAACTATGCCCTTCAAACCGGAACACAGTAATGTGTGTTACTGCTTGGCGGCAGTATAACTGGCAAAGGCGGATTCTTCAAAGAGCCCTACCACTACCACAATCATAAAATTCGTTTCGTTAAAAATAATACTCACACTAAAGTAACAAAAGTGTCTTTCCCCACGACCGGCATAAAAGCAAATCCGCTAAGAAATAAAGATCCTATCGACCACAAATACACCATTGGTGTGGACAGATAGCACCGCGTTGAAGTGAAGACAGGCCACAACCCCATTCCCAATAAGGGTATGCTGAGAGTCCATCTATAAGTGAACGACATACCCTGAAACAAATAATATTATTATTTCAACGACGTTCTCAATTCGAGTGTATTTTTTGAACACGCTTTTATTAGAGTACCTACGTAAGAAAATCTTGGAATCTTAATTTGTCCCACTTCCCGGTCTTCGATTAGGATGAAATTTTGCACACGCTCTGAGTTCTGATGACAATACATGACTAGCTAAAAACGTCATTACAAATTCACAAGACGGCGGACTGGCTGTTTGAAATCCCCCCCATGATATGGGTATCAAATAAAAGGGTTTGCTGTCAGGAATACGAAAAAAATAGTCACGTGACTTAAATCCAACATGGCGGACATCCAAGATGGGGGATTGGCTATTTCAAATGCACCCCCATGATATGGGTATTAAATGAAAGGGTTTTCTGAATGGGATACGAAAAAATCGTCCAAGTGCGAATCGGACTCGCCCATGAAGGGTTCCGTAGCAGCAAGTAACATAATACATAAGTTCTCGTAGTTCGCTGTAACTTTGATCGATGTTTTAATAATAGTGTATTTATGACGATTACAAAAAAAACTACTTACTAGATCTTGTTCAAACCTATTTTCGTTGGAAGTTTGCATGGTAATGTAACTAACGAACAACTAACATAGTTATTGATTCAAGGAGTAGATTACGGGCTCGTTTGTGTTAGTGAACTAGTGCACAAACAAGAGGACAATAATGTATGCCAACTTGCCAACACTTGCATGACAAATAAACCACATAGTATATGTTTTTGCAAAGCAATCTCCAAACACTACTGTAAATAGAGCGGTGCCACCGGTGCCTAGGCAGGCTCAAAGTGTAGACACTGGGGGCGCAAGAATGGGCAGACCAGCCAGGACTACAGGATTATTTTTTCGGTTTGTTCCTAATAAGTTCCATGTTCACCCCTAATAATAATCATAGGGACTACCGATAGAAACTAATAACTCAGAATTTGATAGCTCACTTTGGAAACTAGGCTCGCGGGTGAAACCGGAGGGCGTGGCCATGACCATGGCCATCTAGATCATCAGAGTTTACCCGAAGTTTGTAGTGGTAGGACTCTTGGCAGAGTCCGCCGGGGGAAGTATCAAGTACCACACCTTTGCCAATTATTCTACCGCCAAGCAGTAATGTGCAAACATGTGTTCCAGTTTGGAGGGCAATGTTGCCAGAGAAATTACAGGGTTTAGAGATATAACATTTTAGATCTCTGGGTGACGAGCGCAGTGCAGTGCTAGGTAATGATTTGGACTTTTCATGTTCCATTAGCTGCATGTCACTGTGCTATTATGTGGCAGGCATGTTGCTTACCATCAGGCACATGTCCTGCTCATCTTGTCGCTCTTTATTTAAAAATTAAAATAAAAACAGGGATTTCTTTCATTTACGAACGTGACGCTTAAACTTAATTCACAGCCCACGGACAATCTGTACGTGGTGGACCAAAAGAAGTTTTCACTTTAAAAACAAGAGCAAAAACGAACGGTTTTATACATCTTTACTTCAGCGATAAAATAATTTTAACTTACCAATGCCAAAGACCCAATGACGTAGCTAATAACATCAAAACATAAAGTGGTTAGTTGATTGCTGCTTCTCAGCTGTTTCAACGTGTAAGCCCACACGTTGACGGGAAACAATGCTTTGAACCACAGCAGTAGCGCCATAATGAGGTACAAATAATACTGGATTGGCAAGTTTTGCACTGAAAAAAGTAAAATGAATCTAATAGCTACTATAAATATAGTATTCAAATTAACGTGGTTGTTACACATATTGAATTGGGTAAACGGGTAACTCGCGTGTAATATGGTCGGTCAAGTGCCAAACGGGCAGCTATCGCGCGCGTGCACTCTCCTTGAAAAAGGCCGCCGGACGCGGCCGAAACTCGAGTCGGATTGACCGACCATAATATTACACGTGAGTTATCTGTTTACCCAATTAAATAAATAAACGCTTATATTTTACGTAAATTATACCTATGGTTGTTACTCAGTACTCAGTACAATTGTCATTTCAGCTTTTTCTTAATATTTTAGGTACTAGAAGCGCCCCGCGCTGTTACCCACGTATTTGCCGTTCCCGTAATTTTTTCGGGATATAAAGTAGCCTATGTGTTCTTCCAGACCATGATCTAAGTAACTGCGTTCCAAATTTCAGCCCGGTCCGTTCACCCGTTACGACGTGATTAAGCAACAAACATCCATATAATTGACATTTATAATAATAGTAGGTTTACAATGCAATACAATTTTATTATAGGAACGAAAATTTTCGGCGAGCTCGTCCGCATAAGATTTAGAAAAGACCATTCCATTACTAGGACTTTCAGATCGCTCGTAGCTCGAGAAAACGAAATCGTTTCATGGTTGATATTCCCAAGGGTCGAACAAGGAGGTTTGAGTCCATTTTTGTGATAAAAACGTCTAGTCTGGACTGTGGAACGCGTTGCCTGAGTGGGGTTTTCCTGATCGTTACGATGGTGTCTCGAGAGTGAATTTGTTTTTTTCTAGGTAAGCACGCTCTATTGTAGACCGGATCACTTAACATCAGGCGAGATGGCGGTCAAGAGCTAACCTATCATAGAAAATAAAACCGGCCAAGTGCGAGAGGGACTCCGGCACGAAAGGTTCCGTACCATTAGCAAATAAACGGCGAAAACCTCTTTGGCTTTATGCTTGGGACAGACTAATCAAGCAAGAAACGGTAAAAAATCAAGTTTGATGTATGGGAACCCCCCTTAAATATTTATTTTATTTTTAGTATTTGTTGTGATAGCGGCAATAGAAATACATGTGTGAAAATTCAAACTGTCTAGCTATCACCGTTCTTGAGATACAGCCTGGTGACATACAGACGGACAGCTAAGTCTCAGTAATAGGGCCCCGTTTTTACCCTTTGGGTACAGAACCATAAAAACAAAGCAAAGAGGAAAATTATCTTTTATCTCCGATTCTCACAGCACAGCAGTGCTCACCATAACCAGCATAAAACATGCATCTCGCTTAGCATCAGGGGCATGTCTTCACACTGTTTCTTTTCGGAATAAAAAGCAGGCAATGTGCTATTCCAGACAAATTATCCAAGATTATATTTCCATATTTCAGCCTACTATGTTCTTCTAATGTGATTGAGCAACAAACATCCAAACTTTCACATTTAGAATGATAATAGGATAAATTAACAATTGATAAAATAATTAGAATGAAATAATTACCATATACAAGATAAGACCCTATGAAAAACATAATAAATAATACTGCATTTCTTCCAACTGTAGTTACACTGATTCTATTAGAATTTGTTGTACTTCTCGATGTACCTACAGTCTGTAAACTAAATTTCTGCTCAGCCAACACTCTTAACAACCACACTGCCCATCCCAAAAACGATAAAGTGACTAGAACAAGCAATGGCTTTTGAAAATAATCATGATAATATCTAAGACCGGAAAAACTTAGATCAACAATTTCTTTGCTGAAAATTATTAGTTCTTCATAATTTTGATCTTGCAATAGCTTTTCTGTGAAAGCAATCATTTCATTAAACTTTCTCTTGGTGAATGGTTCATATGGTTGGTATAGCACTGGTAAGACATTGGTCCGGATGTCTTGTCGTTTCTTGTCATATTGCGATGCAAGCTGACGACTTATGCTATACATTGCTTTGGCTCTGTCTGGTAGTGTCATATTTAGCAGACCGTTTATTGGTTTTCCCTGTAACACAAATTAGATTTTTCTTAGCACAAATATATAACTGAATTATCTTTCACTGCTCTTGAGGAGCAATAAAGAAAAAATAAAATACAGCATTTGCACATTACTGCTAGGCTGCTAGGCAGTAGTTCTGACGAAGGTATGGTGCTTCCCTAAGCTCTACAAAAGTTGTGAAATGTTGAAGTACTTCATTCCACAAAGTTAAGGCCCCACTTTATATTGGCCGCAATTCATCACAAAAGTTATGTAGAAAAAAGCAGCAAACTCTAAAAGGATTCATATTAAATGATTACACTGTGTTTTTCGAAGATTGAATGCCTTTATAAGTTTTAGTGAAATGCTTGTTAGCATTTCACTAAAACTTACCTAACAAGGTAGTAGCACAGAATAAATATTGGTACTTACCGAAAACAATTATATAAATAGCGACTCTTGCTGGGACACAATAAAGTTCAATTCAACTCGCAATACCTGTCGCGATTTTCAAATAAACATTTACGCTCTTTCTAACGCGTAAGTCTGTCCCTGTCTACTGTCTAGCGCGGAGGGTTGTCGACATAATTATCTAATAACAATATGCGCGGGAAACGTGTTGCGCGAGCGCTCAGCCGTGCGCCCGACAACCGACTGGCACTAGTCCCCTGTAGCTATGGTCGTTTTATAACATAAAGTGTTGTATAACTATTTATAAGACTTTATACCGAAAACACGTTATGTGAAAATTTCTTAACTGCTTATATTTCAAGTAGCGGTATGCACTTTTAAAATTACGTAACAACCATTGCTTGCTTTATCGCGCAACGAAATGTATAACTCTTTGCGTGCAACGCAATCGGTAGCGATTTTTAGTTATTGCCATAACTGTATCGTACCGGTTAGAGCGAGTGAGATACATATATACGTAGTGGTATAATTGTGAGGAAGCAAGGAGCATGGATCTATTTGAAGAGTTCGGTTATTGAAAACTGAATCTTATCCTGTTACCGTGATATACGAAAATAAATAGTTTTGATACCGTCTATTTGGATATGCGTAACAGTTACGTTCCGTTATCTGAAAAACCCGTAACGACACATGGGCCACATGGCTAGTCCCCTGGGAGAGACGGTCTAGCTGTAGGCTAAAACCGCGCAACCTAGAGCGAGTGATGATGCACTGGTAGTAGGGTAAATCTGGATCCAATAGGGGAAGATGGATCTGTTTTTAAGTTAATTCATTTATGTTCTATTTTGCAAATGCAATTAAGTAATTGCTGCTTTAATTTGCAAATCCAATTGCAAACAAAGTGCAAGATTCGTATGGCAGTTGTTCTCACATGGCCTTTACTGCCCATCAAATTCTTAGTCAGTGCAGAAGCTACAGGGACCTAACTACCTGAACTAACTACTTGTGCAAATACATACATAAAGCATACCTGAACAAATAATAAGCCAATAACCAAAAACAAACAAAAGATACTTGCTATAGAATTAACAGGCACAGGTATGGAGAGAATTGTAGCCATAAGAGGAGCCAAATCAACTTGGCTGACATCAAGTCTGTGCTCCAGAGACATCTCAAGGGTGTATGGGTCCAGTTGGCTCTTATTTACTTGCTGGACCCCAGAGCCCCAGATTACATACGGTGTTTCAGTTTCATGGTTATCTCCTGAACCATGGGAACCTGTAACATGGGGCACTTTTATTTTGGGCACCAGGCAGCAGATAACTGATATATAATACTAACATAATAATTATAAATGCATTCTTATGATATATACAAAACATCTAGACACAAAAATACTCATATTTTTTACACAAATATTTATTCTATGCTCTGTTGGCAGATATGCAAACAGGAGTCTCCGGAAGGGTTCCCACATTTTCTAGATGGTGCTACAGGGGAAGAGGAATGCCGAGGTTTTGCGGTGCGCCGCTATCCTGTCCTCTGCCAATTATGGATGGCCAGATGTGGGGACAACCACTCACTGGTTAGTCCCCCAAGTCTTAAGTCTGCTGAATAATAACAGAGTGCCCCAGCGCACCTGTCATAAGCGTGGAACACTGAGGAGATTCCAAGGTCTGCGCCGATTTAATGGGTCAATCAACTTTTCCACCCACACTTTGGTGTCCTCAGCTATTTCTGACCAAAACTCCATAAATATACTTAAATTGGAATTAAACTACAAACTATATATTTATAGATTATAAAGCATCGTAACTTGCACGTTTGTGTGCGAAATTATTCCTCAAATATATTTAAATTTGTCGTAACTCCAGTGACATTTTTTCCTTCCATACATAATATTGCTGTCCAAAACGCGTGATGACAACTTCCCATGCCGATAGATTAAAAAATAACTGTGTAAACTGTGTATGTATGAATCATCGATACAATACAAACTTTAATATTTTCGAATTGTAAAAGTGATCGGTTGATAATTGATTTCCGGAAAAAATCTAGACTTTATGTCCAAAGGAATTCTTGTGTACATTGGTATACTGAGTTACCTTTAAAAGGCGAGTTTAAAAAAACTTCACGTGCGTAATTCGGAGACTATCTACTAAAATATTGGCGGTCTCTCTGTCGGCGCGGCGGCGAAGACCATTGACGATGCTGACTGACCACCCGTCAGCGACGAGCTCTCAGTGGTGGTCTGGTGGTGCGTGGCTTTAATCGCTGTCGGCTGAGTTACCGCGATTTTATCGGAAAAAACTGATATTCATTTTACGAATTATGTTGTTTTGCAAGGACATAGAATTAAAGTTTTGATTGGTGCATATAAGTATTTCTAATACTAAGATGATTTCATTTCATTTGCAAAATACTGGCAAATGTATACTGAGTTACGTTTGTGGTAACTCCAAAGACATAGTTGGTAACTCCAGAGACATAGACAGTTTCTACTAACCCGTTATTCAGCTCATCTACTGTCTACTGTTTCGCATTCAGCCATACCAAACAGTTTTGGAGTTCCACCAGAAAGCTCTTTTGGTTTTGAATTTGCGCCAAATTTGGACGAAGAGTAGACTTCATCATAATTTGTAAACAAATAGTTCCTATTCTAACATTCCTTAGATGAATTTCACCAGAAATTCAATTAAACTAACACACTAACACATTCTACTAACACCAAAACGTGGGTCTTGATGTTATATATGTAGTAGAATATGTCCGGTGTCACATCATTTAGAGAAGAATTTGTCTAAGGTGTTACCTAATTGTCTCTGGTGTTACCTTTATGTCCTCTTTTCTTTGAATAGTTATCACTATTATTTTACGGTTGTTTTTCGAAGTATCACTTATTATTTTCTTGTTTTAGTTGTGTTAAAAGTTGGTTTTCGTTTTATAAAGATTTTGAAGTGTTTGTCACTCTCAACAGAGAATTATGCAAAATGAATATAAATTTTGGATCTCGGTGGTAACGCTAAATACAAATTGTTGATAGTATGTTCTCAGGTATGTAACTTAAATTAAGACTGAAAACCATACTGTTTGATTATGCATCTGAAAGTAAAAAATATATAAGAGTAAGTTAAAACTGAGTTTTATTTTCGGTTACTGAGGTAATACTCTCTGGTAACGCAAGAGACTCTTTTGTGGGGGTTGTTTAAGTTTTTTATGAATATAGTAAAAATCATACAACAGACGTCGTGCCCATTTACACATGTCATGCTTCAATGTTCAAGCTATTTGAAAATATACTTCGATGTATAATATTTATGAAAAAAAAAATTAAAATAAAAAAATTGTATCCTCTCAAAAGTGTGGGTCGAAAAGTTGATTGACCCTTATACGAATTGGTTACCACCCGACAAATAAAATACACCCAAATATGCCCTTTATGTCATGCATGTTAAGATACAGATGACATTGGCAACACAAATGAGCAGACTGCTCGCTGACAGCCATCTGCTAATTTATGTTGCCAATGTAATCTATATCATGGCATGACATAAAGCCTATATTTGAGTGTATTTTATTTGTTGGGTACTCACCCAAGTATAAGCAGAGTTGCATAAGTGGGCAGTCTTTTAGCCCTACCACCCAAACATCTTTACCGAGGTTTGGTGGTGGTTTTGAGGTGTCGAGTACATCAAAACCTGACCGTGTTTCCCAGGTGCGGGTATGTGTAATACATTTTTCGTCCACATAAAAAAAAGGTCAGACAAATATCTTACCCCAATCAGTCATCCCATGGTCAGATGTCATGAGAAATGTGGTTCTTCCGTCATCACCATAGTAATTTCTAATAATCTTTTCTATGTCTTGTATGCCTTCATCTACATGTTTTATTGTTGTGAGGAAGTTTCTGTAAAGTAATTACAAACTTGTTTAACCCCCAAAAGAAAAGGACTCCTACACTGCTCTGATGTAGAGAACTCCAACAGAGACCAAACTACATGATGGGTATAGAGAATCTGAATAATAAATCAAGAAACTAAAAATGTCTCACACAATACTTACTAAAAATTTTACTATGAAAACCAGCTTAGCTTAGTTATAATTTAACTGCATAACACCATACATACATATTTATGATACAAAGAAAACCATAGATCAGATGTCTGTTTCTCCTAGTTGAGATTTGAATCCACTATCTACAGCTCAGCAGGTAGACTTTTTATCAACTGAGCCACAAGTCCAGTCATTATAGTTATATAATAATTTAATAAGTAATATGTGAGAGGAAATCCACTGAACTCTGTTATACTTACGAAGTCTTTGGTTTGTGTGTATGGCCAGCTGTATCAGCACCAAGTAAATGAAGAAAAAAAACAATTTTATCCTTTTTAAGTTTTTCTTCTATTTTTGTATTACTTTTGGCAATATGAAAAAAAATTTTGACTTTATCGAAGACCCATGCATCTAATTGTGATGTATTTTTATTGGTGCTAAAACTTTGGGCATAAGGATCAAAGTCCTCAACAGCAATGTGATCATCTGCAATGCCTTTGGTGAATATATTCACAATATCATAAGTTCCCCAGCTCCAAGTATTTGTTGTTTGGTTGAAAACTGAATCAAAGTCTACTGGATTTTCTTTCCACCCTCTGAATATAGCTGAAGGGTCTTCGTAGAAGCCAGCTATGAGAGCCACATGTCCAGGCCGGGACTCAGTTGGGACTTGAGTGTTAGATATACCCCATCTGCCATTTGAATTTGCTACTGATCTGCAATTTATGTGGATAAATAATTATAGATAGTGTAGATAGTGATATAGTAAACGATATAAGGATATCATAGGATACTAAAAGGCGTCATGTCATATCTGATGCAGTATTCGCAATCAGATTTTGAAAAAGTTTGATCTAGTCTACATCAAAAGGTCTCTCCACTGTTGCTATTGCTTTTTTTGTTCTTCAGTGTAATTAAAGATGCTGCATTTTGTTTAAATTTTATTAGGCGGAAGAAGAGCATCTAAGAAAAAAAACATTACTTTACGGATAAGAAGGAATCGTAAGTAAGATATGAGTTAAACATGAGACTATGAAGGATGTTGGTCAGGAGTTTCTTTCTGAATGACTGGAGCCCCATTCACCGGGCAAATAAAAGTTGGACCAGTGTTATCTTTACTGAGAAATGTTGAATACCTAAGATAGCTCATTGTAGTATAATTGACGAACGATTCCGCTCGTAATCCATCCACCACAAAGAGAACAAGACGATCAGCAACCGCACGATGTTGAGGCTGATAAGGAGTTACATTCTGCACAATCGGAGACTTGAAGTAGATATCAAAAATTGAGTAAAGAAATGTTAGATGAATAATAATACCCAAAATAAACATTATGCTTGCTATGCTACTTCTACCATACCATAAGTCTACAGTTCAAATTAAATAAATTTAGGTTAATCCATATTTCGATACATAATAAAATTTTGAAACTAGAAACTAGAACTGAAATGAAATCGTGTTTTTCCACTTTTTCAAACAAAACATAAATACAGTGTTGTCAGAAGACCAACACAATTTCTCCCCAAAATGTTCTCAAAATTCCCCCAAAAACTGGGTTTTCTAGAAAAATAAAACCCATTGTAATATATGCATTAATTTGCCCCTAAAACACAATTTTACGGTAACGACCATCTCAATTTATCTCCAAAATGTTCCCGAAATCTCCCCAAAAACAGGTTTTCAAGAAAAAAACCCCCAAAACAAAAACAATCTCCTAACTCTGAAAACACAATATAACGCTATTCAGAAATATCCATCCATTAATTGTATGACAAGTTCACATAAGAAACGGCGATTCAAATTTTGTACTAAGTTCACTGGTTAAAGTGCCGTATTCGCCAAAAAACCGCAAATTAGGAAATGAAAAATCCTCAATAGCCAAGAAAGGAGACGGCCCATTTTCCATGGGCATTTGCCCCACAGAAAAAGTGCAAGAGACTTGACCAAAATTGGATCATTGTATAGGATTTTTAATATATATTGAGGAACCGTTTATGTTTTTATCCTGCATAGCGGGGTTTAAAAGATATCAACTAAAACATTGAAAAAAAATAACGCCGCATTTAGGTAATCAAGAACGTGATTATGTACTTACTACTAAAAGAAGGTAGGTAGTAAATTCATTACTTTGCGACTTACTATGCTCAAAATAATGTCGACTCAACACAGAGAAGGACCGAAGATTCGGCCAAACCACAAAAAAATTACGAAACCTTTGGAAAATTAAAGAAATTCCATGTGTTGTGTGAATTTCGAGCGAATCGATTTTCGAACGAATTTTTACTGTACGTAAACTTCAACTAAACAATAAAGAGAAAAACATGGCTGACATTGACTATAATCTGTACACATAAGTACAAATAGTACGAATGTTCAAATTGGGTACTGACCCGAAGACCAAATACGAACTAAACCTTAACAGGCTTATTTAAATTCACAAAAACTTCGCAAGCGTGTTTTAACGCCGTACAACGCCATCTAGTTTGGTTTTATGGAACTACAGTACCTTAATACAAAATTACTTATACATAGTCATTCAGGTACTTTTAAATCACCAATTTGCAATCCCCGCTTGGCAGGTTAGTATTGAATGTACAGTTTGAATTATTTAATTATATGTTACTAGCTGACCCCGCAAACGTTGTTTTGCCATATAAATAAAGGTATGAAAAATAGCTAGTAGCCGATTCTCAGACCTACTGAATATGCATATAAATTTTGGTTAAAATCAGTAAAGCCGTTTCGGAGGAGTAAGGAAACAAACACTGTGACACGAGAATTTTATATATAAGAAGATTTTAATTAAATAACTTGTTTGGGTCTCCGGGGCTAATTAAGTAGCTAAACTTGAAACGACTTGGGGCAGCAATGAGCCGTCTCCTTTTTTCCCCTCCCGTAACCGTAACATGAAAATACGTACGTTAAATAATACATTTCAACTGCCATTTGTTATTTTCCGAAAGTTGATCAACTACCTAGTGAATTGATCAACTTGTTATTTTCCGGTGACATATTATCTTATATCTTATAATATCTTAGAAACTTTGGGGAATTGCCGCGATTGTTTACATCGGCTAAGACCTAATTGTCCTAACAAATGGCAAAATCTCTAATAGTGGCAATACTACTGCTAATTAGAATTGAAAATGATAACCTTATCATTTATGACAAATGACATATATCATAGACAACGAAATTTAATTTTTATTAGCTTTGACAAAACATTATTTTTTGCCAATTTTTTTCTTATTCCGAGCCCTAAACCGTGATGAAGGTTGTGAACAGAGTATCTCTCTACTTAGTCTGTGTTGTGTACTATCTATTTCATGATAGCCCAAGATCCCAGAGCTGCCAGACGTCTCGTATTTTCTGATGAACAAAATGTGGGCGATTAAGTAGAGTTAATACGTACTAAGAATATATGTTTACTCGCTAACTTGCTTACGAGACGTCTTGCATGAGCGACCTTGACGCGAACGCAAAGCGGCGCGACGCGGTGCGAAAACAACAAACAGTCAATACGTATGTAAGTGGTCTACGTGACCAAACGCACTCAGAGTGCGGTGCGGCGCGGCGCGAAAGGAAGCGAATGCGATCACGCGATCAGTCGGTTTGATATTTTCGCGCGGACTGGTTGCGGTGTCATAATTTAGGTTACGTCGGGAGAACGGCGCCTGCTGATCCGGAGACGCCGGGTTCAAACCCCACACGCACCACTGTCTTTTCGAAGTCAAGTGCGTAATGGCGCTGACTTAAAACGGTGAAGGAAAACATCGTGAGGAAACCGACATGTACCTAGAATCTTTCGAAGTCATGTGTCATCCACCAACCCGCACTGGGCCAGCGTGGTGGATTATGGCCTTAACTCTCTCCTTGCGAGAGAAGGCCCGAGTCCCAGCCGTGGGAACATTTAGTGGGCTGTTGATGATGATGAATTTAGGTTGCTGGAAATTAGTTCTAGTGAATCGCAAAACAGGTTTCATGGCTTGCACAATATAATCAAACGTTGTAGGCAACATTCGACAATATTCCTTGAATGACAGGGGTTGAGTCCGTAATTCTTCATACAAATTGTGAAATTCCCCATAAATAAAAATATGCCTTTCTAAGTACACAATATTAGAGTCATTTCTCTGCCGTACATACTTCTTGAATATTTGATATTTCAGATATGAATTTTCCAATAATATTCGCTTGCGTCCGTCCATGACAAATTTACAGTGCCGACCGAATGGCGGCGGCGGTGCGGGACGATTCGCGCGCATGTAGGACAAAGCTGCCGCATCGCACCGCATCGCGTTTCACCGCATCGAATCGCTTCGCAATCGCGTTCGCTTTGAATCACCTACGTAAGACGTCGCGTTAGACGGCCAATTTTAAGAAATGGGGTAATGAAGGTACATAAAAACATTACTTACACTGTACTTAATGTATTTTCTAACAACTGATTTTGACGTATGTTATAAGCAATATCCTTAAAAATAAGGCCCCAATACTCCCAGACACTTTCCGGTGGCCGTTTTGCTTAATAACCGCTAAAACAATAACTTGGGCTATTTTTAAATAAAATTCAAATTGAGTTTAGGGGATGATTGGCCCCTTAGATTGGTCTATTTTATTGAAAAAGGTATTAAAATTGTTGTCTGACGAACATATATACAAATTGAGTACAAGAATTTAAGTGAAGTTAAGTCATTATTATGGGAGTTTAAAGCGTCTGTTAAGCAAAACGACCGACGGACAGTGTCATAAGTTCCCCAGCTCCAAGTATTTGTTGTTTGGTTGAAAACTGAATCAAAGTCTACTGGATTTTCTTTCCACCCTCTGAATATAGCTGAAGGGTCTTCGTAGAAGCCAGCTATGAGAACCACATGTCCAGGCCGGGACTCAGTTGGGACTTGAGTGTTAGATATACCCCATCTGCCATTTGAATTTGCTACTGATCTGCAATTTATGTGGATAAATAATTATGATAGTGATATAGTAAACGATTTAAGGATATCATGAGTTTTGGGGCCTTATTTTTAAGAATTTTGCCTACAACATACGTGAATAGCAGTTATTAGAAAATACGTGAAGTATGTAATGTTTGTATGTACCTTCAATACCCCATATCGCAAAATTGGCCGTCTAAGCAAGTTAGCGAGTAAGCATGTGTTCTTAGTACTTACTAACTCTACTCTATCGTCCACATTTCATTCATCAGAAAATAGGTGACGTCTGGGAGCTCTGGTATGTCGGACTATAATTGTTTATTTAATTAGACCAAAATGCTTCTAATTGCATACTGAACGATGAAATCTACGTTTTGCTATTTCGCGTTTTATTTATTTAATAAAATCTAACGTTTTATTTCTGTAATCTGTGATAATAGCCTTTTACCTAATTTCGCAAAATTTTTAAAACTTGTCCCACTGTTACTTCACCTTGAATTAATTCCAGCTGAGCTTCTTGGATAAGTTCGTCCGTTAACATAGTTTTGTTGGCTCTTTTACTTTTACTTTTTATTGCATTTGCCTGTTTTATGTCATTTTAAAACAATATGGGCCTTATCATACTAGCGGGTTGCGAGCGTCCTCAAAGCGAAGCGAGCGCGTAACGTATACGTTGCGGGCGCGCAGCGAACGCGGCGCATTACCAGCGATTTTGTACTGTCTCGTACAAATGTGTATCTTCATGTGTTAAGTCAGTTAGTATCAGATACAGCAACTCCTAAAATGTAGTAATCCGAGATCCCAGAGCTCCCAGACGTCACATTTTGTTGAACATACGTGAAAATCACTAATTAGAAAATACGCGAAGTAAGTAATGTTTGTATGTACCTTCATTACCCCATATCTTAAAATTGGCCGTATAAGCAAGTTAGCGAGTAAGCATGTGTTCTTAGTACTTACTAACTCTACTCTATCGTCCACATTTCATTCATCAGAAAATAGGTGACGTCTGGGAGCTCTGGGATCTTACTCTATAGGTCTTGACATTCGCAGGTAAGAATGGAATTGTTTTGGATTATTTTTTATTCGTTTGCAGAACAACACAAAGTAGTCGCTCTCTTCCATTCGATGAATTGATAATGGATCCTCCCAAATTCGTCGATGCTTTCGTTTTCGTCTGCGGCGTCTTCGAAGTAACAAAGCACAGCAGTGTTTCCTCGTCGGAATCCATTTTGTTACTGAGTGTATTGTACTCGCTACAGACACGTAACGAAAACGTTGCGCGTTCGCGACGTCCTCGCTGCCGTTTATTTCCCTTGACACTACTGCTTGGCACTACTGGTAGTGTCATGGGAAATTTTACTTGCCCGTGGCACTACTGCTCTTATTGGCTGATTAAATACCTACTGTAAAATTTCCCGTGGATTACCTCATTACCCATGGCACTACTAAAGTTTACAAAAAATAAAAGGCCCGTTTAAACATTATAGAAAGAATGTTAGGGAACAAAACTAAACTAAAAGAAACAAACTTTTTTAAAATTTATTTCCAAATTTTATTCATAACAAAAGTATGGGTTCAATAATCGAACTTTTAATATTTATATCAATGGGTTTAGTGGTAAAAAACTCGTTTTGAGGTAAACGCTTTTCAATGTTTGAAAATGTATATCTGCATACCATGTCTACTAAAACCCAAATTTAAACACATTCCTTTTCTTTGTGTTCAGCAAGCTTGAGTGCACCGATGGCAGTTCAAGTTGTATTAGTTGTTTTATAGTCCAGTAACTTTGTCGCCTGAATGTATGGAGTAGGATGCGTTAAATCCGGTAGATCTGATTTTTTGCAGACTTGTTTAGGATGTTGGCCTAATGATTGTCCCAAGTTTGTGACCTCGAGCGACGAACGCAACTTTGTTAAAAATCGAAAAAACCGCGAAAAAATCGTTTATTTTTCAAATTTTGGTGATTATAACCCTAAACGACTAGTTTTTGTAAAAACTTTCTTATGGCGTTTATAAAGTAGACTAAATTTGCTACAATATGATACTAGAATTGTCTCTGTACACCCAATACCCATATTGAGGCATTAGTGAAAAAAAATATTACGGAGTTCGCCATTTTGTGATTTGAAATTTGTTATACTGTACAGTATTCTACTAGTCAAGCCCTTTCATTTGATACCCATATTGAGGTAGATTATGCTGAAATATTTGGTCTGCCATTTGGTGGAGGCGGCCATCTTGAATCGATATTAACCAAAAATAGCTCAAAACATCAACACAAAAATGTATCTTCAAATAAAAAAACCGCATCGAAATCGGCCCATCCGTTTGAGCTCTACGGTGCCATAGACAGATACACACACAGGCAGATACACATAGAGACAGACCTGTGTGTGTGTCTGTCTGATAGACAGACAGACTTCGACGTCAAATTTATAACACCTCTTTTTTTGGTCGTGGGTTAAAACCGCCGTAACTGTGCCACAAAGTGGTCAAGTAGGAGTTAAAATATTGCTAAAAATTGCGAAGTACGAAAAAAATTATAAACTTTGAAAGACTTATTCTCAGAAACTATTGGGTGTACAGAGACAATTCTAGTATCATATTGTAGCAAATTTAGTCTACTTTATAAACGCCATAAAAAAGTTTTTACAAAAACTAGTCGTTTAGAGTTATAATCACAAAAATTTGAAAAATAAACGATTTTTTCGCGGTTTTTTCGATTTTTGACAAAGTTGCGTTCGTCGCTCGAGGTCATAAACTTGGGACAATCATTACGCCAACATCATAAACAAGTCTGCAAAAAATCAGATCTACCGGATTTAACGCCTACGGTAATGTATAAAGTTACTGTACTATTATACGATTAGTTGAAGATGATACTGTGTAGTTTTAAAACGTCAAATATTACACTTACCATTCTTTAGCATTTTAAATTAAACTGTCAATAGAAAATTAATTCCAAATGCTGTTTTAAATGGTATTCATTGAACAGGAAAAATTTAGTTTAAATAAAACTGTATAGAAGAAAATAAATATGTGTACATATTTTAAGCAGGAGGTGGACGGTTGTAAGTGGCCCTACTTACCTCCACCACCAGTGAGACCACGTGGGTGATCCGTGGAAAGCTTTTTTACAACGGCTCAGCTTTGTCCACCTGGGTATTCCTTGGGAAATATTTAGTTTCCACCGTCCATCTAGTTAACTAACGGAATCGGACCGGTTAGGTTACATAGAACCCATTTCTTTCAACTAGTGAAAAATATAAATTAAACTAGTGAATTTCGATAAACAATTTATGGGACAACCTCTGAACTTTAATATAACAAACAAAAAAATAGCCAAGCCATCAAAATTAACTTACATTTGGCTGTACCTACTATCGCGTAACATACAAACAAAACAAAAAAGGTTCGTCCTTTTATGAAGTCAAAGGCAGCAATAACGTAATTTACCTAAATTTTACATAGCACTGTGTTAAATTAGTAAAAAGAAAATTTGAAAAATAGGGTGTTTATAGATGCATCCCAGTAGTATTATACAGAGTTGTATAGTACAGATGGGATACTAAACACTAATATGAGGACTCAGCAAATCTATGGACCTACAGGTATGGCTAAAGTCAATAAAAACAGGTGCATCCCAGTTAGTAGTATTACTGGGATGCACCCGTTTACATACAATGGAAAGGCCTTGATGCCTTTCCATTAAATGCCAATGAAAAATCAATCAAATGTCAATAAATATCAAAGAAAAATAGTCACACGTGTCACGGGAATATTATTTTGCTAGTGGTGTCAAGGGAAATATTATTTCCCGTGACACTACTAGAGACGGTGTAGTGTCACGGGAAATAAACGCTCGCTGCGCAGCCGCGGCATGTTTGCTGCGTGCCCGCTTCGCCTCCCAGCCGCTCGCAAACCGCTAGTATGATAAGGTCCTATAATGAAGTGTCTTGCAACAAGTGCATCAATTCCCAACGAGCCACAGTGTGACACGTTTGGTGTGACTCGTTGGGAACCCCACCCATCATATTTGGTGGGTTCCCAACGAGTAACACCAAACGAGTCACACTGTGACTCGTTGGGAATTTTTTTTTCCAACGAGTAACACTAGCGTAACAGTGTGACTCGTTGGGAATATAAACTAGTAAAGAAAGTTGCAACGAGTCACAGTGTGACTGGTTGGGAAAAAAAGTCCCATCGAGTCACAGTGTGACTGGTTGGGACTTTATCATGCGGGAGAAGTGATCATATTGAAATTGGTAAAATAAATGAGTTATGAGCCACATGTATTCTTTTAAAATAACACAACCAAACAATTTTTTTAACAATAAAAATTCACAAAGTCTTTCTCGACGTACTTATTTTCTTAATAGTTTTTCTGCTTTTACGATTTACAATTTAAAACTTTTAGATCGTTTTTGCCTTCAATTTGTACACAAATAGAAGGGAGTAATGTGACGAATTTAATGTTTTTTGAAATTGTACTTCTTTTGGTGCGTAAGTGTAAAATGATGAGAATATTTTTTACGATACGCGCAAACACTGTCACAAAAACTGATTCACCGTAGTTGGCTAGTAAACATTGGACCTAACTTCAAGTTAATACTGCTTTGCATTAAAGATCATATATTTCTATAATTAAAGTTAGAATTTTTCACACGAGGAATAATAAGAAGAAGTATTAACTTTAAGATAAGTTACGGTGGTCTAGTCGGGAGAACGGCGGCTGCCGATCCGGAGACCCCGGGTTCAAACCCCACACGCACCACTGTCTTTTCGAAGTCAAGTGCGTAATGCCGCTAACTTAAAACGGTGAAGGAAAACATCGTGAGGAAACCGACATGTACTAAGAATCTTTCGAAGTCATGTGTCATCCGCCAACCTGCACTGGGCCAGCGTGGTGGATTATGGCCTTAACTCTCTCCTTGCGAGAGAAGGCCCCGAGTCCCAGCAGTGGGAACGTTTAGTGGGCTGTTGATGATGATGATGATTAACTTTTTACGTGCGTATATAAGTACACACACACACACTTCTTTTCTCGAAGCTCGGCAGTAATGATTGTCATAAAAGCAACGTAAATACAACTAGAGATCAAACAAAAGAATAAGATATATTACAATCAAGCTACTACTTGGTTATGTCTACGATTTTACATGTTTTGTCGCAGTAATAATTCATTGTTTGGAAAAAAAAACAATATCGGTTTTATAATATGTAAATCTTGAAAAATATGTGTAGTATAATAATTAACTTGGGTCGAATTATACAACTGCGCAATGCCTAATCTTGGCTGAAACTCACATAATATTGTAACTAACTTCCTATCCTCGAACTTGTATTGTTCGGCCTATAATACATATCTGAGACAAAATAAATATCACAATCATCTTAGTCACTAAACGTCTGAGACTTAATAATTAGAGACTACATATTTATCACAATCAACAAAGGTAGAAACTAAACTTCTGAGGCCTAATAATGGTCACAATCAACTGAGTTACTGTTTTTGAAACATAGAGACGAACTTCTTAGCATTCCATGGATTCACCGTGCGGGTGCCGGGTCCATCGTGTGGCAGAGAGAGAAATCTCGAATAGACCCCAAGACTTGTGACTCGGGCGTAGGTTTAAAAGGGGCCCCTTTTGGTGACGTACGTCAACACTCACTTTCACTACTCGTACTTCTCTCCCTGCCCAGCCAAATCCGATATGATCCTACTAGTGCAGCTTTAGATACTCGTTCTAGTATAGAACTTACTGCACTTCTGGACAAGCCAAGATCTTTAAGCAGGCTATAGAGAGATTTTGCTGGTATACCTCTCGCTCCTACTTCTACAGCGTATAAATTAACTACATAGCCATTTTTTGTCAATTCGTTTTGAAGTTCGTAATACTTATTTCGTTTCATCGCGTGGTCCTTAGGTATATTAGTTTCCCACGGTACGGTAAGTTCTACAAGAACTATGCGTTTCGTAGCCCTAGAAAAAAGGAAAATGTCCGGTCTGGATGACGAAACACCCACATCCTCTGAGATTTTGTAGTGCTTTTCATACGTGTTCATTAAAATAGTCCAATCAGGTACTGCACCCAGGATTGAGTAAGGCTTGTTCTTGGAGTTTGAAGTTGAGCCCTCTTTTACAAAGTTAATTTGTCTTTTGTTTATCGTCAATCCCTTTTGGGCTCTAGCTACCGAAAGGCTTACGGCTTCACGTATGATTTCAAGTACTCTGTCATGGCGCTGTGAGTAATGACCCCTATTAAGGAGCACTTTGCATCCCACCAATATGTGCCTTGCTGTACATATCGCCTCACCACAAGTATAGCAAAGGCAGGAGACCAGTCATATAGCACGGTGCGCCACTTCAGAGCTAATGGGATACAAAATTCACCTATGGTTAACCACTCACTTTGCATCACAATCAAACTTAGGTACTTAATTTATAAAATTCAATAAATATCATAATAGCCTTTTACCTAATTTCGCAAAATTTCTAAAACATGTCCCACTGTTACTTCACCTTGAATTAATTCCAGCTGGGCTTCTTGGATAAGTTCGTCCTTTAACATAGTTTTGTTGGCTCTTTTACTTTTACTTTTTATTGCATTTGTCTGTTTTATGTCATTTTTAAAAGAATATAATGACAATTCACACACAACACCATCTGACCCCAAACTAAGCAAAGCTTGTATGTTGGCGACCAGATAGCTGATATAATACCTATATAGTTTTAAATACATACTTATTATACATAGAAACACCCAGACACAGTGCAAACATTTGGATTCATCACACAAATATTTGCACTGGGTGGGAATCGAACCCTCGGCTTCGCAGGCAGAGCTACTACCGACTAAGCCACGAGGCCAGTTGTTTTGCATGTAAGTATGAAAATATGTCACAAATATAAACATAAATACACAAAATAACAATACAGATATATTTAATTTGATAATATTAAAGTATGTAAATATATTCAACAAAACGAGTCGCAGTGTGACTCGTTGGGATTTTTTTTCCCAACGAGTCACACTAGCGTAACAGTGTGACTCGATGGGAATGTAAACTAGTAGATAAAGTTGCAACGAGTAACAGTGTGACTCGTTGGGAAAAAAAATTCCCAACGAGTCACAGTGTGACTCGTTTGGTGTGACTCGTTGGGAACCCACCTCATATTTGGGTTCTTTGTTTTTACCCAACGAGTCACACTGTGACTCGTTGGGAAAAAAAATCCCAACGAGTCACACTAGCGTAACAGTGTGACTCGATGGAAATAGTGCCAAACAGTAGTGTCAAAGGAAATAAACGGTTGGGAACCCACCAAATGCGGTAGTTGTGGAGGCTTTGCGCCGGGAGGAGTCAGGCGGCTTAGGCAAATTACGATGTTGAGTCGATTACTAGCGGAATCTCAAACCGGTAGTGATCGGCTCAACAGTCGAGCACTAGAATTAGGTATATTCCCAACTCCCCCCTGTTTTCCTCTTCTTCTTCTAATCCAGGATATATTATGTAAAAAAAAATTGGCAGTCATAGGAACTGAGGCCGATAGAAGTGAAAACTTGTAACTCAGAATTTGATAGCTTACTTTGGAAACTACAAACCGTGTAACCGGAGTGTGACCTAGCATGTCATGACATGACCATCTAGAAATGCGTCAGCATTTACCATTGGCTGACGCATTTCTAGATGGCCATGCCATGATGGGCAGGCCACGATGGGCAGGCCACGCCCATCTCGTATTTATTATTCGTAGGTATCTAATAAATAATGAGCCAATTTCTCATTCATGTGTCATTTTGTAAATATTAATTGAAGATTTTATTTAAACTTCTACAGAAATAAAAGTTTATCGCCTAATAATTTTTAATGACTATGAAACCAAACAGTTTTCGTTCTTTTTATTTCTTAATGTTGTTCCAAATGGTATCTATAGAGTCGTTACTTTCTTCTGCAACTACCATACCAGCTGAAAGCAGGTTTAAGAGCTCATTTTCTTGAGCCTCTTCTAAAATTTTCAGTACAAGTTCTGTAGGCACTTTGTCATCAATATGATCGACTGGTGTTATTCCTATAGTTATAAAGGCACGGCGTATTTGCCCTGCACTCATCCATCCCCGCTGTCCAGGATCAAAACTTTTCACAACAGCTTCTAGATGTCTGGAAATAAATTTATATTAAAAAGCTTTAATTTCATATTGTTCAATCTATCTACTAAAACAATAGTTGTAAAAATCATACTTATGTTCATACAAAACAGGTGGTCGTCCATGTCCTGTACGGAACAGCATACAGTCGTTCAGTAATTTTTCAAGATAACCAACTGGTTTTGATGAACCTTCAGCGATAATCTTCGTCAACAGAAATCTAATTAGTTCAGGAATTCGACGCTCTCGCAAATAGTTTTCAGTTCTTGAAACCGTGGAAAGTATTTGCTGCTTCCGTGCTGATATCTCTATTTTTTCTGAAGAGTCAACGTCCATCAAACACTTACAAACTGGGATGGGTTCATTTTCCATATTTTCAGATTCATAATCTTCATCTTGTTCGTCCATTATTATTTATGACTATGGTTAACTAAAGATGGCACAGGACCTATAAAACGGATACGATGTTAAGTTTAACAAACTAAAGTGCTA
This sequence comes from Ectropis crepuscularia, assembly GCA_963693475.1. Classification (NCBI taxonomy): domain Eukaryota; kingdom Metazoa; phylum Arthropoda; class Insecta; order Lepidoptera; family Geometridae; genus Ectropis; species Ectropis crepuscularia. The sequence continues at coordinate 16,573,732 of OY856341.1, forward strand.
GCGACTACCGCAAACTAACTAGGGAGACACTATCACAGAGTAAGTAATCATGGACACTATATTCAATTTGTTTTGTCGATCCACTGCACTGCGTATTAATTTTTTTGCTTTGGATCACACAATAAGAGAAAACAACCGAGGAGATTTTATTTATGCTTTTGATAAATTTTGGCATTTTATTAATGACATCTGTAATTTGAATAAAATACAATTTAAACCAACCAGTATCCACGAGAACCTCAGAATAAGGAAAACGAGAACCTATGCCCGTATTTTCTTATTAGAAAAATAAAAGTTCTATTTTTTTCCCCATTCAGATACTTTTTTACCCAGTTGAGTTAGTGTGTTTTCAGTTGGTGTGAGGTATTTACAGCTACAATCGAGGTACATTATAGCTCGTATAACGTTTTTTTTAATTAAAACGTAATGGCAACATCAATAATTTGTTAGTTAGGGTAAGTAACTATTATCTGATCTGTGGTTAGGGGTGTATTCATGTTTCTGAGGTTAGGGCTATTATTGTCCACATGTCCACGCACGCGTCTTTTGTCGAATGCATGCCTCCTACAAATGACGATAGGCGATTATTACATCTTTGCCATATCCACGCTGCTGTATGCAAGATGGGGGGCACAATAGGTGACGTCACAACATGCGGAAACGAGATACTCTAATTACATATTATATGTGAAAAAAAGAGAAAGAGATACTGATTTTCCGTCCTTATCACCGTGGCCGGCTTTTTCTCTGGCTAAATTACAAATCTGACACCGGGCTACCAAACAAAAGTCAGTTTAAAGCTCCGACTTGGATTTTTTATGATTTATAAAATATTGTGTATTTAAAGAAGATTTAAAACTTGTTTGTGGAAGACTGTTAAGAGATTGGTGATATTTATGTTATACAATGTGCGTTGTGTAGTGTTATAAGCTGCAATAGCCTCTGTAAAAGAAAAATCAATGGAATCTCATTATACTTGTAAGTAGACAATATTAATTTGTAATGACGACTTGATAGAAATTGATATTTATGCATTTTAGATATCAACGTGAATTAAATTTATACAATAACGGCAGTATCTAATCCAAAATTTGCAAAATATGTAACATGTAAACATAACCTATATAACAAAACAGACAAAAAATTGAGACCAGTTATTTGTTACATTACAAAAAACATGGCTGGCTTTAGGTACAGTCATTAAAGTACTTTTAATCACACTAACTCGCAATCCCCGCTTGGCACGTTAGTTTTGAATGTACAGTTTGCATTATTTAATTAAATGTTAATTTACTTAAATAACTTTTTTAGGTCTCCGGGGCTAATTAAGTACCTAAACTTGAAACGACGTGGGGCAAAAATGAGCCGTCTCCTTTACCCATGAAATATACAAGTAGGTACATAATAGATAGTTTTGAAGTGAAAACTTCTTTAGGCGCGCCTAGACAGATTTTTCGTGGGGTGTGAATTGAATTCTAGCGTCACGCTCGGGTATGATAAGAAATCTTCGGGTAAACTCAGGATCATGGCAATTGGCCATCTAGAAATGCATCAGCCAATGGGAAATGCTGACGCATTTCTAGATGGCCATGCCATGATGGCCACGCCTTGCGGTTACACCCGTGTAGTTTCCAAGGTAAGCTATCAAATTCTGAGTTATAAGTTTTCACTTCTATCGGCAGTTCCGAAGACTGCCATTTTTTTTTACTGACCATTTACTAATGATACGTGCTAGATTTTGCCTTCGGCTTCGCATTCGTTCGTTTTTGCAATGAAAACTTCCTTTGACGCACCACATACAGATATTTCGCGGGCTGTGAATTAAGCTCAAACGTCACGCTTGAGAATGAAAGAAATCTTCGGGTGAACTCGGGACCATGGCCAGAAATGCGTAAGCATTTTTAGATAGCCATCGCGTGTTACCATGGTTACCGTTACACAAATCTAGTCTAAATGACCATGCTTAGAAAACTTATGTAGATGAAAGTGCTTTGAAGATTTATTCCAGATTTGCAGTGCCCTCCGGTTTCATTCGCGTAATTTCCAAAGTGTGCTGTCAAATTCTGAGTTATAAGTTTCCAGCTAAATCGGCAGTCCCTATGACTGCCAATTGTTTTCCCGTTACCAATGCTTCAATTTCTGTTCCCACTCTCACAGCAATTCCAAGCCTTGTTTTATGGAGTGGGAATGGCATCAAACTCCCACACACTATCACTGTCCTTCCAATTCTTACTTAGAGATCCCGATTTTAACGATATTAAATGATGCCTTTATTAATAGGGGAGGTGGTATTAGGGGACTGTGTCAGCTTCGTCCGTGAGAAAGCACCTGTAAATAAAAACCTCACACGTGGTCCCTGGGTGGTGCTAAACAGCTGACAAAAATACCGGTGGTAGGCCTCGGCCGTGGCTGGTGACCACCCATCAAACTTAAGTCATGCCGCCAAGCGGCCTAGCCGTGTTCCGGCCATGTTGTCTGATGACGCCATTTGGGAGGACGGGTCAGAACAGTTGCTGCATAACTGCAAGACCGGATGCCATACAACAATACTTTGTATCAGAAAGCTAGTCTTGGAGGGTAGCGGGATCCGAGGCACGGTTACCGCGACTCCGTGACCGACCGCAGACAATAGGGGGCCCAAGTAGTGAGCTAGCCCCTCATGAAAGGCTGCCTCGCTATCTAGCGCTTGTGCTTTTCTTCTGGTGATCCTTCAACTTGCGCGGATGCTGTGACTGAAGTGATCCAAACGGCTATGGAATATTTTATACCATACTCTGATGTTCCAGTATCCAGCAAAGTTCGCCCTTGGTTTGGTCCTCAGTGTAAAAATGCTGAAGCATTTAAGCATGAGGCTTACCTAGCTTGGGTTGATGCTCGACAACGTAAAGCAAAGGACACACACCAGAAGAAGAAAGCGTTTAACAAGGCTGCTAAGGCGTGCAAAAAGGTTCTACAGAGGGCTCGATTTGACCATATTAGTCGAATAGGGAACAAACTAGCTTCATACCCTACGGGCAGCAAAGCGTTTTCGTCCCTAGCTAAATCAGTCGAATCGAACTTCTGCCGCCCCTCACTACCTCCAATGCTTAAACCGGATGGGACGCTGGCTCACACCGCTATAGACAAGGCAAACTTGTTTGCGTCTCAGTTTGCGGAATCTTCACATCTAGATGCTGGTAGTGCAATACCCCCAACTCCACCTGGCAGTCCGACTGTAATGTCTGAAATACATATTCGCCAGAAAGAGGTTCGTAAAATGCTACGCAATCTGGATGTGAATAAAGCCAGTGGCCCGGACGGAATTCCAGCCATAGTACTGAGGGTTTGTGCACCCGAGTTGTCTCCAGTACTAACACGCCTGTTTAGACTTTCTCTCCAAACTGGACAAGTGCCGAAGTCGTGGAAGCTTGCTAACGTGCAACCTGTACCCAAAAAAGGCAGTCGTACTGACCCTGTCAACTACAGGCCCATCTCAGTCACGTCCATACTCTGTAAGACTATGGAACGTGTCTTAAACCACAGGCTCCTGGCATACCTAGAATCGAACGACCTCCTCAGTGACCGGCAATACGTGTTTCGCCGGAACCGGTCCACCGGGGACATTCTAACGTATGTCACCCACATCTGGAGTGAAGCTATCGAGAAACACGGGGAAGCACTTGCAGTCTCCCTGGATATCTCGAAGGCTTTCGACAGGGTTTGGCATGATGGCCTTATAAGCAAGCTTTCGGGCTATGGTTTGTCACCTGGGTTTATTGCGTGGATATCGGACTTCTTGAGGGATCGATCCATACGAGTCGTCATTGATGGCTGCTCGTCGGATCAAATGGCTATCAATGCCGGAGTTCCTCAGGGGTCGGTACTCTCTGCGACGCTCTTGCATGCGACGATCTGTTGCAGCCCGGTATCGTTGGGTACGCAGATGATAGCACCGTCGTAGAGTGTTATATATCCAGCGCAAGAGCCAGTTGACAACAAACTCAGCTACTGAGAGAAGGTATGGTCGAGCGTTTGAACTTGACCCTTGAGGCAGTCTCTACATGGGGTGATGCCAATTTGGCCAAGTTTAACGAAGGAAAAACATGTTTATTCTCCGCTAAATGGAGTCCATTCGAACTGGCTCCTACTTTTCGAGGCGTATCCGTCCCGGTTACTGACCATCTCGAGCTTTTGGGCGTTTCTTTGTCATCGACGCTCAACTTTGGCACGTATATTGAGTCTAAGGCTAAATTAGCCGCCAAAAAACTGGGTATCCTCTCAAAAGTGCGAAAATACTTCAATTCTGAGCAGTTGCTCACGTTGTACAAAGCACAGATTCGATCCTGTATGGAGTACTGTTCGCACCTTTGAGATGGATCGGCTAAGTATCGGGAGACGTATCGAGTAGCTGGAGACTCTGGAATCTTTTGAGAGACGTGCCAAAAGGCTCATAGGCAATGACACTCTTGTGCGTAAAAGACTTCAAAGTCTTGATCATCGCCGCAAGATTGGTAGCTTATCGGTTTTTTATCGGATACATTTCGGAGAGTGTGCAACTGATCTGCATGATCTAATACCACCTTGCCCTTTCTTCTATCGGAATTCTCGTATCTCAAAAAAGCGACATCGTTTCATGGTTGATGTTCCAAAAACACGAACGAAGAGATTTGACTCCACGTTTATGATAAGAACGTCTAGGTTGTGGAATGCGTTGCCGGAGTGGGTTTTCCCCGATGGTTACAATCTGGGTGTCTTCAAATCGAGAGTGAATCGGTTTCTTCTAGGTAAGCACGTTCCATCGTAGATCGCATCGTCGCTTAACATCAGTCGAGATGGTGGTCAAGTGCGAACCTATCACAGTTAACAAAAAAAAAACCTAAAATGAAATCAAATCAAAATCAGTTTATTTGTCAGAATATTGTCACAAATGTGTTGTTACAAATAAAACGTCTCAAATATACTACTCAAGATGGTGCACAAATATTTACGGTTATAAAATTACGTAAGTAGTCCTATTTTTTATTGTGTGAGTAGGTATGAAGCTATGAAGTACTAAGCTTTAAAAATAAAAGATGTATCCTACAAATTTTCACCTTGTGATTTAGTTACACCCTTTTGTTGGAACTTTTACAAAAATAGTTATGGAATTTGAATTTATCGCTAGATTTCTGGTAATAATTTGGATTGATTGATTTATTAATTCAAATTAATTATCATTTTGCAGATGTGCCACTCTGAAGAAAAATAGGATAAAATATTGTGTGAATAAACAAGCAATATTTTTCATGAAGCACAGAATAAATCAATATTATCCTGAATTACCACACCATCTAATAGTAGCCTGTCCACTACAATAAGGTGATCTGACATTGAAAAAGGTACATTTTGTTCTATAGTTCTATACCGAAGTTCCGAGTTACCCGTGCGAAGCCTAGGCGAGTTACTATTGTATAAATTTGACAGGCAAAGTATGTTATTATAATATTGAATGTAAAGTACAATTTGAAATCTATGATAAGAAATCTTCGGGTAAACTTGGGGCCACGGCCATTGGCCATCTAGAAATGCGTCAGCCAATGGGAAATGCTGAAAGGGCGTGGCCTAACCATCACGGCATGACCACCTAGAAATGCGTGAGCCAATGGGAAATGCTAACGCATTTCTAGGTGGTCATGCCGTGATGGTCAGGCCACGCCTTCCGGTACACCCGTGTAGTTTCCAAAGTAAGCTATCAAATTCTGAGTTACAAGTTTTCACTTTTATTGGCAGTTCCTATGACTGCCAATTTTTTTTTAAATTTGATCTCGCTGTTATTATACTTTTAATACTTTTGCTTAATTTTTTATTTTTTATTTTAATTAATAAATACCATAATAGCTGGCAGTAAAGAAAAAAAAGTAGTATTAAAAGTTGTAGAGCGCGCGTTTTTAGGGTTCCGTAAAACGTAAAAACGGAACCCTTATAGATTCGTCATGTCTGTCTGTCTGTCTGTCCGTCCGTATGTCACAGCCACTTTTTGCCGAAACTATGAGAACTACACTGTTGAAACTTGGTAAGTAGATGTATTCTGTGAACCGCATTAAGATTTGAACAAAAGTTTAAAAAAAAAAAAAAAATTAGGGGTGCCCCCCATACTGAGAACTGAAGCTCAAAAATGTTTTTTTCTTCGAACCTACACGTGTGGCGTGTCTATCGATAGGTCTTAAAAAATGATGTTGAGGTTTTTAATATAATTTTTGTCTACACTGAATAACTTGCGCGAGAGACGCTTCCAAAGTGGTAAAATGTGTGTCCCCCCCCTCTAACTTCTAAAGTAAGAGAATGAAAAAACTAAAAAAAATATATGATGTACATTACCATGAAAACTACCAACGAAAATTAGTTTGAACTCGATCTGATGAGTAGTTTTTTTTTAGTACGTCATAAATACACTATTATTAAAACTTCGATCAAAGTTACAACGAACTACAAGAACTATGTGTACTATGTATAATATGTTACTTGCTGGAACGGAACCCTTCATGGGCGAGTCTAACTCGGACTTGGCTACTTTATTCAGACTGGTGTAATAGCGAGCTGACTAGTTAGACTCTAAGACAGTCTGCATAACGAGTGCTGAATAACGCGTAGTCTATACTACGCGTTTTAGTCGGACGTCGTTTTTGCGTTGGTGGTTTTTAATAGAAATAATGAATAAGGGAGTTTCCGACGAGACAAAAGTAGTTCCACCGTACGCACTAGATAGCGTAGTGTAGATCCAGCAAGATCTGTCTCTACCATAGACTTTCAAAAGTGTAATCACAATTGAATCCCTCCCCATTTTCAAGGAAAAAGTCTAATCTAAATTATTTGTGATAATTAAAAAGATTAATTTAAAGGTTTCGTAAATACATCTATTATTTGTTTTAGATATTTAAATTATAATTTACTTCTTAGCTTAGCTGATTAGTTTGGTATGTCTACCTTCTATAAAAAACCCTAAATACATGAAGGAATTTCATACTAAAACATTTTTTCTTCTTACCTTTTGTATTAAACTCTTAAAATATTGGGAATAAAAATAGCCAATTAAATTGATAATGTAATAAAAAACCGTTACTGATCACAATCCATTTTCAGTAAAAACCTTTAGAACTCCCGAAGCAATAGACACCAACAAAGCCAAAGTAGAAGGAAAATTCAAAGATATAAAGAGCAACACTGATACGACAATATTTTATCCACATACTAAGTAGAGAGATACTCTCTCGGCTGAAGGACTAGTATCCATAGCCAAGAATTAATTAAAAAAAATGTATATTTTGTCTCTCATCAGGTTTACGAATATGTTTTGAAATTTGCATGTTTTGATATAGTTTTCATCCGAATAAAATGCGTACATGGATAAAATAGTTTATTATCTATTACAATAAGTCGTGCTTTCGCAAATTGAATGAATTGAGTCCCATTATGCCTCCGCTTTTGACAAGACAAGTTAAAGATCTACAAGCGCCGCCTATCATCGTTTTATTGAACCATATCTTTTTGTCTCATCGGAAAACACCTCATTATAAATACCTGGTCTTGTTTATGGCCATGAAAACATTTGTGATTGGTTACTTCGTAAGACAACTTATGTCAAAAGCTCAAAAGTTTGCTCAAACAAACGTCAAAACATTTCAAATTAGTTTTGAAATTGACCGGTTTTTTGTAGGCAAAACAAATTACTACAAAGTCTCTTTGTTTATGTGTTGTGTGGGTTTTTGCTGATTTTAAGAAGATAATTAAATGATAAAACTGACTAATATACTATTATACAAATATAAAAATCCAACATGGGAAAAGACGACAGTGAAGAAATACGGATCGGAAAAATTGATGATTGTAAGTTTCCTAAGTTATTCTTAGCTACCCAGCTCGAAATTTATCATTATGACTACAGTTTTTAATGTTCTTGACTGAGTACTTGTGTAACGAATGCCACTAATTTTATAGAAAATTTCTAGATCTTAACGCTTTGCTCATTCCGTAGGTGACACGGATATTCGTAAAACAGGCCAAGAAATGGACGTTATTCGACAAAGGACTATCGCGTATGAATATCTTTGTCGTTTAGAAGAAGCTAAGACATGGATGGAGGCATGTTTGAAAGAGAAGCTTCCTCCAGCCACTGAATTTGAGGAGAGTCTACGAAACGGCGTATACCTGGCGAAGCTGGGTAACTTCATAGCACCAGATATGCTTCCCATTTGTAAAGTTTATGACATTGAGCAAAAACGATACAAGGTAATTAATTTGAATCTGTTTCAAATGAAATAATATAGGTAGTATAGGGACAAATTGTTTATCAATTACAACTGAAAAAATATTGTACTGTAAAGAAACATTACTGTACAATGCATCTAATATCTAAGACACAATGATCAATTTTGAAGTATTTCATTGTAATGACATAACACAAGCAGTTGAATTAAATATTATCATCACATTTAATTGCTATGTTGCTTACCTTTTAGCGCAGAGTTTGCTCATTGTGTTTTTCCAAATTCATAACAAATGACTTTATTTTATGCTATACAAAATAGAGCAACAATTATGCTCTTGTTTTAAATCTAAATAATATTATTAATGAAGAATAGAGAATAATTAACAAAATGACAAACAATTTTATCTTCTATTACTGAAGACCTGCACTTTTAATGTTAATTTCATCTTAATTCTTTCCAGCTAATGGGATTACAGTTCAAACACACAGACAACATAAATAAATTTTTACAAGTACTAAAGAGGACTGAACTTCCTATAGTAAGTACAAAATTTCAATAAAACAATGAATGAACATCATTATCTCACTAATATTATAAACATGAAAGTTTGTAAGTATGGATGGATGGATGGATATATGTTTGTTACTCTTGCACTTAAAAACTACTGAACGAAAAAAAAACTGGGACTGGAAACTACACACGGGGCACTGCTTGCTTACAATACATAGTACAAAATTGTCAAAATATTTTCAGACCTACATTATTATATTAATTAATTAATTTATGTGAATTCTAAAAGATAAGTCCGACTAAGTACACTTCTACATTTTTAAGTTCTGAGGAATATTACAGAACTTGACTCAGCTTCAATTCTGTCTCTTTGATGGTCAAAGCATTACATAATCCACATTAAAAATGTCTATATTAAAAATGTATCTACTTAACCAGTGTGCAATTGTAAAATTTCCATATCTATAGACTTCTGCTTTTATTGGTTATAGGTTTGCATAATATACATTTCCACTCATCTTATGTTAAGTGATGATGTTAAGTTACAGTTTTTGTTGGAATTCTGTTTACCACAATACATGGACTCCTAGTTACAGTGTCTTACAAAAGTCTTATTTATTCCATGTTCCGGTTTGAAATTACAAAGCAAAATCATCTTATTCATGATGACTTTAGTTCAGTGTTATTAGAAAGGGATTTCAACATTCAAACTTCATTCTGTTGTGCTGTCATCATACTGTTATGTTTTCAAAATGCTCCTGTGCAGTTGCCTGCTTGTCTCACCACTCTATAACTCTAAATTAAAAAGAAGGCTGTGGTTTTTGAGGTCTAATTAACAATGGCGGAAAGTGAAAACAGTATTGGTAATCTAGAATATATTTTAAAATATTATGGTCTGGTAAGTAATAGGTTCACAAGATAAAACATTACATTGCCAAATATTCAAATCATAATATTTCATTCAATTATTTTATAGACTTTTCAACCAGAAACTACAGATATCTATGATAAGAAAAATATACCAAGATTGATATACTGCATCCATGCTCTTAGTTCACATTTATTCAAACTGGGAAAAGCTCCACTTATTCATGATGTCTTTGGAAAAGTTGTGTTCACAGGTAATAACATATTTATCATTCATTTCATCGTATAATTTCTATGAATTTTTATTAATTTATGGTAAATTTTGCACATCAAGAATGGCTTAATTTGCACTCAATATTAACTTGCATGAAAACTCTCTGATGAAATATTCTCTAATATAATTAAATTTTTACCTGAATATTTATGCTGTGGCAAACTGTTTCAGATGAAGAACTAGACTTAGTTTCAAAAGACCTACAAAACTGCACACATCCACTCCCAATGTTCCAAAAAATTGGCAGAATTCTTTCTAAGAGCAATGCAGATGACGAAACTGAACTGCACAATGCAGTAGTTGAGCTAAATGAATTATTAGATGCAAAAAAATCAATTACGTCAGCTTTACTTAATCCTCATTTGAAACTCAAACATGTACAAAATGTACTAATAGATGCTTACAAAAAAGTTTTGCAAGCAGCCAAATATGACAAAGTGCAAGTAGCTCAAAACCGCTCACTGAATGACAGCTACATTCCTGATGAGTATGATGAGCTTTTGACTGTGGTGGAGATACAAGGACATATCACCGCTATAAACTACAAATATCTATGGAAGAATTTGTGCAAGGTATCACATGAAAATGATGTTAACAGTCTACATAAAATATTCACCGAAGATTGGGTGAAAGTAAAAAAATATGATAGCAGAAATATTGACTTCTACTGCGATGTAGTGAAGGAAATCATTGAATGCAACAAAGATATTGATGTGGACAGTGTCACCAATTGGCATAAGATTTTTCAGAACATAATCAATGAAGGAAATAGAAAATCACTAGAACATTCAGAGCACAAGATTGCAATAGCAAATGTCAATACAGCTTTGGAAGAAGGTACTCTTGATGATCTTTATAGTGCTTTGATAAATCCTCATTTAGAGCTTAATTTTAAAATTGAAAAATATGCTGTTCCTTTATTATTTGAAGAAATGAAATTAGAAAAGTATGAATGTGGGAAAAACCTTAATGAGAGTGAGATAGCTGCATCTCTGTGTTACTTGACTGCTGTAGCTGCTATATCAGAAGCAGTGGAAAGAGGTGACGATACTCTTGTGTGGAACTCTCTAAATTCAAATAATGTTCATTTGGATGGACTGAGACCTCATTGTAGGAGGCGATATTTAACTGCACTGACTACTGCTTTACAAGTGAAGAAAAGTGAAGAGTTTGCATGTCCATTGCTGACACTAGATGATATTCGTGATGCTATTGAAATGGTCAACATGAAGGATGATGTCAATGAAGAATGTAAGTATAATATAAAAAAAATATTAATTCACTAGAGTTTGTATGTAGCTTGTCTTTTTTATCCGTGATGGAATGGAGAAGCTAGATGCGTTTGGGGGAGAGATGTTTGTGCAAACACAAATTGTCATATTTCTCCAAAACTACTTGTCCGATTTTGAACAGTTTTCATTGATGATAGGTTCAGGTTTGATTGGTGCATGTTGTAAGATAGATATTATGGTGACAACACACCAGGAGGCGCTGCAATAAAATTTTTTTGTGCAAATAAATGTTGCCAATTTTCTCCAAAACTACTGGTCCAATTTTGATGCAATTATTAGTGATGGGTGAAGGTTTAATTGGTGCATGTTCTTAGCTTCTTAGATAGGTATCACGGCGATTAATCATGGGGGGGGGGGGGGGGGCTGCAGTAAGCATTTTTGTGCAAATCAATGTTGCCATTTTTCTCCAAAACCCTAACTGATAAACCTAAACCTGATAACATTTTAACACCTTATTATTTATTTAGCAACAGTTTTCTATACACCGAAATATACGTTATAGATTCTAGTTTAAGATTTTGCAGCAAATTGAGAGTAGACTCTTGCTGACAAACATATCTTTACAAAAAAACAGAAAGAAACAACTAGCTCCGTCTTGAGGCTACTTGTTCCAACACTGAGGCTGGTGGTTCCGTAATCATTGTACAGGCACATAATTTATAATATTGATGAACATGTGTCACACGCACACCAAGACAATACACATTAAAACAAGTATCAATTTATACAAAACTCATTTAATGCAAAATATTAAGTTCTGTAATTTTTAAAGTTCTATAGCAATATTCATAGCCTTTGCAATCTAGCAAACAAAGTGAGCACAGACAAATGAGCAAAACAATCTTATATATAAAATTCTCGTGTCACAGTGTTTGTTTCCTTACTCCTCCGAAACGGCTTTACTGATTTTTACCAAATTTTATATGCATATTCAGTAGGTCTGAGAATCGGCTACTAGCTATTTTTCATACCCCTAAGTATTAGGGGTTGTTCACCCCAATAATTTTTTTTTTAATTTTTCGTAAAAAAAAATTGTTTTTATTTTTTTATAATGTGGCGTTAAAAAATACATACAACCCTAAATTTTTACCCTTTTATCATCAACCCCTGTTTTTTTAGAGCCATTTTAGTAATTTAATCATTTGACAGTGAACTCCTAAACGACGGGACCGATTAGAAAGTTTTTTTTGTGTGTGTATTCGAAGATGGTTTAAATTCACAAATAAGCCCGGCAGATGGCGCTGCAGACAGTGTCTAGGTTATGTCCGAGCGAAGCCGGAACGGGCCGCTAGTAATCCTATATATATCTTAACAATAATAGACTTACACCCTTGTTGGGCCGGTTGGGCCGAGCTTGTACTTAGCTAGCTAGCTTGTTAAGTTGATGATGATACTTAATCTTCTTTATAACGAAATTTAAAATAGTGATGGCAGCCCCCAGCGAATATTATCAGGGCTTTATTAAGTTAATTGGTAGTTGTTAAGTTGGAGTTTTTAGGGTTCCGTAAAACGTAAAAACGGAACCCTTATAGATTCGTCATGTCTGTCTGTCTGTCTGTCCGTCCGTATGTCACAGCCACTTTTTGCCGAAACTATGAGAACTACGCTGTTGAAACTTGGTAAGTAGATGTATTCTGTGAACCGCATTAAGATTTTTACAAAAGTTTTTTAAAAAAACAAAAATTAGGGGTGCCTCCCATACTGAGAACTGAAGCTCAAAATTTTTTTTTTCATCAAACCTACACGTGTGTAGTCTTTATCGATAGGTCTTAAAAAATGATGTTGAGGTTTCTAATATAATTTTTGTCTACACTGAATAACTTGCGCGAGAGACGCTTCCAAAGTGGAAAAATGTGTGTACCCCCCCTCTAACTTCTAAAGTAAGAGAATGAAAAAACTAAAAAAAATATATGATGTACATTACCATGAAAACTACCAACGAAAATTAGTTTGAACTCGATCTGATGAGTAGTTTTTTTTTAGTATGTCATAAATACACTATTATTAAAACTTCGATCAAAGTTACAACGAACTACAAGAACTATGTGTACTATGTATATTATGTTACTTGCTGGAACGGAACCCTTCATGGGCGAGTCCAACTCGCACTTGGCTACTTTATTTTAATTATACTATCCTTTTTCAATCACTGCATAACCGTTGTGCGTAGTTTCAATTTTTTTTTTAATTTTGTTGTTTTTAATTTTGCTTTTTATTATTCTAGACTAGCTAGACTTGTTTTTATGGCAGTTGGCTTAGATGGCTTTTACTTCCAACAAAATTTGGTTGTAGTGTAAAGAACAATGTGATAAAAACTACCACTCAGTTATTTTGAATTAATGTGTTGTCTGTTGCAGTGGTCAAGGTTATTGATGGAATCAACAGAGCCGTTGCAGAAGAACAACTTGATTCAGTGATGTCTTTGCTAAAAAGTTCTTGTTTAAAACTATCTACACCTCTACATAAAGAAGAAAACCATCTCTATATGCGGATGCTGAAGAAAGCCTTAGTGGCCAAAGAATCACAAAATCTATGGTATGATGATGTCATTCAAACAGTTAAAGAAGTTAATGACGAATCTCACAAAGTAAAGGAGCTAACAGATGCCGTTGTTCAGTTAAATTTGTCATTGTTAAACAAGAATAAAAATGAGTTTTGGATGGCTCTTTCTAGTCCAATCTTTACGAAAGCTAGGCTAATAGAAGACACATGTCAAGATATATACTTTCAAACATTCTCAAAAACCTTAAAGAAAAGAGGACATCACAGTTGCCCCTGGGTTGTATGCCATACTGATGCAGGAAACACAGTATACATAGACGTTGAAACTTATACATATAGCTGGATCACTCCTAGAGATTTTGTACCTCACGCTCGTTATCTGACCAGGAAAGATGTACATGCAATAATAGAAAAGACAAACAAACATCACATCAACAAACACAAACAGATGATCATAGACAAATCTATTGTACAGATACAAGCTTACTGCAGAGGATACCTCTTACGAAAACGTCTTATTGCCAGGCTAAGGTATTTTAAACAAAACGAAAAATTCATTGTAAAAATCCAAGCTTGGTGGAGGAGGGTAGTTGCAGAAAAGAAATATGGAACTCTGATAAAAATGAAAGCCATTGAAGCTAGACTCAAAAGAGAAAGAAAGCAAAACCCAATGGCTTGGTATAAAATTCAGGTATGTACATCAGGTATACCTTTAATTTTTATGATATTTAAAAATGTACCTATATTAAGCATGTGCCATATCATCAATAAAATAAATTATTCAAATAGCATTCACATTATCACATCTAAATGAAATCTTTTGATGTTAAACGCCGTTTTTGTCGAAATTGTTGCAAATTAATTTAGAAGACACCTGAAATGAAGAAACTAAAATCTTGTGGTATGAGCCAAGAACTCCTAATAAATGTTAGAAATTGTTATTAATTTTATTTTTCAGGAACATAAAATAGTAAAAATCCAGGCTCTGTGGCGCGGGCGCCGAGCTCGTGAAGCCTTCACATCATTATTCCATTCGCCAAACCCACCTCTACGAGTAGTCAAGATATTCGTACCCATGCTAGATTTCTCGACTGAAGATTACGACCGGGAGATAGAACTCCAAACTTTGAAATCTCAAGTTGTACAGTCAATAAGAAAGAATCAAGAGTTATCAAAACAAATTGACGGTATGGATTTAAAAATCGGACTTCTGGTACAAAATCGTATTGCATTGCAAGAAGTAGCAGCACATGGATTGAAGCTTAATAATTTGGTGAAGCATAATTCGATGACAAAACTCGTATTTCAGAATGGTACTGAGCGCAAAGGTTTAATGACGGTCACGACGGCAGTCAAAGGCTTGAAATCCCTGACCAAAGAGAGCAAACGCCTCTTGGATGGCTACCAGCATTTATTCTACGAACTTCAAACAAATCCCACTTACTTATCCAAACTTTTGTTCTGCATCCCACAGAATAAAACAAACTTCTTTCTTCAAAATGTCATACTAAGCTTGTACAATTTCGGCGCTTACGCTCGAGATGAATATTTGCTACTGAAATTGTTTAGATTTACGTTAGAAGAAGAGATAAGCTGTAAAGTTGTGAAACCTTTTGATGTGATTGCTTCAACTCCATTAGTATTGAAAATGGCGGTGAGCCTGTCGAGGCAGTTGTCTGGTCTGAACAGCTTACAGTCGATAATTGGCCCTCTAGTTGAAAAGATGCTGAAAGACAAGAACTTGAATATTGAAACTGGACCTGTAGAGATATACAAAGCTTGGAGGAACGACACGGAAATGAAAAGTGGACAGATTTCGTAAGTTGTTTGAAAATGTATGCCTAATTTTTTTTTTAGAAAATACTAACTGCGTGCTGCGAAATACTTTTTTAGGGTTCCGTACCCAAAGGGTAAAACCGGAACCCTGTTACTGAGACTTGGCCGTCCGTCCGTCTGTCACCAGCCTCTATCTCAAGAATGGTGATAGCTAGACAGTTGACATTTTCACAGACGATCTATTTCTATTCCCGCTATAACAACAAATACTAAAAAATAAAATTAATATTTAAATTAATTAAGACAGTATACAACAAACTTGATTTTTACCGTTTCTTGCTCGATTAGTCCGGCCCAAGCAAACTAGATGGCACCTCTATAAGACTGAAACGCAGTATCGAATTCGTCGTTACAACCATAAGGTAAAATCAAAATTTTAATAAAGCTTTTCGGATGAATGCCAGTCTGCGGAAACTGCGATAGTCTACGAGTATGTATACGGAATTCGGAATAAATCCAAAAAGGTTTTCGCCGTTTATTTGCTAATGGTACGGAACTCTTCGTGCGGGCGTCCCACTCGCACTTTGCCACATTCATTTTTTTAAAACTATTATAGGTTCGCACTTCACCACCATCTCGCCTGTTGTTAAGAGACGATGCGATCTACGATGGTACCTACGCGCTTATCTTACCTAGAAGAAACCGATTTGAAGACACCAAGGTTATAACTATCGGGGAAAACCTACTCAGGCAACGGTTTCACAACCTAGACGTTCTTATCACAAACGTAGAGGTAGTTTTAGAACATCAACGATGAAACGTGTCGCTTTTTTGAGATACGAAAAGTTCGATAGAATAAACATACGATACAGATAAGATCGCTAGGAAAGACTGGCTATAATCCACCATCCTGGCCCAGTGTGGGTTGGTGGATGACACATGAGCTTGAAAGCTTCTAGAGATACCTGTCAGTTTCCTCATGCAACGCGTCACATGGTGCGCGTGAAATTTGCAGCTACGGATTGGCAGTCCCCTTTCTCCCGACTACGGTGATAATCCTGGAAATTTGATATAGATACAATACCAAATTTCCAGGATTGTAACCACATTTAATTACGTAAGTTACGGCTGGTCTAGTCGGGAGAAAGGGGACTGCCGATCCGTAGCTTCAAATCCCACGCGCAACATGTAACTTCTACTCCTATTAGTAGAAGTTTTTCTTTACACCTGACATTTGAGTTAGGTCATCCTGTCTGACGCTGTACTTAGAAACGATGCAGTCTACGGTATAGCATGCTGAAGAATATCTTTACTATCTATCAGAATATCTTTTTATTCTTCACAGAAAACTGCCCTATAATGTAACTCAAGAAGAAGCTTTGACTTATCCAGAAGTGAAGTCTCGACTTGAAGTAGCTTTGAGTCAGCTGAAGACAATAGTCACGATGTTCCTGGATAAAATCACCAATTCTACTGAAATCCTGCCCTTTTGTATTACGTACATGGCTCGCGTGCTTCACAGAGCACTAACTTCCAAATTCCCTCACACTCCAGATAAAGACATTTTGAAGGTAAGTATCGAAACTATTGTGAAAAGTACGGAATTGTGGAGAAATATTCTATTGTGTAGGAGCGAGAGGTATACCAGCAAAATCTCTCTATAACCTGCTTAAAGACCTTGGATTGTCCAGAAGTGCAGTAAGTTCTATACTAGAACGAGTATCTAAAGCTGCACTAGTAGGATCATATCGGATTTGGCTGGGCAGGGAGAGAAATACGAGTAGTGAAGGTGAGTGTTGACGTACGTCAATATAAGGGGCCCCTTTTAAACCTACGCCCGAGTCACAAGTCTTGGGGTCTACTCGAGATTTCTCTCTCTGTCACACGATGGACCCGGCACCCGCACGGTGAATCCATGGAATGCTAAGAAGTACGTCTCTCTCATTTGCTTTTCTGATATTTTTTCTGGTGGATCAAAGTTTTAAGGGATGGTCAATAGCAGAAAAATAAAAAAAACAATAGGCATTAGATATACATATTACATTTCGCACTATAGAATAAAGTTAAAACATTGGATCGGAGTCTTCATTTTTGAAATTATTAACATGTGCTTATTTTATTTCAAATTCCTTAAAATGGACAACTGTCCATTTTAAGGATTTTAAGGATGATGATTCTATTTAGCATTGATAGGCGGGGAATACTGTGGGTCCTTGTAACGAGCAGGGCATGTCGAGTTCGCGGTAGAATGCGAGAGCGATCGGCCAGTCCTGCCGAAAGCGGCAAATGAGGAATGCAACATGAGATTGCGACCCATTAAGGTTTTAGTCGGTAGGGGCACTACTCGTGGTGTCGAGTCCGACATAACCCAAGCGTCTCTTTAGCGGCGGTATGCGTATATATATATCCTCCACGTACAACAAAAGATTATCTTTGGGAAACCGGTATTAAGATAAATAAATGCTTCATTTGGTTTTTATCCATGCTCCACACCACAACAGCTCAATAGTGGATATCGTATCGGTTGTAGGAATTTTAGCACCGATCTGTAAAGAAACATGCTAATTAAATTCTTATGAGTGACAAAATGTTTGTGAGTGATAAAATTCATCTCATTCCATGCAAAATACTTCAAATATGAAATCTTAATAGTAGACGATGTCGGTAACTGAGTAGTGATAATGATTTCAGTAACTCTTTTTCTTTCTTCTTTTAGGTGATTGGTAATTTAGTGTACTACCAGTTTCTGAATGCTGCGATTGTAGCACCAGACGCGTTCCACATCGTGAATCTGCCAAATGGACTGACGACAGATCAGCGGAAGAATCTCGCATCTGTGGCGAAAATTTTACATTTTTCGGCTGCTAAAAAAGGGGTGAGCTATTTAACTTATGCTCATAACCAATACACAACCTACCTCTCACACTCTATACTTATCTCTATCTCACACAATCTACCTATCTATGTTAATTACCCTCGGCAGCTTACAACTTTTTGCAGGCGCGGATTGAATCTCCATGATATAGCGCTTTGTATCCGAATGCCATGGCCATAATGAAATATACAGAGCAGTATTCCAAATTTACCTGCATACAGATAAAATCTGTAAAAGATGGAAATAATCTGCTCCCCCTCCCCTATCATATTCGGTCATAGCAAGAAAAAAACTCGCTTAGTAGGTGTACTTCAGTAAAGTGCCTTTGCCAGTTCAGCCATTTTACCGCCAAACGGCAATGTCCAAACGTCACTGTGTTTCTGTGTTCCGGTTTAAAGGGTTAAATAACTTCAGTCTAAACAGCAAAATATTTTGTTAATGATGCAGTTTGGCGAAGAATCGAGCCATCTTCGCTGCCTGAATCCGTTTATAATCGAGTGCCATGAGCGAATGAAGGATTTGTTCCGAAAATGTTGCCGTGGACCTACTTTGGAGGAGTATTTTGCAGTCGACGAGTATACAGAAGCCACCTTACTGCATCACCCACACATATACATCACAGTTCAGGTAATCTTGCTTGTAATGATATTACTAAAGTGAAGATTTATTTAGCCGCGTTGAGTACTTTTTGGCAGAGAACCCATTAGATTTATGGGTACGCGTCATCGACACGATAATGTAGGGTGGCCAATGGCGGATCCAACTTTCGCTCCAGGGGGGTCACATGGCTCCAGGTGGAGTCAAGGGTCATGGGAGTCATATAGTCGTGGTCATGTCACAAAACTGTGCTATAATTACATGCATGCTTTTTAATGAGTGGTCCACCTAGGACCTAGGTACTAGACCCAGCCCAGATCCGCGCTTGGGGGTGGCGGAGGTGTAGCGTAGGTAGGTAGTGGTAGGACTCTTGGCAGACTCCGCCTGGGGAAGTACCACTCCTTTGTCAGTTATTCTACCGCTAAGCAGTAATGTGCAAACATTACTGTGTTCCGGTGTGAAGGGCAATATTTCCAGTGAAATTACAGGCCTTAGAGATATAACATCTTAGATACATAGGTGAGGAGCGCAGTGTAGTGCAAGATAATAATTCGGACTCTTCATGTTCCAATACCTGCGTGTCACTGTGCTGTTATGTGGCAGGCATGTTGCTTACCATCAGGCACATGTCCTGCTCATCTCATCACTCTTTATTAAAAAAAAATGTCTGCAGCTATACAAGTGATTGTGCGACACTAATGCTGTTTAATACTAACATTCTGATTTAACGTTTTGACTTCTATTGGCAGTTCGTATGACTGCCTCTTTTACTGTCTTTCCAGGAACGACGACCATTGGGATTATGAGTGGGTAAAAAATATATTATACAATTCTCATTAGTCCATCCGGTAGGTGTGAAAATATGTGGACACGTATAATATTTTGTTTTATCAAATTATTAAGAACAAAGATATAGAAAAATAGATCATCAAACTTCTAGAGTGGGGGTTGTGACGTCACATCTGCATAAAAATAGTATATACATATATATAAAATTCTCGTGTCACAGTGTTTGTTTCCTTACTCCTCCGAAACGGCTTTACTGATTTAAACCAAATTTTATATGCATATTCTGTAGGTATGAGAATCGGCTACTAGCTATTTTTCATACCCCTAAGTGACAAGGGTTGTTCACTAAGGCAAAACAACGTTTGCGGGGTCAGCTAGTATACATATAAACGTATAGTCGGACAGATAGTGCAATCCACGAAGACGCGCCCCACTATTCCGCCTAACCGTTTATAGTATATGTGTGCAAGCTTCCGTCAATGTTTTAGTGTTGTCGGTACACACTAATTACCTATGAATGCACACGCACACTACAATGACTGGTGAATGGTTCGCGACTGACGCTCGGAGCAAACGCGATTGGTAGAAACGAAAATTGGTGGGGCGCGTCTTCGTGGATTGCACTATCTATACATATAAACGTGACATCACTAGAAACTTCAACAAACAAAAACAAACAAAGGAAAAAAGTTTATAAACAAAGTAAAAAATTCGTATACTGACTATATTTTTTAATAATATGGATGACGGACTAATTAGGTTTTTTAGTCGCATGCTTATTGTATTTTTTTTCAAATCCGCAGGAAATCGTGGACACGCACGCTCTTTTAGTGGAGAACCAGGATATAATAGCGCCGGACTCGCGAGACCGCCTGAATGAGTTGCTGGATGACCTAGGAGAGGTGCCGTCCATCGCCGCGCTTGCTTCACGAGATGTCGATAATGTGAGTTTATTTTATCATCATTTGTATTTTTTTTAAAGTCAAAACTTATTTTGGCGCCCCACAGACAGATTTTTCGTACTGTGAATTGAATTCTAGCGTCAAGCTCGGGAATGATTAGAAATCTACGGGTAAACTCGTGACCATGGCCATTGGCCATCTAGAAACGCGTCAGCATTTCCGATTGGCTATCTAGAAATACGTCAGCATTTCTAGATACCCATAGTCATTGTCACGCCCTCCGGTTTCACCCGCGTAGTTTCCAAAGTGAGCTATCGTAGTTTTCACTTCTATCGGTAGTTCCTATGACTGCCATTTTTAGGGTTCCGTAAAACGTAAAAACGGAACCCTTATAGATTCGTCATGTCTGTCTGTCTGTCTGTCTGTCTGTCTGTCTGTCTGTCTGTCTGTCTGTCTGTCTGTCTGTCTGTCTGTCCGTCCGTATGTCACAGCCACTTTTTGCCGAAACTATGAGAACTACAGTGTGGAAACTTGGTGAGTAGATGTATTCTGTGAACCGCATTAAGATTTTTACAAAAGAAATTAAAAAAAATAAAAATTAGGGTTGCCCCTCATACTGAGAACTGAAACTCAAAAATTTTTTTTTCGTCTATCCTACACGTGTGGGGTGTCTATCGATAGGTCTTCAAAAATGATGTTGAGGTTTCTAAGATAATTTTTGTCTAAACTGAATAGTTTGCGCGAGAGACACTTCCAAAGTGATAAAATTTGTGTCCCCCCCCCTCTAACTTCTAAAGTAAGAGAATGAAAAATCTAAAAAAAATATATGATGTACATTACCATGAAAACTACCAACGAAAATTAGTTTGAACTCGATCTGATGAGTAGTTTTTTTTAGTACGTCATAAATACACTATTATTAAAACTTCGATCAAAGTTACAACGAACTACAAGAACTATGTGTACTATGTATATTATGTTACTTGCTGCAACGGAACCCTTCATGGGCGAGTCCAACTCGCACTTGGCTACTTTATTTTTAATTTATCGTTGAGCACTGTTTGTGGTTGGAGAAAATCTTATGTCACCGTAAACTTGTAGATACCGTCAGTTTGTAATGAAAAGTGTGAGGTTACAAACCTACAATAGATTAGATCAAGTTATTTTGTTTGTAAATTAGTACATGTAAAGTGACGGCGTTTACAATTTTGCGGTTACCTAATAATATCTTTAGCACATACCATCACCATACCATCACGAAATCTCAGAAATTACAAATTCTAGGAATCTGAACTTTTGCATGGAGGTCCCTTTTAACACGTAGGCGCTCGCTATTACGGGGTTTTGCGAAATTCAACCCCTAAAAGGATTAAGCAAGGGATGGACGGTTGTATGAGAATTCCGTCGTATTCAAAGTTGTAGGCATGAAATCCACTGAACCCACTTCAATTAAATTTGGTACACAGATAGACTAGATACCAAGAAAGAACATAGGCCAATTTTATTGCGAGAAAAGGGTTGAAATGGGGGATGAAAGTTTTTTATTATGGAAGTTCGTCATTGTATCTAGACACTAGTCGCGAAGCAAATCAAAGTTTGTTGTAGCAATACCGGACTGGGTCAAAAATACACCATCCTAATTAGTCCGTCAGCTAGATCATGGAAAAATATTGGACACGTATTTTTTGTTTTTTCATAATGTTAAAAATCGTCAAAGATATAGACCATCAAACTTCGAGAGTGGGGGGGGTCGCGACGTCACTCGTGAGTAAAAATCGTACTCACAAGTGACGTCACACGAAACTTCGAAGCGCTGTATCTTCGTCATTTTTTGTTTGTGAAACAAAAGAAAAAATACGTGCACAATATTTTTTGGCAATCTAACTAACGGGCTACTTAGTTTTTTAAGGATTGTACCCTATTGTGTAATTTCGAACTGTACGGAGGTAATATACCTAGAGGTTGAAATGGGGGATGAAAGTTCGTCATTGTTGAAGATAAATCTCCAGGCCACGTGGTTCGACAGCGTAGTTCGATCAATCGAACCACGTGCACTTTTTTCCCGTTGGTTCGATTAATCGGACCACGTGAACTTTTTTTTCCTGTTGGTTCGATCAATCGGACCACGTGAACTTTTTTATCCCGTTGGTTCGATCATCGAACCATGTGTTTTTGAGACTTCTGATTCTGATAGTTCGATCTATCTGAATATGTAGACTTTTTTCAATAGGTTCGGTTAGTCGAACTTAGTCAAACCTTGCAAATTTGCTAAACTTAGATAAAAACAACAACACAACGACATTCATATATTTTAAGCTGTATATTTAATGATGTTAAATTTTTTACTTAATTCGTAACATTTCCAAGAACATTATAACTTTAAATACAGTAACATAAATAAACTCAAAACATTTTATACAAAAATTGAGACAGTCTTCAAAACAACATATAGGCACTGAAAAGCGAAAAATAAGTGATAAAATGTATATCCACAGTCAGTTTTCTTGCTTCAGTCGAACTACGCTGTCGAACCACGTGGCCTGGATGAAGATAAAACCATGAAATTTTGCAACTAGATACTTGATATCCATACTAATATTATAAATATGAAAGTAACTCTGTCTATTACCCTTTGGCGCTTTTCGCCTGAACTACTGAACTGATTTTGATGCAATTTGGTGCACAGATAGACAAGGAAAGAACAAGGTCGACTTTTTAACACAGAAAAATTGTTGAAGGGGTGGAAATTAATTCCTAGTCAATATTGAAGATAAACCGTTAAATTTTGCAACTAAACACTTGAAATCCATACTATTATACCATAATAAATGTAAAAAAAGTAACTCGGTCCGTCTCTCTGTTTCGCTTGAATGCCTAAACCGCTGAATCGATTTTGATTAAATTGTATAAAAATGTGTTTATAAGCTGTTTTTAATAAACGTACATTTGTATGAATACAGATACTGCCTCAGTTACATTAAATATTTATTTCGCGCGGACAAAGTCGCGGGTAAAAGCTAGTATATGTATAAATGTATACATAAACACATATAACACATCGTAGGCATATATCTGCGTGTCCTGTGCTTGTTTGACGCTTTTTGATGGATGCAAATTTGTGAATTCGCGTCACCGACATGCGTAATAGCAGTATAATCTGTAGCTATACAGGTGACGTATTGTGCAACATTAGTGCTGTTGAATACTAAATTGTTAAGTTATAAGTTTTCATTTCTACCAGCCGTCTCTTTGATTGCATATTGGTATTAATACGTTTTCTCCATTCGTAACTGTTACTCGTCGTCACAGAGCGTGCACTGTTTGCACTTGTAGTGTCTTCCACGCTTCTTCTTATAAGTATTTTAATTAAAGTCTATGTTGGCTTTTTCAGTCGTCAAAGTGTCGTGTTTTGTCGTGCTTTTGTACTGTAAAACATTAGAGCTAAACAAAGTTACGTGGCTAGTTCGCGGATTCATGTACGTAACTAGTATTTAGAGATGGGAGGGTATTTATTAGCTATGACCCCAGATAACGATTTTGAAAAGATAAATATTGGTGGACAATTCACACACAACACCATCTCACCATCTGACCTCAAACTAAGCAAAGCTTGTACTCTTATAGATGTAAGTGTTTTATGAGATGCCGAAATAATTGTTAACCAACGGGTATTATTTTGCAGCAATTGATTGATTGCACAGAAGAGAACGCTCGATTGGAGGTGTGTTTGGCACTCGTTAACAAATTCCAAGCGCCTGCCGATGATTTGACGGACTTGAACAAACTTTTCATTAAAACTAAAGAATTGTGTGTGGCCATAGTGCCGTTCTTGAATGGTAAGTTCTTGTATATTTGGTGCTTTAAATGCACCAAATGCTGGTGCTTTTGTTTGTTTTATTTGTTAGGAAATACACATTTAGGTGCACGTCAGACACTACTAATTACATTTACATGTGTTCAAACTAGGGTTGTAACGTCCTCCACCTCCGTGTAATTTTTGCGGAGTCATAACGGAGGTGTATTTACTAATCATACGCAAGCAGCGACACTCGCGACGACTCAGCCGTCCGGCCGCGCGAGGCACATGAACATGAACATTGAAATTAAATAAGAATCAACGCGTGCGGGACGGGAACGCGGTTGAGGTGGGGCGGGGGCATGCAAACGTCATTTCTCATGTACCATCCACACACTGGCCCAGCGCAGGCCAACGCGAGCGTCGACAAAACGGCACGAGACGAAAGGTAGCATCCACACACTGGCCCAGTGCAAGCCAACGCGAGCGTCGACAAAACGGCACGAGACGAAAGGTAGCATCCACACACTGGCTGAGCGCAGGCAAAAGCGAGGTAGGTCAATAGGAGAATAGGACGCTACTCGCCGAGCGCCTTTGTTTTGTGCACAAAAACCGACACCGGTCACGAGAGACGAGTCGAGGCAAAACAGCCCTATACACACTGGCCACTTGCCGTCACTCGACCAGCTACAGCGACGCGAGTGATCACAAAACGACCCTCCACACACTGGCGTTGGCCTCCACTGGGCCAGTGTGTATAGGCGGCTTAAAATGAATGATACGCTACAGGAATCAACCTGTCGAATTGCTTGGATGCGTTATGCCCCCTATACATGCTGGCCGAGCGCTGGCGAGTGAAGGGCAATGCCAGTGTGTGGAGGCAGTGGAGGGGCTATTTGCCTTGACTTGTGATCACTCGCCGTCGGTCGCCTAGCTGGCCGAGTGACGGCAAGTGGGCCAGTGTGTATAGAGCTCTTTTGCCTTGACTCGTCTCCGCTTGCCGTCGCTCGTGACCACTTGCCGCGATTCGGACCGATGCCGGTGTCGGTTTTTGTGCACAAAACAAAGGCGCTCCCATTGGCCTGTGCTAGGCGAGTGTGTGGATGCTACCACTCGCCAGACGCCATGCACCGTTTTGTAAACGCTCGCGTTGGCCTGCACTAGGCCAGTGTGTATAGCGGGCTTTAGACGTAGGTAAGTACGTACGAAGTTTTACCGACGCGATGTTTGTAGTGGTAGGACTCTTAGCAGAGTCCGCCTGGGGAAGTACCACACCCAGTTATTCTACCGCCAAGCAGTAATGTGCAAATATTACTGTGTTCCGGTTTGAAGGGCAATGTTTCCAGAGAAATTACAGGGCTTAGAGATATTCTAACATCTTAGATCTCTGGGTGATGAGCGCAGTTCAGTGCTAGGTAATTATTTGGACTCTTCATGTTCCAGTAGCTGCGTGTCACTATGCTGTTATGTGGCAGGCATGTTGCTTACCATCAGGCACATGACCTGCTCGTCTCGTCACTCTTTATTTTAAAAAAACAAGTGTAATTCTAAGTAAGTTTTATTTAGGTAATATGGTTTATTAATACTTTTCACACATACACTTTCACTTCCGCCTCCGCCGCCGTTAACATCCGCATCGGCAGAGGCTTTTTTTTGAATTTTACAACTCCACAGACTCTGGGGTCCGTGACCTTTTGTCATTTGTTTCTTTTTTTACATGAATCTTGGATTAGGAGAAGAAAAATAAATAGGGGGGAGTAGGGAACATTTTCCTGCAAATTCTAGGACTATTTTATTTTCTGAGTCGCCTCCACCACGACTGCATTTCTATCCTTGATGGCCATCTGCATATTGAACTCTTGGATGGTCTTCGGTGTTGCAGACAACGCTCGCCGTACGAACCGACCGATGGCGTCGTCAGTGTCGTCAGCGTAGTATATGAAGTTCCCTGTGTGCCGTGAGATTACAACGACCGCGTGGGGCACGCTCTCGTGCAGCTTCATGTTTGCCTTAGTTTTTATTGCAATTACCGACTCGTATGTCAGTCCCTGAGCTTCATGGATGGTAAGGATGCGTGACCCGGTGCCTGAACCGTAACCCTGGTTTGTCAGGGTCTTCTTCTCCTCTTGAGTGTGAACTAAAAAGAGGGTGTTTGGTTGGGTGTTGGGTATTTGCGCTCCCTTATACCTTCTCTGCTCTAGGGATTTTATACGAGGCGCTGAGGAGTACATACCGGAGTATATTTCCCTCAGCGCATATGCGACGTCCATTGGGTTACGATGTGTGCAGAGCAACTCCTGGCTGATTTTTGTTACCAGGTTCGGGCGGTGACGGTGACACCTCATTTCGAAGAGATTTTCCCTATCGATATAAGGCAATTGATTGACATCTCCGATGAGGACAATTTCGCCAGCACCAGACAGGCGTGAGACCATTACAATGACTCCGAAATGGATCATGAGGGCTTCATCCACCCTGAGGCGACTGAAACTCTTTTCCGAATCCATTTACCAGAGCAGAAGCCATAGACCGCACCTTGGTTTTCTGGACCAGGTTTCCAATGCGGTGCGATAGCTTTTCTTTTAGATCTTTTGCTGCCTCAGTTGTTGTGGTGATGATAGTGTCTGTTTCCACGTTGCAGTGTCAATCCGCGGACGTGAAACCCGTCGCCTCCGCCTCCGCCTCCGCTAAGAATGCCTCCGTTACAACCCTTTTTTTTTGTGGGGGAAATACTTTTATGTATCCTCACCATGCAGGGACATGGTGAGGTATGTCGGCCTCGACACCATGGCGACGACAGACATGGTGCCCCTACCGACTAAAACCCCCACAGATTTCTCCTGCATGGTCAGGGGTAAGGGTCGCGGGGTCGCTTTTAGCATTTACGTCAACGACCCTGAGCCTTGCCACCGTCCTTGTGGACCCGCCTCGCGGGGGGCGTAAGCACCTCCGCATTTAGCTGTAGTGATGCGCCGGAAATCAACGGCGCGTCACCTCCTCGAAGGCCTATCCCTAGGTGGGGTGCCGGACGGCCCTAAACGTCCAACGCCCCAGGCCTTCCGGTGGAGACAGGGTGCGAGCCCAGAGGGTCGACTCTCTGGGCTCGCCCCCGTGTACACTTCCACCTCAGTAGAGGAGCGAAAGGCTTCCAACTCTCGCTTCTCTAACTCGCACGACCTCTCACTGTCAAGCATCACGGCGAAGATGGTCGACAGCGAGAGGTCTACCCTCACCACCGCGGCTAGGATAGCAGCGGTTTTACCTCTATGGCAGCACCACGGCCCTTGTCCTTCCACGGAGCACTCTCCTAATCAGAATGGTCGTGGAGGACCTTCATCTGGAAGACTTAGGAACTTTACTTGGCCGATATATCAGCCGAGTAACCTTCCAAAGTCTTTCAGTCCCCCTCCCCAACTACTACACGCACTGCTCAAGGGGGTGAGGAGCGCGCGTAGAAGTTCCCAGCCCCGGCCGGGATCCGGGCCGCCATCACACAACAAGATGCCACCGAGGCAAGTAGTTGTGTGATGCCCGGGAATCCCGGGATGCACCACGTGGAGGTTCCCGAGCCACGCACCCCTCCGTTACAACCCTAGTTCAAACTAGCACATAATTAAATATACAAACATATCAACAACTAATATACACGTAATTATTAAATAAAAACACTCACAACAATTGTTATATTAGTAGTATTTGTTTTTCTATTAGTTATTTACTTCAGGTTCGAATACTAATGCGTAGCTTTAGTTTAAGCTTTGTAGTTGAATATACTAGTGCCTCTTGTAAC
Organism: Ectropis crepuscularia; assembly: GCA_963693475.1. Lineage (NCBI taxonomy): Eukaryota > Metazoa > Arthropoda > Insecta > Lepidoptera > Geometridae > Ectropis > Ectropis crepuscularia. The sequence goes on from OY856341.1 coordinate 16,601,927, forward strand.
TACTAAAATTAATTGTAAGCAAGCAAGCACTTCGAGCTGTTCAGATTTATTTTGCCAAACCCACGCGACGAATAATGTCTCGTTACCTATTCATATTTAACTCATTGTACATTTCAGGTGAACATTTGCTGGAAGCTCTATGTATCGGTACAACAAAAGAACAGCAAGAACAATACGCAAAGAAGATCCAAAGACGAATTTACTCCGGTCAAGCCCGTCAAGACGAAGCCATGTCGTTACGAGAACACATTGCGAAACTACGAAAAAATCTCCAGCTTTTAGAAAACGAAGGCTATGTGACACGGGAAGACGGCTACCAAGCCCTTATAACGTCCATAGCACTAGATCTATGCAATAAAGGGAAGTACAGACAAGCTCAAAGAAGAGCCTTATCAACACTAACAAGGACGAAACAAAGTTTGACAGAGAAAACGAAGTACTTTGAAGAGAAATGCAAATCATATGACCAGTACATAAAGTCTTGTTTAGACAACCTCCATGCTGGGAAACGGTGAGTTGTTAAATTATTTTGTAGTTACCAAAAGTTACCTCATTATTTGTAATCATCAGAATATTCCTTATGCATTATTATTTACTTTTGACCCTCTCTTGACCGAAACTCCATTCAAACTGGTTTGAAATCATTGAAATATTGTGCCCAGTGAGTTTATCCACCGATGCTGAGTAGCCTTTAACCATTCCCAAAAGTTAAGTTGTCAAAACTGCAAATGAAATAAGTTCAAACAGGCAAGATTAAATTAATTTCAAACAAATACTTTTAGAAGAAGATATACATGGTGTTCACTTTTCCTTATTATAGTGTTTTCTTCGGAAACTTTATTCTTCTATTCAAATCTATCACTATAGGATATATTTTTCATAGTCTGATTATTCCAACTACCTTTTTTTTTTTATAAAGTCACAATATGAATTTTGTAAATACAAAGTACAAATGTTGCTCAAAAACTCGTACTCTTTTCCCATTTATTTCAAGAACAACTTACTGTAAACGTCACTGCTCCTACACCTATCTCGTATTTTCAACAAAAAGGATAACATAATTATGCCGTCCTTGCGTTGAATTTCTCTCAAATCGTAATCACAGCCAGAAGAATGAAGTCCCGGTTGGTTGAGTGAGAAGGGTCCTTTCTATCTATTGTTTTTTTACAGCTTTTACAGTAGATATTTTTGTAAGTATTTCTTGAATTTATACAATAAACATATTTTTTATGATTCGATATGGGCGTAGAAGTATGAATCCCAATCTATAAATTAGATAAAGTTTTACTTTTTAATGTCCAGCGAAACTGTCGGAACTATTATTTATTAAAGTGAGGAATATTTTTAGGAGCGTCCACGCCTGCCTCCGTCGATCAGGCAAAGACATGCAGAAGCTAAAGTCCAAATTGACTGTGAAGTACTCTGGCGCAAAACTGATGGAGCGTGGCGTTTTATTAGAAATAGACGGCTTGTCTACGTCACAGTTTAAAAATGTGCAGTTTGAAATCACACCAACGGATCACAATGGTGTATTCACTGTGAAAGGAAAGTTCATGGGCGTCGAAATGGAGTCAATAGATGTCGACATCCAAGACCTACTCCAGAAACAATATGAAGGGTGTGCCATCATGGACATGTTTGGTAAAGCCAAAATTAACGTAAATCTTTTGATATTTTTACTCAATAGCAAGTTCTATGGTAAGTGTAAGGCGTAGTGTTGTCTCTTTTGTTGTAAATGATGTTACAATGTTTAGATTCTATCGGGTGTTCAAAAAATTGTTACCTAATCATCCGGTAATGAAATCCAAACTGTTTCACAACAGGATATTTTATCCGATAAAAAGGAACACCCAGAATAATGATCCGTCTATTTTATTCCAAAAATATTTAAATAAGTACCTTACCTGAGTATTATTGTAGTACATACAAATGTTGTAAGTTAGTCCTTTTTTTATTGAATTTCATGTAATATGTATTAATTAATGTAGTCACTACTATAAATAGGGTTATTTTTACAATGTCTCATGAATTTCCGATTTTTTGTAATGTTAATAATGTTTAATTTTAAGGAATGAATTGTTTGATTAAGTATTTTTACAATATTTGTTATGTATTTAAAATAACATAATTGTAATTTTATTAATGTAATATTTTTCCTGAAGTGGAAAAATGTAATAACCTAACACTAATTTGAGTAAATGGTGCATAATAAACGAGGCTAAACATGCATTGTTTTTTTTTCTTCTAAAAGGCACTATTCACGTTTAGCTCTATCAGGCAAAGTGATTAATTACCATTTAAACTTCATTATTGATCATATTTCCTGGTCATTATTATATCGCTATGTGACAAATGGGCAATTTGATAATAAAGCTAAGTTTGGAAAGCAATTCTTATCTTTTTTATACCTTTCATTATAAAAAAGGGATTTTATGCGAGTTTTTAGACCATGAAAAACTGTTACATTAACATATTGATTAGGTAAACGGGTAACTCACGTGTAATGAGGTCGGTCAATCCTTGGAAGCCGTGCCTACATAGTAAGTACTCGGCATTGTGTTCGTAAAACGAGTGAAGGCACAGTGAGCTCAGTGTGCTGCAACGTTCCCGACTCGTTCACCAGTGCCGAAGAGTTCGAGTGTATTCCTGCGCAACCCCTCGCACCCCCTCACCTGCACCCCCGCAACAGCCGATGACCTTGCGTGCGCGCCGCGCGGCGGCCCGCAGTGCCAAACGGGAAGCCATCGGGCGCGTACACTCTCCTTGAAAAAGGCCGCCGGACGCGACCGAAACTCGAGTCGGATTGACCGACCTCATTACACGTGAGTTACCCGTTTACCTAATCAATATGTGTAACAACCACGTTAATTTTAATGTTACATTAACATTAGAATGCGAGGTAAATTTCGAAAAGGTGCGCTACAGTAGGTATAATAGATCATGCGGCAAGTTGGGCGGTCTTGAATTGGTAGAACCGGGTTCAAATCCAAATCGAAGCGAGCCTGCGACCCTCGTAGTGGAGCGCAGGAGGAGTATGGAGAAGCGATGCTAAGGGCTGACCGCAGACCGCTTCTGCCGGGAGCGCACCCGGAATCAAATTTCAGTGATAGACCCTTACTGCAGTAACAAAAAAAAAGGTAATTAAATTCATTTGTAATACTCTGCCCAAAAGGTGATGTGTATAGTATCATATGTATATAGTATATTAATACCCAGTAGTTTTTTTTTCGCGTATAGGTCCGCGTTTGGCCACCAACTCGCCTGATGGTAAGCGACGGTGTGATCGAAGATGACGCACGTTGACCTAGAAAGTACCTATTCACTCTGACCTTGAAAAGTTCCAGATTGGATCTCTCAGGGAACAAGGAGGCCGGCAAGCCATTAGCCGAACAGCGCGCCGTTCTACCGAGTCAAGAGCTTCGAGCTGGTACTTTGCCGATCCATCCCATAGGAGGTAGCAGTATTCCACACACGAACGAATTTGAGCTTGATATAGAGCAAGTAGTTGATTCGGTGTGAAATACTGCCGGACCTTACTGAGAACACAAAGCTTTTTTCCAGCTAATTTGGCTTTTGACTCTAGGTACCCACCGTAATTTAAAGTCGGGCTAATGCCCCCTATACAAACTGGCCGAGTACCGGCGAGTGAAGGCCTACACCAATATGTGGATGGCCTATTTGCCTTGACTTGTGATCACTCGCCGTCGCTCGCCTAGCTGGCCGAGTGACGGCAAGTGACCAGTGTGTATAGGGCTCATTTGCCTCGACCCGTCTCCGCTTGCCGTCGCTCGTGATTACATGCCTCGATTCGGACCGGTGGTCGGTCTTTGTGCATAAAATAAAGGCGCTCGTATTGGCCTCCACTCGGCCAGTGTGTATAGGGGGATTAACGGTCAGTCCTAGAAGGTCCAAGTGGTCTGCCAATTGTACCTACAGACATATTTCGGAAAGTTGATGACAGTGTGAAAGGACACTTTTTTGCGGAGAAAAGGCATGCCTGGGTTTTATTGGCGTTGAATTGCGCTCGATTCTCATCACACCATTTTACTACATCGGTAAGAATCTTATCCATCCGCTCGACCATGTCCTTCCTCAATGCTTCGATTTCCGCCTCCCTAGTTCTTGCATTGGATATATATTATTCTACAACTGTACTGTCGTCTCCATACCCAAAGATAACTAGGCTTTAGCAGATAGTTTATTTGCAGCAGGAATAGTTGCAGAAAGTACTTACTAACCCCTGAGGTACACCGGCATTAATTGCCATTAAATCGGGCGAACAGCCGTCGACGACTACTCGGGTCGATCGACAGGAAGTCCGCAATCCGTGTACAAAGACAGAAGAAAAGACAGTCCGTATGCCGGAAGTTTAGCAACAAATTCCTCGTGCCAAACTCTATCGAAGGCTTTAGAGATATCAAGAGACACAGCTAAAGCTTCACCGTGTCTTTCTATAGCCTCGCCCAGTATGTGAGTGACATATGCTAGAAGATCCCCAGTCGACCAGTTTCGACGAAAGCCGTATTGTCGATCACTGAAGAGAGAGTTGTCTTCTAGATAAGCCATGAGCATTAATAAGCATAAGCATAAAAATTATTATCAAATTGGCCTCTCTTAATTGTGGTCATTTTTTATAGTGCCCGATCATTATGAGTAATGCTGCAGATATCGAAAGTGTCCCAGATATTTAAAGCCAAACGTAAAAGGGACGATATTGATGGATATAGACTAGTATCGATTATACCAGCAACAGCCAAAGTGTTCGAAAACGCCTTAAGTTAATCGGACACGGAGGCACTGTGTGAACAACAATACGCATACTGCGAAGGGAGGTCTACGATTTCTCTAACGCGTGAAGTGATTCGTAGTGTGTTGGCTGCCCGGTAACGTAAAGAGCAAGTAGCTGTCTTGTGCTGTGAGTTATCGAAGACCTTCGATGTCGCAGACCATGAGACGTTAGCTTTAAAGCTATGCCACTTAGCATAGCTGGGAAGTCATACGAGGTACAGATACAGATATTTTATTGGTAAAAGGCATTTACAAGTCAAAACAATTACAATTAAATTATTCAATAAAAACAAAAAGTAAATAAGAAAAATTATAACACTATTATTGTCTAGAACAATCGCTTGTGGTATTTGTCACCAAAAAACTATTTTAGAGAATAATAAGCGTTTTTTATTAAATGTGTCCTTAATCGTTTCTTAAACAGTCCGACGGACGCCGCGCTTCTTACGTCGTCAGGCAGATGATTATGTATAACAGGACCTCTCACGTAAACCGATTTACTGGCCTTATCGAGCTTATGCGTCAGAGGTTTAAATTTGTTTTGGTTCTTGCCTCTGGCAGGTCCTTTCCGATTGCAGCCCAAGACTTAGAAGTTGTGCTGGTTTACATAAGTAAACACGCTAATAAATTAAAATTGACGTTACAGTCAGTGTGGCCAGTTCTGGTATTGACTGACATGTTACGAAGCCGCTCTTAGGTAGTGGATGCAGGTGATGGGGATAATAAATCAGATTAAACTATAAATAAATCAAATAAATCAGACTAAACGTTCTCCCCGATGCCGTAAAGGGTGCAAGCATATCCATGTATGCAGATGATGTGGCTGCCGTAGTAACAGCTCTTTCAATAGAGGAATTAGAAGATAAATTAAATATTGTAATTAACGGCTTATATTCATGGTTCAGTGCTAACGGTTTTATGTTAAATTCAAAACTGACTTAGTTCACTTTTGTCTGTCGGGCCATCATACAAAACCGCTTAAAGTTTCGCTAAACGGTGTCGTGATTGAGCAAGTATAAAACACCACATTTTTGGGATTCGAGATTGATCGCAGCATGACGTGGGAACACGACATAGACAAGATGTGTGCTAAAGTTAGCAGTGCGTGCTTTGTACTAAGACAAGTATCCCGAGTGGTGTCTGCGGAAGTGTCGCGTGCGTGTTACTTCGCCACAGTGCATTCTAGGTTACAATACGGCGCCGTGCTATACGCGCGCGCTGCCGACTGGGAGAGCGTGCGTTCCGCGCCTAAAAACGTGCCGTACGTGCCATCGTTGGCGTATCGCAATGCACATCCGTCAGACCATATTTCAAAGAGCTTGGCATACTTACGTTACCTGCTATATTGATCTACCAGGTGGCTGTGTATGTCAGAAATAATCTAGAATCATACAATATGCGAGATGAGACACATTCTCGCAACATACGTAACGTGGACAAGTTGGATGTTATACCACACTCTCTCACGAGGTCACGGAAGTTAACTCACATTATGGGACCGGAAGTTTATAATACTTCCCAAAATAGTTATATCTGCCCCCAGTTTCGGCAGCTTCAAAAACAGATTTTAATCTGTTTTTTTAAGCCTGCACTTTAGTGCAGGCTTATCGATCAAACTTTTTATAGTTACAGCGAATTTTAGAGAGTGATGGCAAACTTCCTATAAAAATAAAAATATGACATGGGTCAGTACAATTTTATTGTAATAAAAAAATGTTTGTCTGTAAAGTCGGTTTACTGACGATAGAACGTGACAACGTCTTAAGAAAATACTGATGGAATGGTAGCATTTTTCAAAAGAAAATTTTAATTTCATTTGTTTAATAGATTTGTATGTAAAAAGTAATCAGTAGAATTTAGTCATTATTAATCAAAACAATGCAAAAAAGCTTTTAGATGCCGGGGATCGAACCCGGGGCATTTCACATGCAAAGCGAACGCTCTACCACTGAGCTGCATCCCCGCTTGAACTACTGGTCGAAATAATTAATACAACTGTAACAAACATGCGGCGAGGTAACGACCGACGGTAACGACGGTAACGGTACATTGAAAGGTAATGTTGCTAGATAAATTAATACAGCAAAAATATGAATAATATCTCTGGGTGGGGAGTGCACTACAGTGTTTGGCAGTGTTTTGAGTTCTTTATGTTCAAATATCTGCAAGGCATTGCGGGGCTTGCATGTGTTGCTCTCCATCAGGCACATATAGTACATCCTTGTCGTCTCATCAAAGTAGAGTACCTTATAAAAAATAATTAAAGTCTGTTATTGACTATAAAATTACCTAATATCTTCTAAGTTCATCAAGTTATTTATTGAGTAGCAGCAGAGGTATCGAGGTATCGAGGTTTGAGTTCAGTCATTTGATATGTTCGGAGACACTTATTTGCTACTTTTTATGAATAAAATAGCAAGGGACAAAAATGGTAACGATTAGATATGATATATGATTAGATATGGTTTCAATGTTCGCGATATTTTATATTATTTATTTTATCTAAAATTTGCATTTTTATTTGTCTCATACATAATAATTATAGTAATGAAATGACAACACTGAAATTGTCTGTCACGATGACATTGAAGATAATGTCATGATAGAAATATAACCTAAACTCACGCTAAACTACGCTCCCAGCAAAAGCAAATCTGTTGAGCTAACCGAGGAGCCACATAAGTATAGAGACAAATTTTCATAAATTCTGTGCCAATATTTAGTGCTTGGGTTTGGTCACCTTGTAACAATAAATATCAAATTGTTCCGTTCTGATAACCCGAGTGGATATTGTACTTAGGTACTATTACTTTCTTGATAATGATAACGAACAAGCGCCTTAGATAAGTCTTATCTGTTACCCAATAACTCGTTCAGAAAATTATAATATTGTGATTTTGACTCACAGATACGATGCGACGTGTGACGAAAAAGTTGTTGATTTTTCTTATTGGTGTATTGTGTACTGGCTTGTATTGTGAGTTTTTAATATATTATGTGGTAATATCGCAGGTAATTATTTTTAATTTTTAAATCTTTCTATTCATTTTATTAATTAATGTGTGTGGCATAAGCATCTGTATTATCTATTCTATGGCATAAGTATATTACTTTAAGTAACTTTGTTGTTAGTGAAGTTGCCATGGTTAAATTATCAATATTAAAAAATAAGAAATATTTTTTGTTTGGATAGGTAATTTTTTTTACAAAAATGCCGGTCTAATGTTGAATAGTAATCGCCACCTATTTCAATACATGCTAGGTAGTGCCGTTCTGCCGTCGGCATGTTGTCATCGATATTTCGAGATTATTATTATACCTGATGAGGGAAAAATTGAATCATTTTTATCTCTTATGTACCTTTTTAAGTGACTAAAATTAAAATTAGGTTAGTAGAAGTCACATATTGACATCAGTTTGTTGTTTATATATTAATTAAAAAGTTAGTAAAGGCTATAAATAATAATTACTTACGTATCTAATTTTTTTATGAAGAATAGTGTAATTTTCGCTAGATGATTTATTTATAAACGATTCACATATAATGCTGAAAATTACTACGAAAACGTTGTTGTGACGAAAAATAAATATGAAATCATAATTTTCCATTGTACATTGCTAAATTGGGGATATGGATAGTTTCGTTTTAAATGTTCCGTGCCTAAATATTACAATTTCAGTGCAGCTGGCCAGATCTAGTAGGTCAAAGAAACAATGAAAACACAACACGAAATAAAGGCGATGTTTTAAAGGCATTTATTTTAGCCGATACTCATTTACTTGGGCCCTGGAAAGGGCATTGGCTGGACAAATGGAGACGAGAATATCAAATGCATCAAGCGTTTCAAGCTATTATGACGCTACATCAGCCAGAAGTTGTATTTGTGTTAGGTATGTACAATAAAGCAATTTTTGGTTAAACTTTTTTAATTAAAGATAGGCTTGCTCTTGGCCGCCTTCTTGCCCGATGTAAAGCGTCATTCATAAGGGTCAAGGGTCTGCGAAGCCAAGGGTCGTGGGTTCGATCCCCACCCAGCGCAAATATTTGTGTGATGAATTCAAATGTTTGCACTGTGTCTGGGTGTTTCTATGTATAATAAGTATGTATTTCAAACTATATAAGTATTATATCAGCTATCTGGCCGCCATCACACAAGCTTTGCTTAGTTTGGGGTCAGATGGTGTTGTGTGTGAATTGTCCACCAATGTTTATTTATTATTTATTTACCTATAAGGACAGGTTTCAAGCTGTGTTGAATCGTCTGTGAAAGAGCCCAAATCCCCAAATTAAGTCCAATCGATAGACACAATCTTATTTTTTAACTATAAAGAAAGGGGTTTATTGCAAATTTGTGGGGTTGCAAGTTAACCGTGGGATAAGGGGCAACCCTTGCCCATCCATCGCCATCTTGGAAAAACGGATACATTTGGCTTTTTAATATTTGGTTGACAAACTAGTAGGTCTCGCAGAAAATTTGTAATATATTTTTCGTTGCAAATAAAATTCTGTATTACTTCGGTCTGGTAACTTTCAGTCGTAGAACCAAAAATAATGTTATGAGCGAAAATCGAGGAAAATTAAAAGTTGAGGAAAAATTTTATCTTGAGACCGGTTTTCTATTAACAAAAATTTTCCGATTACCTACCTTAACGTAATGCTAATATGCATCGATATACACCATCAGATGTGCCCTCCCAAACTTCAGGCGCGCGGAATTTTGTCATCGTTGGGAAGAGTGAGCTCACTCTTTCCGTTCTAGTCGGTTGCAGGAAGCGGTGAACGCCGGACGTTTTTACTTATCACTATGCGTTGTCAACAACCAAGATAACTAGAACCACAGCATACCTACCTCGTAGCTTGCGATTCTAGGGGTCAAGTAGATTGGTGGTATGTAAACCTTACGCTTAGGTACGCTGCAGACACAGACGCAGTTTAGGTATTACCAATTTCAAGGTGCTCAGGGCACATCTATTGGTTTATATCGATGCTAATATGTATGTACGTATGTGCTCCCTGCCGCGCATTTGAGTGATTAGAATAATCAGTGAAAATGTATTTTATCGTAAGATATTTTTCGAAATGAACTTGGCCATTTATATCTTTATTTATTGCAGACATGTATGTATGTATTTATATATGTAATATATATATTCCATGATAATATTTAAGTAGTACTAACGTTTATTATTTCATATTAAATATGTTTACGTTTATCATATTTATATATGTTTAGCATTTATTAATTAGGTATGATTCATTGTTCTTTTATGTCATTTGCATACCCCGTCTTCTTACTTTCCACATTTCATTTACCACCCTAAGGTTGCCTGGAAGAGATCTCTCGAACCTGTATTCTTTCGCATTAGTTATTAATGTATTAATTGTTACAACTTGTGAATTGTTCTTATTTTGGGTGTTAGATTAAATAAATCTGCCTGTCTATTTCAGGGGATCTTTTTGACGAAGGAGAATGGAGTAGCAACAGACAGTTCAAAGATTACGTAGAAAGGTTTTACAGACTTTTTGCCGTACCCAACCACGTGGAAATGCACGTCGCCGTGGGTAATCATGATATTGGATTCCATAATTAGTAAGTACTTACAACTAAATCGTTAAGGTACCAGATGTAAAGACTATCCATATCATATAACACTGAGGGTTTTTTACCGTGAATTAATATGGATACAATTTCTCGTATAACAGCCCCACTTTCTTTATCGATAATAGGTTTTTATTTGACTGCTATCTCGCCTGATGTTAAGCAACTATGCAATGCGATGGAGCGCAATCGCGCCCTAGAAGATACTGAATCATTTTACAATATTTATCTACACTGTTTTACAATCTCATAAAAAAAAATGTAAAACTAGTGCTTAGTAGTATATCCAGCGACGTCCGCGTAGAGCTATGGAAAGTAAGTACTGGACTACCTACTCTCTTTCTACGAAAAACGTAATTTCGAAATAAACTCGCGACTTTCCTACTCCGGTTCTACTTCGTTTCGTCCGATCGAACATTGTTTGACGTTTAAATGTCCTAAGCCTACACTAATTATAGTAGAACATTTAAACGGACGAAACGACGGGTCGAAGTAAAACCGGAGCAGGAAAGTCGCGAGTTTATTTCGAAATTACGTTTTTCGTAGAAAGAGAGTAGTAGACGTCCTGTTCCGTAAGATCTTGTCATTTTCGGGATAACCTCTACGTGCGATTGTAGAATAGGTATATCTAATGTTCAGATGCGTTCAGTTCTTCCGGCATAATTTAACAACAAACATCCGGTCACATTTATTATTTTAATACCTAATGCTGCTTCTTTTGTGATGCCATCTGTTTCTTCTAATAGTCTTTTTGCATTTTCGGCATTCTTTGACAGTCCAACGGAAATTAATCATCGTCATCGAAGAGTCAAGAAATTGGTTCTGAAAATGGAGTATATCATTTTCAGAACCAATATCTTGCCATAATCTACCTGACGAGCAAATTAGAATGGTATATTTTTGACCCTGTCGTCATCCCATTTAAGTTGGTCAGTAACAGAAAACTTCTGGCAATCTCATAGAAAATGCCTAGGCTGTGTTTAGTCATATAAATCAGATTGTTTACATGCACTTTTAGAAATGTGTTTTTAAAAATATTATGTGACGTTTTTTTTAGTATGAGACATGGATCACTGACCAGATTTTCAAAGGCGATGAACTCTTCATCGGTACAATTTATAACGATAAAAGACAATCACTTCGTCCTGCTTAATTCTATGGCGATGGAAGGAGACGGCTGTAACATGTGCAACGAAGCTAGAAGAAGAATTGACAGTATTTCAGGTATTTTTTTTATCACCATGACCAATAAAGGTCAAACTATTTGGTCCATTTCGACTTATCACATAAAAGTATAATTATACATAGGTACCTACAAATATCTTAAACCAAAAAAATCATGTAATACTTCTAGTTTTCGGAAACGAGTTCTTATTAATTTTGGAATCAGCTAACAAGGCAAATCTATCATATTATATAATTTTATTATCATCCACAAAAAAAAATCCTTTGTGATGGACGAATAGCTTAAATTATTATTTATAAAAAAAAATGTAATAATTTTTCATTGCAATGTTCAGACCAGTATCACACACCCGTAAAGTAACGTAATAAATGTTACTAGAGATTCACTACGATAACATGACCCGCCCCTCCAGAATTCAAAACGTTTGAAAGTATTTGTGAAAGTAGGTATTTACAACGCACCACCACGCATGTGTGCGAACTGCTACTGCCGTCAAACACCTAGTCGAGCTAGCAAATCTATGGATTTGTTGCTCGACTAATTACAAACTACATACAAACTCTTTCGTAAGGATATGACTAGTGACTACACACAGTACCTAATTTGGAGGGGCGGGCCATGTTATCGTAGTAAATCTCTACCGATAAAAACACATTTTTTATTATTAAAATACATTGAGATATTTGAAATGTATTTTGTTCTATTTTAAAATACTTACATTGCCTATTATTTGCTTTCTCGCTTTCTGTTTAATATTTTAGTCGAATATTTAAATTATGTTAAATTGAATATTATGTATTTCACAGAGAAAATGAAATGTTCACAGTCTCCAGATCAATGTCAAAATAGCAGATTTAAAATTGTCAACTACAGTCGACCCATTCTGATGCAAGTATGTATTTGTTACCTTATTCTATTTTAAAATTATGTAAAAAGATACAATAATATATATGATGCAACTCTAATTCATTGAAAAAAAATCTTCTGCTTCTGGCTTCTGCGCTAACTTTAGTAGAGGCCATCTGCAACAGAATAGTTTAAAAAAAAATAGGGATTACTTGATCGTCTTATACAATATTAATTTTTTTTCAAATTATTTAACATTAAACAAGTAAGCGAGGAATATATTCGAAAACATTTCTTGCTTTCAATGAACTCATGAAGCGTACATGCGTATTTTTGAAGTGAAAACTTCTTTAGGCGCGCCTAGACAGATTTTTCGTGGGCTGTGAATTGAATTCATTCGTCACGCTCGGGTATGATAAGAAAGCTTCGGGTAAACTCGGGACCATGACTATTGGCCATCTAGAAATACGTCAGCCAATGGGAAATGCTGAAAGGGCGTGGACAGGCCATCATGACAAGGCCATCTAGAAACGCATCAGCCAATGGGAAATGCTGACGCATTTTTAGATGGCCATGCCAAGATGGTGAGGCCACGCCCTCCGGTTACACCCGTGTAGTTTCCAAGGTAAGCTATCAAATTCTGAGTTATAAGTTTTCACATCTATCGGCAATTCCTATGACTGCCAATTTTTTAATTTAAAAGTAGCTATACCCTGCGCGCTTTGCTACGCCACCTGTAGAAAATTGGTCGTACCAACTCAGAAACCTTCTTTGACTCATGCATATCAACTTTGCCAAAGATCATCACTTGATCAAATGGATAGTTTACGATTCTAGAGGTTTAAAGATATTAAAATTATAAAAACATTATTTTTTCTATAAATAGATATCAAGTAAATACATCCTTTAATAGCAGAATCATAACTAAAACTATAAAAGTCGAAGCGGGCACTTTCCGTTAACTCTTCCATTACGGAAATAGGACATCTACGTAAGCTTTCATAAGTGAAAAGTATAATATTGATTTCTTTCAGCATTTTCCGTTATACAGAAAATCGGACGCTATATGCACAGAACCAGACGCGCCTCCTCTCCGAGAACGCAAAAAACCGTTTAGGATAAAAATCGATGCATTGTCTATAGAAGCGACAGAATATTTGGCATCAAAGATAAACCCTAGAGCCGTGTTTGGAGGTCACACGCACCACGGGTGCTTAGTTCATCATGTTAAAAAGGACTTTGAGTTCTTTGAACACTCGGTGCCATCTTTTTCTTGGCGGAATAGGCCGAATCCGAAATATATGCTGGTAAGTTGTTGAATATTATAATTTATTAATGTTTCGCAGTTCTTCTTGGATGGCCTGCGTACTACCGTCCATACAAACCTTTGTTTACGGTAGTGTGATCGAGCCTTTTTGTGACATAGTGGGTCGATGATAACTGCTACACGTCTGCCTACGATAGAACAGTGCCACACATCAATTTGAACATAAAAGTTTAACCCATTACCTTTTATGTTCAAATACACTTGGCAAAATTTTGTCACTACAGTAAAGTGTAATCAGGGGGCGGATCCAGCTTTGGCTCCGGGGGATCAGTGGTCCACCTAGGTACTGGACCCGCCCAGATGACCCCCTCCCCCAACCCCCAGTGTGATAGCATACAGTAAGCTAGTATACTAAATTAAGAAACGAGGATTGTTTTCTTCTGAGTTCAGTCGACAAAATTTGGCCAAGTGTAATAATAGATGATAATAGTCCGGTCAATTTAGACATTCGAAGGTACATACATTAACAGCAAGCTGTAAGTGCGTGTACTTGTTTAAAACATAACTAAAAGTAACCTCTGAAAGGTCCGAATCATTCCAATGGCTGCAATTTTTTTATTCGAGGTCAATTCGTCCAAAACTATACGCAGATATATCAAAAGATATTAAAGTTTCATACAAATTATCATGCTCTATTTCACTCCTTTGGTGTTGTATTTTGGAAAACGCTGTAATATATTACTCATTATATGGACCGTACTCAATTCACTCGAAAGTTTCATACAAATTTTTCTCCTCTATTTCAACCCCTTAGGGGTGTCATTTTGGAAAATGCTGTAATACGGAGCTCATTATTTTAGCCATACTCAATTCGTACGAAATTCCATGCAAATATGTCAAAGTCCTTTATTCATAAATGTACAATTTACACGTCAATTAATAAAAAATAAAAAAACAAAAGAAAGAGCATACAAATTGTATAGGTACATTTTCAAAGTTTGAAATGACTACTTTACTGTAATATAATAATTATTGTACAGAAAACTGTCAGATATAACTATTTTGGGAAGAGTGTTATAAACTTCAAGTCCCATAATGTGAGTTAACTTCCGTGACCTCATGAGAGAGTGTGGTATAACATCCAGCTTGTCCGCGTTACGTATGTTGCGTGAATGTCTCTCTCCTCGCGTATTGTATGATTCTAGATTATTTATGACATACACAGCAACCTGGTAGATCAATATACCAGGTAACGTAAGTATGACAAGCTTTTTGAAATATGGTCTGACGGATGTGCATTGCGATACGCCAACGATAGCACGTACGGCACGTTTTTGGGCGCGGAACGCACGCTCCTAGAATCAAAGAAGAATAAAAAGTTTAATACAATCGTTCATCCTCTATTTCATTCCCTTGGGGGTTGAATTTCGAAAAATTCTTCCTTAGTGGGTGCCTACGTTATAAGAAAAATATGTTTGCGAAATTTTAAGTTTCTAGCTCTTACGGTTTGGCCTGTGCGTTGATCCTCGATTTTCCATATTTGACCTCGAATAAAATAAAATGCAGCGACCGGAATGATTCGGAACTTTCAGAGCTTACTTTTAATTATCTTTTAAACATACTTGTTTAAAAGATAATTAAAAGTAAGCTTACACACTTACAGCATGCTGTTAATTTACGTACCTTTGCCGTTCTTTTTTTGTCTAATTTGACCGGACTTTATAATCTAATAATCCTTATAACTGTGATAGTCTACTAAGATATTCTATACCTCGCAACTAAAGACGTTTTCACACAATTTTAGGTGTCAATAACACCAGAAGATTATGCTGTACACAAATGTGGTTTACCCCTGGAGACGACAATAGTTCTAACTGCCGTGGTATTACTGCTCCTAGTGGCATGGCAAGTCACCACTACAAGAGTCATCGGAAGGTGATAGAATAAGAGACTGTTATAAATTAATCTCATGATTATATTTGACAATAAATATATTTGACAAGATCGAGCACTTTGTACAAATTTTACACACAAATTAAACCGAAACGACGTTGAATCCTAATCAAATTTCCAGAATCCCCCTACATACAAATACTAACTGTATCGGGACTGTAAAATCTTTTATCTGCCTGGTAGTTTCACATATTAGCGCGTTCAAACATAAATACTCTTGAGTTTTATATATTACAGTATAGATATAAGAAAACTTATGTTAAGTACACATAATTTTAATCTAAAATACATCTCACCTATTCTATGTTTGTAACGATACCCTTATATGATCGTTTCGGTTCATATCTACACAGTTATCATTTAACAAATTATCACAAATGTACCTTAATTCTGGCTAAAGTATTTATTAATTACAAGAATTCCACTGTCAAAATAAGTTATCAATACACTATGAAAGCAAAATAAGAGGTAGATATTACATTTTAGAGATTCATTCATTAAACTTACAAGATAAAGAATACTGATAATGGTAATGTTATCGAGAGAAGGGCTTTGATGAACTAATACACTGATATAACGACAATTTACTGCATCAGTTCAATCATATTACTTATTATCATATGACCAATTTGTTCGTTACTGCAGTGTAGAGTCGTGGAGAGATACGGTTATCGTTCATATATTGGAAAAATGAGTTATAAAAGTATTGCTCTACGGTTGTTTTTGCAGAAAATAATGTATGTATGTACATAATAGGTACCAAAATTTCAATACCGAAGCGCCCGCTATGTATTTTTTTTTCAGATTAAAACTTTATTCAAGTGGAATATATTTTTATCTCAATTTTTTTAAGAATACTGTAGGTACAACGTTGCAGAATTCATGAAAAATTTGAGTTTGTTTACAATGCAATTATAAACTCTTACAATTTAGAACAATATCCACAGTAATTTGTAGTGTCGATATCTATGCTAGATCCCTGTTTTTCTTCTTTTTATGGGACCTATGGTAGTTTGTATCTCAGAAACTTGTTGTTTTTCAAATTTTCATTCATTCAAATCTTTTATATTTCCCATATAAATGTTTTTAATCATGAATCATATACTTGTACTCAAGATGCCAACTTAGTTTGTGTAGTTATTTATAATGGGCCTCCGAAAACGAAACAGTTTTCAGCGTATTTTGTATCACTCTAAATTACACAGACTATAACCCAAAAAAAAACAATAAGTTTACTGTATCTAATGCTGGGCAGACTTTTGCTTTACGTAGCTCCATAGTCGAATTCATAGGAAGAATAACAAGGTTAAACTATCGTCACCAAGCACCTATTATACAATAACACTTAAATCTACATCAGTCTGTTAACTCGAAAATGAGTTTACGAAAGGTACACCACCCCACTGAGCATTGTTAAATAAACGACAGATCTTGCGGACAGTACCACAAATTATGTGATAATGATAAAATTTAACTTGAGTTTCTTTCAAACTGGAAGTGTGCAACATGGGATTACTATGTGAGAATGCACATCAAAATCTAAAACAATTAAGGGGGCGCCTAAAGCCAGAAAAACGAAAAAAGGACATTTTCGACGCCGCTCACTGAAGTTAAGAAACTAAAAACTATGACAAAAAAAATATTGACGTGTGGGTACAATCAAGAAGAAGCACAATAACCGAATAGAATTTTAAAAATAGATCAGAGTTTTTTACAATAAAAAAATAAAAATGACACCGAAAAAACCCGTTTTAATTCGAGTAGGTACTCGAAATTATCAGCGATGACCCCACATTATTTTTTGGTAATAAAATTTCTATTTGTACGTTCTAGTAAAGTAACCGAACACTTTTTTAAATTTATGTTTAGTTATTGAGTAATTAAATAAAACTTGGTCAAAAATGGACTCCTGATTAAATATTGATTTTTCCTCCAAACTGTGTCATGCTATTCTCGACTTTATGTATATCACATTAAGAAACGCGTCGCGCGGGTGAAATCTGATTTTTTCCTGGCTTTAGGCGCACTCTTAAGTAATTACCAAATCTACACCTAAAATTCAAAAATCTACTTCAGTATAGGTAATCGAATGCTTGAGCTTATCCCGGTTTTTGATTGTGTAGAAAATCTATACTTACTTAGTCTTAACTGAGAATAGGAGTTCAGAACCTAGGTAAATGTAATAAATAATTCGACAAAAAATTATCATATTTCAAATCGACTCGGAAGATGTCCCATACTGTGTCCAGTCATCTTTATATTTCTATTTTCTCCAGGATTTCTAAAAATATGACACAGAATTTTTTAACAACATCATTGACTTTACTGAACCTATAATAAGGCCGTCACGTGTAACTAAACGGAAATGCATAGATATATGAAAATCATCAACATTAAATATGCATAGAAATTCAGTAAAGGCACTTTACACAGACATGCAGCTACCATACCTAGACACAGAATTTACAGGTTACATTAAATTCAATTACAACAGTTATTTGAAAGATTTTAGGCAAAGGAGAATGCGACAAATTGGTCCTCATAACCAATACACAAGTGACTATGTTTTCGTGATAGGCCATATGACATACATTAAAAAAAAGATTTAAAAAAATCTAATCAACCGGTACTTGTACTTGTACAGTCGGGTCCAAAATGTTTTATTTATTCAATAAAATAATTGGGGTTTTTTAATTATTTCTATGTAGAAAAGTGTGAATACTGTGTGAGAAAGAAAGAGTAAATACTTCTCAAGCCTACTTGTCACGTTACGACATGATCTCTGTCGGTAATCTTTAGAGATGGTCGTTTTTGTAAAAACGTTTCTAGGCATCGATGCCAGGTTACGATGCCGGCATCCGATGCCGAATGTATTGAAAAACGGATGCCAGCGACACCCGATGCGAGTAACGCCAGTTGACCGGCAACGGAAAAACGCACGGTGGCGCCAGCGCACGGCTTGGTGGCATCGGCACCACAACCGAACGAAGACTGGCTCGAAGTGTAGCTTGCTCTCTCACTCTTGCTGCACTTGGAGAATGTGCGAGGAAGACAACCAAAGACAACATAACAATGGAGCGCGGCACGGCAAACGCTTGCGGAGTTATCATTACTAGAAGCGACATGAGGTAGGCGCAAGTGTACTACTACAAGACTACAACAGTATCTATCTACCTACTACGAATTTCAAAGAATTTGTTTTTTTGCCTTTTACATAAAAGTTTTAAATCATGTAACGACTGTAATGTAGACCATTTTTCAGTGTATCTGTATAGTAGATATGATAACTTATGTTCTGTAGCATAGTTTAATATTTCTCACAAAGATCGATGGGATAGGAACTACATAAAATATGACACGTTTTTTTCTATATTCTCAAGCCCCAATCTGCTTTACAAGGTAGATGAATATATTTTTTTTTTTTTTTTAAAGGGCGCTCATGTCTCTTCTTGTGAGCGCGACATTTACGGTGGTCCAGATATTGGTGAGAATAGCGCCACTACTTGATAAGGTTAAGTTTGTTTATGTTTAAATTTTTTCATTAGGTCTGAAATTTTAAGTACCTACCTATGCTTGGTTGTGCATTGTGCAAGTTGACAGTTCTGTGCTTCTCTGTGTTACGTCATCTTTTCTATCACAGACGTAGGTATGTACCTACATCTGTGATAATGCCACGACGGGAAAGACCAGCAAATCCTTATTGCCACCACTTCGATAAAAAAGATGACACAATAGGGATTTGTAAATACTGTAGCCAGTATATCAGCTACAAATCGACGACAAGAAACTTAAGGTCTCATTTAAAAAAAAGCACCCACATATTCTGTATTCTGTTAAACTTAAATGATACTACGATGATTCCACCACCACCGCTATCACAACGACCGCTACCACAACCTTCACAACCACAAGAAAGTAGGTACAAAGTGATGGTTGTATTTGAAAAACAAAAACGTTTTTGAGCAACGATGCGTCGTCGTAACGTTAAACGTATCTAATTATTAACGAATAACCAACCAAAGTTATCATATGGCACCGTTACAGGCAGTTATTTGATCAAGTCGCATCGACAGTTGACCGGCATCGATGCCGAAAAAAACGATGCCGGCAACGGATGCGGCTTAGATAATAACGATGCGCATCGATGACAAAATTTAACGAAAACGCCCATCTCTAGTAATCTTGCTGCCTGTGAATCAGTGCTGTTTCTGTTATTTGTGTTTGATTTTAACCTTCGACCCTTGGGTTCTTTTGGACTCCCGTCTCTTAAATAAGCGTACGGATCACTTTATGAACTAATTATTTTTCTCTCAATGAGCCCCCAAAGTAAACCGTATCAACCCTTTTATGCGTCCCACTGCTGGACTCAGGTCCCCTCTCCCCCTAAATCTTTAGGGAGAGGGTGGGGGGGGGGGGGTGGTGGTAAGCTATGATCCCCACGCATGGCAGGGAGCAAGGATCTTGCTAATCTTGCTCTTTTTCAAATAAACTTTTATTAGTGACTGTACCAAAACCCGGTTGATTTTAGAAAAACTGTTTTGAGTACATGTATAATATAGTAAGACCTATCATATGACAGTGATCATATTTGTATTGGGTCCAGGACCTTGTTCCATACATATTTGCCCATTCTCCTTTCCCACTTAGATACATATTTGAGCAGCTACCTACATTTTAATGTATAACAATAATTAATCTACCACTATGTATTAGTATTATTCTGCTCTATACAATTAGTATTTACTAAATGTCATGGAATTTTTCGCATAGAATAACGTCATGCTTACACTAAACTTCAGCTGCAATAAATACTGACTAAGTTTCTCTATATATATACCAGTTCCAAATCGGGTCCATACATTTATGTGTCAGCGTAGCACTTGGTAACTCACAGTCAATAAACCCTCGTCGCGCATTCGTCATATAAAAGGACATAGCCTTCGCCGGCGATGCCCTTTCTCAAGTTCTATAAGAATATGATTTGGAGGACTCTCGGTTGTTGTGGGGTCAGTTGAACAGGCGTGTCGTGTGAGCGGGAGCGTGTGTGGAGCGGCTGGGGGGCGGGCCGGGAGTCTCTCGGCCTCGGTGGCTGCACTTGCTTCTGATGATACCCAGTATTGGCATGCCTCGCCGAAGAACAGATCACTGCGTGCAGATATCGGTCGTATCTACACAAGTGCGAATCTCCTCCACTCGCCAAATCCAAGTAACCGTTCCCGATGTTTTCAGTTTTCAACTTTTGGAATGCATTCACCGGCTTCTCGCTGATCGTGTGCGATCGGTTACGGATTTTTTGGTACTTGTGGACTGTCTCTCTCTCTTCTTCATAGACAACTGGATCGCAGGGCTTTCTGTAAAGAAAAAAATCAAACGATTAGCTGTAAATTTATATTTACCTTCTTCTTTGCACCACAAACTTCAGTAGGTAGTCAACAACTAGAAGCTATTTCTGTTATATTCCTTTGTAGTATGTTGAACATAATATTCTAGAACTTGAGATGAAATGAAATGAAAATTTATTATTACGTAATTACAAGAACATTTTTGATACAATTTAGGTTCAGGATACTTATATAAGCTTATATAATGTCAAAAATAAATCGACCGAAACAAAACTGTCAGAAAAAAAAATACAAACCTTGAAGCTTGAAAGCTCAGATGGTTTTTTTCCATATTGGCTTGAATGATTTCCAGGAGTTCTTTTCTTTGGAGGCTCCCGGAACGCTTTTTAGCGTGTTTGCGCTCGCGTTGGTCGCGCCGAGGGTGGCGGTGCGGGCGAGGGTGATGGTGGTGGAAGGCAGTGGGCCGCGGCGCCGGCCGTCGGTCGCCGGAACAGGAAGACTTGGACGAGGCGTCTTCGTCGGGCGACAGGCGCTCGCGCTCCTCCTCGGAGTGATCACACTCCGCTGGCGTCGACGCGGCGCATTCTCGCCGTCGCCCCCTCCGCGTCTCCCGCCGCTCCCTCTGACTCCGCGATTTTCCATCCTCCGGCACGACCGTTAGCCGTACTTGAATTGTTTTCGATCCGTAATGCGGAACCGTGACCGACTTGCCGAGCGACTCGTATATTGTAGAAACGATACCAGCTATGTCCTGGAATACAAACAACGAATTATTATCTGCGATGCCGAACGTTTTACGGCTTAAGGTCGTTTGGTTTGTGCGCCGATACTTACATCTTTGGTCATTCGACCGTGGCCGTCCAAATCGTAAAGCGTGAAGGAGAACTGCAGCGGCTGCTGCTTTGAAGGTTCCGGGTGCTGCAACTCTACGTCGCATGTCAATTCCTAAAAAGTTGAATACATAAAATTAGAATCAGTTCATACCATCTCAGTCTAAAAATACTCCTGCCCACACTCATTTTAACGGTTCCACAATCTAAGTATCTATAAATCAACCGAAACATTCGCAGTTAATGTCGCAGTAAGAAGGGAACGACTTCGTCGTGCACTGGACCATAAAACAATGACCCCCATCCGTCTGTTTGTTTGTGACCGACTGAGCAATAATAGTCTATTATATTGGTACGAATGCCGATCGATTGCAATATAGAAGGCATGTATTATGAATGGAGCTTTATCTACCCAACAATCCTTACTTAACTGCTAAAATTAGCATTATCAAGTTTATTTCCAAAGTTCCATTTCGGCGATCAATGATCCGATCGCCTAATGATATGGATACAGATCACGTACCGACAAACCCTGCACGAAGCAATCACAACCCATGTTACAGAAACCGAATGACTAATACAGATCTTAACGACTTTGGCTTTCCTCCAACGAGGTGATTCTCGGGGCAGTTAAGAGTTCTTTATAGCATATTGTTATGGGGTTACGGTCGAGAATAGTGGGTATGCAAGTTATGTAGGTAGGAGATATCCGAGGCGCCGGACAAGGCGGGCGGCGGCGTCCTCCTTATCGCAAGCTTTAAAAGGAAACTAGCAACGCCTTTACGATCACTGAGATATGAGGCAAAGTGGTGCCGCTCGCATTGCAACGGCGTATGTGCGATACAAATAGATGAACATCATCCATTATCTTACCGGGGAATGCGAGAAAATTCCTTTCCACAAACGTAAAATTTTGTGAAAAAGAATATTCAAATTTACGCTTCCGTTTTACGAGTGAATTCAATTAGGGACACCCGGAGATGGATGACTTTAAAAAGTACTGCGTTATATTACTTATAGCGCACATAGATTGGACGAGGGGACGAGAGGGAGATTAATGAGGCGTAAAACATGATCAATCATCGTTTAATGTGGCAATTGAGAGCTACGAAAATACAGGATATGCAAAAATACCCACTATGTGGTAAAATGTATTAATCCAGAATCAAGATCTGTCATGGTACCTATTTGTCTACTTGAAGGTGAAATGTTTTTCACTTTGAGTATCTCGGTACTTTACTTATTTCCCTTTCTGCTAGTTAAATACACTTTAGAATTCGAGGTAGAAGAGTGGCGAGGAGATGAAATCTCTGCCATTTCCTTGGTATGACGATAAAAATCTGTAGTCACGACATGAAACTTTCTAACTAAAAGGTACCGGTACCTACCAGGGCTCATGTGAATCCTCGTTAGGATTTCATTATTAACTTTACTATGTATCGAAAAAAACTGGTTTTGAACATCACAATTTTTCAAATCGGTGAAGTGAATAGAGGATATTCTTTTTACGGAGCAGTTTGTTGCACTTATGCTGTAAGAGATGGATTGCGCCGATGAAGAGATAGAGAGAGTAGACTAAATATGGGTGAGTTAAGTTTACCTCAAATCGCAGTCTAGGTTTGTCGTCATCGGGCGTGGAGATGGGTGCGGGTGGAGGCTTGCCGGCGGGCTCGGGTCGCGGGCGCGGCGGTGGCGGCGGCGGCGGCGTCTGCAGCAAGGCCCGAGCCTCGGTCGGCAGCAGATCCGGTGGTGCGGAGCACTGCGACGCCGCGCGACCCACCAGCTCCTCCGTGTCCGTGCGCTCGCTCTCCGTGCCGACTGGAATCATTATACGTTCATAGTTAGCTGACGGTCGAATGCCAGTTGAGGTACTGAGAACTCTACGCTTACAGGATTTGTCAACAATAAAGATTTCCGAAAAGTGAGGCCCAAAAGGAGAAACTTCTGTGAAAGTTTAGACTGCGTGACACACGAATCGTAGCAGAGGCCTATGTCCACCAATGACTCCGTATCGAGTGGAATCGCCACACCCTCGTATATAGAACGATTGACTAGTCCTAGTCTTGGGCTATCGAGCGATTTATATGTTTAACATTTAATAGCGTTCGTGGTCCCGCGAGATAGATATACCTACGTATGTACTATCAAACAAAGGTAGTGTGTGTGTGCGCGCAAGTAGATATACATACATTTACCTAGCAAATACAATAACCAATGCACAGTCATATCTATGAGATTTCAATGGACCATATACCGAAACCAAGCTGGGCCACTTCACGGATTTAGTTCGTCAAAAAACAACCAACTACGACCGCAACCTCCCAACAATGTATTTGGTCTGTACCTATGTACCTGATCAACAACATCTAAAAGCCCACATGGGTGATTAGGGATATAAAACAGGGTAGGTAGGTACACTCCTGCGGTCGAAAACTCTGGTTTTACCTCTTGTTATGGTAAAGAAATCAAAAATAAATTTGATCTTGGATTGTTTCAGACGTTTCCTTCTTGCGACGAAAGAAGTGATCATTTTTAGGGTTCCGTACCCAAAGGGTAAAAATGGAGCGCTATTACGACTTGACTGTCCGTCCGTCCGTCCGTCTGTCACCAGGCTGTATCTCAAGAACGGTTATAGCTAGACAGTTGAAATTTTCACAGTTGATGTATATTTCTATTGCCGCTTGACCCAAAAATCAATATTTTAATAAAACTTTTTGCCTGTCTGCGGTAATTGCGATGTATAAGAAATTTCGAATATAGCCAAAGAGGTTTTCGTCGTTTATTTGCTAATGGTACGGAACCCTTCGTGCGGGAGCCCCACTCACACTTGGCCGGTTTTATTATTTACCATTTTCATATTACCACTGAATATGTTTTTGTTTCTTTAGGTAGATAGTTCGAGATAACCAAATGTGTGTACCTACCTAAATATAATTTTAGCTTAAACTATGGTGCCTTCAAGTTATACTGGTCTCTAAATTCAAACTTCTTCACATTTACTGCTGCTACTCAGAAAGATAGAAATCGCAAGAATGCATTCGTTAAAAAATATTAACTAGGTAGGTACTTTGAGAAATTATTACTACGTAGTAATATTATTTCAATGACTAGGTAGTCGTTTGTTTTCTTGTGTTCAAAGCACAACTCCGGTATAGGTCGTTGTTTTGGAGATAGGTATGTAATTGGGCATATCTATTTTTTTGTATTTTGAAAGTAAGCTGTAAGTAGGTACCTACAGGGTTGTAAATTTCAAAAAAGTATTAGGATAACTAGTTCCGGAGTAGGTACAATGAACATTTCTTTAAATAAGTGAGGCAAAGTAAGAAAATAAAATTTATCTACGATTTAAGATTTTATTTTCAAGTCTAGGTGTTTCTCCCGTGGTGATTTTGTGGAACAAGTTCGCGAAATTGTCTACGGCAGCTGATTCCATAAAATCACCACTTCTTCTAGTCTCTACCTTAGACACGACGATATTTCATGTATTCTTAATAGCATAAACTACTCTATAATGGGGTTTTATTTTATTCTAGTCCGATGAGTAGAAAACGAACAAAAATGAAAATTCAAAAACTACCACACATCTACAAAAAGCTAAGCAGCCTACAAATAAATAAATTACTATTGAAATCTCGAACCATTATTGTTGTATTTCACGCTATTTCGGTTATTGTAATCACTTCGCTGGAGATAATAACAAGCGTGCACAATGGCGGGAGAAACACGGCGAACGTCGAAAGGCCGAAGCCGAACTATTTTGTCGGCGAAACTCAAAAAGTTTTTCTGAATCGCAGCGGCCGACGACGGGTAAGATGTAAGCGACACGGGCCCTGAGACGTTTCCTGGAAGGCCTGAGGGGCCGGGCTCTGCGCTCGAGATGCCGTGTAACATCTGCCCTTATAAAATTACTATGCTCGGGGCCTCGCCCTATTACATCTGCCTGGTTTTGACTACCGACGTACGAAGTACTGAAGCGGTAGCACCAAAACCTAACCTAGATAAAAAGTACGTTGATTGAAAACCTGTTTTTTAATCTTTTAAAAATAATTTAGAGAAGAAACCTACCTACTGAAGTTTAGGTATATACCTACACGAACGTATTAGGTACCTATATGTATATGTATATGCACGAGCAAAGACGGACTAGAACCTATTTACGGTTACCTACTTAATCGCAATCTAATCGGTAAAAGCGATCTCTTTCAGACAACCATTACCTGTGGAAAATAAATGTTTTATGAACCGAGTCCATGAAGTCGTAAACTTTTTAAGGAGGTTGGGGTAAACACGGTATATTCGCGATAGTAATCATACAAGTGTTTTTACGTCATGAAAATGTGATTGAATTCTGAAATATATGGCCTTATACTTGTATACAACTAGAAGGTGTTTTACTTGATTTTAGGTAAATTTTATTACAAGTGCCAATGCCAATCTACCACATCAAAAAGCATATTTAGTAAAAAAGTATGTTATTAAAACTATTTATTTTATTGAACATTTAGTATTTATTAAGCTTATTTTACTGTGAATTCGCTTGGGCTCTTTTTAATTGGCATAAATAGTATCGCGTTAAAACAAAAGAAGAATGTGTTCGTCGTTATAGACTTCACGAAAGATGTTTTAGGTTGTTGTCGCTTAATCAAAACAAAACGCACTGCAAGAATAAAAACTAAAAATAATTCCTGCTTAATAATTTATTTAAAAAATATGTATATCACATTGACATTGTTAATTGTGTATTTAAAAATAAAGCATTGTATCAAATGCAGACAAATTGTTGTAGGTAGGGTGAAGGATCCAATAATGGACACTTTTAGGACAGTGTTCACAATAAAAATCAATTAAAAAAAAAGTACAAAACTCAGATCAGCAGTAATTAGTGAAAACAACAAAAGCAATATTCTCAAGAATCAGCGCAATGATTTACAATTGAAGTATTTATAATGAATTATTAGAAAATTGATAATATATAGAAAAAACTAAAATCATCAGTTATGGACACCTAGGATCCAGTTGTCCATACCCAGTGATGGACGTTACCCAGTTATGGACATCCAGTCATGGACAATGAACATAAACATAATTATGGCAGATATAAATAGTATTTAGGAGACAAATAAATGAAATAGAGTTTAATTTAATCTAATATTTTAATTGAAATTAAAACAGGCACTGTCATACAATAATTATTAATGTTATTATGGTAATTCATTATACAGTAGTGGTAGGACTCTTAGCAGAGTCCGCCTGGGGAAGTACCACACCTTTGCCAGTTATTCTACCGCCAAGCAGTAATGGGCAAACATTACTGTGTTCCGGTTTGAAGGGAAATGTTTCCAGAGAAATTACAGGGCTTTGAGATATAACAATTTAGATCTCTGGGTGACAGTGCAGTGCTAGGTAATGATTTGGACTCTTCATGTTTCAATAGCTGCGTATTATTGTGCTGTTATGTGGCAGGCATGTTGCTTACCATCAGGCATAATTATGTCCTGCTCGCCTCGTCACACATTATTTAAAAAAAAAAGTCAGTAACTTTAAAGACTCTCAAATTAAGCATCAAAATCATTTTGAAGTAAATAGTTTCATCAAAGAAACATCCATTTCTGAATCTTTATTATTTATTTTCTTTATTTGTTTTTTTATTGTTTAAATACAGCTCCAATGTTTTTCTTCTCTTTCTGAAAGATCTTCATCAATTTCTTCTACATGGCTATCTCCACTTTCAGCATATTTGATCTCTAAATTTGAGTCTTCTGAAGTAGAATCATCATAAGATTTTTTTTCTCTTTCTACAGCAGTTTGCTCCTTCTTATTCTATTTTCTTGTTTTATCTTTACTCTATCGGTCTTTTCTTGTTCTAGCTTATTTTCTATTTCTTTCTTTTCGTAGTTTTGTCTCCAAGCTTGGCTTGTTACTGCTGATGGTGTTTTTTCTCTCTTAGTCCTTGTTTTCTTTTTGCCGTGCTCGTTTTCCGGCTAAAAAAGGTTTCTTTTGAATGGAGATCGTATAATGATTCTCAAAGCAGCATCTATGGTTGGAGCATGTTTTGCAGCTAGAGCTAACAGCCACCTAACCAAAATTTATCCTTGTTCTTTTGAAAGCCACCTGAAAGAAGACATAAAAACCAGTAATGGACACTCACTGGATCCAGTGATCGACACTGTGTTCTTTACTGGTACATGGACTCCAATTTGTTTGGTTTAGAAATATACTTACACTGCTTGGAAAAAGATGTTAAATTGGTGTGCAAACTCATGAAGTTACTAAGAAAATAATTATGGACATATGTCGATAACCGGGTAAAGTCTGTATGGCAGAACCAGTAAATGACACCGGCTATAAAAAAAATGCATGATAATAAGCGGGCAGAATTACAAATAATAATATCTCTCATTTGATTACAAAACTTTAAAATATCATTAGAATTCAATTACAATAAATAACAAAGAAAAAACGGAGAAAAAAATTGACTCACCTTGTTGACGATTACGTTAGTAAAATTGGATTTTTCTGGCGAAGCACTAACTTGGTCTAATGTTTACTTCGCCATCATGAAACAAAATGACAGATCGCACTGACGTATATTGTGAGGCGAATAGGAGGTCCGTTCTATATGATTAAGTGATGCCACACCAAAATGTCAATGTGGAAGGCTTGTTTTCTTTGAAAATAGGAAAAAAGTGTCCATTACTGGGGTCTTGTCCATTACTGGATCATCCACCCTATGTATGTATGCGCAAAATTACAGCTATACCTGGACGAGTTTCCAAGGCATATTTATACAACTTATACTCGAAACCCCAACGATACTTATGTTAGTTGCTTTAAATGAACATAAACACGATTAATGTACTAACTATAATGTTACAATCATCCGTCTCAGGAGTCGGAGCTACATTCCAGCGTTTTAATTTACTATATCAGAAGCAGTGTAGTATTACTTGCACAACGTCGAGCTTGAGTTCCTACTCAAGCTTATTATTGTGCGAGCAATCCTTTTGCTTTGTTAATAGGTTAATACAGTCAAATTTAATAATCAAGGTAAAAAAAAATAACGATTTACAGCAACTTTCTTGAGAACCTTACGTCATCGTGCAGATATTTGTGATAAGAATATTTATTCTCATCTATTAATGCATTGTATTCTCGCTGTACCTATCTACCAACTTGGTATTATGGTTGGATTGTATTAAGTAGGTAAGTCAATAGTTTTGAACTAGGTTTTGATTTTGTGGTGTTGTTACAATATAATCCTTCAATTTTAGTAACAGTGTTTTCACTGTTTTTACAATAGGTACATGTTTTTGAGCAATTTTTTCGTGTCTTTTTTTCTTTCTTAATACACACTTCAGTGTATTATCAGTCATTCGTAATGTGTTAATTGCTTGTTTTATTAGTTATTTTGTAATCTGATAATTTGATTTGTTAATCACTTTATTTAATCATATTTGACATGTTTTGCATAGGATTAAAATTCACATAGTTTCTACGATTGTTTGTGTCTCTTTGTTTGATGATCGCCAATATTTGTGTCGCCAACGTAAATTGTATTCTCTCGAATTCTCAAAATGAACCAAACAGAAGCATAAAATCCAAGGGCGCGGTTTTTCTTTGATATTAAATAAAAGGTATCATTGTCTCCGCTTCGGCGGCAACTCAACGTGCTTCAAAAGCTCCCTTTGAAGTAGATCAAATGAGCGGCGTAGTTCCATTTGCATCAAAAACTTGATTAACAAACTTCGCTTCACAGATTTTAAATGCGTGCCGTGCTCGCATGAGAGTTGAAAAATGAAGCCGCCTTGTAAATTGAAGTGTTCAACATTCGTTATTTCATCATTAAATAGAACAAGATCAAAGTGATATTCTGCTTTGAAGTTATAGGATCAGACTGTTAATACTCTCACATTGGAATCAACGTTGTGCTTGTTTCATGTAATGACGTGATATCTATGTGAATGTTTCTTAGACGATATACCTACGTTAGATGCGGTTGGAACATCGAGGATCGGGTCGAATATCTTTGCTGACTTATTTTTCCTTGCCATATTGTTTTCGTTTTGTTTAAGTATTATGTATACTTACACGTATTGTATTGTGCATTCAATTCAATTCAATTTATTTATTCGAACCATTATTTCAAAAGAATACTTGGTAACGTCACTTGTAAATTTGTAAATTATAGATAATTATTCCGTACATTCATATCTATGATACTATCAATACATGGTGTCATGCTGTGGAGCTGACGGCAGTAAAATTATTTTTTAGATTTTTAATCACATTAACTGCGTATTCATTTTCAGACTAGTTGGACCGGTTGCGTTTACTGGACCACATTAAACACCTTTAATTTGCTGCAGGCGCATTTAGAAAAATCTTTCTTTTAGATGTTTTGTCACCAGCGCAAAACTTTCAGTTTTCAATTGGCCCTTCTTTCATTTTTTGTTTTTAGAGTTTAGGTAGTGTGTTGATTTAGTAGTGTACAATCACGTAATGCAATTATTAGTCTGTTTTATAATAATAATAATGATAGTGGATGAGTTTTATTAATGCTGAAATTCCTTTTCTCTTTGAAGTTTTTTTGATCGCGTATATTAACTACAAAAACTCAGCACTTAAAACTACTTTTCTCGTAATAGTTGTTAGTAGAATATTTCTGCGACTCATCTGAGCTAAACTGAGAAGCTAATGGCCATTCAGCTCGTTTTTTATTATAATAGCTTTTTTGTTTTGTCGTTACCGCGGTCGAGGCCGGGCGAGCCCAGCCGGCGCGGCGGGGCGGGCCGCCGTTTGATCTCACCGACTTTTGATAACGACCGACAGAGATCATAAAATCTCATAAGCTCAAAGTACCTATCCATTTAGGTACCTCAAAACAGGTATTTGAAATGGATTGAGGTGGAATCAGCCGGCATATCAAAGGATTTTAATTATGGAATAAAGCTATCGGAATGTATTCTAATATCTTAGATAATTGTTAAAATAGTTTTGTCGGTATCTTTGATATTTGCTCAATTAACAATATTATTTTGCGTAGTTATCAGCGAGGTAAGTAACATTGTCACGTTCGCTTTAGATTTTCACTGTGTTACGATTCGCTGTTAAAAAAGAAAATATTGTGTGAATTTTAATTATTGCCTAGTTGAATTGATAATTATAAATTATAATTATGGTAAATGTTGGTATGTTAGTGAATCAATTGGCATTAATCTTTATGATAGACACGACCTAAACGTTCACAGTCAATATAAATATGCACTTATGTAACTCAGTTTTTTATACTGAAGCACATACTTTCTCATGACAAAATAAACTAAATCATGTTACCATGATTTTGACATAAAGCGCTTACTTCAACGCCATAAGCACAGATTTTTCTTCGCTTTTGTAGTTTGTGTATTACCTATTTCCGTGAACTTGAGTCTACCCTTCTTTACATGTTGATTTATTATTATCAACTAAAACTGGTATTAAAACCATTTTTAAAATCTTAAAATAGTAGGTAGTGAAAATTTATTCATATAAATAACAACATTCCACTGCATGCGTTTGTTTTGTTTTCGCTGCCAACAATTTGTAAGTTGTCAACTGACAATCTGAGAGTATTTTGGAGGCTATCTAGTCTATTTTAAGCATAGCAGATGTAATGAGGTATATGTTACTTACTGCTGAATTTCTTGTATCCATTTCTAAACTTGTTGCGCCACCACTTGACGAAGTGGTGCGCCATGGGGCCGTCCACGGCCGGTGCCGGAGCTCTCAATGTTTCGTAGCACGTCATGCGCTGCGCTCACGCACGCATCCCGTACTTCAAAAGAGCCGCAAGTTTGTAAGGTCACGTAACAATATAGCCACAACACTGCAATTGATCACAACACAGAACTCATTGGCTCCGGCTCACTTTGTTTGTGCGTAAACTGTGTGACCTAGTTGGCCGCGTGAACCGCAGTCGTCGGTGGCGAAGGGACACGCGTCCTACTCGCGTAACGTCGAGTGACTGACTGATGGATGAAGAAGGGAAGGGCGAAGGGGAGGGGTGCGGGTCGGTGCGGTGTGGCGCCCGTCTCTCGGTTTGTAGCGTGGCGTGCCGTACGGGCGGCAGCATTGATGTTTGGTACTTTTCATTCAAATACGAGACGAGACGCACTCGCTCTATCTACTTCCCACCCTGTGATTATGTAGCGCGTTTCGTGTAGGTAAACAAAAACAAAAGTATCGTGTAATTAACAAAAATAAATAAGTGAGTCACAATATTATACAATCTAGACAGTATTTTTAAATCTGTGTCAACTAGACGCATTTTCCCACGTGAAGGTCAAACTTACCCCACCTTACCCTCGTAAAGATTGATAATTTGCAGTATCCGAATAAAATTTAAATCAAAAACTGCATGGTACCCTGACATATTATTCACATAATACCTACTTATATTTTTAAAACTTTGTGGATTTTTAGGGTTCCGTAAAACGTAAAAACGGAACCCTGATAGATTCGTCATGTCTGTCTGTCCATCCGTATGTCACAGCCACTTTTCTCCGAAGCTATAGGAACTTTACTGTTGTAACTTGGTAAGTAGATCTAATCTGTGAACGGCATTAACATTTTTACACAAAAATGTAAAATAAAAAACAATACATTTTGGGGTTAAATACCTACTTAGAACTGAAACTCAAAATTTTTTTCATCATACCCATACGTGTGGGGTTTCTATGGATAGGTCTTCAAAAAATATTCAGATTCAGACTTGAACTCGATGTAGGAAGGAGTTTTTTTTAGTACCTAGGTACGTCATAAATACAATAATTTTAAAACATCGATTTAAAGTTACAACGAACTACAAGAACTTGTGTAGTATGTTACTTGCTGCTACGGAACCCTTCATTGGCGAGTCCGACTCGCACTTGGCTGCTTTTATTTATTTATACATATTTGAATGAGACATTTTTTCATCAGAATTGCATGCATCAATATTATAATTTGTTCTATTGTATTCATTATTTTTCACTGTACTTATGTTTTTTTTTTCGTTTAGGTACCTAAGTAGCTAAGTACCTACCTGTGTGTTGGCCGGTACCTAATACTATTAAATTTTAATTTTCATATGGAGTTTTGATGCCTTTTGCATTTCACATATTTCGTTTCAAGTACTTAGCCGCGTAAAATCGTAGAACACAGCTAGTGTTAAATAGAATGTCAGAATAATTTGTCACTGTGGATGTGGATCTCATCAATGATCTCATAGCCGCATTGTCATTTGAAGAAAATAATTAAAGAAACGATAGAGACGTTGAATCTTCAATAGTAAGTAAGTAATAGATTCTTCCAGAGGCACAGTTTTCGTAAAACAGGTCAAATAATAAGACGGAAGTAAGAAACTTAAATCAATAAACCGTGTTTATTACATTGTTAGGTATAGGTATTTCAGGACAGTCGCAATACTCTGATGTGATAAAAATCGATTACAACTACGGTTAGCAACAAATGACTTGACTCCGCTCGTTTACGAGAAAATTACCAACGAAGTACCACAAGGTTTATTTATGTGCGGCCCGGAACGGCGGCAGACTGTTAATGATGATGACGGCAAACACTCATTACGCATTAATGCATTTGAACCTTCAAATGCCGACGCGGAATTAGCATACTGACTGAATTACCCATTGTTTATAGCCAGGTACCTCTCATGTATCTCCGCGCAGACTAGCGCCATTATCAAATGTAATCACACCATCCGCCATGTAACTTTTACTTCGCTAAGAAAGTTTAGAAGTAAATACCTACAGGGCAAGGCAGTAATAGAGAGAAAGGTGCCGCGCATCCGCTACGTTGGCAATGGCAGCCTCTATGCGGTCGACGACCCTGACTCAGCGATTACAAAAAAGATTATGGAAGGCAGATAGAGTACCTGGCAATGGGAACTCGACACTGCTTCCAACCTTTAATACTCATAATCACCATCGATTACTGCCTTACTTATCAAGTTTAATCGTAGAACAAAGCGCAGAACAGAATACGCATCCCCGGCGACTCATTTCGTTACTGCCCTTTTGCGTAAAGCTAAAAAAGTTGGGGTGCTTTTGAAATCGGTTCGTATTGTGCCTGTAATGCATTGTTGGGTGTTCTAAGAAGGGTATGGTTTTGGACACGGCCCAGTAGACGGCATCTTCAAATGAGGGTGCGAGCGTGGAGGCCGGCAGCGGTCGCGGGGTGCCGGCGGCCGTCGCCCGGCGAGCCGGCGACTACCAGCCGCTTCGAATTAGAATTTTACGGCCTCTTCGTGTTAGGTTTATTGTCGGCGAGTAATCGTCGACCGAGATGAGGTCGTATTCCAAAACTGACTTACAACAAACACTGTTTTATGCAAGTTTTATGTGTGTAATAAAGAAATCTCGTCGACACCGATACATAGCACACGTATCGTAACAATGCGCCTTGAGGTAGAGTTTACCCGGTTCGCGTTAGCCCAACAAACATATTATCTTCTATGTTAAGGTCGTTTTATTTGTATCGAAAGATTGGTCAAATGGAATGTGTAGAATTCAGGATGGTTCGTAGTTAATCCCTGGTGATGTCATAAGAGAATGAGCGGACTGAGAGGCTCTGATGAGAGGCGAGGCGCGGCGGGCACTGCGCCGCGACAGGTCGACGTGGGTGGCGGCGTGTTCCACGAAATACTGTTGATGGTCAGTCTTTCATATCACCCATCGATAAACTCTGGCACTCGATATTCAATAAAACGCACCGACACATAATATCTCTTTTATGGTAAAAGCCTTAAAGGAAATTATAAAACAGTAAAATCACGCCCGTCTACGGTCAAATTGATTGACCACCCTCATCGTTGGATACGATAGGTACGATATGTTGGTTGGCAGTTTAAAGCAAAATGCCGAGTTTAGAATTTGTCTCGCACTTCGTTGCTCGTAGAAATGATGAAGAATAAAAAACTACGTTCATGGAAAATATTTTATCGCAGCAGCAAGCAAGGTCCCTATTTGGAAGTTTATCATCATCATTTTACAAACGTAAAATATATCTTACATAATTTGTATGATAATTACATGTCTAAATGTAAAATCTATTAGCGTCATATAACTACAATAATAATAATAATATACGTATTATTTCAGACTATTATCTATGTATCCAAACTAACCATTTAGTTAGCAAAAGGCATCCAGACCCCTTCTGTAGTTTATGTGTGAAAGAGTAAGGTAGACATCCGTCCATCCAGCATCACAATTCACAAACTTTCGCATTTATATTATTAGCAAAATCGGAGTCCAAATTGCACAATTATAAATCAAGTACTTTGACTTAATATGCAATAGGTATTCAAATTCATGGAATAACCGGAACTTCGAAAAACAATCTTTCAGTGGAGTATTTTCAAACAAACGTGGCAAATCTGCCGGGCTTCGTCTTAACTGCTCCTTCTCTGGCGTTATGTTTATTTATACAACCCATAAGGGGATCAAATCTTTGTGTACGATCTTGTAATAAAAAGATAATCTTACGAAGTGACCTGGAATGTTGATAGTGGCGTTATTTCTGCTATTTAGCCGGCTGGCACGAGGCCAGATGTGGTCGACTCCGCCACTACCGGCCGTGGATTTACAGCGTGGGCAATGCCCACTCACGTATTTTCACCACACTTCTCTAATCTTGAACTTTCTAGTAAATAAAAATAAATACTTTTTTTTTATTAATGACTTTGTTAGGTATTTAAAAATATAATTTATAATTTTAACTTATCAAGAATATTTACATATTTGTAAGTATCTTAAGATTCCTGAAAATGGGAAATGTTACTGTCACGTTTAATAAAAACTTAATCGTTAAACTTAGTTTATCATGCGATTCTAGCATTTTTTTTATATGGATTATTTATCAGTGTTTCTATTACTGATTTCTCTTCTGTCTGTTTTATTCGGTTTAACGATCCTCGTTGATTTAGAATAAGTACCTACCCAGGTATTTAGCTGCTTACATCGAAATTAAAGATTAAATTACGTAGGTCTATAGTTACCTAGACCTAGGGTTGTAGAGTAGGAGTAGTCGGATCAGTGGAGCTCCTACCTCTCAAAAAACTGTCGTAGGATTTTTTTTCAATTAAGAATGCCGAACGAACGAATGATAGTAAGATTAGTAGATATGTGTTTAAGCATTATGCCTGCCCTTAACAGAGCAGCCTTAAAAAAATGCGTGGCAATTTTTTCCGCCCACAGCCCTCAAAAAATATCCTTGACGGGGTTACGACGGCGACGTTACGATAAGTCCTTTTGCAATAACAAGAGAATTTCCCAATATAACTGACTTAGTTATCTTATGGAATTGAATAGAGGCGCCTCGAATTTAAGTCTTAAACAAAAGTGTATACCACCAATGACAATATTAGTTCATTAATATAGCCATATTTAAGTTTTAAAGTTTGCTTCTTTGCTCACGGGTAGAGCCGACCAGTGTACAGTAAACGCGATCATTATCGTCGGTCGGTGCTTCAAAGCTGTAATAACCCACGATTATTGTATCCCTTATCCGAACACGAGCTATTTCTTTTACTTCAAAAACTGCACCTCGATGCTGCCAAGCATACATTATCCGAATTTTCCCGGAACTTTCAGGAGATTTATTTTTGTTTTGTACCTATATATGTTTTACTCAAAATTAGAAGTAATCATTACTTAATATGTAAGATAATGTTGTATGGATTACA
The DNA here is from genome assembly GCA_963693475.1 of Ectropis crepuscularia. Classification (NCBI taxonomy): domain Eukaryota; kingdom Metazoa; phylum Arthropoda; class Insecta; order Lepidoptera; family Geometridae; genus Ectropis; species Ectropis crepuscularia. Next base: position 16,638,461 of record OY856341.1, read on the forward strand.
CAGGTTGTCTGTACTAAATTGAAAGGGTCGATTTCTAATCATCATTATAATTTTCGCTATTGGGTCAATCATAGATACATGGGTCAATCAACTTTTCGACCCACACTTTGGTGTCCTCAGCTATTTCTGACCATAACTCCATAAATATACTTAAATTGGAATTAAACTACAAACTATAGTATTTATAGATTATAAAGCATCGTAACTTCTACGTTTGTGTGCGAAATTATTCCTCAAATATATCTAAATTTGTCGTAACTCCAGTGACATTTTTTCCTTCCATACATAATATTGCTGTCCAAAACGCGTGATGACAACTTCCCATGCCGATAGATTAAAAAATAACTGCGTAAACTGTGGTTAATTTATGAATCATCGATACATTAAAATACAAACTTTAATATTTTCGAATTGTAAAAGTGATCGGTTGATAATTGATTTCCGGAAAAAATCTAGACGTTATGTCCAAAGAAATTCTTGTGTACATTGGTATACTGAGTTACCTTTACAAAGCGAATTTAAAAAAACTTCACGTGCGTAATTCGGAGACTATCTACTAAAATATTGGCGGTCTCTCTGTCGGCGCGGCGGCGAAGACCATTGACGATGCTGACTGACCACCCGTCAGCGACGAGCTCTCAGTGGTGGTGCGATCGTGCGGCTTTAATCGCTGTCGGCTGAGTTACCGCGATTTTATCGGTAAATACTGATATTCATTTGTGTTGATTGTGTGTTGTTTTGCAAGGACATAGAATTAAAGTTTTGGTTGGTGCATATAAGTATTTCTAATACTAAGTGGATTTCATTTAATTTGCAAAATACTGGCAAATGTATCCTGAGTTACCTGTATACTGAGTTACGTTTCTGGTAACTCCAAAGATATAGTTGGTAACTCCAGAGACATAGACAGTTTCCACTAGCCCTTTATTCAGCCCATCTACTGTTTCGCATTCAGCCATACCAAACAATTTTGGAGTTCCACCAGAAAGCTCTTTTGGTTTTGAATTTGGGCCAAATTTGGACGAAGAGTAGACTTCATCATAATTTGTAAACAAATAGTTCCTATTCTAACATTCCTTAGATGAATTTCACCAGGAATTCAATTAAACTAACACATTCTACTAACACCAAAACGTGGGTCTTGATGTTATATATGTAGTAGAATATGTCCGGTGTCAAGTCATTTAGAGAAGAATTTGTCTAAGGTGTTACCTAATTGTCTCTGGTGTTACCTTTATGTCCTCTTTTCTTTGAATAGTTATAACTATTATTTTACGGTTGTTTTTCGAAGTATCACTTATTATTTTCTTGTTTTAGTTGTGTTAAAAGTTGGTTTTCGTTTTATAAAGATTTTGAAACGTTTGTCACTCTCAACAGAGAATTATACAAAATAAATATAAATTTTGGATCTCGGTGGTAACGCTAAAAACAAATTGTTGATATTATGTTCTCAGGTATGTAACTTAAATTAAGATTGAATATACCATACTATTTGATTATGCATCCGAAAGTAAAAATATAAAGAGTAAATTAAAACTGAGTTTTATTTTCGGTAACTGAGGTAATACTCTCTGGTAACGCAAGAGACTCTTTTGTGGGGGTTGTTTAAGTTTTTTATGAATATAGTAAAAATCATACAACAGACGTCGTGCCCATTTACACATGTCATGCTTCAATGTTCAAGCTATTTTGAAATATACTTCGATGTATAATATTTACGAAAAAAAAATTGAAAATAAAAAAAATTGTATCCTCTCAAAAGTGTGGGTCGAAAAGTTGATTGACCCACATAACGTTTTAATCTTTTAATTACCGATCATATAAATTTTTTCTCGAAGCGAAAACTCCTTAACAGCGGTGAGGAATTTTTAGATGGGAAAAAATCTTATGGGTTCGTTTCACCTCAATGTTAATGTAGCGTTGGAGTGGCGGCGGAGCAACGCAACGTAGCAAGACGTGTGCGTTAGACATTTTGAATGGGTAAAATCTTGTGAGTTCGAGTCACCGACACGCGTAATAGTTACTATTATACCTACGCCTGCGTAATACATGCGTATGTAATAGTTAATACCTACTAGTCCTATATCTGTAGCTTTACAGGTAATGTATTGTGCAACATCAAGACTGTTGAATACTAAAATTTTAAGTTATTCTAAGTTGTCTATACCTGCAGTAGGTAAATATAAAAAAACATTGTAGGTAAACATTGGTAAATACCTGTCGAATCGTCCAAATTTTAGACCCCCCATACACCAATAAAACAATATGACAAAACGATGACTCGTAGGTACCTACTAGGTATACCTAGATAAAATTACAGGTACCTATGCTTGTGGCTCGCGTAAGTTTTACGAGTACGTAGGTATATACATCGATGTAAACCATTGGATGTGCCCTCTTAAACTTCAGGCGTACGGAATTATGTCATCGTTGGAAAAAGTGAGCTCACTCTTTCCGTTCTAGTCGGTTGCAGGAAGTGGTGAACGCCAGGCGTTTTTACCTATCACTATTCGTTGTGAGTTGTGAACAACCAAAATAAGTAGAACCACAGCATACCTCGCCGCTAGCGATTCTAGGGATTCTAGGTTCAATGTTCGAAATACGGTATTTAGTCTATAAATCTCGATATTTATCTGGAAATTTCGGTGCAAGTGTCTGGCGAGTAGCAACACTGTATCACATTCACCTACATCGAAACCAGTTCTCTCCCGGGTTGGAGTAAAAACTGAGGCTGGGGCTAATAGCTCCGAGGTGTGATTACCGCTCTATGCACTCTCTAATAAGCCATAATAACGACTGATGAAACGCTTCCTTCTTTAATATAATTGCGACAACATTATGCTTTGATATGCAGATGAAATTCATTTTTTGAAATGCTGGTCACTTTTTCACACAGTACTTTGCAGCTAGCTTTAAAAAAACAAGGCTTGTGCTAGGGAAGACAAACTACTGATAGTGATTTGTGTTGTACATGTTTTAACCGAGTAGTGCCAGTTCCCACTGTTTCCACGAGATAAAAAGTAGCCTTTGTTCTATTTCAGTCTCAGTCAGTTTCGGGTAGACTCTTTCGGGTAGACTCCTAAACTACTAAACCGATTTTAATCAAATTTGCAAACCGTGTGCAGTTTAATCCAACTGTACTTTGTTTTTATTTGACAATATCTGAGCGAAACCGAAATGGGCCGCTATATAAAGTAAACCATTAAGCGATCGCGGTTATTTCAACCATTTCTGCTCAACTAAAGTGAATCGGCAACTTCTAGGTAAGCGCGTTCCATCTTAGACCGCATCGTCACGTTATATCAGACGATATGGCGATCAAGTGCAAGCACAGCTTATAAATAAAAGAAATACACGCCATTGAGACGATATTTCATAAATAATATATTTTTTATGCTAATTCATGATTTATTCAAAATTAAATCAAATTTTCTTTGAATACACAACACGCTTTACCTATTTTTCGATAAATATATATGAAAAGCTTTCTTAAAACTCTATTTTTTTTTGTTCTCATTGAAGGGATGAACGCTTCGGCGACAATCAAAGGGATTTAAACGATATCAATACCTTTGTGCTACCGCTGAGCCCTTTGTCGGCACGTTTTCGTCGGCGACATCACAGGCGACAACTCTGCCGCCGGCCAATCCATTACTTACAAAGAGAACATCAAAAGAGCCGCTGGCTATTGCGTCACGTGCCATCATTTTGCAATCTTTAGATTATGTTGCAAAAAGGGCTCTTGCATTTACTTCCTGCATTTATCTCAAAACCTGATAAAGGTTTATGTGCATAAAATGTGTTCAAACTGAATTTACCGTCGCGTCGGCAATATAACTGGCAAAATAAAGACTTATGGCGCTAGTTTGAAGTCATTTTATTTATTATTTTTGTCATTTTGTGTTATAATAAAGTGGTTTCTATTTATCTTGTCAATTCTACTATATTTTGTTTCTAATCCCTGACCAATCGAGGTTAGAAGTTAGACGTGAACGTGCCTTTCTCTACGACATTGGACATCTTTTGGATGTCGTAAGCGTATGGACCGAGTATGATGCTTTTTCTTTGTTTGATGATGTCATCTAGATAATGGTTTTAACTTAAAACTTTTGAGCTATAATTGCTCTTCTACCGACTACGTACAGTGATATCACATATCACATGTATTGTTTGCGGTATATTTGCCGTGGTTGCAGACATGATGTTGTAGAGAGTGCATAAAACTGCATCGTAATATCGGGAACGAGCTCTACCAAATAACCACGGTATATACCTATCAATTTAAAATACATATGTAGATCCCTTTTTCAATTCGACGTATTGTGTAAATGTGTAATTTTAAATTAAGTACATAGCACCATGTCTAGTAAGGTTTACACGGTTCCTAAGTTGCGGCGCTATTGTAAAAGGTTAAAAGAGGAAACGTAGGTACGGCTGTTAGCTGTTAAAAAGTGTACAAAAAAATGTAGCGGCTCTCGGCTGCGCCCGCGGCGGCGGCCGGCCGATACTCATCTCTCCGCCTTTGATGTGCCGCCTCGCTCGCTACACGCGCGTTAATTACATTCAATAATAACATTTGGATTCGGATATGTGTGTTAGTGTGATGAACTGCTCGCAGCTGTAGTTGAAAGTTCGTTTTATTGAATACAACTAGTAAACCACGGTTCTACTTGCTCTCTATTTCAGTTGCGCTTTTTTGAAGGGAAAACTTCTTTTAGCGCACCACAGACACATTTTTCGTGGACTGTGAATTGAGCTCAAGCGTCACGCTCGTAAATGAAAGAAATCTTCGGGTAAACTCCGGACTAAGGCCATTTGCCATCCAGAAATACGTAGCGGGATTTCTAGATTGTCATGCTCAGATGCTCACGTCCAATTGTCCACGGCCTCCGGTTTCACCCGCGTAGTTTCCAAAGTAAGTTATCAAATTCTGAGTTATATAAGTTCTCATTTCTATTGGCAGTTCCTATGACCGCCAATTATTTTTTTAAAGTTCGGGTTTAGGGGTGCCTGGTAGGAAGGAAGAAGGCACAGACTAAGTAGAGAGGAAGAAGGATGACAGCTCGTGACAGCATTGTATCACGCTGTCACGTAGCTATTTGGGTATTAAGAATTAAATTGCACTGCAATAATCTCGTGAAGATATAAAATGATTTAGTTAAGTACCTTTTCTTTTTCATTTCCACAGAAACGTTACCTTTCAAACCAGAGCAGGTCTACTACGAAGTCCGATAAACGATATATCGGCCGAACTTATGGAAGTTTCCTACCTCGATAGACAATCGGGCGGTTGATCGAATCGGCCGTTTCGTTCGATTCGACCCTCATCCGACCTAAGTCTATAACTTCCGACCGAGATGTATAGATCTGACTGTTTTTCGTGGTAGGCTACAGATCCGATTCAGCTGTCGGTCGGACCCGATCATTCGGAGTTTGTTTTCGTACCTGCTGAACTTAGTATGTATTTTACTGCGGCTTTTGGCAATACTCAATCAAAGTTTATTTAAAGACGCCTGGGATTAAAGGTATACAATGGTAGACTGACGACTAATCCCTATACAATCCATCATGTTGTTGGTACTTACCTACCTACTGTGGCAATAAAGTACAAGTGACTTTGGGTTTTTGATTTTTGTTGACCATAGAATAGATAATAAAAACCTGACCTGAGCCTGAGTTGGGGAAAAAGAGGCAATAGCTACTTACCTACCTAATTAAAATTGCACCGGCATTGAGCGTGTTTACCTTGAAGAAACCGATTCACTCTCGATTTGAAGACACAAAGATTGTAACTAACAGGGACAACCCACTCAGGCAACGTATTCCACAGCCTAGACGTTCTTATCACAAAAGTAGTACGGACATTTTTTTTTATCCAACGATCTTAACCAATTTTGTGAAAAAAAACTAATATTAACTTAATTTTTGACTTTTCGCAGAAACTTTGACTTTTTCATCGAGGTAAGCAAATATTTAATTGTTATTTATGTTTCAAAAAGCGCTACACCGATTTTTATATAAATGTACCTATATGGGATCAGCTCTGAAGTAAGTTCTACCAAACAAAAATAATAATTTGTGCCAGAAGCGGGGTTATATCTCATTTTTAAGGTTCCGTCATAGAATAGATAATATGTTCCGTGCCCAAAGCCCAAAGGGTAAAAACCGTACCCTATTACTGGACTTCGCTACCCGTCCGTACGTTCTAATTTTAGGTTTTCATTTGTTTTCAAGTTTCCTGTTCCTAGCCTAAAGTTTCAACTTAGATTGTAAATTTAGAGCTAATCTCTATAGTTCTAACAATAACAATATGACGTGAAAATATGGGGAGTTGAAGTAAGGAGTGTCATTAGTGTACTTACATGACAAAGTGTCCGTCCAAAAGCATTAAAATAGAGTGGCGCCACATTAGCATTAGTATGCATTTTAAAGTAAATCAATAAACGTATTATTCACAGTTCACGAAGTAAAATCACTCCAGCTACTTACACGTTTTCTGGAGGGAGGTTCCGAGTCTGAGTTTTTGACAAATAAAAAAGTGGTATTATAAATTCGGCACCATGAAGGGCGAAGTAAGTAGGTTTAATGATGTTTTGAAATCACAAACTTAGTGCACACGATGTTATAAATTCAAATTTACTTTATTATCTAGATTCTAGAGGATAAAAACGACTCTGGCACTCAAATATTGAAGAGCAAAAATACTCTTTCCGAGGGGGATGAAAAATATTTTTTCACAACCTCCCTCAATATGGGTATCAAATTAAAGGGCTTGTCTAGTAGAATACTAATAAAAACTATGACAAATTTCAAATGGCCGCCGCCACAAAATGCCGAATTCCATTTTTTTTCACTAGTCTTTCAATTTGGATATGAAATGGACAGGATTAGTAGAATACTTACTGTAGAGACAAATTTCAAATCTAAGGTCGGTGGTAATTTTTTTTCTTGTGTTAGATAAAGATTGGTAATAGGCATACATTCACGTTAATAATTTTCTAATAGGTATACTTATATCTACATATATATCTACACAAAAAAATAAAATTGAACTCGTAAGTATTAAGAATCTTTAAAATCTGATCCTTTCGCTTTTCATCACGACTCTATTATGTAAATTAAGATAACCGCTTTTTACCTACTTTTTGCTTGTGCCTATAGACGGTACACATAAAGTATTATTTACATTCATATACATATTATACCAAACTAACATTTTTACTATTTTTGTCTGTCTGTTTGTTTTGTTCCTCTATAATCTGTAATATAATGCATAATCGGCACATCGGCTTGACCGATTATGCTGGGGCTTTCTCTACTACCTAGATAGCTGATGTTCTAATGCATAACTGACGCTACTCTTACTTGAGGAAACTAACTGGGTTCCGCGAAATCAATAAAACACCCGTGAAAACGCGGGCGCAGCTAGTTTTACGAATACAAAAATGATTTCAACTATGTCCATCACCTATCTATCACTTATCTGTCCATCACTAATCATTAAAAAAACAGTCTTTATTTCAAATTTAGCATTGGCGCGTAAAATTTAAGTTTCAATCAACACAAAGATTGAAAATACAATACCTACTTAGTCTTTGGTTTTCTTGATACTTAATTTGTTCAAATTTAACAGGAATAAAAAAAAGTATATTTTCAATTAAAATTAATATCTGTTTCAATCTAATTATAGAAATTTAAATATCTAGGTGAAAAAACCCAGAAGATTTCATAGCGATCAATCGTGCGGACTAACTCGCTTATTACCTACCTATATTGACAGGGAGATATCAAGTTCAACGAAGAATGATAATGTTCGTAATCCATGACCTAGGTTTATTGAATGATATCATACATCCATTCATAAATATTTTGCAACAAGTGCTTAAATAGGGTTACGCAGAACACGCAGAGAACCGAAAGGATTGATTCATCACTAAAAAACATTACATGCAGTAATACATTTTTAGCGGGAGTTCCACACAAATTGTGAATAAATTGATAGGTAAGTCGAAAATGTGTTAATTTTCTAGGCATCCCTTTACCTACCTACGAATTTACATTTTATTGTTAAAAAAACTTGTTTTCAATTATAATTATTGGTGAAAAGTAGTTTTATTTTAAATAATATTTGAGTGTATTTACACAGCATTAGTTATAGGTATTCGCTTGTTTTGAGTACTATGAAAAAAGCCTGAAAACATGTGAACAACCTAAAATTAGTGATTCTAGCGACGAAAAAGTTTACTTGACGCCAACAGAATTGACTGAAACTGTCAATAATCCGCAAAGCATTTAGTAATTTCCTCGCTGGGTTGGGATGAAAAGTTACATGTTGCAGTCGAGTGCAAAATTTGTTCGCCTTGTGATCTATTAATTCCCTTGCGAACGCTCAGGATTCAATTTTAGAATCCTTCGCTTGCTCGGTCTTGATGACAGAGTGAATTGAGCACACAGTTAAAAAGCTACTTTGCACTCTTGTATAACAAATAACTATTGTTAACGAAGATTAAATAATTATTAATGTATTTTCCTGATATTCTAATTTAATATTCAAAATAAACTTACACTTACGTACAAATTACAAAGGTGTTCTCAACCTAATACATAGGTAGGTTAGGTTATAGGGTTAGGCAAAATATACCTTACCTACATATTTTGCTCTAAAATCTCGAAAAAATCTGCTGTTTCATTTTAAAATGCTTCTTGGACATAACAAAAAAATACACCTAATAGAAATAGTTATTTGTTGAACAAGAGTGCAAAGTTGTTTTTTAACCGCTTGCTCAATTGTGACGACCGAGCAAGCGAAGGATTCTAAAATTGAATCACGAGCGCAGCGAGTGAACAAGGTGAAAAATCTTTGCACTCGAGTGCAACGCGTAATTTTTCATCCCACCTTAGCCAGGAAATGACTAAATGCTTTGCGCATTATAACAGTTTAAGTTGATAGGGATGTTAACAATTTTGCGGAATTGCTTCTATTTTGAAGAGTGACACTTGTTTACCATAAAAAAATATTAGTATTTTCGATGAGTAAACATACAATAATAAAGTAATTTTGAATTTTCCCGCAAAAACACCAACGACTGGCATGACGTCACTAACCGCAAAACATTGGTCGCTATTCATGACTGTATGTCTAGTTTATGTGTTTTCTGATTCTGTTTACTTGAATACAAACAATCAAAACTCTCGTTGCTAAGATCGCAAACTATAATAAAAATGCAGAGAAGTATACAATCTATCTTCGACAGCTTGTTTTGTGGTTACTGACGTAATATGTCATATTGGTGTTTCCAGTCACGTGACAACAGATTATAAATGTAGCATTTAAAATCATTTTGATAAATTTACTACGTAATATTAAATTACAAAATGTGATTTTCGATATTCTAATGATACAAACTATCATAAAATGAACACTAAACATTTATTTGTGATTTTTAACCTAAGGTTTTAACTTTGAGTTTGTTTAGACGTGAAAATATGGAGAGTTGACTGGTTGAGGTAAAGAGTGTCATCTGTGTACGTGAAAAAGTGGCCGCCTAAATGCATTAAATTATGGTAGCGCTCAATTCAGGGTAAATTTTATAGGAAATAAACAAACGAACTATTCAGAATTCATGAAAAAATATATTCTAGCTGCATGTTCTCTCAAAATAACAATTTGATTATTTGATAAGTAGGTACATATTCCTTACCTCCATCCTCCATACATAAAAAAAAAATTGCGTGCAAAGGATTGAAAAAAATAGTACACCAAGGAGCTTCCGAGTCTGAGTTTTTAACATCTATATCTTCTTCTTCTATCTATACTAATATTATAAAGAGGAAAGATTTGTTTGTTTGTTTGTTTGTTTGTAATGAATAGGCTCCGAAACTACTGGACCGATTTCAAAAATTCTTTCACCTTTGGAAAGCTACATTATTGCCGAGTAACATAGGCTACGGCAGATGGCGCTGCAGTTGATATCTAGGTTATTATTCGAGCGAAGCCGGAGCGGGCCGCTAGTCTATATATAAAAGCGAAAGGTCACTTTTATATATAGATAATCGAAATCTTGAAATCTCAGGAAACACAAATGCTCGGAGTCTGAAATTTTTCATGGAGGTGTCTTTTAGCACGTAGGCGCTTGCTAAGACGGGGTTTTGCAAAATTCAACCCCTAAGAGGGTGAAACAAGGACGGTTGTATGAAGATTCCGTAATTTTCAAAGTACTTAAATAAGAACTCAAATCGACAAGAATCCAAGAAAGGACAGAGGTTACTTTTTATTACGGACAAAGGGTTGAAGGGGTTCAAATGGGGGATGAAATTGTATATGGAAGTTCGTAATTGTTAAAGATAAAACCATGAAACTTCGTATCTAGACACTTGATGTGAATATATGTTTGTTATAGCAATTTTGTAATTTCTAACTGTACGGAGATGAAATAGGGGTTGAAAAATGGGGGATGACAGTTTATTTGGAAGTTCGTAATTGTTGAAGATAAAGTCATGAAACTTCGTATCTAGGCACTTAACGTAAAGAAAATAAATGTTTGTTCTAGCAATTTTGTAATTTCGAGCTGTACGGGGATGAAATAGGGGATGACAGTTTATATGGAAATTCGTTATTGTTTAAAATAAAACCAAGAAACTTCGTAACTAGACTCTTGACGCGAAGCAAATATGTGTGTGTTAGAGCAATTTTGTAATTTCGAATTGTACGGGGATGAAATAGGGGTTGAAATGGGGAACGAAAGTGTATTCGGAAGTTCGGAAATAATAAAAATATGCAAGTAACTCTGTCTGTCTGTTGCGCTTTAACGTCTAAACCACTGAACCGATTTTGATACAATTTGTCACACAGATAAACTAGACTCAGGAAAGAAGAAGGGCTACTTTTTATCACGGAAATAAGAGTTGAAGGGGTGGAAATGAGGACATTACGTGGAAGTTCGTCAATGTTGAAGATAAAACCATTAAAGGAGACGGCTCATTTCTGCCCCAAGTCGTTTCAAGTTTAGGTACTTAATTAGCCCCGGAGACCTAAACAAGTTATTTAATTAAAATAACATATAATTAAATAATTCAAACTGTACATTCAATACTAACCTGCCAAGCGGGGATTGCAAATTGGTGATTAAAAAGTACCTTAATGACTATGTATAAGTAATTTTGTATTAAGGTACTGTAGTTCCATAAAACCAATGACTAGATGGCGTTGTACGGCGTTAAAACACGCTATCGAAGTTTATGTGAATTTAAATAAGCCTGTTAAGGTTTAGTTCGTGATTTGTCTTCGGGTCAGTACCCAATAAATAAGTATTGCGTTGCGTTACGGTGAACACTCCTTACATTTGTACCTATGTGTAAGTACAGACTATAGTCTATGCTATAGTCAAAGTCAGCCATGTTTTTACCCGACTGCGCGACGCAAAGGAGTGGTAATGTGTTTAACAGTCTATGTATGTATGTATGTATGTATGTATGTATGTATGTATGTATGTTTGTATGTTCCTTTGAGGCACTATACAGACCAAACGCCTGGGCCGATTTTTATGATTCACACGTCAATCGATTCCTCTTAATCTGGCGAGTGACACTAAAGACATGACATTAGTGTAAATCCAATATGGCGGATTCAGGATGCCATATTGTCCAAATAAAAAAAATGAAAAGCACCAAAATATATCAAGAGGGGTATCGTTGAATAGGTATTTAAAAATAATGTTTAGCTTTCTCTCAATGTTTTTCGATTTGACTGACCGTTTAGGATGTATATCGATTTAAAGTTGAGTAACAACCATTCTCACATTTATAGGTTTTTAGGTAGCAGAAAACTTCGTATAACTAACTGTACGTGTGAATGTGGATGGACATTATATACTAATGTATCTAGTAGGCATCGATATAAATCAATAGATGTGCCCTGAGAATCTTGAAATTGGTAATAAACTGCGTCTCTGTATGTATCGTAAGTGGTTTACAAACAACCAATCTACTTGACCCCTATAATCGCTAGCGGCGAGATTTGCTGTGGTTCTACTTATTTTGGTTGTTGACACCGAATAATGATAGGTAAAAACGTCCGGCGTCCACCGCGTACTGCAACCGACTAGAACGGATAGAGTGAGCTCACTCTTCCCAACGTTGACATGATTGCGTGCGCCGTGAAGTTTGGGATGGGGCCCATCTTGGGTTCTACGATCTATGCTAGTAGGTATATTGGACTACCTTTTTTTCGTACGTGCAGGTACGTGATAGTGGGTGCATTATTATTCGACATACAATGTAATTGTTCAATGGATCCCGACTATTCATTTGTAATGTTCTTTTATTAGAAAATATTGTATATATTTCAATAGTATTAATACAATAACATATTATAGAATTCTAGACCACCAGAAATCTAAATGCTTGTTTTATTCTTTTCAGTTTTTTTTAGTATGCGAGTACGTAGTTTGGTTCACTTTTTACGCAGTCGGGTTTTTGAGTTTTTTAATTATATTTATTATTCTCATTTTAGTTCAGTTGAAGTTTACGTACAGTAAAAATTCGTTCGAAACTCACGCAACACATGGAATTTCTTTAATTTTCCAAAGGTTTTGTAATTTTTTTGTGGTTTGGCCGAATCTCCGGTCCTTCTCTGTGTTGAGTCGACATTATTCTGAGCACAGTACGTCGCAAAGTAATGAATTTACTACTTTCTTTTAGTAGTAAGTACATAATCAAGTTCTTGATTACCTACTTGCGGCGTTATTTTTTTCAATGTTTTAGTTGATATCTTTTAAACCCCGCTATGCAGCATAAAAACATAAAAGTTTCCTCAATATATATTAAAAATCCTATACAATGATCCAATTTTGGTCAAGTCTCTTGCACTTTTTCTGTGGGGCAAATGCCCATGGAAAATGGGCCGTCTCCTTTTGGAACTAGACTCTAGAAATCCATACTATATTGTATTATAAATGTGAAAGTAACTCTGTCTTATTTTAAACAAATACACGGGTAACTCACGTATAAAATAGTCAGAACAGTCCGACTCGAGTTTCGATCGCGTCCGGCGATCTTCTTCAAGGCAAGTGCGCGCGCATGTTCGCAGCTCGATTAGCACGGTGCGCACGCAAGCTTAACGGTTGTTGTCGCGGGGGTGCAAGTGAGGGGGTGCGGGAGGGCTGCGCCGGTGTACACTGGAACTTTTCGTCACTGGACAGCTGCGCGTCTGGAATATTGCAGCACACCGAGCTCACTGTGTCCTCACTACTTTTCTGTACACACTGCTGGGCCTTTTGGAGGCAAGGTTTCCAAGCGGGCGGCACATACCATCCACCATCTCTGTTAAACGTCGGACGCTTACTAATTTCAATGGCCTCCCTGACTTTACGGGGTATAAAATACTTCTCCCTTGCCAGGACCTCCGCCTTATCAAATCGTATGAAGTGTTGAGCGTCCGAACAGAGAGCATGCTCCGCCACCGCAGAGCTGTTGGCGTCCAAATTCTTAATCGCGCGTATGTGTTCAGTAAGCCTCGTGGACACTTTCCTACGTGTTTCACCTACATAGCTTCTACCGCAATCACAGGGAATCATGTACACCCCAGCCACACCCAAAGGGTCTTTGTCCTTTGGGGAGCGTACCACTTGCCTTAACTGCCTGAGTGGACGAAACATTGTCTTGATGCAATATCTTCGGCGTAACAAGTGTCCAATGTTATCCGTTTTTAGTTTTCTTCAAATGGTATATAGTATAGTAGTTAATCTTCTGTAGAGATAATTCTTTGAGCATAATTCCAGTGTTCAACAATATAGCTACTATTAAATTGACTTAAATAACTAACAGAGTCTACAGAATAACTAATAGACTTAAATATGGGGTTTTCTCATGACCGCTAACCGCTAAGTACATGCAACAGCCTATCAGTTTTTGATAACTAATTCCTGAAGAACAATTTTTTGCTTTAGTTACATTCTGTTATTTCAAATTTCTGTAATAATTCCTCTATGAACTGTTTCTGATCAATCATTATCTCATAGTTATTACAATATTCCTTTCCATTAATGTTCATTCTTAAATATTGTTTAACCTCAAGTAAACCTTTAATGTTAAATTCAGAGTTTAAAATACATTTCATCTCTGTTTCACCAACACTATTAGGAAATATTAAAAAATCATCGACATATAAAGCCATTATAACTTTAACATTTTTACTTGTTTTAGTAAATAAACAAGGCTCTTGTGTACAGTTTTTTAAAAATATTTTTACATAAAACATCTCTAACTCTTTCACACCAAGCTAATGCTGATTGTTTTAATCCATACACTGCCTTTTTAGCTTAAGAACTTTACCACACATTTGGGACTCAAAACCCTCTGGTAAATACATGTAATGTCTTTCTTTAAGTATCAATAACTAAATAAGCCTAAATAACATATAATTAGGTAATATCCAGTCTTCATTTTACACTTAAAGCAAACAATAATTTTTAATTCCACACTTATCAACTAACTACTATATTGGACTTAATTATCACTTTTAAACTTTTCTTCAATGGACAACAGGCCCATATTATACCTGGCCGGCTTCCATCGCTCCCTCTTCAGTATACTAAAGATCTTGGGACTACAGTACTGTCTGGCGATAGAGTTTCAGGAACATAGGTCTCATCAGCCTCAATTGTTTGCTGGGATGACTCACTGTCATAACTAGAGTGACTTTCTGATTTAGAATAATTATGATCGTTCCTCTCTACTATTATGGGGATGAGGTACGACGGTATACGCCGGTGGTCCTATGCAAATACAATCTGTTGTTAATTATTATATTTATTTTGTCGAGCACCAAATCAATGAATAAAAATTAATACATCTCGTAGACATCACATAACTTTTTCCCTGACGTTAAACTAATAAATAACGTCGACCAAATGTCATATAGGGGAACTCGAACAAACCAAATGGTGTTGTGATGCCAGTCTTCTCGATATCCTCCTCATAAACAGGGATCTGATTGTAGGCCTTCACTAAATCGATCGTGGAAAACACCTTACAACCAGAAATGCTGTGGGCAAAATCTTGAATGTGCCTAATGGGGTACCTGTCTGGAATAGTCCTTGCGTTTAGTCTGCTGTAGTCACCGCAGGGACGCCAGCCGTTATCTTTTTTCGGAGCTAAATGAAGTGCAGAAGACCATGGGCTCTCCGAAGGACGTGCAGTACCCACATTCAGCATTTGTTGAAACTCCTCACGGGCTATCTTCATTTTGTCCGGAGCTAATCTACGAGGAGCAGATGTGACTGGAGGACCAGGTAGGGTACGTATATAGTGTTTAGTGTTGTGTGTAGTTACTCGTGTGGTACCAGCTGGTCGTGTGATTTCGGGATAATTGTTCAAAATAGCATGATAGCGCGTGTCTCCAGTTGCAATTTTAACAGATAAAATAGTATTAACATTGTTATCAATGAGTGCTGCGGTAGAAAGAGAAGTAGTGCTATCTAATAAACGACGGCCACGTATATCGACAACTAAATTATAATGACTTAGGAAGTCAGCGCCAATAATAGCTTTGGTCACGTCTGCAACCACGAATTGCCAAGGAAAATTACGCCTTAGGCCGATATTTAGATTAAGTTGGACGTAACCAAAAGTATTAATGGCGCTACCGTTAGCCGCTGTTCGCTGGTAGTTGGTGCTTTCCCGACGTTCACGAAGCGCAGCTCGAGGGAAAACGCAGAGATCGCTTCCGGTATCCACAAGAAATTGGATTTTCGAACTGCGGTCGGTGACAAATAGGCGACCAGAAGAATGTAGGCAATCCGCCGTCGCCACTAGAGATTGCCCCTGGAGTTTTCCGATTTGTCGAAGTCACAGGGGTTCAGACATCTATTCGCCTTCTTTCCAAACATCGCATGGTACCAACAAAGAGGAAACTTTCGGTAATCAGAATTCGAACGGGATCGATTTTGTCTATTCCCAGAGTGTGATCGACTATGAGATCTTGATTGTCTATCCAACTGCATCGATAAGTCCTTTACGGCGCGCTTAAGCTCGTGAATTTCTTTCGTCACCGAGTCGATCAGAGATCCAGGTGGTGCTGATGATGATGATGTTTCTGAAACAACGCGTGATGGAGTGACGATATCTTGAACACGATCGGCTAAATCTGCCAAAACTTCCAGAGGACTTTGAGGTTGCGAAGCCAAAAGCGTTTGCACATTGCTAGGTAGACGGCTGCTCCATATTGTGCGTATAAAGTCTTCGGGTATGCTGGTTCCAGCTAAGCCCTGCAAATGTCTCAAAAACTGCGAGGGCTTACGGTCTCCTAGTTCTTCGTGCATTAAAAGTTGATGCACCTTTTTCTCCTTAGAAGCTGACAGTCGCATTATGAGTTCAGTCTTCAGCTTTTCGTATCGGTCGGTGGAAGGGGGTGAAATGATGATGTCTTTCACCTCCTTGGAATATTGATGATCCAGTTGACCAATGACGTAATTAAATTTGGTGAAATCGGAAGTAATGTTAGACACCGTAAATTGGCCCTCCACTTGAGCAAACCATATTTCGGGTTCTTCGGGCCAAAATGGTGGTACTCGTATTCCAACCCGAAACAATTCTGAAGACGATGACGGTGATGATCGCTCGTCACTTTTTTTCGCCATCGCCAGATGTAAAATTCTGTGTCAAATCGCTTCAAAAATGAAACCGCTTGACGCTTGTAGCTTGGGCCACGGAAAATTCAATGCACCGTCTTAATCCTCCACTATCGTCTATAAATGAGCTATCACTCGTGATATCATTCGGAATTCTTCGCAAATACGGGATATTTGACGATTCAAAATATACATGCAATTTAGACTCACTCTTTCAAATGTTGTCCAAGTAGGGGTCACCAGTTTATGGGGATGAGGTACGACGGTATACGCCGGTGGTCCTATGCAAATACAATCTGTTGTTAATTATTATATTTATTTTGTCGAGCACCAAATCAATGAATAAAAATTAATACATCTAGTAGACATTACTTTTTCCTGACGTTAAACTTCAAAACATTCCTAAGTTAAATATTTACTAGTGGCCAGAGTGGCGCGTGAATGAAAACTTATTAGGTAAGTATAAAGTATTCGCCACACTATGATCCCCCACTGAACGATCGACTTCTACAGAAACTGGAACCTCTTCTTCTACACACCATGTTGCATCAGTGGTGGCAGATATTCCTCCCGAGATAGCTTGTCCCATTACCACTAACTATATCACGACTTGTAGAGACCATATTTTTAATTGGATCATTTATTCTGTAGCCCTTTACTTGTTCAGAGTTTCCAACAAGAATGTCCTGCTGAGCTTTCTTGTCCCACTTGGTCCTCTTCTCTTTCGGAACATGTACCTTTACTGGACTACCTAAGACTTCCATGTCTGTGTGACTGTGACTTGGTCTTCTATGCCACAATGCATTTTCTTTAGCAAGTAAACATCTGTGAAATCGTTTTACATGTAAGTCTAATTTGTATACACCATCAGCATCAGTAAGATTAGCAACATCCACTAATTCTTTCTTCGCATTGTATATTAAGCATTGATCGTCTGAGAAAGTCTTTCACCATTTTCAACTTGTCGAAATTTATACTGAACACTACGAAAGAATTTATGCTTTAATAAGCCAAAACATCTCTCAATTATAACACGCTTCATGGAACATGAAGATTTTCACTATATTTTGCTTTTTTAATTAATAAAGGCACTTTGTTTATTCATATTTACTGAAATTGTACGTATACAAAAATTCCGAAATCAGTGATACCATAAAAACAAAAATTGTCCCTAAACCTAAGTTAAAAACGCCTAAAATTGATTAAATATGATACACTTTTAGTAAATCACAACAAATAGGAATAGCTAGGAAGCTTTTACGCTGACATTCTTGCTTCATTGATATGCCTATTCCAAAATATGCTATGATAATAGCCGTTAGAAAGTTATTTTCCCGTTCTCTACGTACTCAAATCCGCTACGTATCACGGGAAATCCGTTAAGTTGGCAACACTGCTAAGAGCATGACTTCTTACTTACGTTACATCTATAAGGACGTATATATAACACAGCTTGCTATACAAATATACTCTGTAAG
Organism: Ectropis crepuscularia; assembly: GCA_963693475.1. Classification (NCBI taxonomy): domain Eukaryota; kingdom Metazoa; phylum Arthropoda; class Insecta; order Lepidoptera; family Geometridae; genus Ectropis; species Ectropis crepuscularia. The sequence goes on from OY856341.1 coordinate 16,656,567, forward strand.
TCATATAAAAATAAGATTTAAAGTCGAATGACCGAGCGGGGAGGCAGGCGTTACGGTCTTCCACGTCTCTTTCTTGTGACCACATGAAACAGATGCACGATCTCTTAGATTCGGTCTCCAGGCCCGCGATAAAAGCTATGCAATAGCTTAAAAATGTTTGAATATAAGCGGTTTTTAGTAAAATTAGATTAGTATGGGTGTACAAGTATGTACTGCCTCAGTTACCTTGATATTTATTTTGCGCGGACGAAGTCGCGGGTAAAAGCTAGTAATAGGTATAATAAAAAATGTAAGTTGAATTCGCACCAAGAAGGTAGAAATAAATAGGTTTAATTATATTTTGAATTTAAAAACTTAGCGCACACGATGTTCTAAATTCAAATTTACTTTAATCTCTAGAATTCTAGAGGGTAAAAACAACTTTTACGCCTTGATATCGAGGAGCAAAAGTACTCTTTTCGAGGTTGTGGACATAAATTGTTTCCTTAGCAATTCCAGATTTAATTTCATTGTGTAAATAATATAATTATTATTTGTAAATATTTGTAGGGTACGATGATTTTGGTTTAGTACACATGTTCTGTATTACCCCGTCTAATTAAACGATATCAGATTTATTTTCATTAAGTAAATGATTATCATTTCTGATATTTATTGACTTTTCTTGTATCACTAGAGTGGTAACTGAGGTGAAAGGAAACGGGTGATAATTTAAAATGCATGTTATTTTAAATTTTATCGATCTACCTATTACTTATCATATTAGACTAATCTAGTTTTTGGTAATATCATAAGTAATAAGTAGTAAATACATCTATCTTCTTATATATAAAATTCTCGTGTCACAGTGTTTGTTTCCTTACTCCTCCGAAACGGCTTTACTGATTTTAACCAAATTTTATATGCATATTCTGTAGGTATGAGAATCGGCTACTAGCTATTTTTCATACCCCTAAGTGACAAGGGTTGTTTACTAAGGCAAAACAACGTTTGCGGGGTCAGCTAGTATTTATCTAAAAAAGTACATTAGCATTTGGGGATACAAATATTAAATATGAAACTTCCTAACAATGACAGAAAATTGAGAGAAAGCAACATTTTTTCTAAAACTCAAAATATGCTGCTGAAAATATGTTGTGGGCAATACTAGGTATGGGTTTTTGGGATTTAAAAAAGCAGATTAGTTCAAGTTTGAAATCGAGCGAAAATAGAATTGAAGGAAGATATAGATAGACCTGCAGATGCGCGGTCCGAAGGGGGGGGGGGGGTCACAGAGTACATGACTAATCCCCCCCCCCGAAAATCGTTTACTTACGCTAAATTAAAAATCTGAAAAAGTCAAAATATCTAATAGTACTTAAGTACATAGACTATTCTTTACCGCGGAAAAACAACTGGAACGGCAACTAAGCGGATAAAATCGTGGGGCGCTACTGGCGCTACAACGAGGTTTAGGTATATCAGTTTATCAGTCACTCAGTTATATAGAACATCATTGGGGCACTACCTACGTAGGTAAAGTCTTTTTTACTTGATTTATTGTATTTCTACTCGTGATTCTACTCGTATTTATTTATTTTAAACTGATTACTAATTATTAGTAAGTAGTTATTGATAGTAAGTTTCGTAACATATTTTGATATTGGTAAGATTCTTTTCAATATTTTAATGTAGTAGATTACGAGAAAAAGTTAACAGAATATGTAGGTAGATAAACTGTAATAATAACGCTTTCGACAATAAATGTCTGCAAAGCCGTGATAATTGAGACAGAACCCGTTGTGTTTAATTATACTATTTATTTTGACGTTTCAGGTCGCACTATTCTATTTTAGTCATATAACTTAAAAACCGGCGACAAATTGACTATTTCGAGGCGTGGCCAGCGGAGGCGGCGGCAGTCAAAGGCCCGCGTGATCAAAGGCACCGCCAGCGGACGGCATTGGCTTTGATCTCGCCGCGCGAAGTGCAAATTATGTTATAAAAGACAGTGAGTGGCGCGCCCGCCGCCCGGTGCACTACTAATTAATTCAAGTCGTTGTGTTACACGCCGCCTGCGGCCAAGACCAAGTTTGATTTCATTACATCACGCTTCATCCACACGCGTCTCACTGAAAACTTGTCTAGTGTCTTCGATGATGATACTGTACAGAGAATGGGCAAGATTTAGGCCTCGGTAGTCATATTGCGAGGTTGTATATTGCGCTTGTTTTTTCTCATCGGTTTATTTAGGTATATTGCTTTACTCTGGTGGCGTGTTGGACAAGGACAACTCCAATAAGATCCCTTTTAGTGGTCAAGTACAAAGATAATGTAAATTACAAGTCATGTACCTAGGTACCATAGAATATTTAATTCCGAGTAGTTTTTAGTAGAGTAGTTGGAGTAGTAGTTGTTTTTGGTTGAAAGAGTCATCATCATCATCAGCCAGTGTTCGTCCACTGCTGGACATAGGCCTCTCCTATAATACTTCACTCAGTTTGTTACACTTGAAAGAGTAACAAACACCAATACAGACTTTTGTGTATTTAGTATTTACACCTAATTCATATCAGTAGGATATATTTTTTTTACTATCGCCTTGATTCTTGACTTGATGAGTGCAACGCATTTCACAACCTAGGCGTTCTTATCACAAACGTGGAGTCAAATCTCTTCGTTCGTGTTTTTGGAACATGAACCATGAAACGATGTCGCTTTTTTGAGATACGCGAAGTTCGATAGAAGAAAGGGTAAGGTGGTATTAGATCATGCAGGTCAGTTGTACCTACACTCTCCGAAGTGTATCCGATAAAAACCCGATAAGCTAGCAATTTTGCGGCGATGTTCAAGACTTTGAAGTCTTTTACGCACAAGAGTGTCATTGCCTATGGCACGTCTCGTCTCTCAATCGATCCCAGAGTCTCCAGGTGATACTGCTGATTCTGCAGCTGATACTGAGCCGATCCATCCCAAAGGTGCGAACAGTACTCCATACAGGAGCGAGTCTGTGCTTGGTATAACGTGAGCAGCTGTCCAGAATTGAAGTATCTTCGCACCTTTGAGAGGAAACCTAGTTTTTTGGCGGCGTCGATGACAAAGAAACGCCCAAAAGTCGAGATGGTCAGTAACCGGCACGCACAGGCATACGCCTCGAAAAGTAGGCGTCAGTTGGAATGGACTCCTGTTAGCGGAAAACAAACACGCCTATGTCTTTCTTTCGTTAAACTTGGCCAAATCGGCATCTTCCCATTTAGAGACTGACTCAAGGGGCAAGTTCAAACGCTCGATCATATTCTCTCTCAGTAGATGAGTTTGTTGCCCACTGGCTCTTGCTCTATGTAGATATATAACTCTCTACGACGCGATCATCTGCGTACCAAAAAATACCGGGCTTCAAGAGATACGAGCAGGACGTCTACTCTGTTTCTACGAAAACGAAATTTCGAAAAAAAAACTCGCGACTTTCCTACTCTCGTGTTACTACGTTTCGTCCGATACAACATTTAAACGGACAAAACGACGGATCGAAGTAGAATCGGAGTTGGAAAATTGCGAGTTTATTTCGAAATTACGTTTTCGTTGAATTAGAGTAGACGTCCTGGAAGAGCGTTGCAGAGAGAATCTCGAATTTGTCGGTTTGTAGACTCTACACAACAAACAGACATTTTTTTTTTTTTAAATAGGTCTTTTGTAATCCGATTGTAACAAATAACTTACATAACACGTAGGTAATTCGTAATTCAATCCGTCAACAGTTAAGAAACTACGACAGATATAAAAAATACAGTTTCTTCACAATGTTTTCCGTGAACTAAAGCCTGGAGAAGGAGTTAGTTTGGTCCTACATACGAGTACAAATTTATTACGGAGCGAAAAATATTCCGGATTTTAGAGCCAATAAGAAAAGAAGATGGTAGCTGGAGAGTGAGGAAGAATGCCGAAATTGAAAATCTAGTGGCTGAACCTAAAATCTTGGTTTCACCCAAGATTTTAGGTGATGATCAGCCACGTAGAGAGAATGGGAGAGGATCACGCTGCTAGGCGTGCCTATTTAGGTGTCTCAAATGGTCGATGACCGGTGGGACGTCCCAGACTCCGATGGAAAGACCAAGTGGAACGAGCCATACGCGAGCTTCAAGCCTCTGTCTCATGGCAGGAAAAGGCTCAAGACAGAGATAAGTGGCGTTTTTGGTGTCAGCGGCCAGCACCCAACCTGTGTAGTTGAGTCAAATTAGTTAGTTCGTTATAATTTAAGCGATGTCCCCATCGCGTGCTAGTTCACTGCTAACACCATCTAGTTTTCTGTAAAGGAAAATATTAATGTTTTTTTTACATTTAATTTTTCAATTGCGATAGTCATGTCGGATTACATCCCTTGAATAATACATGCCGGATTAAAAAGGGCTGGATTACCGGGAGTCCTCTTTAATTGGAAAGCCTTTATTGGCACAAAATCACACTCAGAGGATCTGAGCGGATACTGTGAGCTAGAACGAAAAAGATGTGTCTAAGTATGTAATAACTTGTATTCCTATATTTCTAATAAATCGTGCCATGTATGAATAATATGGACATGGATCCGACCGGGATTCATAATAGTGTATTTTTACAAAATTAAGTAGGGTAGGATGGGGTACAGTGTTACAAAACAAAAATTGCAATATAATAACAAAAATATTGTTTTAATCAGCTAGTTTTTGGAATGAAAATGTACTTTAACAATCTCTATTTAATTAAAATAGCTCAAACAAGAATATTATTAGGAACTACTAAATTTAAATTGTACTTTAATTAAATCAGTTGTAACACTGAGCCCCGTATCTGGAGTATTTAATTTACAGGATTTAACTTCTAATAAATATTAAACCTCTTCAAAACATTTTTTGGGAAAGTCTCGACATCAGTCTGAGGTTTGGTGTTTCTTTCTCTAACATTTACAAGACGAAGCAAAATTCTAATATCCTCTAACGGTACCGTTGCCGTAGCCGGTTCAAGTGGAAAATATAAATTATTGTCAACTTTGCCATTTCTACGTGAGTAGCTAACGGCAGAACGGCACCATATTATTTTAATACCTTGAAATAGTACAAAAACATTACGTTAATTGGGGCTGTTACAGTGTCACACAGTGTCCCAGAGAGGCAAACCAAATTGAAAAATTCGAATTAATATTTTAGGTTATATCTACAACAAAAATTCAACGGTAATATGTAGCCAAATAAACATTAAATTAAAGAAAACTATCAACATTTACCTGAATACATCACGTCGAGCAAAAAATTAAAAACTTTGAAACGGTTTTTTCGACGTTTATTAACACACAGACAATTTTTGATTGTTAATTTTCAAGCGCGGCACAAACTGTGGCAGGAACAACGGTTCAAAGATGGCGGCTTGTGAGCTTGACATGTATACGTGTATATCAACATCATAAAACTAATACAATGAGAAATGTACATTGTAATATTGTACACCGTGTAACATTGTGCCCCACTTTACCCTACAATTAAAACTACAAAACCAAATCCTACTATAATACCTGTTATAAATGCGAAAGTTTGGATGTTTGTTGCTCAATCACGTCGGAACGGATCGGGTTGAAATGTGGAACACAGTTAGATTATTGCCTGGAATAGCACATACCTATATGCTACTTTATAACACGCGAAAATATTGGGAACGGAAATTGCGCGGGTAAAATTGCCGATTTCGATGGTTCTTTTTTTGTTTGGTAGTTAGTAGTAGTTCAGAGTTCAGAGGTAAGTCCCATATAAATTTTATCGAAATCGTTGTGGCAGTTTTTGAAATATCAACAAAAAACTAGAGTTTGCTTTCATTTGTCTAGACGACGCGAGACGCGACGCCGACGCGACGTTCTCGTAGTGATAACTTCTTATGAAATTTAGTCGAGCGTCTGAATTTAATTTTAAATTGAAGTTGGTTTTAGTTTTTTCGTAGAAAATAAATTATTGTACTAAAATGTTCATATCCATAGTTTCTTATACATTCGGATGCTAATTTATTACAACATTACAGACGAATACAATTCACAGTACAATATTCAGTAACAGCTACCTACACGCTTCGAATGAAATACGGAAAGATCACGTTTCGCGGTTCGCCGAAGAGTATGAAACGAGTGATATTCGCCGGTGCAATTTATGGACATTACAATGTTGGTCTCTTAACTATAACCGGTTCTAAGGTGGGGTACGTTTTGTTTAGGCGTTGAAGTCGGTTGAAGTCTGCTACTCGATGGAGGGAAAATATAAATAAGGTAGCACGGTACGGTACAAGGGTTCCTGAAGAAAACTCTGATGCTCTATCTGACAAAAACTCGAGGATTGGACTGAAAAGCGATATTACGGTAGAGATTAGTTACCTTTGTCTGTCGGTGGAGTGAATGTTTGACGAACTAGTACCTCAAAGAGTAATTTTGCTGACTAAAATGCGACCTTCACATTTTTGCTCGTTTATCCACATTCAAATGTCCAAATACCGCATCTAAGAGTTCCATCTCCACAGACGAAGCTGGTTGTTGTTGTGTGGAGAGAAGGGCGAGTAGCGGGCGGCGGGGGCGGGGGCGATCGAGCGTCGCGTGCGTCGACCCGCGAGCTTTGATCTCACCGCGCTACCCGCGCCCACTGCGCCGCAAACCTCCGTACAACTGCCAAACTCCCTCAGTCAATGCCACTCAATAAGATGCACAAGGAACCTGGCATAATTGTATGAATCACAATACATTTTCATGTTATTGTAAATTCTTATTTTTGGGTTGAACTTCGTGACTTCGAGTAGGTAGGTACATGGCATGCAATCGGCGTGTTCTTTATCATTTAGTCCCGATAACTCCAATCTCCAGGCCTTTTGTTTTCGAAATAAGTCGTTTCGTATTGGTATTGGATGGAAGTTGTGGTACACAAACCTATATCTTCACTCTGTCTATTTGCATGCATTTCTTTTTGAAAAAGATGAAAGAAAGAAAATGAAAAATACTTTTTCATTAACTGACGTGTAAATTGTACATTTATGAATATAAAACTTTGACTTTGACCTTAAAAAGCGTTGCTAACCGGTAAATTGGAGAAATGTGCTGTGTCGGTAGCGGTTTGTTTTTTTTTTTATTTCCGTTTTATAATTTTGAGCCACGTTGTCACATTTACGTAATTTCCATTTAGGCAAACCTTTCCCGCTACCTGTAAATCTCAGCTCAAGGTTGTATTACAACTATTTCTATTTGAACTTACGTAGTAGTTAAATACCTACACTTTTAAAATAATTTAACGTTAAAATCAGACACTCGACTAAACTTCATATTTTATTTTTGTGGAAACAATTTAAGCATACTTATCATAAAAAAATTAAAATTTGAAATTTGGATAAAATTTGCTAACTAATCGATGTTAGCAAATTTTAGTTTTTTTGTTATTTTCCTAAAACCGCGACATTTATCTAGTTCGACAACTGTAATGACAAGCACTTAAATAAACAGCTTTTGCCTTGTATATGTAAACTCTTTGGCTTTTGCTAACTGGTGAAATATCGAAAAAATCATCTGCATTTTTTGCGTGGAGTGTAATGCTAGATTGAACTCGTCCGTCTTCTACCTATAATTCATCCTTCCATGAAATTAATCGGAACATCAACTCCGGCGAACCACAAGTTAATCCAATAAGTAAAACGAAAACGAATCGAACTGAACCAATCCTTTCCCAAATCTAATTGAATGTAGAAAGCCCCGCAGGCATCTTTTTCAATTACACGAGCAAGGGCTACCATGGAGCATCCACATAATTATGCAGAAACGATTAACGACCGAGACGTGAGAAACATTTAAAGCTATAACAACACCAAACTGTGTTTGAATAATAAGCCCTCTGAGTTATTGTGATTAGGAAAACAGAGGGTCTTGATATATCGAACAGACACATAAAAAAAATTGTATGAATCTTTCAGTAAGTACAGTTGTTATTATTATTATTTTTGCCTAGCACTAGCAGCGCCACGCGATTAATCCCGCCCTAATTTTTTTCAGGATAATTAATTTTCACAAATAAAATACAATGCAGATTACATTTTTTTCTCTCATGTAAACGTAATTTTTATTTATATTTAATTAAAAGTCTAAAAGATAACTTTCAAGCTCCGGGGTTGTCTATTCTATGTCCGGGGGGTCTACCGCCGAACGAAAAATGTCATCGCTTTGATGTTTCTCTCTCTTTTCTTTTCGCTTGAAATGATAGAGACAGCGTTAGCAAAGCGATAGCCGATTTAGTTAGGCGGTAGATGCGCCGGACGTCTACTCTCTTTCTAAGAAAAACGTAACTTCGAAATTAGCTCGCGACTTTCCTACTCCGGTTCTACGTCGTTTCGTCCGATCGAACATTTAATAAACATTTAAACGGATGAAACGACCAAACGACGGATCGAAGTAGAACCAGAGTAGGAAAGTCGCGAGTTTATTTCGAAGTTACGTTTTTCGTAGAAAGAGAGTAGACGTCCTGTCTTTTAAAATGACGAAATTTCCATTCAAACTAGCATCCTCTATTTCAAGTCTTTATAACCCTATTTACGCGTTCATAAGTAGCTTATGTTCTTTCTCAAGCTCTAGAATATCGTGCGTGAAAGCGTAACAAACAGACAGAGTTACTTTCGCGTTCATAATATTATTATTATTGAGATAGTCGCTACTGCTTACCGAACCTTAAATCAATAAATGAATCTTGTTAGTCATTCTTCACACAACATTAAAACTAGCCTGAAACTAAGCAAGCTTGTATAATGCGAGCCAGATAGTTGATGTAATCCTACTACACTATTATAAACGCGAAAGTTTGTAAGAATGTATGGATGTATGTATGTTTGTTACTCTTTCATGCAAAAACTACTGCACTAATGATTAGGATGAAATTTGGAAATAATCCACATTTCTACTATTTTTATCGCAAGAAAATAACGGGAGCGGGTAAAACCGCGGGGTGCTACTGTTAATTAAATTTTAAGAAAGTCCATATTTAACGCGCGGCGGTTGATGTTCTTCACAGATATATGTTTATTTAGCGGCACGACTAAGATTATTATCTGGAAGGAAGTGCGTGGTAATCAGGGCCTGATTAACCCTTAGGCTAATTAGGCTGCAGCCTAGGGCGCAGGATCGGGGGGGGCGCGCTGAAATTGTGTCTTAGCATGCACTATTCATCTAGCTGCTAGATGAATAGTGCATGCTGCTAGATTCTAGCATCATTGCATCTACTCTACACATTTCAACTGGACTGAGATCAAACACTGTAACTAAATGCGTTGTGAACTAAAAGGCTTCAGAGTCCCTGATTTTGAGTTTTCAGATGACCAGTTACAGATGAGATTTCATGGCGAATGGCCGCAACAGCTAACTAGATGTGAATAAACCGAGTTGCCCAGATGACATTTCTGCTAGTATTGAAGGCTTGTGCGAAGGCGTCTGAGTTATCGCCTATGCTGATGCGCTTGTTTAGACTCTCTCGCAAATTGAGCAAGAACCAAAGTCGTGGCAGAAAGGTAGTCGTACTGACCCTGCCAATTACACGACCATCTCGGCCACCTCCATACTCCACAACACTATGGAACGTGTCCGAGCCGCAGGTTCCTGACGCCCTGACGTACCCAGAGTCTAACGACCTCCTCTATGATCTTCATCCTTCATACGGGTTTCACCGAAACCAGACCGGCTTCGGTGGGATATTTTAGCGTACATCACTCACATATCTGTAGTGAGGCTATCGAAAGCAAATCATATGCAGATGCTTTTTGACACTAACCGACTCGGTCTCTTTTTTGGTGAATTGAGGCAGCTCATTGGATCTCGACACAGCGTCAATGTACCGTTAAAAACGCTTAATGGTAAATTGATTTCCGACAAGAGTGAAACTTTACAGAGGTGGGCAGAACACTTCAAAAATCTACTTAACGTTGATCGATCAGCTGATCTTTCTTACATTAACCTACTACCGGAGCGTCCACAGCTGTCTGAGCTGGACGATGAACCAACACTCCCGGAAGTGGTTGCAGCTATACGGCAGCAAAAGAACAAAAAAGCTGTGGGCATTGATGACATCTCCGGAGAACTAATTAAATATGGAGGGAGTGAACTGCATCAGGTTTTCTGGAAGTTTATTAAACGGATGTGGGTGGAAGAATGTGTACCTTCTTCGTTTACTACTTCTATGATATGCCCGCTGTATAAGAATAAAGGTGACCGTGCCGATTGTAATGCATACAGAGGCATATCACTACTATCTGTTCCCGGGAAAATATTTGGTCGAGTTCTCCTTAATCGGCTTATCAAAGTTTCGGAAGCGATATTGCCGGAGTCTCAATTTGGGTTTCGTCCCGGTCGAGGAACTTGTGAGGCAATATTCTCTGTTCGACAGTTACAGGAGAAAGGTCGAGAACAATCCCAACCTCTTTATTTATGTTTCGTCGATTTAGAAAAAGCTTTCGATAGTGTTCCACGTGAGGCTCTGTGGATCGTTTTACGTAGATTGGGATGTACGGATAAGTTTGTAAGAATTTTGAGGCTACTACACGATGATATGAGTTGCTGTATTTCGGCAAATGGTTGTCAGTCAGAGTTCTTTTCGGTTAGCTGCGGAGTAAAACAGGGATGTGTGTTAGCACCAACCTTGTTTGCTCTTTATTTTTGTCTGGTTGTTGCGGAGGCTCTGAAATACTCCTCGCATGGTATTCGTGTACGCTACAGAACAGATGGGAAACTTTTCAACCTTTCTAGGTTGAAAGCTCACACCAAATGTTCTCTTGATATCATAAAAGAGATCCTATACGCTGATGACCTCTGTTTTGTTGCGGAAAGTCCTGAAGGTCTAAAGGAACTTGTGGAAAGCCTTGACATGGTTTGCCACAAATTTGGTCTTAAAATAAGCGTCACAAAGACCGAAGTGATGGCTATGGACCGTACACAATTGAATATATCACTTGGAGATCATGTTTTGAAGCAGGTTGATAGATTCAGATACCTTGGCAGTACGATTACTGTGAAGGGTGATTTGGATCCAGAAGTGAGTAGTAGAATTGGCGCCGCCTCAGCTGCTTTTGGAAAGCTCCGTGATAAAGTGTTTCGATCTCATGACTTATCACTACACACAAAAATCAATGTTTACATGTCGGTAGTTGTCCCGAATCTGTTGTATTCCTCAGAGACGTGGTGTTTATATCGAAAACACATACGGGTGTTGGATAGGTTTCATCTCAAATATCTCCGTGACATAATGAACATTTCTTGGTCTGATCGTGTCAGGAATACGGAGGTTTTGAGAAGAGCCAATGTTGGTGGAATAGAGGCTTATCTAATACGACGGCAGTTGCGCTGGTGTGGACATGTCTCGAGGATGCCCGATGAGAGGATAGCTAAGAAGATCTACTATTCTGAGCTCCAGGAGGGTAAGAGAAAGAGCGGAGGCCAGTTCTTGCGGTACAAGGATGTTCAAAAGAGGCATATGAGGAGGTGCAACATCGATCCCTCATGCTGGGAAGTACTGGCACAAAATCGTCCAGAATGGCGCCGTTTGATTCAAGACAGTGTTTACTCGTTTGAAGACGACAGAAGGCGTGAACTCGACGCTAAACGAGACCAGCTTAAAAATAGACCGTCTGCGAACATAACATACAACTACGTTAATGGAATTTTGACGTGTAATTTATGTTTGCGAACGTTTAAAGCCAAAATAGGGTACCACAGTCACATGAAAGCGCACGAGCGTAGGCAAACCTAGGCGTGTTTGTCCTAATTCTTAACAGAAACTTTGGTCGCCGTTGCCGAAATCGGCATGGATATATATATATATATATATCGAAAAATACTGGTAAGCCCCGGGATATCTCGAAGGCTTTCGACAGGGTTTGGCACGATAGCCTTATAAGAAAAAGCTTTCTGCGTATGTTTTGTCTGCTGGTTTTATGGATTCACACCAATGGACTTTTCGAGAGATCAATAGAGTGGTCATTGATTGCTGCGTGTTGGATCACTCAAGTCAATCAATGCCGGAGTCCCTCAAGGGTCGGTGCTCTCTGCAACGTTATTTCTGCTGTATACCGACGATCTGTTGAATCTTTGGGCACGCAGATGACAGCACCGACGTAAAAAAACACATATCTTGCGCGAGAGCCAGTGCCTAAAAAGAAGTCCACTTTATGTGACTCCTACTTTTCGAAGTGTATCTGTTTCGGTTACTGACTCAGCTTTTGAGCGTTACTTTGAGATCTATGCTCCTCTTTAACTCTTTTATCGAGTACAAGGCTAAATTCATCATCAGCCTTTGTTCGTCCACTGCTGGACATATACTTCTCCCATAATACGCCACTCAAACCGATCCTCGGTCTTATGTTTCCAACCGCCACCAGCCAACTTTCGAATATCATTACTCCATCTAGTCTCAGGGCGTCCTACACTAAGTGTAGGTATCGATTCGCGGTCACCACTCCAGAACCCGTCTACCCCAACGGTTATCGGGTCTACGACAGATGTGACCTGCCACTTCAGTTTGCTAAAACACTGAGCTATGTCGGAGACTTTAGTTCTCTGACGAATTACTTCATTGCGGATGCAATCCCTCAGAGAAACCCTGAGCATAGTCTTTTAAATAGCTCGCTGAACGACTTTGAGTTTTCGGACCATTTTGACTGCCAGTGGCTCTAGGACGTGGCCCTGCCCGGGCATAAAATGTGGCATCGGTCTCCCGTGCTTGTGGTAAGAGCCCACAAATGGGGCACCGACTGATGCCAGTTAAACGGTCACAGTAATGACACAGCTTAAATCTCGGCCGGTGATGGGCAGCAGCGTCACTGGTACAAAATGTTCTGCCCCTGCGGTCGCCAACTTAGTTTGGTGACTATGGGCAACATCCTCTCATGTCACAAGACTAAATTAGCGGCCAAAAAACTAGGTGTCCTCTCAAAGGTGCGAAGGTACTTCAAGTCTGAACAGTTGCTCATGTTGTACCAAGCAAAGATTCATATTTGTACGGAATACTGTTCGCACCCTTGTAGGGGCTCAGCTAAGTACCAGCTTGAGACCTTGGAATCGATCGAGAGTCGTACCCAAAAGGCTCATAAGCAATGACACCAAAAGCTTGAACATAACAGCAAAATCGTTAGCTTACTGGGTTTTTGAACAGGTACACTTCGAAGAGTGTGCAACTGAACTGCATGATTTAATCAAAACCACATTGCTTTTTTTCTATCGGACTACTCGTAGCTCAAAATAGCGACATGGTTTCATGATTGACGTTTCAAGGACTCGAACGAAGAGGTTTGATTCTAATTTTGTGATAATAACGTCTAGGCTGTGGATTGCGATGCCTGAGTGGGTTTTTTCCATGGTTACAATCTTAGTCAAACCGATTTATTTTAGGTAAATAGGTACGCTTCATCGTAGACCGCATCTTCATTTAATATCAGGCGAGATGGCGGTCAAGTGCTATTTTAAAAGTAAATAAAAAATATAATTAAAAAACTCAAAAACCCGACTGCGTAAAAAGTGAACCAAACTACGTACTCGCATACTAAAAAAAACTGAAAAGAATAAAACAAGCATTTAGATTTCTGGTGGTCTAGAATTCTATAATATGTTATTGTATTAATACTATTGAAATATATACAATATTTTCTAGTAAAAGAACATTACAAATTAACAGTCGGGATCCATTGAACAATTACATTGTATGTCGAATAATAATGGATCCCGACTGTTCAGTTGTAATGTTCTTTTACTAGAAAATATTGTATATATTTCAATAGTATTAATACAATAACATATTATAGAATTCTAGACCACCAGAAATCTAAATGCTTGTTTTATTCTTTTCAGTTTTTTTTAGTATGCGAGTACGTAGTTTGGTTCACTTTTTACGCAGTCGGGTTTTTGAGTTTTTTAATTATATTTTTTATTTTATCCTTTTTAGTTATGAACAATGTTGTGAATGTTAATATGCTCAACATAATAATATGCATCTTTTGGTTGTTGACCAAATGTCTTCGTTTCTACTGATATAATATGTAGGATTTTCTACTGCATGTAATTCATATTTATAGTTTTGTGTTAGTATAGGTTTTCGATTGACGTTGAGTACCTACTAAATCGTTTGAAGTTGGAGATGGGTGACCGAGGTGGAGCAATCCGAGAGCAGTTCCGTGTTCCCACTATCACGTACCTGCACGTACGAAAAAAAGGTAGACCAATATACCTACTAGCATAGATCGTAGAACCCAAGATGGGCCCCATCCCAAACTTCACGGCGCACGCAATCATGTCAACGTTGGGAAGAGTGAGCTCACTCTTTCCGTTCTAGTCGGTTGCAGGACGCGGTGGACGCCGGACGTTTTTACCTATCATTATTCGGTGTCAACAACCAAAATAAGTAGAACCACAGCAAATCTCGCCGCTAGCGATTATAGGGGTCAAGTAGATTGGTTGTTTGTAAACCACTTACGATACATACAGAGACGCAGTTTATTACCAATTTCAAGATTCTCAGGGCACATCTATTGATTTATATCGATGTCTACTAGATACATTAGTATATAATGTCCATCCACATTCACACGTACAGTTAGTTATACGAAGTTTTCTGCTACCTAAAAACCTATAAATGTGAGAATGGTTGTTACTCAACTTTAAATCGATATACATCCTAAACGGTCAGTCAAATCGAAAAACATTGAGAGAAAGCTAAACATTATTTTCAAATACCTATTCAACGATACCCCTCTTTATATATTTTGGTGATTTTCATTTTTTTAATTTGGACAATATGGCGTCCTTAATCCGCCATATTGGATTTGCACTAATGTCATGTCTTTAGTGTCACTCGCCAGATTAAGAGGAATCGATTGACGTGTGAATCATAAAAATCGGCCCAGGCGTTTGGTCTGTATAGTGCCTCAAAGGAACATACAAACATACATACATACAAACATACATACATACATACATAGACTGTTAAACACATTACCACTCCTTTGCGTCGCGCAGTCGGGTAAAAAAAGATCGATCGATCTGAAAACTTTTGCGTACTTATATGAACAATTTTAAACACCAGTAAGCAAAGTCAAAACTAATATACTACTTATAAGGCCGTCCCGTGCAGGGGCGCGTTCTCATGGTTAGCCTAGGGCGGTAAGAACTCTTAATCAGGCACTGGTGGTAATTATATTGTATGGTCTTGCTCCGTCTCCTGACACAACAAAAGAGTTGACGATTAAAGACTGTTATTCTAGTCGTGGCGGCCGCCATCAGATTACAGCAGCGGCGTATATATAAATCCCAAATGAGGGCTGCCAAACGAATTAAAACAATGTTAATTGATTCGAACATAAACTTTTACTTTCCAAGCAAGTTAAATATTGTATTCTCTTTAAGTTTTCTCGATTTATTTACCTATGCAGCTTTTGGAGTTTTTTGGCATTTTTAATTTTATACTAATTTTCCCGTGAATTTTAAGTACCTAATATGTCGCTCAAATAGTAGAGTTGATAAAATGTTTATGTTTATTGAACCAGGAAATTTACAATCACCAACTCATACAAAAACAAATTATAAAATTAAAAAACAAACACACGAACACACACTAAATTCCAGAGAATTCAGTCAAAGAGTACCTAATACATATTATTTATACTACTTTAAACTAGTGATGTACCTGATCGTTAAAACAGTATAATACGGATCTGAATGCGGATATTTAGTCTCAAGATCCTCGGATTCGGAGACGGATATTAACTTTCTTAGAGTAGGTACGTTTCGGTAAACTTTGCGTACCATTGTTTTTACTTTCAAACATTTATTTTTATCATTATGAAAGTGATCTTAAAACTTTCTACACTTAATACTTTTGGGTATATTTCATTATTTTACTAAAAATATTAAACTCAATTTATACTTCGTCTATGATGACAATTGACAATGGCAAAGCCATGTGAGAACCCTGCACGTGACGTAGCTACGATGAGAGATCCGATACAAGTATTACTCGGAAGTGCTATTTCCGACATTCTAAGAACATGATGTCCTCTCAGCAATAAGAATAGACAAACAACGATTCGGTGAAAGATGTTCTCATGGTACGAAATAATTTATAGTGTAGTTAAACATTCACGTGTCTCGTGACCTTGATGTTTGACACAGATCTACTTAGCTGAGGAATTATTATAACAATAACATACTTAATCTATTTTCACCAAAAAATTTTTGTCTGTAAAGTCGGTTTACTGACGATAGAACGTGACAACGTCTTAAGAAAATACTGATGGAATGGTAGCATTTTTCAAAAGAAAATTTTAATTTAATTTGTTTAATAGATTTGTATGTAAAAAGTAATCAGTAGAATTTAGTCATTTTCAATCAAAACAATGCAAAAAACCGTGCAAAAAAGCTTTTAGATGCCGGGGATCGAACCCGGGGCATTTCACATGCAAAGCGAACGCTCTACCACTAAGCTACATCCCCGCTTGAACTACTGGTCGAAATAATTAATACAACTGTAACAAACATGCGGCGAGGTAACGACCGACGGTAACGCGGTAACGGTACATGACGTCATGTTTTGTGGGCGTGCAGCCGGCTTCATCGAATTATAAGACGTTATCACGTCAAAAACGACTTAAATCTAAATTTAATTCAGACACTCGACCAATTTTCAATTTTCATAAGAATCTATTAACATATCGTCCTAAATATTATATGAAAGCAAATTTTAGTGTTTTGCTTATATTTCCAAAACCGTCGCACTGAATGAACTGAACTGAATGAAAACACAAAATGGGACACCACCTCTGAAGTCTCATCAAAATCGATTCACAATAATTATTGACGGCGCTATCACAGAACATACATACAAAAAAACAACCGAATTGATAACCTCCACTTTTTTTGGAAGTCGGTTAGCAACAAAAATGTTGATATTAATAGTTCGAGCCTCCCGTGACCGTGAGGGAGGGATCACGGTAATCTTCGGTAACGGTTTTTAATACCCGAATTGACTCTATAAAGATTTTCTAGTGAACTGAAAAAAATGTTTAATCCAGAACAAAATTCGAATTTCACGTTACTTTTATTTTTAGATTGTCACTAAGTTACAATGGTCTACTAACTATGTAGAGTATGTAGGTATAGTGGTACAGTGTACATTATCCATATTAAAGTACCTAAGTACTAAATATTTATTACCTCCAATACCAAGCCAGTTGTTGTTGAAATTGTGTTATGTAAATTGTTGAAACTGTTGTTTTTATTATCTATGAGTTAAAAGCGCGAAAGTGTATACATAGTTTAACATAACTTGTGTGATCTTTTCAAAGGACGCGTTTGTCCGGCAACCCCCCCATCAATTCTTGGTACGGCCCTGACATTTTTGGCGCTTGCATTACAGTGCATTATTATCTTGAATCGTGATCGTCCATTGCCGGTTATAATTTTATTGTTATTGCTCACTTATTACGATGCGATTGTGAAAGGTATTTCGAGGAGCTAGTTTCCACACGGGTGATTTAAGGGCCTGTCGGACCTTCCGTCGGAACGGCCGCCGCGGCTTCCAGATTCAAATTACAGGTTTGATTTTATAGCCGGCTTTCTTACCGCCGATGCCGCGGTCGATCTATCCACTTTCTATGAATTTTCTAATGAGTTATCCGAGAATACGCATTGTAGTTAGTTTGATGTAACCGACGTGCGTAAGCAGTTTCTAATTTCATTTCTACGAATAGACCTGTTTAGTTCAGCGGTGGTGCGTTTGATAACGACAGGATGGCAGGAAGATATAGGTAGGTATCACGAAGAAACATTATCTAGTATTAAATTAATCTAAAAAGGGCCCTTAAATATACACAAATATACTTGATACATAGCTATTACTTCAGTTTCATTTACTTGGTTTGTCATTTGTTGGTTGTTTGTAGGTGTCCAGAAACCTTCGTCATCAATAAACTAAGTAAATCTTGTACGGAAGTCGTATGTAGTTAATAAGAAAGTACCTATATTGGACATAAGTGATCCATTTAAATAACACAATTTAAATGCACTAAACGGAGCAATGTTTGCGCTGGACCGTAGTGCATTACTCAAAGTCAAAGCGAAATTAAATTACTTTGGATGATATAGGATAGGCATAGTGCCAAGAACGCTGTGACTTCTTCCTCCCCGCACTGCACGCGACATTAGGC
Organism: Ectropis crepuscularia; assembly: GCA_963693475.1. NCBI lineage: Eukaryota > Metazoa > Arthropoda > Insecta > Lepidoptera > Geometridae > Ectropis > Ectropis crepuscularia. Next base: position 16,674,759 of record OY856341.1, read on the forward strand.
AGCCTTTGATCTGTCTAGGAAAAACATTATCTAACGCGTTTTAAACACATTACTCTGATCTTCCGGCTACGGGCTTAGCTGTTTGTTCAAACATTGTTGTTTTAGAATATTTCATTTTAGTATCTTCTTGTTTTCCTTATCGCTGTAACCCCCGGTGTTACACACTCGAGAGCGGGATTTACTTATTTGTTTACTTTTCTTTCTAACGACAAGAACGCGCCGCTTCGCTATCGCATTTTATCTATCACCTCGTGTAAATAAGCCGGAACCATTGGCTCAAAATAAATAAACGAGAACTATTATCAGTCCAGTGTAAACTCCGCGGGAATTATAGCGGGTAAATAAAAAAATAATCGCGGTAAAATATAAGAGGGCATATGTTTTCTTACGTGTGTTTACTGTTCGAGGCAATGAAATTTTTATAAGATTGAAGAGGCTATCCAGAGTGGATAGATAAATTAATCTACTGGCTTTTATTTAGGAGCTAAAATAAACTTTCGAGACGTAAACAGGATGCTCGGGTAAAGACTTTATATCCTGTGTGGTTTATGTAAGTTGATTGAGTTCTCGCCGAGGCCTTCGGTCTCAGTCCACGTTTCGCTCCGCTAAAAGCCCCCCCCGGTTCCCGGGCGGGGGGCAAAGCAAACCCTCAAGAAGCCTTCGAGTGTAATTGAATTTACCTACAACTTGATAGGAAATTGCTGTCGTATTTGAGTTTACCTCCATCAATGTGCAGTGGTACACTTCTCCGACGTATGGCAAAAAGCTTTGTAACGAATAAGATAGTTTCGTTTATATGTTTGAAATATAAAAGTGATAATATAAGAAATACACCTTCAGTGTCACTTGTTTTTTATCTATCTGCTCCTTATGAGAAAATCATATCGTAACTTGCTCAGTTTTCTTCCAGGTCTTATGAGTTAGTAGTAAACGTGCGCTATGCTGCGCTCTAACATTTGATAGAGTTTTCCGATGTATGAAATGTTTACGGCAAAATAAAAACGTTCTGACAAATATGATAATCAACGCAATTATTGTATAATCTATAGCTTTGGAAACATAATGTTGCGCATGGTAACGATATCACTAACACCGAGCAGATAGCAGTAAAAGAGTTAAAGAAGCTGCACATTTGGTCACTAACCCCGATGAAAAAAAAATTACATGACCAAAAAAATCCGTCTACAGATTACTATGTTGAAAAACTAACGTTAAAACATCGTTACTATGCATCATTTGCCGTGACAATCCCCAACGGCAAATTTGACTATTTCATGAGATTAGAAAATTGACCGCAGCGTGTGGAGTGTTAGAATTCTGCGACGTTTGGATTTGGAGTGAGATATAGATATAGCAAGAGCTTTGTTCGAATAAGATTGCATCTCTATACATATGCTATAATAGAAATAGACAAGTAAAACATACACAAAAAGTCACGTTTCCTATAAACATAATAGAGTCATGATGAATAGCGAAAGGATCGGATTTGGAGGAAGTTCTCTGCCAATTGAATGCGAACTGCCGGGTCGGCATTCAGCCCTTCTCGATATCCGATCCAATCCATCGCATTGAACCAAAAAACTGATCATTGTTGTGACAAAAACGCTGAGAACGCGCCAGTTAACAAGATTCCGTCGAAAATCGCATCCTGTTCTTACATTTATTAGCGCCAGTGAACGCATTTGCGTCCGGTCGTGCGTTCTCCCTAATCATTTCTGTCCAAATATTGATCTTATTTCGCTTCCGCTGCATTCGATCAGCCGGAAAAGGGTGGATTTTAGTCGACAACCTCGTAATCAATACTCTTTAGACACCCCTTTATTATACGTTATAGTGGGGAACACGATTACGTTGCTATGTTCGTTCGACACGCGACGAGCGAACCTTTCCAGCTTTCTACGGGGCTACGCAGTTTGGGTAGCAAGTTTAAAGTATCGATATATTCATATTTATCAAGGTGAATTTGAACACCATGCTAGATGTACGAAAACCGTACAAATAAAGTACTTAAATTTCACCTTTTTATTCGAGGAGTTTAAATAATTTGTCGAAATTGATAATTATAATTTTGTAATGATTAGTGCAGGAGGGGAATAAAACAATGTTACCTATTGCCCATGTTTTGCTTGTATAGTACCTATAGAGTGACGGCACGAGCAGGACATGTGCCTAATGGTAAGTAACACACCTAACCATAATATAGCACAGTGTCGCGCAGCTATTGGAAGAATAAGTCCAAATCTTTACCTAGCACTGCACTGCACCGCACCCGTCACCCTGGACGTCTACTCTGTTTTTACGAAAACGAAATTTCGAAAAAAAAACTAGCGACTTTCCTACTCTCGTTCTACTTCGTTTCGTCCGATACAACATTGTTTGACGTTTAAATGTTCTAAGCATACTCTAAAGGCCGATTTAAACTGAACGAACATAGAGCTAGAGCTGGAACCAGAGCATTCTTTCTCGATCTTTTAGTGTAAACGAATCGATCGTTCTTAGCGTTTTCCATACTAAATATTCCATAGAATCTTTGCGAACGCAAACAAATCAACGAAAGAATGTTCTACGTTTGTTTACACCAAATGAATTTGATACAGTGGGGACAGAATGAGGAATGAGCATTCGCTCGTCTGATGTAAATCGGCCTTTTTAAAAGTAGGCTAGAAACATTTAAACGGACAAAACGACGGATAGAAGTAGAATCTGAGTTGGAAAATCGCGAGTTTTTTCGAAATTACGTTTTCGTTGAATTAGAGTAGACGTTCTGGAGTAGAAATGATTCATCTTTATGCGCCCCTGTAATTTCTCTGGGAACCACTTGACACCGGGACACAATGATGTTTGTACATCACTGCTTAGCGGTAGGTATAATAACTGGCAAAGGTTGGTGGCAATGTCACTTGTCCAGGCGAACTCTGCAAAGAGTCCTACAAAAGAAGTTTTGATTTAAAGTTCGACAGTGTCATCAAGTGTTCCTGGATAGCCCGTTTTAAGTGTGAACTATCCGTGCCTGGTGCCGCATTTGACGTTCGGCAGAACTTAAGTTTTATTAAATTCGGTTCATTATTACATTTATTTTATTAGAAAACTTTTCTGTCCAGAACCAATGATAACATAAGACGGAGGTATTGTTAAACCTGACTATAGTTGTTTTATAGTTTATATTTAAGGCCTGCCATAAAATATTTCTTTACGGCGGATATAAATCACGGATTTCTATAGAAGTCTTTGTTGTATCTGTGACCATAAAACAGAAAGCATTAAAATCGCGATTAGGGGTCGGAGTGTCTCATCGTCGGCTTACTCATGACACAATAAAAGTTGTGATATCACATATCGACTCATATTTGCCCAATTTGAGCAGTTTATAAAATACTAGCGGCTCGTCTCGACTTCGTCCGGGTTTAACTTTTTATCCTAATACTAATATTATAAACTAGTAGCGCCTTTCGGTTTTACTTACGTAAGTAAAGTACTTGTTGTTCCCGTTATTTTCTCACGACCAACAGTATGCTTTTCCAGACTTTTATGTAACTGTATTCCAAATTTCAACTGGTTCCGTTCAGCCGTTCCGATGTGATTAAGTCACCAACATTCTTCAAACATTGATATTTATAATTTTAGAATGATTATAATACCTATTAGTTGAATAAGATAGTCTGTATGTATCGGTCTATGGGTGTGTGTTCCCTTGACCCTTTCCTTTGTGTTACCCTTTCTAGCAAAAAACTACTGAATCTGAATGAAATTTGGTACATAGATGGAAAACAATCTGGAATAACACATAGGCTACTTTTTATTCCGGGAAAATAAAGGGATAGGGAACTAGGCGGGTAATACCGAGGGATGCTACTAGTAGGTACTCCCCTATTTATTACATCAAGACTTTACCTAATTTGTAATTTAACTCATAAAAGACGGCCTATCAGGAGAGCTAACTGTAACTTTTTAATGGTGTAAGAGAGTAAATTGATATTGTGCAGTGGTTCCGAAGATACCTACTTATTATGTGATTATGTCACACATAGAACGACAACTCCCAACTCTACGTTCTCTTTTTATAATTTTATGTTCTATGAGCTTGTTTGTAATTAGACTTCTACTAAACGGCTGAACCGATTAAAATGAAGTGTTTTGTGTATGCTCAAGTTTTTTCATCGCGCATAAGTACATCCGCGATTGACCACGAATTTGCCTGATGGTAAGCGAAGATGAAGTGATGTTTTTTTATTTTTTTTGTCCAATAGTATAAATTCTTCAAAACGAGCAACAAAAGTCGTTGGCTGAAATTGTTGGCTACAGTTAAATCAGTTAAAACATTTTTTTATTTTGTTTAGATATAAATACAAATATTCAACGAATACGAAAATATAAGATTTAGCAATTTTTTTAATGGCTCCTTATAGGCCTTTACTGCCTTCCGTAACATTTTTTAATTGTCCTGTAATATGGCGGTAAGAATGCGTTTTATATTGTACAAGCATCTGTCAATATCAAGCTGTTTTAACCGCGCAGGTCCCGTTTCTACTATTTTCCCGTGATAAAAGGCTCCTCAGTTATTTAAGACTATAATCTAACTGTATTCCAAATTTCAACCCAATCCGTTCAGAACCGATCCGACATGATTAAGCAACAAACATCAGTCAGTCATCAAAGCCAGCCTGGTAGCCAGTGAACTGGCCAAAAGGGGAGCTAAGGCAAAGGTACATGGACCGGAACCACTAATACCTATACTCCAGGCTCAAATAAAAAACATGGCTGCGTAGAAATGCTGAAGAAGCCCATTTAACAGAATGGAGAAACAATGAAAGTCATAAAATGCTTTTCCGGAAGCATCTAAAAAACTTGCCCGCAATCTCCTCAGACTAATCACTGAAAAAATTCGTAAAGTTATGGTTAAGTTTATAATAATTGGTCACTGTCCCGTAAAAAACACCTATTTACCATAAGTGTAAGGTGTAACAAACAGTCCTCTATGCAGAAGATCCATGGAGGAAGAAGAAACGCCACGGCATGGGATGCAGCAGCGTGGCGGATCAACGGGCAGAATTCCTCAAATCTACGTCGTCTGTTCCGGATGCATATCGCAACCTTAATAGAATGTTTGCCTTCTGTAACGGCCTAGGCTGGTTGAAGTAGAAAAGGGAAGTATGAGTCACGCACAATGGCCCAATAAAGAGGCTAAGTGCGGAAAAGGCCCTGCCAAACTAAACTAGTTTGCCGCTCCAGTTGTTTTCCCGCGTAAAAAAATAGTCTTATGTACTATTAGATATTGAATTTAACGTACACAATTTTGGGTGGAGTCATTTTCTCTGTGCTTCGCACCGCGCCTGGAAAGACTACGCCATCATAGACCACAATCATGAAGTTAACAGTAACGAAAAATCGATTTAAATTAGGCGACCGGTCATGTTCATGAGTCTTCATCGGTATGAAGCGGTATTTTTATTATCTTTTCTCGAGATGGGGTCGGCAAAGCACGTGTTTCTTCTTTCACTTCAATCTATCATCCATAATCTCACTAAACCACTCCTTTTGCACACAAATTATCATTCACACAATAATTCAAGCCTATTTTAAATTTTGTAGAACCTATTCTCTCCGTGTCATCCATTTAATTGAAGTAGTGGTGGATATCATTACAATTTCTGAACAAAGAAGAATCCATGCTTTGTAATTAGTGTCACAATGTAAAACGTACCAATCTGGAACGAAGCGTTTCCTTGAATTTAGGTAAGTACTGGGTACTGGTCATGACATCAGTGGTTCTAATTTAAGTATTTGTTTTTAAAGATGTCTGTTGTGAATAGTGAATAACGACTTACTAAACACAGCAAACCCAGAGGTTTTTAGTCTAAGTCTCGGCGAAGATATCTTAAACATAGGCATATATCTACTATTGACGAATTGAGATTTTTTTCTCATTCATAAGTAAATTAAATTATGATAAATAATCATCCGTGGTTTCCACATTTTAATTCAAGTAAGTATTTGTTATTCATTAAATATTTTAGATCAAGGGTAATCGGATTAAAAGAACCGGCAGAGTATTATTCTCTAATCATTCTAAAAGCGATGAGATAGAAACACGATTCCAAGAAAGCTTAATTCAAATCAATCCCTTAATATTCTATTTATCCGATCGACTTTCGTAAATTCCCGAAAACGGCAATACAATATGAGGGTTGTTAGCGGCAACGTCGATGTCAAATGAAGCGACCGAGGCTGCGAGCGAAGCGATGATAATGGAATTTCTGGGAACAACCCAGAACAACCCTTGTGGGGTGTGTTGCGGGGTGTGGGGAGGCGGCGACCGGCGGACATCCATCACGCAGCGGGGGTGCAATTAGGCCGGAGTGGATGTGCTGACACGCCGCCGCCGCGCCGGCCGGCGGCCGTGCGACGCCGCGCCGCAGTCGGCCGCATCGTGCACTTGCCCATGCATAATGCATCTAATGCACTTTTAATTACACGCCGCGTTTGAAACGACAAACCGCGTTCAACATAAATTATTGTATATCCACGAGATAATCGCTTCGATTCTCCTGTCACACATCGCACTAAACTTATTTGACATTGCTGCGTACATAACACATGTATCCGTCTCATTTTGTTTCAGTACGGGGTTTCGATACTCTGTACATAATAATTAGTCCTCTGAAACAATTTATTCTGAAACTGCAGGCTAAATAAAATCACTTCTCTCATCTAATTTAAATGAGAAATAGACAAGGTTAGATACAAACTGGTATACCTACCTACTTAATGTATTATCGACCTACATTTATCCACGGTTGGACATAGGCCATAGGCACAGTAAATACAATTCTTTACTGTGCCATAGGCCTCTCACATGCGAATATTGTGGGTACCTGTAGTTTAATTCCATGTACTTAATATTTAGAAGAGCCGAGACCAAGCCAAATATATAATTTTGAAAAAAAAAACACAAAAGTAACTATGGATATTTCTCACGTAACACAGAACTAATAAGTATTTGGCTCCAAACTGAGCAAATTATGTACTAAGCAGTATAATTATTTACATGTTTAATTAAAAACAAATACACACTGGTAATACATTGAAACACACAGAACAGACATCTGTATTTATCACACATATATTTGAGAGGGTGGGAATCGAAACTACGGCTTTGTGAGCAGACTACCGACTGAGCCAGTTAGCCAAGTTTTTACGCATATTTTTAGTTCTCTCTATAACATCATTTTGCGTTTAGAGCGAAATCTGTGGCACCATTCTTATTCTACCATAATGATGAGCTCGTATCTCAACAAATACCATTAGCGATCACAAACCTAATAATAGCTAATGCTAGCCGTAGACATTTGTGGGACGTGGAATGGGATAACGGCAGACGCATACCAGTCCACATAGTTATTGGCTTTTCCAAGACACTCACGAATTTATCTAATAGCTATTCCCTATTATCTACTGCTCTAAAATCCTTTAATAGTTTCCATTTAGTTGGTATCTAGAGAAGTTTAATCGTATCGGTTCATTAAGTTTAATTCACCTAAAAGTCCGACAAAAAGTTCGGTTGCGGCTCTTTTGGAACGGTAGGGGTGATGTGTGAGGGGAGGGGAAGGAATGGTAGCGCGGTAGCAGCCGCCGATTATCCGGCGATAAGACACAAAAACAACTTTTTGATTTATGAAGAAAGCCGGAGATCGGCTACCGGGCGCCGCGCCTCGACTAGTGAAGTCTCTTTTGCAGTAGTATCAAGTAGGTATTCGATCCTTTTCCTTACAGCCTGGTCTTATTTGTAAATGGGTTTAATGGATAGGAAAACTTGTCAGTGTATTTTTGAACAGAAAGCTTGTTATGCCGCATTGATAACTTTTTGCAAGCGGACAATCTTACAGGCTTACGTCACCATCATGCTATATGTAGGTACGTTAATAGGTTACTACATGCTATGCATGTAGTATCGGAGCGGTGGGGGACCAGCATCAGGGACGTGAGGGTTACATACCTACATTTTTGGTGACATGTTTTACAAATAATAACGTATGGGTCAAATTAACCACCAGAAGACCTATGTAGAATGATAAAAGGGTATAAAGCTATAAAGTAATAAGATTCAGCACTATGCCGTCACTTGTAAGCTGTCCAACTGAGTGCAGTTGAAGAGGAGGGTTGCAAGCCTAGATTATTTCTCCTTGTCGCATCCTACATAGATCTCCTGGTGGTTCATTTGACCCATACATTTTGTTCACGGGCCTGTAGCATTATCTATATTATCTATTCTATGCCTGTAGTTTAAGAGTGTCTGAGTTCAATTTTAAATTACAGTCGGGTTTTTTTGGGAAAATAAATTCATTTGTTATTAGTTGTTGTCATATTCAGACACTCCAATATATTTATTTGTATATATGTATCGGTAATATTATTTTGTTCGGTCAGGTGTTGAGGAGAGCACATCACTAGCGCAGCAGTGCGCCGACACTCGTCGCTCGGTCAGATTTTGAAACATATGTAAATGAGCGGCGAAGCCTCAAAAGATGCCGCACGGCCAAGCCTTTTATTAGCCACGCTTTAATTCTAAAAACATTTATGCATGAAAATAAAAAAACCTAAATGAAATATTGCAGATTAAGATAAACCTATTGAATATTTTATTCGTTCGGCGTCGTTTGGCGACATGTGACATGTGATTCTTCGATTTATGTTTTATCATAATGGTAATGGGCTGTTATCTAAATTTATCTGAAATTTAATGAATAATTTATGCAGGTAAATGGTTTCTAATCTAACTTAGTACCTAATTAATAAGTAGCTATGTGTGTTTTGATGTGAAAACCCAATTTTTAATGGATTACAGATAGACAGACATACATACGGAAACACTTTGGATTATTACAACATGTCGTAAATAGGCAGGTACATAGTGTAATGAATAGAGGCCTTATCACGACAATGATTTCTTATCTACGTACGTTATTTTACTATTTTTTTTTTTTTATAAGCTTTTGTTTGAAAGTATTGATAACACTTAATACATCTTTTAATACATCTTATACATACCAACCAGACCATTAACACCAAGAAAATTGAGATGAAGTACAAAATGAAGAGGTTAGTGTGAAGTCACATCATCAAGAACAGTAAGTATCGTCAGTCCTTCTACATACGTAAAATATACTATATGGGTACCTACTAATCTTATATATAAAATTCTCGTGTCACAGTGTTTGTTTCCTTACTCCTCCGAAACGGCTTTACTGATCTTAACCAAATTTTATATGCTTAATCAGTAGGTCTGAGAATCGGCTACTAGCTATTTTTCATGCCCGGCAGATGGCGCTGCAGACAGTGTCTAGGTTATGTCCGAGCGAAGCCGGAACGGACCGCTAGTATTATATATAAATCACATCTATGATACATAAAGTACGTACCTAAATATAATATTAAATTATTTGGGTCCCACAATAATAATTAAATACGGTAGCCTACATCCTTTTACGTAGGTAGTCAGGCGCGGTCCCAGCCTCGAATATTTTGGTTCACCAGTACACAGCCTCAGATTTGCTTGTCACGAGTAGAAATACAATAAATCGAGTAAAAAAGTCTTAACTCGTAGCACTCCACGATTTTACCCGCGTAATTGACACTCCAGTTGTTTTCCTGCGTTTTTTTTTAACTTTTATAGGTTTACACTTGACCGCCATCTCGCCTGATGCTAAGCGACGATGCGGCCTACGATGAAGCGTGCTTACCTAGAAGAAACCGATTCACTCTCGACTTGAAGACACCAAGATTATAACTATCGGGGAAAATCCACTCTGGTAGCTCATTCCACAGCCTAGACGTTCTTATCACAAATTTAGAGTCAAACCTCTTTGTTCGTGTCTTAGGAACATCAACCATGAAACGATGTCGCTTTCTCGAGCTACGAGCAGTCCGATAGAAAAAGGGGCAAGTTGGTATTAGGTTATGCAGATCAGCTGCGCACTCTCCGAAATGTATCCGAAATGATAATAATATAGCGATAGGTAAAAACATCCGGCATGCACCGCTTCCTGCAACCGACAAAAACGGAAACAGTGAGCTTACTTTTCCCAACGATGACATAATTCCATGCGCCTAAAGTTTGGGAGGGCACATAATAATGGTTTATATCGATGGGTGAAATCATAGGTTTGAATCCTGCCTTCACCTCGGAGTATGTTGCTATGAGCAGATGGAGAAATTACTCATCATCACTGGTTTTAACGGTGAAGGAAAACACCGTGAGGAAATAAAAACGTTCCAGGAAAAACATCTTTTGATTAATCAATTCACACTTTGCCAGCGTGGTAGATCATGACCATGACTCTCCTGGTGTAAAGAAGGCACCGAGTCCTAGCAGTAGTAACATAGAGTAAGCTGGTATTCTATGCTGTATTGGCTGGCTTGTTGGCTTAGTTGGTAGTAAGTCTCCCTGCGAAGCTGTGGGTCATGGGTTCGATCACCACCCAGTGCCAATATTTGTGTGATGAATATTGAATACAAATATGTATGCTGTGCCTATGTGTTTCGTATGTATACTAACTATGTATTTAAAAATACATAGTTATTATACATATTACTTATTTAAAAATATATAAGTAGGTATTATATCAGCTATCTGGCTTCTGTAATACAAGCTGTGCTTAGCGTCAGATGGTGTTGTGTGTGAATTGTCCACCAATATGTTTATACAGATACCTATGCTATACAGCTATAAAATACACGGTTGCCTACACGCTACTGGGGGTAACATGTTTTCTCAAATGGACGAACCTACACTACAAATATATAATCACAAAAATACAATCAATGCCAAATAACCAACTAAATATCTATAGAAGCTATCAAAATTACTTTTTAATAATCCACCTAAGTAGGTACTTTCAAGGAAGAAATTCCATGCAATTCTATGGCGCCACTTTGGCGGCCTGCGAGCCCAATGTTTGCGGTTTCAATTCTCTACCTCCCCTTTAGTGTTTGAACAAGATCTATCCACAATGCTTACATCCTACTCAGTAGATCTACAATAGTAGATAACACTGCTACATTTAATTTAAAAGGTACTCAATTCGTTTTAATTTGTTTTAGGAACCAATTTTTGATAGTTAAGTAGCTACTGAATTCCTTTCTGAATTCTAAGTAAATAGTTAGCTTTAAATAAGTAGATAAGTAGCACACAGGACACAGGTACAGACATATCTTAGTGGTTCCTACTACGTTTTTTAAGGTAGTTATGGTAACCAATACTAGGAACTAGGTACATCACATACGACGATTAGCACCAGTGCAACTCAGATGGTAGGGACAGTAGATAGTAGTAGGTAGATACTACCGCGGCTTGGGCTGCCGCCATTACAAAGGTATTGGGGGTATTAGACTACGTGACCTGTAACCTACCAGCGGGGGACAAATATTCGCGAGGCCCTTTGACCTTCGTGAGAAGAATGCGGTGCGAAAATAGGTCTGTTTGTCTGGTTGTTTAGTTTAGGTTTGAGGGGTCACAGGGGACATGGCATCCCTGAGGGGGGGGGGGCTCAAAATACTTAGCACATAGACTATCCCCCCCACAATCTGAGGCTGCGTAGGTACTGGTGAACCCTTCCAAGATTCGAGCCTGGGACCGCGCATGCAACAATGATACATGCAACAATTTAAAATTGATGGCCTTTCATTAGACTAACATCTTGAATTAAATAATTATCGAAAGAATAGCAAAGCATGAAAGCTGATCCTGTGTCATCGAATTCCTCAAAAATGTTCTATTAAATCGAAAAACTCCTTTCAGCAGACGCAACTGTAATAGGTTTAGTGGTTAGTGGCAATAACGCTCAGGGCTACATATTTAGGTAGTGAACTACAAGAAATTACTCAGAATCAAGTTTTAAATAAATCAATAAAATATAGATAGGTGCCTAATTGAAATATTTGGTGGGCACAAGGCAATCGCCCGAGGCCTCGCGCTTGCGGGGGGGGGGGGGGGGGCGATTGCCTTGTTCGCCACTGCCTACCACCTGCCATCTAAGTAAAGCCCTTATTACATTTGGCTAAATTGAATTCAGAACTTCAGAAGCAAGGTTGATCGACTGAAATCAGAAGAAGTTTAGAAGCAAGTACCTACCTAATCCTCGCTTCTGAATTCAGTATGCTTAGCTAACCTACTAAATACTATTCACTTCATTGAATTCAGTAGCGAGGAAATTTAGTCAAGTAAAATAAGGGCTTGAAGAGCAAGTTACAAGCAAGTAAACCTAACTTCTGAATTTAGTACTTATGCTAGCTTACTGAATGCTATCCACACATGGTAGTGTGCTAGTGTGGCAAGCCAAGTACCTACTAGTAGGTAAATAAACTGGCGAGCCGCACTATGTGTAATATTACACGAACTATTTGGAGCTACTGTTGTCCTCCTCATAACTCAACAGCTATTTCATATTCCTCATAAAATACTTCAAAACGGTTATTTAGATATCAAAGTCCTCACCCAGTGCAAATATTTGTATGATAAATACCTACAACAATAGGTACATTTGTTCTGTTTTTCTATGCACTAACTAGCCTCACACATAAAAACAAACTAACCTATAATGGAAACCAGCATTGTGGTTACTACTGTGAGTAAAGAAAAAACAAAAAGGAAATATTCAAAGCATTCAATTATCAATGAATGTAAGTTGCCAGTGAGTCATACTGGTGGAGATGTGGAATCCTGTCGAAACCAATAAGCTGTCGATGTCGCCATGGACAGTCGATAGTCGATCCCTGTCGCCACCCCCTGCCGTTCTAATCATTCAGTGGAAATGATTCACGAAACACTATGTATTATAAGTTTGTAATATGCATACGTTTGTAAGTATAACCATAGGCAGGATAGTAGCACAGTCTATTAAATCATAATAGTATTTCTTTATACTGTGATAGTAGTAACTTGGATGGACCATGGTCACACCCTCGTCACTGGCTAAACGGCGCGAGCTAAGTACCTACTCGTTCGGGTCCTCCCGGGTGTACTAAAATCACAAGGCCGCCGGCCGTTTGCCCGAGTTGACGTGCGAACGAACGCTGAGTGCGCGCATAAATAATGTCGCGGCGTTATTGTATTGTGAATGGCTGCAATCTGCAATAGCAAGAACCTAAAATGTAGAAATAATTTATCTTTTTTTAAATTGCCGAAACAGGAAGCAAGGGAAGTGTTTTTATTGTTAATATTTATTTTTGAGCTAAATTTTGGTAGGTTTCAAATGTCAATCGAACAGAATATAGAAACAGTAGTGTGTAATATGTATAATATTTATTTTGAATAGATACAGTAGAGGTTATGCATACACATTATTTTATCTGAAATGCCTTTTACCCCATCTTTATTATGTCGCATTAAGTTTAATAAAAAATTTGACGAGATACTTTTTTAAATATTCATGTACATAATGAATGATACTAATTTGTTCATTTATTCGACGGTATGAAAACAACTTACAACTACCTACATTGTATAACGAAAATAAACTTCAGTATCAATTGACTATAAAACGTACCTACTTAAAAAAAAGCTATAGAATTTTTAACCGAATTCAAAGAAGGAGGCGGTTCTGGGCTTAATTTTTATTGGATGTAAGTATGTTTCGCGATAGCTCAGCTAATTGTGAACCATTTTTTAACCCCCGACTAAAAAAGTGTTCTAAGTTTGACGTCGATTTTTTTTAAAAAGGTTTATTTTTGTGCGGTGGTTCTTAGCTATGTTTGGTTAATATCGATTCAAAATGCCCCCCTCCACAAAATCGCGGACAAAATATTTCTTCACAACCTACCTCTATATGGGTATCAAATGAATGGGCTTCTCTAATGGAGTACTGTAGTGGTAGGACTAATAGCAGAGTCCGCCTGAGGAAGTACCACACCTTTGTCAGTTCTTCTACCGCCAAGCAGTAATGTGCAAACATTACTGTGTTCCAGTTTGAAGGGCAATGTTTCCAGTGAAATTACAGGGCTTAGAGATATAACATCTTAGATCTCTGGGTGACGAGCGCAGTGTAGTGCCAGGTAATGATTTGGACTCTTCATGTTCCAATAGCTGCGTGTCACTGTGCTGTTATGTGACAGGCATGTTTCTTACCGTCAGGCACATGTCCTGCTCGTCTCGTGACTCTTTATTTTAAAAAAACACAGTAACGTTTGCACATTACTGCTTCGCGGTAGAATAACTGGCAAAGGTGTGGTCCTTCTCCAGGCGGACTCTGCCAAGAGTCCTACCACTACCACCTACCACCATTTCGTACAACCCTAGCACGTTTGATCAATGACGTAAGCAGATCACACGGTGCGCACGGCATTTACAACTCTGCGTGGGTGTGTTAAGGTGTATTTTTGCTTACAAGTAACAGTAGGTAAGTAGTATACGACAGTTTAGGTTATTATCGTGTAGGTATTTGCACTTTTGTATGGAAGTGATGCATCTGTTACGAAGTAACTATTTTCTGATCTGTGCCATGGTAGGCCACTATTACAAATATAAACAGTTTTTATTTGCATACTTACCGTGTAGGGAAACCGGGTTCCGTGCAAGAAAATAGTATTTACATTCTCTTTGCAAGAAAAGTGCAGCAAGTCATAGTGAGCCATATTCCATTTTTTTAAGTGAAAACTTTTCGTGGGGTGTAAATTGGATTCTACCGTCACGCTCGAGTATGATAAGAAATCTTCGGGTAAACTCGGGACCTTGGCCTGTGCCTTGGCGATTGGGCATTGGGCATCTAAAAATGCGTCGTACTGTCTATACTTTCAATTATTTCAACACTACTCATATTTTTTTATTACTTTGAATGCAATCGCAGAATGCAAATTGCGAAGTGTGTATATATACTTTAAGATCAGTACCGCACTAATCACAGCTATCAAGACAGTCTTCGCCATCGAGACATTTTTATTACGGACACATTTCGGGGACAGCCTATATTTTTTGACATTAATATTTTACATTTTTTAGAAAAAACATGCAGTTCCTTTTTATAAGCAGTGCAATTCCATGTAGGTATAATGAAACCCACTTTTCCCACATTTTATTCCGCGAATACACAAATTACAGCATATAAATAATATTATGACACGGAAATTATACCTCACGTCTTTAAAATGCGCACGCTTCTTATCAGTTCGCCTAATGTCTATTGCATCACATGAAACAAAAGAAAAAATACGTGCACAATATTTTTTGGCAATCTAACTATTTTTATTTATTTATTTAATAATAGGCGAGCAACATTAGCTGATATGCCTATATCTTAGTGTTGAAATATGTAACAAAAATTATAGGTAATTGTCTGTTAAAATTATATTGTCCTTTGCTATCCATTTGTCAAGTTTGTTCTTGAAAGAGTTCAATGATTTTGCCGAAATAACATCCTAAAAATAACGGGCTACTTACTTATACTTAGTTTTTTTGAGGATTGTACCCTGTTACCAATGATACTTGGTCATACTGAACCAAACCAGCACTGCAACGGCGTTCATTACTTCGAGACATTCGTCCTTGAGCCTTAGTTGTCGTGTAACTTATATGTGTAGTTATATTGCTTCCCTGAAAAGTCCCTTCCCGTACCTGTTTCATGAAGTTGTAAGTTCTCAATGAACGGGAAGGGGAGTCCTATTAGCTTGACCTGGCAACATTAAGTACGCCACCAGTCGCGCGCAGAGTTATATTCCGAACACCTACCTACCTACTAGCCTACATTATACAAGGTGTTGTAGAGTTTGGCTGACAAACTAGTATCCATGGCCAATAATAATACAAAAAAAATGTTGTAAAATTGAAAGTTGTAGACTTCAAAAAGGGATGAGAGATTCATTGAAAAGAAGCGATAAATAAAAATCGATTTTTCTGTATTCAAAATTAATCGATTTGTTAAAAATCTATTTTTGTGAAAAAATATTTTTTTGTGTTATGTACATGTTTTTCACATTAAAATTACATTTAATTAAATATTGGTGGACAATTCACACACAACACCATCTGACCCCAATCTAAGCAAAGCTTGTACCATGGCAGCCAGATAGCTGATGTAATACTTAATGTAGTTGTAAATACATACTTATTACACATAAAAACACCCAGACAGAGTACAAATATTTGAATTCATCACACAAACATTTGCAATGGATGGGAATCGAACCCACGACCCTCGGCTTCACAGTCACTACCCACTGAGCCATGAGTAGAGGCCATGAGGCCATTCTAAAATAACAAACACGGGCCATAATAAACCTAAGAAATTCATATTAATTTATGAGATTATATAAATTTATCAGATTAAAAATAAAATTATATGAATAAAAAAATAAAACTCAAAATCAGAGGCAATAATTTTAAAATTGCAAGGTAAGTTATGAAAATACCAAATAGCATTGTTGATACAAAGGAGACGGCTCATTTCTGCCCCACGTCGTTTCAATTTTATGTACTTAATTAGCCCTACCTACAAAACCAGGAGACCTACAAAAGTTATTTATTTAAAATAACATATAATGAAATAATGCAAACTGTACATTCAATACTAACGTGCCAAGCGGGGATTGCAAATTGGTGTGAATAAAAAGTACTTTAATGACTGTTCTTAAAGTCAGCCATGTTTTGCACGTGCTTGTGTCATTTTGACACACATGTCGCCTCATTGTATATTTTCTTTAACTCATATATTTTCGAGTGGCAATATGTAATATAAATGGTAGATTATTATAAATTATTTGATGTTCGTGAACGTGCTTCTTTGACGATTTTTAGTAAAACTTGAAAATATTTAAAGCTTTCGCTAAACACCTAAAAATCACATACTAAAACACATGTTTTGATATTCTATCAATATTTCTACCTTCCTTGAATTTTTACGAGCAAATTTTACTGACTGTAAGCATATGGAGAATCGGACATTGTCAATGTCAAATGTCATCATTGACGGTGATTGTGACATAGGCACGGATTGAAACCAGCTTTTTTGTTTGTTTTACTTGTATGTTGCCATATATGGCGCTGTTTTTCCTCCAAGCGGAGTTGAAGTGCAACTTTAGCGCAACTTATTTTGGGCAACTTATTGAACTACTCAGAGCTGTAGAATAACAGTTCGCATAATACTGTTGTTTGATAAGATGCCGTTGAAACGCACACTACCACCGTCAGCAATTGCATCTCCCTCGCCTTCAACCTTCGGAACGCCTATGCAACACAGTAGCTCGGAAACGAACGTTACGGAAATAGGGGTGGAGGCAAGGCTGAGCGCGGCCTCATCTGCGAGCAACATAGGTGAATTTCCTACGGCCACTAAAATGACGATGAAGAAAAACCCTACAGCCAAACGAAAACGTTCTGAAACCACCGACCGGAGTTTAGAAACACTAGAATTCAGTAAGTTTGAATTTTTGAACATGTTTGAGTCACTCCAGTGGGAACAAAATGTGAAATTTGAGATGATTCTTAGTACAGTACTCTTCACGAACTGAAACTTTCGATGGATTTTATCTCAAACAAGTATGGCGAAGCAATAAACAGAATAGAGGCTTTGGAAGAACATAGAAACAGGGATAAGAAATACATATCTGAACTGGAGACAAAGCTTGAAAAAATAGTTCGTAACGCTCGCAGCACCAGCATCAAGATCAGAAACACTCATATAAAAACAAGGAAACTAAACAAGACCTCATTAACATAATAAAAAACACTGCCTAGTGCCCAATGTCTCAAGACGTCTCTTCAGGGTAGCGATTCTGAAACCATTCGGTTGCATCCGACACGGAATCTCATCGCTCGGTCTTTGTCTTATCTGATAAGCATGACAGAGACCGAGAGATGAGATTCCGTGTCGGATGCAACCGAATGGTTTCAGAATCGCTACCCAGGACACGGAAATCAAATAAATCGTTTATTGGCTATAAGTAACTATACATTACATGCAAGTCATCATAATTATGTTAACATTACCAAAAAATAACAATATAAATTTAACAATATTTTTCCGTTTGTCCTTTACAAAAATGAAGATTCAGATAAACTCATTGACATAAATTCACTAAGCTTGTAAAATGGATTGCTCACAAAGTGCTTTATCTTATTTCTAAATTCAGTTTTGTTATGCTGTACGGTAATTTATTGAACATTTTGATTTTTATAAGACGACCTTGTCTTTCAACTTTAGTTAGTCTCGGTTTCCGTCTTTAGTTCTCGGATTCCACAATTATAGGGACTGCCGATAGAGGTGAACACTAATAACTTAGAATTTGATAGCTCACGTTGGAAACTACGCGGATGAAACCGGAGGGCGTGGCCACGACGGTTAATCGATTCAGTTAATTAACCCAAAGATTTCTTTTAAATACAGACGTAACGTTTGAGCTCAATTCACAGCCCTCGAAAAATATGTATGTAGTGCACCAAAAGATGTTTTCACTTAAAAAATCGATTTAAATAAATATCGTGTATTTTTGAATTTAGGCACTTCGAAGATTGTAGAGAATGGCGAACTTCGAACTTGTGATTTGTGATTGAGAATTGAGATTGACAATGACAGTGATTGTGAATAGGGTACCGGACAGTAGTCACAAAAAAATCTGAAATTAAGTTAGTTAGTACATTTATGAAGTGAAATAACCATTTAATTAAAATTTACACGAAGGAATAGTGATTTATAATTTTAATTCAATTAATAAAGTTTAATATTTCTAACATTTTTCATCTGTTGGCCGCCGTAAACGAAACACCAATCACAGCGCGTGACGTCAACTGTGTCTAAATAACAGTATTTTGTATAGTGTATTTGCGAATTTTACGATTCTTTGCCGTTTTTAAAGTATATAAAACTATTACAATTGAGGAACAGTAATTAAAACAACACGTTTTAACTATGGAAGCAGGTTATTTGAAAGCTGACTGCCGAAATCTCCCAAGAGTGGATATGTTCATGGTTGGAAATTTCTTTGCCACAAATTCTGACTTCTGTGCTGCTGAATTTAGAAATGTTAAAACATCTATGTAAGTATTCATGCAAAATGTCCAAGGAATAGAAAGTTTCATATAAACTTTAATCCCTTGTTTCACCTGTTATTTGTTTCCAGTATAAAATAAATGTCAGTCTAACCTAACATATTTATTGTACTCGTAGTTATATTATGTACTTTCTATTACTTCAAGATTTAAAACTTATTGTTTTTACATCTTTTCAGATCGGCGAGAAAGTCTTACGGTGATGACGCGATAGGATACGTACAACTTCGGCGTGATTCTGACATGTGTACTATTAAATGTAAGGTGTGTCCAGAACACAAAGTTCATTCAAAATTGTACGCAGTGACTATGATAGTTGACGAAAAACAAGGTAAAATTGTAAGCGTACAGTGTCATGATTGTGCTGCATCAACTGGGGGCTGCAAACATGCTGTAGCTTTTCTGATGTGGGTCCACAGGAGAAGTGAGGAACCGTCCAGTACTGAAGTGCAGTGTTACTGGAAAAAATCGAAACTGGCTCAAGTTGGCACTAGTCTCAAGTTTATAAATTCGAAGGATCTGTCAAATGAAAGAAATCCATGCTCTACACAGGCTACTCTGCAAAAAAACATGCTGGAACAATTTCTTGAAGCAGCGGCAAATCGAGGTGTTACAAACTGTGAATTATTGAAGTATAAAATAAACAGAATGGAAGATTACGAGAAATTGTCACTTCACTATTTAGTTTTAGAATATGGTGGTGATGGTGATTATGACTTATTTTTAAATAAGATTTCACAGTATTTTATCGAAGAAAATATTAAAAGAATTGAACAAAATACTCGGGCACAATACAAAAACAAGTTGTGGTATGAACTGAGATATGGGCGTGTTACAGCTTCAAGAGCTTACGAAGTAAGCAAATGTCATACCACAGATGGGTCTTTAATCGCAATGATAATGGGAGCCAAAATTCCTGACACAAAAGCCATGATGAGAGGAAGGAATTTAGAAAACAAAGTGAAAATAGCAGTGGAAAAGAGATTAGGTAAGAAAGTGAAGGAATGTGGCTTATTTATTTCCTGTCAATACCCATTCATTGCTGGTTCACCAGATGGTATTTATGATGATAAATTTTGTATTGAAATAAAATGTCCTACCTTGTTACTTTTGTGTTGCTGATCCTAACTTCGAAATCACCAACCACGTGGAAATGTTGTTAGTTCATTATGATGAAGCTTTAGTTAAGCACTATATATCAAGCATATGCCAATTTTGGAAAAATAATGTATATCCTATTCTGTATGAAAGTAGAAAATAAAATTTGATTTTCATGATCAGCTATGTTTTATTTGCTAAAATTTACAGTAAATACAAAATTAAAATAGTTATTGTGGGTTATCCCTACGAGATAGACACATACCATGAGCTTTTTTGTAGACCTTTTTAGGTGTACAATACTGCAGTACATTATTTTTATCTATCTCACAGGGTTCAGCCAGGGTTTGCAATTTAAGCGCAAAAATTGTGTTTATTAATGACATCGTTTAGATTTTTTTTTAATTATCAGTGTCTCTCTACTGTACTATGCATGTATTCTACACAAAAACCTTCCTCTTAAATCACTCGTATCTATTAAAAAAGCCCGCATCAAAATCTGTTAGGTAGTTGTAAAGATCTAAACATACACAGGGACAGAGAGACACGGGAAGTTAATTTGTTTTCTACTATGTAGTGATACAAACATATATATTCAATTAAATTGACAATAGATTTTATTTATAACTAGCTGGTACTCGCGACTTCGTTCGCGTGAAATAAATACTATGGTAACTCAGGCAGTACCTATTGTTATACCCAGACACATTTATGGTTACTTAAAACAGCATATAATAAAACAATTTCATACAATTTTATCAAAATCCGTTCAGTTGTTTAGGTGTGAAAGCGTAAGAGACATTCGTCCCTCTTTTCAACTCCAATTTCATACCCATACAGCTCGAAATTACAAAATTGCTAGAACCAATATTCGTTTGCTTCGTGTCAAGTGTCTATATACAGAGTTTCATGGTTTTATCTGCAACGGTTGGGAACTTCCATATTGACATTCATCCCCCATTTCACCCCCGTACAGTTCGAAATTACAAAATTGATAGAACAAACATTTAATTGCTTCGTGTCTAGTGATATATAGATACAAAATTTGATAACTTTGAAAATCACGAATTTTCATCCCTTGTTTAACCCTCTTAGGGGTTGAATTTCACAAAACCCCGTCTTAGCGAGCGCCTATGTGCTAAAAGGGACCTCCATGCAAAATTTCAGATTTGTAGTTTCTGAGATTCCTTGATGAGTGACCTTTCGCTTTTACATATATATAGATGTAAAAATCACGTGATTAAAATAGTAATTAGGTGTAATAAATATTGGTGGACAATTCACACACAACACCATCTGACCCCAAACTAAGCAAAGCTTGTATGATGGCGGCCAGAGAGCTGATATAATACTTATATAGTTTTAAATACATACTTATTATACATAGAAACACCCAGACACAGTGCAAACATTTGAATTAATCACACAAATATTTGCACTGGGTGGGAATCGAACCCACGACCCTCGGCTTCGCAGGCAGAGCTACTACCAACTAAGCCACGAGGCCAGTCAGTATGAGAAATCATTACAAAAATTGTATGCAAATCTAAGTGGTTTCCTAAGTATTAAAAAACCTTTTATTTAAGATGACACAAGCGAGAAATACAAAGTGAAAAGAAGTACAAAATATTGTTATCAATTGAGTAAAAGTAAATCAATTAAATAAATGTAAGAATTTATATTGACAACTGTTCGATCTTTCTCATATAAAATTTCAAAAAGGAATGCCCGTCAACCCCTTATCTCCATCTACTTATAGCCACAACCCCTTCAAAACTCTTTTGAGATGGCGGGTAGAAATGGATAGTTTCACACTGGCGCCCTCTGTACTAAATTTTATCAGTCATACCCATTTCTTTAAATAATCAGCTACTTGTTCTTTTATATGACACATATTTAGACTCAAATCCCAGAATTAAATATAATACTATAAGTGAAATATACTACAAACATTACAGGTGACAACAATATGTTTCAGTTTCAAAGAAGCCACTGAACAAAAATAGCTATTTAAATCAGTATGTTAACATTAACTTAGTTATAGACATTAAATAGTAAAGTACTAACTAATAGTGTTTAACATAATCTGGTGCCTGTTATTGGGATGTATATAATTTAAAAGACAATGCTACTTTGTAAGTTGATAAGAGCACATGCTATTATCATGCAATAATCTAGCATACTTATCAACTTCGAATTCACAACAGAATGTGGTTTCAACATAGAAACTTCGAATTCACAACAGAATGTGGTTTCAACATAGAAAATTCCCGGATTCTACGAATGACCCTTTCAATGTGAATCCTTAAACTTGCAATCTGTTTTGTTTTTATGGCTTCTTGCTTGGATAACTTTTGACCTTGACCTAGACTTGGGGGTCTCAGTAAATGACATTTATTTTCAATTAGCATTTGTTCTATGTGTTTGAAACCACGGTCAGCTAAAACCCAGCTTTCAGGTTTTAATTGTTGTAGAAACCCACACTTTTCTACAAGTAATGTGTCACTTATCCGTCCTCCATACCCTGATGATATATAATTTATTAAGCCGTTAGGTGTACTTGATACTAAATATTTAATTGTATTTGCTTTCTTATATTCAGACCATGTTAGAGCTTGATGTAGTGGCTTTGAGGGTTTCGCTATTTCAATTTCAAAACAGTCTATTAAACAGCTTACTTTATTGTAGCGATGTCGAAATGCTATTGGAAGACATTTTTTAATATTTTTTTTATCTAGGTCTACAATAAATGGTTTGAGAATGCTAGAGATTATTGGGATATTCTTCCGAAATATTTTGCCAGCATATGATTCAGATGTTCCAAATTGATCTGCAAGTTCTGAGAATGTTGTATTCAACCTAATTTTTTTTAAGCATAGTAATATATGCTCTGTAGGTATCATGGTATTTGTATGTATCAAATCAACCAAAAAATAACAATCATTAGGTATGCCGATATATAAACGAGGTTTGGTTTTAATTCTTTTACACATGTCATTTATGGCTTGCTTTGCCTCGCTTTCTTTTTCCATTTTAGAATATTCTTCATTTAAGCTACTGCTATCCGATGGTAATTTAAACTCTAATGACTGGACTGAAGGTGATGATGGCTGATATGATGATGATGATGGGTTGTTCTGTGATATGTCACTATCAGAACGATCAATTAGTTTTCTAATAACACTAGGACCACTAGGCATAGCTGGCTTTGAATGTTGTTCTACTTTGAAGGGAGATGTTGAAACACTTGTGGTCAATGTTTTAAATGGTGACACTGCTATATCTTGAGATTTATGTTTGGTTTGGGTATACTTGCTTCTGAAATATTTACTTTTTACAAAAGCTTGTACACCTTTATCTTGATAGTTTGATTGATGTTCTACTGCTACAACTTCCGTTTGTAAATCTGAAAGAAATGGACAGTTCATTATTTTTCATCAGTAAAAATAGGTATACCGACCTACCCAAGTTCAATATTGAATTAATACTTACTAATAGGCAAAGTGGTGTTTTCATTTTCGTTACTACTGCTCAATTTACTATCTTCTAGGGCTTCTTGTATTAGGGCCAATCTTTGCCTTTTCATAGCAGCGGGTCGAGGCATACTAGTTGATGGGAAACTTCTTTTTCTATTAGTTTGACATTGAAATATTGATGGAAGACATCCTGGTTTCATCATAATTTTATTTACATAACCCATAATTCGGTATCTCATGTAATTTTCCATGTCATTCGGTAGCTAAAACAAAAAATCCAAAGTAAGTACTTACATAATTAATAGCATCTAATATTCCACCGCCTTTAAATATGAAGTGTTCGCAGTGTTATGTACCTATTTACCGTAATGTAAATTTGTGTACTTACATCAAAGTGATCCTCGCAGAAGTAAATCGGTGAAGTTACAGACATTCCATCGAAATTTCGTCTTGCTAGTTTCAACCATTTTTTTCGTATATCTGCTTTTCGTGGCACATCAATGAATAATTTAGCTGGTGTGGTTTTACTGTTATTACTACACTGAGGAACTACACACGTACGATATCTTATGTGATCCATTATAACATTAAAGAAAGAAAACAAAAACAACACTTTCCACTGAATAACTGTGTTTATTTACAGTTTGAAACACGTATGACGTCACACGCTCTGAGATCACGTGACATACCGTTTACGCGGCAATTTAAAACAATTATTTTTTACACACTATTTTAAGTACTTAAAAAGTTATATTTGTTTAAAATAAAAAAATGTAGGGCTATATTTAGCCATTAAGATTAATTTTAAGCACTTTTTGAAAAGTTGTCCGATACCCTATTGTGAACCGTGTGAACGTGAACGGAAGACGGAACACGGAACTGTAGAGTGCAAGCACTGTTGCCAGATTGGGGGTTTTCCCCCCAAATTTGGGGGGTTTTTAAAGCCATGGGGGGAAATTTGGGGGGACAAAATGTGTGGGGGGATTTACGGGGGGAAAAAAAATTGCTTGGGGGGAAATTGGGGATTTTTCACTACCGAAACTTGCGGTTTTTTAAGCGAATGCGGCACTTATCCCAGTGAACTTAGGCCAAAACTTGAATCGCTTAATCTGATGTGAACCTGTCGATTATTAAAGTATGGATATTTCTGAATAGCGTTATATTATGTTTTCAGAGTTAGAAGATTTTTTCTGTTTTGGGGGATTTTTTCTCGAAAATCGGTTTTTGGGGGGATTTCGAGAACATCTTGGGGGGAAATAGTGTTAGTCTTCTGACAACACTGAGTGCAAGGCTGCAAGGTGCAAGTAGAGTGTAGAACGTAGAACTGTACGTTTTGAGCTTTTGAGGTTATAGATATTTCGTTACTGTTGTCGTATTTCTCATTGGATTAAGTTTTAACTATGGGTAAAGTAAGAAAAACTAAAGCGAGTAAGGTAAAAAAACATGTGCCGATTGACCCTGATGACCAAGAAGAAGAAGTTCCTGTCGACAGCAAAGAAAATGCTATTCAAACAATACTGGACCAGTTGCAGGTTAGTTTACTTATTATTATTTACTTAATTTTAAACGATTTAGGCTGTAAAAACCCTTGTTAAAATTTCAAGGGGTTAGTTATTATTGAATTATGGCCATTATTAATTGACTTATGCATCAACATTATAATTTTCTATGAATCTTATGCTGAAAATACCTATGTAAAAATGTTGTAACCATTGAACTCTTAAAACACTAAGAAGCGGCACGCGCTCATCTACGATCACAATGTAAAATCAGGAGACGTCTCCTGATTGAGTCTCAGTCGCAACAGGAGCCACAAGTTGAGTGGACGTTCGCTAACAATTCAAAAAAATCCGATATGAGCCGTAATAGTGCCTTATTCTGCTTTTGCAAGGTGCACAAACAGTTCAAAGACCAAGAACAAGTTCCATGGTATCACTTTTCATGCGTAAGTACACAAAATCTTTAATTGTTTCCATAACAGTTCAATGATTATTACACCTAAAATTATTTTTCTGTTGGAAACAATTTTACAATTGGCCATTTCTAAAAAGAGACCGATATACATACAGCGTAAGAGTGCAACACGACCGGCGATATGTTAGTTGCGGCTATTTTGTCTCTTTCACGCCAGAGCATTTGTATGTCTTTTTTTTTTTTTTTTTTTTTTTAATAAAGAGTGACGAGACGAGCAGGACATGTGCCTGATGGTAAGCAACATGCCTGCCACATAACAGCACAGTGACACGCAGCTATTGGAACATGAAGAGCCAAAATCATTACCTAGCACCGCACTGCGCTCGTCACCCAGAGATCTAAGTTGTCTTTCTATTCTTGTCGTAAAAAATATCTAAACAAATGTGATGTATAGCTATCTCATTTCCACCTACTGCCTACTTGTCATGATGTCTTTGTCATTCATTCAAACGTCTCTCACGATGCAAGTGAAGCTGTGTGCACATTGCGGATACTTGTGTGAGATTTTCGTTACATTATGCTGTCTTTATATTAGAGCGTACCTTATCTTTGTTTACTTAGTTTCATCAAAAGTTGTAACCTATTTATTGATTGTTTACCTTCCGGGAACCAAATATATGGACATCACTCCATCTTTGATAAAATATTATTCATGTACATTTTATTGATAAACATCCTTTAACACATTCCAGGCAGCAGATGTAGAAGAGAAGTATTGTGGACTACAAACAATGGCCCTGCTAATTGAAAGCCCAGAAAATGTAGGCCAGGTCATTGAGCGAGGACTGGTGAAGGTTGCCGCCCCATTACTCTTGGATGCAGCCAGCTCTGTGCGGAACTCTGCTGCTGGGATGCTCAGAAACCTGTCCACAGTGAAGATGGAAGTGTGTGATGCTATGATGGACCAGGACGTGATGACTCCACTCACTTGTTACTTTCATGAGGTAATTACTTTGTTATTGATGATAACTTCTTTAGTTGTGTTGAAAATTTTTTTCTAGTGGAAACTTATTTATTCACATAACCAACATGCGGATGTAGTGTCGGAGTGAGATGAGTAGTTATAAATTAGGTAATTTTTTTTATTATTAATCAAATTAAGTACAGTATTATTTTGGAATTGCTTACTTGTGTTGCAGCATGCAGAATCATGGACTCCAGATCCCAATTCAAAATCAAACCAAGAAGACATTGACACGTTAGTGCAATGCATACATTTGTTATTGAATCTTTGTGAAAGTTCAGGTAAGGTTATTGATTAAGGTGTGTAAAGTTTCTGCCTAAACTACAATATGTATAGTATTGCTTTTATTTTTGTAGGTATAGTTTGTCTTACATACATAAAAAAAAAAACTTAAATAGTATTCATTATTACATACATTACATTAATAGTATTTATTGGTCTCATTCTGATGATTTATTTTATATTTTTCTTATTGTACATAGTACATAGTATTTGACCACCAACTCACCAGAGGGCTTACTGTCAGGTGGAAAGGTGATGTGTGCACATTGACCTGTCTAATAAAACCCTTTTTGCACTTAATTTGAAAAAAAAAATTAACGTAAAACAACAAAGATTAGCAATTAGCAATTATTATACCTTACCACCTAGAACAGGGATCGGCAACGTTTCGGGTGAAAAAAAAGTAGATAAAAGCGGGCCGCACTTTTGAAATTTAGTAATTCAACCCCCCCCTGGGAAAAAACTGTGTTTGTGATAATATAAGTAGCCAATTAATGTATAATTCATTGATTTAGTTGTATAGGGACCTGTATAAATTAATATTTGCAATTTGTAAAATCTATATGCGAGCTGAGAATAAATTATTAAAAAAAATTAAATCAAATTTCATACCCTCGCGGGTCGCGCGTTGGCGACCCCAGGACGTCTACTCTCTTTCTACGAAAAGCGTAATTTCGAAATAAACTCGCGACTTTCCCACTCCGGTTCTACTTCGATTCGTCGTTTCGTCCGTTTAAATGTTGTAAGTCTAATTAGAGTAGGCTTAGAACAAACATTTAAACGTCTAACGATGTTCGATCTGACGAAACGAAGTAGAACCGGAGTAGGAAAGTCGCGAGTTTATTTCGAAGTTACGTTTTTTGTAGAAAGAGAGTAGACGTCTTGACCTAGAAGATTGAATCTGACCTTCATAAGTTCTAAATTGTGGAAATTTAAGCCAAAGCTTTTCTCTATTGTAGAAATTTAAGACAAAGCTGAAATACTATCTATATCTTGTATTTTGTATTTCAAAAACATTTTATTTCCAGAACTGGCAGTGAAGTACCTTGGACAGACGAGAATACTTGACATTCTACCCCGGTATCTGACCTATGATGACTCAACTTCTAACAATGACATTGTAACAGCAGCACTACAATGCCTCTTCGTAGTTGTTGAAGATAATCCAGTCGCAATGCAGAAAATAAAGTCCAACTCTGAAGCACAACTGGAAAGACTGCTGGCATTAGAAGGCAGTGATCCTGCAATATTGCTTGTAAAGACTTTGTCAGCGGGAGTTATTATAAACACATGTGGAGGCAACATTGCAACTCTGCCTGTGAATGTTATAAACCAAATTATTGCAATATTAGCATCCACACTGGCTATTGATCATCGGTTAGCTTGCAGTCAACTGTCAAGTAATATTCCTTTAGTGAATGCAGCTGGAAAGATACCTGAAGTAAAAGGAAAAGATGCTCAAGTCTTGGAGAAACAGATTAAGTCAGTGACACAAATGTTAGATGCACAGCAGAGTGCCATTGAGATTATAGCTAATATTTGTTCTTGTGAAGGTAAGATGCACTCAAGTATTTAGATTTTATTTTAATAATATTAGCAATTTCTTATTTTTTTTATGTTTATAATTGTTTAGTGCTGTTTTGCACTTTTTGGTAACATATTATGAGGGAAAATATGGGTTTGTATCACCGACATGCTAATGTAGGGCCGTAGCGTCGGAGCATCGGTTTTTGTTATGAAAACAGGAATTTAAATAACATAAGGTTTTGTTACCACTATAAAACGTGGTCTTCACGTTACCACGGCCGTTGTAACGCTGCCAAAATGTCAAAAGTAATTAAAATTATAGTTTTGAGGATAGGACTTAATCACAGTCCTGTAAAATGTTTAAATTATGTGGTCAAATCATGAAAGTTTAAAAACAGTATTTATTGAACAACTTTGGATTTTCTCCTGGTCCTACTCTTATCAAAAACTTTATATTTTTAAGATGGTGACAATGATGACAGCCCAGGTAACGACTCAGAAAGTGATGAAATGGACGACGAAGCCAGCCAACTTGATGGCGAATCCACAGTTTTAGCAGAGGATAGGCTCCCAGCCCATGTCATGGAAGCCCTGATATCCATGGAACTGTTTGATAAAGTGTGGGCCAGAACTCAGGTCCCCGCTCAAAATGTTCTGTTGATATTTAAAGAATATGAAGGATCACAATTGATTTACAAACGGTAATTGATATAACTAGACAGTTGACCTTTTCACTCCATTGGTACACACATCTAGTGAAGAGGAAGTAAACTATCAAATTAAGAAGAAAACTACTAAATCAGCTCCAGGCCCTGATGGCATTCCTTACATAGTGTATAAAAAGTGTCCATCAGTTCGTAAACATATCTTAAATATATTCAGTAAGATCTGGTCAGGAAAGCAAATCCCAAAATCATTTGGAAGAGCAATTTTTGTCCTGATTCCTAAAATGAAAGAAGTAACTCATCCAAAAGACACCAGACCGATAGCCCTAACCAATACAATTTCTAAAATTTTTTTCAGTATATTGCAAACAAAAATGACCACATTTATGGCTAGCAATAGGTATTTCAGGCCCAACCACCAGAAAGGCTTCTTGCCTGGTATTTCTGGATGCCTGGAACACAATACATTACTAGCGGAAAGTTTGAAAGATGCCAGAACACATGAGAGACAAATAACAGTCTGCTGGATAGACCTAGAGAACGCATTTGGTTCCGTGCAGCATGAACTTATGTTATTTGCCCTAAAATGGTATAACTTTCCTGCTGTAATTATTGACATAATTAATTCATATTATAATCACTTAAAATTTGTTATAGCAGTAAACAAAGAATACTCAAAACCACTTAAATATAATGTGGGACTATTCCAAGGGTGCTGCTTATCACCAATAGTATTTAATATAGTTATAAATATTCTAGTAGATAAATTAATATCCCGTGAGAAGAAATGGGGCTACCGGTTTAAAATCAACAATAAGTACACTGAGTCAATTTTAGCCTTTGCGGACGACCTTGCAATACTTACACGAAATCCCAAACAGTGTCAACAATTGTTGAATGATGTTGATGAGTTCTGTACATGGACGGAGGGAATGAGGGCAAAACCAACTAAATGTCATTGTTTATGTCTGGGTAGACGAGATACCAAATATACTTCTTACGATCCGGGACTCTCCATAAGTGGCCAAAGAGTTGCCACAATAGCAGAGGCAGTGCCTTTCAAATTTCTTGGTAGAAAGATAGACTACAAAGGACGTACACCATCATTAGAGGTAGTTGTTGGAAATTTCATGAATGACCTCAGTAAGGTAGACCAACAGCCTATCAGCAATATCAAAAAAGCATGGATATATGACAACTATCTCACATCACGTCTCACTTGGCCTTTCCTAGTATATGACATCGGTAAAACCCTCCTCGCAAAATTAGATGCTAATGTCATAAAGATATTGAAGTCATGGTTTGGATTGGCACATCCGGCTGATCCCTCTACTCTATTTAGGGATCACAATAGTTTTGGCCTGAAACTAAAAAAACCATCCGAACTCTACAAACACCTAAGAGTTACAAAAACGCATGTTTTGGGAAAGTCGAAAGACGAATTAATCGCATCTCTCCCAAAAGACAAAAGCGCTTCGGACCTTGAATCTAGACTTCAATTCCACAAACAATTTATGGCAGGTGCGCAAGTAAATACAGCTGGGTTGGGTGCGAGAAAGAAAAGGGAAGACCGAGACATGGTAAAGACCTTTCTACAACAAGACGAAAATGATAGTTACAAAGTGCACGCTATGAATTTAGAAATGCAAAGTGAGTGGTTAACCATAGGTGAGTTTTGTATCCCATTAGCTCTAAAGTGGCGCACCTTGCTATATGACTGGTCTCCTGCCTTATTAAAATTTTATCTGAACGCTTTCCAAATGACCCTCCCTGACCAGAGTAACTTGGTAAGGTGGGGAAAAGCCTCTGAAAAATGTTGCTATACTTGTGGTGAGGCGATATGTACAGCAAGGCACATATTGGTGGGATGCAAGGTGCTCCTTAATAGGGGTCATTACTCACAGCGCCATGACAGAGTACTTGAAATCATACGTGAAGCCGTAAGCCTTTCGGTAGCTAGAGCCCAAAAGGGATTGACGATGAACAAAAGACAAATTAACTTTGTAAAAGAGGGCTCAACTTCAAACTCCAAGAACAAGCCTTACTCAATCCTGGGTTCAGCACCTGATTGGACAATTTTAATGGACACGTATGAAAAGCACTACAAAATCCCAGAGGATGTGGGTGTTTCGTCATCCAGACCGGACATTTTCCTTTTTTCTAGGGCTACGAAACGCATAGTCCTGGTAGAACTTACCGTACCGTGGGAAACTAATATACCTAAAGACCACGTGATGAAACAAAATAAGTATTACGACCTACAAAATGAATTAACAAAAAATGGCTATGTAGTTAATTTATACGCTGTAGAAGTAGGAGCGAGAGGTATACCAGCAAAATCTCTCTATAACCTGCTTAAAGACCTTGGATTGTCCAGAAGTGCAGTAAGTTCTATACTAGAACGAGTATCTAAAGCTGCACTAGTAGGATCATATCGGATTTGGCTGGGCAGGGAGAGAAATACGAGTAGTGAAGGTGAGTGTTGACGTACGTCAATGTAAGGGGCCCCTTTTAAACCTACAGCCCGAGTCACAAGTCTTGGGGTCTATTCGAGATTTCTCTCTCTGCCACACGATGGACCCGGCACCCGCACGGTGAATCCATGGAATGCTAAGAAGTACGTCTCTCTCTGGGGAAGTACCACACCTTTGTCAGTTATTCTGCCGCCATGCAGTAGTGTGCAAACATTACTGTGTTCCGGTTTGAAGGGCAATGTTTGCAGAGAAATTACTGGGATAAGAGATAAAACACCTTATATCTCCGGGTGATGAGCGCAGTGTGGGGCTAGGTAGTGATTTGGACTCGTCGTGTTCCAATATAGCTGTGTGTCACTGTGCTGTTATAGGCAGGCATGTGGCTTACCATCAGGCACATGGACTGCTCGTCTCATCACTCTTCTTAAAAAAAAAAAAAAAAATGCGTAGTTTATTCAGTGCCATATCTGCTTAAAGGCTTTTATATAAATTGCTTATTTATTATAATACATACATACAAATATATGTTCTATTATTTGCAAGTACAGTGTGTGTAAATGTCACTAGATTTGATAACACACTCTCTAAAACATGGAAAAAAATGGTTTAGTTTTTTTTCCATGTCTCCTATACACACTCTATTTAATAGTAGCAAAAAGGTATTTACAATTATTAGATAGTACTTTTAAAACTCCTAAAGTTGATAGGAACTACAACTATCTTCTTTTACTTGTTTTATTATCTACTCACATTTGTTTTGAACCACATAACAGAGACACTCAAAAAAAAATTGTCTTTTGGTTTTGTAGCATTCTCATGTTACCTCAGTCACTAGACTTTTGTCCAGTTTTTATTTGTTTATGTTTTAATGCTCTCCATCTAACAACCACTCCCTATAACGCCGAAAAAATATCTGTCCGTCGTTAAATATAGTTTACTCTGTACTTGTTTTAAAAAATATTTGGATGTATTGGCTATTGTTAAGTTTAACTGTTATTTTATTGTATTGTATCTGCAAATCTTATATTTTATTGTATTGTATCTGCAAATCTTAACAAAACTATTTGTTTCAGACTCCACAGTCTACAAACAAGAGCATTGCTCTGCATAAATAACATGCTATCTACCCTTCCTATCGAAAACCTCGGTGGGGTGAATGGTGTGTACAAAATCTGGGTAGAGGCAGGTAAACTGGTCTTCAAGCAGAGCTCGGAGAATGTTAATCTACTGGAATCTGCTACGGCTGCCATGAGAGCTGCCCTTGATAAAATCAAGTTCAGAGAAAATGGCAACACAAGTGATTGCAATCTCTTCAGTGATCTTGCATTAACTGATATAGAGGTAATTGCAATGACGACGGAGTCAAAAATATACCATTCTAATTAGTTTGTTAAACCAGCTAGATTATACAAAAATATGGACCACATATTTTTTCTTTTATCAAATTATTAAAAATCGATAATGTAATATGGTAGATCATCAAAGATTTTTCAGAAGAGATTGCTTTCAGCAATAAGGCCGCCACTTGTGGTGCTAGTTCATAAGTGTTTCACTGTAATATTTTAATTTGTGTCACAATAAAAAGTTTATCTATCTATTTGTCTTCCGGAGTGGGGGTTGGACGTCAACATCATTGTAATAATTTATTTTCCCGATTAAACATAAACGGACTTAAAAAAAAATTTCAGACACACAACCAAATTTCATATGAATCTATCACTATATCGTCTGCATACATGTAAGCAAATTTTTGTTTTTTTGTTCATATTTCCACCACACGCCAATTTCGGTAAAACTTATATGGGATCACCTCTGAACTAAGATCTAGCAAACTTTGTAGTAGGGGTAGGACTCTTTGCATAGTCCACCTGCAGAAGTACCATACTTTTGGCAGTTATTCTGCCACCAAGCAGTAATGTGAAGACATCACTGTGTTCCGGTTTGAAGGGCAATATTTCCAAAGAAATTACAGGGCATTGAGATAAAACATCTTACATCTCTGGGTGACGAGCGCAGTGCAGTGCTAGGTAACGATTTGTACTCTACACATACTAATAGCCGTGTGTCACTGCTGTTACGGGCAGGCTTGTTGCTTATCATCAGGCACATGTCCTGCTCGCTACTCTATAATAAAATCTGTTGTATGTTATTTCAAGTAAACTAAGTACATTCCTCACACATGTTATCATCTATTTATGCAAACAATTACATTATTACAGATAATGCTTGCCGGCATCCGAGAATGTCAAGTGCCAGAGATAAGATCCAACCTCATTCGCATGACTGGGCTCCTGGGTCTACTCTTAGTCAACAGCTTGAATGATACAACAGCCACCGTTATATGCACCATCACAGAGTTTCTACTTGAACAAGCACATAAGGAGAATGATGTTTGGGTGCTAGCAGAGGCCATAGACACAATTGTCGATTTGTATTCAGAAGACGAGACAGATAGTCTGGCCGCTAAGATTAAACTGGTTGATAAGCTGCAGATACTGGCACCTATTTTGAAGAATAAGGTATGTATGTAATTTTAGTACAAAGACTAGGACGGCTATCACACATTTTAAATTAAATCAGAAATAACTTAGGGGGCGTCCATAAATAACGTGAGGTCTTTTTTTAAATTTTCTGTCCCTCCCTCCCCCTCTGGTGAGATGTCGTGAGATTTAATTCAACCCCCTCCCCCATCCCCCAAACTCACGTGAGATTTTCAAGATGTAGGTTTCTTACGTAAACACGTTAGATTGTTTTATTCTTTGTGTTCTATTTGAGCATTCGTTTAATTTTTTGTTTCTCGACCCACAAAATGGTTTTTAAAGTCTGAACATATGAAACAAATAAAAATACTCAATAATTCGTTTATTTTGATGCCTGAGATATAGGAGATATATCAATTAGTACATAGTCGTTTACAGACACATAAAATATGGTTTCGTTGTTGAGTAGGTAATGATTTTTTTTTGTGCGACCGTCGTCGCGACGCCGTCGGCGTCGATTCAGCCCGAGGGGCGTTCGTATTACGATTATGTTTAAGATTAAATCTTAAGCATATACAATCTGGATTAAATGGACCAAAATAGTATATTTTTTATTGTTTCAAGGAAAATAAATTGCGTGGTATTTGCCGAGACCCCCCCCCTCTCTCCAACGTAAGATTAGATGAGATTTGACTCGACCCCCTCCCCCCCTTAAACACCTCACGTAATTTATGGACGCCCCCTTACGTGTGCTAAATCTGTATAACCTAGGGCCACAGGGAAGTAAATTATTTGATTTGATATCAGTCCAGTCCGACTTAAGTTTTAGCAGCATCTGGTGGCCATTTTCAAAGATAGTGTATGTGCGTGACCGCTCCTCGTTTCAATGCCAAATGTTTGCTAATTATGGGAAACGGTTATTTTTGCAGTCGCTAGAGGCATTGTAGAGTTTTTCCATACCATTCCATTTTTAGCGTTTTCGCGATGTTATTTTAGTGAATTTCACTTAAGTTATCCCAAATAGGAAATATGTTTAATTTGATTTGTACCATCTTATATTACAGGCAAGACAACAGAAGAAACTCCCTAAAGAATACAAGGTACTGGTGAGCACAGCAGTGTCCAACTTACCAAGATTTATCCAGTACATGAGAAGTAGAGTAAATAAGTTGTAAGTGATAACTACATTGTTAGAAATCTATTTGTTATATATAAGCAATACATTATTTATACTCAAGTATTTATTTTATTTAGTAGCCTTTATATTGGTAGTGCCCACTTGTAGGCCAGTTCCTTTCCATTTATTCTTAATAATATATATGGCGATGGCGGCAATGGAGGAGAGACCGCGGCGGGAGAGGAGTGGCGTATTGCGGTGAGCCGTTCTCCCTGCCCGCCGCGGCCTTGCGTGGTTTCCAACGTGCGATGGCGAACGCAGTGGGGCTGTAGAAGAAGAGGAGTACCGGTATTGCGGTGCGCCGCTTTTCCTATCTTCTGCAGTCGAAAAGTGGTAGCTGGTAGGCGATGGGACCACAGACCTGAACCGTCGCAGGGGACTAAGGGTGAACAAACGCGGAGGCGTCTGTCAGTCAATTACTTTGTTCCCCGAGGTGGTCACGGCGTATCCTAGGTTCGGGTGCGTCAGTAACGGGGGTGTGCCCCATAGGAGGGCCCGGAGGCGGACAAGCCGCAGCGGGTTTCGTTGCGAAACGCGTGAGCGGTCCCGCGTTCCCGCCGCAAACGGCAGAGTGGAAACTCGTGGCGGTTTTAGTCGGTAGAGGCACCAAGTCCACCCATGGTGTCGAGTCCGACATAACCCGATCGCCTCCCCCAGGCGGTATGGAGTGGGTAAATACATTTCATCCACGTAAAAAAAATTGCAGTCATATGACCTGCCGATAGAAGTTAGATTTAATTCGGAATTTGATAGCTCACTTTGGAAACTACGCGGGTGAAACCGGAGGGTGTGGCCATGAGCATGGCCATCTAGAAATGCGTCAGAATTTCAATTCACAGCCCACGAAAAATCTGTATGTGTGCGCCAAAATAAGTTTTGCACTTCAAAAAAGGGTAATGACAAGTAACGCGGCTCCGCGTCATAAAATATGAAATACTACACTTTATTATATTTAGGCACACCTTACGTTATTTTTTGTGAGGGACAAATGTACCTCTTCTGGTATGTACTGCTGGAGTACGACTCTACTGAGCTTTATTTTGGCCTGATTTGACGTGATTGAGCAACAAACATACAAACACGGACCTTTATTTAGGTATACCTATATTTAGTAGATACGGATGCTGGGTTGTTCTACTTTAATACCTGTCATATTAAATACTAGCTGATCCGTGCGCGCGTTGCTACGCCATCTATGGAAAATTGGCCGAACCAATTCAAATCTAGAACAAATTTGGTTACCTCAGATTCCAATGACGCAACCTTTTAAAAGATAGACACATCCTATCACGCAATAAAAGCTCTCAAAAAGCAATATTTTTTCCCGTTATTGTTACATTTTTCATTCATGCTCCGCTCCTGTTGATAGTAGCGTAATGTTAAATAGCCTATAGCCTTCCTCGATAAATGGACTATCCAACAGAGAAATAATCTTTAAATTCGGACCAGTAGTTCCCGAGATCCTTGCGTTCAAACAAACATACAAACAAACTCTTCAGCTTTATAATATTAGTATAGATAATAAGTGTAGCTAATCTCGACTCGGAAACGGGAATCGCCTTTTTTCTGCGTGCCCATACTGAGTAGAATACACTTAGTTGTTATTAAAGAAAAGGCTTTGTATTTATAATAAAAAATAATTTATTGAACAACAAAGACTCATCTAAAATGCTAAATTCAAAGTGACAAGTTAATTAGGAATTTTCTCTTGAGACCCTTTAAATTATAATATATGCATTAGTGAATAATTACTACACAGTGATTCTAATGCGAAATTAATCAGCATAGTCAACAATATCGAAATAAATCTTAAGGATATGTGCGTTGCAAATGTTTTAACACTTCAACCAACTCTTTAAACATATTAGTCCGAATGTAGAAGACGAATTCCAAAACATTTGTCTATGGCCGGTATGTGCAACTTAACTTAGACTGCACAGCCTTTAGTTTTGCAATTAACCAGGACGTCTACTCTCTTTCTACGAAAACGGAATTTCGAAATAAACTCTCGACTTTCCTACTCCGATTCTATTTCGATCCGTCGTTTTGTCCGTTTAAATGTTCCAAGCCTACTCTAATTAGAGTATGCTTAGAACATTTACACGTCAAATAATGTTGTATCGGACAAAACTAAGTAGAACGAGAGTAGGAAAGTCGCGAATATTTTTTCGAAATTACGTTTTCGTAGAAATAGAGTAGACGTCCGAGTAGGTGTGTCAATTTCGAAAATGTGATTAT
Organism: Ectropis crepuscularia; assembly: GCA_963693475.1. Taxonomy (NCBI): domain Eukaryota; kingdom Metazoa; phylum Arthropoda; class Insecta; order Lepidoptera; family Geometridae; genus Ectropis; species Ectropis crepuscularia. Next base: position 16,712,144 of record OY856341.1, read on the forward strand.
GTTATTGTACAAATCCATGGAATCGATAATAGTGATCGAATCTACGCGAATAATCTAAGAGAATTATTTATGTACCTACGTCGAAACGCGCGACTGGGATAGTTATTTGCTTATTTGCTTGCGCCCTTGTGAATTCTGCGACAATAAACAATCACATACGAAATATTCAATAAATTAGTTCATTACTCTTGCCTCGAAATGCAATATAGAATCTAGACATCGCGTGTCAAGCCAATTAAACATAGATTTTTACAACAGATAGGTTGTATGAAATGAATTTGCCTCGCTTTAGTTTGATATAGAAATAACTATACCTCGGGTTTATTTCACATGATTAATTCATTGTTTGTTTTAAGGCACACTAGTTTGTTCATAAAATATGTTATTCAACCATCCAACTCTGAACTATATAATTTTGCTTGGTTTCAAAGTTTAGCAGTTACTTCCTTAGAATAAATATTTTTTCTAGATCTACATTATAATAACTTTCATAAAATAAATATGCTACAAACATAGATTTACTATGACATAGATGTCAAGATGCCTAAGAGAATAAGATTTTTACAATAGCAATAAAACTAACAATCACATTTAGACAGGCTTCATGGCTGCGTTGATAGTAAGTCTGCCTGCGGAGCCGTAGATGTAGGTTTGATAGTTGATACCCACCCAGTACAAATATTTGTGTGACAAATACAAATATTTATTTTGTGTCTGGGTGTTTCTATGTATCACAAATGTGTATGTTCAATTATTTAAGTATAAAATGAGCTATAGGTAGGTATGGCTCCCATAATTAAAAGCTTTGCTTAGTTTGAGGCTTGTTATTGTTGTGTGAAGAATGTGCACCAATCCCCTAACATACCTATCCCAAAATCTGTGATAAGTCTTAGAGTCTAGAGTAATCCCATGAAATTGTATTTGGCTCAATAAAGACGTCTATGTTCTAATAAATCTATGGCTACAAAAGCTTTTTACTTTATCTATTTAAAAGCGAACATACATAAATATTATGCATTATAAATGTAAGTAGTTATCACAATTAAACACCTTATAGTATTTCTTGATCAGTGAATGGAAAATCATGGAAGTAAGTATCTGTAGGGTATAAGTAGAGGTATTGTTGTAGTTCCATAACAGTAGGTAGTTATTAAAGTGGCTGAATATAAATCCACTATTACATGAAAAATGGAGGAATGAAGAATATGTTTGTACAGCATTGACTAAGAAAGGGTTTTTCGAAAATCTTCTCAAACTGGGAATTATGCTTTCAGACCAGAAATAAAAAGCAAAAGATAGAATGATAGATAGAGCTTATTTGACGTCAAACGTGATTCGCATTTTTACTAGTAGTTTTTTTATTAGGTAGTGTACTAAAAGCCCAATACCGTATGTATCGAGTTCGTGGTTTGGAACTTTTTTTCTTCGGAAAACGTCTCAGTGAACCGACTAATTTATTGAAACTATTTTGATAATATGTGCATAAATAAAAACATAGCAAAAAGTCTACTTGTTAGTATCTACATGACATTTTTCATCTTTTGGATTAATATTCAAGCTGGGTCTACGTACTTCCATGTTTTTTATCACTTTTGTTTCCTTCTATAAAAAGTTGCAAAAGTTAATTAATTAGTGTCTTATTCTGAAAGGCACTCCAAAGGCATGTTGGATATATTAGTATAAAATATTGCATTCTTCCCTAATGTTAATTTATTTACGAGATCCAATTACCTAAATACTCTCTCCGTGAAATATATTATCAATTTTTTATCAACATACGTATACCATTTGTACCGTCACGAAATTTTCATTGGATACAACATTTCTAAAATATGACTTAGGGTGAATTGGAACCACCGTAATGGCTTCTCCTAGGCTTTGGTATAGGATTTGGTGAAGAAGTACCGCTCTTGTCAAATCTCTTTTTAATCTCTGAAACTGACAACCGGTCATCTGCGCTCGGGATGTCATCTTCATTCAGAGCAGAGTTCAGCTTACTTATCTCCCTTTCAAGTTCTCTAGTCGCTCTATCTATCTCCATAAACTCTTTTTCGGTACTAGAGATAGTAATGGTATCAATGCTCTGTTTCCTGGCTGTCTCGTCATATTTGCAAACTACTTTTTGTGGTTCGTTGTCGTTCGCATCTTTGCTCGAGATGTTCTCGTTTAGGTTGATATCGTATGTCATGTATGTGGTATCCAAATTGTTGTTCAGGCTTTTGCTTCTCTTATTGTTTAGTGTGTGGAAATCTTCGAGATTACCACGACGCAGTCTAATGTCGTCCTCGTTAACACTTGAGTTTCTCCTGTATTTGTGAATGTCAACTTTCGGGAATGAAACAGAACTTAGTATGTCTTCTTCTGATCCACTCTCCTTTAAATTATTATCTTTTATTGTTAATTCTGTTTGGTCGTCAGGCTTTTTATCTTCATCTTTAGTTTCTTCTGTGCTACTATGCACTTCACTCGTTATTACTACTGTATTTACTTGACTATCATTTGTGACTTCGCTATTTATTTCTTTCGCAGTGTTACCGTTACCATCTTCATCTTCTATGATTTTCAGTTCAATATTAGGGAGGTTAGTGTCTTCTAGATCTTTATCACCATTTTCTTTGGTAATGTTGTTATCCCCAACTTCGCTTATATGCAGTTCCGAAGTTTCGCTGCTAACCTGGAAATGTAAATGCGTTTGTTAAATAAATGCAAGTTAATGATTTTAAATAATACTTATTTTAGATGTTTTACTTTTATCCAACCATTATTCTCTGGATTGCATCTACCTACAAACTCTACAACTAAACATTCTATTCGGTGTGTTTCCGAGGCTTGGCTAATTGTAGCTGTGACCAATGTTACAATCTCTCGCATATCATTTATTTAAATTAAATATTTCCTACATCACTGATTTGTCGTCAAACATAAAGCCAACGGCACTTACGATAAAGCCTCCTTACGAGGCTGTGCTCTGCACATAAAGACGTGAGGTCGGACACCTCGCTACGAGTCAGCTTGGCAAGCTGAGCGGTCGGAGTCACACGCTTCTTTCGTCGTGGTGCGCGTTAGAAAGAGCGAAATGTTTATTTGAAAATCGCAACAGGTATGGTGAGCTGAATTGAACTTTGCAAGAGTCGCTATTTATATAATTGTTTTTGGTAAGTGTGGCTTCTGTACTAATATTTATTTTGTGCCGCTGCGCTTCAGAACGGGTACTTTTACCTTATATAAATGATATAAAAGTAGTTACCGAGATATCAGCGGCGGTGGAGGCAGAGGGGCTGCCCAGGGGTGGTGGCGGAGCTGCTCGTTTCTTCTTCCGTCGCGCGGCGCGCACTGGCGGCACCGGCTCGTCTTCCTCGAAGGGATTGGTGCTCTCCACGCTCAGTCTAGAGCCAGACACCTCGCTGCGAGCCATGCGGGGCGTCACACTAAAAAACACGAAAATATTGCTTTTAAAATTATGGATACATGTATATTATTAAAATTAACTAAAACAAGGCTGTAATTTAAAAAATATTGTACTTGCTTTACCGTAAGTTTAGAATTGTACTAATCGTTTGGTTTCGAAATTATATCAAAGATTACTGCATCAAAATCGACCCATTCGTTTAAGAGCTATTCTATGCCACACAAAAAGAAATAAGTATATGTCGAGAAGGGAGTTTAGAACACCCATCTTGACCTCCACATTAGGGGTTAATAAAATAAAGAAGAGAACGTGTACTAAAATAATGACAAATACAAATAAATACTAAAATCTTTATTGCTCTTTGCAGGTAAGATAAGATGTTACAAAACATTTTTGAAGTGGACCCATACAAACTGACCTCTCCGAAAGACATGCAGTATCTCTGGCAAAACAATTTGTTTTAATCCTAATTTATACAATGATAAAAATAATAGTCAGCTGATGAAAGTCTTCTTCGTTATCTGTCTATGAAGTCTTAATAAAAAATCTGCTGTATACATAACAAAAACAATGGCGTATCACTTGGCGTAAGCAGCCTAATTTCTGTTTCTACTTCTGGGACTCGGGGCATTCTTATAAAGAGAGAGTCAAGTCTGTAAACCACCGGGATGGCCAAGGTTGGCGGATAAAACATTGCAGTAGTATTTACATTCTCTTTGACATGGCATCAAAAGATGTCATTCTTGGAACATGCCATTTTCTAACGATGTTTTCCTTCACTGTAAAGGCACTGGTGATAAAGTTGTATATTTGCACTTGGCAAAACATGAGGCAGATGGAATTCGACTCCACAGGTTACAGATTGTGAAATGAACGGTCTCCCTAGGCCACCACGGCTTGTATAAGTAGAAGTAGGTATAGTAGGTGTATCCTACGTGTATCCAACTAATATTATAAGTGTCTAAGTTTGGATGTTTGTTGCTCAATCACATCGTCATAACCTCTTAACGGATCTAGTTGAAATTTGGAACACGGTAAAATTTTAGTCTGGAAGAACACATGGACTACTTTTTAGCCCCAGAACAGAACGGGAACGGGAACTACGCTGGGCGCTGCTAGTATATTATATGTGTGTGTACATTGTGTATACTTGCGTATTTATTAGGTATGACATTACTTTTATTTTTATTGCGGCCTTCACGTTATACCCACATAATTCTCGGGTCTAATCTAAAATCGGTAGTTGGTATAGCAGCTAGGTATACATCAAGTCACACGTTAGCAATCATGATCAAAATGTCATACGGCGATAAAATAATGTGACCATTATCGTGTACAATATAGATAAACAAACCGCACCTAGTTGGTAGTCTACAGTCAACAGTGACATCACACCGCAAGCGCCGCTTTTTGTGGGAGATAGATATAATATAGTAAGTATCTAGATACGTAGACCGAAGGAAAAATAAATACCTATATCAGTTAGACGACACTTGTGCAGCAAAACAGCAGGTCTACTACGAAAACAAACTCCGAATGATCGGATTCGACCGACAGGTGAATCGGATTTTAGCCTACCACGAAAAACATTTGGATCGATACATCTCGGTCGGAAGTTATAGACTTAGGTCGGATGAGGGTCGGATCGAACGAAACGGCCGATCCGATCGACCAACCGATTGTCTTTCGTGGTAGGAAACGTCCATAAGTTCGGTCGATATATCGTTTATCGGACCTTTCGTATTTCGTATTCGTAGTAGACCTGCAGCAAAAACTCGGGCGACATAAATACATCTTTTGCAACGAAGATATACAGTCCACAAATCGTAAAAAGTCAGCTGATGTAATAAAATCCAAGTAATATTATAAACAGTGTGAAAGTTTGGGTGTTTATATGTTTGTTGATCAATCGCGTCAGAATCGAATTGAAATTTGTAATATAATAGTTATAACAGGGCTTAGAGATATAATATTTTAGATCCCTGGGTGACGAGCGCAGCGCAGTGCAGTGCTAGGTAATGATTTGGACTCTTCCTGGTCCAATAGCTGCGTGTCACTGTGCTGTTATGTGGCAGGCATGTTGCTTACCATCATGCGCATGTCCTGCTCGTCTCGTCACTCTATACTATAAAAAAAGATTACAGTTTGGAATAGCACATCGGCTACTTTATACAGGGTTACTGGTAATCAGCCTGCATCTGTTTAAGAGTATGTTCTGTATATTTAAACAAAAAACTTTTGTTAGAACTCATTACAGATCCCAAAAAAATAGTGTTTGTTGTCATTTCTAACACTGTTTAGCGGCTGTTTGGTGTTTATTCACTTAGGCACATCATTTGTCGAGTGTTAAAGAGCTCGTGCGCTCTTGTTACGAAGAGTTTGATCCTTTTAGGCCGGGCAAACACACTTTTTTATTTTGTTTGGGAAAAAAATATACGATTTTTTTAAAACTGTAGAACAAAGGTTATCTTATTTAATGCTTACTTAACATCCCCCTTAACAGGATGCAGCCTGATTACCAATAACCCTGTATAACAGGGAAATGGCTACTAGCCGGTGGGTGCCAGATCCTCTCCGCTTAACGTATCCTACACTAATATTATCAGTTAATATTGGCGTGGGATAGAATATAAAATACATAGATCCTATCGTAAGCCAAGTCGTACCTCTTCTGAGGTGCCCTTGTACTAGTCGTCGAACGTCGAACAAGTAATATTCGTTGTATAGGTATGGTAATTACGTAAGTAGGTATAGTAGGTATTAATATTGCAATATAGTATCTGAAAGCAAAATGCTTCATGTATATTTTTACGTGTGCTCTACAAATGTATGTGTACGTAAATATGAATTGTTCAGTTTAAGTTAGTAGGGCTCTGCGTTTATTGTGTTACTGTTAACCCAAATTTCGACAGGTCATCTCTCATCAACTGTCATACTTGAGTTTTTTTTAATAGTAAAATAGAGAGACGAGACGACCAGGACATGTCTAATCACTGCCTATAACATAACAGCGACACGCAGCTATTGGAATATGAAGAGTCCAAATCCAAATCATTACCTAACATTACACTATGCTCGTCACACAGAGATATAAAATGTTCTATCTCTATGCCCTGTAATTTCACCGGAAACATTGCCCTTCAAACTGGAACACAGTGATGTTTTCACATTACTGCTTGGCGGTAGAATAACTGGCAAAAGTGTGGTAGGTACTTCACCAGGCGGACTCTGTAAAGTGTCGACACCACTAATAAAAATTGTTTCTTACTGCCTGGTGATTCGCTAAGATAAAACTAACTAAAAGTGACATGACAGATTGCGACATTTTGTGGATTCTGAGTAAGTGTGTAGTCTATGTTATGGTGCTATAGTAGGCTATATTATTTTCTTCTAAGTACATACTTACTTCGAGACTGCCATCTAAACACGAAAAAAGGGCTATAGGTATATGAAGGCACGTCTTCAAAATATTTATTTTATGCCTTCGAAAATTTAAAGGATTATTTGGAAAACCTTTACTAGGCCAGTGCTCTTTTTATCATTTTGAGATTTGTATTTTTTAACTAAGGACAGAAAGTGGATCTTTTATAAAAGTAAACATTGAAACGCGTCGCGTGTTTTAGGCAAGGAATGTCTTGAGTATGTTGCGAGAAAGTGCCTTATCGTAAAGAAAATAGTTTTTCATTTCACCTCCGCTAGAACAGTTTCAAGTTTTCTAACTACTAATATTTTATCGCTACGTATCTGAACTTGGTCACTATAGCAGGCAATACGCACGTATGTATACAAGTATTCACAGAATGTATACTCGCATTCTTCCTGGTCATAATGTCTATGTACTTGTCGCGAGTTATTGCTATATTTATTACCTTCCTGATTGGGCAATGGATACCTATCCTGTTACCTAATCACTATAGTCTACGTACAGAATGCATCGTTTCCTCTATTATTTATCGTATACTAGCTGTTACTCCCGGGCTCGTTTTCGTGACCTTGAACACAGCAATCAATCAATCTACTTCAAAAAATAAATTATCTGGCCAATAGTGGCAATTAATTTAAAATCTGTATGTCACATATTTTTTGTGGTAAATCCCTGGCATTGCCCTTCAAACCGGAACACACTTATGTTTGTACATTAAATACTGGTTGGCGGTAGAATAACTGGAAAAGTTCCCCAGCCGGACTCTGCAAGTCTTACCACTACAAAATACATAAAACAGATGATAGTTTCCGACAAAAGCAGAAGGCTTTTTATACTTCCTTCCGCCATATAGCTGATGATTATATAGGTACGCAATGGCCCCATTGCGTTTTTAAAATGTCAGATAACAAAAACATCTCATAATAGTTTGCAATTGCAATACAGGTGACGTTAATGTTTCATTATATTCCTACATAATATGTACTTTTTTTAAACATCAATGTTATTATTTTGACATATATTTTCATTCATCTGTCATTCTGAAAACTTCTCATTATATAAATTGGGTTTTAATTAATTCATGGGTAAAATGCCAAACGACCAGCGTTCACCCGGGTGCGCTCTCCTTGATGCAGCTAAAACTTAAGTCGAATTGGACTGACTAGATAGAGCACATGTGAGGTGAATGTGAATTAAAATTAAAATGTGTAGGTATTAAGGGATTTTATTATTGATACACATTTTTTTTGCGTGATCTAGAATATTTTTTGTGCAGGGAGTCATTACTGGCTACGTAGATTCAAAGTGTATTGTTTATGTTCTCAGTTTGAAGCTTGAAGTACTTTATTTATCTTTTAAACGGTGTGGAACTCTAAAAATGTATTTTCAATATACCTATTTGCATTATTTAATGTCACAAACGTGATAATTATATACGGAGGCATGAAATTAGTTAAGTGGCGTATTCTAGGTCTAGGATAAATCATACCAGAGATTATAAATAGATGTAGGTAGGTACATTAGCGGGCCTTGGTATTGTGTAGGTAGTTGATAGAACACGGGCATAGGACATACTTTATCTACATAAGGAAACGTCTTCAAAAATTAGAATTAATGATGTCACGAGTTTACAGACCAAGTTGGAGTATTCTGTAATGCCAAAACTCATAACACAACACACTGGCATAACATGAAAACTTTAAGCCCGGGGTCGTTACAACTCCATCTAGGTACTTGTCTAAGGGACGCCACACACGTTACGGTCTACCGGAGAGGTCCGCCTGTGCAGGCATGTCTGCGCAGGTAGACCGGAGTGTGTGTGGGAAGCCTGCGCAGGCGACCGGAGCAAGATCGAAAATCAATTCTGTTCAGTTGGCCTGCGCAGGCATACCTGCACAGGTAGACCTCTCCGGCAGACCGTAGCGTGTATGGCGGGCGTAAATAAAATATTAGCTGCGTCCTGTGTAACCTGCGGCTGCGGCACAGTTTTTCACGATAACTTGTTGTTGTCGAATACAAACTTTGAATGTCATATTTATTGATATCTAATCACAAAACTGAAAAAACAATTTTCATCTATATTTTTATCCTGTTAAAATTCATTTTCGCATTAAAAAGTAGCATTTAAATCGGATATGTTGTTCAGACGTGAAAGCGTAACAGACAGATTGACTTTTGCATATTTTTACGCTTTTTCGGCTCTTTTTCGGCACTTTTTCGGCTTTGTCTAGCTCCCATCCGTCCAAAGCGTACCTATAATGCGATAAGGAAATTCGATCCAACAAAAAAACAACAAAAATACCGAATATAATGGGATCCAAACGTGCAAGTTTAAAAAGGAAGTTTCAGGGCTCATGATGAGAATACCAGTACTCTTCAGAGTTTTATGAGTGATGATATTATGATGATGTAATAATTTCTTTCTCATACTCATTATATTACGAAACACATAGCGTGTATTGTTCGACCGTGCGAAATACATCTCGTCAAAGAAAATGTACGAGTTTTGTACGGTAATTTATCTTTTAAACTTTCGCGATTTGAACTCTTATTGAAAAGAGTAACACGTTATAATGGCCGTGATTACAAGAAAACTGAAGAAAATGCGAGTCGTCTTCAATTAAGAAAAATCTTAAGGGGGTATGGTTCGTCAGATGGCGTAATGTTAATTTGGGCGACTTACAATATCTACTAAACTACTGAATATTTAATTTTGAAATTCATGTATAATAAAGTTCAGGATATACTCGACAGTAACTTATACTCGAAAACACGTATTCATAAAATTTCCTCGATAGAAAAAAATCGCAAAGCTACCTCTATTTTTCTAAATTTACGTTTATTACTCAATAAATACAGAAGCTAGATTCTTGAAATTAAGTATGATAATTTGAACAAGTATAAGGATTTAATCATATTAAAATCTTTTTCAAATAACCATTATTATATTTTTAAGGAGAAAAAAACCAACAATTCCAGCGACGAGCCAAAATTTTTTAGTACCGCCTCGGCTTTCGACGGGGGTGGTTGCGACGTCTGCGCTCTGACTGAACGATACGAAAATTACGTGTTTATTTAAATATTTTTTCTTTAAACCTTGCGCTGCTCCGTTTGACTTTCGGCCTTATCTTCAGAGGTTTATAGACTACTTTAGTATATACGTCAACTGATAAGCCACAAGCGCTCGGAGCATGGCCTTGTACTAACATTTATTCTGTGGCATGGTGCGATCGGGGAGCTTGAGTTGGGCTTGACTACTAGAGTACTATGTACTACGACAAATTGCAAATCTAAGGTGACCGCCACCACAAAATGGCAAATTTTTTTCAGCACTACCTCAATATGGATATCAAATGAAAGGGCTTGACTAGTAGAGTACTATGTACTACGACAAATCTCAAATCCAAGATGGCCGCCACCAAAAATGGTGAATCAATCATCTTTTTCAGTACTACCTCAATATGGATATCAAATGAAAGAGCTTGACTAGTACAGTACTATGTACTACGAAAAATTACAAATCCAAGGTGGCCGCCACCACACATTGGCAAATCATTATTTTTTCATCACTACCTCAATATGGGTATCAAATGAAAGGGCTTGACGAGAAAAGTATTATATACTACAACTAGCCGACTGAATTTAGTCGCTACTGAATTTAGTCTCTACTGCATATAGTCGCTACTGAATTTTGCTGATTGAATTTAGTTGCTACTGAATTTAGTCGCTACTGAATTTAGTCACTACTGAATTTGGTCGTTACTGAATTTAGTCGACTGAATTTAGTCACTACTGAATTTGGTCGTTACTGAATTTAGTCGACTGAATTAGGCACTACTGAATTTCTAGGGCTGGCAGACTAAAGTATATAAGTCTAAATGTCATAGTTTACAGGAACTAAAAAAAAAAAAAAATTAAAAAAAAGACGCTTTATTGTTTTTTTTTTGTAATTTATTCGATTTACTGGGGTGTACTAAAGTAATCCTAACGTGCAAATATGTGTCATTTAAGACCACTACAGCAAAAGGCTATTTTTGTGACTTAGGTCATTAAGAACACTTACTTTACCATTGAAAATACATTTATACTTAAGACTTAGGTTAGAAGGTACTTAGAAATAATTTTATAAGTATTTATTTATTGACCTATAAATTAAGTATTGTAACATTAATCTAATTAATCATCATCTTCACTGTCTATAATGTCATGGTAAGTATTCCATTAACCGTTTTCAGTAGGTAAATCCATATAAAATTTATAAAAACATCAGGTATTACATTTAATAAAGAGTTTTTTAGCAAATCATTTTTTTACTCTTTGGATATGGGTTGTTACAATATAACTGGAATATTGTCAGATTTCATGTTTAATTTTAAAATTCAGGTTATTTTTCTATGGTATCCCCTCCTTGTGAGAAATTATTCCGAAGTCAGAATCATAGCGCAACCATCTAAATCGACCCATTTAAATTGTCATCCATCGTTATCTTTAGTTCTTTATACTAATGAGCCCTTTAGAAGCGAACAAAAAGCTCAAAATCAGTATTGTGCATTTTAACAACTAAAATTTTTTTACTGCTCGATTTTTTCAGTGGTTTCCAATCATGCGGGTGATAGATTTGCAATTCTATCTTTTTCTTCTGTATAATCCCGTAATCAGTATGTACTACCAAATGGCAATGGACGAAAATCATAAACTTTTGCTCAGTTACTTTTAAATCTATTTTTTTGCAAAGCCCAGGTAAACATAAATCTTACAAGTACTTATATGAATTCTGTTCTGGCTTCCACATCTATCAGAATAAAATGTTACAGATTGTGTGCTTTCAGATAAGTATGTTTTAATGTTTAATATTATGTTAAGTATGTTTAAAATTCTGCTCATAATCATCATTCGAGATTATTCTTTTATCAACTATAGAAGCCTGCTCTTATTTAGGAACCTTTTTATCTATAGGACAGATGCACTGAGCTAATTTATTGCATTTACATGCTTTCAAGATCAAAAAGTATCTTACTGCTTTGCTTTTCTGTCTCCTCTGGATGGATTTGAGTAGATTTTTGCATTTTAAATGATATGCTTTTAAATTTTGAATTGTCCTCATTTGTGTTACTATCGGAATAAATACAGTTTGTCGTATATTTCCAACCCTAGATATTACGATGTCTGCTATCTCTGAAACAGTTGGCTCTTTTGCTCTTTCTAGTTGTAATTTTAGTTGATGTTTCGTTCATGTCAATTTGTAATACTTCATTACATCTTCGTAAGTAGTTAAGCGCCTATTAGACTACGTGTTATTCAGCACTCGTTATTCAGACTGTCCTAGAGTCTAACTTATCAGATCGCTATTACACCAGCATGAAAAACGCGCGCTCTAGGACTTTTTCTTTACTGCACGCCATTATGGTATTTATTAATTGAAATAAAAAAAAATGTAAGCTTTTGAGATAGGTATAATAACAGCGAGATAAAAATTAAAATTATGGCATGCGAACTCCGAATACCCAAAACACAAAAATAGAAATGACCGCGAATACCAATGAACCAATCACGAACCAATGAAATTTTATGTTAAGACTAATATGTCAATGTCATGTATTTGTCTGTCTAACAGTCTTTGTCTTATTACACTACTCGCTATTCAGACTGTTAGCCAGTAAGACTCGCCTAACCCGATCTTGCTGTCTGAATTCAGAGTCTAACAGTCTGACGCTTATTACATTGACATGAACACTCAAATTTAATATCCCTAACGGACTTACGTAAAACATAACAGAAGAGCTTAAGTAGGTGCTGGAGTAGGTTAGCTTTGCTATAAATCAAAAGTGTAGACGTTGAACCAAGATATAAGGGAGTACCAAGGTACTCCCTTATATCCTGGTTCGCTGGATTGCTATGGCCAGCCTTTGCACCTGCTGTCATTTTTCCAGGGCACTAAAGTCATCCCGTCCGGGTGGGTCTCTTACCATCAGACCTGCTAAAGCCCGGTGGCACAAGCACGCCAATTTTAAATAATATACGAATTCACAATGCTACAACGTACGGCATCAAAAGGATGCACCGTATCAAAAGTGATGATGAAAGTGGGTTATTACAAATGTAAAAGTCTTATCCGCTACCAAATTATTTAATGGAGCTGTAAAAAATATATTATCAAACTTACATTCAGTATTTTTTAATATCATCTCAACTAATTTCTTGAGAATCCACTATGAGTAGTAGAGATATTATATTATTAATCAAAGTTAATACAAAATTATACTAGTAAATGATTGCAAACCAAACGGGCACTTCTTTATTTTTCTTCTATAAATTGCATTTTGAAGTGCTTAGTGCTTACCCTCCAGTTAAACAAAGAGATAACGTGGCGCATTTAAAGATCTATATGACTATGTCATACTTTTAGTCCGCTTAGTGCCGAATTTCATGTGTTCATTTTGACCTAAGTCATTATAAGTTGTTTATAACGTCACAAGATTTGGAGAATATCATAAAGTAGAAAAGGTGCACCATTAGAGTTCAAATTGAAACAGACGGCTTTGACTTACGTGCTTTAGTGAGTCGATGTATTAGTTTAGAATAATATTGTGGGCATTTTATAACAAAATGTAATTTTTTTGACTTAAGTGCTTTAGTCTCCCGACCTTAGATTTAGTCGCAACTGAATTTAGTCGCTACTGAATATAGTCGCTACTGAATTTAATACTAGGTATAATGAATATTATAGACAATAGACAATTGTATAATTGTCTATAATATTATTAGAATAACTGGCAAAGGTGTATACCTTTGCCAGTTATTCTACCGCCAAGCAGTAATGTGCAACAGCAGTACATTATTGTGTTCCGGTTTGAAGGGCAATGTTTCCAGAGAAATTACTGGGCTTAGAGATATAACATCTTAGATCTCTGGGTGACGAGCGCAGTGCAGTGCTAGGTAATGATTTGGACTCCTCATGTTCCAATAGCTGCGTGTCACTGTGCTGTTATGTGGCAGGCATGTTGCTTACCATCAGGCACATGTCCTGCTAGTCTCGACACTCTTTATTTAAAAAAATAAATATATACACAGTAGGTATACCCAGTAAATTTGTATGTATGTATATTGTAGTGGTAGGACTCCTGGCAGAGTGCGTTTGGGGAAGTACCGCACCTTTGCCAGGTATTCTACCGCCAAGCAGTAATGTGCAAACATTACTGTGTTCCGGTTTGAAGGACAATATTGCCAGAAAATTTTCAGGGCTTAGAGATACAACATCCTAGATCTCTGGGTGATTAGCGCAGTGCAGTGCTAGGTAATGAAATGGACTCTTCATGTTCCAATAGCTGCGTGTCACTGTGCTGTTATGTGGCAGGCATGTTGCTTACCATCAGGCTGTGCATGTCCTGCTCGTCTTGAAAATCTTTATTAAAAAAAAAAATACTACCTACTTACTTATATTATCTATTATTATGAAATAAATCTCACTAAATTGGTAAATAGTTTTTGTTGTACATATATTATCCACATCGATATAAATCAACAGATGTGCCCGGAGCAACTTGACATTGGTAATAAACTGTGTTTCTGTGTGTAAGAGGTTTACAAACAACCAATCTACTTGACCTCTAGACTCGATAGCGGCAAGATATGATGTGGTTCTACTTATTTTGGTTGTTGACAACGAAAAGTGATAGGTAAACCGGTTCCTACAACCGACTAAAACGGAAAGAGTGAGCTCACTCTTCCCAACGTTGACATGATTGCGTGCGCCCTGAAGTTTGGGAGGGCCCATCTTGGGTTCTACGATCTATGCCTATCCATTGTATACTGTATGTAGGCATCAAATAAATTTTAGCAAAATCCAAGCAGATAATTAGGTAAGTATATAAGATGTCGGGCACCTTGTAACTATTTTTATTCAGTCAATAATTTTATTTAGAAGAATTTATATCTTTACTGGTGTTGAAAATCATAAGTAAATCCGGTCTACTCGTCCGGCATTGAACGTTAGTGAAAGAGCGCGCGCGCACTGACTACAATGAGTACTATGGATTCAGCTGTGACGCACAGCCGCGCGGCGCGGCGCGCGCGATCTCCGCGGAGCGGGTGACGGCTGCGACGAAGTGGGGGCGAAATCTGAATTTGAGCTGAAGTTGGGTGGGGCCTTAATAGGAGGACGGATTTTCAGTGGTTTGAAAATGCTGCAAAGCCTTGATGGCTAATATACATAGTACATTCGACATAGTATGGATATTCTAGTGGCTAAAACGTCAATTTAAATAAGTGTGAGGTCCTAGGGCCTAGGGCCGTAGGGTCGAATACTGCCTGCACTGGAGTTTTTCTTCCACCAAGATCAGATGTTGTTTGTCATGCCAGTGGATTTAGCGGTGAGAGAGAAAACATCGGGACTTGTTCCAAAAACACATATTACATTGAACTTACGTCACTCTAAAGCCAGATTTGGATATTTTCTTTGATAAGACGGGCAAATTTAAAGTCGAAGTCTTGTCCACCTTAGGTCTAACAAGTAATATATTTTGTATATTTTTGAAATAAATATGTGTGAGGTGGACTTACGTGAGCGAGTTAGCGTCGTAGGTGCTAGAACTGCGCAGGCGCTCCTGAAACCGCGACCGAGGCAGCGGCGTCACCGACCCTCCGTAGATGTAGCGCTCCGGTGACGCCACCGTGCTCCGCGACCCCGACGTATCTGAAAAGACAATTTACTAGGGTTAGCTTCAGAAATGCTTTTCAACCGCCCTCCAAAAAGGATCACCTCATTGAGACTCTTCAAAAAGCCGAAAGTAGCATAATTACTCACGAGGAGTAGAGTACGTCTACTCTCTCTCTACGAAAACGTAAATTCGAAATAAACTCGCGACTTGCCTACTCCGATTCTACTTCGTTTCGTCCGATCGAACATTTAAGAAAGAGAGTAGACGTCCAGGACTCTAGCTCCTAGCTCTCCGACTACTTAAATTGTTTCTATGTAGCTGAGCAAAAAATCCGTATTGGAGGTATTTGTGTATGTACAATTATTATTACGAGTAGTTACTTACATACGGCTGTAAAATCGGTGTTCAAGGTTAAGCCATTATCCTAAGTTTGGAATTCCTATGACACTTAGTATACGGTTTAGGTATACGGAAAACATATGATTTCCAAAATTGGCACATTGACGTAATAGACATGCAAATCGATCATATTAAGTCAATCCTTAAAAGTATTGTGTAAATATAAGCTTGAATTTCATAGTGTCTGAAAACGTCCTTGGTGTCTTATTGAACACGCGATGAATTAACGAAAGTGTTTATTTTTCACTTGTAGTTATTTGGTGTTTGTGGGCAATCACACAAATATTGTAAAGGCGAAAGTGTGTGCGTTTGTAAGTGTATCTACCTATGTCTATTCACGCGTTTCTCTGTAACGACTGAACAGAGATGAATAAAATTAAATACACAGTAGGTAAGTACATTACACGGATTAAGGTGCGTCCCCCAGCAAAACGAGATTTTTGTCCAGTTTTCAGGGCTATCTACTCATTAGCCAAAACAAATATCAACTGTTAAAAAATACATTAAATTTCTACAACTTCTTGGCTTCAAAATGGTAGTTTTATTTTTTGTTAATGGAGTTATTGTTTAAATAATCGCCTCACAACGAAACCATGAAAAAATTAAATAATTGTAGTTAAAGTAGTTATCATGCATCTCCTCGGAAAACCTCCATTATTTTGATTTTATACTTACACCAACGGATAGACAATTTCATTACGAAGATTTTGGTAGAAATATTTTTTTCAAAAGACCAAAATCTGATTTTATAAAGAGTATTCTAAAAATTGAGCGTAAAACAGCGGCAAATCCTACTGTTTCTCTCTTGCTCTTTCTTGCGGTGTGCGATAAGGTAAGAAATACTCAAGGTCATTTGCTCGGGGTACGCCCTTAACAAGAAAGGCATAACAAAGGCAAAGCAAATTTTCACTAATAAAAAAAAAGTAAATAGAGCAAGCCAAAAAATAATGAAACAAAACAGATTTTCGTGATTTCAGAGTTGGTCTCGTAGTAAAAGTTGTTCATAATCATGAGAACAACGCGTGCCTTTCAGCTTAGTCAAAGTTTACTGCGTAGAATGAACAACCCACTTTACGTTCCCACTGCTGGGACTCAGAGCTATCTCTCACAAGAAGCCAAGGGCCGCGGACCAAGTAGGTACGAGTTGGCGGAATAAGTTGGTTGGGTTGGGAAACACATCTCCACGAGATATTTTGTAGTGGTAGGACTCTTGTCAGAGTCCGCCTGGGGAAGTACCACACCTTGCCATTCATTTTACCGCCAAGCAGTAATGTGCAAACATTACTGTGTTCCGGTTCGAAGAGCAATGTTTCCAGAGAAATTACAGGGCTTAGAGATATGATACGCCTTAGACCTCTGGGTGATGAGCGCAGTGCAGTACTAGATAATGATTTGGACTCTTCATGGTCCAATAGCTGCTTGTCATTGTGCTGTTATGTGGCAGGCACGTTCATTCCGTCAGGCACATGACCTGCTCGTCTCGTCACTTTATGCTTATGCTATAAAAAAACATAGGTATATATTTCTTGAAACAGCAATTTCCACACGTTTTCCGTTACCATTAAAGCCAGTGGTAAATTGTAATGACAAACTCGTACATTTGCACTATAGGTATACTTACACAGGGGGCAGGTGGGATTTGAACGTACAACGCGATTGTGAAAGAGTAACGAACATTTGTAACAAAGTTTCTGTTTTTTTTTCATAGTATAGAGCGATGAGACGAACAGAACATGTGCCTGATGGTAAGCAACAGGCCTGCCACATAACAGCACAGTGACACGCAGCTATTGGAACATGAAGAGTCCAAATCATTACCTAGCACTGCACTGCGCTCCTCACCCAGATATCTAAGATAAGTATTATATCTCTAAGTCCTGTAATTTCATTGGAAACATTGCCCTACAAACCGGAAAACAGTAATGTTTTCACATTACTACTTGGCGGTAGAATAACTTGCAAAGGTGTGATACTTCCCCAGGTGTAGAATAGTACCATAAAATACCGAGTAAAACAACGCCCCGCGGTTTTACCCGCACAGTTATATTTACCTGGGATAACAAGTAGCGCATGTTATATTCCAGACTTGCGACGCGATTGAGCAACAAACATACATGCATCTAGGTATAATATTAGTAGGACGAAAAATTTGAATTAAAATTTTTCTCACATTGCATTGCTCGCCTGTAGACGATTGGACTTGTTTCTCCATTCTGGTTGCTTGAGTTTTCTTGTGAATTCTTTTTCCCTTTCCTCATAAACGAACGGAATGCCCTGAAAAACAAATTAATATATTTCAAGGTCGGATATTTTCTTTACTTCAGTTACCATGCAAAACAGTGTTAATGTGAACGTGTAGTCATGTAATATTCATTTATCTATCTGTTGTGTAATGTATTTAACTGTTTAGTCAGTGAATTAGAATTAGTTAGTACCGAGTATATTGGATTTTAAACACGGGTCGTGTTATGTATTATTTTTTTATTTTTTCATTTATTTAATAAAATAATAATTATTTCTAATAACAAAAGTTGCCTTAAAATCTAGTCGATTTATCTAGACAACCAATACTCGCCTCAAAATACTCGCCTCAAAATTTGTCTACAATACTTGTAAAAAGACTCTAGTTACTATTGTCACCGGAAAGCCAAATATTTTTAAACAGCCATTGCAGTCATACCTAGGTAGGTCGCGGTCGCGGGCCGCATGCGGCCATTACCTTCTTGCTGCCCGCAACGGTTTTTAAAAAGATTCAAATATATAAATAACCAGCAGCGCCCCGCGGTTTTGCCCGCGTACTACTCGTTCCCGTAATTTTCTAGAATGAAAAGTAGTTTATGTGTTATTCCAGACTTCAATCTATCTGTGTTTCAAATGTCAACTGGATCCGTTCTTGTGTTCGGATGTGATTGAGCAACAAACATCCAAACATCCAAATTTTCGCATTTAAAATATTACTAGCGGTTCATTCCGGCTGCGCTCGGATATTGTCATTTAAAGAGTATTAATCGAAATAAAAACTATCATATCTCCCAAGTTGGACCAGACTGCTCACGGTGTGCCAATTTAATTTAAAATCAGTTAAGTAGTTTAGGAATCCATCGCGGACAAACATCGTGACAGGAGATTTATATATATTTTAAGAAGATAATATTGGTAGGATGTATTCCCGTGATGTAGGTATCATATATATTTATGATATAGGATGTATTTATACAGCTACGTATACTACATATACAACTAAATACATTTATTAATAATTAGCTACTTATGTTATCGTCCATGTGTGATTCTATCGGCGACTCTCCAGCCGGTCACAGAGCCGGCCTCAGAGATAGAGTCGATCGCCGCCGCCTGCATAAAACCCCTGGCCGCCTACGTCAAGAGTACAGGTTGTGTTGACTGTGTTGTTTGCGATGTCTTGTATCAAAATGGGGAGGGGGGGGGGGGGGCACAAAGCAAATTAATTACAAACTTAGAGAAGTGCGGCCCGCTTTTATCTACCTTTTCCACCATGCGGCCCATGGCTCCGAAGAGGTTGCCGACCCCTGTACTAGAGTATAGCCGTAGGCAACCTATAGGTATAGCAAAGTTCGTTAGGCAGTAAAGGTCACTTGAGGCCTTTAAAAACGGTTAGGTACCTCTTGAGTTTCCAGGACATCACATTTTGCCTCTTCCGATCACACGCCCACTGCCTATTCTACAGTAGATGATTGTATACTGAGCATTCAATAGCAATGATGGTAGGTATAGGGATTATAGGGGCTTTGCTAATTGCCGTTCAATGAAGACTGATGGTTTTCTATTGCTTTTGATCGGTCGCTGATAACTAAATAATCGTTTTTATAGTAAGACACGATTTTTCATTCGCTTCAAAATACTTATACGATATTTTTATTGCGTGGTCGGTTTTGATTCTTGTTTTATTCCCACTACCAAAATTGATTCGTATTGTACTAAGAACTTACTGCAATTATGAAATTTACTGAAGCATGTTATTCCAGAAAGTGGAGGTAAAAGTTCCATCATATTTTAATTCTCTATCGTAATGTCTTAGTTACAACTATTTTAAAATTAGCTTCCTGGCGAGGATAAACGAGTAAGTACCTATGGAACCATATGAAATGCTTTCAAGTATGCTTCTAGTGTGCTTTATAATTACATACTTACAGATGTACTCTACGTATGTGCGTAAGTATATTAGTGTGCCTTTTGTGATAGCCCTAAGTGTAGTAGGCAGTAGAGACCATCTGAAGCCAACTACTACAGGACCTTTAAAAACAATTGATTTGGTGGTACTACGATCTGCCCAGAAGCACGGTGGGGGGCACCGTGCTTCTTTTAAACAAAATAATAATAATAACTTAAAGTATGTTATTTTTTAGTATTTCAGATAATTACAATCCATAGCCATAAGCACAATATTACAAGACATTAAGAAATTAAAAAAACATTAAAGGTATAATATACAGTTGCCTCGAAGAGATCGCTATAAGCGATAAGGCCACCGATTAAAATTACATTTTTATATTAAATTTAGTTAATATAGATATAATTTATTTTTATCATCATGGCACTCATCATGGGCGAGCAATCATGGGCACTTTTGCGCCGGGAGCAGTTAGGGGTGGGTTATTCGGAGATTAGTTTTTTAATTAATAAAATATTTGTAGGGTTCATTTATTTCTGTAATGAATTTATAATACTAATAATTTTACGTAAACGTCCCAATAATCGGAAGATTTTGAACTTCGTTGACTTTGCTGCTCCACCACGCCAAATGTACTGGACGGTGGACGTACAAAATTAAAATTAATTAAATTCTCATTTTTTTTTAAATTTAGTTAAGTTCATTTTATTCTCGTATATTGTGGATTTTAATAAAGAGTTAACTAATAAAATGCACTATAATAATTGAAGTCTTAAATTTTATCAAAGAATATAATATAAAATATTAAGGCTATTTATTCCATTAGTACTTACGTAATTGCGATCAATAGTTCAGTATTGGAAATTTTAACAATTATCATCAAATATAGTCTAACGAGAAGAATCCTAAAGTAATCACCTGACTGTAATAAACCAACTTTTCTAACTTCCCCGTTGTGATCAAAAGTGAAATCCTTTCGATGCTACGTAATGTTTGGCCAGCAGTTATCCATCCAGACTAAGCAAATATTTAGATACCAGCTGTAACCAGTGTAAACTGCCTTACTATGGTAGGTGGAAATTAATTACCGACTGGTATTCCACCAGTTGCTTATAGGTCTAGGTCTCGCCCAGACAAACGACCTCCTTTCTGTTTTAACGACGCACTAAACATCTCCCATTCTAGTTTACGTCCTCATAACATAACAAAGAGTCACGTGTTCGCTTCCATCGATACGTTTCATAAACATGCCAGAGCTTAGATTGAATAGGTACTTATAGAGTTATAGATATCTAGTGCGTGCATCGACAAGTCTAGCTTGACTTTTATTCTTTGCAGAGTCCGCTTGCGGAAGTACTACCTTCTCCAGTTACTACCGCCAAGCAACAATATTTAAACAAAAGTGTGTTCCAGTTGAAGTTGTTATCATTAGGCGCATGATTGCTCGTCCCTTCGTTGTATAGGTATTATAAAAAAAATGGCAGTCATAGGAACTGCCGCTAGAAGCTAGAAGTAAAAACTTGTAACTCAGAATTTGATAGCTCACTTTGGAAAATACGCCGGTGAAACCGGACGGCGTGGCCATGAGCATGGCCATAGTCCCGAGTTTACCCGAAGATTTACTATCATTCCCGAGCGTGACGCTAGAATTCAATTCACAGCATACGAAAAATCTGTTTGTGGCGCGCCAAAAGAAGTTTTCACTTCAAAAGTATTTTCACACATCGACCTTCTCGGTCACCGCAAAGCATAGGGACCTACTCCGGTAAAGTCCTCTGCGTGAGCAAGCGTGTTGTATAAAGAGTTCACGTACTTAAACGTTTTTCTACGTAGTTCTAGATTTTATTATTTTCACGGAATAAAAATTAGGCTGTGTCTTATTCCAGACAATCTATCTATGCATCAAATTTCATCTAAACCCCATAATACATGTTTTAGTGTGAAAGTAAGTTTTGTAGTGGTAGGACTCTTAGCAGAGTCCGCCTGGGGAAGTACCACACCTTTGCCAATTATTCTACCGCCAAGCAGTAATGTGCAAACATTACTGTGTTCCGGTTTGAAGGGCAATGTTTCCAGAGAAATTACAGGGCTTAGAGATATAACAACTTAGATCTCTGGGTGACGAGCGCAGTGCAGTGCTAGCTAATGATTTGGACTCTTCATGTTCCAATAGCTGCGTGTCACTGTGCTGTTATGTGGCAGGCATGTTGCTTACCATCAGGCACATGTCCTGCTCGTCTCGTCACTCTTTTATAAAAAAAAAAAAAAGTAACAAACATCTATACCTACAGACTAGGTACATAGCTACATACTCACCAACTTTGTCATTTACAATATTAGTAGGATTTCTACAAATAGAGGTGCGCTTTGTATCAGAATCTTGAGTTTATAAATCGTCTGACATTAAAGTCTCCTAGGTCGTTCAGATAAAACAGAGATTTGTTTGACCCGTTCTTGAACCTACTGTTTCTTGTAAGCTGTGACGTCATGTAAATACAAGTTGTTTAATTGCATTCTTATCGTCGTTAATGATTTACTGCATTTAAATTACTGCAGTGAACATAGATCCGGTTTATAAGTACTGTGATGATGTTAGAATCTGGTACATAAATATGATTTATGTTGCTTTTTCTCAATATCAAACCTACCAGGTAGGCTGCCTTTTCTCAATATCAAACCTCACATATATCGCTCCCGACTTTATTTTCTCACTACTAGGACTCGGGACCTTCTCTCCGTAGTAAAGAGTCAAGGTCATACATAATAAGCCACCACGCTGGTCAAAAGTGCAATGCTGGATGACGCATAACATTTCTACCTACATAAATATATATTTCTTGGAATTAGCCGGCTTTCCTACGACGTCTTCCTTCACCGTCAAAGTCAGTGGTGGCGACAAATAGTGGTAGGTACATCTACAAAAAATACTCAATAGGCGGGATTCGAACCTATGACATCAGAACTGTGAATTGGCATGTTCCAGCCAACAAGCTACCATGGTTCATTTATTTATTTATTTAAGAGCGCGCCTAAAGCCAGAAAACGCAAAAAAGGTCATTTTCGACGCCACTCACCGTCGTTAAGAAAGATAAAACTATAACAATAAAAATATTGACGTGTGGGTACAACCAAGGAGAAGCACAATGACCGGATAGAATTTTAAAAATAGATCAGATTTTTTTACAATAAAAAAATAAAAATGACACCACAAAAAACCCATTTTAATTCGAGTACTCGAAATTATCAGCGATGACCCCACATTATTTTTCGCTAATAAAATGTCTAATTTTACGCTCTATTTAAGTAACCGAATAGTTTTTTGAATTTATGTTAAATTTTTGCGTAATTAAATAAAACTTGGTCAAAAACTGACTCCCGAATTCAAATTAATTTCCACTCTAAACTGTGTCATGCTATTCTCGGCTTTATGCGTACCAGGTTAGATATTAAATAGACCTTTGGGTCCTGGTCAGTTGTCGGGCAACGCTCGATGTTGAAGGTTGTTTACGGAAGCTCTGTCAGGCAAATGCGTGCGTGAATTAAAAAAATGGGATGAAAGGATAATAAGTTTTCTGCGAAAAAAGAGAACTAAACGTAAACATTTTGGAATTTTAGTCAGGTAGGTACTTAATGTATGTTTTAGTTAGGTAAGTCAAATTTTGTTTTGGAATAGGTTCGTAGTATGTACAATAATAGGTAAAAAAGTAGGTAGGTATCTATGATTGTTAAAAAGATAAGTTTACCAACATTGTTTTTAATAAATTTAATAAATTTTAAAAATTCAATTTAATAAAAGAGCAATCTGTGGTAGTACATGCAAAAACCCAAACAAGTCATTGTGTACATAATAAATTTTGTATGATGAACAAATTAATAGTTTTAAGTTTTAGTGACAATTGAAACAAACGATCAGAAAATATTTATGAATTGAGGTCTGCGGAAAATAATGATTTAAGTATTTTTTTAACATAAACTTTTCAGATTAAAGAAATGCAAACTTGATGAATATGTTTATCAGCAGACGATCCATCGTGGCACGTCTGCTGAGCATTAGATCTATTAAAATAGGGAGAAAGGAGAATATATATTTCATGGTAAACTTTCCAGCATGTGTCTTGATATATATGTTTTTGGTTAACCCTGCACGCGTTTGAAGAAAACTCGTGGAACAGTCCGTACGTGCCGGCTAGATCATTATCACATATTCTTATTATATATTCACAGTGTTTATAAAATATTATATTATATTATTATATATTTGTTTTATTATTATTTATTTGTATTATTATATATCAATATGTATATATCACCAGAAAGCCCTTAAAATATAGTTTACTATTATATTAACTTCTAGGTACTTACTACATTAAATAATCCTATCACGAAAAGCAAAGTTTACATATTACGCCCGTTGTAAAAAAGTTTTGGATTTCACAGCACTAATAAAAGAACACAACACACATTAGTACATTATGATATAAGTGCGCTAAGTTGATAATTACAGCCGAGGCGATATTGCTAGCTTGAGCCGTAGGCGAGAGCTATAATTAGCAGAGGCTAGCCCTTTCAGCATTTCCCATTGGCTGGCATATTTCTTGTTCACCGATTAACAATGCGCGCGCATCAGCCCTTTTTTTAAAGCAAGGGCACTGATCCAGCTAGTATGACATTAAGAAATTAGTAATAAAGTAATTGAATATTTTTGTGTTTTGTTATAAATAAATTGTTGTGAGTTATGGTCAAAATTAATTAAATTGATAAATTAAATATTTCTCATTATATTTTATTTCTTATACTTAGTTAGTTTTATACCTAAAATGTTTACAACTTTTCTGACATAAAAACTCTTTACTAAGATTTAAAAAGGTACCGTTCGTTTTAGACGGAGCATTTTGAAACCGTGCGTTTTACATTACACTACCGCACAAGTACGTAATAAGATACATTACGATACAGAAATTGGTTCAATGAGAGACCCTTTACGAGCAAATATGTTATAAATAATATTAACTTTACCACGTTTGCCTATTATTTGCATTGCATAGTTTTTTTAGTAGATTACAATAAAATACAAACCGTATTCACATTTTTCGGTTTAAAAAAAAATGTTCTTTGTCGTGGGGCAAAATGGCGTCGGTCGATCGCGACACAGAAATGGCGGAGTACCATTCGTATTTTTTATTTTTTCAGGCCAAATGAAAAGAGACGGCCCATTTTCCATGGGCATTTGCCCCACAGCAAAAGTGCAGGAGACTCGACCAAAATTGGATCATTGTATAGGATTTTAAATATAATTATATTGAGGAACTGTTAATGTTTTTATTCTGCATAGCGGGGTTTAAAAGATATCAACTAAAACGTTGAAAAAAAAACGCAATGTGTGAGTTTCGAACGAATCGAGCATATTTTACATTCTTGTTGGAGTCGAGTTTCGAACGAATCGGATGTTGTGTCAATTTTGTTCACTTTTTTTTTATTTTGGCGTCGCACGCCTTTTGTGTTTTCCCATATTACGTATTTCAATATTTTCAAGTTTTACTAAAAACCGTCAAAGAAGTACGTTCACGAACATGAAATAGTAATTTGAAATAACCCACCTAATAATTATATTGCACATTGCCACTCGAAAATACACAAGTTAAAGAAAATAATACAATGAGGCGACATGTTTTTTTCACGTTGGCGCCAAAACTAGAATGTCGCAATCCGGTTGCCCCCCATACTGAGAATTAAAACTTAACAATTTTTTTTTCATCAGACCTACACTTGTGGTGTGTCTATCGATAGGTCTTCAAAAATGATGTTGAGGTTTTAAAACTCATTTTCGTCTACACTGAATAATTTGCGCGAGATACACTTCCAAAGTGGTAAAATGTGTGTGTGTCCCCCTCTAACTTCTAAAGAGAATGAAAACTCAAAAAAAAATATATGATGTAAATTACCATGTAAACTACCAACGAAAATTAGTTTGAACTCGATCTGAAGAGTAGTTTTTTTTTAGTACGTCATAAATACACTATTATTGAAATTGAAACTTTTGGCGGTGCGCCAGATTTTTTTCCGGGAGCTGTAAGTGAAGCTGATCTGTTGCGATCCAAGATAAAAAGCTCCATCGGGTGAACTAGGGACCGCCAAGGGTACCCAAATGAAAAAGATACAGCTGCTCTTCACTGCAGTGTCGCTGTGCTATTTTGATTTATATTTAATTTTAAAAATACAAAGTTTGATTAATGTCTTTTTTCTATTTATCCTACTAACATGGTCATGCTATTTAGTATTACAAAATATATCAAAGTTGCGGTTACATATTATATTATTACAGAATAAATAAATAAAACTCCTAATAAAGTGTTCACTTCTACTGTGCGGTCTAAGTGCACACATTTTTTTAAGCAATAGACTGATGCCCTTTTTATATATATATGATATCGTAAAACACGCATTTATTTAATTATAAAACACGACTACATATTAAATAAATAAATGACTAAATCTTATGATTCAGTCATATTTAGTTTTCATTTCTTTCATTCGACTGTTTTTCAATAAATGGTTTATTGTGTGTATATAGACAATAAAAAACAAATTGATGTATTTTTTTAAAAACATCTATGATTAATCTGAATGTTTTCATATACTGGATTTCGGGGAGCGATGACCTTGAGTAATCGTAGCTTCTATCTTACTCGCAGCGACGCGGCGTATTGGAGAGGGGAAGGGCGACGCGCGGGTGAAATTTGATTTTTTCCTGGCACTAGGCCCGCTCTTAATATTAGGCGAGCAGCATTAGCTGATATGCCTATATCTCAGTGTTGAAATATGTAACAAAAATTATAGGTAATTGTGTGTTAAAAAGTTAAGGGGGCGCCTAAAGCCAGAAAACGAAAAAAGGACATTTTCGACGCCGCTCACTGAAGTTAAGAAACTAAAACTATGACAAAAAAAAAAATACGTGTGGGTACAGTCAAGAAGAAGCACAATAACCGAATAGAATTTTAAAAATAGATCAGAGTTTTTTACAATAAAAAAATAAAAATGACACCGAAAAAACCCGTTTTAATTCGAGTACTCGAAATTATCAGCGATGACCCCACATTATTTTTTGGTAATAAAATTCCTATTTGTACGTTCTAGTAAAGTAACCGAACACTTTTTTAAATTTATGTTTAGTTATTGAGTAATTAAATAAAACTTGGTCAAAAATGGACTCCTGATTAAATATTGATATTTCCTCCAAACTGTGTCATGCTATTCTCGACTTTATGTCCATCACATTAAGAAACGCGTCGCGCGGGTGAAATCTGATTTTTTCCTGGCTTTAGGCGCACTCTTAAAATGAATTAAAATTACAATAGAGCAAAAAAAAATTTTAAGTTTCAGCCAAAAGTTCCAAGTAAATAGAGAGTACCTGATATTACCTGAAATTTAACTTAACAACAGTGGCTGTTTTGCCTTGATACAATTTCGGATATATTTATGGTCCCTATTCATGAATATGTATATAGGTCCACGCATACATACCGGTCCATATTACACAGGAATATACAGGTCCATGAATATAGTGCCCCACGGCTCTACCCGCGTAGTTTATGTTCCCGTAATTTTCCCGCGATATAAAGTAGCCTATGCGCTTTTCCAGACTTTATTCTAATTGTGTTTCAAATTTCAACCCAATCCCTTCGGCCGTTTTAGTAGTAGGATAGGACTTCAGAAGCTTTGCTTTGTTTTTTTGTCAGTAATCCGCTTCCAAAAATACATTATGCTGCGGCCCCACATATGAGGCGAATGTTCGTAACGTGTTGGCGCAACAAAAACATCGTATTCGGACTAAGACGATGTTGGTGTCTACATTAGCAGGCGAAGATTCATGTCAAATTGGTGCGATGTATTGTGCTTTGATTATTTACTTGTCTAGACAGACCGCTCCGCGTAGAAACAACAAAAATATAAGTTAAGTTAAGATAAGTTCGTCCTGTCGGTTTAATTGTCGCAACAATGACGTTGCGCGGTAAACACGTGTTTTGTGACATTTGAATATTTGTGCTATTTTATAGCTGCATAAATACAAAGGACGATTGAAAACAACTAAAAATATTAGCTGATATCGGTAAGTAACCTTTACATTACCATTTAGTTAAAGAAGTAAACGATAGATTTTTAATAAATATAACTTTGTCTCAGTCTTACCACTACAATATACATACAAACAAATTTACTAGGTATCTACTGTCTATTGTCTATAATATTCATTATACCTAGTATTAAATTCAGTAGCGACTATATTTAGTAGCGACTAAATTCAGTAGCGACTAAATTCAATAGCGACTAAATTAAGTTGCGACTAAATTCAGTAGCGACTACATTCAGTAGTGACTGAATTTCAAAATTAAATATTCAGTAGTTTAGTAGATATTGTAATTCGCGCAAATTAACATTACGCCATCTCACGTACCATACAGCCTTAATCTGTATTCCAAATGTCAGCCCAATCCGTTCAGACGTTACGACGTGATTTAGTTACAAACACCCAAACATTAACATTACGGAAACTACGCAGGTAAAGCCGCGAGGCGCTGCAAGTATCTAAACAAAACTTATGGTTTCCGTTGTTTTTTTTGTTGTCTTTATTTGTTAAAAAAATCTTATAATGGAATTTAGAGAATAAATCATTCTCTACAATAGTCATGTTTTAATTTTATAGCATTGATATCTTGAGATATATCTAATTTAAGTGAATTGAACACTGAATTGAACGAATTATAGGTCTCTATAAATCAAAATATATTTTTACCCACTTTAACAGGAAATACTTGGGGAGCTTGTATCACTTAGCACGCATACCATTGACATAAGAACAGTAATAGCAGGGACAGTGACAGACAATTGTTAAACTTGTGTTTGAAACCTGGCCTCGTACTTTTGTCGCAATTACAGCGTAACGCGTCATCTAGACAAGTCAATAATCAAAGGCATTGTGTCGGATAGGGTTGTTCAGATTGTTGTGCGTCGAGACGTAGGCAGTAATTTAAAAATGAAGGCAATAGTGGCTTTGCATCATAATGTCAGTAAACTATCATTTATTAAAATTGTACGAGTATCATTTACGAAATAATATGAAAAAGAGAGGAATGAGGAGGCGCAAGAAGATAGCCGTGAGTGTATAATAACTGTTGACGATTGCCTGGAACATTTTCTTTTTCTATTTTTAATTGTATTTTATATTCTATTTTTCTTGTGACTTTAGCTGTTGCTTTAGTTACCTTGGTTAAGGAGAGTTTTGGTTTAATTTTGTAGATGTTTTAAATAATTTTAATATTTTTACTATCATTGTGCGCCTTTCTCATTTCCTATATTCACCAGGTAGTTACAGTCCACCGCTCCCCAATAATTATAATTTCACTTTATTTTTCTCATGTACAGCACAGGAATGGAAAGTATGTTATCTGACTTAGCCGCAGAGAGTGGCATGGAATTTCCTGAATTTTTACGTAAATCAACATCTGGCTTTGAATCACTACTACAAAAGGGTCGCACCATTAATTACCAATAATAGTTTAAAAAACGAAAAAACACGCTTTTAGCACACACTAAAAATCACAAAAGCTTTTCAAATAGCCTGTCCACCATCTTGGACGTCCGCCATATTGAATTTAAGTCACATGACTATTTTTTTCGTATTTCTGACAGCAAACCCTTTCATTTGATACCCATAACATGGGGGTGGATTTCAAATAGCCAGTCCGCTATCTTGGGGAGGGCGCTATATTGGATTTGTAATGACGTTTCCTTTACAAGTCATGTATTGTCATCAGAATTCAGAGCGTGTGTAAAATTTAATCCTAATCAAAGACCGGAAAGTGGGTCAAATTAAGATTCCAAGATTTTCTTACATACATACTCGTAGTTAGTTACCTACAAGTGAAGTTAACAAAAGTGTGTTAAAAAAGATACGATCAGAAAAGCTAGTAAAGCTTTCCAATACTTAAGTCTTAAACATTCCTTTTGTGACGTTTGAAATTGATTGTATGAATTGTATAAGTTATGGGGAACCTTACCTGAAATAAATGAATTTTGATTTTGAATTGACGTAGGTCAAGCGAATATTGCCGCGACAAATCCCTATGATTCGCGCCAGTTTACCAAGAGCTCTCCGATGCTTCATCGTCTTGTTGCGCATACATTGCGATAACACGATGTACCCGGCCACACTAATCGCGCCCACACGAATATTCGCCGTAGGACGCATATGAGTCCGCACCATTGAACTTAATAGAGCACAGTTTGCATGTACATTCAATTAATAGGTATGTAGGTATGTATTTTCAGTAATACGTTTAAACTGCACTTGAAAACAGAAATTCTCAGACATATCCAGGGAAACATTCTGTTTGTAGAGCTGTGTCATTATTGGTATGCAACTTGTATGCAAGGTTTGATAAATGAATGTCATAGAGGTTGCAGTTATCATGTTTTTTTAATAATTGGCTGCGATGTTTATTGTATCTGCGGTTTACTGTAACCACTCAGCAAATATATAAAAAACGCTTCAACTAACCGGTATTCAACTTGACTTTGATCCATCAAAAGTCATCTACCTACCTATAATTATTTTGGGTATAAACCTAAGATATTATGTTTGTAAATTCGAATAAGTAAGACTCTAAAGTGTAAGATTCTATATCGATGTATTGATCCATACGTTGAGAGTGAATTCATTTCTTCTAAATTTGAAGACTTAGAAAGAAAGAACTTAGAAGAAATCGATTCACTCACGAGCTCTATCGTTGTCGTTGACCGCATCGTAGCGCGAGATGGTGGTCAAGCGTACCTAAACGTGTAATGGTTGAAAAATAATACCTATTCCACAAATTCCACAATGTTACATTAAACATTAAACACTATAACACTTAAAAAAATACTAAATGTTGTTGTCATTAACGATATCTAATAGATAAATAATCGATTTGAAGACTATACCTAAGTCCTAACGACGCACAAATATATTTTTTGATATAGGTACATAGTTTTAACCATATTTATGCAGGCATATCTTCTAAACTAAAATTGGTATAAAAATGAAAACAAAAGTATTTATATAAAAAAATATAGACGTTTTTTTAAACCTTTAGAACTGGCATGAATCGATTAACAATTGCTGTCAATTCCGTAATTATCGATCGATATGAGTACAGTAAAATATGGGAACAAAACGTAAAATTTAACATATAAATAAAGAAAAATATCAATTCTGTCGGATGAATAGGTTATTTTTGTATAGAACATCTGATTTTTACTCGATTTTAGCACATAGCTTGTTTAAATCGTGACCCTATCTTAATCGGGTAATCGGGCAAATAAGTATGTGTCATATTTATTTTAAAGGGACCTATGGCAGGCTCTACTGCCTACTGAAGTATCTTGGCTACATACTCGTACCTAGTATAAAACAAAGTCACTTCCCGCGTCTGTCCGTCCAAACATATATATTTATGCATAGATCTTTAAAACCACCAAACAGATTTTGATGCGGGGTTTTTTAATAAATAGAGTGATTCAAGAAACATGGATAATTTTAAAGGTTTCTAATGTAATGTCATAAATAAACACATATTTTAGCTAGATCAAAATAATGTACAGCAGTATTGTATCTCTTCAAAAGGTCTACAAAAAGTCTGCAATAGTATAATATGTCTATCTCTCAGGAATAACCCACAATAAACATTTTCATTAGTATATTTAGTATCAGCATTGCACCTGTGCAAAGCCGGGGCGGGTCGCTAGTACTCAATATTATAAAGACTATTGTGACGCAACTAAAACATTGGTAACAAAAAAAAAGTGATCGATTTGATGACCTTCCTCTTTTTCGGAAGTCGGTTAAAAACACAAAACAAAGTAGGTAAGTATGTGTTCTATTTAGATCACAATTAAATCATTCTGTATAATCTTATATACCTACAAGTTCTAGGTATCTACTAACCGTCTTATTCCAAAGTTCCAAACCACGGTATCCAAGGAGCCAAGGACCAATAGTAAAAGTTATAAAACCGAAAGTTCAAACGTTATACTAATATACTCTTTCTTCTTTTTCACTTAAAATATTTCATGTTCAAGTTTCTTTATTATAAACTCTAGTTTGCTCGCCGGTATCGATCTCCTAACCCCTTTCAACCGAATTCCATCATTCTTTCAGTCACCACGGAGGGCTCAAGGTTGTGACCTTCCTAAAACGATTAGTTTGTAAACAGTTTATTTTGATAAAAGACGCAGTGGCCTTTTTGGTATAATAGTAAGTACGGCGTAATATCTAGGACCACGTTAGCACATGGCCACACGTTTAAGATTCTGCAGACAGTTTTATAATAATTATGTCCATAACTTTCTCCTTTTGAGAGAAAGCCCCGAATCCCAGCTGTGGGACCATGACAGAGGCTGCTTAGGCAGGAGTTACCTATGTTATTTCGCGTATTTTTGTCAATTTTTTTATTGTATGATTCACTCGATTTTGGTTTCCCAAGTCTTAATGGCTCTATCTGTGTAGATAACACACATGTAATATAAGAAACACCTGCATTTGTTCGTTGTGCTAAGACTATAATAGTGTTAGAATGTCTGTTATTATTAAATTAACGCTCTGTTTGTTCAGTTATCCTTACCTTTTATGCGTTGTATGTTTACCGAGAGCTACGAATGGTTTATTACAACAAAAAATAAAGTAGCCAAGTGCGAGTTGGACTCGCCCATGAAGGGTTCCGTTCCAGCAAGTAACATAATATACATAGTACACATAGTTCTTGTAGTTCGTTGTAACTTTGATCGAAGTTTTATTAAAAGTGTATTTATGACGTACTAAAAAAAAACTACTCATCAGATCGAGTTCAAACTAATTTTCGTTGGTAGTTTTCATGGTAATGTACATCATATATTTTTTTTAGTTTTTTCATTCTCTTACTTTAGAAGTTAGAGGGGGGGGGGGGGGACACACATTTTACCACTTTGGAAGCGTCTCTCGCGCAAGTTATTCAGTGTAGACAAAAATTAAATTAGAAACCTCAACATCATTTTTGAAGACCTATCGATAGACACCCCACACGTGTAGGTTTCATGAAAAAAAAATTTTTGAGTTTCAGTTCTCAGTATGGGGGGCACCCCTAATTTTTGTTTTTTTTTTAAAGTTTTGTAAAAATCTTAATGCTGTTCACAGAATACATCTACTTACCAAGTTTCAACAGTGTAGTTCTCGTAGCTTCGGCAAAAAGTGGCTGTGACATACGGACGGACAGACAGACAGACAGACAGACATGACGAATCTATAAGGGTTCCGTTTTTACGTTTTACGGAACCCTAAAAACTAAAATCCGTATTAAAATTAAAAAATATTTGAAGACGGATTTTTGATTTGCTTTTGATGACATTTCTGTGCTACATAAAAACTACAAACTGGTACAAAAAAAAACGAATTTATCAAAAATCTAAATTTCCATATCCAGCCGTTGGTCGTCGCCAAGAAACATACAAATAATAACATTTTCTTTGAAAAAAAAACAGACACCATTTTTTATTTATAATAATTAGATTCAGACACTCGACTAAATTTGATAAATTGTGTGAATCCAACTAAATACATTGATCGATGAACGCAAATTTTAGATTTAACGTTTGATTAAACGTAGTTTTAACATCATTGTATGTGGGACCACCTCTGATTAATATAATCTACCAAACAAAACAAGAATTATCAACGGAGCGAAAGTCACTACATACAGCTGAATTCAGAACTTCCTCCATTTTTTAAGTCGGTTAAAAATTATTACGATCAGTTGTGACCCTTCTAGTTTTAGCCAATCGAACCATCATTGGTGTCAAAGAATGGACAAATAAGTGGAACTTCACCATATTTTCATTGTCCGCCATAAACACAAACAAAACAGTAAAATGTCTACCGTATTGCCGTTTTGCCGTATTCTTTTCATAGTGGACAACAAAGGTATAATTTTCCAAAACCATTGTATTTCGGTCCCATCTACGAAGCATTCTCAACGTCAACTCTGTAAGACACGGTCACAATGTTTACCGTAGAAAATGTCTCATGTACATTGTCACTGATAACAGATAAGGTACCCAAACTTAATCCATTTGTTAATAGGACGTCTTCTACCAACGTGGCCTTGAGCCTCTTGGTTGTGTGTCATAAGCAATAAGTATATTACATTTAACTGTTAAAACACACATTCTGTCAGTACGCCATGGCCTTAGCCGTTGATGTTATCTAGAGTTAAATGCTTTCCCTGTGAGCTAGGTATCAGATCCAAAAACTATTTCCCCAATTTAACTCTTGAGATTAGCGCGTATTACAAATGAAAGTTTATCTTAAAGGTTCTTAGAGGATTGTGGTGTTCTAGTTAATATTAGTTTTGGTTTCCTCCTCAGTTGCAAGTCCTACGTAGCACTGAAACAAATCGACTGGTTTTAAGAATAAATGTCGAAAAATAATTCCTAAATTTCGAAGATCATGGAATGAAATATTGTGTGAATTCCTTACAGGTTTTTAAAACTATAACTGTATTATCATTTGTAAAATCTATATATATAACACAGGAAAACCTTAGAATAAAGTAGCAATTGGCGACCTTATCGCTAAGAGCCATATCTTCCAGATTTCTTGATCGATTACTTTCACATTTTTGGGTATATTCAGTAAGTCTGAGTCATAAACTATTTCAAATCACTAAGTAGGTAATAAGGGTGACTCACCTACATATTTTTATGACTGGGCGTTACAAATACTAATGTTTTTTTATTTTTACCAATACCTAATTTTTAAAACCGATGTTAGTACTATAATATTCATCATAATTTGTATCATATAAAACAACATTTAGTGATTTAGTTAGTCATTTACAAAATACGAGTATACCACATAATACTTACGTAGGCGTGCAAGGTTTGTTACGATGTCAATATTTTTTTCAAGTCTGACGAAGGCGTTCTAGAGTTACAAAGAAAAGCATCTCTAAGTTCGTTACAGTATATGTATAAGAAACACACATAACATACACTACAGTTTTTTTGGGTAGTCGTGTAATAAAGATGACCACGTGTGTATCGTGTTCCAATGCATAAGAGTAAGGCCAATAAAATAAATTGTGTAGCATGCCACGAGCAATTATGAAGGTTACTAGGTCGAGACGGCTCATGTTTTACTGTTTTTATAAAATGATAAGTTAATCAGAGTGTTTGCATAAAGAATACTAAATAATTATTTACATGTAGAACATCTCATATAAGTAGTTGTAGAGTATATTGTATGGAGTTCCGTTCGCATCTTTGGGGTGAGTTGGCAAGTATCAGTTGGAGGCTTTGTATTATTATATTGAGATTCGTGCAAAATGGCTTATAAACAACGACTCACTTGTTCGTAAAATACTCCAAAGTTGTCGCAAACTTGCAAGTTTAATGGTTTTTATCGGCTGTATTTCGGAGAATGTGCAGCTGGTCTCCATGATATAATACCACCTTGCCCTTTTTCTAACGGACTACCTAGGCATTTAGTGGAATTGTTACCAAAGTTTTTTCCGGATTCGAAAAATAAACAAATAACAATATATAAATAACTAGCAGCGCCCCGCGGGGTTACCCGCGAAGTTCCCGTTCCCGTTGTTTTTCCGGGATAAAAAGTAGCCTAGTGTTCTTCCAGACTATAATTTATCTGTGTTCCAAATTTCAGCCCGATCCGTTCATACGTTAGGACGTGATTGAGTAACAAACATCCAAATATCCAAACATCCATACATTGACATTTATAATATTAGTAGAATAGGATAGACGCACCTGGTAATGTGAGGGAGCAACTTCGGGTTGATAATGCAAGTAGCATAATATGTTACTGATAGTAAGTGCTCCGTTTAGTCCTATTTTCCGTTTTGCTACTTCGTCCGCATATGTAGTGAGATAATGGATTTTCTTATCAAATTCTTAGGTACAAATTTGTTCGCCAAATGATTTTCAAAATCATCTATATTTTATTTGCGAGTAAGTAGTATTACTGTTTATTTAGTACACTTTTAAAACCAGTTTACCAATCATTATGGTAAACTGTCAAAATGCTTATTAGGTACTCTATTAGTCTAACGACGACCGCAGTAGAGTTAACTCTGAGGTATTTCAAAATCGCAGTTTTGTTAACTACTATAAAATAGTAAAAATTAAAAGACATGTGTCAGGAAGTAGGTAAAAAATGATGTAAATTCGTGACTTGTTATTGTCGCAATATGAATCATTATATAAGTAAATTAATCCACTCTATCTGATAAACCGATGTGATTTCTGCCTCAAATCGAATTAGGTAACTTTAAATTTAAAACGATCAAAATAATACACGAGTAAGTCTTATCACAGAAGCGGTTGGATGGGAGCCAAGAGAACGCATCGCTTTGTTTTTCTTCGTGTTTTGGTCCAGACACTATAATATTAATTCGCTGCTCCTTTCTAAAGTATCTTTGTTTTTTAACTATTTAAAGGTTTACATTTGATCTTAAGCGACGATGCGGTCTACGATGGAGTGTTTACTTGAAGGAACTGATTCACTATCGACTTGAACACCAAGATTGTAAATATCGGGAAAACCCCACTCAGGCAACTCATTCCACGGGCTATACGTCCTTATCACAAAGGTAGAGTTAAACCTCCTAGTAGTAGTACCTAATTTTTGTTCGTATTCTTCCGAAACGCCTCAACTAATTTTAATGAAATTTTGAAACGTTTTTGATACATTAATTATTTTAACCCTTCTGCCCCTATTAATTTTTAATCGCGATTTTACTATTTTTGTATGAATTACTACAATAAAATTACGAAATCATTTGGATAATCTAAATAATTTAATCGGCGCTCATTTAGGTTCGTGAAGTCACATAAACATGAAGTGTTACGTCACTTTTACATTTCACTCGGTTGATTCTAATTAAAGTAAAATTATTATAAATGCGATTTGTTTTTTTGGTGCTCAATCACGTTGGAACGGCTAAATTGAATGCAGTTCCGCTGCATACGGAAAGCAGACGTAGTTGTCTGCTTTCATCGGCGTTACCAAATTGGCCGATGACATCACAAAATCAAAGCATAGCGGAAAGCAGGAGAGTTGAAAGTGAATGCGGTAGACCTGCGGGTTGGAATTAGAAGTTCAGTTTGATTGTAGTCTAGAACTGCACTTAGGCTACTTTTCTCAGCTAGAAAATTAAGGTAAAGTGTTCTAAGCTAAAACTGAAAACCTCAGGGTGCTGCCAGTATACGATAAATGCGAACAGGTAACCACGAAACGCACCATTATCTGATAGAACGTCACAACATGATTCATCATAAGTAGGTACACGAAAGGTCCATCAAACATCTTGAGAAAATGGAACGGTGGCCTCTGAAATATTTTTCATATCATAACCATTGAAAGTTGGATATTTCGTAATACCAAAGTTACAAAACAATTTGACACTTTTTTATGAAATTCTACCTACATTCAGAGATCTAGTAGGATATTTACAAATTGAAAACAAACAAGTAAGTAGGTGCAGTTGCATAATGTACATATTTTAGAGTATCGTAATGTGCATATTGTAGACAAATAGCCGATGTATGAATGACAATCGGGACAAAATTTTAGGCAAATGAGACATTTGTGACAATCTCGACAAAGTTTTGACGTAATGCAGGAAAAAGTGTCACGTTGCGCCTGATCCGAGCGTGCAAGCCAGAGCGCAAATCAAACTATAGATCTGTATTATCTATTCTATGCTATAGAGAGACACGATCGGTCTAAACGTTCAGCTTGTGACTCATCTATGTTCCTACCTATACATTATAATAACGTTATCACGTAAAGCTATCAGCCGTAAACCGACTTTACAGACGACCAACCATTTTAAGGGTTCCGTACCCGAAGGGTAAAAACGGGACCCTATTACTGAGACTTCGCATAGCCTATAGCCTTCCTCGATATATGGACTATCCAACAGAGAAAGAATCTTTCAATTCGGACCAGTAGTTCCCGAGATCCTTGCGTTCAAACAAACTCTTCAGCTTTATAATATTAGTATAGATTACTGTCGTCAGCCACTGGTTTATTGTTTTGTATTACCTACCTAATGTTGTTATTGGTTGGTTAGGTTAGTTTTTCCAATTCAGTTACAATAATTAACCCAATAATTTTCCTTGTCCACATAATTTTGCTGTTATTTTCCCGCAATGCCTTGCAAACCTTAAAATTGTAATTGCAGGTAATTTTCCTACATGTTCGAAGAAAACTCGAATAATAAACTGTGGATTTTGCCCTGTGTTTGCTTTTGTATTTTTCTGCTAATGAAATTAACTAGCAATTTTATCTGTCACTAAAATTCGAAATAATTGCGATAGGGATGTTACTTGGGAATTAAGCAATAATTGATTATTTATTATTATTTAAAAAAGAAGATGGTGGTCTGTGCAAAAACATAAAGCAGTAAGTACGAGCTATTCTATTCGATTGCGAAGTTGGGGAAATTGATGAAAAACTTAGAAAAAATAGAGAAAACGGAAAAAATAGAGCAAAGTGGAAAAGCAAAAGTTGTAAGGTTTATCTCCATGTGGGATATCTGGAAAGCGAGAGGGAGAGAAATAGAGTTCTGAGAGCCCTTTACAGACTATAGGTACCTACTGAATAAATTTTTGAATTAGATAAATTATATCTTTTTGAAGTATTTGCAAATGGGACAGTTTCAATATTTTCTCCGGTTATTGCCAAGGTGCACAGATTATAATGAACTTCATTTGAGTCCCGTTTTCGGAAACTTCTTTATATAATTTTATTAAAAACTCTGTTAGTTTCTCTCCAGTCAATGCGATATACTTATTTATGCAAATCGCCAATGACAAGACACTAGTGACAATAGTGAGTTCAACGCTATAAATACGGCATGACGATACTGTTCATTACTCAGACCTATCGATAAATAAACAGGTTTTGTCCTCTATTTAAGGACTTCCGAGCATTTATAGGAGAAATGAGGTTCATTCCGTTTCAAACAGAAATTAGGATCGTGATCATAAATATGATGGTATATTTCTCTTTTCTGCGTTCTCTTTTAATGTTTGTTGGGTTTCTTCAAAAACTTTTGGGCTACTTTATACATTGTTATTACATCCGCTATTCCATCTCTAAATACAAGGGAAATTATTGGGATTGCATTTAGATTTCAAAATTTGTGGACGAAGAATATAAATTTCTTATTCTTTAACTCTATTCAGAACGTGTCACGGTGCTCCAAAGGGGTCTGTGTACTTAGATAATTAGTACTAAATTGTTTTATAAATACACGGTATAATAAATAACAAATAAAAAAACAAAATCATGTGGGATCTATGTTAATACCAAATTTCATTGTATAGAACCTAACATAGTTATATTGCAAACGAATTAAGATCGTTTTATAGTATAAGGACGAAATGTTTGGCTATTTAGTATTTGGCCCGTGATTCGAATTTAATACCCCGTTTACATTATTCCAGTCCAGCGACCGAATCCAGCGCTGCATTGCTTACTGGAATAATTTAAACCGGCACTGGAAAGCATCAATCCAATGGGGCGTTTTCCAGATGAAGATAGACTTGTCAAAGACAGTTCCCAATTTCACCATAAGTGGCGCCAATGTTTCATTTTGTTAGATAAATTTCACAAAAACAGACAGTGGTGCCACACTTGGCAAAATTTAGAACTATTTTTGACAAGTCTATCTTCGTCTGGAAAGCGCCCCATTTACATTTCCGTGCCGGTAAGCAATCCAGCGCTTGATTCGACCGCTGGACTGGAATAATGTAAACCAGGTATAAGATAAATTTGGATTATACAAATAAATGTCTAGGTAGATACCTACACATTAAAGTCAAGGTCTGTGGAAACAACAAAATAGTTCCTTGAACTCTTCTGACACCGCCGTATTTATTCGTTGCATTATGTACAAGGAAGAAACGGGAAAAGTTTTTATTTCGTGATAAGTACATTTTAAGACAGGCCCAAACAAGTTATTCAATATGAAAAGGTTTTAAGTTAGTCATTCTCCTGCATGTTAAGTAAGCTTATTATAATGCATAATGAGTAATTTCATTAGGCATTATAATATATTTTTTATTGGGTAAATTCCTAAGAAAAGGCGATTGTATAATACAGGACCATGGACGTATAAAAAAAGTCGGACGTAGTCTCGCTAAAACAAATACTGTGTCCATCGAGTCGGCCACATAATATATACGTGTGCGCTGTCACATACAGGCCGACACGCACACAACAGTGGGTCATTACACGCGCTACTTGTGTAGGTATATGTGTGCGTGTCAGCCTATCAGTGACAACCTGACAACGCACACGTGCAAATGTGGCCGACTCTAGTGACACAGTTTTTGTTTTGGCGAGACTACGTCCGACTTTTTATACGTCCATGTACAGGACTTGTTTCTAATTCCAGTCTCTTACCTACGTATTCCGTAATTTACCCAAATAACTAGACCATACTAACTAGGATTAGAATCTCTGGTCCTTTAGGCCAGCTTGATTTATACGCGTAAAAAACTCGAAAATTTGAGTCAATGTGAGGTCCTATTATTTTGAGACCCACTGAGTATTTTTATAAGTTCAGATGTACACATTTCTCAACACGACTGGCTTTAACAATCAAGGAAAATATCGTGAGGATCACCAACGTTCCAAGTTTCAAGAAAACCATCTTTCGACGACAGTGCCATCCGCCAATCCACACTTAGCCACCGTGGTCGATTGTGGCCTTGAGAGAAGGCACCTAATCCCAGGTGTTGGGCTGCTTATGCTTGCATGCGAGATCGAGTACGAAAGTCATTAATTAATCTACTGCAATTAGTATTTAAGTAAATTTGGGAAAATTTTAAAGTCGTCGAAATAGTTTGCAGAATTTTGACAATAAACCTAACCAAAATATCCTCAAATGATGCAAGACGGTACCGTACGTAAGCGAACGTCACCGTTGCGTAAACACCGCAAAGCATTGATCATTTTAAAACATCTTTGTGTTCAGTTTTATAAATCATACTTATTATACTTAACCAAGTAGGTACCTAATTGGATCAATTGGATTATGGAATACGAAGTAATCAAGTGAATAATGAGAGATTTTAATGTGTGTGATTTAATGTGTTTTAATTCTTTTTTATTTTATTGTAATAAGATGACATGTATAGTTGTTACAATTGTATAAATACACAACTTTATGCCCCCTTTATCTTTATTATCGAGAACAATGAAGGTAAAGAAAGGGAAGAACGCAATTAGTCTAAAATATTGTTTTAACAGCTGAACTACAACAAAAATAAAATGTAAACTTTGCCAGGTGTTCGATATATATTAGTTTCCCGGGTATATAACAGACAGTAAAGCAGCGTGGATGTCAGCATATATGTTGTCCGTCTATAAGCTGGCAAGATCAGTCACCATACACAGTCGATCTGACAATTATTTTTACGCGTAATTGGCTCGTCTCTAAGTTGCAACTTCGATTCTGGATGTTTCACCTACTCGTATTATGCTGTAATATACTTTTGGAGTTTGGAGTAGGAGTAATATCAATCGATTATTTTAATTACTAATTTTATTAAGTACCTAAGTAATTAAAATAACTAATAAGTCTGCACTTGACCGGTATCTCGCCTGATGTTAAGCAACGATGCGATCGGTCTACGATGGAGATGCTTACCTAGAAGATACCGAATCACTAATTAAATAAATGATCATGCATAACTACTACAACCTGCAATAATGTCTCACATACATGCAAATCTGCATAAGGTATATATTTATAATCTAATCTTGTATGTGAAGAACATCATCCGCCCTTGTAGAATCGCCAATGAGCACTTGAGTCTAAACATTCTGAGAATGATAAAAAGACACGCTCATTATTCTTATACACGCAATCTACAATGACTGTACCTACAAAGTGTGATACAGTCGCAGCAAACATTACAGCATACCTAAATTTAACACTTTGATGTTAGGAATCTTTAAAACCAAGCTAAACCTACATAGCTAAGTATTATTTACACCTCCCGCATAAAACCGCTAACATAGCATTAGGTTTCTAATTACTACTTCAGGGTGAAATTACTCAGTGAAATCATTGACCGAAAT
Source organism: Ectropis crepuscularia (assembly GCA_963693475.1). Classification (NCBI taxonomy): domain Eukaryota; kingdom Metazoa; phylum Arthropoda; class Insecta; order Lepidoptera; family Geometridae; genus Ectropis; species Ectropis crepuscularia. The sequence goes on from OY856341.1 coordinate 16,754,363, forward strand.
CTGCTCTACTAACATTCAATGAATCACGATATTGAACCGATATGCCAATAACCTAATTACTTTCTTTTGTGGCTCGCAAAGAGTTAAACACCTGAATTGTTTTTTCTTATTCGTTCTTGTCGGTTTTTTGTTTTATCCCTGTGGTACCCTGGTACCAAGATATTGATCCTAATTCTTCCGACACAGCTACAGACATGAGATTCTATTGTTTCATTTCATGCCACATACGCCACAAGAAGCACAAGACAACGAAGTTTGAAGTACTCACCATGAATTTTTTAGGTCCTTCATTCCAGAGAACGTGATACTGTTGGATCTGGTGAGCTTCTTCCCCAGCGTCCAGAAGCGTATCTTGTTGTGGTTGTCATCTTCATGGAAAGGGTTAAGGTGCTCCGGGTAATCGTGGATGGAGAAGCTCTTTCGGGGAGCAGCCATCGCAGCCATAATAGGTCCAGGGGATCTCACTTTTACATAATACACTGGCGAATCGGTTTTATCTTTTATCACTGTTATCACGCCGATATAGTTTTATCGCGAGAGATAATTACGTTTGTTTTTGCGGTGGCGCAGCGTCGCGGCGTTCTGTATCGCGGTTTGAGGCACACTAGCTGGTGGCTGACTTGTGTGAGTCGCCCGCTGCCCGCTAGGTCGTTATCACTCCGAGCCGCATTGCCTGCATTCGCGTCGCGCTGCACGATCGAGTGAGCTCCCAGCTCGCATATCGCCTGATTGTGGTCACTCATCTGGAAGAAAACTGTTAGGAACTCTCTTTGCTTTCAATTGATGCACAATGACACCTATTACAGCCAAATTGCAAACAGCATTTTAATAGGTACACAAAGATTTCAACTATTCGAACAATCTTTCATCATGTTCCAATGTTTCATTGTTATCGTCCTTGTTTGATGGAAAACTATCCGTATCGACGACAGTCCACGCTATCTACTGATTTTACCTAATATTCGTTTGAATTATTCTATTTTCATGTGGAATAGGTACACCTACTAATGGTTTTGTATTAAGTAGGTCAACTTTATATATAATCACTAACAGTTATAAGTCGTTATTCTTAATGTAGCAACACATTATAAAGTACCTATTTAATAAACTATCTACCTAACTGCTTAGTGTCTACACTGTGACCTTTAGGCTTTAGGTATACCTTTAGTAATATATTTACATCTAATAACTTTGCAACTTCGCCAATGTAGGTACTCCAATGCCATTTGACACTCAAGATATTTTTTGCAACAGGAAATCGAATTACACAAGCGTCTAAATCACACGCTGTTTATTTTACTGTAAAAAGGAGACTTTATTTGCAAAAGATGACGGCATATGTATACATTTGATGAGGCCGCGTCACCCGCATGGGCGAAGGTCGAGATGTGTCTTGGACTGATCACGGTTTCAAACTTTCATAACATATTCGCTGATGACGATAACTAATCAGCCACTTACTGTACAGCACCTTCTGCCCGATTTGCGAACTTCTTCTAATCTTTTGGGAAACGGTTCGAAGATCTTTGCATTTAGTTTTGTTTGCCTAAGGCAATTAATTTCGAAGGTTTAAATGACTAAGGCCTATCTTCCTAAAACAATAATTATTTCATATTGCTGCAGTTATTTAATATTACTGTAGAGACTTGATCGACGTTTACTTATATCGGCAAAGGTCCCTTTGCCGCAAAATGTAGTGTACCTATGTAGTTATTAGTACCTATTTAGGTTAATAATGCGTTACATCCAAAATTCGTATATCGGTGCAGTGTAAATAGTTTCTCAGAAAACTATAAATTTACACAGAATACTTGCACTAGTGGGCTCTTTGCCAGATTTTATTTTGATAGACGTAACTAACTAAATACAGTCTTTGTTGTTTCCTTTGTTATAGCAATACATTTATTCCCTGCAAACACTCTTGAGTATTTCAATATAGGTATTACTTATGTCTATACACATGACAGTCACAATTTTTATAAGCTTTTTTGATATTTTTTTAAGAACGCTGTAAAAGAACTCGACAGTTCCCAGTGAAGACCCATAAAGTGTAGAATTCACCACACTAGTCATCTTGTCTTTCTTCTAAAGTAGGCTCAAGACTAAGTTTCACATGAATAACAGTTAATTTTTTTTATAGTCCTAGGCATATCAATATTCTATATCGTCGGTATATATAAAACGATACTACATATATGTACTTAGGTACTTCATTTGATCGCCATGCGACAGTAATATTATAATAATTACAGCGTCAGTTGATAATATATTAGCTTTCTACGGTACAAATTCAGACAATAACAAATGAATACCATTTTATTTGTAAGTAGGTAAAATACCCATTCTATTCAGAAATCCATTACTCACCGCAAGAGGATAAAAGCGACCAAAACACCACCTCTAATGGACTGACCTGACCTGCCTTGGCCGATATCGATCCACCAAAGAAAATATTAAACGCTACCGCAGTAGCTTTGTAACTGCTAAGTCTGTAACGGTAGCGATACCCAAATAGGTATACTATAAGTAATTTAGTAGCTTCGCATAGAACATTAGAGAACCCACCGAGGAAAGACGGATACCTATTCGTACGATACTAGATACGTTCTCCTTATTGTAAGTACGCACCAAAACAATAAACACTGGTGCAGTCGTGCAGTGCATCATCACTCGCTCAAGGTCGCGCGGTTTTAGCCTACAGCTAGACCGTTCCTCCCAGGGAACAAGTGCCAGTCGGTTGTCGGACGCACGGCTGAGCGCTCACGCAACACGTTTCCCGCGCATATTGTTATTAGATATGTCGACAACCCTCCGCGCTAGACAGGGACAGAGTTACGCGTTAGTAAGAGCGCAAATGTTTATTTGAAAATCGCGACAGGTATTGCGACCTGAATTGAACTTTGTTGTGTCCGAGCAAGAGTCGCTATTTATAAATATAATTGTTTTCGCTAAGTGAGTGTTCTGTACTTGTACTAATATTTATTCTGTGACTGGTGTCATAGAATAGATAATACAGATAGAACGGACACTCCCCACCCCCCGCCAGTTTCAAGCTTCCTACCCCGCAAGGACGCGAGAAACACTCAACGAAGGGTTATATCGGACGACAATTTTCTATGAGAATACGACCATGACGCTGTGTTGCTGTGTTATTTAAATTTAGGTACCAATTTTTTCATCTGTTCAACGAAACAAGAATAACAGATTTTTAATTTCATAAGAATTTCTATAATATACTAGGATTGAATCGTTTTTCTACTGTGTTTTGATAAGTTCACAATTTTATGTTAAGAATAAGAGATTTTTGATTTCATAAGAATTTCTACAAAGATTGAATCATTTTTATAAACTGTGCTACTGGTTAGAAGTACGCGCCAACACTGAAGTCCTGTGACGGAATTATTAAACTCGTTGTTTTTAAACTGCGGCTTTCGTTAATCGTTGTGAAATACGTCAGTGGCGCCAATAACGTATGGGAACGAGTGATGGCGCGGAGTATAGTTCGCTTAGTCACTAGTGTTGCCAATTTAGTGGATTTTTTTACTAAGATTGCTACTATTCAGATTTATTGGTAAGTGATTATTTCTTAGCATTCAACCGACTCAAAAAAAAGAAAGAGGTTCTATATTAGACTATCTGTACTTTTATGTGCGTCCATGTATATATTATGTCGGTCAATAGTGAACAATGAATATAGGATTTCATCTAGTAGTATGCTTATTTAAGATTTCGCAACAACCGTTCATTAAAAGCAGTAAGAGGATACGAGTACATTGACTATTGGAATGGATAGTTCCAAAAAAAACTTAACGATATTTTTAAACTAAAACTTATTCAGTAATTAACGGCTTTGACATTGACTTATAAACTTTAATGGTTCTAGTACTACCGGTACTACTACGATTTAGTTTCATTTTTAACCAACTTCAAAAAAGGAGACGGATCTCAATTCGTTTATATGTTTGTTACGTGATAGCTCCATTTATTGTGAAACAAAGGACATAAGCCCAAATCACATTGAAAAAACCCAGGTGCCACACCTGGGTTTTTTGATGTACCTCGGATTTTAAGTTATTAGTAATAATATTCTAAACTATCATCATCATCCGTTTGAGTGGCTAACCTGCGTTTTTTTGCCTGTAGAAGTTTTGTAGAAGTTCGTGTCAAAAGCTCGTTTTATGGAACAAAATATGTTGTATAATTTGGTGTTAATGATAGAAAAATAATATATACCGGCTGAGTCATAAAGAGATATATCAAACAATGCACGAATATGCTTAGGTTCTTTTCGCGATGGGTGGCCTTGGAATTCAAATTTAACGAGTGTAAGTAAAATAATTCATGATAATACGCTTATTTTTGGTAATGTACTTTGGACTTTGTATTCAATTGTCAGTATGCTTACATCGCGGGTCAAATCTGGACAAGTACTAGCACAAGCACAGCACTAGCATAGGCCTGGGATATGAGGCGTAGGTACTTGAAGAGAGGTATATGCTAAGATGTTATGAAGATGATGATGATGATTACATCGGATTGCAAACAGTATTGGTGAACTTTAAAAAAAACGCCCACAAAACTACACTGATAAAAAAACATGTTAGCCACTAATTTGGGTTATGGGAGTGGTGTATTTTTTTTCCTAAAATATATTTACATACAATTATTAGATTTTTTTGAGATTAGATACAATTATTTTGTGCCGAGGTCAGATGAAAACAAAACTAAAAATTACTTTCGTTTATTTTTGTTCAAGTTTTTTATGATCGTCGTTGAAATTTGGTCAATTAAGTTTCTGAATTTAATTTGAAATTAAAACTGATTTTTGTTTATTCGGCGCAAATATGATTGTGATTTGAGTATAATATACTCACTTACTATTCTCACAATACTTATTTAAAGTTTTATGCGACCCTTACTATAATGCGAATAAATAAATCACTATTTATCAATATACAAAAGTAGTATTTTTTAAGCAATTAGGAATAAATTAAATCCGGAACTAGCAACATTATCTTTCCGGCCGGTTCGAGTTTGTTTACAAAATTGAATTGTGAGTTTTGAGTTGGAAAATCATCTTGTTTTTCTTTACTGTGCTGACATGAGATGTAAATAATTAGTTTGTGCAGTGTATGATACTCTGATATACCTAGTGAACTGTGATGACGCCTTGCAACTTATGAACGTTGTTGTACCCAATCTAATGTTCTGTGACTAGCCTACCTACCTATAATGAAATACGCGATATGTGGAGTGATTAATTAATATATTGTCAGAATAAAGTTTTCTCTTTGGGTAAGTGTACTTAGCTAAAAATCAATTCGTCCATGGTACCTTTATTATCTCCTATTTTGTTTTAAATCTTCTCCCTTCTGGTTGTTGGTGAAAGTTATATGTACCTATATTAAAGATCGAACACTAACTAGGTAAGATTATAGGCCACTTAATACAGGCAGGTGAACTCACGGGTCACAGCTATTCCATAAAATAATTTAGTAACCCTAGATGACACGCACACATGCGTAAATGTGTTCGAACGACATATGCGTAGTTGTGTGAGTGTAGGTACGCCAACTGCACCATCTGTATAGATTTTAGGCCGAGTGTCCGGGGTGTGCTGGTGTTCTAATGTTCTATACGGTGGCTTTAATGCTTAAAGTTAATTAAAATACTATTTTTCATGCATTAAACACCATTCGCTGTTCCCACTGTTGGGACTTGGAAGCCTTCGCTCACAAAGAGAAAGTTATGTGCAGACCATATTCTACGCTTAGGTTTATTCTGTCCACAAATACGTAAAGCTAACTCTAAACACATATAAATTTGGATGTAAAATATGTTTTACGTACTTGTAATATAGGTAGATGACATTTTAGAATCTTGATGATCTTGATTCGTAGTGGTAGGACTTAGAAAAGTTAGCCTGGGGATGTACCACACTTTTGCCGGTTATTCTACCGCCAAGCTGCGCTCCGCTTGAAGGTGAATGTTGGCTGGTGATGTTTCCAGTGAATTACCGGACAAAGAGATAAACATATCATCTTAGATCTCTGGTTAAAGTGCTAGGCAGTGTCACTATTTGATATAAAAATTTGTGAGAGACGAACCCAGCTGCAAAAATACCTACTTACTTATTCATCATCATCAACAGCCCACTAAACGTTCCCACTACTGGGACTCGGGGCCTTCTCTCGCAAGGAGAGAGTTAAGGCCATAATCCACCACGCTGGCCCAGTGCGGGTTGGCGGATGACACATGACACTTCGAAAGATTCTAGGTACATGTCGGTTTCCTCACGATGTTTTCCTTCACCGTTTTAAGTTAGCGGCATTACGCACATGACTTCGAAAAGACAGTGGTGCGATTGGGGTTTGAACCCGGGGTCTCCGGATCGGCAGCCGCCGTTCTCCCGACTAGACCACCGTAATTACTACTTACTTATTAGGTACTCGTATTTCTCGTACATGGGATATTGTGGAATGTCTACTGAAAGTTTGTGTTTATTTAACGTTAGGAAATAGGTTCAAAGTTGCATGTACTTACGTACATTAATTAACACTACTTACGCCTGCAGCTTGAATTAAAATCTTAGTCATCGTGTGCTTTTGTTTCTTTTATTTGCAGACAAAGGGTAGGTACTAAATGTACTTAATTTGTATCGGTAGACAGGTAGAGGTGAGAGTCCATTGCTACTTTCATTGTTTTGTTAATATAGGTTCTGCCCAGATTAAAATAAACTTTCATTTGGCTTAGACATGATATCTTCGTGATCCAAATTGAATTGGAAAATTCAAGTGTTTCAGTTGAGTCGTTGGGCGTTATCAAATCGCAGCTATTGATTACTTTGTTATAAAAATGAATGATATTGTTTGATGCGATTTTATCACATCAGTGATATAAGCTTTGTATTTTCATTATCAATATTATAGCCGAAGTACGCAAACTAACATTTGCGTTAACGTCACATAAATGCTAGTAAGTAAATGTTTGCAATAGACACCACGCCCCAAAAAAAATGGCAGTCAATAGGGACTGCCGATTGAAGTGTTTTGAGTTTTGAGTATCAACTTAACAGCGATAATATCGCACAATACGTCACATGTAATCATGTAAAGCATTTGTTAGCGTTATTTTATCAAAACTAAAATACAATGAGACCTACACTACGCTACATACCTAACTAACTACTTACACTAAGCACACCGGAATTATCCATAGGCTGATGAAGTTCTACAGATAATCAAGGTGTTATTAAGTTATTTTATAGTCCAGTTAAAATCCATTAAGTACCTATACCACCAGCTCCACGGGAGGGAGAGCGGGAGGAGAGCAGTGTGGGGCTCTCCGCCACCGAAGTGACGGCATAACCACTAAAAACCAACGCCCAATGTTGAATGAGGGCTACGGATACGCTTCCGTAGGTATTCCCCCGCGGCCCCGACTATGGCTCGGAGGGTAGGTAAGTCCCGCCTCTCTCGATGTGGCGATGTATGGAGAACAAATTCCACAACATGGGACCTATAAGGAACATTCCACGTAGTCCAGTCAATGTACCTATAAACCTGGTGGTCAGGTGACCACCTAAAAATTCGTAGTGGCTTTATTGCGCGACCGTCCAAGTTCATCATATCATCATAAGGTCGTAGGTTCGAATGCCGTCTGCACCTCTTGACTTTTTTCCAAGTGTAAATATATTAGTTTGTGATCACAACTGCTTGAAACAGCGTGTTCCATGAAGAGATCTTCCTAGGATATGCGTCATCCACCAATCCACACTGGTCCAGCGTGGTGGATTAATAAGTCTCGACTCTCTGCTTGTGAGATCATGAAGTGGGCTGCCAACAACAGCCCACTAAATATTCCCACTGCTGAGACTCGGGGCCTTCTCTTGTAAGGAGAGAGTCAAGGTCACGCTGTCAAAGTGCGGGTCGGTGGATGACCCATGACCTTCAAAGATTCAAGGTACATGTCGGTTTCCTCAAGATGTTTTCCTTCATCGTTTTAAGTTAGCGAAACTTCGAAAAGACAAGTCGCCGTTCTACAGACTAGACCAGGCGTAGGTACCTAACTTCTACACACACACCAGATAGGCCTGCCTATAAATTCTCGTCAAAGTTTAAACATCATCAATCAAAACATAAACATACGCAATTTACGTCATTTTATACAGAAAGGTGTCTGAACTTTATTATTTCACTTTCTATTTTAAGGATGAAATCACACTTGCGTAAAAATCATGTCCCCTGTGACCCCCCCCCTTCCATTTGAACCGACACCAAGATTGTAACCATCGGTAAACCCATTCGGCATTCGGCCAAGAAAGGGCCAGGTGGTAGAACCCACAGGTCAGTTACACACTCTCTAAAATATATCCGAAAAAACATTGAAGTCTTTTTCGATAAAGGTTGTTTTACACAACCATTCTTTATGAACCGCTAGAAACAAATAGCGTTCAACAAGAACCACATCCAACAGGATGTATCGGCACTTGTTCTCAATTAGAAGATTATTTTCTCTGCCATTACGCCATCCAGCCATTGTCCTCGGTATCGCCAATACATTGACTGTTGCTTGTTATCTCCTTTCTCGCAATGTTATCGTTCACACTTGCAGTGTGTATTTGCATTTAATTGCTTTATCATTTCTATAATTCGCTATAGGTTCGTGGATCAACTCTAATATGTACTTTAGGTACTGATACTGTGATAATGCCCGTTAAGTGTACTCTCTTGTGTGTCCTACTTATCCTACTAATATTATCAATGCCAAAGTTTTGATGTTTGTTGCTCAATCACGTCGGAGCGGCTGAACGGATTGGGTTAAATTAAGGACACAGTTAAATTTTAGTACCTATAGACACATAAGCTACGTCTAATTGCGGGAAAATATCGGGAAGGGGTACTACGCGGGTAAAACCGTGGTTTCCCAATCTAATTACTCTAATCTTTTTTTTAACATATACAAGGTGTTGCAGAAAGGTGCAACAATATTTATGGTAGTTCATCTACATTAAGTTGTGAATCACATATGTGAAAATTAGGCATGAAAGCTCAAAAAAAATTTTCCATAAAAAAAAAAAATTTTTGGTTGTTATTTCATTTGACATACCCCTAATGGCCAGATCTCCTCACGGATTTTTGTACGACGTCGAGGCGTCGGCGGCAAGATCGTTTGTCTGCTGTACATGCTTTAGGGTTGAAGCTGGTGATTTGGTGGAAATTTTAGGTCAAACTTTGACTCGCAATATCTCGTGATCTACCGTGCTGAGGGGAAAGAGACCTTGGGTGATGAAGTCTACATCAGTGTTAGAATGGACTGTTAAAATATTGTTGGGGGTAAATCCACCACGTTGTATAGGTTTTCACTTGACCGCCATCTCGATCTCGCCATTTGATTTTGAACAGCCGATTTGTAGAAAAATTATGTAAATCATAATTTCAAAGTAAACAGATTTGGATAAGGTGAAAACACGAAAAGAAAGTTCTAGTCTACAGCTGCGGCTACAGACAGACACAGACTTAAGCAAATAAAAAGTAAGGCGTGAAATTAGACCGAGAAATTAGCAATAAGTAGCGGATAGGAAATCTAGGATTCATTAGATTCATTACCAATACATAAATAGGAAATTAGAAAAGGAGGTCGAGTCTGACAATATTTTGAACGCTAAAACATACGAGTACCAAACTAACCAAACACTGTAGAGTTGGTAACAGATTATGGATTTGATGCTAGAACTCCTAGCAGAGGCCGCTTGGAGAAGTCCCATATAATTGCTAGTTATTCTACCGGCAAGCTGTAGGTATCTATGTATACCTACCTCGAAACCTGGTGTTGAGCGCAGTACAGTGCTAGACGGTGTTCTGAATTCTTTCATATTCAAACTGATGCGAATCACTGTTGTGCTTACTATTAAGCGTACTTACCTAGCTCGTAAAAAAATAACCTTTCAAAACCAGATACATAGCAGGAGAACGAAGAAAATGTTTTTTTTTACCATTAACCATTCATGAAGTGTGTTTGTAGTGGTAGGACTCTTAGCAGAGTCCGCCTGGGGAAGTACCACGCTTAGGCAGTTATTCTACCGCCAAGCAGTAACGTACAAACATTACTGTGTTCCGATGAATGTTTCCAGAGAAATTACAGGTCTTAGAGATATCACATCTTAGATCTCTGGGTGACGAGCGCAGTGCAGTGCTAGGTAAGGATTTGGACTTTTCCAATACCTGCGTGTCACTATGCTGTTATGTGGCAGGCATGTTGCTTACCATCCGGCACATGTCCGGTTCGTCTCGTCACTCTTTATTTAAAAAAAAATTAATCGTTATTTCTCTTGAACAAAGGATTGGCTTGCCTTGAATAAGAACGATTTCCCTAAAACATACATAGACCAATATTAGCTTTCCAAGTTAATTCAAGTTAAACTACTTTTAATGATCATAGCATGTCGGTCACTCTAGAAAAATTTGAACTGTCCAATCTATAACACCGTGTTGGCAATTTACAAACAAGGAATCTTGTGTTCCTCTCGTATATGAGCGATATGAGTTACCAGCGTGTCAGACATTGCCGGAAGCGGGGACTTATCTCGGACATTGCAGAGAGGATGCGCCTCTACAGACGGCATTGAGCAGCAATCAGGTAGCGTGGCTAAATGGCACGGCTCTTAAACATTTCCTAACAATTCCTCAGATCATGCGAGCTCCTTAAAACACGAGTTACAGAGGCGAGTTTTTAACGATAATCTTCGTCCTAGTACCGGCTGAGAAAGGCAATGCGGTGACTCATTGTAGTATACAACCTACATTTCACCCAACATACCAACTTACCTATTTCCAAAAATAGGTCAACCTACGTATCCATGGCAACATCGACAACTTCATTGCGTCAGTTTTAAAAGAAGTTTGTTATAACGTTTACGTTTATGATATCATACTCGTTATTTTAAGAATTTGTATTATCAGTGTACGCGATTATGGCTGTGAATACACCTCCCAATATACAGGCACGAATATTTTACGGTCTCCGGACGGACATTCAGTAAGTAACGAAAATAGATCACGAATGTAATACTTCAAAAATAAATTAGTTTGTTAATTATTTATTTCTTATCAACTTATTTAATGCCTATCGCTTACTTCAAGGCTTTTGAGGCTGTTGGACAATAGGTACTTGATAAAAATATAAAATAACATTAACGCTCGCTTCTAACAGAACAGAATGACTTGATTAAAAGTCATGTCCCGAATGAGCCCGTATAGCCGAGGTTTGATTGGTCCTTTCCTTTCAATCTTGACCTAGAGTTGTGTGTAGGTTCAATGCTCACTATTTGTCGGAGTCCGAGATTATCTACCCAGCTGGAGGAGTCATCGTTATACACAACCACCTTCAAAAGAAGCAGAAATTCATTCGACTGCAGGATAAACACAAACCAATCAAGTCTTTGGTTTTGGCTCCGAATAGGTAAGAAAACGTTGTTATATATTTCAACTACACACAACTAAAACATATAATTATCATTTGGCGCAATTCCAGGCGTTGGTTAGCACTAAACGAAATCGCCGAAGAAGGTCAAAAGCCTATAATCACGATTTATGATTTAACGACTTACAAGAGACGGAAAATTTTGACGGTGCCGTTCGAAAACTCAACTGCTCGAGAATTTGCGTGTGTGCAGTTCACATTTGACTCTAAATACCTGGTAGCTGTAACTGGAGAGCCGGACTGGTATCTATATTATTACAATTGGGACAAGGGAAAGGTTGAAAGTCATGCCAAAGCTCAAAATCCTAGTGGCCAGGGTCATGTCACTTCCGTAAGTGGGATTGATCATCCTTGAATAATGTCGATGCATATGAACTATGTAGATGTGCTTTTATAGATAATTATTCGTGTTTGTAGGTACAATGCAATCCAACAGATGCGACATTGATAGTAATAACAGGACCATACACTTTCCGAATTATGAATGTAGCTGAGACTGTGTGGCGTCAATGGGGTTGGTGCAAGGCTGAAAATGTAAGTTTGGTTTTCATATATGATCATATATGTATTTAACAAAGGCCGTTTTCGGAATAATTGCCATTGAACAGTGACAAATGAAAAAATATATTTGAAATTATTGAGATTGATATATTTTGTGCTCATCAAATTTTTCTCACAAAATAAAACATACACGGAGTGCAAAAATACACGTTCCTAATTTCGTAAAAGGAGGCCACTTTTACGAAATTAGGAACGTGTATTTTTGCACTCCGAAGACATCTCGTCAGTGTTATTTTTATATATTTAAATTAAAGATTTTTATTGTGATAAGCAATATCACTAGTTCTGTAGTCACAGTACAATATGAAAAGAGCATGCATAAATTTTAATAGCATCTCCTAGACGCTGTGGAGCACTTTTATTATCTACCTACAGCAATTTGCGATTAACATCATCCTGGATTGCAAATTTTTAAATTGGCCGCTCTTGATGTTGGTTACTACGTTTTCTTGACTGGTTTTGTTTGGTTCAGATCAATATTACGGCATGCATGTGGCTGACTCCGGACCGGATTATGTTCGGGACGGACAACGGTATGATAATGATGGTGGAGAACGGAGAGATCAGGCCGAACTGTACGTACAAAGCGGCGGAAGTTCTCGAAATGTCACTAAAGAAGGTCGAGGCCGAGTAAGTTGCCGTTTTTTTTCTTCATAGTAGACTATTAGCACAGTTAGGCAGTCGTTCGACGAAGCCGTCTACATGGGGTAATCGTGCGGGCGTGCGGCGTGAGACTGTGAGATGCGGGAAGCGCGCACCTGCATTGCCTACATTACAATGCCTATATTGCAGGAGCGCGGCTCAGGGCTGACGTCTTCCGTACCTATGTTTTAATTTTATTTTGGTGCCACCTTTTTGTTGTTGCATTTTTGTTCACGACAGCCCTACCTGTGTCTAGACATTATCGGCGTTTCTCCCAAGATCAAAAGCGATGAACTGGTAGTATTTCTTTATAATGTGCTATAAGTCCAGGATCGCTGCCACAATTTTTGGGATTTTTTACTATTTAGCTAATTTTGCGTAAATAGTTTTATTTTGATGAAACGCCCAACAATCTGCTCCTAACAATAGTGTCATGTAGCTATTGGACCAAAAGCCCAAACCATTACCTAGCACTGCACTGCGCTCGTCACATACGATGATTCATATCTATTGTCTAGTAATTTCTTTAGAAACATTGCCCTTCATACCGGAATGCAGTGATATTTGTAGATTTTTTTGTTGTAAGAGGCCTCGTCTCATGGAATACACAAGGCTATAATATTTTGTAGTGGTAGGACTCGATCTTGGCAGAGTCCGCCTGGGGAAGGACCACACCTTTGCCAAATATTCTACCGCCAAGCAGTAATGTGCAAACATTACTGTGTTCCGGTCTGAAGGGCAATGTTTCCAGTGAAATTACAGGGCTTAGAGATATAACAACTTGATCTCTGGGTGACGAGCGCAGTGCAGTGCTAGGTAATGATTTGGAATCTTCTTGTTCCAATAGCTGCGTGTCACTGTGTTGTTATGTGGCAGGCATGTTGCTTACCATCAGGCACATGACCTGCTCGTCTCGTCTCTTTATATTAAAAAAAAAAAAAAACTATTTCGCTATTCGAGTTTGGGTTGGTGAAGGACACAGTCATGTCTTCGAATGGTTATTTCTAGGAATTTGCCGGTATTCTCACGATGTTTTTCTTAACAGTTAAAGCCAGCAGTGAAGACAAACTCGTAGATTTACACTTGGAAAAACACCCACGAGGTCCAGGTGGAATTCGAACCTATGACATCACGCTTCAGAATTGTGATATTTTCCGCCACAAGTCCATCACGGCTTCACTTAGTCCTGGCTGGACTGAATTAGTTTATTCGTGCGATTGTTTATGTACAATGTTTATAGACCAGTCCCCGGTTATTTTGGAAGATAAGGGTTTTTCTCCCGAACAGCGACCATGACCATGACCAAGCGGCCCACTAAATGTTCCTACCGCTGGGATTCGAGGCCTCTCGGAAGGAGGCAGTCTAGGCCACTACGCTGATCTAGTAAGGGTTGGTAGATGACGCACATGACTTCGAAAAAAGCGCCATCGGCCGATCAGCAGTCGCCGTTCTACCGATTAGACCAGCCGTACCTTGCCATGATCATGCAACGTCACTCATAAATTCGGCCCTGTCTGGTAGAACGTACATAGTATCACCTACTTTATCTACTGAGCGCCTCCGATACATGGTTAGCGAATACGTGACAATATATTATGTAATCGTAAGCCTTGCCCTTTGCCTTGACTGGAAACACGCCGATGTTTAAGACTACCGCAATGGCTACGTCAACGTTTTTCAGTAGTTATGCAAACAATTTTATGTCACGCGTCGGAAAAACAGTTTTTTTTCTTCTCGTAAACAGCGATTAATTATTACTATGAGCAAGCATCGTAGTAGATAATTATTTTAAAAGAATTAATAGATCGTCGATGTATGTATATTTTTTTAGTTTTGTTGATATTATGGAAACCGCTCCATAAATTTTGTTGAAATTTGTATTATAGTCTAGACAACAAGTACTTTTCAGGTCAATTTTTTTTCGAATTCTATCATTATGATTGAGGTGCCATTCGATTCGGAATGGAATCTAGATAGTATTTGAGAAAATGCCAAGCCCGCTCGCAAAAATTGCAATAGTTATAACAATTTAGTGAAAATAAAAAATATGTCATAAACTATTTGTGATACTTCCAATTTAAAAAAAAGATTAAAAAAGAGAAGGAACTTTCCTAAAAAAAAGTCTCAACTTCCGGAACTGTAGGACCAATATTTATAATTTTCCCAGAGGGTTGAAAATACACCCGAAAACGGTTGAAAAGGATGGGTATAAAGTAATAAGATTGCCGTACAAAAATCATGCGACAAGGAGAAATGATCGAGGGTTGCAACCCCCCTCTTCGACTGTAGGTACTCAGTTGGACAGCTTACAAGTAAGTGACGGCATAGTGCTGAATCTCATTACTTTATACCCTTCTATAATCCTACATAGGTCTCCTGGTGGTTCATTTGATACGTCAATTTTGTTCACGGGCCTGTAGTCTAATAGAAAAGCCAGCATTTTAATATGTTTTTGAAGCTGCCGAAACTTGGGGCTGATTTAATTATTTTAGGAAGAATGTAAATTGTTTAACTCAGAAATTTAGTACGTCACTTGTAGAGCTACAGATATACCTACTGCTATTACTTAGAGAAGCAAAATCTTAAGATCCACATACATAACTTACTTTTCATTTCAAAATCTTATACGTATACTCAATAGGGCTGAGGTAGTGGCGGCACCCACAGCACCAGCGCCGGCTCCGGCCGACGCAGGAGACAAAACCAGCATCTCGAGCAAACAAGACGCATCCGAGGATACGTTGGCGGAAGAAACCTTTCCAGTTATACACCTGACCAACTTTAATAAAGGTATTCCTAATAACGAGTAGATATAATTAATAATTAGCAGCGCCCCGCGACTTTACCCGCACAATTCACGATCCCATTATTTTCCCGTGATAAAAATTTCAACCCAATCCGTTCAGACGTTCCAACGTAATGAGAAACGATCATCCAAACTTTCGTACCTATTTATAATATTATACTACGTGAGCCTTAAGCATGATTTCCGAGACAGACGTGACAGTGTAACACAGATTAAGTAATAATATGTGTAAGTATGACGTGAAACTGTCAGTATCACGTAGAGGCGTATAACAATCTAATGGCTCGTGGCCAAAATGAGAACTAAGGTCGCCCGATTTTCCCAAAATTTTCAAAATTTAGGGAGTAATTCATTCCAGCTGAAACGTGTCGTTATGCTACAGGTATATGATAGGTACCATATTCAGTAAGTGTAGCCAACGTTTGAACGTAGCTCTGAAACATTTTTTCCCACAATAGGCTAATACACCCTCTATCTAAAAGTATTTTAATTTAATCTTTAGTTGCTAAGAAGACAAAAAATTAATAAACATTTTTTAAACCAAATAATTTTCAAACGTTTATTTCAAATGTTCAATTTTGAATTTCGAGGAAAAAGACCGGCGAATACACCGCTATGTTTGTGACGCAGTGGTTTAAACAATAATACGCTTCTCAAAAGTAATAAATATATTTTCGTAAATTAATAATGAGTTAGTTACAGTTCATATCATTGGCTTTGTGATGGACTGTAAGAATACAAGTGTTAAAACCCCGCGAACATTATGGCTTCAAGTGCCAACTAGTATAAAAATGAGAATTTCATGGTTGAAATTATCAAAACGAGATCATAAATAATTGTCAGCCTGTGTCAGCCTGAATACTATTTCTGTAAAGATAATATGAACGAATTGAGAACGAATTTGAATAAACGAATGCAAATTTAAAACACACAAAGTTGATCTTACCAAAAGTCGGAACATCTAATATGTAGCAGCAATTAACAATATACCTACCTACTTTATGCATGGAGTATTTAGGTTACTTTACTTAAACGTCCTGTTTACATGTTCAAAAACATCAACCGCGGTGAAGGCGCCAAAAAGAAAAGGAAAAACTGGACCAATGCAGCGGCGATATCACCTAACAACTTATTTAGATACGCGTAATTGTAAGAAGGTCAATTTCACTTTTTTATTAGTCCATTTTACAAATATACTGACATGCTAAAAAATAAATTTGTAGGCGCAAATCCAGGAATTGGATAGCAAAATCCGCGAATAGTGAAAACTTCAATGAAGGAAGCTCCAATAAGCAGTTTTTACTGTAGGACTGAAGGTATACGAACCCAGAGCAGGAAACATTGGGTAAATAGGTGTGTAACATAATTCCTAAAATTTCATTGATTTTTTATTTCTCAATAGACAAATTAATGTGATAAATATGTATATATACAGTCGTTTAATATTTTTAAAACTTAATTTCAGTACATAGCCCTATTAAAAACAGATGTTATCTTTTATGTATTAATTTAATTTTATCATAGAATATAAGTCTTTGAATTTGGAAAATATGGCGGAAAAAAAATTGTTGGGTCAGCTAGCTATTTTATATTTTAGCCGTCTTCCATAATGAAACTTTATTCTCTATTGCTCTTACAGAATATCGAAAATTGTGTAATAATAATAACCGAAAAAATTAAAAATATCAAAATAAAACTTAACCAAGTTTTTCGTTTACATGAGCCACTGACGTCGTAAAGCGTTTTAGACATTCGAAGAATATAATTATTAAAAACACGAATTTTGAGATTGAGATATATATTTTTTTGCTTTTTTAAAAATGACTTCCTTACATTGTTTTGTGTAAATCTTTCAAAGATACATCATTTTAGACTTTTATTAGCATTGTGTGTTAAGTCCTATTAATGGAAATATAAATATTTTTGCGGTGATTATTTATTTAAATTCCCCCAAAATTAAGGAGATTTTGTATCTGGGTAGCCTTTTTACAATGTCATCCAACTTCCATTAGATTCGTGTACGCCTGTAACTGTGACGAGTGAGGGTTGTGACTTTAAGCAGGCAAATTTCAATATTAGGCAGGCAAAAACTTAAAAATGCCGCCCCCGCAACTTAGAAACATATTTCATTTTTAATTCTAGCATAATCTACATATATAAAAGCGAAAGGTCACTCATCAAGGAACCTCAGAAACTACAAACGCTATGAATCTGAAATTTTGCTTGAAGGTGCTTTTTAGCACGTAGGCGCTCGCTAAGACGGGGTTTTGCGAAATTCAACCCCTAAGAGTTTGAAACAAGGGATGAACGGTTGTATGAAAATTCGCAATTTCTAAAGTTCGCAAATTTTGTATGTAAACAATTGAAACGAAGCAATTAAATGGAACACTAGTTACAGAAAAAAGAAAGAGAGAAGCCTCGATATCACCTAACAACATAAGCACTTCACTCTCCAGTGGTTCGAATAATATTATTGCACCGTCTAAACTACATAAAACAAATGCGTTTGAATATATGAGGGCAAGGTCTGCATCCTTGACTGAAAAACCACCCCAACAACATAACGCATAGGAAATGTCAGACACCGGTAACGAAAACAAAACAAATTATAGAGGCAAGAATAAAAGAAGAAACAAGAAAAACCCCAATACGGTTGGTCACCGCGGGGTTATTGACCAAACCCCCCAAAATACCACATTAAAGATGGAAAATAAAACAATAACGAACAACAAGAAAAGGAAACTCCACATAGCGACATTGAATACAAGATCATTAAAGTCAAAAGAATGTTTAACCGAACTCGAACATGCGTTAAACAACATTAATTGGGATATTCTTGGAATAAGCGATGTACGGAGATCTCAAGAAAATATCGAAGAGCATAAAGAATATATAATGTACCATAAAAACGAAATACCAGGTATATACGGTGTAGGCTTCTTGATAAAAAAATACCTGAAAAATAATATAATACAATTTAAAGGAGTTTCAGACAGGATAGCAGTCTTAAACATTTTACTTCCTGGTCACAAACACCCAACGTCTATAGTCCAAGTATACGCTCCTACTGAGGTAGCGAAAAAAGAAATTAAAAATAGCTTTTACGAAAACCTAAATGAGACAATGGAGACCCTGTATAACACCATTATAGTGATGGGAGATTTTAACAGTCAAATTGGTCAACGAGGAAAGAACGAAGAAAAAATACTTGGGCCTTACACAACCGGCAAGCGAAATGAAAACGGACAAAGATTTATACACTTTGCGTTAGAAAATAACCTACATATCATGAATACTTTTTATAAAAGAAAGCAAAAAAGGAAGTGGACGTGGGAATCTCCCAATGGCAAAGTAAGAAATGAGATAGATTTCATAACTACAAATAAACCGAAGCTTTTCTTAAACGTGGACGTCCTCAACAATTTTAACTATTTTACTGATCACAGATTACTCCGAGGTCAGTTACACCTAATTGAGCCTAAAAATTCTAGAAAATATATACGAAATACTAAGCAACCAATTACACTACCACTACCAAGCCATATTCTTGAGTCCCTAAAAACTCAATTATTACCAATAAGCGAACTAAGAACAGTCCAAGAAAACTATGATACTTTAGAAAAAGAAATAAAAAGAACCAATAAAATACTAGAAACAGACAAACCAGTTAAAGATAAAATGGGATCAGAGGTAAGAGAATTAATAAAACAAAGATCACTCTTATTTAAGAACAGAAGTAATAATAGACAAAACATAACAGCAATAAGTAAGAAAATAAACACCGAACTTAGAAAGTACAAAAATACCCAAAAAACCAAGTTAATACAACTAAACATAGCCAAATTAGGTGGAATCAAGAGTGCGTGGAAGGAACTCCAAGACCACACAAACTGGATTGTAAATGTAACACATCACAAATCTCAAAAACACAAATCAAAAAGAAGCGAAATATTAAATACAGCAACTGACTTCTATCGTGATCTCTATCATGACGAACCAAGTACGTCAATTAAAAGTAACGAAACAATTGTGAATACAAAAGAAGACCCAGTTCCTATTATATTGAAAGATGAGATTACTAAAGCCATCAAAACACAGAAAAAAGGAAAATCACCCGGTGAAGATAACATCTCTAATGAACTTTTAAAAGGTATATCAGAAACTGTTTTGGACACACTAACAAACCTGTTTAACAATATTATAAAAACTGAATATATACCTCTTCAATGGACCACATCTACAATAACCCTACTTCACAAGAAAGGGAGAACAGATGATATATCGAAGTACAGACCCATTTCGCTTATGTCAAATGTCTACAAAATTTTCTCCAAGATTATACTGGACAGGATAACAAAGACGATAGACGAGAATCAGCCAAAAGAACAGGCAGGATTTTGTAGTGGGTTTTCTACCATCGACCACATCCATACCATTAAACAAATGATCCAAAAATGCAATGAATATAGAATGAATTACTATTTAGCATTTATAGACTATAATAAAGCGTTTGATTCGCTGAAACATGAAAAAATATGGGAAGCTCTTACCGCGCAACGGGTCCACAGTAAATACATTAATATAATAAAAAACATATACACAAATATGACAGCCAAAGTACGCACAGAAAAAGTAGGAGATTGTTTCCCCATCAGAAAAGGAGTTAGACAGGGAGATCCCTTATCACCCAAACTGTTCTTGGCAACACTGGAACATATATTTCGACAACTGGAGTGGAAGGAATATGGTATAAATGTTAATGGAGTATTACTAAACAATCTAAGATTTGCAGATGATCTTGTATTAATATGTGGTGATCCAAACGTTCTGAAGATTATGATTGAACAACTGATAAGTGAAAGCGAAAAGGTAGGACTATCAATAAATACCAGTAAAACTAAGTTAATGACAAATTATATCAAAACTCCCATTAAACCTGAAAATGCCGCTGAACTAGGATATGTTAACGAATATACATACTTAGGTCAAATAATATCTCCAACTGACACTACAACAAAAGAAATTCAAAATAGAATAAATCTAGGATGGAAGAGATACTGGGCTCTAAAAGACGTTATGAAAAACTCAGATATACCAATAGAGGCCAAAAAGAAAGTATTTAACACATGCATTTTACCAAGCATCACCTATGGATGTCAGACATGGAGTTGTACAAAGAAAAATATCAAATCACTAGAAACTTGTCAACACCGAATGGAAAGAAGCATACTCAACATAAAATTAAAAGACAAAATTAGATTAAAAACAATAAGAAAACAAACCAAGCTTATAGATATAAAATATCAAGTTAAACAACTGAAATGGAAGTGGGCAGGACACTTGACAAGGAATAAGACTGAAAAGTGGACAAATGAAGTAACAGAATGGTGCCCTAGATACAAAAAGAGGAGTAAAGGCAGGCAGTATCGAAGATGGGAGGATGATATTAAGGAGGTAGCAGGACCATGCTGGACGAGAATAGCAAGGGACAGATCATTGTGGAGGACATTTGGGGAGGCCTATGCCAAAGAGCAAGACAATCACGAAACCGGTGTCTAATATAAATAAAATATAATTACGTTGCTTTCATACACAACCAAGTTGTATATTAGTAGTTAGTACATAAATAGTAATAAGATGAAATGTAACATTTAAGATTGTTAATAAAGGCTTTTATTATTATTATTATCTTCATTTTGTTTTTAATCTCAAAGTATTTAGGATACTTCGGGTGGAATATGAAATCACGGGCCTAAGCCAAGTGAGTTTCATGTTCTGTAACGACAGAGTTATTCGTTTCATCTTTTAAAAATTTCCGGACAATGCGGCACGTATTAAGAATAGCTGCTTTCTGCATAGTCATATATGTATTTTCTGAGATATCTAGTATTTTGAGAGATTGTAGTAGGTGTTTGGGTATTATTCCTGTGCTGGAAAGCACCAGTGGCACTATATAAACTTTATTCTTATTATTATTATTATTATTAATTAAATGTTTGTTCTATCAATTTTGTAATTTCGAACTGAACAGGGTGAAATTGGGGTTGAAATGGGGATGAATGTTAATATGGAAGTTCCCAAACGTTGAAAATAAAACCATGAAACTCTGTATGTAAGCACTTAATACGAAGCAAATAAATGTTTGTTCTAGCTATTGTGTAATTTAGAACTGTACGGGGATGAAATTGGAGTTGAAATGGGAACGAATGTCTCTTACGAAAAATTATTTTGAAAAGCAATACATATAATATTTTGGTTGTAACATGTTAGCTGTGTATGTAACAAGCTACGCAAAAATGCGGCCCTAGTGGAGACTCTGGGCCGGGAGGAGGCGGCTTAGGCAAAAGACGATGTCGAGTCTATTTATTTATTATATTACTATCGGAACCCCAACCGGTAGTGATCGGCTCAACAGACGAAATCGGACTAACTAGTACTAGAATTAGGTATATATATATATATATAATAATTATTATGTAAATAAAAAAAGATTATAGTAATGACAAAGGTCACGGACCCCAGAGTCTGTGGAGTGTTTAAATTAAATAGATAAATAAGTTACGCAAAACTTATAGTGTGACTTAGGTATAAAATATACATGAAAGTCCTGTATAACGTTTACATTATGTTTGTGTTCAAATGGCAAAAGAATGAAATGTAGGTAAAGAAGGTGCAAAGAAGAATAATAGGGCGGACATAGTAGAACTGTGTAAGTCAAATACTTCAGAAACACGGAATCTAAATGCCTTAACATGCCTTAAACATAGAAAAATAACAATAAAAAGTATGGGATAAATCTGTTAAACGCAAACACACAAGAACTGTGTTCCCGACCATAGAAAGAAAGTTAACTAATACCTACAATGTAATAAATAACTGTATTTGACAAGATCTCATCTTTGTCTGATGATGATAGGGTTGATCACAGGCCACTTAGCACACTTATCACATTAGCTGCGTGTCGCTATACTCTTATGGGCAACCAAGCATGTTGTTTCTCATCAGATACGTGTCTTGCTTATCTCGTTACTCAATACTTGGCACATTATATGGCGAATTTACACATTGGCTGCCCCTAGGCTATTCAACTTCTGTCACCTAATTTTCCTTTTCTTAGTTTCACTTTTTGATGTGCTGCCACTTTTTGTTGCCAGTGTTATGTTCCTCTTACAAAAAAAAAGTTAAAAATGATTGTTATTCTTTAACATCTTAAAAAAATAACTTAAATGCTTTGGCAGGAATACCTGGCTTTAACTTTTATTGACCGCCATCTCGCCAGAAAGATGTTAAGCGACAATGCGGTCTACAATGGCAATCCAATCGCATTTTAAATCAGGGGGCTTATCTCATCTCCAAACTGTTTTTTGACTTAATAAGTTTACCAAAAGAGAAAACACATCGTAAATGATATTTGAAAAGTAACTTATCAAGGATTCTGATCCAAGTCCAAACCTTTAATTCCTAAATCGATTAATGACATAATTATTAAAAAAAGTAATAAAATCATACAATTTTTTACTAGATTTGCCGCCTTCTAAAAACTGCCGCCCTAGGTTTCAGTCTATTTTGACTATGCATTTTTGCAGTCCCATCCACCCCATCACTATATACGTTTTTGTGTTACGTTGTACGCATAAAATTTCGTTTATTGAATTTCAATTTTATTTTATTTGTGGGCTAGAACATTCTAGTTGGGTCTCATTTAATTTATTGATGATAGCTATTAATGATTCAAAATATTACAAATGTGGAGCAGCTGTAATACTAAGTAATAATATTGTAAATCACGGCAATTTTCATAAAACGTTTCGTGTTACGAAACTAGTTTGAACTGTTACAGGACTCATGCTACAGCGCATAGAGTATAGTAGGATTACTTCCTTTTCGATTTCAGACGAAAAAAATGACCCATCTGATCCTTGATTCTGATCAACTTGAATTTGTTATGGCTGATTGAGGTGTATTTTGTGGCTGTATGTTTGATTCTTCGTATTTTTTTACGTTTCATCTTAATTAAATACTTCAAAGCCAAGGAACAATCTGTTGTTCACAATGTTCACATGTTGTTTGTTCCAATGAAATAAGCAAGTAGTGGTTATGAGGATTTAGCACTGAGAAATTCCATCACTGCCATCCGGTGCCTACATAGGTGGGTACCTAAGTCTTAGTTAAGGGCTCCCACACAAAACTGCGATGGGATGCGATGCGACGCCGCATCAGAGCAATTCGCCATCGCAAGTTCCTCCGATGCGGCGTCGCATCGCAGTTTTGTGTGGGAAGAAGAACTAGAACTAAGAACTATTTTTCGTCTAAGAACGGGTCATTCACAGTTAGTAAGGGACCAGTGGGAAAAAATACCTACTGATAAATAGAGGTAGCAAATCATCATAAACAAGGTTACTTTATCGTCACATAACCCAACATTAGTATGGCACCTACATATCCGTATTTAAAGCTACCGAAAAAGTGGCTAAAACATTAAAACTTAACTAGTTAACTAATAAATAAGCAAACAATGTGTTTGCAAGTGTTTTTAAATACAGAGTCGCATGTCGTTTACAGGATTTGCGTATGGTTGTGGCCCTGGCTTCGTGCATATGTTCGAGAAGGAGACTATTCATCATTGGAGAAAAAGAAATGTATTTCGGATCAGCAAAAAATCATATAAGTATGAACAAATCACTATTAGACCTATGTCTGTCTTTTAATGTTTATTTTGTTCAGATGTTTAACAGAATGTCCATAAAATTCACCATTATTTACCTTTTTCGGTTAATCTAATTGAGATTTTATAATAAAGGCACACTCGAGACAACCCTCTATGGTCTGAGCTGGACGCAATTCAGCACATCACGATAGACCCCAATCAGGAGGTTCTCCTGATCACCACACTACGGAAACAGCTTTACTACGTGAAACTATTTGGTGTACACATGTTACAGGTAAATATCTAGAACTTCCGACAAATTCACCCATCTATAGTACGAATCGTTAATTGAATCATAAAAGTTTAGGTACAATACATTGATGTTATCGGTTGGCTTTTATAGAATCCAGAAATCAGTTTCACGGAGCTTGGGCCTGCAATGCACTATGGCAAAATAAACTCGCTGTCG
Organism: Ectropis crepuscularia; assembly: GCA_963693475.1. Lineage (NCBI taxonomy): Eukaryota > Metazoa > Arthropoda > Insecta > Lepidoptera > Geometridae > Ectropis > Ectropis crepuscularia. The sequence goes on from OY856341.1 coordinate 16,778,969, forward strand.
ATGTGCGCCTGGAAACCTATATTCATCACGGCAGGAGAACAAGACAAAAGTCTCAGGGTCTGGAATTATATGACTGACGATGTTGAAATGATCAAATTATATCAAGAAGAGATCCATTGCGTTTCACTGCATCCAACAGGTTTGGTGTAATTGCTTTTACGAATACTATTACAACATACTTTTTCTAAGTTAACTTTTATGTAATATATTTTTCGTACAGGACTCTTCGCGATTGTGGGATTTTCCGATAAGTTACGCTTCATGGTGGTATTGATCGATGACTTCGAAGTGATGAGAGAGTTTCCAATCAGAAACTGTAAAGTTGCAAAGTTTAGCACCAACGGCCATTTATTTAGCGCTGTCAATGGCCAAGTGATTCAAGTTTTCTCGTCGGTGTCGTTTCAGAACGTGTTCAATTTGAAAGGACATAATGGACGGGTAAGAAGTCATTCCGGATAGGGAATTTCAGTTAAATGGTTAGTAATAATAAAATCTCTTTGTTTCAGATAACATGTTTAGCGTGGGCAGCAAACGATTTAACTTTAGTCTCGTGTGGAACTGAAGGCGCGGTATATGAATGGAGTATGTCGACTGGTCAACGAGTCGGGGAGGTCATCTTGAAGACAAATCAGTTCAGCGCTTGTGCTGTGAACAGGTTGTTTTTCTACACTGTAGTAAAATTGGTAGCAATGAGGCAATGTCACGAAAGTCAAATATAATTGCAGCATTGGGAAAACGACTTTTGGAGTCGGATCAGACGGAGAAATTAAAGAAATTGGTTCGAATACAATCAGAAGGAATTTATCGTTGATTGGTGTTCCTCTAAATACTATTATCCTGTCAAGATCGGATATGATGTTGTTCATAACTGGCGGAGAAGGTGGTGTCACAGCTGTTCAGCTACCTTTACTAGACAAGGCTATTTTCAACGAATTTCACATGCACAACAAAATGGTGACATGCGTTGCACTGGCGTACGATGATCAAACATTGATTTCGGTAGCGGAAGATGCTTCTATCTGCTTGTGGAGACTTACCAATGCTGACGGGAGAGCGATAGCTTTGGATAAAGATTTTGCGTATTCGAAGGAAATATTGATCAGTAAGAAAGACTTGAAAGAGAAAATTAACAATATTAATGTAAGTAGAGGCTGTGAGAGTTTATTCTGATATAATTTTTAAGATTTATAGAACTTTAGTAGGTACATGTTACGAAGACTTTTGAAGTTGTTTAATCGATTATATTACATTTTGCTTCTTTAGTTACTTAGTACACGAATGAGTGAGCTGGAAACAGAGCACACATATCAGCTGCGTCAAGCAGAAGCAACGCAAGCCGAGAAATTGAAAGAAGTCCACGAAGGGTACTGCGCAGCCATCGAAGAACTTAAGGACAAAAATGAGGTGAGAATGTATCTTGGCCTGTTCCTTGGCTTAGTTAATATGTTATTAATGCCAATTTTATCGACAGACTATGGAAAATGAGCATACGCACGAAATTGGCATGATACAACAAGACATTGCCAAACTGAGATCGGGTCACGAGAGAACACTCCAAGCTCTAGAAGCTGATTTCAATATCAAATTAATTAGCGAGTACCACAGATATCAGGTACGGAAATGTTTTTACGTCTTTTATTTGGTAAGTACTAAACAGTATGTAGGTATATGTATACGAGTACATTTTGTGATTCTATGTTTGTAGAGCCTCGAAGACAAGACTGCGAGAATGAGACGAGATTACGACGATAGACTTCAAGATTTAGCAGAGAGTAAACGGAAAGCCTTGAGAGATTTAAATAACACGTTTGAAGCAAAATTAGAAGAAAAAGAAGTAGTCTTAACAGAGGTAACATACATACCTACTTAAAAGCCGTGGCGACTTAGTAGCGAGAGCGCCTCTTTTCACAATCTATAAGGTCCCACTTGCACCTTTGAGTATTTTCCCAAACTTTAAAGGTGAAGAAAATCATCGTGAGGAAACCGGCATATTCCAAGAAATAAATTTTCAAAGGACATGCATCATTCACCGACCCACACTTGGCCAGCGTATTAAATTATGGCTTTCACTTTCTCTGTGGGAACATAAAATCATTATGCTACAAATTGATAATATTTTTTAGTTACAAGAACAAGCAGACATGGAAAAAAGAGAACACGAAACAATAAAAACAGCCATAGAAGATGACGCCGACCGTGAAATAATTGAAATCAAAACATCATACGAAGCACAATTAAAAGAAGAGAAGGATGCAAATGTAAGACTAAAAGGAGAGACTGGATTAATGAAAAAGAAATTAATCAGTGCACATAAAGAAATTGACGAATTTAAGCATCAAATATTGCAACTGAAAGGTAAAAATTATATAATGACTTACACGAAAGTACATATGAAACATTGGGCAGTCCTAATACTGAGACTTTTTTATGTTACAGCCGAACATAAACAGTTTCAAAAGGTTATTGCAACTTTAGAGCGAGATGTAGCGGACTTGAAGAAAGAAATTGCTGAAAGAGATATGACAATCCAGGAAAAGGAAAAACGTATTTATGAATTGAAGAGGAAGAAACAAGAATTGGAGAAGTACAAGTTCGTGCTCAATTTTAAGATAACAGAACTCAAGAATCAGGTGAGTAAATTACAACAAGTGATAAGAGAAATGCAATAATTCCATATGTACCTAAACGATAAGATATTCCCTATTCGTATAGATTGAGCCCAAAGAACAAATGATCCGAGAATTGAAGGTTCAAATAGACGACATGGAAAATGAAGAATTGAAGCTTCTTAGACTTAAACATGATCTTGGTATGACTTTTAGGAGCTATGTGTAACAAGTTTTCAACTGCAGAAAAAAGTTACAGCTGCATTACCGATTTTAATAAAACGTTTATAAAATTCAACAGATAGACCCGTTAACACGCGAAATCAAAGCCAAAAAGGTCCGTATACTCGAATTGGAAGTGTCACTGGAGACTCTTCTCAAAAAGAGAGCCATCCGCGGTAATCGATCAGTTGTAATTTTTTTCTTATATTCAGTTGCTGTAGGTTTAGTTTCGCTTTACAGATACATTTTAGCAGTAACATTTGAATTTTCACACTTTTGTGTATGTAGCATATCTGTTAATAGATATTGTAAATGCATGGCTTTGTTTGATTAGCTATTGATATTGCATTGCATAACTAATTTTACGATGGTTTATGATGAAATGGAAATTATGTTTTAGAGCTTACGATCTCGCAGCTAAATGAAAAGTTACAATCCGCCAAGAAGGACTATCTCAACGAGTCGAATAGAATGTTGACCTTGAAAGGCACGCTGAAGAAAATCAAAATAGATTTGCACAACATGACCGCAAATTTCCAAGATCCGACGAAATTGAGACTAAACGTAAAAGTGAGTTATTGCAATTAATCACGATATTTTGGCATGACTATTTCGAACTATGTTGTTGCAATAACGGGGGGAATGTTTGAATCGCCAAGGTTATTTTACAATTTACAATTACAATTTACAGTCTCATGCAAATGTTTCAAATAATTTTTTTTCACGACTTTTTAAATAGGTATAGCTATCATTGGGTACTTTGGTCTATTCTTGATATGTTCGAAATTAATGAATTGCCAAAACAAAAACGTATATTCGTCGATATATAAATGCCAGCAGTTCTTATATACAAAATAATGATTCCTATTTATTATTAACACTTAATTAACTTCGAAAAAAGAAGAGGCATAAGTTCTCAATCACGTCAAATCCATACACGCGCGGGTAGTATTTGGATGCGCCGGCGGCGGCGACCGCATCACGCAGTTTCGGGCCTAACACATGTTCATCAAAATTAGGTATTAGATAAGTATTTTTCTTCGCACATTCGAAGTTACAACCACTTAATGTGCCTAATATTTCACATCCAAAATTAAGGGGTCTCTTGTTCACACAGGAATTGTTCCACAAGTACGTAGAAGACATCGACTTCGTGAGGAGTCGCGTGGCTGAAGACGAGGCAGTTCGGGAGTTTAACAGGCAACGGGACCATCTGGAGAAACAAGTGGCCGGGCTCAAGCAAAAGCTAGCAAAGGCGCTCGGCGGATCCAAGACAGATATCAACAGGATTATGGATGTGTGTACCTACGAGTATTTATTGTACCTACTTATATTTGGTTGGTGTTTGTTTATGACAGAATTTAGTTGCATGGGTAGGATGAGTAGGTAGTGTTCGCGGATTCATATATTTCATTACACAACATATTTTACGACATCATTCATGCTAAAAAGAAAGGCCTGTACCTAAGGATGGCCAGTGACGGTTTGAAGGAGTAATAAATTAATAAGTTCCTATTTAATAAGTATTACGCAGCCGCGTTGTGATCTAGTAGAACCGTAAATAAATAGGCACTGATAATCTTTAAAGAGAAAACAACTTATCTAACTTAAAATGTTTTTAAACCTAGACGAAAATGTTTATCTGTGACAATTTGAATTGTTAGAAGAAAATACCTTACGAGATAAATCCAATTAAAACTGCAGTTCATCGAACTGCTATGACGAAACCGAAACTGATTTTATTGGTATTGTACAAATCCGTGAAGTCTGCGCTAGATTGGTAGTAGGCAAGCCTGGTTCAAATCGGTGGTAGTGTGACTCGAGAGTTTCGAAGCCTTTTGATTTTGATCACTGGTAAAAAATAAAATATTGACAGAAAAAAAAATAGCAGCGATGACATTGTGATCATATACATTTGAAATATTTACACGCGATTCTTTACTACTGACGATAGCGACCTGTGATTTGAGAGATACAAAATATTTATTTTTACACTAGGTATAAATACGATGTACAAGATGGTCAGTCAAGGAAGCCGGATGAGATTTTCTCACATAGCTATGACAAGTATAGATGCCGGCACCGTGTGATTTCTGCTGTGAGAATAATACAAATACATACGACTGATTTAAAAAATCTGGGTCTTGTGCTGGTGGCATTTAATTTGTAAAAGTTCCTCGGCCCAAATTATTTCTAAGTAACACTCTTGCCTATAACAACACGGCATCATGCTGTCACGCAGCTAGGAACATGAAGAATCCAAATCATTACCAGGTTTGCACATTTATTTTGTCAGAACAAAAGGATAAGCAGCTCTCAATACTTTGACAAATTTTTTCACTGTTCTATCACTCATTCTGCCATTCTGAAAACGCCTTTCGATATTCAGAACTGGACAGTACCTACACAGTATTAGTGTAAATCGGGCTTTAGGTAGAAATAATCCAGCTAACTGCATGGCCAGTCAATTTCCGAAACGATTCAGCGTCTATTTAAAAATATACTGATTTTTCACGGAATCGAGAATGATGTTGCATCGAATTGTCCACCACCAATCAGAATCTGCAAGCATAATTTCAAACGAATTAGGTATGTAATACTGGAGGTCCGCGATAATACTCGTTGTGTTTGAGATTTTTTTTTTAAATTAGGAATTATGCCCTAGCAGCGCAGTGCACCAGCGCACAATTACTATTTAAGTTTTCTTAAAAAAATAAAAATATTGTATAGTTTCAATACTTCTTCTAATCCATTATTTCACAACGCCGACGCCGTACAATCATGCGACAAGATTAACTCTTTATTGCAACATAATTTAAAAATAAACAAAAGTTACTTATAACCATAGCTGGGCATTAACTCGTTAATCCGTTAATCGTTAATTAACGAAGTTAACATTTTGATTAACGGATTAACTTTTAAGTTAACTTTTAAAAATGTTAACGGACATGTTAACTTCCGTTAATTATGCAGAAGTCCGTTAATCGTTAATCCAATGCTTACTATTTACCGCACGGCACCTCGGCGCAGCGCGAAAAACAGGTTTAGACAAGTATGAAACGAAAAGTGCTGGGCGCAGTGTGACCATATGTGGCGGGTTCCTGCAATTTTGGCAGGATTGAGGCGTCATTTTAGCCTTTGGCATGATCGGTTGACGTTAGCTTTATGAAAACAAATATAATTTTGTTATCATACGTCATATTTCCGATAATCTCGAGTTCTTTTTGGCTGAAAATTTGAGCATAGACAGACTCGAATTTGACTGACGTTTACAATTTTGTTGAATATTTCACACATCCTTAGTAAACCAAGTAGATTATAGTAATCCATAGCTAGTGGGGAACTTCCCGATAAATTTAATCATACTTTTTCGATCGTTTATCTGTATTGTAACTTTCTTTTAATAAAATCAGTGGTAGTTCATTTCAACTAAACAAAGAAAAAGTAAATAAAATGAACAAATCAATGTATAAGAATGAAGAAATGGAGGTATTATACAATGAAAATTCCAGTGTTTAACATCTTACTAATATTATAAATGGCAATTTTTGGATGTTGCAATGTTTGTTGTTTCATCACGTCAGAACGCCTGGGAACGGGAAAGGATTGGGTTGAAATTTGGAAAACAGCCCTCAAACGCTGCAGTTGAACGTCTGCTATTCACGGGTAAAGACATTTTAACACCAAAGCGAGCCTCGCTTTCAGACGAGAACTTCGACATGGTAATGTTCATGAGGGGAAATAGATACCTATGCGCATTATGCCCGACGATTAAATTACACATTAAATTAAATTAAATAAAAAAAATTGGCAGTCATAGAAACTGCCGATAGAAGTGAAAACTTATAACTCAGAGTTTGATAGCTTACCTTGGAAACTATACGGGTGTAACCGGAGGGCGTGGCCTGGTCATCATGGCATGGCCGTTTAGAACAACAAGCAGACAACAAGAAGCAACAGCATTTTCTATTGGCTGATGCATTTCTAGATGGCCAATAGCCATGGTCCCGAGTTTACCCGAAGATTTCTTATCATACCCGAGCGTGACGCTAGAATTCAATTCACAGCCCACGAAAAATCTGTCTCGGCGCGCCTAAAGAAGTTTTCATTTCAATAATAAAATTAAACCCTACAAGTATTTGGTTTTTTCCTAACCTATTAACTTCCAGAACCAAAACCAACAGGTTTTATAAGTTCACTAACGCAACGATATAAAAATCCAATACGTATATTAACGGATTAACGATTAACGTTAACTTCCGTTAATTCTTACGAAATGTAACGCTTTAACGTTTAACGAAGTTAACTTTTTTTGTAACGGATTAACGATTAACGAAGTTAACTATTTGATTAACGGTGCCCAGCTATGCTTATAACAAAACAAAAAATAAAGTAGCAATTGGCGACCTCATAACTAAAATCGATCTCTTCCAGGCAACCATAGGATGGAAAGAGAGATTTGAGAATAAGGAAAAGGGGAAGTACAAAAAGGAGTGATTAATACTACTACAATTTAACAATAAAATATATATTAAAAACTAAAATACCAAATATTATATTGACATACTTACACAGCAATTATACATCTTAATACATAAATACCTACGAACATAATAATATACTACTACTTATAACAATTTGTTATGACATATAGGTACATAAATATTAAATATTGTGACTTTAACTAGAATACCATCTTCAATAGGGTACCGGACTGGGTCAAAAATACACCAACCTAATTAGTCCGTCAGGTAGATCATGGAAAAATATTGGACACGTATTTTTTGTTTTTTCATAATATTAAAAATCGTCAAAGATATAGATCATCAAACTTCGAGAGTGGGGGGTCGCGACGTCACTCGTGAGCAAAAATCGTACTCACGAGTGACGTCACACGTAACTTCGAAGCGCTGTATCTTCGTCGTTTTTTGTTTGTGAAACAAAAGAAAAAATACGTGTACAATATTTTTTGGCAATCTAACTAACGGGCTACTTAGTTTTTTTGAGGATTGTACCCTATTGGGTGATGATTGCGATAAGTAGGTATATTTCTTTTATTTGATTCTAATAAACAATGTGCGATTGAGCTTGTCTAGTGGTGGAGGAGAATGATCCAGGGTTGCAACCCCCCTCTTCCCCTGCACTCAGTGAGACAGCTTACAAATGCCGGCGTAGTGCTGAATCTTATTATTTTATACCCTTCTATCATCCTACACAGGTATCCTGGTGGTTCATTTGACCCATACATTTTGTTCACGGGCCTGTAGTCAATAAGACTTAATAGATAATAGCTACCTACTGATTAGATATAAAGCGTGCATAAATCTAAATATATAAAAGCGAAAGGTCACTCATCAAGGAATCTCAGAAACTACAAATGCTAGGAATCTGAAATTTTGCATGGAGGTTCCTTTTAGCACGTAGTGTAAGGGTATCCGGGGGGTTAAGGGTTGAGACTCAATTGGTGAAAATTGGATTCCCAAACCTTTCCGGAAAAAAGTTAAGTTTAAGTATAAAATAAAAAAAGTAAGACTTTTTCAAGCGTTTATTTGCCTAAACAAATTTACACGTTTCCCATAATAAGGGTAAAAGGTTACAAGGTTAAAAGGGTCAGGGGTTGACCGTTGAGTCGCTGTTACCTAGATGTATAGAAGGAATTATAGGAATTCCATCAACCTCTTTGAGTCAAAACAAACTCAGATTCTACCGTACAGGGTCCCTGAGTAAGGTTCGGTAGATGGAAAATATAACCGGTAGAAGTGAGGGGTTAGCCCCCGGGCAAACTCTCCCGGTTAGGTTTTAGAGTTAATTAGAAAATCACCACCTCACCATACTCCTGGAACCTGTAGGGTTAAAAATGAAAAGCTACCATTGACAAAACTAAAGGCCAATATGCCTTCTATAGGGTGGTATAAGACCGTGGAATTTATAACTATAAATCCAGTTGACTAAGTATGGTAAGTGACCAAACCACAAATTACAAGTACAAAGTCAGTTCCAACGCACTAAGAATAAACCGTTGAAATAACATTATTAGGTAATTGGTGTAAGACCAAGAAATTTATAACTATAATTATAGTAGACTCCGTAAGGTGAGTGACAAAATTACAAATTACAAGTACTAAAGGTTTATAATAGGATATCAACGAACATGTACCACATTCAAGTACGGAGGAAACAATCCGTCAGACTAGGACTGACTCTCTGTCAATTACAGGAAGCATGGTATCCAACGTATAGCCACCCCTGGAAAATTCTAGACTTGAGTCTATCTTAATTAAACTTTATAGTGTTTACATGAGTGATAACCGAAAGTACACTAACTAGACACTAGCGGTGGACCCGGGAAAATTATTAGGTAATTACTATTGTAAGCCCCTATGAAAATAACGTTTACACAGAGTTTACATCGAGTACCTAACAGCAGGAACAAGTATATGTTATATAAACATAGAAATTTATTTAACTAGGTCAGAAACCTGACCTTCATTAACCGACCTCGGCCGGACATTTTCAGGACACTTAACTCCTCGGGGGGGAATGGACCACTGAAATGTTGTACCCTATAGCCTACTAGGCTTCCCAGATCCCGGTTTGCTCAAAGCATGGAAAACATGGTGAGTAAAACCATACACCTTCTGTTCGGTCAAGTCGCAGAGACTGACCTGGGATATTACCGTCCTGCCTCAGGGAGCTAATGCTCAGGAAAACATCCGGAGGTGACCCGTGGCTCGGTACCCTATGGGCTCCGAGGAAAATTCCTTGACGGCGGGTATGGTATGATTACAACGGTAGTTCCCAACCTAAAGCGGTCTCACATCCCCCGAAACAACCCTATTCAACCACGGCCCATGGCCTGGCCTGACAAATAGGCCCCACTCTCCATCCCACCACTATCCTCTTCCACTATCCACCAAACAAAAACCTGTAGCGTTCAGGCGAGCGCGGTCACAGCCACGAGGCACGTGGAGCTCGGGGTCGACCGCCGAACTGGGCGCCGCCCGCGACTGGAAACCGCCAGACACCACCACTACCGGACGCCAACAAAACCGGTAGGCTTCCCAAGCACCTCCTACAAAAGAACAAACGAAATAAACAACGTGTTCGTCAGACACCCGCCTGCCATGCGGCCTCTCGGTACATTTTATACATTCGACTTACCCCTTAGAGAGGAGGTTCACTCAAACGCTTAAGACAGGCCCCCCCACGCGCACGACGCGGATAGCCGCCGGGCGCGGACGCTGGCCGGCGTTAGCCTCGGGACACGTCACTATAAAAAAACACGTTTTCACTTTTCTGTGACACGAACAATCGATCGATTGACGATCGAACAAGCAAAATCACCGCACATAACTCACCAAAATCTTCCAACTCAACCACTCACGCACCAGAGAACGAAATCGACCACTCGCCACGCCGGTCGGAAAAAAAGAACGCTTTCAAAACTTCCCGTAGGGACGCGGTAAGCGAACCGACTTTTTTTTAGTGATGTCCGTTAATCGCTCGGCCGCATAGAGAATCGATGCGTTCCGATTTACGGGGAAGAAAAAAAGGGTTACAGTAGGCGCTCGCTAAGACGGGGTTTTGCGAAATTCAACCCCTAAGAGGGTGAAACAAGGGATGAACGGTTGTATGAAAATTCGTGATATTAAAAGTTATAAAATTTTGTATCCTTAAACAATTCAATGTTTGTTCTATCGATTTTGTAATTTCAAACTGAACGGGGATGAAATTGGGGTTAAAATGGGGGATGGAATGTCAATATGGAAGTTCCCAACCGTTGAACATAAAACCATGTAACTCTGTATATAGACACTTGACACGAAGCAAACGAATGTTTGTTCATCGATTTCGTAATTTCGAACTGTACGGGGGTGAAATTGGGGTTGAAATGGGGGATGAATGCCAATATGAAAGTTCACAACCGTTTAAGATAAAACCATGAAACTCTGTATATAGACACTTGACACGAAGCAAACGAATGTTTGTTCTAGCGATTTTGTAATTTCGAACTGTACGGGGGTGAAATCGGGGTTGGAATGGGGGATGAATGTCAATATGGAAGTTCTCAACCGTTGAAGATAAAACCATGATACTCTGTTTTCATAGACCCTTGACACGAAGCAAACGAATGTTTGTTCTAGCAAATTTGTAATTTCGAACTGTACGGGGGTGAAATTGGGGTAGAAATGGGGGATAAATATCAACATGGAAGATCCCAACCGTAATTTTGTAATTTTGAACTGTACCTATAGGGATGAAAGTGGGATAGAAATAGGGGATGAAAGTATACATGGAAGCTTCCAATCGTTGAAGATAAAACTATGAAACTCTGTATATAGGCACTTGACACGAAGCATATAAATGTCAGTTCTAGCAATTTTGTAATTTCGAACTGTACGGGGATGCGACGAATGTCAATATGGAAGTTCCCAACCGTTGAAGATAAAACTATGAAACTCTTTAAGTATATAGGAACTTGGCACGAAGCCAATAAATGTTTGTTCTAGCAATTTTGTAATTTCGAACTGTATGGGGATGAAATTGGAGTTGAAATGGGGGACGAATGCCTCCTACGCTTTCACACCTAAACAACTGAACCGATTTTGATTGTTTTATTATAAGCTGTTTTTAGTAACCGTAAATGTGTCTGGGTATAAAAATAGGTACTGCCTGAGTTACCTTAGTATTATTTATTTCGCGCGGACGAAGTCGCGGGTAACAGCTAGTACGTAGATAAATAAGCGATCAACTTAGCCGACTATGATTTATGATAGTGTTTAATGAGAGTGAAAACATAAAAGCCGGGTCACACAGAGGCGATCCGATAGCGATAGCGATCCGAGGCGGGATTTTTTGTAATGTTCGAATTTGTATGCAACCTGACACACAGCAAGCGGGCGCGATCCCATACTCGGATACGATCCGGATCGCTATCGGATCGCTATCGGATCGCCTCTGTGTGACCCGGCTTTAAGTGAAAAACTACACACAAGACAATAAAACTAGCACATTATTATATATATAAACATTACTTCGCACATTGTAATCCAGCTCAGAAAGTAAAATTTTGTATGACACATGTGACCAAATTTTCTTTACGTTTTTAACGCAGGAGAATTGCACACTACTGACTGAGATCAACAACCTACGCACTGAGTTGAAATCTACTCGTACGAGGTGCTTCCAAATGGAGTCGATCCTAGGACTGTCGGCGCGGTACATCCCGCCGGCCACGGCGCGAGCCAAGCTGAAGCACATCACCGAAGACCGGGAGAAACTTGACGAGAAATATAAGGCAAAGATTGATGTAAGTTATAACAATGATATCATCTATACCTACCTGAAACTATCCCTACGAAATACGACTTAGGTTGCTTCTAACACCATAAACATAAGCAGCTCACTAAATGTTCCCACTGCTGGGACTCGGGGCCTTCTCTTGCAAGGACAGAGTCAAGGCCTATAATCTACCACGCTGGCCAATGTGTATTAGGAAATACCTATGTACTCAGGCAACGTATTCCAAACTTTTGATACGAAATTGGAGTCATACATATCTCTTCGTTCAAGTCTTTGGAATCTGAACTATGAAACGACGTCGCTTTTGAAAGCTACACATAAAATTAGATAAAATTCAAATACCTACTATAATTTAACATATGTTTAGTTTAGTTAGTTTAGTTTGACGGGGCCGTTTAAATTCAAATGCCTACTATAATTTAACATATGTTTAGTTTAATTTAGTTTAGTTTGACGGGGCCGTTTCCGCACTTAGCCTCTCAAATTGGGCCATTGTGCGTGGCTCATACTTCCCTTTCACTCCAACCATCCCAGGCTATCCCAGAAGGCAAGCAACCTATTCAGGTTGTTGAAGGCCTCCGGGACTGCTGCTGGGGAGTGGAGGAATTCTGCCCGTTGATCCGCCACGCTCCTGCATTCCACAATCACATGTGGCGTTTCTTCCTCCTCCATGCATCCTCTGCACAGAGGGCTATCTGTCACACCTAAATTGAATAAGTGTTTGTTAAGGGGACAGTGGCCAGTCATAGTACCTATGACTTTACGGATCCTATCCCTGCTCAATCTGATAAGGTTGCGGGCAAGTTTTTTTGTTGCTACCGGAACAGCATTTTTTGTTTGCCTGCAACCTTCAATGTTTCTCCATTCCATTGAATGTGCTTTTTCGGTATTTTCCTGCAGCCATAATTTTATTTGGGCCTGAGGTATAGGCATTAAAGGTTCCGGTCCATATGTTACTGCCTTTGCTCCTCTCTTGGCCAGTTCGTCTGCTGCATCGTTACCTAGTGAGTCGCTGTGTCCTTTAATCCATTGCAGGGTTACTCTGTTCGTCCCCGTTATGGATTGGAGTGCATTGTGGCATTCCAGTATAAGGACAGAGGTTATAGTGCTGTTTTTTAGGGCTTGAAGCACTGACGCGCTGTCGGAGACAATTTTGATGTTTAAGTCCCCGACATCTCTGGCTGCGATCGCCTGTGCCGCCCTGGTGATACCGATACATTCGGCTTGAAAGATTGTGTTTAACTTACTTAGTGATGTTGATATTTTTATGTTTAAATCATTTGAGAAGACACCGGCTCCTGTACCTTGTGAGGTTTTGGAGCCGTCTGTGTATATCCTTACTTCTCTGCTACCAGAGCTATCTTTTAATTCTGCATTAAGTTGGATATTGTATCTTCGATCAAAGACATGTTGGCATATTGTTCTGTCCATGGGTGCCTCAAGAAGTGGTATTTCTTTCAGCACTCGTTTCAGAACTTTTGTGTGTTCTGTTTCTGTATTTTGTTTCCACAGTCCGTGAGCTCTTAGTCGCAGGGCGGCTGCAGTGGCCTCCTCTTGTATGACTAAGTGTAGAGGTCTCAAATTTAAGAGATACTCCAGTGCGGCTGATGGTGTGGTTTTCATGCATCCAGTGGCTGCTAGGCTTGCCAGGCGTTGCAAACTTTGGAATTTAGCTTTTAAAAAAAATATAAAATATATTGGTGGACAATTCACACACAACACCATCTGACCCCAAACTAAACAAAGCTTGTATGATGGCGGCCAGATAGCTGATATAATTACTTATATAGTTTTAAATACATACTTATTATACATAGAAACACCCAGACACAGTGCAAACATTTGAATTCATCACACAAATATTTGCACTGGGTGGGGATCGAACCCACGACCCTCGGCTTCGCAGGCAGAGCTACTACCCACTAGGCCACGAGGCCAGTCAAACTTTTACTGTGGTCAGTTGTGTTCTGGGCCACCACACAACCGATCCGTAGGTCAGAGAGGGTCTAATCACTGAAGTGTACAACCACAATGTAATTTTTGGATTGAGACCCCATTTTCTCCCAATGAGTCTCCGGCATTGCTAAAAAGGTTGACATGCCCTCTTCATTTTTGCATCAATATGACTCGCCCAGTTCAGTTTATTATCAAGGATGATGCCCAGATACTTCACTTGCGATGATAGGGTGAGTTTGGTATTAAATAGTTTTGGGAGTTGTAGTTCTGGTAGCTTTCTTTTGTTGGTGAAAAGAATGAGCTCTGTTTTTTTCGGATTTACTGACAATTGATGTTTGCCACACCATTTCTCTACAATCTGAAGAGCCGAGTGCATGGACTTACAAAGCACATTTTCAGCGCTTCCGCTAATCAGTATAGTGAGGTCATCCGCATAACCAATAATAGTGTATCCTCTGTTATTTAGCGTCTTTAGGAGGCTGTCTGACTGTGTTCCATAATAGTGGTGATAGGACGCCACCTTGGGGGCATCCTTTTACTACCTTTGCCCTTATGGTAGTGTTCATCACTATCTGGACTGCTCTTTTACTGACCAACTCGGTGATCCAGTTCCTCATCACTGGTTCGACCTTGAGTTTACATAGAGCGTGGTTTATGCTGTTGTGCATAGTTTTATCAAAAGCCCCCTCAATGTCTATAAAGGCTGCAAGTGTTGAAAGTTTGTTTGTGAGAGCCGATTCTATCTTGTGCACAACCATATGTAATGCTGACTCTGTTGATCTACCCTTCCTGTATGCGTGTTGCTGAGGATGTAGTTGTTTATGTTTTAGTGCCCCATCTCTTAGGTGTCGGTCCACTAATCTTTCTAACTTTTTTAGAAGGAATGACGTTAGACTAATAGGTCTGAACGATTTGGCGTGCGTGTAGTCCTCCTTACCGGGTTTAGGTAGGAAAATCACTTTCGCCTCCCTCCATGTTTTCGGGATACATTTAAAGGCTATACAGGCCCTGTAAATTGGTAAAAGGTGCTCTGTTACCTGGTTTGGTTGCCATTGTAGTAAAGCTGGGAATATACCATCCAGCCCTGCGGATTTGAAAGGATTGAAACTTTTAAGTGCCCATTTTATTCTATCCGCTGTTACTACCTTATTTGCAACTTCCCATTCTTGGGTTGTTGGTGTGCAGTGTTTTTTTTTTTTTATTTAAATATCTACTCCACAGACTCCGGGGTCCGTGACCTTTGTCAATACAATATATTTTTTTACACATTTCTTGGATTAGGAGAAGAAAAGGAAAATAGAGGGGGAGTTGGCACATTTCAAACCTAATTCTAGAGCTCGTCTGTAGAGCCGATCACTATCGGTTGGGATTCTACCGCTAGTAATCGACTCCACATCGAGTCTTTGCCTAAGCCGCCTCTTCCCGGCCCAGAGCCTCCACTACGGCTGCATTTCGGTCCCTGATGGCCATCTGTAGGTTGAACTCTCGTATGGTCTTCGGTGATGCAGCCAACGCTCGCCGCACGAACCGACCGATGGCGTCGTCGGTGTTGTCGTCGGTGTCGGTGTCGTCGGTGGTGTGCAGTGGTTTTCTTCTGGCCACTCTGGTTCTCCTGTGATCTGACATCCAGGAAAGTGAGTCTCCAGAAGGACTGCACTTGTTTCTTTGTCTGTGTTTGTGTAAGTGCCGTCTTCCTTTTTTAGGGAGCCCGGGAGGTTGAGCTCGCCTTTGGCTAGAACTTTCTTTATTCTTCCGGCTTGGTTTGTTGAGTTTATGCTATTACAGAAGTTGTGCCAGGATTCCGTTCTCCGGAACCTGATTCGCTTTTTGTAATGCTTTTGTGCAGTTTTGTAGTTGTCCCAGTCCTCCATGGATCTGGTGTTTTTTGCCCTGTTATAAAACGTCCTTAGTTTATGGCGTAGTCTCTCGAGTTCTGGCCCCCACCAAGAACCCTTACCTACATTATTTGATTTTACCATGCCAGTTCGTAACTATTCAAAAGAGTTTTGGTTAGGAATTGTACGTTCGTTTCTATGTTGTCTGTACTAAGTGTTGTGTCAGTTAGGTGAGTATTACCTTACCTAATGTTTGGTTTAATGATGTTGTGTACCTTGTTATATCGGTTTTACGGGGGTTACGAGATGGAACAGGGTCTGTTGACTTATACCGTAGTTGGAAACAAACGCGGCGGTGGTCCGCAAATGAGGGCTCGTTTGATACGTGCCATCCCTCGATTTGGCCAGCCACCGCGTTGGTTGCCAATGTGATATCTATGATAGTTTGGTACCTGGAGCTTACAAAAGTAGGTTCCGTGCCCCTGTTCATAATGTTAAGGTTGGTCTGGAATAGATATTCGGCTAAAGACTCACCCCTTTTGTTGGTATTTTTACTTCCCCACAGCGAGTGGTGAGCGTTGCTGTCCGCGGATGCGATCAGCTCCCAGTGATGTGCTTCGCAGTGTTGTACCAGGTCGGCCAGTTCTTTTGGGGGAATATCACCCTCGCCCGGCAGGTACACTGATGCTAGTACTAGGACGGTTTGGTTTTCTGTAATGAGTCTCACTGCTGTGAGGTCTCTAATTGGTTAAGCAGAGTGGTTGTTATGGATTTAGGCATATAAATACATGTTCTTGGGGTTTTGACAGTAGTGTCTACCATTAACTTACCTCCGATGTTACTGAGACCGCAGATTTTATTATTTTTGATCCAGGGCTCCTGGATCATGGCGACGGTCTTGCTATTTTTCTCCAGCACTCTGCGTAGAATGGCCGCCGCTATCTGCTTGTGCTGGAGATTGGTCTGAATGAACTTGAGGGGGCTATGGGCTACGCAGGACGCCATCTTCGTCACTGCTGTAGCACCCCTCACTAAGCAACGGTGAGACTACTTCCGCTTCGCTCAAACTCTGTTTGGGAGCGGAAGCTGTTTGTCGGGTTGTTTTTCGACCGTTTTCGCTTCGATTGTAGAGAAGAAGCAGATGTACCCACTCCCCGTAATGTGGGCCACCCGGCGGTCTCGTTCTAGGATTGTCTGTTTCTGGTCCTCGGGTATTCCCAGGGTAAGGTGCACTACCTTATCCTTGGAGCCAGTGGCATCCTGTGGTTGGTCATCTACGGTCATATCATGGCACTGCCACGAGTCAACTTTGTACCACGGATTCTGGGCACAAAGGACTCGGTGCAGTGTGGCAGCGTCGGTAATACTGGTATGAATTAGAAGCCCAGCCTTGAGCCTCTTCTTCATATCCGACTGCCTAATGACCGTGAGGGTGGTGTCTGATATTGGTGACGTGATGGTTTTGACCACTTCTTCCAGCCAACTGAGCGAATTCGCGTCCTCGCACCACATCGCTAACGCCCCGTCCAACAGGAAGGGTCGACCGCGGAAAGACGGTGCGGGCGCGCTCGAGGAGGATGGAGACAGTGCGGTTTGGATAACTTTGTCAGCGACAGCTACCCTCACCGCCTCTGCCTGGGTCTGCGAGAGGTCCCTCTGCGGGACGGTAGTAATCACCACCTTCAGGTGGGATTGAGCCGCGTCTGCGTAGCTCACCGTCCGCTTGGTTTTTGGGTCGGTCTTCGCGCGTTTGGCGTCCCCTCTGGGAGATTGGGTCTCGTACAGGCGAGCGCGCTTCGATGAAGCTCTCTCGTCCGTCGAAGACCCTTTCCCCGGCTGTTCCTTTTCAGGAATGGGAGCCATCGCAGCGGTCCGTCTACCGCGAGCACCTCTCGGTTTCCGTTTTCTCTTTGTTTGGCTGGGAACTGGTGGTGGTGGTGGTGGTGGTACCGCCCCTGTAGAGGTGGATGGTGTTGTATTGAATTTAACATATACATAGGTAGCTAGAAGAATGTTTAGAATGTATGAACTGTACCTATTTATAATTAAAATTATTTTGCCCACAGGAAAGACAGGAAATAATTTGTGCGTTGAAGGAAGAAAACGATCGTTTACTGGGCAGGGTGCGGTATATGGACGATACTGATAGAGACTCTTCACCTGAGCCGTCACCTGATGATATCAAATAGATGTTATAATAACCTTACTTATAAAAGCCGATTCGTCTGTCATTGTAAATGCTTCACACTGTTCTAGCGATGACAGAGATATTTTACTCAGTATAGTCAATTAATTGTTTCTCGTTATTGAATATTATCTATGTGTTACGATTTATATCTTTTATTTATTGAGTAAATATATAAATCTATTTATATATTCACGGCATTGTTATATTTTGTTATTGTATAATACAATATCTATACAATACAATATACAAACAATACAATATCTATACGGCGTTACGATCTCATCTTTTTTTAAAGTTGATTAAAGGATTGATTCGAGTAAGAAAATTCCACAAGTGCTTTCCCGTGACCCGTGCTTCTCGATAGCTTCATTCCAGATGTTAGTGAAGAATAGGTATTATTATTATACATAAGTATTTTGTATAATGGTTAGTGCTTTTATTTTATTACTGTATTTTAGTAATAAACTAGCGGCCCATTCCGGCTGCGCTCGGATATTGTCATTTAAAGATTATTAATCGAAATAAAAACTATCCTATCTCTCAAGTTGGACCAGACTGCTGTAAGAAAAGCTTGTGCTATGGGAGCCAGATAGCTGAGCTGATATAATACTTATAAATTCTTAAATATATAGATACATAGATAGATACTCTTTATTGGACACACCAAAAACAAAAAACACTTATACAGGAGAGAAGAACAATAAAAACTAGTGTTGCAATCGGCGGCCTTATCGCTAAAAGCGATTTCTTCCAGGCAACCTTAGGATGGAAAAGGTTAGCAAGAATATTTTAAAATGTGGGGTGTGTATCTAAAAATGATTTATAGCAATTACAGTTACATATACTAGAAATAAATATACATACGAATACAGATTATATTCTAATACTTACTATACTTGTAAAATATACTAATAAGATATACCAAGATAATAATATATGCAATGATATACTTACATGAAAAATATATACTTATCTTACATACAAAACACCCAGGCACAGTAAAAAAAAATAATTATATTCATCACACAAATATTTGCACTGGGTGGGGTCCGAACCCACAACCCGCGGCTACGCAGGCGGACTTACTACCAACTAAGCCACCAGGCCAGCCAGGTAGAATAGGTCTGCATTTGTCCGCGAATGAGGCGTTTTCGGGAAAATATATACATTTTGTAGATATGAGCGTCAGGATGATAAAAACCTACGTCAAATGACCTACTTATAGACCAGGGTAGAAGCCTTTAAAAATAATAAAAAGTGAAAAAAATAGTAGTAGGATAAAACCCATTAGAAAAGGAAGGGAATATTATAAAAATGAAAGGAAAAATAATTTACGGGCGATCTTCGGTCGGGAAGGGGATGGGGGTGAGTTTTTAAGGGTAAAAAACGGGTTTCTCGATTTCCGGCAAAACTAAAAGTCCTATCGAAAAAAGTCAAATGGCAAAGTTGTAGGTAATAAAAAGACCTAAAACTTTTGTATATACGCTTTTTTCACATAACCTCAAAATTTATGTGAAAAATCTTTACAAAAAAAAATTTTTTCTAACGAAATTTGGTGAAAACTTACCTTTTTATGTCCCAAATACGCTGTAATTTATTTGATTAAAAATATTTATTTTTTCACATTATTTTGAATTAATATCGAAAAATCGAAAACTCATCCGTCAAAATATCAGCTTTTTTCAAAAAGTCGGTATATTTTCTGTTCGTTGAAATCTCTACTTTCCGATGGTGAAAAAAATATATATGTTACCATAGTAAATCTTCTCAGAAAATGCATAAAATTGAAAAAAACTCGAATTTTAATATACCTTGGAGATAAAGATGAGCAGATTTTGCGTATAGAAAGTGCCCACTAGCATGAAAATAAAGAAGCATTCTTTCCACGCATTTTAAATAAAATTCCCAATTACCTGCAAGTTCAGCCCGTATGAAATCTTGGCTTATGCCTGTTTTCCCCTTTAGAGATTCCCCCTTAGGGGGGGAAACTGGAATATAAAATGATAGGTCTACAAATCCCCCTTCTTAATCCCCCTTAGGGGGGGAAACTGGAATCTAAAATGATAGGTCTATAAATCCCCCTTCTTAAAAACTGAAATCAAACACCGTGCCGAAGTCTGCCGAACTGAAACGACTTTAGGCGAATCTCAGGCGTTACGGAATTTCTTGATTCGGTCGCCGCGCTCAAAGCCCGCGATAAAAGCTATAGCAATATCTATATTATATAATAAGCAATAGCTTAAAAATAACTAATTGAATAGTATGTATTATTGGTATTATAATTATCTCGTGGACCTTTTCCTGGAAACGAAACCGCAACTATAAGTAAACAAGATTATAAAACACGTGCGTCCACGAACTTGTTCACTTTAACAAAAGAGTTTTGTTATCTTATTGTTTGCAACTAATGCAAGCGAATTATGAGGTCTGAGTTATTCTAACTTTAAGTCAGTGCATCGATCTGCTACCGAGCACATCATAGCAAAGTCTAGAAAATTTTTAAATACTATGGCTTCCACTTCTAGTGGTAAACCAAGTTTTGAATCGATATAAAAAAAAAGGTAAAATTATTTTACGTGCCGGGCATAAATATTGCTTTAAGAAAAGGTACAAAAATCGATCAGAAGTGTGGGAATGTGTGGATCGCAAGAAAACTAAGTGTCGTGGACAAATCAACTTGCTAGTAAGTCTTCATTTTAATTATATACCTACTTATGTATGTGTTGGTAGTTAGCTCAAAATCGTTTACCCTAGCGGATTTATGCCCCTACTCACTTCCACCAAGTGATGGCCAATAAATCCGACACCATTGTCTTTATTTAATTTCACATTGTTACGCGACTTACATATTTATTAGAGTAGTTATTAGTATGATTTAAAAGAATTGTTAACTTCGTTCTAGGCAGATGACGTCCTTAAAAAAACTGCCCATAGTTGTACACCTTTCTTACCTGAAGACCAAATTATAAATGGTTGTTATTATATGTTGCCAGCCAAAGCCCAGATGATAACAGCAAAAAATTTCGCCAATATATGTTACAACAATGGCTAAAGGATGAGAATTTTATAAAAATCTGGTGCGCCTTTGGACAACGTCACAGGACCACCAACCTCTTAGAAGCGTGGCATAAAAAAAATAATGGATTAGTCTAAAAAAAAAAGCGTAATCTCACACAGCTTTTGAATGTCTTGTTTGAAGATGCGTCAGTAAATGAAGTTCATGCCAACAAACTGTCGAAAAATGTTCAAATTAAGAATAGAACAAAAGCAAGTATCGAGTCAGATGCCTTTATTCACGAGACACAAATGGAATTAATCAGCGGAAACATTACAGTTGGACATTTTTTAGAAAAATTAAGATAGTTTGTTATTAATATTATAAGAGGACTCATCGTTAAAAATCTAGATACTTTGATTTGTTAACATTTTTTGTTATTGGCACTACTGATATTGTTTATGAATATGTGTTGAGTGTATTTATAAAAAATAAAGACTGGAAGAAGATACTCATAATTAAAAATCTTCCTAGATACTTTGATTTGTTAACATTTTTGATTGTTATTGGCACTACTAATATTGTTTATGAATATGTGTCGAGTGTATTTATAAAAAATAAAGACAGATCAATAATTATACTGGCTTTTTTAACTTCGTTTTTTTGTCAATTACAATGGGGGGGGGGGAAGTGGAATAAACCAAAATGAAAGGGGGAATTTATAGACTTTCTTTACATTAGGGTTCAGTTTTCCCCCCTAAGGGGGAATCTCTAAGGGGGAAAACAGGAATAAGCCGAAATCTTTAACCAATGAGATCATTCTCATCATCATCTAACGGTTGTAACAGCTGCTACGAAATAGTAGGTATGTATTTGTATGTAGTAAGACCCAGACCCGCCTAGCCCCTTCCCCACTTCTCCATGAAATACCTTTTGATGGGCTACTATTTTTCGTAGGTCACTCAGGTATATAATTTATCTTAAAATAGTTATAAATAGACATCTACGCATATAATTTAAAGAAGATTCGACAACTTTCTCCAAATATTGTAGATGCCTTATTAAATATTAATTTTATTAACGTTTGTTAATTATAACAAACAAATAAGTTACAAAATATACTAATTTTTATTTGCATTTTTTTATCAATGTAACATGTAATCTAACGTTTTTCGAGTAATTAAAGTGTTAATTTTAATAAATAGCTCAATTTTTTTATAATAATTAAAAAAAAAATCGAATTCGAGTTTTCTTCGATTTTTTTTGCATTTTCTGAGAAGATTTACTATGGATATTATATTTATATTATACTATATTTTTTTTTTCACCATCGGAACGTAGAGATTTCAACGAACAGAAAACATACCAACTTTTTGAAAAAAGCTGATATTTTGACGGGTGAGTTTTCGATTGAAAGTTAGGGTGTTTTTTCGATATTAATTCAAAATAATGTGAAAAAATAAATATTTTTAATCAAATAAATTACAGCGTATTTGGGACATAAAAAGGTAAGTTTTCACCAAATTTCGTTAAAAAAAATTTTTTTTGTAAAAGATAAAAATAAAAACCAAAAACTTGGTTTTTTGAATTTTTCACATAAATTTTGAGGTTATGTGAAAAAAGTGTATAAACAAAAGTTTTAGGTCTTTTTATTACCTACAACTTTGCGATTAGACTTTTTTCGATAGGACTTTTAGTTTTTCCGGAAATCGAGAAACACGTTTTTTACCCTTAAAAACTCACCCCCATCCCCTTCCCGACCTCAGATCGCCCGTAAATTATTTTTCCTTTCATTTTTATAATATTCCCCTCCTTTGCCAATGGGTTTTATCCTACTACTATTTTTTTTGGTTTTAAAAATTATCGACCCTGGTCTATTAGATTGACGTATGCTTACATAATTGTTTTTAAATGCGAAAGTTCTTTGTTTTTCAATCACGTTGAAACACCTGAACGGATTGGGTTGAAATTTGAAACGTAGGTTATAGTCTGGAATATCACATATGATAACTTTTATCATCACCATGGGGTGATGTTAGTTCATAAATAAGGATTAAAATTGGTTGGGTAGTTTTCACATTTTTAAGCAGTTTCAAAATGAATCTAAGATTTTTTTTAAATTAAATTTAGCAACTCCACAGACTCCGGGGCCTGTGACTTAGGATCTAAGAAATATAATCTAAGACTTGAAATTAAAAACAAATGTTTTATATTAAAAATTTATTAAAAACATAAATGCCTCCTATGTTAAACGGAAACAATACACTTAACTTATATTGCCATTGTGTTCAAGAACTTATTGAAACAACATTTTTATGATACTTATATCAATTATATAATATATTATCAATATATTCTATTTATATCCCTCGTACATTCGTGCCCACAATAAATAAAAACCATTACCCAAAAAATAAACTATCCTAAAGCTGAAATAATGCTTTAATTTTTGTGAGGTATGCAACTGGATTTTTATTTCGTACTGTCTATAATTTGACTAATTTCTGGTAAAAAAAAACGATTATAATAAACACTTTTTCTGAATTATAAAATTGTGTTTGTATGCGAAACTTAAATATAATTTACCGATATAAGGTAAGTATAAAATTAGTGCTGAGCTTTGCAACATTTTTTATTTAATTTAACGCATATTGATTCGCGTATGATTACTAACTCGCCTGATGGTAAGCGACTGTGTGGTCGAACGTGATGCACGCTGACATAAAAGTTATATATTCACTCTGACCTTGAAAAGTTCTAGGTAGTTCCACTCTTTAGCTTTACGAACAAGGAAGAGAGAAGACCGGCGGGTCTCGAGCCAGTGAAGTTTTTTGGCCATTACACAATTTATTATCGCTTATTAGACGAACAGGCTACCGATCTACCGAAGAGCATCCAGCTGGTATAAAACTCGTGCATTTGGCTACTTTCATTGTTGAAAATAGACAAGTACCGTTGAATTGTGGACACAGCCACAATGACGCTGTTTGATTTGGTTGTATTTAGCAACTTATTTTTTTAAGCAACAGTCGACCTGGTGGTCAAAGTTGTCTTATTCGCGTCAAATTCTTGTTTTTATTCAACTCACTTGTTCAAAAACGTCTAAAAGCTTTTTTGTTAAAATCGTTGACATTTGTGTCTGGTGGGAAATTGTGGTCTTGTGAAGAAAATATAACAATTGTATAGTTTTAAATGCCGCTAGTCATTCGCAAATAACATTATAGAGGTATACCGTGAAGGTAAGTCTGCATTGGAATAACGCCAACGTATTTCAAGGCTCTAGTTTTACTTCGTTCACCTATACCTGGCATAAAACAATCAAACATGGCATCGAATTACCAATCACGATTCGCAATTTTGACATCTAAATGTTTAGTCTATGCTGTAAAGAGATATATTTTAAATAAAATCTATTGAACTTGAATAAAATAAACTAGGTACTACAGTTAAAATATGATCAAGCACTCCACTGTAGTTAATCATTTTATGCCATAATATGATGCATATATCTCAAATAGGTAGGTAAATGTTTCATTTAAAGAACAAATGGTAAGATTGCTTTACGGCCCTTGGGGTAGTCAGGGAACTCTTTCTTGTAATTGCGGTGCTTGCCGATCGCCCACACCGCCATCTGGTAGAAACCGGCCGCGGCGAACAGACCCGCTGGAAAGATAAGAAAACATGCTATTTAGGTTCAAATTATATCTCCCACATCTCAAGTTATCGACAGACTATCATCGCATAAGGTCGGAATACCAAAGATACCAAATATGTCCTGTGTAGAGTAGCCAATCAAATACAGAAATAATTTTCAAAATCAGTTCACAATTGCCAGAAATATCGACGGATATACCTACATTATAAAAATACATCCAGCAGAGCGTTATATTTTTTCGAAATCTGTTAAGAACGGATGTTGTTGCCCAAGTCTTTTTTTAATACCACTATCAAATAGTTTTTTTTTTATATCTGGATAAATTAGTATTGAATGCTTTTATGATTTTCAAT
Organism: Ectropis crepuscularia; assembly: GCA_963693475.1. NCBI lineage: Eukaryota > Metazoa > Arthropoda > Insecta > Lepidoptera > Geometridae > Ectropis > Ectropis crepuscularia. The sequence continues at coordinate 16,804,082 of OY856341.1, forward strand.
ACTCATGTGATTTTATTATGAAAATTAATTAACATGGTTGTTACATTTTTTTTTAATTAATCAATGTGCAGTTCAGGTTAAGTTAGGCTGAATTGAATGAGTGACATGTGAAGAACCTGTTAATTAATTAAAAAAAACATCTGTTTCAAAATACTTGATAAATTTCATTTTGCCGTAAATCCGACGACTCATGTCGTGCTCAGGGCTCAGGATCCATTAGGCATGAATAAATGTGAATAAATGACTATTAAACAGTACCTACATTTATGCTAAGTAGGTACTTGGACGGAGTTCACGGCAAACAAAATCATTGTCTTTAAGTTTTTTAATCGCTTGGAAAAATAAATACATACCAGGTAGGTATGTAATGAGAAATCACCATTTCAATATCTTACTAATAACTTTAATTTAATTTAAAATACGCGAGGAGAGAGACATTCTCGCAACATACGTAACGCGGAAAAACTGGATGCAGGGCCGGCCTTAGCCATCTAGGCGCCCCGGGCGAGCCATGCCTCAGGCGCACTAAAGGACAACAATATACTATGTTGAAATACACCCTAGGTTATTAAGATTTCCCAGCGCCCTTGTAGTATCCGGCGCCCCGGGCGACCGACTCCGTCGCCCCACCCTAAAGCCGGCACTGGCTGGATGTTATACCACACTCGCTCACGAGGCCACGGACGTTAACTCACATTATGGGACCTGAAGTTTAAAACACGCTTCCCAAAATAATTATATCTGCCCCAAGTTTCGGCAGATTAAAGTGCTGGCTTATCAAGCTTTTTATAGTTACACCGAATTTTTAGAGAGTGATGGCCAAGTCCTATAAGAATGTATAGGTACAAACATTTAACATGGGTCAGTACAATAGGGTACCGGACTGAGTCAAAAATACACCATCCTAATTAGTCCGTCAGCTAGATAATGGAAAAATATTGGACACGTATTTTTTGTTTTTTCATAATATTAAAAATCGTCAAAGATATAGACCATCAAACTTCGAGAGTGGGGGGTGGCGACGTCACTCGTGAGTAAAAATCGTACTCACAAGTGACGTCACACGAAACTTCGAAGCGCTGTATCCTCGTCATTTTTTGTTTGTGAAACAAAAGAAAAAATACGTGTACAATATTTTTTGGCAATCTAACTAACGGGCTACTTAGTTTTTTTGAGGATTGTACCCTATTGTAATAAAAACATATTATACTCGTATAATGCTTGACAGTTTTCTGTACAATCATTATTAATACAGTAAAGTAGTCATTTCAAACTTTGAAAATGTATAGGTACAATTGATATGCTCTTTCTTTTGTTTTAATTAATTGACGTGTAAATTGTACATTTGTGAATAAAGTACTTTGACTTTAAAAAACCCGACTGCAAACATCAACAGATAAAAAAATCCATTATGTAATACACTATACTATCTAAGGACACTTAGGTGATTAAGACGAATCTAATGATATCATAATTGTCAAAATCCATCCACCCGTTTGTAAGGTACGTGGGAATAAAGAAATTTACAAACACACAAGTTACGCACGGAAAACATAACCCTTCTTTCAGGAGGGTAAACAAGAGAGAGATCGACTCTAAATTTACGATTTTATTGCAGTTAATTTTAACTTCAAGTGGCAATAAATATGTTTACACGAAACGATACGCTTTTTTTAACGGTTAAACGACGATTCTGTACGTCTTCACCCTTGACTTGAAGACGCTCAAATTATATCCATCAGGAATTAACAATTCAGGCAACATATTGTAAAGAATAGTTGTTCATATTAAGAAAGTGGAGTCAAACGTTTAGATTCGAGTCTTTGTAACACCAATTACGAAACGAAGTCACTTTCTGGATCTATGTCCTATCTGTGGTCCAATAAAATACCAAGGTGGTAGGTATTTGATCAAGTAGATCTGCTGCACACTCTACGAAATGTATCCCATTTGACATTAACTATCTATATTAACATACACTAAAATATGTAAAACAAATAACAAATTACCTGGGGCACATTTGGTCATAATGGTGAAAAAAAGCCAGGAGCCGAATTCGTATGTGTAGTTGGGGCAGGATACGTAGTTGAACAGGGAAGAGAGTGGGTTTCCATCAGGGACCGGGATGCGTCTCACTTTGGTGCCCGGTGGACGCAGGTTCTTCAGTGTGATGTGGATGCTCAGGTTACCCAATTCACAGAACTGAAAAATACATAACATAATATTTAAAAATGTAACTAATTAATCAATTACATCTAGTTTATCGGTTTGACACTTTGTCACACTGTTATAGAATATTTGCATCGTACTAATATTATAAATATCAAAGTTAGAATGTTCGTTGATCTATCACGTCGGAACGACTAAATGGACCAGACTAAAATTTGGAACAGAATTAGATTATTGGTAGTCTGGAACAGCACATAGGCTAATTTTAATCGCGGGATATTAGCGGGGAATGGGAACTACGCGGGTAAAACCGCGAGGAGCTGCTAGTATTTAAAGTAATTATGATATTACTTGAAAATATTGAGCAACAGCTTTTTGATTTGTTAAATTGCAAGGTTAGTTAAATAAATAAATATTGGTGGACAATTCACACACAACACCATCTGACCCCAAACTAAGCAAAGCTTGTGTGTTGGCGGCCAAATAGCTGATATAATACTTATATAGTTTTAAATACATACTTATTATACATAGAAACACCCAGACACAGTGCAAACATTTGAATTCATCACACAAATATTTGCACTGGGTGGGAATCGAACCCACGACCCTCGGCTTCGCAGGCAGAGCTACTACCAACTAAGCCACAGGGCCAGTCAAAGTCAAGTTAATTACCTAACAGATGTTATTAATGGAGTGTACATATGTATGAATACATATATATTTATTTGACATAAACAGTATCACTAATTGTAGACCCATTGATTCTGACTTAGTTTACGCTACTATGGAACCAATGACATCTTCCTTAGATATTAAATTAGATCTAAGTAATATACAGAGAAACAATTGTTACACTCCTAACACTATATGTATACTTTGATCATGATACGATTTTATAAGTTTTAAATTTTTATTTTAACCATAATTCAAATAAAAATTTACACCCTCCTTCAAAAAACATAATATAGCTATTTGATTTTTTCATACTACTGTGCTAAAGTTTTGACAATAAAGATAGCATAAATGATAAAACCAAGACGATAACAGGCAGTTGAAACAAAAAAAACACAATATATTAACATCTATACACATCAGACTTTGACCTACAAGGCTAAGTTGCTCACCAATCAGCATTACTATGGTAAGCAGCATTTACTAAGTGTGCATAATTACATTGAATAACAATAAGTACATTTTCATTTGATTTAGTTAAATCAGAAGAAAACATTTTTTACTTACATTTATGGATAAACAATAATATATGTTGAAACAGACTTTACAGGCAGAAGTTCCGAAAAGTCAAAGTGGTTTTATTCCACTTCCATTATACATACAACCAAGCAATTGAGTATGCTCCATGAATGGATTTTATTACCAACTAGCTGAACCCGCTACTTCGTTCGCGTACGTTGATCTCGCGACCTTATTAGTACATTAGTAGTACTTACGTATAAATTTTTGGATGGGTGGTCGTGTGAAACACAAACACAAACCGTGTGAATTTGTTTTTCCACACAACAATAAATTTATTCGAGTTGAGCAACTACATATTTTATATTTTAGCAACATCAAACATACTCATAGTAAGGTTGTGGAGTATCGAACAAAGCCGTAGTATTAACTTTGTAGGATTTTTATAGGATACATTACGAAGAGTCTATAGCTGATGTGCGTAATCTGATACTTACCCACTTATACATTTTTACAGGATGATAGCCTAAGTAGGTGATAGACTTATTAGCCATGTGATATTTTAGACTCTAAGCCAGACTCTAAGACCATGTGTGTTTCAAATGTCAATCTAATTGGTAATGTCGTTAATATTTGTTTCGTTAGGGCCCATGCTTTTTCTGAGATGATAGGTAGTATATGAGACTATAACTGTCTGTGTTTCAAATTTTAACCAAATTAAACCTTTACATAATATACATATAATACTTAGTAGTAAGATAACATTTTATTCAATTTTAGAAAAACAACGGTCTGCTTTGGTCACCAAAGCTTGTTGAACACTAAATTTAGTACAGTATTTGGATTGAAATAATATCCGAAAGAACAAAAACTGCCTTCAATTATTATCATTTCACGCCAACTAGCTAACTTCTAGTCAAGTAAAAAGTTCACTCGACTAATTTAAGAAGCTATGACTACGTCGTCCAGATAAATAGATACTGGTGGACAATTCACACAAAACTTTGGCTTTTTCCATCGCCAATGTCCCAGCCATACTCAAACCGGAGTGGTCTTACGCGTGACGATGGCAAAAGACCTGACGACATGAGTTTTTGGCCTTGGAAGTTGAGTCGGATTAAGTGTGGGACGCACCTTGCGTCGATACTCTGGCACCATCACAACTTCCAGAGACACATAGTAGGGCTAGTGCAGCGGCTAATTCAGCTGAGCGTCTCAAACGGTGGAAATATGCAACCCTCGGTAGTGGTTTTATATTTAAGCCTTTTGGGGTTGAGTGCTTGTGCTTGTGAAGGCCGGGAGCTCACCTCATCTTCAAAAGCCTTTCCAAGCGCTTGACCGACGCAACGCGAGACCAAAATGCTGGCGTTTATTTGGCCCAACGCATAAACATTGCTCTTTAGCGTGGTACTGCCACCAGCATGCTGGGCACGCTTCCGACTGGTAGTGGGCTTGAACATATTGTCCTCCAGTTTTTGTTAATATTCAAAAAACCGCCTCCCTGTTTTCCATATAATATATGTACATGGTAAAAACGGGACCCTATTACTGAGACTTGGCTGTTCGTCCGTTCGTGCGTCCGTCTGTCACCAGACTGTATCTCAAGAACGGTGATAGCTAGACAGTTGTTATTTATAAAGATGACGTATTTATATTGCCGCTACAACAACAAATACTACATTACACATTTTCTAATAAATATCAGATCGTGTTTCGTACCTGAGCTGCCATCTATACTTAATGTGGAAAAAGAAAAATAAATAAATTAGAAAGCTATTGTCATATTGATGACGGATGACGGATTTGAGCGCGGTGTACCAGGGATGAGCTTCGACTCCGACTCCGATAAGTCAGAACTTCCGATTACCGTTAATCCTTCGATTCCGAGAGACTTCGGTTCCGAAAATTTTAAAACGGAGGTTATAATCGGAGGTAAGGTGTATAGATATTGCAGATAATCCCATATTGTGGTGGATAGTAAATGGAAATACAAAATCCCAACTTCCTAAATCAATTGCTCGTCAATGTTTATCGTGTCCCCACGTGTTTGGCAAAAAAATATACCCGATAAAAATATCTCTCCTGCCAACACTTCTAATCCTGCCTATGCCTCCGATTACGGTTGCGACTACGATTGATAAAATTTTAAAACTCCGACTCCGAAATCGGTTCGGATAAAATGACCTCCATTACATCTCTAGTGTTAACAGTGTCACAGTATACTTAGAAGTTAGTATGTAACTAAGTATTCGTGTGTACTAGTGTGTAAGAATTCGACCCGCTACAGTTTAATTATAAGTATAGATATAGATAGATAAAATCTGGGTTTCTTTTAAATAAAGAGTGACGAGACGAGCAGAACATGTGCCTGATGGTAAGCAACATACCTGCTACATGACAGCACAGTGACACACAGCTATAGGAACATGAAGAGTCCAAATCATCACCTAGCACTGCACTGCGCTCGTCACCCAGAGATCTAAGATGTTATATCCTTATATCTCTAAGCCCTGTAATTTCTCTGGAAACATTGCCTTTCAAACTGGAACACAGCAATGTTTGCACATTACATTTGGGTGTTTATAAATTAAGACTATTCAGTTAAGCAAGTTTCATCTTAATCTGCATTATCATTCATCCTTGAGATAGCGCATGTCCTCAATAAAAAAAATAAGGTTAAAAAGGTTTAGCAGTAGCAATGAAAAATTTGTTAATATTTTTTTCAATGCTACATTTAAGAAAGGAAACTATAGTGGTCCAGTTTTATGTAACCGCTAGTATACTATACTCCTACTAACCTTCTATTGCAACACAACAGCTGAATGAAATGCAAAGTGCACCGAGACGAGCAGAACATGTGCCTGATGGTAAGCAACATACCTGCTACATGACAGCACAGTGACACGCAGCTATAGGAACACGAAGAGTCCAAATCATCACCTAGCACTGCACTGCGCTCGTCACCCAGAGATCTAAGATGTTATATCTTTAAGCCCTGTAATTTCTCTGGAAACATTGCCCTTCAAACCGGAACACAGCAATGTTTGCACATTACATTTGGGTTTTTATAAATTAAGACTATTCAGTTAAGCAAGTTTCATCTTAATCTGTATTATCATTCATCCTTGAGATAGCGCATGTCCTCAATAAAAAAAAATAAGGTTAAAAAGGTTTAGCAGTAGCAATGAAAAATTTGTAAATATTTTTTTCAATGCTACATTTAAGAAAGGAAACTATAGTGGTCCAGTTTTATGTAACCGCTAGTATACTATACTCCTACTAACCTTCTATTGCAACACAACAGATGAATTGAATAACAAATAACCATATTTTACTTGCTTCCCAGACAACTACGGCTATTTTTTCACGCTAATTTAGAAATGCAAAGTGAGTGGATCACCATAGGTGAGTTTTGTATCCCATTAGCTCTGAAGTGGCGCACCTTGCTATATGACTGGTCTCCTACCTTATTAAAATTTTATCTAAATGCTTTCCAAATGACCCTCCCTGACCAGAGTAACTTGGTAAGGAAAAGCCTCTGAAAAATGTTGCTATACTTGTGGTGAGGCGATATGTACAGCAAGGCACATATTGGTAGGATGCAAGGTGCTCCTTAATAGGGGTCATTACTCACAGCGCCATGACAGAGTACTTGAAATCATACGCTGTAGAAGTAGGAGCGAGAGGTATACCAGCAAAATCTCTCTATAACCTGCTGAAAGACCTTGGCCTGTCCAGAAGTGCAGTAAGTTCTATACTAGAACGAGTATCTAAAGCTGCACTAGTAGGATCATATCTGATTTGGCTGGGCAGGGAGAGAAATACGAGTAGTGAAGGTGAGTGTTGACGTACGTCAATATAAGGGGCCCCTTTTAAACCTACGCCCGAGTCACAAGTCTTAGGGTCTACTCGAGATTTCTCTCTCTGCCACACGATGGCCCCGGCACCTGCACAGTGAATCCATGGAATGCTAAGAAGTTCATCTCTCTCTTTCTTGATACACCTACATAAATTAGCTTGTGTTTTAACAGTTCTGATGTCACATCACTTGAATAAATATTTGAATAATTTGTTATTTTAAATGTTACAGACAATGAAATATATACAATGTATTGCAAAGGTGATAAACAAAAGGTCGGCATGAATAAAATACACCAAAATCTATTAGTACTCAGTAGTCAGTAAGTTTGTGAAGTCTATGGACATCAAATAATATTCTTAACATTCATAATATACTTCTGGCCCTTTCTGGTTTCTATATAACTTAATAGAAAGTTTAGAATAAAGGGGACTGATTATTATTTAACCTTTCCATATTTAACAGACAATGTTAACAGGCTTATTATCATAAGGTCCATTTGTTGGATTGATTATTCCTTCAAAGGACTTTGTACCGGTTGGCACTCAGGTGTATTATTATTACAACTATGATTAGCCACATAGCTGAGTTTTGTTCCACAATAAAACCAATGCCACAAATGGTTGTTTCAACAATGAGATAAATTTCTACTCTCTGTGTTGCAACAGCAGAATCAAATGTCATAAATTCTAGCACTCATTGTAACTTCAACAAATTTTTCTTAAATAAGAAATGTTTTTATAAAATTGTATATATTGATAAGTTACTTTTAAATATTTACATTCATATATTTTTTAATACTGTTTTACTACATTCATTTCCTACTCTAAATAAAATCTTAACAAAAAAAGGTTTTTGGTTCAGAATTTATTTGAAAACTATTCGGTTTGTCACTGCTTCACCCTTGATAAATATCTGGCCTCGTGTCTTAGTTGGTAGTAGTCCTGCCTGTGAAGCCTAGGGTCGTGGGTTCGATTCCCACCTAGTGCAAATATTTGTGTGATGAATTCAAATGTTTGCACTGTGTCTGGGTGTTTCTATGTATAATATGTATGTATTTAAAACTATATAAGTGTTATATCAGCTATCTGGCCACCATCATACCAGCATTGCTTAGTTTGGGGTCAGATGGTGTTGTGTGAATTGTCCACCAATGTTTTTTTTTATCTAAATATACACCCTATCACACTCAGGGATCACAAACATATCCAACAGTGAAAGAATTTATGACAAGGGTCCAGTAGTTCCCGAGATAAGCGTGTTCAAACAACCAAGCTATTCAGCTTTAATATTAGTATAGATAAGCTGTATATTATGTTATATTTTATGTATGACATTTTTTTTGCTTTTCTTTTAAACTCTCAAGACTACAACCCCTCAAAAGGCAATTACAAAAATATAAGATTATTTTGTTTAAAGTATAAAAATTAAAGTTAAAAAAAACATGCTAAGTAATACTATTGGTAAACATATTAATTAATATTAATACTTACAACAAATCCTACTAATCCAACATAGAAACAGACATTGCAAGGTGCAGTGTATAGGGGATGGTTCACATGATACGCCACATAGAGAGTAAACAGCCAGTAGTATGAACAATTCTTGAACAAGTTCCTCAGAGGCATTGTGCCATGAGAGAACCGATGCACAAAGAGGGTTTCAAAGATACGCTTTGCATAATGCACTGACCAGCATGCAGCTGCAACTCTGTAAAATAAATATGTAAAAATCAGATCAAAATCACTGCAGACCAAAACTGCAAGTTTACAGATATCCTTCAAAGAGTGGATCTATTGAGCAAATATGGATCGGTTGAATACCATACATAGACAAGATTTGAGTGGGTTCTGTTTGACTAGTTTATTTAATTTCATTTTACATTATGACTAGATGAAAATAAACATATTAAAGACAAGATGAACATACGTAGCAACAGTTCCTGGTGACGAGGTTTGAGCTCCATACAAAATCCATGGCCTTTGATACACCCATAGATAAACAAATAAAGGTCCTGCATATTCAGCCAGAAACACATTTTTCCAAGATATCTGTGGCCCTAAATCTTTCACAAAAAGCTTAGCACTAGTTCCTAAGTTTAAACTTTTTACGGTATCTTCATCATTTAGAGTTTTCCCTTTTGCCTCTAATTTTATGGCTTGTCTGTCAGGGTACAATGACTTCTTCACGTTCTTATAAATTTTATCTTTAACATCCTTTACTGTCGAGTCTGCGTTTACTTGAACCTTGCCCAGTGGTTTGGCTCCGGCAGCATTAATAATTTCGATCTGAAAAAATAGTTTTTATCATTAGGAACCGGTTTTATCTTACAGTTTATCTTAGATGTAGAAAATCATTACATACCTCCATTGCAAATATTTGTTCAATAATTATGCGAGAACGAGAACGTCGAGCAAGACGGGCCGTAAAGCTGTGTCATGCAATGTGAAACACGATTCAGTCAAATGAAACAAATTCTTGAATTGATTATAGATTTTCCAACTTCGATCCACCAAACCAAAGAGAAAAGAGAATAAAATAAATATATACAGATATAGGTATGAGATTTAGGTTTGAGATATAGGTATGATCGATATTCACCGATGTTGAAAAACATCGATGATTAGCAGGAAAAACATCGATGATTAGCAGGATATCATCGATGTTTTAAAATTGATGTTTTGAGTTCGATCAACAATAACATCGACCCATCGATGTTTGGAATTTAACATAGAAACGTCAATTATCCATCAGAGCGCTATCTAACGTGCATTAAATGTACTAGGTTCAACTTTCAACTGTCAGTATCTCACTAGATGACTGACTGATGATCACTGATATTAATAATACCGGAGCAAGCCGAATAAAAATGAAAGATTTAAAGTGGAAAATATGAAGTTTTTCTAGGAAATAATTTTTGTTATTCTCGCAAAAATTTGTACAAAATCTAATGTCACCATGGAAAAGGCGATCGCAGAGGCTTCAAAAGTACAAATAATGCACCTAGATGGAAAAAACTACGCTCTGTTACCATGTTAAAGTAAGAATTGAAAGAAGCGAGGAATTTTGGATGTTTGTATATATAATTTAGATAAAGCAAGATTTTTCTACATACTTAATATCAAAAATCTATGTGAAGTCACCGATGTTCAATTGTAATTAAACATAAATGTAGTCTTGACTTTTTATATGAGGAGTTTCTACTCTTAACATTAAGGAGTTTCTACTCCTAACAATTTACAAATAAATTGTACAATTTGCAAATAAATTGTACAATTTGCAAATAAATTGTTAGGAGTAGAAACTCCTTAATGTTAAGAGTAGAAACTCCTCATATAAAAAGTCAAGACTACATTTATGTTTAATTACAATTGAACATCGGTGAAATACAAATATTTGAATGACTTATTCCCATAAAATATTAAAAAAACAATTTATTTGATCAACGTGACACAAATTGGCTATCGTTATTAACATTTTACTAAAAAAACCCGGTAGCTGCGTTAAAACAAGACCCATCAATTCAAAAGAAGGTACCAGAATCCACCTACCTA